>CM062260.1:17600787-18850787 GCA_031216405.1 Syzygium malaccense | reverse complement strand
CGCGTCCGGGAAAGATATTTGTCACTATTTTAATGGACCCATTTTTTTTTATTTCTTCCTGTTCTTATTATTTTCCAAATTCTCTCTTTCTTCAACTTTTCCATTATTGTTTATTTAGCATTGTCCAAGGTAATTTTCAGAACATCTATGCCATTATATCTATACTATTGTATCAAGTTAAAGGGAACATCCTACTTTTAAGGGATCGCACACCTTATTTTTCTTTCTCAGAATATTCTCAATTGATCATTTTATGACCATGCTATCTAGGATAAATGCATAAATTTGTAATTTTATCTTATCTCTTGCGTTTTTTTATGTTTAAATTTGAATCTTTTTGGTCTCATAACAATCTTACAAAAAGAAAAGTCCAAATCTTGAAATATTGATATCTTTCCGCACACACATATGTCTGTATATAACTTTTCTTATATAGAGCCAACAAATTCTCATAATAGTGAAAAGTTTTTAAATATGCTGTAACAAGCCGACTTCGCCAATGTCTTTTAAACGTCAATTTTTTGCATACAACTAACGCGTGTGCGATTTTGCTAGTAACTCCTATGCCAACTTTATTTATGTACCTCTTTGTTGCAACATAAGTTGGTATAATTGCAGTTTCTTCATGAATTTGGGAACCTTTACAGCTCACTTTGCACCGACTCTGTTTTAATTTTGCCCCACTTACTTTGCGTTCTATCACGGGTCACTTCGCGTTGACTCTATTTTCATGTAAGTTGTTGCGCAACATAATTTATTTGCCGCAAAATGGATGGTGATTGCTCTTGCTCATTCCATTATATTGATCCACTAAAGTCACGATCACTAATTGCTCTGAGTGGTTAATTTGAGGGACACGAAATGATCCATAATTTCCTCAGAAAGCTCTTTTAGATGTATATATTCCTTATTTTTCCAATAATTCATTGAACTTTATCATTTTCATTTTTCTCTTTCATTTTTAATGCATTTGTTTGTGCTCTATATGGACTAGATATCTTCTTCTTCGCTTAAGATTTATTCGATTTAAACATGTTTAACGGTAGTCATCACATTGAGACAGTTTTTTTCAGCATATTCAAATAATGGTAATATCTTAGCTAGTTCGCATATTGCAAGAGTTTTGTATCTTCAAGACACATTATGAGAAGAGTCGATAAATATAGTGTCAAGACACTTTTTTTTTAATGAAATCCACGTGGGAAAATATCGTGAAATATTTAATTTGCTCTCTTTCAGTATAGTGCTAAAACAGTGCCACTGAAATTACCGACCAAAAAAAAAATCCCAAAATTTCTACCTGAGAAAGTTACTACTATAGACGAAAGCAAGGCTACGATGCAGGCCCGTTTTTCTTTCCCTGTATCCTTCGCTGTAAATTGCACACGTTTTCCGCGAGGATTCGTTAAAAACAGCATGACCCATCCAATCATTAAAGAGACGACTAACATCACACTGATCATGAGCAAAATCACCTTTCTTTCTAGAACATGGATCCCCAATTGGGTTTGTTGTCGGATGGTTAATTAGCGTGCAAATAAGATGCCAGCTTTTTTTTTTTTGGGGGGGAGGGGGAATTGCCGATAAGGAACCAACTTATTCGTTGGGTATTTATTATTCCATACCAAGAGACTTTTTAATTTCTATCATGCCGGTAGTATTGAAATGACTAACTCGTACACTTATGAATGGACTAAGTATGGGAAAATTACTCAATCAATCTAAAACCTAATGTACAGATGCCAATGCAACTTAAACTTTTTAAATTATGTCAATATAGTTTTAAACCTTTTGTGTAAAATTTCAATATAGTCATTTCAAATAATTTTCGCCGTAAATTTCTGACATGACGATCCAGTCATCACTAGCCGTCCTATGTGGCATGTTAACATGGACAAATTGTTAATTGCTTCATGTTAACAATATATGGCAGCAATTAATTGGAAGGATTACGTTGGAATATCGTGCAAAGGTTTACAACTACATTGGCAAAATTGAAAAATTTAAGGCTGAATTAATATTCGTATAATAAGTTTATGACTAAATTGGTAATTTTTCCCAAATTATGTGCTCCATTTGGACTAGATATCTTCTTAGCTCAAGATTAATGCGATATTAACATCTTTGACGGTAGTCATCTTCCAACAATCCATTGTAACATGAAGTACATTCAGTCATTTTTGTTTTTCAGCTTATTCAAACAATGATGATATCTTAGCTAGTTTGCATATTGCTAGAATTTATATTTTTATTCCTAAAAGGGGTGAAGAACTACTAATAAATGTGATTTAACTACAAAACTAAGGATTATCACAAGATCGTTCATTTGTAAACAATATATTATATTTATATGTACGGATGTATTCATATGCACCATAAAAGTCATGTTCACTTTATTTACTTACTTAATAGTGCAAAGACACATTTTGATGAATTTTATTATGGTGCTAAAATAGTCCCACTTAATTCCAATTTTGTAGGTCTCAAATTCCTACTCGATATAAAGCAAGGCTACAAATGAAGACTCATTTTGCTTGCCCTTTTTCCCCGCTGTAAATTGCACACGTTTAACACGAGTGTTCATTAAACACAGCATGACCCATCCAATCACTAAAGGATGAAGTAACATCCCACTGATCATGAGCAAATTCACCTTTCTAATTCTTTCTAGAGCATCAATCCTTTGGAGGGTCAGTTCTTGTGCAAATAAGGATGCCAGCTTTTCTTTATTTTTTAGTTTTCCGACAAGGATGCCAATTCACGTGACGTGAAATTAGAGCGAATAATCATCGAGCGTGATATTTAATGATGATAGTGTCAAGCTATCTTAATTGAAATCTCGAATTCGAGTCATGTCTTAAGTTAATTTCTAACTACTTCATCTTTTAAGCATTTGCTTTGTTTGTGAATAGACTTTTTGATTTCTGCCATGCTCGTGCAGCTGCAATGATTGACTCGTGCAACCACAAACGGATCGACTAGTTACGGATCAAATTGAATGTCGCCTTACAGGTGCAAGACAAGACCCTTGTGATAATGCTTACAGAAAATAACTGCACCGATTGCCTCACCTTACCATTTTTTGCTGAACCAAAAGATAACAAAAAGTGTAGGCGAACAGTATGCATTTATACTTGCGCATGACATCGCCGGACCATAACGATCGGCTTTTGTGATGCCAACGTGTTCTCACCACTCACTTTTTCATTCACTTTTTCTTGTTTTGATTCCATCACCCTTTATTCATCACCCAAAAGCAGCCTCTTCAGTTTTCAATGGTGTCCCATAATGCATGTGATATTATTGTGAGCACTGTTCACAATTATTCCATGTAATAATTGAACTATTAGATCTGAGCACATGGGAATTTCTAACTTCAATTTAAAGTGGTCAAAACCCTAATTTATACCATTATTGCTTGTTAGTTATTATCACATGATCGTTCATTTCACATGATATATCTAAAAAAATATGTACGTAAAATAATCATCTTCATGTAATGTAATGGCAAACTCACATTATCCGCCTTTGATTCTTTGAAGGATCAACATGAATATGTTATTGCTCTTCATCACTAGTTACCGTAATGCAGGATCCAAAAATTTGCCTTTGTATCATAGGACCTTAGTTTTTACGGCGTACGTTGGAAATGATGTGTTATTTCTTGTCCTTTATTATTATTATTATTTGCATCTCAATTATTTCTAAATGCTCACTCCGAAAGAAACAGAAAATTGATGTGGGTTTCGAATGTGTATTTCTAGAAAAAAAGAAGAAGGGTTCCCGGAAAAAAAAGAAAAGAAATAGAAGCAAACTTATTACAGTAAAGGGAAAAAATCATAAAAGAATACCCCAAACTATTTTCACTGTAACACATTTATCGTAAATTTTTTTTGTGACATAAACAATATATATAAGTATAATCACTATAAAACATTTACCCTAAACTTTTTCTTGTGATATTAAAAATCCCAAACTTTGACCCGCATGACACTTTTATTGTCTATCAAAATTTAGTCAAAATGATTTTTTAGCCAAAACGATGAAGCACTATTATCAATACAGTTTCCCTTCCGCCGTTCAGGAAAGTAGATTTTTAATGGTACTCATTGATGAAAAATTGAAGTAAGATAAATGTGCCATACGATTATAAATTTGAGATTTTTAATGTCATAAAAAAATTTAAGATATATATAATTATAGCGACAGGCTTTTGGTGGGTATCAAAATGCAAACCCGCTATTTTTCCCTTTGTTCCCCGCTGTAAATTGCGCACGTTTACCACGAGTGTTCACCCATGACCATCCAATCACTGAAACATCAAGTAACATCACACTGATCATGAGCAAAATCACTTTTCTTCCAAGAGCATGAATCCCATGGAGGGTCGGTAGTGTGCAAATGAGAATGCCAGCTTTTATACTTTCACTCGGTTCGTTTGTCAAAAAATATTATTTTTTAAAAAAATATTTTTTCGAAAGTCATTTTTCTAAAAAATATTTTCCTGGAACATAATTTTTTGGTGTTCGACTAAAATTTGAAAAAATTTCGAAAAATATTTTCTGGTGTTCGGCGATCACCGATCCGGCGGCGTTTGGCGACTGGCGGTGGCGACTGGCGGCGGCGATTGGCAACCCACGGGGGTCGGCGGGGGGCTGCTGGTGACTGGCGGTGACGGGCTGCTGGTGACTGGCGGCGACGGGCGGCCGGTGATCGGTGGCAGCGGCCGGTGACTGGTGGCGGCGGCGGTGGCGATTGGCAACCGACGGCGGTCGGCGGGGGGCGACTGGTGACTGGCGGCGGCGGGCGATCGACGGCGGGCGGCGGGCGACCGGCGGCGGCGGCAGGCGACCGACGGCGGCGGTCTGACGATCGGAGGCGGCCGGCGACCGGTGGCCAATGGCGGTGACTGGCGATCAACTTTTTCTCCCACGGAAAACATTTTCCATCCCATGGGCAATTTTGCATTTACTTTGGGGGAAAATGATTTTTTTTTTTGAAAAGAGGAAATCATTTTCCTGAAAATAATGAAGGATTTGGGGGTGGGGAAGGAAAATATTTTTCCATGAAAAACATTTTCCGCCCCGAATACCGAAAAATGCGGAAAATATTTTCCGAAAAAATATTTTTCCGAAAACGAACGGAGCCTTTATATTTTTTTATTTGCCAACAAGGATGCCAACTCCCGTTACTTGAAATTAGCGCGAATCACCATCTAGGGTGATATCCAATGATGATATCATCACGCTGTCTTAAATGAAATCTTGAATTGGACTAATGTCTTAAGTTAATTTCTAGCTAATTCGTCTTTTGGGTATTTGCTACCTTGCATGAAGAATTTTTTTAATTTCTACCACGTTTGTGAAGTTGCAATAACCGACTTGTACAATCACGAATGAGTCGACCGGTTATGAATTAAACTGTATATATCTGTAATAGGTGTGAGATTCTTATGATAATGCCGATAGAAAATGACTTCAAAAATCTATCTGTCTTTGCCATTTTTACGGATCCAAAAGATAAAGAAAAGTGTAGGCGAACGGTGTACAGTAATACTTGCACACGACACCGCCGGACCACAACAATCGGCTTTTATGACGTCAAACGGTTCCCATGACTCTCTTTTTCATTCACTTTTTCTGGTCTTGACTCCATAATTCCCCTCGGAAGCGCCCTTTATTCGTCATTGAAGACCCGCCTTTCCAGTTTTCAACAGTGTACCATAATGCATGCGATATTATTCTAAGCACTGTGCAGAATTATTCCACGTCATAATTGAGGTATTCGAGCTGAGCAAATGGGAAGTTCTAACTTCAATTTAAAGTGGTGAAACCCTAATTTATGCCGCTATCACTTGTTAGTTACAATTACATATTCATACGTTTCATACAATATATCCATACACTTCATGAAGCAAGAATTACGTAAAAGAATCATCTTCATGTAAAAAGAATTTGCTTTGTTATTTCTCTTAACTATCAATTACAGCAACGTAGGATCCAAAAATTTGCCTTTATATTGTAGGATCTTCGCTTTTACGGCGTATGTTGGAAATTGTCTATTCTTTCTTGTTCTTTATTTAATATTATTTTTTACGTCTCGATTATTTCTAAATGCTCACTCCGAAAGAAACAGAAAATTGATGTTGGTTTCGAATGTGTATTTCTAGAAAACAAAAAGAAGAAATAGAAGCAAACTTATTAAAATGTGTGAAAAGAAAAGTAGGAAAAGGAGAGATTGATGGCAAAAGAAAAGGAGAAAAAAAGAAATAAAAGCAACACGTACTTCAAGGGGAGCCTGACATTGACTGATGATAGCGTACCGAAGATAAGAAATGCGTGGCTGAGAGTTTGCGCACATGGCCATTCGACCACGTGGTCTCAAAAGACAAGACACGATGTGGCGTGATTGAAGCAAAGCGACGAAGCCCCCAGATGGAAGGACGGGACGACGACAGCAAGCGATGGTGTTTTGTCGGTGATGGAGACAAAGACATTTGCATGGAAATGCATGATCAATGCCAAGGAAACGCGCCGCGTTTCTTACTAAAAGAAATCATTTCACTCTGAAGAAAATACGAAAATTCAGTATAGTTGAGATTTTAACATTTGGATACACGAAATTGATTGGTTTATGTCGGGTGATCTCAACGTATGTGTGAATTGACTTTGATATTTGTCCAATCTCGCCGGAGGCGAATGCTAATTATTTTAAAAATTTAAATTAGTAAATGAATATGTACATGAAAAAGAAAATGAATATGTGATTTGATATTTAAATATTCTAGCACTTTCCGCTGGACATTGAACCAAGACGAATAGCTAGAAAAGGAGGTAAATAGGAGACCTGGAAAGAAATACGAACTTTGCATTTAATCCGAGATCATATAAAATTTTGTGGCACCATTGCCAGTCATTTTAAAAATTTAAGCTGATGCGTCATTTTTAAATATTCTAACAATAATGCTTCAAGAAATATTGTATCTAAAATTTGATTTTCCACAAAATATTTGTTAATCAAAAAGAAGAAAATGATTAACATTTTGTAGTATTTCCTAGCAAACGAGGGTAAAAAAATCACATGGTGATGTGTTCATACTTTGATTGTTATATTAACTCCATCGAGGGTACAAAAATCTCCAAATGGTAAATTCTTTTTGACGTTGTCCTCTCCTTCAACGTCTGTCTGACAAGACATACGTACATTGGACGTGCCATGGACCCTTTTATGCGGATGTACAATGTTGTGGTGGGATCGAATTGAAGATTCTGTACGGATAACGCGGTGAATCGTTCGTTCCAAATATGCGGTGCTCGTCCAATTCAAGATTGGATAAGACGAAAGGTTTTCTCCACAGAAAAAGGAAATGGAGTAGGAAAAGTAATGCAGAGAGGCAGTAATTTTTTTTTTGGTCAGGAAAGACGACCTTCATTACTATCAGAAAGATAGAGTACAAAAGTTTCCGAGATGATGACATAAAAGTAACCATAGAGAATGGGGAGGTTTAGACAGCCAATTGGGCGGGAGGGAACCAGTTCTGTGGGATTTGGCGATCCAGTTCGAGGCCTGATTAGGGTCGCTATGCTCAGATCTTATTTTGACTCCACATAGCTAGGCCAATAGAGATCTGCAGCCATTGATAATGGACCGAGCAGCCCATGGGGCTTCTATTTGGCCTGATACGCATTCCACCACTGTTACGTTATCCGAAGAGATCTCCACGCCCATCTCTGGTTCAGTTTGTGCGCCTTGTTTCTGCTTCAGCCACGACAGAGCCTCCCTCACAGCTAGGGTTTCAGCAACAAGGGCAGAGGGAGCATGAATCTGTCTTACAAAGCCGTCCATTAGAATGCCAAGGGCATTTCTGCATATGCCCTCGACGGAACCAGCCATGGTCGAGTAGCACCATGGCAGTAATTCACGTGTGCAATTTAGGTGGTCCTTGGACTTCGGATGATTTTTGTTTTATGCGATGTCCCGCTCTGTAAGGACTCTGGTTCGCACATTTGGCCAGTTTGGAGTGGGGATGATGGTCAATTGGAGATGTGTAGGTACATCGACATCCGCGAAATCTAGGGTTCTGGCCGGTGACTGTTCGGAGGCGAGGGAGTGAGTTATTTCTTGCGCCGACAATAGATGAGTAGAAACCAACCCAAAGCTATTAAAATATGTACAGATGCCGGACCGAATACTCAATTGGTAAAGAAAATAATTTCTAGGAGGAGTAAATGCAGTCGGTAAGTGAGAATTATCCTTACTCTACTCCCTATACATCACGTTGCTGTGCATTACCTGCTCCCTTTTTTTTTTTTTTTTGCTTTGTGATTTTTCGATCCTTTTGCAGTGCAGATCGCTAATGGTCTAAGTGGTGGTTAGGTATTCTAGCCAAAAAAAAGTGGTGGTTAGGTATATGCGCTCTTCTAATGAAAAAGATGTGCTATCTAATGGTTATGTACTAACACTAGTCAATCAAAGTATTTTGGCATTAAATGGTTGGGTAATGTTATATTTAATACATCATAAGGGTATAAACAGTTTACTTGATATATCTTCTTGCTCGGGAAGAAAGTAGATGGGGCAATTCGTGCCCCTTCTTGGCATCACATATCAATGGGAAAATCATCCAATCACTCCTAAACCCACTATTCAAATGTCAATTTAGTCGTAAAATTTTTTGATTTTACCAATTTAGTCTTAAATTTTTGCGTGGAATTTTAATATAGTTCTTCTGGTCAATTTTTTCGGGGAAATCGCCAATGTGGCGATATGCCACCTAGGATGGCTGGCAATGACTAAACCACCATATCAGAGATTTCTGGCAAATATTGATTAAAATAACAATATTGAAATTTCGTGCAAGGATTCATAACTAAATTGATAAAATCGAAAAGTTTAAAAATAAATTAACATCCATACAATGGGTTTAAGACTAATTTGGTAATTTTCTTCATCTCAACAGATGCTTAAATGAAATCATGTTGTAGGAAGTAGAAACATTAGCAGGGACTTAACATGCAGTAAATTTTACACCAAAGATTTTTTATTTTTTATTTTTGTGTCCACGAGAGTCACGCACACTATTCATTAGCTTAGACAAGAAGGCATTCTTTCCCACAATGCTATGATTCAACGATGGGCCATTCACACAAAGAAGCAAAGACATAATGGTGGGGCAATTGAGCACATCAATTCTCATCAGAATCATGTGCCTTCTCCTTTATTTATTAGCTTTGTTTATGTGTCGATCCATGTCCACTAACATAGTCATACACCTAGCAACTTTCAAGAGTTTACTAGCTTTATTTTTTTCTGGAAAAGTCAGCATGATGACTGAAATATCAACCCAAGTTATTACAAATATTTCTTGGACATCTTAATAAAAAGGAAAAAAGAAGAAGTAAATCTTGGACATTTTGAGGTGGGATGATGAGTGAAATTTAGGTTAATTTAGTGGAATTTATGGGGTTTCAGTGGGCCTTATATTCATGTAGCATTCATCTATCTATCAATTTAAATTGTTAGATTGGATTCTCTAAAATAAACAATAAGATCTTTTGGTACGACGAATACTTCTCTGATCTTGTTTTGCATCATTAGATATTACGCGAATATATCTCAAGGACAATCTAGCATTGAAATATTCATGATCTAAAAGGTAAAGATATTGTAATTTCGAATACATATCAAGCGTAGAAAATGATATTGCAAGACATTATCTTTCTTAAAAAGCATCATGATGAAGTGAATATGCCATTTCATTCACGTTATACTAGTCTATAAATTTTAAGATATAAGTGAAGAAACTATCAGGATATTAAGAGTACACAATTTAGTAGGCAGAATATAATAATCATATCAAGACATACCTATCAAATCAATAAGTTTAGTGGTGAATCTGTAGATTCACTTGTGATTATTATACCATAGATTCACTCCGTAGATTATTGGATTCTAAGATTCTAATCGGGGAGTGATGACATTGATAACTATGGATTGAATTTTTTAGGAAGGGAGGGGGCAAGTTAGATATAAATAACATATTGATATATTACACATAACTTATGGAAAATGTAGTACTATTATATATGTAAGTGATATAAAGTCCAATCAGTTTTTGTTGACATGGTGATAAGTTAAATAGCTATTTCTCACAATTTGGAGACAAGAGGGTAACTTTTTTTTAAAAAGAAATTGTATCATTCTACTTACGAATACAAAGTTTGAGTTTTTTAAATCATTTTTCACATCTATTATCTTCTTCCTTTTATTTTCTCAATGTTTCCCTGTTTAATGGTTTCTTATAATTTTTTAAATTTAACATTTTATCTACATGTTATTTCTTCTAATCTAATGTCCTTTTGGTCTTCGGCGCTTTTTCCCATTAAAATTTTTATTTGCATTACTTCATTGGTTAAGTTTGATACTTTTGTTTGGGCTTAATTCCCTAAAAAATCCCCAGCTTTGTGTCAAGTCCCAAATCTGCCATGAACTTTTTTTTGTCTTAGAAAAAATCATAAACTTTAAGTCCAGTCCCGAATCTGCCTCGAATTTTATTTTGTGTAAAAAACAAATCACCAACTTTCAATTTATTTTAAAAAATATACCTCGATGATCCAGTCCCAACTTAACTCGATACTTCTATATCGATAACAAATTCACATCAACAGAGTAATGGGGTTTTTGTTTTAGACAAAGAAAAGTTCGGAGCAAATTTGGACTGAACCTAAAAATTAGATTTTTTTTTAAATTAAAAAAAGTTTCTTGAGGTAAATTTGTTGTCGTCCCTAACTTTTATATCTTAGAATGATTTTATTTTGGAGAATTTCAATAGTTTTTATTTGGTTTGATTTGTTATTGAAATGGAAATGCAACGTTGGTACGTACATATCGCCCCATTACTTTGCTAATGTGGTTTTGTTATGATGTGGAAGTACCATATCAAGTTGGGACTGGATCCCGAAGGTATATTTTTGAAAATAAATTGAAATTTGCTGATTTTTTTACATAAAACAAAGTTTGGAGCAGATTTGAGACTGAACGTAAAGTTTGGAATTTTTTTCGAGACAAAAAAAAGTTTGGGGCAGATTTGGGACTTGACCTAAAGTTTGGGATTTTTTAGGGAATTCACCCCTTTTGTTTGTAAAATGAAAAAAAGTTTTACTATACTAGGTATAGAAATTAGCTAGAAGGAAAATCCCATGCGCACTTTCGTGGGTATCATAAGAAGTTACTAAACAATACTTAAAGTAATCGACATATGTAAATTTTGCAAAATTTTATCTCATTATTAATTGTCAATTTTACTTGCTTGCACACTTTCATATGTTCTTTTAAATACCCTTGCATTGAAGTAATTTTACATCATATTAATTATATATTTGGGAAAATTGTCCATTCAGTTCTAAACATATTATACGGATGCCAATACAAGCCTAAATTATCTAATTTTACCAATTGAGTTCTAAATCTTTGTACGAAATTTCAACACAGTCATTTCAGTTAAATTTGCCAATTACCCTTCCATCGAGTCCTTTTTACATCATCATATTAAGTATATATCCAGGAAAATCATTCAATTAGTCCCAAACATATTGTACATGTGTCAATTCAGTCATAAATTATCCAATTTTGCCAATTGAGTCCTAAACCTTTGTGCGAAATTTCAATGCAGTCATTTCGATCAATTTTCGTCAGGGCACGACGCTACGTTAGCGATTTCTAGCGAAAATTAGCCAAAATGACTATTTTGAAATTTCGCACAAATGTTTAGAACTAAATTGCCAAAATTGAAAATTTTAGGACTACATTTGCATTCGTTGAATAAATTTCGGACCGATTGAGTAATTTTCCCTTTTATATCCTATAGTGGTACACTCTTAAGTTGAGATAATGGCTTCGGAAGGTTGTATTTACCATGATATTCACAGTAGATGTAAACTCTC
Organism: Syzygium malaccense; assembly: GCA_031216405.1. NCBI lineage: Eukaryota > Viridiplantae > Streptophyta > Magnoliopsida > Myrtales > Myrtaceae > Syzygium > Syzygium malaccense. The sequence goes on along the minus strand of CM062260.1, from coordinate 18,838,845 downwards.
AAACAACATCGAGGTCATAACTATTATGATATCCAAGATGTCGAGTGTATTATATGCAATGTTTTAATCTTTCCTATAAGACACGCCAATCTCAATTATCATTGATCAAGCATTTCTTTCTTCTCAGTTTTGTTTTTTCGGTCGAAACATCTTTTACATTGAGAGCCAATGACTACGACGAATTCTTTTATCGAATATAATTGTAGATTTTGCCATATTGAAATAACTATATGAGCTAATGATTACTAAGGACATAATTGTAAAGGTAGGTACTAAGCACATAACTATACTTTGCCACTTTTACAGCTTTAACTATAAAAACATTCCGTGAGCACATTACAAGTTATGTAACTTTATCCATATTCACACAAGATAATCAGTAATTCCCAAAGAATGTGGACATAACATAATATAATAATAGACTTAACTTATCAAGTGAAAGGTAAAAACCATTAAAATTGTTTTGGAAAGAAAAAGAGAGTTCCCCCTGTAGAAAAATGACACATGTCAGTCCCAAACATTATCTTTCGACAACGGTCGTCATCTGCTGGACTAATATTCCTTCCTAGAAGGCCAAATTCATCCAAACAATTGAAAAGGAATCCTTATTCTAATGGACGATATTGACTGGAACGAGAATTCATTTGATGATTCCTTGCTCATAGAAACCTAACGAGGCCTTTGGATATTACCCAAAAAGCTGCACATCTATTACACAATATTTAGTTTGAGTCATAACTGCTCCGTTTGCTCGGAATCCGTGGGACGAAAGTTGTCGAGAATGTCACTATAGGCTTATCAGTGCATCTAAAGCTTACAAGTCCTTTTACATAAAGTAGCGAATGCCTGAAACACAAATCGACCAGAAGTTCACTTGAGAAAGGAGTAGTACTATGGTGGGCTATGCGAACTCTCTGTCTTTTACCCCAGGCCCAACTTGCCTGTTTGCTAAACGGCCCAACTCGTCTAGCTAGTTCTTACCTAAAGAAATATATGCTTGTCTATGACAACATATTTAAGTCGAACACAAAAATCATTTGTACTTTCATATGTAACATCAGCAGAACTCAATAATTCAAATGTTTTTACGGATTTAAATGGGATTCTGAGGAACTCTCTAACGTTTGTGTCATCGCACGAAATTACCTACTTTAAAAAGTTAGTTTTGTGATTTTAATCCTCGAAGTATCTTGGTTTGAAGAAACTTGATTGATCCGCCAATTTATGCATGAGCGGAACAAAACTATTTTCTTTAAACATGGGAAAACCAACTTCGGCATTTTTAAGAGATTAGAATAGCATAGATTAGTTCCTTGGCTAACATATGATAATATGGAGACAGTACCAGACGAAGGGAAACAGAAGGACTTAGGAACGAGAATCTTGCTCCAAGATAACGCAAACAAACCTCGTCAATCTCTTTGTTTGTTCGATAAAATGGCAATGAAAGGCCCTGAGAGGCTCTTATCGCCCGAAGCACAAGCCCATTACAAGCATATGAAAGTAAACAGAAGTTAGCTCTCTTGTGAACAAAGAGGCTAATATGTCAACAAGCCGAAAACACACAGAAAAATGTATACACTCTGCCACGCCTTGCACACTCCACAACCGAACATGCTCCGAACTGAAGCTTTTTTATTTAGCGTTAGCGTTGGCTAAGGGCTTCACGCGTCGCAAGCCCCCTTCAATCAGGATCGGAATGGCAACACGTGAGGCTAAGATCGTGCCTCATGAATCGGCTACAATCAGGGCAGTGAAATCCCCGAGACTGGTATAATGTGGGACACAGACGTGCAGGCATATGGACTGTCCTTGAGCGTCTTTATACTTCTTCTCGAAACCTTTTGCAGGAGCTGTCCATCCATCCTTGGCAACCTCATCCCTCACCAATTTTAAATCACTCAAAAGGCCTACATGCTCCACCTGCAGCTCAGGCCCTTTGGCGAGTATTGCAACCACGTCTTTTCGACAGGCTTTGTAGGCTTCACTCATCTGGTATACTATGGGATCGCGCAATGGGCTGCTTTCAAATTTCTGAATTTGCAGAGCTTGCAACCTACAAATCAAGCAACTCCTCAAGAGGATGCGGAAGTGCTTCATGTCCTCAATTAGAACTGCCCTAAGGTTAGGAATTCCGCCACCGACAGCACCTGCTGCCTCCACAGCAGCAGCAGGTCCTCCCCAAAACAATATGTACTCATCCTTAATCTGTATTAACATGACAAATGTTAGGTGTGAATTTACTGAATCCACTTCAAAGCATGAAGGCAAATTTGCACATGAAAACTGTGCGCGCCCCCAACCAAAACTAGTCGATAAATTTAGAAAGACGAGTGTGTTTACCGCATCCAATGTCCCCTGCTGAACTACCCGTTTTAATACAAGCTGAACCCAATTACATGGCCCCCTCCACGGATGGGTACTTTCATTCCCTGTGTAAGGGAAAGCGTGTGTCCCCCATATCCGTAGCATGGGCATGGCATCTGTGTTCTCCACCAAACCAAGCGAGTCCAACACCACAACCATGGTTTCTCGCTTGAAACGCCACTCTTCCTTGATATATGTAGCGGCCCACTCATTCATTTTCTGTGGGTCTACCCTATAAGCCCATGGCATCAGAGAATTGAATTTTGGCAGTGGTTCCAAATTCTCCGGCCTCGCATCCACAATAGGGATCCAAACAAGCTCATAGAGCGTCTCCTTCTCGGTTTGAATCTGGATAGAAACAGCTTTTGGGTCGTCCTCGGGGCTTATTCGAAAGCGCTTAGTTTCATCATCATGAATAATTCTAAGAGTCTCAATGTCATCCCTAGAGATGTTTTGGTCCGATATAATCAGCAATACACTCTTCTTCCTGAACAGCTCAAACTTGACCTGCAGATTTCAAGTTAAGAAAAGAAGGGAAGTGTATAAGCCGGTTAGCAACATAAGCAGAAGCAATCAAAGATCCAGAATAATGAATGAGTTTGATACTTCCCAAAATTTAACAAAGACATATTTATGCATTAGTTGAATTTTTCTATTTTGGTCTCCATCTGGTACTCTCGTAGGATATCAGGTACGCTCTGCCAGTTAACTATTACATACCAAAAATAGTTTTAAACTGGTTGACCAGTCTGGACACATCATAAAAATTAGGCATATTCTCTCCTTCTTCTATGACATATCTATACAAGCAAATGATAAATGGAGAATTTCTTGGCTTCCTGCCTTCCTGAAAAATGGATAAACTACAAAAAGTAAGGCCTAAAGGAATATAATGTGTTCCCCTCTGCATAATTGTTGCTTCTGCTGTATGGATTTCCTAGAAAATAGATTGAAGAAGGGGCAAAAATTATAGATTCTGCAGAGGGCAAACCGGTGTGTCATTGGGACCAGTAACAATTGGATCCTGCGAGGAATCCTTCGCAGTAAGCAGTGAAATCAGAAAGTCCACGATGTCCACAGGAGCTTCGACCTTTTTCACGTACTTCTGATACTCCTCCATCTGGCCTAACATCAATGAAATGGACATTAAACCATCGAAGAGGAGAAAATCAACGCACTAAATCAACTATCTATGAACTGGGCTACCTATTTTCCTCTCGCAACTCTTGACCGCTCTGAGAACGTCACTCTTCCTGTCCGACACGCTCAACGCAAGAATTTCCAGTTCTGATTCTGCCAACCTGAGATCATTTCCGTGACTGTAAATCACGAGAACAAAAACCAGAACCCCGTATTCTTATGCATAACCATGCAGTAGCAGGAAAACACGGAGTTATACACAAGGTATATAGCAGAGCAAGTGCATATGAACAGTTGCATGATTCGAATGCGAGTGTCATGCTACCCCATTTTTCAAAATCTAAAGGGTCTTATAGCAAAGACAGAACAGGCGAACAAAAAGGTGAATTTCCTCTTGGGGCATTACGAGAAAAACACATGGCGTGCTCATGCAGTATCCGGGAAATAAACCACGAAGCGCAGATCGTACTTATCATCATCGATAAGCCGGGCGAAATAGTTCGCGGCGGCCAGAATGGCGATGATGGTCTCGCAGCTCCACCTGGGTATTGTTCGAAATGCTGTTGCCAATTCAGGCACGTGCTTCCCGCGGTTCTGTATCACCAGCTTGGAGAGACGAACCAAGTGAGTGGTCAACTCCAAGAGGTCGTTGACCACCTTGTTGAGAGGAATCATCGCCGCCGCCTTGTTCTCGTCGGATATGAGCTTCTTCTTGAGCGAGCTCAGGCCCTTCAGGAGGCAAGTGGACAGGGCGTTCCGGCCATCGGAAGGAGCTTCGGAGATGAACCAGAAGTCGCCGTATTGCAGAGCGAAGGCCGCGAGGACCAGCAGGACTTGGGTGGTCCATCGATAGCTTGATAACTTCGAGAAGATCTGCAGCAACCTCGCCTCTACATTTTTGCTGCGCGCAGCCTCACATGTCATCTGAAGAAGAGGGGGAGGAGGAGGAGGGGTTTTTGACTTTTTTAACTTCTGAAATCAAATAAAAGCATCCCAAATATATAAAGACGTATAAATAATTCAGCATAGATCATTATTTTGGAATTGTTATATATATTAATTTCTTGATTTTGACGAGGAATTCAAAAATAATATGATTAGCTTTATAACGTGATATGATTCAAATGTTGCACAAAACTAAATACGTTAAAATTCATTTGTGCATACTACTGTCTTAGTGGCATCTTTCTTTATTAAAAACAAAACCCTGGGATTTGGATCATAAATAGTTAAAAATAAGTTATTTTTAAAAGGCTACTCAATTTTTATCTATAAGAATGCATTTGTTTCTTGAAAAATATTTTTCAAGAAATGATCGCTTGAATTACTTATAAAAATAAATGAACGAAAAATATTTTCACCGTTCACCAAAATATTTAGATATGCATTATTATCGAAAATGAAAATATTTTTAATTGATCAATCATTTCAAGCTATTCAAACGATCATTTTTAGGAAAAATATTTTTAAATCAAACAGACCATGATTGCCCACTTATATCAATGTTGGGGCCACGCACACCTATCATGCGAATGGAGCCTCACTTGATGAATGTAAACGGGCCAGTTTGCATGTATCCCTAGAAAATTAATCGGGTCGTAAACATCTGAATACCCCATGTTACAAGAATTAATAGTAACAACAAAACCTGGCAGCAGATCCAGTTAATCAAATGCGAAATGTTGCTGGGAATAATGGTTTGCAGGGCATCCGTAGGAACCTGCAATAATAAAATCTCAAACAATTGGTGCAACTTCTACACAAATCATTCCTTAGACCTACACTAGCCTTTTTATTACTTGATCTGTTAGAATAATTAAATATTAAACCATACTTTTATCTAATAGCTTAAGCTTTTAGAATAGTTAGCAGTGGTCTTACAAAATCTTATATGGTATCAGAACGGGAAGTCCCGAGTTCAAATTTTTCCAGCCCCCATTTGCCTCCCTAATTAAATATGTCTTCACTTAGTACTAGGCAAAAAGACTAGACTAAGTATGAGAGGGAGTGTTCGAATAATTAAATATTAAATTACGCCTTCATCTAACCGTTTAAGTTTTTAGAACAGTTGGTAATGATCTTACAAAATCTCATATAATCAACAACCCAAATTTTGTTTTATAAACTTGGTTCAATTGATCCTACATATGCACATAACCAGTGTCTTAGGAATGACGTTTGTTGTGTTCAGAAATGATACCGGTCCCTATTCAATACCTTTTTGTTGCCACTGTCCTTATCGACGAGCGGGATGACGCCCGAGAGGATGTTGTTGACGATGCCAAGGAGGTCATTCACATTGCACTTTTCTTCAACAGAGGAATCATAAAAATGCTCTCCCACAATCCGGTCTATGAACTGGTAGTCGTTGACGAAGTTGATGATGGCTGAAGTGGCCACGATACTCACCGTGTCGCTGCCGCGCGAGGGGTTGGACAATGCCCGCTTCGCCATGTTATCCTCCAAGGAAGGAAGGAAGGAAAACAAGAGACCAAGTAAGGCTTAATAAGCAGGACGAAGAAGAAGAAGAAGATGAGTGAGGTGCATGTTTCTTTTCTCTTGCGTCAGTCTCTTTATATAGCCAACCGTGCAGCATCCAATGCATGCATGCAAAGTGGGAGAATAACACCGATTAATAGGAAAAGAAACATAGTTGGGTCTCAGCTTAATACACCTTTAACACAAATATGTTCCCGTACAAAACGTATTCTTAATTGAACATACGTATAGTCGATGACCATGAATGCCGATATGTGCTGGTTTTGAAAGATATAACGAATTAAATATACATATCAAAGTCGGATTCGAAATATTAAAGATAAAGTCAAAAGCCAAAAGCCAAAAGCTAAGTTCACCCCAACACCCGAAAGCTCTCTCTGATCGACATGTTACTGTCGAGGGTGTTGCTTTTCACGAGCAAGATGATACTTGGTTGTAATTGCTACGGAAAGAACATAGCATCTAGAAAGTAATCACTGTCAGAAATCGTATCGTGCTGCACGTTTCCTACCCCTTTTCAATTTTACAATGTTGGATTATGTTCAACGTTCAGATAAGATTAGGGCTGCGATACTTTTGTTACATTATCCATCCTCGCTTTTGATTTTGTATATTGAGCTTTCTTTTAGGCAATGGAGGTCTGTCTCAGGTTGACACAACAAAGTTGTCCGAACAATACCTTTGTTTTTTTTTTTAAAAACTTTTGTGTACTTATTTATATTAATTTACAAGGACCACATGACATCCCAATGTAGCAACAGACCCATGTGAAAGCACTTGTCTTCCAACGTGACTCTGTGAGTCAAGAGATGATAAACGCGTTCTTTGTCCATATCTTTGACGGGTGCCGAAAGAGTGAGGCAATCTATCGCGTCGCGACTCTTCGGTCTTCTGGAGTGACTAAGAACGAACGATGACCATCACAGACAATGATTTCGCAGTGATGTCATCGGTTCTCTTATCTACTGGAGAGTAGTCTTTGCTAAGGACCTCCTTGTCCTATCTAGGAAGGCAGGACCTTGAATCGCGAGGCTTCGGGCTTAAAAGATAATTCCTCATAAACATGGACGAAAATATAGTTCGGGAATAGCAAAATTTATGTGTGGCCCCAGAAAAGTGTCCAGACGTATCGATAATCATAAAAAAAAATTCTAATTGAACGTACATATAAAACTTATATGTTTACAAAGTTTAGAATTAAACTCAAATTTCGAAGGCTCCAAATTTTTTTTGATAGAAGTTAGAAGTCGAGAGACCCATCATACTTCGTTAAAAATGTATGCATTGTGGCGTAGTTTGGCACTAATCTGAATTATGTAGTCTGATGAGTTTGATGTTTATAATTTAAGAGTCGTTGATCAGTATTCGACATTCTGAAGATGAATTTTCAAATAACTTGAGAAAATGCATTTTCATTGTGGCATTCTCCAAATGAATTTTCACGTCCATAGTCGATTCTTGGTTTAATTTATAGGTTCGTAGGATCTAATCAGCTAAAGGAATTCTGCTTCGGGACAAGTTACATGGAATACATCATTAGCATCCACGAGAGACACATTTTAGGAGACAAGTGATTTTCACATGAGTCTATGTCAGCGATTTTCGGCCACAATTGGCCAGATGAATTCAATTGGCTCAATTGGAATAGGTTTAGAACTTTTTTGGTAACTCTCCCGTCAACATTTTGACAGGTGCTGAAAGATAGAGGTGATGGAGTGGCCAAGAACGAACAATGACGATTACAATAATGATGTTTGCGGTGATGTCATTGGTCCCCTTATCTACAAGAGATTATTTACAAAGGACCTCTTTGTCCTTTTAGGAAGGTAGGACTTCTTTTTTGTCGAAATAAAATTATATTCATTACTCAAAATAATATATAAAAAGTACATAAATTTCATAATAAAGCAAACCGAAGCAGAATAAAGCCTAGAATACTACAAAACAAAGCCAAATTCATTAAACAAGGAGGATCGATAGAGCACCGGCAAGATTAAGCACACACTCATTCCATAACAATGGATCTGTCAAGCAAAACATTTGACAGCTGATCACTGGATCTCGTATCATTGTCAGTGATGAGCACACACCAGAAATTTATTCTCCAATTACTTCAACGTTGCCAGTTTGCGGTGTGCTTCTAGATTCGGCTTTCTCTACACTATTGTCATACGGAGACAACCAAAATAAGTTGAACAAACATAGATAAAAAAAATTGGAAGAGCAAATCTTTGTAGTTCAGCGAGACGCTGAGAGGTCCTGCGATCACCATTGAAATTGGAGACAGAGGATCTGTACACGGACAGAGCATAGGGGTATCGAATCTCTAGAAACATATTTATTGAAATCTCTTATCTAGATCGAGAAAGGATAACTCCTACATTTAGAACCAGATCGGGAGAGTTTAAACTCTCAGATCTAACTCTCCTGGATCAAGTTCTAGATCAGGAGAGAAGAAAAAATAAAAAAAAGAACACTAATGACTAGTTTTTAGCATGGTTAGGATGAGCTTAAGGTTTCTCGATAGGCTGCCCCCGTGCATTAGTTAGTGAGTGATCAAATTTAGGTATCGAAAGAGCACTAGTCAAATTACTAGTGTAATCAAGTTCCCGATCCTTAGAATCTCTGGTTCCATATGTATCGAGACGACACTCTCGCGTCTTGATTAGGGGTTTTAGCCAATCATTGATTATGGCTAATGACGACTCCAATTGAATGTGTAGATTAGAAATTAATGTCGCACAAGGTATAAGGCTTGGGAGCGCATCTATTCTTGGATAAATGAGCCTTTTGATTCGTCATTTGAACGAACCAACCGATGTTCACGTCCATTAACAAATACCTCTAGACCTATACCTATATACATATTTATTCCCCTCGGTCGGGACGGGTAAGTCGTAACAGCAGTATAGTCTTCCGGACTAGGTGAGTAGTGTCAAAACGTTATACCTTTAAATGCTTGTTGAATGCACTTGCGACTCTATTTTTTTGGGCAATTAACTTTTCAAGTGTTGAGACTCTGTTCTTGCCGAGTTCATCAATATTCATGTATATCATCTTATCATACTCTTTTTTGGACATATCTCCTTGTAACTTTACTGTTAAGGACTGGACTGTAATTTTTATGGGAAGGATGGCTTCTTGACCATAGGTTACCATGCATCGACTAAATCTTGTACTCGATCTCTTTGATATCCTATAAGCCCATAATACGGTCGAAAGAAATGTATCTCATTCTCTTGGATTTTCCTCTAAGTGCTTCTTGATAAGGTCAATTACAACTTTGTTAGAAGCTTTAGCTTGCCCATTAGCTTGAGCATAATAAGGCATAGAATGAATCATTTTGATCCCTCTAGACTTAGTAAAATCCAACGCCTCTTGTCTAGTGAATATAGTCCCTTGGTTAGAAGTTATTATTTCAAGTATCCCAAATTGATGTATAATACATTCTTTTATGAACTCCTTCACGGTCTTATGTGTGATATTTTTGTAAGAGGCTGTTTCAACCCATTTTGTAAAATAGTCGATGGCAACCAAAATAAAGCTATGTTTTTTTAGATGAAAGAGGATATATTTTCCCTATTATATCCATCGCTCAATCTTTAAATGGTCAGGGTTTGATAATGGGTTCTAACACCAATGCTGGGACATACTGAATTTGACCATGTTTTTCACACGGCTCGCATCCTTTAGCATAATCAATGCAATCTTGTGTCATAGTTGGCCAAAAATAACCATAACGGCGTAGTAACCACTTCATCTTTATTCCAGCTTGTTGTGCACCACATATCCCCTCATATACTTCTGCCATTGCCAACATCGACTCTACTTTACTCGAACATCTAAGCAGAATATCATCCTAGTTTTTCGATACAATTCATCGCCAAGCAGTAATTACTTTAACATTGGTCATTTAAAGTTTTTATCACTAGCAACTGGATTTTTATAGTAATTGATAAATGGTTTTCTCCAATCTTTTTGATCGATGTTAACGCCTTGATTCCTAGGGAGATCAATGTGTATTGCCATCACTTGATTCACTATCAATGGCAATGCCTTGACTTGGGAATGATGAACTATGCCAATTCTTTTGATATTTTGTAGCCGGATGCCATTTGAGCTAATCCATTGACTTCCATATTCTCATTCCTTTTAATGTGAATCACTTCATAGTCGGAGAAACTATTTAACAATTCTTTTGCCAGCATATAATGGCGAATAATATTCTCATTAAGGCATTGGTAATCGCCAGATAACTAGTCAATGACTTGTTGGGAGTCTCCTTTTATTCTCACAAATCGTATCTTCATGTTAGCCAAAATATTAAGACAAACAATTAATACCTCATATTCCACTTGATTATTTGAACGGTCAAAATCAAGCTTGAACATGAACTTGGTTTGATGTCCTTGAGGGGAGACTATTAGAATTCCAATACCCGTGGATGTTGATATGCACGACCCAACAAAATATAGAGTCCATGGCACTACTTGCATGAGATTTTCGTCTTTTCCTTCTTCAATGTGCACGCGTGGGTATTCTGCAATGAAATTGGCAACTGACAACTGCTTGTCCTTTAATTGCTTTGAGCGGAATGTATATCAAATTGATTTCACATAGGGAAAAAGCCCATTTTGCAATTCGCGATCGGCCTTTGACAATAGACCAGGTCAACATATGCTTGATTACGTCCGTTTTGCATATCACATGAACTGTAGTCGGCAACATGTAATGACGCAATTTATTACAAGCAAAATACAAGGACAAACATAGCTTCTCGATCGGGGTATATCTCCTCTTGGCATCATTCAACATTTGACTAAGGTAGTAAACTGCTTGTTCTTTACCTTCATCATTTTCTTATGCCAACATGCTTCCGATGGTGTTATTGATCGCCGACAATTAAGGTTTCAACAGCCCACCTACTTTAGGTGGCATCAAAACTGAGGGATGAGTCAAGTGTTCTTTAATATGCTCAAAAGCGTTCTAGTGTCTTTCTTCCTAAAAAAAATCTGATTTTTTTAATTTGAGCAAGGGAGAGAAAGATTCGATCTTACTTGACAAGTTAGCAATAAATCAACGCAAGAAATTAACTTTGCCAATTAGCATTCGCATCTATTTCTTGGTAGTGGGTTATGGCAGATCTAAGATTGCTTTTGCCTTATTCTTATATATCTCAATTCCTCTCTAGTTAACTAGAAATCCTAGGAAATTACCTGCTTTAACTCCAAAAGCACATTTCAATGGATTCATTTTCAACTTATACTTCTGCGTTATAACCAAAGCTCATTTGAGATAGGTTAGATGACTTACCTAGTTCGATTTGACGATAATGTCATCTATATAAGCTTCCATGAATTCATCAATCATGTCGTGGAAGATAAAGTTCATTGCTCTTTGATAAGTGGTTCCAACATTCTTCAAGCCAAATGGCATCACCAACCATTCAAATGTTCCTATAGCTCCCGGGCATCTTCTTCCGCTAGAAATATCTGATCGTACCCCGAATGGTCATCTATTAAGGACATAATCTCGTTGACTGATGTTGAAGCTACTAACATTTCAGCCATCGGCATTTAATACTCATCCTTAGGAGTCGCGGCATTCAAATATCAAAAATCAATACACAATCTAAGTTTCGCTGAAATTGCTCCTGCGACATAATATCTTTCATTAAAAATCGTTCTTTAGTTCTTTAGTGAAAGACCGTGTTCTGTGAGAATTTCGGATAGGAGATATCCAGACAAATTATGGAATCAATAATTTTACTTCGATAGAGACTATACCAACGTGAACTGAGTCGGGATCAACGACATGGCTCATAAAGTGTGGCAGGCACAAATATAAATAAGTTCTGCTGGAATTTAATCAATGATAGGACCTGACTACACCAAGATATCATGCCGAAATTTAATCCACGACGTAGGACCCAAGATTAAGATACACGCCGAAATTGAATCGACGACGCGAATTTGGAAGCTACAACTAGGGAAATTGAAAGTACTGTATAGGAAAACTTAAAGATAATTAAAAGATAACATTTTATTTGATTTGTACGAGGGGGTCTTTTGTTGGATAGCCAGTGGTATTTCTAGCGAAGGTGTAGCAACCACTCCTCGACGATGTTCAGTAGTTGTGCCTTTTCTAGTAATTTCCATCGGTCTCATCTATACTCCTTTATTTCCGCAAGCTTTACTTTTCCACGTTCTTGAATAACTGTCATCATCATGTGTTGACAACTTTATAGTCATCGATGATCGTTCCGTGACTGGATCTCTAAATAGTGACCGCTCCCTTCATAGTATGCATCCTCAATGCTAACCATCTTGGTAATTGAAGTACTCCTACCAACCGTTTGTTATCGTATTTCGACAATTGGACACGTGGCATTTAAGGATATAGTCATTAATCGCCAAATGTTAAATCTCGTGCCCGTCGATAAATTAATATGTGCAAGATGGTGTTTATGTGCTATGTATGTGATCATTTTTTTCCCTGCTCATATGCCATTCACACGTTTTCCTCATTCACGAGCAAGGCGCGTGTGTATCGAAGACCAAATCATTTTTTGGTTTTAACAACTGGATTTTCATTTTTTTTTCAGAGTAAATGATCGATTCAATTGACAATATTACATTAAAATGAACGTAAGAACGTGGCGCGTTTGGTTGATATTGGCCATGCATTCCCACGCAAACGTCTCCATCTCCGACAAATCACCATCGCTGTTGTCGTCCTTCTAGGCTTTTTTATCAGTTAAAGGTTTATTCACGCCACATCGTGTCTTCTCTTTTGAGACCACGTGGTCGAATGGCCACGTGCGTAAAATCTCAGCCACGCATTTCTTATCTTCAGTACACTATCAGCAGTCATTGTAATCTTTTTCTTCATTATAATCGCATATGCTCGTCGTAAGGGATTGGTCGGATCTTGACTTTGCATCTCTCAAGCTGGCCTCTGGGACGACTAAATGACAGGGCGACGAGGATGGAGTATGTTTTGATTCATATAGCTGAAAATTGTTATACTGGTGTTGCTGAGATTGTTGGTGCACTCTTATTTCCCATTTGAGTTATTTAAGTCATACAAGGAAAAATACCTCAGGAGAGTATTCATTAGCAGCAATCGTGGATGAAGCTTATAGGGAATCATTTTTCTCCCCTTATTTACATAAATTTTCTTGATTTCACACAGGATGATGGGAAAATTACCAAAAAAGTCCTAAACTTTTTGCAATTATGCCAATTTAGTCATAAACCTTTTTTTTTGCCAATTCAGTTCTAAACCTTTTGCAAATCAGCCAATTCAATCCTTTTGACTGGCTGGCGCTGGCGTGGCCGCCAACCGGCTGACGTGGCGCCGACCGGCGTCCACATGGCAATATTTTAATATTTTATATTATTTTTTTAAAATTTTTTTTCCTTTTTTTTTCTTTTCCTTCTCTCCCCTGGCCTGTCCGGCCAGGGGGGAGGCTCGCCGACGAGGGCCCAGCTCCGGCGAGGCGAGCTGGGCCCTCGCCGCCGCTGGGCGAGCTCGCCAGATTTGGGCGAGGGAGGAGCTCGCCTAGCCAAGGCGAGCTTCGCCTCGCCGGAGCTAGGTGAGCTCGCCATGGCTGGGCGAGCTCCGCCCTCGCCCAGCTCCGGCGAGGCGGAGCTCGCCTTGGCTGGGCGAGCTCCGCCCTCGCCCAGATCCGACGAGGCGGAGCTGGGCGAGCTAACCCAGCGGTGGCGAGGGCCCAGCTTGCCTCGCCGGAGCTAGGCCCTCTTCGGCGAGCCTCCCCCCTGGCCGAACAGGCCAGGGGGGAGAAGGAAAAGAAAAAAAAAGAAAAAAGGAAAAAAATTGAAAATATTAAAATATTGCCACGTGGACACCGCCCGACGGCCACGTCAGCGCTGGCCTGCCAAAAGGACTTAATTGGCTAGTTTGCAAAAGGTTTAGGACTGAATTGATAAAAAAAAAAGTTTAGGACTGAATTGGCACAATTGCAAAAGGTTTAGGACTTTTTTGGTAATTTTCCCGTTTCCCTTCGTCTGGTACTGCTGACCTATTATCATATGTTAGCGAAGGAACTAATCTATGCTATTGTAATTTCTTAAAATGCCGAAGTTGGGATTCCCATATTTAATGAAAATAGTTCTGTTCAGCTTGTGCTTAAATTGATGGATCAATCAACCTTCTTTGGACCAAGAAACTTCGAGGACAGAAATCACAAAACTAACTTTTGAAAGGAAGTAATTACGTGCAATACCACAAACTTTAGAGAGTTCCTCAAAATCTCATTTAAATCCGTAAAAACACTTGAATTGTTGAGTTCACGGTGTTACATATCAAGTACAAATGACACTTGTGTTCGACTTAAATATATTGTCAGAGACCAGCATATATCTCTTTTGTCAGGGAAAAATACCAAAATAGTCCTAAACTTGTTGCAATTATGCCAATTCAGTCCTAAACTTTTTTTTGTGCCAATTCATTTCTAAACCTTTTGCATTTGTGCCAATTTAGTTTATTCGGACAATTTTAGCTGGCTAGCACTGACGTGGACATTGCCCAATGTTGACCATCCGACCAATGCTGACATGACAATTTTTAAATTTTTTTTTCAATTTATTTATTTATTTTTATTTTTCCCTTTTCTTTTCTTTTCCTCTCTTTTTTTTTCCTCTCTTTTTTTTTCCTCTCTTCACCTTCAACCTCTAGTTGGTCGCCGAAATCGGTGACTCACCAGAGGCGGGGGCCGATGAGGTTGGCCCTATCGACTGCTCACGAGGGCAAGGACGAACCTCGCTAGTGGCTGGGCAAGGTTGAGCCTTGCCAAGGGCGGGCAAGGTTGAGCCTTGCCAGAGGCAAGCAAGGCCGACCTTGCCAATTTACAGTGGGTTCAAGCCTCCCAAATCTGGCGAGGCTCGCCCTCGCCTAACCACCGGTGAGGTTTGACCTTGTGATCGATGGCGGGGACGAGCCTCGCTAGTTTTCGATGAATTCGAGCCTCGCCAGCGGTCGGCGGGGTTGATGCCTCTGGCCAGTTGCCGATACCGGCTAGAGATTAAAGATGAAAGGGAAAAAAAGGAACAAAAGAAAATAAAAATAAAAAAATATATTTAAAAATTACTACGTCAGCGTCGATCGGATGGCTAGCGCCAGCCAGTGTCCACTTCAGTGCTAACCGATCAAAATTGACCGGATGGATTGAATTGGCACAAATACAAAAGGTTTAGGACTGACTTGACACAAAAAATATTTAAGATTGAATTGGCGTAATTACAATAGGTTTAAGATTGTTTTGATAATTTTCCCCTTTTAGTAAGAACAAGCTGGACAAGTTGGGCTTGCGGTAAAAGACAATAATTAAGGGGAGAGAGTCCACATAGCCCACCATGGTACTACTCCTTCCTGCCGTCGCTTGTGACCAGCAAGGGTCGGCCGCCAACCCTCGCCAGATTTGGAAGAAGAAAAAGAAAAGGAAAGAAAGAAGAAAAAAGAAGAAAAATAATTCAAAAATTAAAAAAACTTATTAAAAATTGTCCACGTTAGTGCATGTCGTACGTTAGCGATTTCCGATTAAAATTAACTAGATAGACTTAATTGGAAAAACGTGAAAATATTTAGGACTTAATTGTCAAAATTGAAAGGTTTGGGACTGAATTGATAAAAGTATAATAAATTTAAGACTTTTGGACAATTTTCCCATCAATTTTCAGCAAACCAAATGCAGAACATTAATTTTAGAAAAATTCTTTCATTCAAACAAACATGCCTCTAGATACTCTAGATGAGAGAGCATAGATATGATTTTGGGATCTTGATAAACTGGCATTCAAGGTTATCTATAATGTGTCGTCTCAATGAAAAGTGCTTTTTGCATGCATGCGTGCTGCACGGTTGGCTATATAAAGAGATGGACGCAAGAGAAAATAATGTAGGACGTCCATCTTCTACTTCATCCTTTCGTTAACCTCACTTGATCTCTTGTTTTCTTCCTTCCGCCGTCGAAGATACATGGATAAACAGGCATTGTCAAAACCCCTCTCGCGGCAGCGGTGGTGGCAGCAAGCCGAACTATTCATCATCGGTTCATAGACTCGGTCATAGGAGGGCATTCATATGATTACTCTGATGAAAAAAAATGCAATGTGGATGATCTCCTCGGAATCGTCAACAACATCCTTTTCGGCGCCATCCTGCTCGCTGATGAGGACAGTGTCCCCAAAAAGGTGTAGAATAGGGATCGATATCATTTCTTAATATCGAATTCGACTTTCCTTTTTATCTAAGAATGTCATTCCTACTGCACGGTTTTGTGGATCCATAGGATTTTTTTTTGGTAAGGTAGGATCCATAGGATTAATTGAACCGAAAGATTTAAATAACCCCATATAATTTAAAAATTGTCATTCATTTAAGTAAAATTTATATGGTTGATCAAGTAACAAAAAGGCTAGTGTAGTTCTGAGAATTGGACCATGTAGAGGTTACTCCTAGTTGCTTGAGATTTTATAGTTGCAAGATCTTACAGACGCCCCGCAAATCATTATGCCAAGCGACATTTCACATCTGATCGGCTAGATCAATTGCCGAGTTTGCTATTATTATTATTATTATTAGGACACAAGATATCCAAACCTGTACGAAATGATTAATTCGGGAAAATTACCAAAAAAGTCCTAAACCTTTTGCAATTGTGCCAATTCAGTCCTAAACCTTTTGCAAACCAGCCAATTCAATCCATTTGGCCGGCTGGTGCTGACGTGGCCGCCGGTCGGTTGACGTGGCGCCTGCCGGCATCCACGCGGCAATATTTTAATATTTTCGAATTTTTTTTCCTTTTTTATTTTTTTTTCTTTTCCTTCTCCCCCTTGGCCTATCCGGCCAGGGAGGAGGCTTGCCGGCGAGGGCCCAGCTCCGGCGAGGCGAGCTGGGCCCTCGTCCCCGCTGGGCGAGGGCGGAGCTCGCCTAGCCAAGGCGAGATCGCCATGGCAGGGCGAGCTCGCCCAGCTGCAGCGAGGGCCCAGCTCGCCTCGCCGGAGCTGGGCCCTCGTCGGCGAGCCTCCCCCCTGGCCGGACAGGCCAGGGGGGAGAAGGAAAAGAAAAAAAAGGAAAAAAATTCAAAAATAATAAAAAAATATTAAAATATTACCACGTGGACGCCGGCCGGCGCCACGTTAGCCGGCTGGCGGCCACGTCAGTGCCGGCCGGTCAAATGGACTGAATTGGCTGATTTGTAAAAGGTTTAGGACTGAATTGACAAAAAAAAATGGTTTAGGATTAAATTGGTACAATTGCAAAAGTTGTAGGACTTTTTGGGTAATTTTCCCAAGGGAAACAGAAGGACTGAGGAACAAAAATCTTGCTCCAAGATAGTACATATAAACATCGTCAATCTCTTTATTTAATCGCTAAAATGGCAATCAAAGGCCCTGAGAGGCTCCTATGGCCCGAAGCCCAAGCGCATTACAAGCATATGAAAGTAAATACCACACCAGTTAGCCGTCATGTGAACAGAGAGGCTAATATTAACAAACCGAACACACGAAACTTGTAAACATTCTGTCACGCCTTACACACTCCACAACCAAACTTGCTGCTGAACTAAAGCTTTTTTATTTAGTGTTAGCTTTGGCTAAGGGGTTCGCGCGTTGCAAGCCCCCTTTAGCTGGAATCGGAATGGCAACACGTGAGGCTAAGATCACATCGCATGAGTCGGCTACAACAGGGGCAGTACAAATCCCCGAGACCGGTATAATCTGGGATGCAGACGTCCAGGCACATGGGAGGCCCTTGAACGTCTTTGTATTTCTTCTTGAAACTTTCTGCAAGAGCTGTACAGCCATGTTGAAACTGTTTGCGGAAAAACAATAGACAGAACACAGAGATTTACGTGGTTCGATCACAACGTGATCTACGTCCACGGGCGAGGCAAGACAATGTTTCACTATAATCAAAGAGAGTACAGTTTTCGAAAGTCGAAACAACGACAAAAGCTCACGGCTCACAAAACTCTCGGAAAAATTCTCTCTGTACATCAATGAGAAAACCTAGCCGCAGTATAAATAGCGCTCCCAAAAAATTTTCCTTGCCCCCGAACCCCCCGAGACGTTGGTTCGCTTCCTCCAGTTCGGGCGGTCCGCTATGGAGATTTGTTCGCTTGCTGCGGGTTGGGCCTATCGGCCCAACCCTTCGCGTCGCAAACCAAATCTCAATTTTCTCTCCACTTTCGGGTCGCACAAAAAATATGTCGGGTCGGGTCACGAACCGGACCGAGTACATAAAATTCGACACATATTTAACAAGCCATCCTTGGCAACCTGATCCATCACCAATTATAAATCACTCAAAAGGCCAACATGCTGCGCCTGCAGATCAGGCCCTTTGGCGAATATTGCAACCCCACCTCTTTGACAGGCTTTGTTGGCTTCACACATCTCGTATACTATGCGATCACGCAACGGATCTTTTTCAATGTTCAGAACTTGCAGAGTTTGCAACCTACAAATCAAGCAACTCCTTAAACGGATGCGGAATAGCTTCACGTCCTCAATGGGAACCACGCAAAGGTTAGGAGTGACATCAACTGCTGACTTCGTAGCAGCAGTTCCTCCACAAAACAATTTGTACTCGGTCTGAATCTGTACGAACACGACAAATGTTATGTGTAAGATTAATAAATCTAATTCAAAGCATGAAGCCCCGACCGAAACTATCATCGACAGGTTAGAAAAATGAGTGTGTTTACCAGATCCAACTGGACTGCCGGTTCTCTTAGTACGAGCTGAACCCAACTGCATGGATCCCTCCAAGGATGGGTACTTTCATTCCCTGTGTAAGGGAAAGCATCTGTCTCCCATATCCGCCGCATGGGCACGGCATCCGTGTTCTCCACCCGACCAAGTGAGTCCAACACCACAACCATGGTTTCTCGCTTGAAACGCCACTCTTCCTTGATATATCGACCGGCGAACCTATTCATTTTCTGTGGGTGTACCATAAAAGCCCATCGCCTCATAGACTCAAAGCGTGGAAGCGCTGCCAATTTGCCATGCCCCCGCATCCACAATAGGAATCCAAACAAGCTCATAGAGAGTGTCCTTCTCCGTTTTCTCCATTTTAAGCTGGATAATATCATCTTTTTGGTCTTCCTTACGGATTCCGAAGCACCAAGGATCATCATGTATCCTTTCAAGAGTTGCAATGTCATATTCAGAGATTTTTTGGTCCGAAATTATCAGCAATACATTCTTCTTCCTGAACGACTCAAACTTGACCTGCATATGTCCAATGGAGAAATGAAGACAGTGAATGAGTTGGTTAGTAAAATAAGTAGAAGCAATCAAAGAGTTGGAATAACTAATAAGTTTGATAGTTCCTAAGATTAACAAAGACATTTATGCATTAGTTGAATTTTTCTCTTTTGGTCTCTATCTGGTACTCTGGTAGGATATCATGTACGCTTTACCAGTTAACTGTTACATTCGAATAAGTCTGGAGTCTGGACACACAATAAAGGATAGTCATATTCTCTCCTTCCGCTATGACATAGAGAGCTTACAGAAAATATCTAAACAAGCAATCGATAAATGAAGAATTTCTTGGCGTCCTGCCTCCCGGAAAACAAATATTTATGAGACTTATAGAATATAACGTGGCCAGGAAACATCTTTCGTTTGCCAGAAAGACAGTAAATACACCCATAAATATGTCAACATGAATGATGTCTGCCGATACTGTTCAAAGACTATCAAAGTCGTAAGGACTACAGATCGTGGCCTTGGTTTCTCATACATGACGATTGATGTTTCTCCTGGCCCCTGTTCTATCTCTTTATCTCTTTCCCCGACCAACACATGCACACAAATGGATGGACCAAGAAAGGTAATTTACAGTTTCCATAGTAAATTGTCATTGCTGAATCGTATTACGAAATCTTTAATGTCGGATTATCTATATAGCCTTAGATTTTCCAGGACAAATATAACATCGTCATAAAAACAGCTACATAAGCATTTCGAGTAGTAAACCAGCTTTCAGTATAACCAAGGAAGAGTAGACGTGGGGTCTGATATGGTGACAAGTGTATAGTTGGAATGAATCCTGCAGTATATTCACGAACTTTGCAATGTACCTCCTGGAACGACCAATGTGAGATCCACTCATTTTTTTTATACCCAATCAAATTGACGATTCCGCAGTATGGATTTCCTAGAAAATAGATTGAAGAAGGGGCTAAAAAGGAGATTCTGCAGAGGGCAAACCGGTGTGTCATTGGGACCAGTAACAATTGGATCCAATGAGGAATCCTTCGCAAGCAGTGATCTCAGAAAGTCCGCGATGTCCACTGGAGCTTCAACCTTTTTCACGTACTTCTGATAATCCTCCATGAGGCCTCACATCAATGAAATGGAGATCATGGGCCATCCGACACGAGAAGAGAGTCAACACACTAAATCAACTATCCATGGATGGCTACCTATTTGATTCTTGCAAGTTTGGACTGCTCTTCCTGTCCGACACCCTCGATGTAAGAATACCCATTTCTGATTCTGCCAACCTGAGATCATTGCCGTAACTATTAATCACCAGACCAGAAAGCAGAGCCCCATCTTCTTATGCGTCATCATAGAGTAACAGTAAAACACAGTTATAGACAAGGTATATATGAACAGTTCCTGATTCGAATGTGAGCGTCCTGTTACCTCTTGTTTCAAAATCTAAAGGGTCTTAACGAAAGAGACAGAACAGTAGAACAAAAGGTGTATTTCTCCTGGGCACCACGAGAAACATATGGCGTGCTCATGCAGTATCCGAGAAACAAAACGAGAAGCGGCGATCGTACCTTCTATGGACGCCGATGATCTGGGCGAAGATGTTCGCCATGGCCAGAATGGAGATGATGGCCTCGCAGCTCCATCCGGGTATTGTTCGAAATGCTTTTGCCAATTCAGGCACGTGCTTCCTACGGTGCTGATCCACCAGCTTGAAGAGATCAAACAAGCCAGTGGTCAACTCCCAGAGGTCGTTGACCACCTTGTTGAGAGGTTTGATCGCCTTGTTCTTCTTCTCATCGGATATGACCTTCTTCTTCATTGAGCTCAGGGCCCTCAAGAGGTAAGTGGTCAGGGCATCTCTGCCCTCAGGAGGAGCTTCGGAGGCGTACCAGAAGTCGCTGTACTGTCGAGCGAAGGCCGCGAGGACGAGCAGGACATGGGTGGTCCATCGATATCTTCGTAGATTCTGGAAGATCGCCCGCAACCTCCCTTCCAAATTTTCGCCATGCGTGGCATCGCATGTCATCTGAAGATGAAGATGATGATGATTTGGACGTTTTATCCTTCTCGAATCAAATAAAAACATCTCAAATGTATAAACGGATAGTAATAATCCAGAGAAACGCACCATAAATCATCAGCCCTCATGTAAAATTATTCAGAATCGTTGAACATTACGAAACACTCGGATCGCATAACTTTGATCTCTCAATTCCAATTATTCTCTTGTAAAGTTATGTTTTACGACGAATGAGAATCAAAATGCGTGTGTTGCAGCAACATTACATGATCATGGACCATCATCTCCAGTTTTCACATTACTCTAGCTGTTTCAACGTTGGGAGCTGTGCCCACCATAGGGTATGTACATGGAGCCTGACCCTATGAACGTAAACGTGCCGGTTTGCATGTATTTGTGGAAATTAATCATTTCGTACATGTATAGATATCCCGTGCCAAACGAAAAATATAATAATAGCAAACCTGGCAGTAGATCCAGTCGATTTGATGTGAAATGTTGCTCGGCATAATGGTTTGCGGGGCGTCTGAAAGATTCTGTAACGGTAAAATCTCAAGCGGTTAGGAGCAATTTCTACACAGTTCAATTCTCAAAATTATACTAACCTTTTCATTACTTGATCGACCATCCAAATTTTACTTAAGTGAATGACAAATTTTAAATTATATGGGGTTGTTTAAATCTTTCGGTCCGATTAATCACCCGGATGCAGAAAACCGTGCATTAGGAATGACATTTATGGATAAAATGGAGGTAGTGAGGAATGATATCGGTCCCTATTCCATACCGTTTTGGTGAAGCTATCCTTATCGACGAGCAGGGTGGCGCCATAAAGGATGTTGTTGACGATTCTGAGGAGATCATCCGCGTTGCATTTTTCTTCATCAGAGGAATCAGACGAATGCCCTCCTATGACCGAGTCTATGAACCGGTGGTCATCAATGAAGTCGATGATGTGGATGCCGGACGCGGTACTCGGCTTGCCGCCGCCACCGCCGCGGGAGGGGTTGGACAGCATCCGTGTATCCATGTATCTTCGACGGCACAAGGAAGAAAACAGGAGTTTAAACGAGGTTAACAGAAGGATGAAGTAGAAGACGGACGATAACGTTGGTTGGTGCCCAAGAGCCAACCCAATATGTTCCCGTACAGAAAAGCACATTTCATTAATTGGACGCCTTATAGATAACCTTGAATGCCATTATGTAAATAGCCCAAAATCATCGGTATGCTTGCTCTTCTAGAGTATCCTCTAAGGGAGGGTTTGTTTGGGTGAAAAAAAAATTTCACAAATTAATTTTTTGGACCTTCACACGTTTGGTTTGCTGAAAAATGATGAGTCAATAGAAAATCATTTACTATAAAAAAAATATGGACACTTAAAATTAGGAAATGAATTCGCTAAACCTGAAAAAAAATTTTTCTAGAAAATGATTTCTCCGAAAATATTTTCCTAATTTCACTATAAACTTCATGATAAAGGAAAATATTTTATATTGAAATCATTCTTACGTAAAATGATTAGTTTTCATTTGTTTGATGATTTAAGGAAAGTGATTTCCTTCTTACCAGAATGGGAAGTCATTTTCTCCCAATTTAAGCTTATTTTTTTCAGTCCGCTGAAAGCGTTTTCCATACATGATTAGTTTTCAATCATCTAAACATAAAAAATATCCGAAAATAATTTTTCGAAAACAGTTTTCCTTCAAACAAACACTACAAAAAAACTAGATTTTTGCCACGAAAATTTGCGACGAAAAAATTTTCGTTGCAAATTTGCGACAAATTTTCCAACGAAAAGCAAAATTCGTTGGAAATTTCCAACGAAAAATTTTCGTCGCAAAATTCGTTGGAAATTTACAACGAAAAAATTTTCGTGGGAAAATTCGTTGGAAATTTCCAACGAAAAAATTTTCGTCGCAAAATTCGTTGGAAATTTCCAACGAAAAAAAATTTGTTGGAAATTTCCAACGAATTTTCCAACGAATTTCAATTTTCCGGGAAATTAATTCAGTGTGTACAATTTTCGCCAACGAATTTTTTTCGTTGGAAATTTCCAACGAATTACAAAAAAACCCACATTTTTCATATTCGTTGGAAAATTCGTTGAAAATTTCCAACGAATTTCAATTTTCCGGGAAATTAATTCAGTGTGTACAATTTTCGTTGGAAAATTCGTTGGAAATTTCCAACGAAAAAAAATTCGTTGGAAATTTTCAACGAATTTTCCAACGAATTACAAAAAAACCCGATAATGTTCGGCATTTTTTATATTCGTTGGAAAATTCGTTGGAAATTTCCAACGAATTTTCCAACGAATTTCAATTTTCCGGGAAATTAATTCAGTGTGTACAATTTTCGTTGGAAAATTTGTTGGAAATTTCCAACGAATTTTCTAACGAATTACAAAAAAAACCCGATACTGTTCGGCATTTTTGATATTCGTTGGAAAATTCGTTGGAAATTTCCAACGAATTTTCCAACGAATTTCAATTTTCCGAGCAATTACTTCAGTGTGTACAATTTTCGTTGGAAAATTCGTTGAAAATTCCCAATTCCGGACAATTATTTTAGTGTGTATAATTTTCGTTGCAAAATTCGTGAGAAATTTCCCACGAATTTTGCAACGAAAACCCTACTTGTTCCTTATTCAATATTTTCGCGCTTATTATCCCCACAATTTTCAATTTCAACATTCATTCTCTCTCTCTCTCTCTCTCTCTCTCTCTCTCTCTCTCTCTCTCTCTCTCTCTCTCTCTCTCTCCTTCGCCTTCACCTTCTCCCTCCGTTTCCCCCTCCGCCTCCCCCTCCGCCTCCTCCCCCGCCGGCCCCCCTCCTCCTCCGGCTCCGGCTTCGGCTCCGGCGCCACGGACACCAAGCCTCCGACGCCACCAAGCCTCGTCGCTGGCGAGGCTAGGAGACGACGACGGACTTGACAGGCGGCGACCCTGCCTGCTCCCGCCCCTGCTGCTGCTGCTTCTTCTTCTTCATCTTCTTGTTCTGGGAAGAACAAGAAGAGGTGCAACTCGCCATGGCCGGCCATGAGGGCAAGCCTCGTCGTCGGCGAGGGCCGAGCTCGCCATGGCCGGGGAGCTTGGAGCTCGCCCAGATCTGGGCGAGCTCGGCCCTCGCCGGCGACGAGCTCGCCCAGATCTGGGCGAGCTCGGTCCTCGCCTACGACGAGGCTTGCCCTTGCCGGCCATGGCGAGGGCCGAGCTCGCCATGGCCGGCGAGCTTGAGCTCGCCCAGATCTGGGCGAGCTCGGCCCTCGTCGGCCATGCCGAGGGCCGAGCTTGCCATGGCCGGCGAGCTCGGCTTTCGCCGGCAACGAGGCTGGCCCTCGCCGGCGGCGAGGGCTATTTTTCGACCAAAAAAAAAATTTCGACCAAAAAAAATTTTTTTCGATGGAAAAAAAATTTCCACAATTTTTCGACAAAAAAAATTGTATTTTCCAACGAAAAAAAATTCGTCGGAAAAAAAAGTTCGTTTCCAACGAATTTAGCCATGAGTTTTCCAATGAATTTTCCAACGAAAAAAAATTCGTCGCAAATTTCCAACGAAAATTGAAATTTTTCGTTGGAAAAATTTGCGACGACTTATTACCAACGAATTTTTTTCGTTGGAAATTCGTTTTCCAACGAATTTTTTCGAATTTTTCGTTGAAAAAAACATGTTTTTTTGTAGTAAAATGGATATTAAATAAATTAGGCTGTCTTTTGATCCTTTGAGATGCTGGTCATTAATGTCGGAATATTATTTTTGTACAGAGATGTTGCTGTGGAGGGCGTTGTTTTCACGAGCAAAATGATACTTGGTGTTATCTGCTAAGAAAAGAACACCGCATCTAAAAAGTAATTGCCGTTGGAAAGAAAAGCGCATATCACGTCGTGTTGCACGTTTCCCTCCCTTTTCAATTTTATGATGCTGAACTGCGTTTCCCACCCTTCACCGTCGCCGGGATAGGAGTAGGACAACGCCAATGTCTCCATGTCTCTACGACGGCGAAAGGAAGAGAAAACAGAAGATTGCTTAAGGTTAATCCAAAGGATGAAGAAGAAGAAGATGATGATGGATGAAACATTTCAGGCGAAACCTGCTTCTTCTTCTGATTCGTCGGCGGATTGATCTATCAAGATGATCATGGAACAAACATTAGAGATCAGTAGACTTTGGGGAAACGTATCATCTTTCTAGATAAACCTCACTCTAGTGATACTGTTGCTTATTGGACGGAACGAGTACACTGCATTTAAACTAATACATACAAAAGAGAAGCATTCTGGACATTTCATCTCTATTCCTTTGATGTTACACATTGAAACCGTACAGAATATTGGCTATTTCATCACATCAAAAATCAAACTAACAATTTCACCTATGCCTATTCCATTATAGACCCATTAAACGGGTAAATCAGGTCGAAAATGGTCCAATCTAAATAAAGTATTTTGACTCATTTTTATACAATGCAAATTCTAGTGACACATACCCGACTCGATTCGTATTGCTAAAATATTTTCATATTTAATACAATCTAGAAAAACCCGTACCCAAACTGAGGTGAGAGTGCGGAGTAAGTGCGAGATCGAATGAGGGGGAAAGAGAATGAATAGAAAGTCACATATGTGAGTTGGGTCTAAATAAGTTGTAAATCTATTTATGACATATTACTTAAATATAACTAACCCATATAACAACTCAATCCATAATATATGAATTAAGCAATGGGTTTATGACACATTTTAACATATCTATTCCATTATGACCCCAAGAACTCCTATATGGCTGCTTTAACCGATACTTTAACCAAACGTGCAGATATAACGAACAA
Source organism: Syzygium malaccense (assembly GCA_031216405.1). Classification (NCBI taxonomy): domain Eukaryota; kingdom Viridiplantae; phylum Streptophyta; class Magnoliopsida; order Myrtales; family Myrtaceae; genus Syzygium; species Syzygium malaccense. The sequence goes on along the minus strand of CM062260.1, from coordinate 18,812,726 downwards.
TTTACTTTATAGTATAGGGTTGTACTTTCCGTCATTCCGGATTAGATATCCGAAAGTATCTCTGGCTAGATCTTTAATCGGCACATCATATATACAGACATCACTCATGGATAAATTTAACCCCTGACCCAAAATCATCTTAATCCTCTCAATTCTAGAGTGCTTTATGAGTAAATTGAGCTCGTCATTAACTCTTTGAGGATGCTGGCCATTGATGTCGGAAAATCTGTTGGGTTAAGATGTTATTGTCGAGGATGTTGTGTTTCACGAACAAGAAGATGCTCGGTTTCATTTGCTAAGGAAAGAACATTCAGTGTTTGCCCCTTTTTGTGGGGAACGCCCATAGCTTCTAAAAGTGATTTTGCACATATAGGTTGCACTTCAGTCACAAAGAAAAGCACAAAGTACACCGCCAATAAATCATAAACTATGCTCACTGTGATACCAGTACCCTAAACTTTTTTTAATATCACCAAAACCCTAAAATTGTACTAATGTGATAAAAATACCCCCGCCTACTACAAAGAACACTAGACTTTGCACCCTCCGTCCACCACAAAAAATACTAGCGTGATACAAATTCTTGTGTCACCGATACTCCAAACTTGTACAAGTTGATGACAATACTCTTCGTCTACCATCAAATATGATAAATTCTGCCCATTGTGACACCAATATCCTAAATTCTTTTTTCGTGTCATTAATACTCCTAAACTTTTATCAGTGACCCAAACTTATTTTGCTTTTAGATGAGCTAGTGCAATGGTATGTGTTTAAGTCATACGGTGTCGAACACGCTTCCTAGTACCTTGATATTTGTTTGATCATAATTTCATATTTTAGACAAAAGAATCTCTTTTTCGCATAGAGATGGTAATAGCAAAAGAACACCACATAATGCACCATGATTAATGCCAACTGGTTTGCAAAAAGCTTGGTCCCGACTTCGAATCCCAAGCGCATCTCAATCACAAAACATTCCGGTTCATCTGACCTGATGCCAAGGTGTGAGTTCAACTTTATCTACACACCTGCACCGTGATGGGGTTGAAGTGACTCGATCGTCCTTGCGGACTTTATTGTTCAAGTAACGTTCTGTAATGAGCATAAAGTCCTTTTTAGATGCTTACAGATTTTCTTAATATTGGTCGCCTCTTCCGGGTAGCTTTTCTTTTGTCCAAAAACATTCTTTCAAACACAAGTTCTTCTATCTTTTGTCGCGTGTTCCTTGGATCCGCGGCTATAAATAGGGCAGTCATATTAACTTCTTCCCTCACCACACCACCGAACCTGCGCACTCTCTTTCCTCCACTTCTGCTCTCTCCAACACCCAAAAGCCTAGAGACTCTTCTCTTTGAGATTCAAGATAATGGCGAGCAATATCGCTGCCCAATCTGGTGGGTCGGATAGCAGCACGCCTCCGCCGGTTGACCAGAACATGTTTGCGAACCTGCTCGCCATTCTCGACGATAAGAAGTTCAGGAAGGGGATGTTGGAAACTCACGCTCCCAGCGAAGGAGACGTCGATGTCCAGCATTTCTTCCTTCTCGTCAAAAACACCCTCAGTGAAGTAACCATGATTGTTGACTCCGTCATCAACCCTAAGGTAAAAACCGAAATAATCCGGTATATTTTACGTATGCACGAGCGTGTGTGCGAGAGCGATAAACTCCAAAATGATTGTCTTTTTTTACTGGGTAAGCTTGGCAATCTATCAAACGTATGTGTCTATGGCATAAACTGCCGTAAATTCGACTGTTCTTAATCAAATAAACCCCAAATGTCGTCAACTATAGCGGACCTAGAAATTTAGGTTGGAGGAGAGACCAAAGTATTCAACTATATTCGTAAGCATAGCAACTTTTATAGACTTTTCCACTTCATATAAGAACTACCTAGCTTACAATCTCTTTACTACTTCCCTTGGTTATACAGAGAACCGTCCTTCACATCTATACTTCCTGCACCTTACAGTGCATGTACCTGGAGCAAATATTTCGTGAACCCTAACACATTTAATGGCACGTATACAGTGATGGAGACTATGCAATTAATCAAACACAGAAAGGGGCTGACATCTCTCACTCGATCTCTCTCCTCTCGACTACGCTTACTTTTGTACTTGCTATTCTTTTTGCATGGCCAAGGAGAACAGAGAAAGATAAAGCAATTATTCTGAAAAAAGTATTCTCCATGCACTGCAACATTCAGCGCTTGGATAAAGCAAATTCGTAGGGTTTCTTTTTTCGTTTCAATTAGAACATGCACTGTCGTTGTGGAAAAATTACACAAACAGCATATTATAATAACTGTTTTCATTCGCCAAACTGGAATTAGTGAGGGGCCTAGCTGCGAAGAGTCCTTTTCGATGAGTAGAACTGTTGAAGGGTCAAAAGAAATTAACGGTATTATTTGAATGGCTAGAGAAGAAAATATCTCGATCGATTATCATCCCAAAAGTAATATATAAAATTTTCATATTCCACATGCGCTCTTCCATGTCCCTCTATTATGTTGGAAAAGGACGAATTGCCAGAGAATCTTCAACAGGTAAAATTAGATAAAATTTGCCAGAAGGTTTCCTTTGCCTAATCAGGAAGCAATCCACTGGCAGTCAATTTATGGTGGGCATCTAATTATGAGATTATCGGTTTATCCATAAATCGACGACACACAAATGTGATACAACATAGGGGATTAAATTGAACTCATAATAAGTTATTACTCATTTAATTGATTACACCCTATATCTTATTAAGGATTTTCATTTATACTCTTCTTCTGCAGGGTTTGGGCAGGCAAACTTATTTTTACTTTGAGAATGCGCAAGTTGCATAAATAGCCAATGATTTAGAAAGTATTTTCTTAAATATGATCGATTATATTACTTGAAAATAATTAGGCATAAATTGTTACCGTTGGCGAATTTTTTTAAACGATACAAATAATCATTTTTTGGATAATATTTTAAAAATCTTTAATTTTTCGCCCAAAAAATTGCACCGTTAATAATTACTTTCACCACTAATGAATTTTTTCCATAAAAACTGAGAATGTTTTAAATATAAAATTATGATCATAGGTTTATAGAGGATGCGATTTCTGTGGGATAACTGTGCATTTTTTTAGTTTAGCTGTCGAAAACCAAGAAATTTTTCCCCTCATTTCGTTTAATTAGTACCTCCCTCCCTTTCTAACGACAAGGTCTACATATGCATACACTGTAGGGCACTCAAGGATCTGGAAGCACAGAATACAAGCTACCAAACGAAGGCTTCAATCCACCCATAGCAGCAATCGACGAAGTGGCTTGTCAGGTATGTTATCATATCCCTCCTAATAATTGATTTTCATCAAGTAAAGAATGGCTTTTGTGTTTGGCTATTTTACTGTTTACAGCTTGGAAATAACTACTCCCTTGTATCAACATTATTGTGATCATGTCATCAGATCACATGCAAGGCATTAGATACCAAAAATGTGCACAATACGATGGACTTGCTCCTTCGTGAGTTGTCGAGCTACTCGTGGGTCACTAAGGCTGTGATTACCCTATCGTCGCTGGCTCTACTCTATGGTGACTTTTGGCGACTCGCCCAACCATCGGACAAGCTCACGAAGTCGATGGCCATACTGAAGGGGTTGCCTGCAATCACAAAGCCCCCGGATGTGCAAAAGACCCAAGTGTTTAGAGATCTGAATGATATCATTAAGATCACATTGAGCATGACCGAGTGCATCGTGGAGTTCGAGCATGACAGTAAAGATGTTCCCGAGCTGTCCACAACAATCGACATTGCAAGCCGCGCTTATCAGATCATCACCTGTGTCCTCGCTTGCTCGATTCAGTTCACCGGACTCATCAGCCTCGTCGATGAGTACGATTCACTAATCATCTCTTCCTTTGTGTCTCTTTTTTTGGAAAAAGCGTGTTTTACTGCTTTTATTTTATTTCTGTATCAGAACATGTAATGAATTATATGACATTATCTCAACAGACTCAATTTTTTTTAGAATGTTTTTTTCCCCTTTATGCTTAAAGAGGGCTTCCTGTAATTTTTAGCTACAAGAAAAAAGATCTCTAAGCCTTTGCTGGGAAAATGAACAAGATATACCACAGTGTCGAGGCAGATTTTGAAGATTACAAACACCAAAAGGGTAATACTTAATCTCACCAATTTCTGATTATTATGCTCTAACTTTTGGACCACCGTTCTAGTCACTTTCAATCTGAATGCAGAGGAAAAGAGAGAGTATCAGAGGCTGGAGCGACTTTCAATGCCCGTACTGATAATGTGGAGCTCATCAAGGCCTTGTTTTACTTCAAGACCGATCCTCAGCCACTCGTCATTGGCTCAGAACCGGTTCAGTCTTCTAACTCTTTAATTCGATATCAGTTTGGGTTTTTTTATTTTTGACCAAACTTTATGTTTCTAGTTGAATACCAAAATGATGCTATGGTCGTAAACTTGTCCTTTCAAAGAATTTTATTTCAACGGTTTGTCAAAATCAAAACGCAAAATTTGTTTTCACCTAGATGGCACTTATTTACCGAGTTGGCCCTCGCGTAAATCTGTCTTGTTGACTTTAGTGGTAGGGTCCAAAGAAGTGATGTTGATTATCCATGATTATCGTTCCAGAGCAAAAAGTATAACCTCGAGTCCCTACGAAGGAAGAATGTGATGCTGCTGATCTCCGACCAAAACTTGAGCGTTGACGACATTTCCATCCTTGAAAAGATCTACAAGGAGCCCAAGTTCAAAGAGGAGGGCTATGAGATCGTGTGGGTACCGATCATTGAGCAAGAAGGCGAGGACGTGATCAATCAGTTCAAGAATCTACAGTCGCAAATGCCGTGGTACTCGGTGCACTACCCCACACTTATCAACAAGGTGGCCATCAAGATCATCAAGGAGAAGTGGCACTTTAGGCGAAAGACCACTGTGACTGTGTTGGATCCACAAGGAAGAGTCTCAAACCAAAATGCCATGAGCTTGATTAGGGTTTGGGGATGGCAAGCTTTCCCTTTCACTGATTCAGTAGGAGCAGACCTTTGGAAGCGGGACATTAACCGGTTTGAGCTCTTGGTGACTGACATGATCTTTCCTAAGATACATGAAGCTGTAAGTATTTCTTTGTTTTCTTTTTCTTTTTCACTTTTCTATTACCCTTTTGCTTTATGAAGAAAAACAGTGCTCTGACTTAATTCAGAAAAAGATGTTAATTAATCTGATGAAGGATTAGAAAAACCTTAATTTAAATCTAGAATCGAGAGATTTATTGTATAAAAAGATAAACTAAGAAGACCATTTCGCATTATTATAGTGTCTATTTATTGATAACACATACAACTCATCTTATACTAAAGTAGGCTTCATTAGAATTTTCGTGATAAATTTGAAATTATAAGAAGATTGTAGTTTGCTATATAACGTGGAGATACGAAGACTGACCGTAAGAAACTTTTATTAATATTGATCGCACATTCGCTTCATATGATTGATCAGATCAAGTCTGAGAATTACATCCTCCTTTATGGAGCTGAGTACCCCAGGGCAATGAAGGAAATTGAGGAGCAACTGAAGAAGATCAAAGACGATGGCATCCCCATCGACTACCACAATGTCAACATACCGCTCTTCTGGAGCCGCCTCGAGAGCTGTATGTACTTGAAATTGCAAACCAACGCGAATGTGCCCGATGCCCTCGTGCGAGACATCCTCAACCTCTACACCTACTTCAAGAAGCACGGCGGGTTCGTGGTCCTCACAAAGGGGTCACGGATCGTGACCATCGACACGATAGTCAGTGTCAGGAAGGTTTTCTCCAAATACTCTGATTGGAAGGAGCAGTTGAAGCAGAGCGGGAAGACGTTCGAAAAGGCCTTCATGGATTTTCGCAACCTGGCCTACGTCCCTTCAAGGTGCAACGACTTCTGCATTCCCACTATAGTGGATTACATCCCGGAGAATATGAAGTGCCCGGATTGCCCTAGCATGATGAAGATCAATTTCAGCTTTGTGTGTTGCCATGGAGAACGTTAGTGAACCCATGTATCCCTTTGCTGGTTCATGTCCACAATAAAGTTGCTACGTGAGTTCTTTTTTTTTTTTTTGGTAAGGTGCTACGTGAGTACTTTGTAAACCGGGAAATGAATAAAGGGGCTGTTTGCTCTGTTCCAGGGTGTGTATGCTGCCTACTTTAAGGCAACCTATGTATAACTTGGCATGTCCGAGTACATTGTTTGAACAAGTAGTTTCATTCTGAAAATGCTTTGTTCTTCTTTCTCATTGTCGCGACCTCACCTCCCGCTGTGCACCACCTAGGGATTCGGCTAATGGATTATTAAGTCTAAACTTTAACTCGGGCTTTTCCATACCCATACCAATTCGCGACTTAAGGTTCGAGTTCTTAACATGCAAATCATTTTAATTAGGAGTCGTCACTAATCTATTTTTGGTGGATCGACTAGAAACCCAAGTAAAGTATCAAGAGAATTACTTTACTCCTATGAACCAGAGATTATGGATTTGGGAACTTGGTTACACTAGATTACTCTAATGCTCTTTCGTATTTTCTCTTTTTTTTTCAAAAAAATATTTGTGGGTAACTTGGATTGATTTTAAACCTATCCACTAACATGCGAGGTGATCATGCGGATGTGCAACTAATAATATAACACTCAATAATGTAAAACAATAAATAAATTGCAAGATAGGGACTTACCTCGAAGCAATGAAAGCATCTACAATGTTAGTTAGAAAATCACATTGACAACTCTAATATGATTTTTGATTAACACACAAATTCACTCAAATCTTTTTTAGGTTTTTCTCTAATTTAATGAAAACTAAACTTTATGCAATGCATTCTCTGTCTAGTATGACATGCGACATACGATTTATTTAAATGTCCTAATTCTAACAACAATTAAATGCACTATCTCTAATATGGCATGCAAATGAACCTAGACGTGAGATTTCTAATGACGAGAATTAATTTATATGCAACTACTCTAATATGACATGCACGTGATATTTTTTTCATATTTTTTAAATTTAAATTCGGAATAAATAATTAATCTAATTTAAACATGTAATAATAATATCTAAGAAAAGAATCTAATCTATTCTAAGAGAATAATCAAAATTTATCCTAAACATGCAATTTCCTAATCATTTTGTATTTTTTTATGGAAAGACAATCAATTCAATTCAAACAAAAGACGGAAAGAAATAGCGATGAAATGAACACGACGCCCAATCACAAGAAATATTATTTGTATCCATTTAAATTTAGAAATAATAGATTGACGAATCATATCTTGGGCATGAGGATCCGATTGGCCAATCTTCCACACAATCGCGAATCATATCTCGGGCGGAAAATCGGATTGACGATTTTCCGTACGATTGCGAATCATATCTCGGACAGGAGATCAGATTGTCAACCATAGCACGTTATGAAATTAGGAAATAATTCCTAATTTTAAGGATACTCAGGAATTTCATGGATATAATAATATTACTCGAAGATTCACATAAAATTGCAATATTTCTAACAAGAAAGCAATATACTCTAAAGTCAAATTAGATGAGCATTTTACCTAATTCGAATATTTACTTTCCAAGTTTGGAACGGCGGAAAGTGACTCGCGGATTGCTGTGGTGAGAAAGCAAACGCCCAACAACAAAAGGGTACACGGTGGCTCGCGGTGGCAAGTTCACAGACGAGCTCTCATATGGTGACAAAATTTGACCGAGAGGAACTTTGACTTTGCTGTGGTTCTTTCGGTGGTTTCACTGGACACCTTCACAGGAGTGCGTCTAGCGCAAGCAACAGTAGCGCGTCGTCATGCGAAAAACTGGTTGTCGCGGCTCACGTGACCGATGCTGCGAAAGCCGAGCATGAAGAGGACTCACGGTTGGGTCTTCTCGGATGGTAGGGCGCGAGATACTCAGGGCCAACCTACAAAAAGAGAGCAACTTCGTTCGACCGAATGAAGGATTCGCGATGATGGTCATCTTCTGAGGTGATCTCAAGGCCAGGAACAGTGATGAAGTCAGAACACGAGCAGCGTCATCGAAGTGGGGCAAACAGCAGAGGTGCTGCGTTGGTCGCAGGTAACACAAGAGACTAAGGCTCGTCGGGGCAAGGTTCTCTACGGGATCAGCAGGCTGGAGCGGTTTGCCGTGTGTTTCTTTGTACGGCTTGCGAGGCAACAGGGCCAGTCTTCGTGCAGCAGCAAGCAGCAGTGACTTCGGTGCAACAGCAATGGCGTCGGGTAGTGGGGTGGAAGGAAGAAGATGACTTCCCCCTCTCTCTTTTCTCTCTCTTGTCTTTTATTGTCAGAGCCACAGAAAAGTCCTCCCTCTTTCTTGTCCGCAGGTGGTCTTTTATACAGGTGGTCTTTTATAGGGGAGGGTGTCCTGGCTTCCTTGAAAGAAAGGAGTTCTTATTTCCTTTTGTGGTCACTTAGAGAATATCATACCTTTGTTCTTTCCTTCCTGCTTACGCCTATGGATGCGTGAAGCTCTTCTCGACAGTATACTCTTTCTTGGTTTGAGAAAGGCATATTGCTCCAATAACAAATATCCTCACGTGAATATTTCTTTCCCAGTTGCTCTTCATTTTTACTGTCTTCTATTGACTGACGAAATCTTGTTTATTTTCACAAATATCCAAAAAATAAAGTCTATGAAATCGTGGACATCCTGTGATTGTGCGTCGAATCTTAATAGATTCGAGTACCCTAAACTATTTTTGGTGCCGCCAAAACCCTAAATTTGTAATAGTGTGATAAAGATATCATTTGTCCACTACCAAAAACCCTGAACTTTGCACCTTACGTCCACAAAAAAAAACTAGGATAATACCACTATCCTAAATTTTTTTCTCGTGTCACTAATACTCCAAACTTATACCAATTGACAAGAAAACTCTCTGTCTACCACCAAATATTATAAATTCTGTCAACTGTGATACTAATATCCTAAATCTTTTTCCGTATCATCAATCCTTATGAACTTGTATAAGTGACCCAAGCTTTTGTTTTCACCATTACTCATAAAGCCAGTTTAGATTCACGTCATTTTTGTTGGCCCATCGTTGTCCACATAAGATGCTATGTCAGATTTTTAAGGTGATTTTGGACGAATTGTGACGAATGGTATTTTTGTCACGCTGGTACAAGTTTAGGGGTTTTGAATATGGGTTTGGGTGACATATAAAAAAATTTCTAAAATTGTAATAGTGTGATAAAGATGCCATTTGTCCACTACCAAAAACCCTAAACTTTGCATCCTACGTCCACCACAAAAAAAAAAATAGGATGCTACCACTACCCTAAATTTTTTTCTTGTGTCGTCAATACTCCAAACTTATACCAATTGACAAGAAAACTTTCCGTCTACCATCAAATATTATAAATTCTATCTACTGTGACACCAATATCCTAAATCTTTTTCCGTGTCATCAATACTCGTGAACTTGTATCAATACTTAAGAAAACTTTTGTTTTCAGCAATACTTATAAAGCCGCTTTAGATCCCCGTCATTTTTGTTGGCCCATCGTTGTCCACATAAGCTGCTATGTCAGATTTTTAAGGTGATCTTGGACAAATTGTGACGAGTGGTATTTTTGTTCACACTGGTACAAATTTAGGGGTCTTGAATATGGGTTTGGGTGACATATAAAAAAGTTTGGGATGTTGGTGTCACAGTAAACAAACTTCGGGGATGGCTGAGCAAAATTGGTGGCTGATAAAAATGGCTTCTTGAAGCTTGAATAAAAGGAATCGAAAATAGGGCCTCGGCGAAATGGCCAGGGATGATTCGGACGACTACCAACTGTCGCGGAGGGGTAGTCGAAGGCCGTGGCACTGCATAGGTCTGGGTGACGATGGATCAGCACCGAGGAAGCCGTGGCCAAGTGAGCCCGTGCGAAGAGGATGATGAACAGTGACGAGGCTTTAATCTCAGCTAGCTTTGGACATGTCGACACCCACAGTTCATTAAAGCTTCTTTGAGCTTCCTGGGATAATTAACTTCTCAAGGAGTTCTCTTTTAGTCACTATCAATGCTCTCAGCTGTTCGAGTCCACTGAGTTCCAAGTTCTTGAAGCTGAGATTGAGAAATTCGTCGCCTTGACAAGTTTTTTGAGTTGGAAATGATTGACCCGAGATACTGTTGAGTTGAAATTAACAAGTTGCAGCTCCGATTAGGAAGGAGGAAGTTGTGTTATAGATTGTAAGGAAGATCCGATCAAATCGCCGACCCAGATTTGAGCTTTGTGCTCGAGCACCTCTGTTAACGGAGGTTGCAAGGAACAAAGAAGCAAAAGCAAATAAGGGTGATGAACAGTGGCGAAAAATACACAGAAAGCAGATAACATAAACCTATTGCTAACGTGGAAAAGCCACGTTGGACGATTAACGGAGATTTTCGCCGAAGGACTAACGGGAGCAGATTTGGGACAGAAGCAAAAGTCGGAGATAGATAAAAAACAAGTTCAAAGCAAAATTAGGACTAAACTTAAAGTTGAGTTTTTTCAGGGAATTAGGCCTTTTTTTTTTCTGTTTACCACCGAAAGTAATAGCATGACTTAAGATGCAGAGTCTAGTCTTAATCTATGTAAGACTCCAATAAGTTTCAAATCGACAAGGATCAAGCCCCATTTATTTAGAAGCTTAACAGGTTTTTGGACAGTGCATTGTCGAACATACCAAATTGAACCCTTTGGATCTTTTAGTGGTTGTATGCAGATGAAGTCCACAATAGAAGTTGATCCTATCACAACTCTAAACTCAGCCATCTCCAGAAAGATCACCAGCATATTTGGCCCGAGATACAAAATCACTTTCATCTCGCCAGAGAACACCAAATCTAAAAGATAACTCAACCTCCAAAATCTTTTCATCTCGCGTTGTCCATGGAGACATCTCATAAGATATGTAATATCAACCGTATTATCTCCCGTGATGATCATGTCATCCACATAAACAAGAGAAGAATCCGATCATAATCAGTTTTGTCAAATAAATGCAGCGTTGTATCATAAGGCTTTGAATAGATTGCGCAAGATGGTCCGACACACTACGCAAATTCACCTCCAAAAGGGAACATAGCAATCTACTAAGAATTACGTACTATGTAAGAAGTACTGATTATTCGACGGTTAGTCACAACTATCGTGTGTAACAAGTTTGTGGTACAACCAATCATTCTGTGTGAAATCAAGAAAATTTATGCAAATAGGGGGAAAAAAATGATTCCCTATAAGCTTTATCCACAATTGCTGCTAATGAAAACTGTCCTGAGGGATTTTTCCTTGTATGGTTTATCAACTCAAATGGAAATAAGAGTGTACCAACAATCTCAGCAACACCAGTATAACAATTTTCAGCTGTCTGAATCAAAACATACTCCATCCTCGTGGCCCTGCCATTTAGTTGTCCCAAAGGCCAGCTCGAGAGATGCAAAGTCAAGATCCGACCAATCCCTTATGACGAGCATATGCCATTATAATGACGAATAAGAATGCGCAAACAGTTCCAGTCACGATCACGACCTGCCAGAGTTAGCGAAAAGTTTATTTTAAGGAAAAGTGAAGTCGAGAAGAGAAGTCAAGAAGGAGATGAGAAGATGAAGTTATTAATTAAAGGGTTTAGGCCTACCCATTTGAACATGTATCCATGGTTATCGTTCCAATTATAAGGTATGTTCATGCCAAAAATGCCAGCAACCAAAGAATAGATGGACAAACAAACAGTTCCTGAACTCAGGAAGAGCTCTAGCTGCAACCATAGACAGAGAGGAGATAAAGAACATGTAAATCAATTCAACAACTCCAAACATTAGCAACAAAATGAAGAAGTGAATTGAGTACGCATATAAAAATGAATCAATTGAGAATATGAATATAGGCAATGAGAGAGAGAGAGAGAGAGACAAAAGCACCTGAATTAGCTGATTCCGGTGATTATCAAGCTGAGGAAAAAGAAAGTACTTAGAATATCAGGAAAAAGAAAACATTGACTCAAGTCTATGCAAAACTTGTGTTTTTCACCTTTTTATCTATTTAATTCTCTTTACAGAAACACGATTTGCAACTAACTTAATCAAAATCCAATTACCTGAATGTTAATGTAGTCCTCTGTGTCATCGATATATTCCCGAAGCTGCACATGTGCAACTTAGGCAAATCAAACTTTTTGAAAAAATGGACATTAGACAGAAAAGATAAGCCAATTTAGTTACCAAATTGAACCATGCACTTGTAGACAAAGGGCCTTATATTGTGGCACCAGTAATCAAACTCTCAAAAGTACAATTATTTTAGCCATGCATCGCAAGTGATCCAGAGCAAGCAAATTGAGAATTTGGGTGACTGATTGACCAGAGCACATAATGAATCAATCTGTTAAAAGATTTCCAAACTTCGTTAATAGCGTGAAATTAGCACAAAATCAACATGTTGATAATTTATCTGCCACCCTAAATAAATAGAAGCAAATCATTATTAAGGCTGTGTTTGTTTCAAGAAAAATGAATGGTTTGGAAAACATTTTCCTATAAATAATCATTTGTATCGCTTGATATGATTAGTCAATGGAAAATGTTTTCATTATTGACAACAATTTATGTCTAAACATTTTTGTGGATGATGAGAATATTTTTCAGTCGTTCATTTTTGTAGCAATACAAATCGATCATTTTTAGGAAAATGCTTTCAAGTCATTCATTTTCCAGTAAACAAACGGAGCCTAAGAGATAGATTTTATTTAGTACAAGACATTTTCGACTTCAATTACGACACATCACAAATTTTAATCTCCCAACACCATGATAACTGTTCATTGTTGACCCTGTACTGGTGTAGAAAAATTAGAGTCTCTCTTAATGGATTTCAATAGACTCAAATATAGTAATTAGACAGGTTTCATTTAGCCATCCTAACTCAAATGAGAGTGTAAACAATGCTAACAAAAATGTTCCTCAATGATCATTCCTAATATAATTATGTATCACAATGATGCAGACGAAATGAAAAAATTGTAGCACAAGCATCACTGAAATTCATTACCTATCTAAAGCATCAATGAAAGCACTCTACCCAAGATTTGACAGCAGATAAATGCAGGCGAATAGTGCAGCAACTAAAGTATCGTGCAGATAATTCCCTATCTGAGACAAGTACTTACTGTTGTCAGCTTGTTCAATGTGCCATCAATTTGCATAAAGTAAGCCTGAAAAAAACGAAATTGATGCCCATTCAAGAAACAACAGAAATAAAGACAGCATCCACAACAACACCAACAGGAAATAGCGCGAAACCTCAAGTAACATTTCCAACTCCTCAACATCATCTTCGTCTCCACGAACTGTTGCCACACTCGCCCTACTGGCTCGAGATATCTTCGAGCCAATGGTAGGGGAAGCAGGATACCAATTTTGGGCTCCTGAACCACTTAAAGGGGAAGATGCACCAACTTGTTTTCTTGACAAATACAAGTCAGCCATATCATCATCATCATCTAGTAGTTGCTCAAGCTCATCCCTTACCTGCAATGTACCACAAATACCTTTCAAGATGTTACCCTCCTACACATCAAAGGTACCGAGAAGAAGACATCCGTGTATAGTGACAGAAAAGTCTATGATTGAGAATATCAGAAAGAGGTTCTGTTCAACGATGTTCCTCTAAAGAGAGAGAGAGAGAGAGAGAGAGAGAGAGAGAGAGAGAGAGAGAGAGAGATTGCCATGTTCAGTAGGGCACCATTTCATGAAGACAATTAGATCTATCTCGATTATGTACATATTAATCAAGTATGACTTTTCATACAAGCTCATCTAAACACTCAATTTAAAGATAAAAACAATTTACCATACATAGGATTGTCAGTAAGTCTAGGCCAAGTCCTTAAAGTTGAATGAGTACATAGAATCAAGATAGCCAAGGACAACTAAAATTTTATGTTACTCACAAAGATATCATGCTCAATCGAAAAAGTTGATAGATATTGGCAAGGTAAAGCATTTTGATTTCAGCAATGACCCAGAAGTTACATAACTTTGCAGGGCAAAAAGTGAACCACAATACCTTTTGCACCCTTGCTGTTAGCCTTGTCATCGCACTCTTCAATTTACGAACCCTATCCAAGTTACGGCTGCTGATCTACAAATACCACAGACAACAAACACGCAAATTTAAGATAAACATTTCAAACTGAGATTGAGCAAAACAGCATGATCGACCAGCCAGCATCAAGACATTGCTGTAAAATTCCAAACATAAAGAGTAATGGCTTGATTATGCCAAAGAGGCAAAAGTCCCATAAGAAGAATTACAGCATCATCATCAATCAACACTTTCAGAAGCACAATAACGAATCTCCAGGAGAAATAGCAACTAACAAAATTCAGCTGATCATGCATAACATCACATCAAGCATGCAAAACCAAGGACCAGTCTTCAAGAGTTCACCAATCGCTCAGTCATAAAATCCTTAAAGGGAAGCAGAAATGCCTGGAATTCAACAAATGAAAGCTACACCAGAAACACATTTCGATCAGTAAAACAATATCTATTTCCACACAAACAATATTATTTGTTACACTAAGAATTCCACAAATGGCAGCGTTCAGCCGCAAATCACTCCTTTAGAAGGAGAAGCAGCTAAAGCAATTAAAGAACCTCAACAGAGCTTTTCTTATTTTATTTTATTTTTTCAGTGAGATGGGACAGTGAATCTACTTACTTTTGAGGTGAGCTCATCTAAAGCAGGATACGCAGCAGTCTCCAATTCAGTAGTACGTGCTGCAAGAAAGCTACAAATTGCTTCCAAAGCTACCTCCAAGGCACGAAATTCAAATGGAGACTCTGCATTGCAGCACCATCACATTACAGCTATCAAAGATGGCCAGCTTGAAACAGATCCAATTAGAAAGAAGCAACTCAAACACACCCCGTACCATCATCTTCCCCAGCTTCATCATTATGTCCATGAGAGTACTCTTTTGCATCATCTTGACCCTGGCATATGGCATTTACAGCTAATCGCCGTTGGAGCTCCTCAACAACTGGTATAACATTTATATCTGATGGGTCTCGAAGCAACACCTACAAGCCAATAATGCAAGTGCTAACTTATCATATAAAACATGAGAATAAACTGACCCAGAACTAACTTATTTCTCTACATAAGGGAGAAAGAAATTTCCCACTAGAAGATATCAAATTCCATTCTTGCACAACCATTTAAGTACATCATAAGAAATTTTTTTTTTAATCTCTGAGCAAAGCATAAATACAAGTACCTAGCTAGTTAAGTAATTTCACAAAAGAAAACAGAGACAACTGCTCATGCAAAAGGTCTATGTAGCTCAACAACCAAAAGGAATTATCTAAAGACTTGTAAATAACGAGAAGCTGTGTTCAGTCATAATTGGCTGGAAAAAAAGAAGTGGAAAAGGCACATGATAATTTCGGAAATGAAGGCATTCACTGTGTTGAACAGTTGCGGTTCAAGCTTGCGACTGAAAGACAAGTTATGCTAAACCAGGGAGAAAATCAGTCCTCGTCTAATTAAGGCCCGGCCACTAACCATTAGCAACCTCAGAATCCAGTTGATGGTACCAGTACTCATCGCAATAAAAAAAAAACTTCACAAAATGCAAGAAGAGAAAACTCAATTAAATTAGTCAAAGAAACATGAAAAACATCCCAAGCTAAGCCAAAATAAGTTTTTCCAAAACAGAAGTGACAAAACACGGGGCTTCCAGACATCATAAAAGTACCGCTCTGCTCAATAAGCATACATTAATCACAAAGAAAAGCACAAGCCACTATGCACTAACCTCTTCAGCAGTGATAATTGCCTTGATATGCTGCAAAAAGGTTTCAAACACCCACAGACACAACAGTAAAAGACAAAAGTCAGCACCCATTCAAGGAACTTCAAGAAGAAAGAGGAGGGAGAGAGAGGGAGAGAGAGAGAGAGAGGGAGACCCCTTTACGAAAAAGTTCTAAAAAAAAAAACAGACCTCCAAATTGAGAACGATGGCCCTCTCACGGCCAAGGATGGTGGAGGGGTAGGACAAGAGCGGGTCGAGGATGCGCAGGTCCCGCGCGTGGATCTGCACGCGGTGCATGATCGCGTACTTGTCGACGTCCAGCACCGTCCCGCGCCCCGCCGTGTCGAGGAGGATCCAGCTCCGCGACGACTGGCCCTTCTTCTTCACCGCCTGCTGCGGGTCCGCCGGCACCACGCTCCCTTCCCGGGCCATCTCTAACCATCACCAGGAAGAGCGCACACACGCCCCCACCAAGGTAACAAAAAGGCTCCGACAACCCCCCAGCCCACGACCACCACCACACCGAAAAGAGAAAGCGAGAGGCGAAGAGGAAAGGTACCCACGAATCGGCCGAGCGGTCCGGGAATTGGGTTTATCGTATCTCTCTCGAAGAACGGCGGACGGGGGAAGGGGAGGCGGCCATTGGAGGTGGGAGGAGGGAGGAAGATGCTTTTGGTGGAGGCTTCGTCGACAGAGTCACATTGGTGAAAGGAATATGGAAGACTCTCCGCGAAGAAGGGGAAATATATAATATAATGGTTCGTTTTTTTTTTAAATTATATATATTTTTATTTTCTTCATTTGGTAAATTAGAGTGATTATTGCTATAATGCCAAAAAAAATCAGATTAAGAATCCGAAATAGTAGGCAATTTGTTTTTTTTTTTAAATTAGTCGTGTTTTGGTGATTTCCCGAAATAAGAATGGAATCCATGTTTTCAAATTATGTTGGTGCTAGATTGCTATAGATATAAGCAAATTAATTTGCCCACCAAATCAAGGTCCTTCTTTATTTCAAATCACAAGGGGGAGAGGAGCATGATCATTTCGTCTCTATTCAGTGCAAGAAAACACGACTCGTCTACAAAAAAAAAAAGATGAAGAGAATTTTACTTTCTTATTTTTTTTTGTACTTTCTAAAGTGTTTATAGACCCGGTGAAGAATAGATTATGTAAAGTCTTGATTCAAAAAATTCATGTGTTTATCTTGAGTGATTGGTTTTTCGTAGACCCCCATCTTCTCCTTTTTCCTTTTTTCACGCGAATCAGTGTCGAAATTAGTGCTCGTTCGACAAATAACGATCCTTTAACCCCACAAAATTTATAAACAAAAAAAATTTCGAGGTGGCTATTAATACTAATGTTTAGATATTGTAACCAAATCAGCCATTTAACTTTTAAAGTAAAAAGATCTGGACAAAAAAAAAGGGGGTCAGAGAAAAATAATTGAACTCAAAGTCAACTAATCAGCACACGTTGTAGTAATTATCTTTAATCTCTTAAGTCAACTTATGAAAGGGCTACGAGGTAAGAACTCCCCCCACCCCCCTGAAGAACATGTACACGCACCAAGTACACTTCCCAAAAGAAAAACATTAACAACAGCAATTCAAAGGTCGTTTATTGTAAACTTAGTACGCAACAGGATTCGTTGGCAGGTCAAATGTTTATGTTCTTCCCACCCCGCTTGAAATAAATTGGTTGTTAATGATATCATCTGGGGCAGGATAAGAGCATCAAACTGGCCAAAGCCAATGTGCACGAACTTTTAAGATAGCAACAAGGCATCGGCATCAGCCAACTAACCCACCATTCTCAATCAAATTTAAAACTAGTTTTACCCCCTTTATCCATGGCAATCCCACTCAGTGTCAGACAGTACACCGGCCTTGCTTAACGAAACCGACAGATGCGTGCTGAGAATTTAAGTATTGAATAATGGGTGCTGAAGTTTTTGACTTTGACAAGTTTTCGGAGTTTTAATATTCATTTCACATCGCATCACTCAACCAATTAAGTCAGCTCTTCCTCACCACGGAATTATTAAGTTGGGCTTAGTTACAGTATCAAAATTTCAGCGCTTAATATGAGGATTGATATCACAAAAATCCCAAATATATATTTGCTGTGATTCAAATACTACGAAATTTTTTTTGTATCATAAAAAAATCTAAATTTATATTGGTGTGACAAATATACCCTTGGATGAAACTCTAATATAAGATCTATATGTCAAACATGTATAAATTTGGATTTTTTCATGATACAACAAAAAGTTTTGGATATTTGTGTCAAGTGAGCAAGTTTAGAACTTTTGGTGACACAAAAAAATTTTGCAGTATTTGTATCACAGTGGACATAATTTGAAATTTTTTGTGGTATTTGCCCATAATATAATATATTGTATATAAGGCACATTATAACCACGTATTGGAGCAATGTTAGAGCATACTTAACGGTATTGTTATTATACATCTTGCTTATACACATGAATTTTGGCAAAATTTATCGATGGATGTTAGAGCCTTAGAGGCTGAAAATCTACTCTACTATAATATACTGAGATAGACACTTGGACATTTAATGCATTTAATTTAATGAGAGGAACCTTTCTTTTACCAAATAAAATTTTAGAATCTTTGGTAAATGAAAGTAAAATATTTAAGATATATGTTTAAAGCCTCAATTTAATTACAAATGTCTGAAATTTTTGAAATATTTACCAATGTTTGACCAGCAAGATGTCGGGTCTAAATTAAATTTTTGACATAAAAATATATATTCTACTAGTCAAAATGAGTCTTGATACTCTTGTTGCCACCCAAACCTGGCAATCGATTTGTGACCCTCCGAAACAGGTTATCAATTTATATCAATGTCAAGCAGTTTGTGATTATCTGATTTCAAACTCATGTCATGAAATTAAAGGTCACAAGTGTTCCTATTCAACAAAAGTAGTGTCAATCGGTTGCCAAACGAAGGAGCAATTTGATCAAGGTAATCAAACTTTCCTAATACCCAAAATAGGTCCTGAAGCCCAAAACCATACTTGGAAGTTTAAGATCGGAATGGAAATTTCTAGATCTCTAAGTCACGATAAATAATTGTTTTTGAAATTGTTAAGTCCACATGCGACGTCCAATTAATAGACTCGAGCATATGGTCTCAATACATGCCAAAACTTCAGGTCCGTGATTTTGAGATTCACCCAAGCAATACCAGGATCGTTGGGAAGCTCTCGTTACAAGCTTTTCAACAGCGTGAGAATCACACCAGTCGGACGTTTATATGCCAAAGTTGCGGGACCCGACAAACGCAGGCCCTCCTTCCCTACAAAGAGGCCTTTCTTTTGTTTTTCATCCCAAGATTTCATTCCTAGAGCACTATTCTCCCTCCAATGAGATGAGATTTCTCATCGGTTTCCACTTCAGGATAAAAGAATTCAATTAAAAAAGGAAGCTCTCTTCTAGTCCATTTGTTTGCTGGGCTCGCAGCGGTCCAATCAAATCTAGAAAGCTGTCATCGATCCAAAGTTGGGGGTACAGAAAAGCTTAAAGTCCAGGTAGGGCCGAAAGCCCCTCTCTCTATTTTGTTAGAAAGTGCACGTCCAGGTGGATTACCTTCTCAGGGTAAAATTCTAAGCGTGCGACAGCGTAGTTGTGCACGCTCCAGGTCGTTACGCCGCCGGCCGGAATGAAGTTTTGGATCCATTCGTGACTAGGACGTTTCAATTCTATAATTTGATTGTTCGAGTGTTGCTGGAATGCATGCCGCTGTTTGTTGTTTATTATAAACTGTACGGTTATTTGGGGAGATCGGTTCCCGGTTCGATTTTCAATTAGGAGATATTGGTTCTCGATCCGGTTCTCAATTTTGGGAACTGTGGATCAAACCAGACCATTGGTCGGGTCTAGATTTGGATCTGATCCGATCCAATAGAATCGATCACTTAGAGTTTAGTTCGCATTTTGCTAATTTTTATCAATAAAATTCACTTAGGGTCTAATTCACATTTTACTAATTTTTTTTGAAGAAATAAAAACAAAAAAAGTATATATAGTCGATCCGATCCAGTCTCCTTGGAATCAAGAATCGAGCTGCTTGGACACCGATTTCACTTTTAGGAACTGCGAACCAGAATAACACTCCTAAGAATTGGACCAAACTAGCTAGTCTGATCGAGTCCAGGTGATTCTCGGTTTGGACGGTCCGTTTTGCACACTCCTAATAGTTTTGGACGATGAAAGGGAAAATTATCCAAACAGTCCTAAATCTGTTGTAATTGTGTCAACTCAGTCCTACTTTTTGCATTTATGTCAATTCAGTCTATCCAGTCAATTTTAGCTGAAAATTACTGACGTGGATGCCAACCGTATTATGTGGCATGGCGTGACGTAGCACGGCCATGCCATGTAGCACGGCCAGCGCTGATGTAGACTTTTTAGAAATAATATTTTTAAAATATTTTTATTTTTTTCTTTAGTTTTTCTTTTTTTTTCCATGTACTTAGGGCCGGGAAACCCTCATCGGCACTGGGTGAGGGCGTGGCGGCCCTTGTCCAGTCGCTTAGTGTCGATGAGGGCTTCCCATCCCTAAGTTTAGAGAAAAAAAGAATACACATAAATAAAATTTCAAAAAATGTTAGAATATTATTAAAAATCGTCTATCTCAGTGTTGACCGTGCCACATAAGACAGCAATGTCCATGTTAGTGATTTTCGGCCAAAATTAGTCGAATTGATTGAATTGGCATAAAGGCAAATGGCTTATGACTCAATTAGCCTAAAAAAATTTAGAATTGAATTGACACAATTATAATAAATTTGGCCCAATACCCAAGAAAACCCCAAACTTTAGGGTTTGTCCCAAAAATACCCCAAAACTTTTTGTCTCCTAAAAAACCCCAAACTTTTACTTTTATCCCAAATTTACCACTGTTAACTTTCCGTCCAATATAGCCGTTAATAATCTGTATCCTAGACGAACACTATGGCTTTCATTCATTTCTTCTGCTTAATTGTCTTGTTTTTCAATGTCCATAACAACCTCTGTCTTGCTAATGATCTGCCGTCCATGACTCAATCAGCGAGCAGCAACTTGCAAACCTACATTGTCCAGGTGACTCCCTCAAACGAGCAGGATTCTTCTAAATTGGAAGATCTCGAGTCCTGATACCACTCCTTTTTGTCGAAAAACAACAGCGCGTATTGTACTCTTATCGAAATGTGATGACTCGTTTCGCAGCCAGGTTGACTCAAGATGAAGTCATTGCGATGTAGGACAAACATGAATTCGTGGCGGCTCGTCTGTAACAAGTATATCACCTCTATATTTGATGGAAGGTTAACGGTGGTAAATTTAGGACAAAAATAAAAGTTTTGGGTTTTTTAGAAGACAAAAAAAGTTTTGGAGTATTTTTGGGACAAATTCTAAAATTTGAGGTTTTTTTGGGTGTTGGCCCTAATAAATTTAGGACTTTTTTAATAATATTTTTCGATTTCACATTAGGTGGTTGATATATGAAGTGATAGAATAAACCCCTTATTTTGCAAGTCAACCCTTGGGAAGCGATATCAAAATGATTGAAACTGAAGTACACGGGTGGACCATGGTGATGGGACCGGAGGTGGAGGACTCGTGGCCACCCGATCAGAGTTCATGAATTGAGGCCCCGCGGATGCCAACTGATCTCATTCGAAAGTTCGATTTCTAACGTGGGACTCTGACACGTATCTCAAAATTACATCCACACATCTTTACATGTCGTTTCGCATATGGTTCTCTCATGGTGGTTTTGATTGCCACGTCATTTTGCATGTCATTTGCTCCTGCCAATTTTGATTGCCACGTCATTTTGCATGTCATTCGCTCAAGCTGTATTTAATTGACACGTCATTTTTGCATGTCGTTTCTTACACTACAAAAAAACATGTTTTTTCCAACAAAATTTCCAACGAAAAATTCGAAAAAATTTGTTGGTAATAAGTCGTCGCAAATTTTTCCAACGAAAAATTTCAATTTTCGTCGGAAATTTGCGACGAATTTTTTTTCGTTGGAAAATTCATTGGAAAACTCGTGGCTAAATTCGTTGGAAACGAACATTTTTTTCCGACGAATTTTTTTTCGTTGGAAACTACAATTTTTTGTTTGTCGAAAAATTGTGGAAATTTTTTTTCCATCGAACAAATTTTTTTTTGGTCGAAATTTTTTTTTTGGTCGAAAAATAGCCCTCGCCGCCGGCGAGGGCCAGCCTCGTCGCCGGCGAGGGCCGAGCTCGCCGGCCATGGCAAGCTCGGCCCTTGGCATGGCCGACGAGGGCCAGCCTCGTCGCCGGCGAGGGCCGAGCTCGCCGGCCATGGCGAGCTCGGCCCTCGCCATGGCCGGCGAGGGCAAGCCTCGTCGTCGGCGAGGGCCGAGCTCGCCCAGATCTGGGCGAGCTCGGCCCTCGCCGACGACGAGGCTTGCCCTCGTGGCCGGCGAGGCTGTTGCGCAAAGAACAAGAAGATGAAGAAGAAGCAGCAGCAGCAGGGGCGGGAGCAGGCGGGGTCGCCGCTCGTCAAGTCCGTCGTCGTCTCTTAGCCTCGCCGGCGACGAGGCTTGGTGGTGTCGGGGGCGTCGGAGGCTTGGTGTCCGTGGCGCCGGAGCCGAAGCTGGAGGAGGAGGGGGGCCGGCGGGGGAGGAGGCGGAGGGGGAAACGGAGGGAGAAGGTGAAGGCGAAGGAGAGAGAGAGACAGAGACAGAGAGAGAGAGAATGAATGTTGAATAAGCGCGAAAATATTGAATAAGGAACAAGTAGGGTTTTCGTTGCAAAATTCGTAGGAAATTTCTCACGAATTTTGCAACGAAAATTGTACACACTGAAGTAATTGCCCGGAAAATTGAAATTCGTTGGAAAATTCGTTGGAAATTTCCAACGAATTTTCCAACGAATATAAAAAATGCCGAACAGTATCGGGTTTTTTTGTAATTCGTTGGAAAATTCGTTGGAAATTTCCAACGAATTTTCCAACGAAAATTGTACACACTGAATTAATTTCCCGGAAAATTGAAATTCGTTGGAAAATTCGTTGGAAATTTCCAACGAATTTTCCAACGAATATAAAAAATGCCGAACATTATCGGGTTTTTTTGTAATTCGTTGGAAAATTCGTTGAAAATTTCCAACGAAAAAAATTCGTTGGAAATTTCCAACGAATTTTCCAACGAAAATTGTACACACTGAATTAATTTCCCGAAAAATTGAAATTCGTTGGAAAATTCGTTGGAAATTTCCAACGAATTTTCCAACGAATATGAAAAATGTGGGTTTTTTTGTAATTCGTTGGAAAATTCGTTGGAAATTTCCAACAAATTTTTTTCGTTGGAAATTTCCAACGAATTTTGCGACGAAAATTTTTTCGTTGGAAATTTCCAACGAATTTTGCGACGAAAATTTTTCGTTGGAAATTTCCAACGAATTTTGCTTTTCGTTGGAAAATTTGTTGCAAATTTGCAACGAAAATTTTTTCGTCGCAAATTTTCGTGGTAAAAATCTAGTTTTTTTGTAGCGTTATGACGTATGCAACTGCCGCGACATTTTCCATTTGCCTGTTATTGTTCATGTTATATTCAATTGCCACGTTATTATGCATGCCATTTGCTCATTCAAGCTCATGCCGTATTCGAGTCCTCCATCGTCTCACTCGTCATCCGTGCGTGTAGTTGATTTAAGAGTAGTTGGGATGATCTCTTGCATCTTATTGAGTTCGTCTATAATAACAACTATTGGCGAAGCGCTGGCATGACTTCATTTGAAGCGTTACACGACCGTGAGCGTAGTTCTCTCATTTGTTGGGAGGAAGTTGGCGAGAGGAGATTGAGGGCCTGCTTTGTCTAAAGTCATCTCAGTTTTAATCAATGGACTTCACATTGCGCAAAGTCGGCGGCAGTCTTATGTAGATAGACAGTCACAGCTTTTGGGGTTTTAGGTTTGAGATCATGTTTTCCTGAAAATCTCACTAATGAAAGGAGTAGCTCGGTTTGGTCGAAAAGGGTCATTGAGCCCTAGATTTATCGGCTGGTTCGATATAGTGGAATAAGTAGGAGATTTGGCATATCGATTAGCATCACCGCTGAAGCTTGCTGGTGTACATGATGTACTCCATGTTCTGACACTTTGTAACTACAGCCCCGTCCCATCTCCCATTCTAGACCATCAGGCAATGGATTTTGAGATCGATGAATGTGTATCATACGTTGAGAAGCCTATTCGATTATTAGATCGAAAGGAGCAAATGCGATCTAAGCATATCCCTCTAACTAAAGTTCTACAACAACATCATGGTACTGACGGGGTGAAATTGGTTGGTGAAGAGAATGTGCAGAGTCAATATTTTGAGTTATTCGAACAATTAGGTATCTCAAATTTCAAGGACGAAATTTCTTTAAGAGGGTAGAATTGTTATATTTGAAACTTCAGCACTCAATGATACATTGACATTTATTCGAGGTTTTAAGCGGTTGTAATAATAGGTGTGGGATACAATGATTGAATGAGATACGAATGAAGTTCGGTCATTATAGTACCCAAGTAAAATTGATTCGTGAGTTTTGATAATCACTCGGATATTTTACTAAACGTACGCATTGCCCCCAAAATTTCAAAAGGTGAATTCAATTAGATCCTCCAAAAGGACCAAAGCGTGAAATTTCAGCGAATGACTTCGTTAGTGGCATAATCTTTCATTCGCATGAAAAGTTAATTAAAAGGGCCAGCTTGAACGCGTGGATTCCACCAAGTCATCGTCTTTCATTTGATGGTATCGAAGTTGCAACTCCACCAGAAACGTCAAGTAAATTCGTTTTTCTTTTCAGTTTCATTTCACAGAGATTGACTTTGTATATTTGATTAGATTTATTTTATTTTTGTCACATGAAGAACTTTGTTATTAAGGTTTATAGTGCATTGCTTTAATTTATTACTCACAAATCCAAATAATTTCTGCATAGTATATCAAAATAACTTAAAAACAATAAGAGACGGCATCACACACAACTCGCAAGTGAAGATAATTATAAACCGATACGACGGGTATAAAAAGACCACACTAGTCCAAAACACCGCCGTTGTAGCATACGTCCATTATTTATTGTGACCTTTAGTTAGCCGACCTGAAGTGTCGTCATCATATGTTCGCGCTTCTAAAATTTATACATATTCCATGAATGAATATGAAGGGGGAGAAACATCAAATGAGAGTATGAAAAATAGTGGATCTTCCTCCTCAACGCATGTGTTTAACCCTCGCGCGCATTCTATGCGCATACATGATTCATCATCAAAACAAGTATATACTTGCGCCGTAGAACTCGAATAACACAACGAGTTTGAGATAAGTAAAAGCACATATGCAAATTATGAAAATCATGAGTCAAGAGTAACGAAACATAAGACCCATATTAGATTAGATTAACAACCATTGTATAACTCCCTAAAAAAAAATCATAACTTTTGTATAAAAATATTCGTCCGCGCGTGTTAATGATATGTTATCCAGCAAAATAAAATAAAATCAAATCAATCCGCCGTTGACACTTGACTTTAGTCATGTGCCAACATGCAGTTGAATATACGTTACGTGAACAAGAACACAAATTAGTCGGTCGTCCCCGTAAGTTCGCCACGAGAAGGGGATTAACACCAACATTTAAAATAGTAAATTGCATCAAACCATACGGTCTAGTATGAACTGAAACTTGCACTAGCTGTCAATGCACGATTTTTGCTTAATTTAATCGATAGAACATGCATAATCGAATTGACTTCACACTTACCTGCTATTCCAGTTCCATACAACCAATTAATAACGACGGAATTTTCCAATATCCATTAGACGACAAATTGCAAGTAATTTTATAACTGGTGAAACGACCTATACATTAACAAGACGAAGACAGTGACCTGATTTAACTTATCAACAAAGTCTGCTTTAAATAGCCAAAACCATCAAGCATATGATGAATGAAACTCTTCCTCATCAAACACCAAGGAAAGAGCTTCATACCATAGGCTCCCTCAATGGCCATACCATATCGTGCGTTGTTCTTTCGAGGTCACACTCACCACAACAAGATCTTCACATTCAATGATCCAATTTCACCGTCAATAAGATCTATAAGATTCTCATGTGGAGGCCTAACGAGAAGAGAGACCCCCTCGAACGGAAGACTTTTCATACAAAATGTATCATCCAAGAATGAGTCCTTGTGCATTGTTCCGGGTCTTCAAAGCGAGAGAACAAAGGAAAATGGTCATTGGAGCACAATCGAAGAGCCTAGCAATAACTTGGCAAACACATGGGAAGAGAT
This sequence comes from Syzygium malaccense, assembly GCA_031216405.1. NCBI lineage: Eukaryota > Viridiplantae > Streptophyta > Magnoliopsida > Myrtales > Myrtaceae > Syzygium > Syzygium malaccense. Next base: position 18,786,526 of record CM062260.1, on the reverse strand, counting down.
CCACGGCAAGAGCGATTGGGTCGGCTTGTTCGATCCGATCGACCCCCTCTTGCGGGCCGAGCTGATTCGGTATGGGGAAATGGCTCAAGCGTCCTATGACGCGTTCGATGCTGACCTGTTCTCCAAGTATTGTGGCAGTTGTCGGTACAAGCCAAGTGAGTTTTTCCGTTCCCTCGAGTTTCCTCGGGCTGGATATGAAGTGACCCGCTACCTCTATGCCTCGTGCAATATCCATAACCATCCCCACTTCTTCAAGAAATCCTAGTGGCGAGATAGGTGGAGCGCATCAGCTAATTGGTTTGGGTACGTCGCTGTATCAGATGATGAAATGTCGAAAGCTCTAGGACGACGGGACATAGCCATAGTGTGGCGCGGCACGATGAGGAAGCCCGAGTGGATTGTGGATGCCATGTACAGCATGAGCCCGATCAGGCAAAAGGGAATCCCCTGCCCTGATCGAAAAGCCAAGGTCGAGTCGGGGTTCCTCCATCTCTACACCGAGAAGGATGAAAATTCCAGGTTTTGCAAGCATTCCGCGCGGGAGCATGTTCTCCAAGAAATAGAGCAGTTGGTACGGAAGCACGCAGATGAGGATTTGAGCATTATGATCGCAGGTCACAGCCTTGGAAGCGCTCTAGCGATATTAAGTGCATACGACATAGCAGAGACGGGTACAGACATTAGGCAGGACGGCAAAATAGTCCCCAAGTGCGTGTTCTCGTTTGCAGGACCACGAGTCAGCAATGCCAGATTCAAGCAGCGAATTGAGGAGCTAGGAGTGAAGGTACTGAGAGTGTTAAACGTTCATGACAAGGTTCCGACAGTGCCCGGTTTGATTTTCAATGAATATGCACCTTCCATACTGCAAAAATGGGGTTGCTACTCGCATGTTGGCATCGAGCTTGCATTGAATCACGAAAACTCGCCCTACTTGAAGGACAAAGGTGATCTGTTGTGTTATCATGACATGGAAGTTCTTCTTCATCTCCTGGATGGGTAAGGGCAGCTTTGCTTTGTCCAACTCACATTATGAAGTTCATTTTGTCCATCATTATTGTCTTAACAGATCTTGCACTTATTTTCACTTGTGTGAATGCAAGTAGGTATAAAGGGAAGGGCCAGAAGTTTGAGCTCGCCAGCAAGAGAGACATTGCGTTGGTGAACAAAGCGACTGACTTCTTGAAAGATGAGTTACTCATCCCACCAAAGTGGATGCAACTCGAGAACAAAGGGCTTGTGAGAGGCCAGGATGGCCGTTGGACACAACCGGAGAGGCAAGATTTGGGGGATCACTTTGAAGGTGTCAATCTTGAAGCTGGCCTGGTCTGATGTGCGAGTAATTTTACTAGTTTGTTTTAGAGTTTTATCTCTCTCTCGCTCTCTCTCTCTCTCAAATATGATGAAGTAGGATTGGTAATTGGATACTCTTGGTTAATGACATGACATGTGACAACTGCTCGATATTTTCTCAACGTATTGCTAAATTCTTTTATCTATATCTAAGATAGTCATGGAAAAAAGACCACTATATAGAGTCGTGCCGACTCTTCGAAAGTGGAATGACTGCCGGCTCTTTGATCTTTGCCCTCCTTTTTTCCTGAAGAGTCCTCTTGTTCTTCTTTTGTTGGCAATTGATTTTGATGGATTGAGTACCCAATTCTCTTCTTAAAATAGATCCATCATAATATGGAGGACATATTATGGAGATTTAATAATTGAATGTGGGTTCAAATGGCAAGTGAGACGAGTACTCGGATCATCGAAAGTATTGGGATCCTTTAAAGTTAGGAGGTAACTTTATCGGGTAAAATTATCCCACTAGACTAAATGAGTTGGAGGAAATTCATCCCAAAACATGCAAAAACCATGACAGGCATCTCTGTCTCCCCCTTCTCCTCCGACAAGGAGCCACCAGCCTAGCCCCTGCCCTAACGCCACCGCTATTGCCGGTGGCCATCCCTCAAATCCCGCTACTGTCGCCTCCCTGTGACCATCTCCTGTAGCCATCATCGGCCGATGTCTTTGTTTCCGTGGCCCTCTTGTTCATGAAGACAAATAGGTTGGGCACGCGACCTCGCATGTCAGTCGACGGCGATCCTAGAGCCGCGGGGATGTAGAGGTCTCGACTAGGGTCTCTTAAGGTTGGCAACCTCAGGTCTCAAGTCGCGAGCCTCGGATGCGAGGTTGAGGCGCAGCAAACACGTGCTCGATCGAGCCGATTGCTAGAGGTAGTGAGTCCGTGAGACAAAGGTGGAGGGACTGCGATGAGGCTAGACATGGCCAGCGAAGTGTGTGGCGGCTCATGCTGGGGTCGACGACGATGTCGAGGCCTAAGAAAGCTTTAATTTGAAGAAAATTATCATGTTCGGGTGCTTCAAATTGAAATTTGTTTCCGTATTTACGCTACTTACTCATACATGGTCCGCGCGCCCAGTTCAAATCTCAACATTTAAAGTCCAAGATATGATTTCTCCAGTAGAGTTTCACATTAGAGAACTCCAGCAGAAGGATAAGAATTGAACCCCAAGACTTAGTAGGGAGAGCCGTCATGTACATTAGACTCATACTTAATCAATGATTAAGTAAATGTTAGACTCCAAGGCCGTGTTTATTTCACAAAAACTGAATGATTTGGAAAATATTTTTCTAAAATGATCACTTGAAATAATTAATCAAATAAAAATATTTTTTTATTATCGTCAATAATTTCTGTCCGCACATTTTCGTTGACAATCGATCATTTTTAGGAAAATATTTTTCAGATCATTCATTTTTCGCAAAAATAGAGCTTAATATTCTCTCACACCAGCCAACGGCATAGCCTTAGGAAAATGGAGTAAGTGGAATCAAGTTTTTGTTGCATTTATTGGACTTAGCTCTTATAATTTCACCATTACTGCCGGGGCTTTAATATCATATTACAACTTAATTCCACTTGAAAAACCTTAAGCTCTAGGTCGAAGAGAAATGCAAGTAGAGATGTACGGAAATTTCATGGAAACTATAATATTATGTTAAAAAATTCTAATAAAAAACTTTAATTGTTGAGTAAAGAGAACACATGTTAGGCCCATATTTGCTTTTTATAGACAATGTGGGACTTTTCCAAATTCCAGAGATTAGGAAATGTCGGGAAGCGTGTTGGCCTACAGGTTAAGTTCATAATTATTACTATTAGAATGGTACAATTCGTTCGATTCGAGACCTTTAGTGAATTGCTGATCACCTAAATCGCACACGAATCTATATATTGGTTCGGCAACAAATTTACTGTTCGATACATATCTATCAAATCAAGCGATTCAGTATTTTATTTGTTGGCCAACCAGACGTCGCTTCGTCTTATTTTAGGATATATGTCGTATTTTGATAAATACAGAATAACTAAAACTAAAAATATGCCTTTTACAATGTAATGATAAATGATATGACATATGCTATGTGAACTTATATATGAATGTAAGCTTTATATAACAAAATAATGGAAAATTATATTTTCTTATGCATGGGGATCATCACACGCACTCAAAATTAAGAATGCTTTTTCCAACATCATAATTCTTACTCAAAATACTATATTCTCATTATATTACTTATATAATCTATAACTGTCAAGAGACTAATTCTAAATTCTTTGACCGAATACCATAGTATCTCATTATAATTAATCCCCTAATTGGTCACTTAATAAGTACATATAATCCAGCGCACTCGTTATTAACAAGTTTAGATTCAAATATCCAATTATAAATATTGTGATCGATCAAAAAATAATCAATATGGAATATCTCAGAAAAAAAAATGCTGAAAAGTCGACACTTCCCTTCACCTCTGGCGCCACTGTTTTGTGCATTGTTGTGTTCCTCCTTTTGTGGGAGTTTCCACGTGAAGTTGGTCTCCTCCCTTGGAGTATAGGACCATCAACGACAGACCGCAGTTGCTAGATCGGAATACGTCGCTGTTTGTTTGTCTTTGAAGAAGTTATTGGGTGCATTCGGGGCAATTAGTTTGATACATGCGAACCGTTTGATCTTACGAGACGTACGTGGGATCCATATGATCTGACGGGTCACATGCATTGGATCCGCATGACCCGGGTGCACCTAATAATTTTCCCCACCTCAGAGTACATCCACACAGGTCAGAATACAACATGAATAGCTTTCATTCTCCGTTATTTCATGCAAGAGAAGCTTTTGGCCCACCCCAAAATTTAGTTATGTGGCTTAGCTTTCCACGTGCAACTTTTTTGTATATCTGCCTGGCATAAACTGATTTTTTTTCCTTTTCCTTAACTATAGACTTGGCTCATTATTTTACATATATCAAAACCATATAATGACCCAACATCATTGATCTTTTATTCATCGTTATTTGGATTAGAATTCATGATTGTCGAGGAGGATTTTTTCAAAGTTGTTTGGAAAGTTTACTCCCGCACTTCCCAAATCATGCGAAAGGATTATCATCGCGCAGCAGTACTGCACAATAAGCGGGATGAAGTAGAGAGGTGAGAGGAGAAGCGGGATATCCTAGTGGACCTAGATGTCAGGTGGCAAGCGAGGAGTGACAAGTCACTTGCTACGGAGAATTTCTCGGTGGTTCGCTACTGGGCTAAAGTCTGGAGATGCTAAGGTCAATAGAGGTTTTGAAGTCTAGACATTCAAAAGTCCAAAAGTCCCTATAAATGAATGAAATGATGGGTTATCATAGTGAGTAAGATCGAAAAGATTGGTTTACAGATCCCGGCGTAGAAAACCGAAGGTAAGTAGGTGGTCACATGTCCGGGGCACCTAAGCTAATCACGGGCTGCAGCATGTCGGGAGGATATGGGCCGACACCAAGCTCGCTAGAAATGGTGAGGAATTAGGCCGTTTATCTTAACGAGCCCCACTCGAGCCTATCAAGCCAAATCTCTCTAAAACAACCCTAAACAGATAAGAATAATCTAGTTTCTTACTACCTCTCCCAAGTCATTCTTGCAATGAGCAATGCTCGTGTAAAACACACATGCAGCGAATTCCCAATAATGATTTCTATCAGTAAATTCGGCAAATTATTTGAAAGTGTACATATTTATGCACATGCATACATATACATATAATTACGCATCGACAATGGTTCGGCATTGTTCTGCTTCGAAGAGGCTCGCCAACTAACAAAGTGGTCCACACAAAACGTTTGATTTTACCTGCTGTCTGCTCAATGTTTAAATAACGAGGGAATGCCAGTCTACTAAAGTCTTGTCCATAAATAGCTTAATTTAAAGCGAGTGATGCCAATAAAGAGGGCCTCGTATCATCGGATACGTACCATCCGTCTACTTATTATATGTATACATCTATATAAAAGCGATGTAATTGGAGAGGTTAAGTGTAGTTAAGACACATGGAAATTTAAAGTGTGACTTGGCTAATTAATGGGTTAGGAGAATCAAAAACCTGTATGAGCGGGTTAATTTTGCAAGAATGAACGAAAATTATTTTTATCGTCGATGAAAAAAATTAGATTGAGATTCTTGTTGATATTTTTTTCGTTGGCTAATTTTTGTAAATAATACAAATAATCTTTTATATGAAGATATTTTTTAAATTATTAATTTTTCGAGATCACACGAAACCTCGTAAAAGAAATATGGTACGAACACGGGTTCTTTGTATCTTCCACATGAACTTCAGTCAACCTAGCCTCTTTAATGGGTCAACCATGTCATTTCATAGTAATTATGCTGTTCTGCTCGCCTTGAGAAAGTTAATTACTTAATCAACACCCCATGGTCTCATCTTAGGGATTCGGTCAAACAATGCTTTTGAACTATTTAACATCTATCCCTGTTCAATGAACTGAGGAATCCGAGGCCAGATTTCCCCTCTTTGAAATGCTAAATCAAAAATCATATTTTATTTGTGGTTTGTAATTAAATCAATGCTTTCTTATATAGAGTAGGAATTAAAATAAGAGCAACTTTAAGGCACTTGTTTAAAGTTATGGACCATGTTTTTAATGAGAAGATGATAAGTGAGGACCATATACAATGACCCTCCAAAATGCTTCATGCAATGTAGCCCAAAGTTCGGTGACCACTTAAATGCTCTCTCAATGTTGTCCCGCCATTTTGGGTTGCAATGCCCCAATAACTACGACATAAAAAAGTTGATGTTGCTTCTTAGAATTTTGTTAAATGTTTGGGGACACTTGCTAAACATCTAAATGACTACCGTTTCCAATAAAGTGCCTTTCTCGTGATACATGTCGACAAAAGCAATCTTCCTTTAGGAGGTATGCTTTAGGAGTGCCTCGAAAATACTAGTTAACGAAATCCTCATAAATATCTTACTGTATTAAATGTTGTTTATGTTCAAATCTTTTCGAATTTTTCTTGACAGTAAATCTATAAATTTGCTCCATGTGAAAAAAAACACTAAATTTCTTGAAAAACTCTTTTTTCGAGAAAGCTAATTACGTGTAGCAGTAGGATCTCAAAAGGACAAAAGAAAAAACCACGAAAATTCTTGCTTTTTATACTCATGGTAATGCCTACTTAAATTTTTTTTAAAAAGGCGATGTTTTTAGTCATAACAACTAAATCACGTGTAGAAATCGAATAATTAGAAAAATAGAAGAAGGAGAAGGAAAGTGTATAAATTGGAGGTTTCCCCATTTAAAATTTCAATTGGAAAATTTATGATAGTGTTGCCTCTTTAATAAAAAAAAATGGGTGTGAGTTAAAAATACGGAGAAGGTGAAAATAGCCCATAAAAAAATGCCATCCGACAAAACAACCGATCTTGTCGGGGACAAGGTGGGGGCATGGTCCGATCCTCCATCCTCGTATCGACGGTCGCGATCTCCATCTCTCCCCGCGGGCCGGGGGGGGGCCCACTGGAACCCATCTCGGCCGTCCATCCGAATCTCGAGGTCGTCCCATCGAGCGGCCCAGCGCCCCCCTGTCCCACCCTTGTCCCCCCAAAGCGGGAGCAGCCTGCCTCAAAGCTGCCGCCTTTGCCACCCGACTTGACAGCCTCGCCTTTTCTTTGTCCTTGATTCATGCCCGCCAAAACGAGCTTTACAGCCCTTTCACCTTTCTTTGTCTAGCAAAAAAGGAGGCGCCTTTTATGCGTTTTTTTACCCCCTTGTCATCGCTATAAAGAACAGCACCCCAATGCCCAGAGTTCCTCTTCTGCTCGCATATCTCTCTGGGTCTTGACTTTCGAGAGAGTTCGCTGTGATCTGGGTCTTGGGTCTTGGGTCTGGGACCGTTTCATCGAGGAAAGTCTGGTTCTTTTTCATCAAGGTAGGAAGTTTCGGGAGGGGTTGGTGAAAAGCTTCTTGAGCTTGCTTTTGATGGAGTTTCGAGAGATGGATAGAGGGGCTGGCGATGCGGTGTTTGAGAAGGATCTTCTCAACCTGGAGGAGACTGAGCTCAGGTTGGGGCTGCCAGGGTCGGATGAGTCTGGTCAGAAGAAAGCCAGGAACGGCAAGAGGCCATTCTCTGAGTCAAGTGATGTGTCTGGATCTTCAAAGGGTAGCTGTGTTGCTCCTCACCATGATGAAGACCATGACTCTGCTCCTGCCCCCAAGTAAGCTGCATGGATAACTCATAAATTGCAATATATTCTTTTCCACTGTTAGGGTTTTTGATAGCTGTTTAATTTATCTCTTGGGGATAAGTGCAATTGGTCCTACTTAATCATAAGTATAGTTGATTTGTCAATAGTCCCAGGATCAGCTTTGATTGAGTTCTTTTTGTAACAATTTTCATTGGCTTATTGCAAATTCCAAGTTAGTCTATTGATTAGGTGATATTCTTGGGTATTGTTCTGTCTAATCTAACTATTAGAAAAATGTAAGAAAAATAGGGGTCATGGAGTAAAAAACTTTAATGTCAGTGTGTTCAGGATTGCTAGTAGTGTCGCATGTAGCAGTACACACCCTGCTTTTAATGAGTCTAGATGTTCATGAACTTAATTGTGGGGTTTACAATGTGTTGCAGAGCACAGATCGTGGGATGGCCCCCTGTCCGATCCTACCGAAAGAGTACTCTCCAGCCGAAGAAGGCGGAAGCAGAGGGCCCTGGTATTTACGTGAAAGTAAGTGTTGATGGAGCCCCTTACCTCAGAAAGATCGATCTCAAGGTTTACGGTGGTTATCCAGACCTCCTAAAGGCTTTGGAGAACATGTTCAAACTCACCATAGGTAAGCCTAACCATTCATATTATTTTGCATTTACGTGATTATGATTTTCATTTCTCGGTCTTTTGGCAAAGATCTAGCAGTAAGATATGGTTTTATAATTGTCATATTTTAGGGAATAGTTGAAAACCGTAGTTACTTGACTAGAACCTTTGCCTATGTCATTGCATCAACTGCTTGTGGATATTTTATGGCATTTGTGACTGGACCTAATGAAAATCCATTTTACAAACACGAGTCATCGACTAAATTGTTTACATTCAATCCTAGACCCTATGCCCGTATTGATTGAGCTGGTCCATCCTATCCATTGTGTGTATAGAGGAGGGATCTATTCAGTCTCATGGTCTAAGGAGTGCTAAAAGAAGCTTGTTAATCTAATTGAAGATCTGACTTTGTCTTGTGGGTGTTGCTATTTTTCAGGTGACTATTCTGAAAGAGAAGGCTACAAAGGATCTGAATATGCGCCTACCTATGAAGACAAAGATGGTGACTGGATGTTGGTTGGAGATGTTCCATGGGAGTAAGTCTCTCTCTCTCTCTCTCTCTCTCTCTCTCTCTGAGGATTAATTGCTCTTTTATCTTTCCATAATCTCATGTCGAAAGCAATTACCACTGCAGAATGTTCATGTTGTCCTGCAAGAAGTTGAGAATAATGAAAGAATCAGAAGCTAGAGGCTTGGGTTATTGTGTATGACGAAACCTCAAAGGTAAAGATCAATATGCCCCAGACAAAAAAAAAAAAACATTCTCCAGCTCGGGTTCTCAAAAAAGAAACTTCAATCTTGATGTAGGTCTCCGTTTTGGAGACTCGTTGAAGTTTCGGAAGGGACTTTCAGTCACGAAAAACAAGTCATGAGTTTTTTGCATTTTGTTTCTGGAAATTCGGCAGCAGCTCTTTTGTTGGTTTGAGCACCTGCCTGATGTCTTCTTTTCTTAGTGATCTTTCTTTCCGGATGAAAGAAAGACGGCGCACAGATAGATACTGCTTTACATGTAAAGTCCTGTAGAAGGGAAATGGGTGAAAATATGTAGGCCATTTTCATCCAAGGTTTGCTTTCTCCATTGGGTTTTAATTGTTAGAGTCTTTTCAATTCAACATTCTACAAATCAAAAGAAATTTGATATCCGCATTGTCTAGTACAAACTTGAGTACACTGTTCAGCAATTGGCACTAAGTCCCCCTTCACAATCTCAACCAGTTGACTGGTGGCTTCATACATACACACACACACACACATAACCAAAGTACAAAAGCAAAGTTAGCGTAATACATTGCAGAGCAAATGCCTTCAAACTGGATCTTCGGTTAACCTGCGGCCTTCCTACAATGTCATGTTCCAAGTGTATTTCGTGAATTCTTATCTATCTTTAGCTATCAATATTACCGGTTCTTCAGATAAAGTAGACACAGATTGAGAGGTGCGCATTATTCGCAACCTAGTAAGTGCTATGCTAATCTAATATCACCGGTGTCGGTATCTGGACCTCATAAGAGCTTTGCTAGAGAATTCTCTAGAACAGACGCTAACAGCACTGGCCCTTCATGCCTACAACACGAACTTGAATCCACTGCTTGTTTTATAGAATGGTCACCCTCTTTTTGACAATTGTCGCATTCACAGCTTTTGGCAATCGGAATGCGGCATTGTGACAGGTTCAAAAGCAGAAATCGACATGGATTTACACTGAAAGCTTCTTCCTATTATGGAACGACAGGAGCAAACTCTTGTTTAAGAGGTATACCGAGGTAGTAGAACTCAGACTAGACTTAAGTCAGAAAAGTACCTACTTACACTGTTGAAATTTCCCAAAGTAAGAATTTTAAGGTTCAACCTAACAAGAATTCAATTGTTCGAGGGCCAATGCCATGCTTTATAAAGTCTAAATACCAGAGACAATCTTTTAAAGAGTTCCTCTAGAAGTGTACAAAATCATTTTACCAAGTGCCATCTCTGCTCAGCTAGCATATTACACTTCCGATAAAATAACAACAATTTATGGATGATTTATCCAATTTACTAACAAATAAATCTGTATCCTGTGAAGCGTCTAATTGACCAACGAAAACTGTGAATTATCCAATGTCTCCACATTTACCATGCGCAACCCACAATCAAGGATCCATTCCCAATTAGCAGGCGATCCCATTGCATAAAAGCTGAGTGGTTCGAGCCTCTTTCTAGTTCATGGACCATACCAAGCCAAAAATTCATCAAGACCTCCAGTATAGCACCATCTAGCCGCGCACGTTCCTATGCCGGTGCGCATTGGGAGGTCAGCTAACATCCAAACTGGGGTTATGCATGGTCACTTTTGTTTCTGGCAACCGCAAGATTGTATCAACTCGAACACCTTCGTCATCTTTGAGGGAAATGATTTTCTGATCTTTCATTGCCTGATTCACGGTCATCATGATTGTAATTGCTTTCATCAGTTAATCTATTACCATCATCATCTTTAAAAACTATGACCGCTGAATTGCTCTGGAACGCAGGATCTTTTACACTTTGTGACCCACCGTCCCCAGATTCCCGTATGTCTTCACTGTACTCGCTGTTGTCAGATTGTTCTTTTCCATCATCCTGATCAGCAGCATTGATGACTATCGAATGTCTCTCTTCCACACTATGCTCTCCTTGGTCTCGGTCTTTGTAATCACTGTTATTATCATGGGTGTAAGTAGGATTCAGGTACGAAATGCCAAACTTCTGTCCGTGGGTCAGTCCTGGACAAACCCCCTGTAGGACATAATTAACTCAATTAGCAAGTCTACAGCTTAAGTGAATTTTCATGCCACAATCACCTGTTTGATTGTTCCAATTTAAACATAGAATGAGTAACCTTAATAAGAAGCAGCTCCAAACACACAATCTCATCAAAAAATCATTGTTGAAGCATTTTTTTAAGGGTGTCAAACAGATATCCAAAAATATCGAGGACAAGAATAAACCACAATCCTTTCCACATTAAGAAATTTGCAACCATTCATCCAATGCCAATAAGAATACAAACGCAAACAGAAAAATCCTTGACAAGAGTAGTACTGGTAATGCAGAATAAGTTCAACAAATTCAATAGGATTAGCTATAAGGATGTGCACCAACCTTGATGAAACCTGAGAATGGTGCAGATGCATAAGATGTCTCAGAGGGGAGATATGTGTGTATCCGACTCCCATATTCTTTAGTGTAGTTTTTCTGCTCACCATATGAGGTATCAGAAGTAAAAGATTTCCGTCTTGAATCCCCACTCCTGCAGTAAGCCCCCAAGTATGAACAGTGCTCCCGCACTAGAGATATTTGAGGGGTTGCAGGTAGTAAGTGGCCTTCAGTGCTAAAAACATACCTAATAAGAGATAATAATCATAAAAGCTGTCAAAACAATGAGGCAACCAACATACAATCTGCTCTTCAAATTAAAATAATGAGCTGTCTGTCTGCCAGACTTACTTGTATGGACCATTCTCAACAAGGTTATCTGGACCAGCAGCCAAATCAAATAGAAGCCATAAATATTTGACCTGATTCATATGAAATTAAAAGGTAAACAAAATGCATGGTTCAGAAGTGCAGATTTAAGATGTGACGCACATTTAAATGAGCATACATGTCACAACCTCATGGATGTCCATCACTACCTAGCAAGTGAAAATCCTAATACACATGTTGCTTCCCGTCATCCAATCCACCAAGTGATATACATACACACACACATATTTTGGGTAAAAACTTACGACATCGACATACTAAAAGTAATGTTTTCATATATAGAACACAAGATATATAACATGCATTGGTACTGATATATCATATTCCATTACAAGAATGAGTTCACAGAGCAAATTTTATATAATGAAATCATTCCACTTAATATCCTTTGCTCAACCTGCAAGAATTAGCAACTGCATGGCAAAAGCATGAACAAGGCTGCAGCAATGAATTAATCTAGATCTACGGGATAAGACTCCCAAAACTCAGGATTTAAACATCTGAGCCTAAATTTCATGTGCGTTTCAAATAAAAAAAACTCTAGAGAAAGAGGAAAGCATATAGAAAGTGAAGTCACAGATAACAAATCCTCACTGTTTCTGCCAGGAAAAAGCTCTCCATATGGTCTTCTTGCTTGTGAAATTCTACATCCGATATATGACAATAGCCACAAGGACATCGGGCACCATACTGCAAGCTAGCAACCATGTCGCGTCCAGCATCAAGATATCTACAAGGAAGTACTAGAGCCTCAATTAAGCTAAGTAGGAAGAGCAATAATAACAGCTGTTATTTCTAGTAAGAACGTTGGAATTCGCAATTTATAGCCTAGCACCTCGTGAATTGGAATTAGCATTTTATAGCCTAGCACCTCATGAAAAATACTATAAGTCTATTCCTCCATCAATAGGTTCCTTCCAGGTATTATCTCTTCAAAATCCGGAGTCATTAAAGATGTGGGAGGCATGAAAAATGCCTATCCCCACATACCAGTTTTTGGCAGTAGATTATAGATGGGTGCTGAAGAGCTGCTTCAGAACCTCAACACAAGTACCCAAAACCTCACCACCCCAAAGTAGCATATAGAGTTCCATACGTTGAGCAAGAGTTTGCAGAGCCAAAACCCTGCCCCTCCATTAAGAAATGAATAATCAACATAAACAAGAACAAACCTCGCACTTCTAGCAACAAATCTTATTAAATGCATCACTTCCAGAGAAAAGTAAGCATTGAAAATTGGAGTTTCATAAGATAAAATCACTCAATACAGAGACTTCAAGCGACGCAAACTAAATATTTTTTTATGATCTCATTCAGTATATATGCCACAGGAGAAGCTTACCAAACGGGTCATTTTAGAGAAACATCAATATAAAGGAGCAGAAAAAAATCTCCATTGTGAATAAATTCGAGCTAACCTTGGATCTCTAGTTGCTTTGAAGAGCAAATATGTACTTTCCATTAACTCTGGACGCAATGGGTAACTTTTCTGGCCTTGCTGAAAATGGGGAGGAAGGAAATTTTCAGGATAGTAGGCAACGTAGAAGTTAAAAGTATCATCCTACACACCCCCGTTTACAAAGATTAGATGATAAGCTGGCAAAATACAACAAAACAAACTAATATACAAATAGATGATCTAACTCAGATAAGCCAAATGCTGATGGACAATCACCAATGGGAATATCATTAAATGTCTTGTTATATGCCACTGGGAAAATTAAGAGAGGTCCAGGAACTCTAAACCAACTTGTTTTTGCAGTGTGGCACGTATGAATAGATTGCCGAATAAAGGAACCAAATTAGCAGTTCTAAAGACTCGAATACTGCTAGATCAACATCAGTGAGGCTCATATACTGTCTACTACTAGTAGATCACTGTTGGACAAGACACTTAGGACAAGCATCATTTTTGGCAGACATTCAACAATGAACTAAGGTGGTTTCATATTAAAGGTAACATAGGACTTTGATATCAAGTAATTCTATTCAACTTTTTATGGCATACCTGGACATTCAGTGTTGCGAGGTTGAAACCCTCTGGTGTGAAACCATATCTTTTCCAGACACTAAAAAAGGCCGCATGAGTTCGAATAGCAGGGTCAATATCCCCAGCCAAAACCTTCCAAAGCATGCAGAAGCAATTAAGGGCAGAATATCTATATCACAAAGTTAGATTTTAAGCAATAAAGGTACAAATAAGTACCTGAAGGCCAGGCCAGAATGCCTGCAAACTGTTGAACAGAGGCCATACAATTGCAGCAGAGTCCATATTTACCTCTACATACCTACAAGAGAATCAGGATAACCATTAGCCACGCTACAGACTACCTGGAAAGAACAAGCAACTTAAGTAAAAATAGGTAAGAGGTTCGTATATTTACATAGTGGCACATGATAGCCACAAGCTTTTACCAAGGATCGTTGTGTAGATAGCGCATGGCGGCCGCATAAGCTTCTTGGAATATATATAAATACTCTTCCTCACCAAACAACAAGTAAGCCTGTATTCCAGATGAGTATCCAAAGAAAAGCAAAGAAATCAAGACTTGTCAGTTAAAAAGGTAAGTTAATTTCTTCAATGCATGTCTATATTTATTATAAGAGCGAAAAACGTGCCAATCTGATGATATTAGAGTCACTGAAACTAACATGCAATTATAATAGCCACTGCAAGCAGTAGTCTAAACAAGACAACAGCCATGCAATTCTAGATTTATCGATCCAGGAGTTCATTCTCAAAGAGAAGCGAGTGTCAGCTGCAGGACTCGAGGGAAGGAATTGGCATTAAGAGAACAGCTATAAGTAAGGGATCATTAATTTTAAGAGCCTTATGCCACCGAATGTAAAAAGTACTTTCATGGATTTGCTGGAGATGAGATAGATCACCAATAAAAAAAGCCAAGGAAAAATCAAATTATATCATAGCACACCTCAATATCAACTAGAAAAAACGAAAAAGAAAACCCAAATGCTAACCTTCAGGAGATACTCATAAAAAGAGTCTATACTTGTCCCAATTCCAGCATCCTGCAAAGCATGCAAAAAGACAAAACACTGATACCACCCACAGAAACATTAACGCAGAATAACTTGAATGCAAAACAGTGTCTCAGGATCTCAACTTTTTGCACGGGAGGTTAAGGTGCATTTCATTTTACAGGTCAATTGACAATCATGCCTCACTTAGATAATCTTATACCAATTCAAAGTACATGAACCGCAATAAAGATGGAAGTAGACAAAAAAAAATAACAGATAATGTTGATTTATATTTGTAAATCCATTGCGTAACAGAAATCCTCACTAGGCAGATAACAGAAAAGGGAAGAAAAAACAAAAAATGTAATGGCCACATGCTTTAGCAGCACAAATCAGTCAAGAGATTGTTCTTTTTATCCCATAAAATTTCCAATATGATGAAAAGTCAAAGGTTTGCAATTTAAGAGTATACTACCAAACTGTTCACTCTCAGTGGCTACCTTGGAAATATTGTCCAAACAAGGAAACAACGGAATTTTAATGTACTAATTAACACATGGTACATGACAGGTTCAGATCTTAACTAAACCCAAAAGATGAAATGACCGGCGTCATCATCACGAAGAGAGATATCCAAAAAACCTTAGGATGACAAGTAGGTATTGAAAATATAAAGAGGATTTTATGAACTGCTTCTTCTGTGTGTTAGCACATAGAATATTAGAGGAGCTTTCAAGAAATCACAGCAATGTCAAATTTTGACAGCTTTTAACCCTTGAAAACCTCTGATTTGAGTATCTAGGCCTTTTCCAAAAGGGGGAAAAAATTAGAAATGCTATTAAATGCAAAACATCACATCAACTTAACAATAGAAACTTAATAATCTAACATATGAGTATTACCTTCTGCGTCCATTCTCCAGTGAATACATTAATATGAGCACCAACTAGGTTGAGCTTTGACCGGCGTGCCCACAGCCCATGGACTGCATTCTTCGTCACTTCCTCATAAACTGCCCTTCCAGACAGATAATTACAAGCATGAGACACGAAAGTGAGGAGTTGCAAGAAAGTGGTAAATAAAAGACCAAGATCAAGGAAAGGACAGGGATAGCGTAAAACCAAAAGAAGATTAACAGCTATTAACAGCTAGAACAAGGTGGTAAATAAAGCTGTCAACTTAGGGTGTTTCAGTCTGAAACTATAATGATTCTTTACAGCGCAGCCTTATATATTTCTAGCGCACATTCGAGAATTCAGTCTTTGCTACATCAGCACAGTATGCGGTATCTTTGGCCCAATGTTATGATAACACAGGAAAAGAATGTCATGGGTAAACTAAGGTTGCTGGGAAAACCTGAGGTCACTAAACCAGAAAACATTCGGCAAATACCATGCCTTTACAATGTGCCATATCCTAACTATTAAGCAATGTTTACATCAACCTTATACCCAAAGGATTTGTCTCATTCTTCATTTTTCGCAAGATACTTAGGGCTCCACTTTTGCTAAGATTAACGACAGATTACTACTGATGTTCAACAGCATGGTTGATGCCAAAATGTTGACTTTGCTTAGCCAGCAACCAGAATGCCAAGATGCAACATCAATTCTATACCTTTCATCTTTGTGGTTAAAATGCAACTTGGTTTCCAAGGCACTGGTCAAAATCCTGCGTATAACTGCATGCTTAGTGAAATTGCATCTGGCAAGTAAAGTGGTGATGGTTTGGTGGGGTTTATCTTTTCAAGAAAACTTTCCGATAACATAATAGTTTCTATGCATAAACAGCACAAGAAAAAAATTTTAATGCTAAAAACCGTGATAGTACTTACTTGGATCATTTGTCAAGCGGCTTAGTACCCCAAATTCCAGGGTCAAAGTCCCACCGCCAGCTGTTGAAGTGATCTATTCAACAGGCTATGCAGGTATAAGTTTCACCGACGGATAATAGCAAGACAGAAAATAAAGCAACTATTCACCTACCCAACCACCCACACATGCATGGGCGCGTGCGCGCGCACACACAATAGTTGACAACATTAAGCAGTTGAAGAAGCAATCAGTAAAACACTTTTCTTTCAAAAATCGGTCAAAAGCTACTTCAGTCACAACATGCCTCATTTACGAGTTCAGAAAATGACAAATCATATATGTCAAAACCAAGCGCATCAAATGTATAAGATTGACAGACCCAGAAATAAGGTTGACAGACCCGGATGAATTTCACCCTTCACCACCACAGAAAACAACTTTTCGACTTCAGAAGTGAATACCCAGTGTCATCAAGTAAGTTCAGATGCACAGAGACTTGCCTTGCTTTCATGTTCATCAACTCCATGCATAAGGTTAACAGACCCAAAGGGTATTCCTGCAGCAACAAGGTTATAAGACCACCATAAGATACTAAATCAGAAAGAATAGCTTCAAAGTTCAGTCAATGGTTAGGCAACAATCATTAGGTATTTAATTCAGTCTGCAAGAGGAAATAGTTTATCCAACTGAAGCACCCGTTGGAGTGTCAAATGCAGGCAACAGTCTCCTTGCAAGATCCTCAGCTAGGTGCAGCAATTGGTCTTCATATGAGGGGATTCTCATTCCCTACAATCAACATACATGTGAGACCCCACCACAAAAAAGTTGAGTTCCCATCATGTAGCATCAATCGGAACTATAAAATATCCTCACAGCAGACTCTCAGAGCTTCCCTGTAGTTTATGGCTTTGGCATGCTCCTCATTATATGATTAACTACCATCCTTTAAAAAACTTACGGTGAATAAGAAACTAGACCATGGCATCACTATTAGCAACTATCAATGACCTTGCAAACATAAACCATATCAGCTCAACATCTTAAAGCCAGGCTTAAGTATATATCCAACCATTAACCGTTACTTTTATCATAAATGGCTTAAGCAAACTCTCAGTGAAAAGCGCCATTTGTTGTTGAGCCATTGGAACCAATTGGCCCATAATCCAACCTACATGAAAAGCAAACTGTTTTTCTGCTCCACACAGGATTCTTTGATAATGGTTATAAAACGTGTAGATTCAGCTTATACTTATTGAACTTGATAAAAGCAATAATAATCTGTCAAATCATCTGCATATCACAGTGGTTATTTTTGGTTGGAGAATTGAATTCAGACTACAGGAACAGTTAGCGGACACAAAAAGCAAAGTCTAAACTAAAATCTCGATGAATTTCCAATTGAACACATTAGTAAATGCTCAAGGTCTATGACAAGTTAACATGTACACCGTACACTTTATGACATAGATGTTGACCAAGAACAGATAATGCAGATCAACTCGTCTAAATTACAGGACTTTCCAACATTATTCCTAAATGTAGAATTTCAGCTTAAAAATTAATCAAATTAAAATTAGGATAAGATATGTCCTCAGGCATTAAATTGGAAATAAAGTCGTGGAGAAGTGTATTAGGGGACTGATAATTGTTGTCTTGATCCCAAATTTCATCGATTTTTTTAGATAGGGTGTGCTTTACATTATACATCTTGAAAAGTCATTTGATGATCAAAAAGGATAACTAAATAGGTTCTCTCGATCCCAATCAAAAAGTAGAGAATACTTTACACAACCAATCACAATCAAACCTCATGATTCTACACAGGGTTCCAAAGTTCTCTCAACAGTTTGAATGCGTGGAAAACCTTTTCTCTTACTGAGAAGCAAGTATTGAGAAGGAAAGGAAACAGTTTCAAGTGTAGATAATACCGTAGCATAATCACTTGCAATCAGATGAGCGGAAAGCAAACCTCCGAGGATCCTGATCGTCGTTTCAAACACAGACACTGTTTTATTCTGTAATTAAGATAAGAGAGACACCAGTGAAAGGGTCAATTTTCACCTTAATGAAATTAACGAATATGCCAAGCCACTTTTAGTCAATATATCCAGGATGTTTGCCTCAATGAAAACAGATATTTGTACAGGAAATAACATATCTGTACTGAATTTCTCGAGCTACATCTATCCTGGAGCTACGTAACTCCGTGATACTGCATTCTCCCTATTAGTGGGATATGCTAGTGCTTGCACTAAGACACGATCTGCCATTTTAGACTCCCTCATCTTGCCTGCAGAGCTAACAAGGCATCTATACTGTGTTCTACAGATTCAACTTTTAATACCCGCGAGACTGATATTGAAGATCATAATATGATTCCATGAAAGAAACAACTAGCGTCTGAACAGTACTACAGTAAGTCCCGGTATGCCGACGTCCAAAACTAATCCCATCACAAAAAAATTGACTCCGAACACCAATTTCAAGACAAAGAAATACCGAAAGAACAAGACTCACGATATCAAATTGCAGATTTTTACCAATCCATTCCACGGAAGCTGCGAAGCGTTCACGGTCGCCAAGTAAAGCCAACGTGTCTAAGGAGTCGATCTGAAATGAACAAAACAGTTGTTACCGTAACACCTCATAAGTTCACGAGCACAAGTAGGGAATATTCGATGCATCCGATACCAGAGTCAAGGCATAATTTCCGATCGTATCTTCTCCTTGGCACGTAAGGGGTCGAAGCTCGTCTTTGGGGAAGGCGTGCTCCATGTAGCCATCGAACGCGTGATAGAACATTCCCCGAACCTGCGCGTCATGCTCAGCAGATGCAAAACAGTCGCTTAATCGCACGGCGCGGCAATCCCGACGATCGATGGCGAGGATAAAGACTCCAAACTTTCTTTTGATTCACAAGACCCATCAGCAGAATACATCAGGATCACTGCCGGATTCAGTGAGCCGCGAAGCAGGAAATGCTTCAACTTAGACGGTGAGCGCCGCGGGATTATCGAATCGATTGGGATTCGATGGAGGCGTGAGTGTCGATCGAAAGGGAAGGGGGGGGCCAAGAGTCGAAATTTACCTCGTCGCGGAGCTGCTGAGCTTCCTCCGGAGTGACGCCGTCGGCGAGGGCTCGGCACACGAAGGAGTCGTAGCTCGCCGAGAAGAGCAGCAAGTAGAGGGAGAAGAGATGCATCGGCGACCTCATTGCTCTCTCTCTCTCTCTCTCTCTCGGATCTATCGGAATTCGAGGGAGAGAGGAGAAGCGGCGGCGGCGTTCTGGTCACTGCGCGACGGAGCTGTAGGGCTCTAGGTGGCCATAGCCGGTGCTCGAGGTGGGGGTGTGGGGGGAGAGAGAGAGGAGGGGAGATTTCAGTTCTTTCTCCTCCCCCTTCTCTAGTCGATTGCAGAAATGGATATAGATCCGTGACATTTAACTTCAAAATCATCCCATGAAATAATTTGTCGATAATAAATATTACCATTATCAAATAATAATTTATATCATTCATCGTTCGTTCATTTTCTTAAGCAATATAAATCACCAGTTTTAAAAAAATATATATTATTTAAATTATTCAGTTTTCGGAAAATAAATATCCTTAAAAATACATTAAACTATGAAAATATATTAGATAAACATTGGCTCTACCAATTCCAAAACATCTTAACTTTATTTTTTAGGGTTAATACCACGAAAACCCCTAAACTGATACATTTGTAACAAATTTACCCCAAATTATTTTTTTGAATACAAAAAATCCCAAATTGGTACACGTGACAATTTTATCCCGGACTATTTTTTTGATCACCAAAACCCCAAACTAGTACAGCTACGACAATTTTACCCTTACCTTAATTTTTTAATATTATTTTTATTTTTTTCGAATTTTTTTTTATTTTTTTTTTATTTTCTTTTTCCTTTCCTTTCCTTTTCTTTTTTTTTTTCCTTCATCTTCTTTATCTTCAACCTATGGTCGATCACCGGTCCTACGACCGGCGAGAGATGGGAGCCAGCGAGGTCGGCCCCACCTAAGGCCAACCTCGCCTGCAATTGGCGAGGTCGGCCTTGCCCACCCCTAGCAAGGTTCGACCTTGCCAGTTGTCGGCAAGGGGGTCGTCCTCACCGTCGATCATAAACCGAATCAATGGCCAGCGCAATAGATCAGAACGCCACAAAAAGGCGAGGATTTGGCATACCGTCTTGGATCGGTAGGGCTTCCCACAAGAGCTGCAGACGAGATTGAGGACGGCCTCGGTGGACTCAGAGAAGTTGGAGTGAGAGGTGAGCTCAGCGTGCCCTTTAGCTTCCTCCACGGACTTCAAGAAGGCAACGCAGGCGCTACACTTGAGAGAGACGCCGGTCATGGCTCCGGTCCTCCGATCGGAGAAGGGAAAATCAAGAGAGAAACGCTTTGCGCTTACAGCAATTAGACCTGTCAAATGGGCAGGTTGGGTTGGGTTTAGGTCGGGTCACAAATGGTCCGACCCAAATTAGTCCATTAACCCGTTTATGACCCATTTATGCGCAATGCAATTTTCTTAACCCATACCTGACCCGACCTATACCCGACCTAACCCGTATTGCTAAAACACATCCATATTTAACCCAATTTAACTTTTTATGATTTTAAAACAATTATATTGCTAATTTGTGGACAATTTTTATAATTTAAAAAATTAATTTTTAAATTTTTCTTTCTTTCTTTTTTTTTTCACAAATCCTGAAATGGATTTGAGTTTTAGTTTTGAATTAAATGTAAATGAGATCTAAAAAAATTAACACCTGTTATTTTTTTTTGTCGGATAACACCCGTTTAATAATACATTATTTGATACAATATTTTTAAATTTTAATTGTCGAATATGTAATTCTAGTACCCATAAAGAAGTGCACAAATATAAAATAATAAAGTCAATAATTATAATAATAAATTCATAAAACCAGGTGCTAGGTTCAAAAGCATATACATTATGGATCTATCAAATGGGTCCAAAATCCACTCATGTTTGCTTAAATGGGTCGATAATGGATCATTCCTTTTTTTCAAATCAGCAATAATGGGTTTTAAAAATAAGAAGGCCAAAATATATGGATCTTAAATGAGTATATTCTGAATCCATTTACAATCCAATTTCTTTTCGAAGAAAGCTCGGCTCATGATCTTACTTCACAATCTTCTCTCCCTCTTCTTCGCTTATCGCTTCAATGAATCTAATTTGCAGTCACCTTTGCTGCTATTGCCGACTTCACGCCGCCCTTCTCTGGTAGCCGAGGTTCTGAATTTTAGTAACATTGAAAGGGAATTGGATGTTTCGACAACTAAAAGATTGACACAAAAAAATAAACACAAATCATCTTCATTGGTTCAAGAGGAGACGTAAAGACATATCTAAATGCCCACTCGTTCTCCTGCCGCACCTCTTCCACCTCTTCCTCCTCCTAGTGTGAAGGCATTCTTGAATCCTTCATCCACTGCTAGATTATGGCCACCATGGTGACAGACTATGCAAGTTTTGCAATGATCAATCAAATATTAGAAAGGTGTCACAATGTCTACAACGTTAGCTGTTGTAGTACAGATAGAAACAAAGATTCTCACCCAACATAGGAGGTAAAGAAACAATCTAGCCAAGTAAGAATTTGTGATATATTCTAAACACATAAGATCAGAGAATAAAATATGCATACGCAATAGGATAGATTTTACCCTTGATGGAATGAAGCTTCTCAAGCTGCAAGATATATTCTAGATTCTAGAACCCATTCAATCTAACAAGAAAGCAACAAGCACTGATTATGTCGGCCCGCACCCTAAAGTAGCTTGAAATACATAGGAAATACCATTTCATGGCTCACATCCAGATGAAACGAGAAAAATTAGTCAATTCAAACAACCAAATACAGCATTAAGACAGTGAGTGGATGCAACAACAAATGAGACTTTCGGTGTAAAGTCAAATATGAGAGGAACATTTAAAGCTAAAGAAAACTACAAAAAAATAGCTCATCCAATGGAGGTTTTCCCGAAAATCCAGAAACCCAGTCTACCAACAATCGGAGAAGAAAGATATACGTAAAAACTATACGAGAGAGCATATTTCTAAGGTCCAGCTCTAATCACATATTCAGACAGTAGCACCAATAGAAATAGACAGGCGAACAAGATTTGACAACTAATTTCGTATAATAATACAATTGTAAGAAGTGATAAAGAAGCACGCTCAAACATAAGTAGAGCTGATGGTTGTGGACAAACCTTATGAAAATTTAATACCAAGTCTAGTTCACAGACGTTGCTGAAGAAGTGATCCAAAATCTCTATAAATAAGTGAATGCACTCCAAGTATGCAATCTCGTTATCCGTTATGTCAATAGAGTAAGAAAAACAATCTAGCATATCGCCCGTAAATAACCTTGTGTGTCCGAAACTACAATTAAAAATCTCAATTAGACCTTCATGTGCAGCTAGCAAACATGAAACTTTTGAGCACCCGAAAAGACACTTAAAAGTGATACTGTAAGATCAAGACAATGGAATCAGAAACGTAGTTCACTATACAATTACGGTTGGATATTTGGCTATCAAATGTTGAACGAATTCCTCCTCCTACATCCTTAAACAGAATAGAGGTATTTCCTAAAACTCACTCTCCCTGGGCTTCTTTTATTTCTCCTCTCCCTCTATTTCTTTTCTACTTCCCTATGATCCTCCTTTCGTGTTCCCAAACTCCTGAATTCTCTTCTTCAGTCAAATTGTTGTGACCACACCAACCAATGGGAATGACCCACATGACACCGAGCTCACGGCGCATTCGCACGAAAGAGCCGACAGAATTCAAGGATCGGCGAAGCAAAAGAAATCAACCGTAGGGAAAAAGATCGAACATTCTCACCTCGATGAAATTGGTGAACTTGGGATCTCTATTGACCACCAACCGATGAACCTAGAAACCCAGCAACCCCCACACAAAAAGAGAGAAAAGATTAGTCAGCAAAACACCAATTCTGCAGCATGAACCCAAACACCCTCGAAAACAAAATTGTAGGCAAACTCGACAAAAAAGTAAGCAAATAGAGAAAACCCAATACCCGGAGACAAAAATGTCGGTCCCTTCGAACCCCGCCGAGTACAAGAAGCTCGGCTTGTACGTGCTGATCGGCCTCCCTTTGAGCTATGAGACTCGATTCGTCAAGGCAAACGAGACGAAGACCAAGTACTCGATCGTCATCGGGGGAGCAAACTTCGTGAGCACATGCCGGAGGCGCTCGGGACGGCGGGAGTCGAGGCAGTGGTGGCGGAGTCATAGGCTCAGATAGTCCTCAGGAATTTAGTGGCGATCGGAGAGATTTAGCCGCAAGAAACGGAGTTTAGGGTTTGCGAGGAGTGCAGGACGGGCGATATTGAGTCGTCGAAGAACCTCAGCTATGACGGAGATGGGCGGCGCACCGGCGATGGGTGGCAGCGCACCGGAGATGGCGGCGCGAAGTCGGCGATAGCGGCGGAGGTGGCTTCGTGGAAGCGATAAGCGAAGAAGATGGAGAGAAGATCGTGAAGTGAGAGGGAGATTATGAGCCGGGCTTTTCATAACGGGTTATTAAATGGGTCGTAAATGGGTTCAGAGTATACCCATTTAAGATCCATATATTTTGGCCTTCTTTTATTTGAAACCCATTAAAGCTGATAAGGAAAAAAAGAATGACCCATTACGACCCATTTAAATAAACGTGGGTTCATAAATGGGTTTTGGACCCATTTGACAGGTTTAGCAACGATGCGCTTTGCGATCGTCGGACGGAACGATTGGGATTTCGCCTTTGCTGGCTAGGACGACCCCTCACTAGGAACTGGCAAGGTCAAACCTCACCAAGGGTGGGCAAGGCCGGACTCGCTGACCCCCGCCTCTGGTCGGTTGCCCATACCAGCCATAGGTTGAAGATAAAGAAGATGAAAAAAAAAAAGGAAAGGAAAGGTAAAAGAAAAGAAAAGAAAAAATACAAAAATTCGAAAAAATAAAAAGTAATATTAAAAAATTAGATAGTGGTAAAATTATCACAGATATACCAGTTTAGTGTTTTTGATGGTCAAAAAAATAGTTCAGGATAAAATTATCACGAATATATTAGTTTGAGATTTTTTGTGGTAAAAAAAATAATTTGGAATAAATTTATCGCAAGTATACCAATTTAGGATTTTTCGTGATATTAACCCTATTTTTTATGTCATGGCGGGTCAATTACATATAGTGTATTCTTTTGATTAGGAAAAACGATAATTGCCTTTGTAGGTGGATGCTTTGGATCTCACGTAAATAGGCGCAGTTGCTGCGAATGATGGATTCATCTCGCAAGTTGAGCAAGTTGAACATTCTGTGGCGGGGTGCAGAGTTCCTGCGATGGTGTTACCTAGTTACCGGAAGAGGTAACCGGCTGTCGAAAGACAAGATACGGTGGTTCTCATTTCTGGAACGAGTTGCTTCCTGCTTGAAGTATCATGACAACAGTAAAACCTATGTCCCAATACCACTCCCTGTTGTTCTTGTCGAACCCAACCCACACATTCAAAAGTATGACTTGTTGAACAACAAAATCTCCCTCCTATCTCTAGGAGATATTAATGGCAAACGGTACGCGACTCAATTAGACCGGATGAAACAGTCTTCCAAGGGGTTCGTCATACAGCAGCATGTTCATCAAGTAAGAGAGATGCAAATGCCGAAAACTTATCAACTGATTATCAAGGGATAGAACATGAGAGAGATTCAGGTTGGCCGAGAATCTTCCTATCTTAAAGTGTGGACACTCATTCAGTTATCCATGACTCAGAAGATGAATGGTGGAGAATCGAAGCACCGGGGAAATTGTCGATTTTGGCAATGCCAGAAACAACCAAAACTTCAAGCAGTCCTATCCTAGAACTCTTGAATTCCACAAGAAAATTACGCACCATGGACTGCAAAATTGATATATTTTTTTTTCTAAAATACACGATAGTTTAAGCCCTTACCACAACTTCAATAACAAATGGGAGATGCGAGGACTTGGGGGCAAGAAGAAGATACGTGAATGTATGATTTACACAACAATAGGTTGTTCTCCTTCGAGCTCCGATATTACAATTAAAGAGTCTGTCAATTCAAGGGACAGGGGTTCGGACTTTGGGATTGGGTTAATGACCTGCAATTACAAAATGTACAAATTAAAAATCTGAAGCAGCTTTCATCTTCAAATACTAAGTTTATACCTTCTTGTTGTTTTTCACGTAGCCTATGGCAACTTCGCACCTCAAGTGTGCCCTTTCCGAGAGCTCGTGGAACGATGGGTTCTCCCCCTTCTTCATATAGAGGCTGATATCCTGTCACAAGACACATCGTATGAAATTCTATTGGTATACCATGCGATAATTTTTAAGTGATTTCTAAAACTACAGAAATTCAAAGCCTGGACCTTGGTCTTCCTCTTTATTATGCAAAAGGGATACTTCGATGTAACATGGGATTCAGAGAATTCAGAGGTAGTTCTTCGTTCATATCAGAAAAAACTGACCTGACAAGTCATCTAAGTTGCTCTTTAATGTTTTAGAAACAACTTATTCCAGAACTAATTGGACAAATACTATCCCATTTTGAGTAACTAACATAGTACACAAAAGGAAATCTCTATTATCCCTTTTTTTATTTGGCTTCCAGTGCGGCTCTGATGCATCATCACTTAATGTGGCAGTAGACATCTCTCGAGTCTAATAGAACAAAGACAAACGGGTTATACGGAGATCAGACTCTCAGACTGCAGCAGGGAAAGTACCTAACATATATGAAATCGGAAGACCGATAAACAAAATAAACTTAAGAGTCAAAGCAGCACATACCTTAACATATATTTCATCACCCTCTGCGTCAAGAATGTCCTTCCATACCTCATTCAGCTCACTGTTCTCTGACACTGTCACACAAAGAAACAGTTCAATCACTTTCAGAAATTACATTCTATTTCTATATTTTCTTTAGATGAGCAATCAACACCAAGCACAGAAATAAAAGAGAATAACAAGAAGAAAAGGACCTTGGGCTGTTACGAGGCTCATTACTTCCTCAGCTGCTATATAAGTTAGGGATGGTTTAATTCTTGTAATCTGCAGGTATTCAAATACCGTTTACTTGGATTTCTATGAAACACAGAAATTTTAACTTAAGGAGATAACATGAGCCCACAGAAAGAAAATTACTTGTTTACCCAACTTCGAGTCGACAATTTCTGCAACCAGATTTTGTGCCTGCATTGAACTAACTCATATCATTCCTTTGTTTTCCCAATCAAATGGCAGTTAATGTGGTAAAACTAGGATACCGAAGAAAAAGTATATAAAAAAGAATGTCACAAGACTGGATTAAAGCCTGAGAAGAGATACCTTCACACCGAGTTGATTGCAAATATTTTCAGCAAGAAGAAGAGAGTATGCAGAATGCTTGTCTGCCCTGGATGGATCTAAGAGAGAAACAAGAAGAATAGAACCGCAACACAGGTCAGCAATCCACTCTATCAAGTTTAACTTCTCTAGTTAATTGAAATATAAGTACCTCCAATGAGCCATTCTCTATCAGGAATTACAGCAATTGAAAGGGGAATATTCTTATTCTTCTTGATTGAGTTTTGAGTTTTGATAATAGTCTCCTTTAAGGTATCATAGTCCATTGGGTTCCCAATCTACAGCACATGAGGAAAAGACAAAACGAAAAATGTGAAATAGGAGACTTTGCTGGAAAGACAGAGTAAAGAGACAGGACAATACACTGTGGGAGACCCTGATATTTTTTAGTCTGCGCTGACCAGCAAGGTTGCTTGCCTTTTTCCTGTCATTTATGGGTACATCCGACAATATTTCCTGCAAATATGTGTACAGAAATGAATGGATTGTAAACTGCACATCTAGGAACTTAATCACACATCCATTCACAATAAATCAATGTGCATGTCAAAAAACGAATTGCAAAATGAAGATTTTAGTTGTCTATTGTTATTCAAATTGGAAGAACCAGCTCGCGGACAAAATCACACAATACCTAACACATCAGGATCCACAGCACCTAATCCTTGACACTTCCGACCAAAAACAAAAAAATCCTTGACACGAGCCACAAAAGAAAATTTAGTTTAATAGTAGATGTTGATGTTTTGAAGGGACTCGAGAAGCAACTTGTCAGTCACTTAATAATGCATTTTGGCAACTGTATTTTCGATGGAAGACAAGTCATGTCATGCTTGATGACCAAAGTCATGCTCAGATTACAGCCTTTATTTGCACAGAAACTCGTCATGAATGTCATATTATGTGATGTAAATTCTCACTTAAAAAAGAGCTAGTCAATGCCATTGCCTTAAAACAAAAGTTTGGTCTTCAAGTTTGACCTCAGCTGATTAACTTTAAGAAAATCTTAATAAACAAAATATGCATTAATCCTTTTCTGCAATGAGTGAAAGGTGCACGTGATAGGCATCTCTTTTCTGGTTCTCCGAGTAAATAGCAAGTTTTTACTTCAGCCAATGGGTAACAAGTGGACTTCTAATACATTTTCCCTCATCCATAAAATTTTTAGTATAAAAAACCACGAGAAGTTACATGTCAAAAGTGCATGCTTGAAGCACATATTATGCGCAACAAGCTGATATTAACTACGCACATCAAAAACCAAAACAAAATAATTGCAAGGTGATACACTACACTGGCGTATAAAATCATACCACCACACTGCCAGGTCCAAGATAATTGTCATATTCAGCAATCATTTCTGCAACATCTGAACGCCATCCAAGCATAAGTATGCATTCTTTAGGTCCCCAACTACACTCAGATGCCTGTGTCCACGAGAAAGTAAACAGTAAATGAGAACGATACGTGAGAATGCTAATTCTCCGTATCTGCATGTTTTAGAAAATCCATACCTTTGAGCCCAGTTTGTTTGAACGTTTGACAATACGATCAAGCCGCATTTTTATCAATTCCAAGGCATGTGAATTATCGCTATTCTCTGCAACAACTTCCAGATTTTTAATGGAACCTACTTCTTCAGTGGCCACTGAAGATGCAATTTGTGGTTTCCTTTTTCCATGCACAGGGCCTATGAACAATATCTGGACAAGGATTGGTGAAAGAACTACATGAATTTGATCAAAGATGTAAACCTTTGATAATGTGATCAAAGGCTAATTAGAAACACTTCGGCCAAAAAAAAATTGGAGGAAGCAATGGTTCATGAAATGACTAATTACTCCTTGAGAGAGAGAGAGAGAAAGAGAACACCATGATCAA
Organism: Syzygium malaccense; assembly: GCA_031216405.1. Taxonomy (NCBI): domain Eukaryota; kingdom Viridiplantae; phylum Streptophyta; class Magnoliopsida; order Myrtales; family Myrtaceae; genus Syzygium; species Syzygium malaccense. The sequence continues at coordinate 18,757,732 of CM062260.1, read as the reverse complement.
GTTAAAAACTTTGAAAATCACTTAGCAGGAGTAAATGAGATACAACTTCCCTTCGAAACATGTAAATAAATAATTCAACTGTGCTGGCGAGAAAACTTGGGCTTTTCAGGTATACTTTCTACATTATCTTCTTCACAATAGATCTTCAATATTAGGGAAGATTCAATTTTACCCCCCTTTGAACTTCAAGGGTGTTATACAATGTATCCTAAACTTAAAATAGTGGCAGCTTATTTAGTGAACATAATGGAATGTTGTGATTTACACCCTAAAACGATGAAAAGAAGGGCTCTAAAGTCCAGGGTGTCAAGTAAGGTTTCCTCTAAACATTGTGACTTTCATAATAGTAAGGCTGATATGAAAGAATGCCTCAACTGATGTTCACCATGCACAGTTTCTACAAGTACAAGACAAGCAACAAATATGCTGGATTATGTGAGTCTCAAGAGGAACTTAGAACCAACTCATATAAGTTAATGTCCTCATTACTTTGTCACCGTGCTGCACAATCTCATCATCACTTGGATGGAACCGTATCTTCCCACTCCTATAGAGGCCACAAACAACTGCCTGCACAACATCAACTGCCAAAAGTAAACTACAAGGGTAAACGGAAAATAAACTCTACAGGACATATATAGTTCAGCACATTCATGTAACCTCTTGAAATCCACGTCTTAACTGCCCATATTTCATGCCAACCAGATGAGGGAAACTGCATAGATTAAACACATTTTCTGCAATATAATCAAGCAGATTATGTAAGTATTCTTGCAAGGGTTCCAACATTAAGAGAACAGCTAAGTTGTTTTCTCCTTACTTTGCAAGCATTTGTTCATTTTACAACAAGGCCAAAATAATCCAACGGAAAAAAGAGAATCCAATCTATCTTTCTCTAGTATCATTTTTCCAATTGGCCAAGTGACAGATTTTTATGAAGAAAAATTTTAATTGATGGAATGTAGTCTCAGTGGATGTAAGAGTTTGAGGAATATTAGTGCAGTACTTTGATAGTTGAGCAAGTGTCTATAGATCTTTATGAGCCCTTTTTGCCGAGAGCATTGAACAAATAACTTTGACGCAACATTCTCTACAGGTGCCACCTTTATGCCTGAGACTGATTTTAAAAGGTCACAAGTATTGGAATTTGAAACCTGCGAGTTGAGATGATAAGCACAAGCGATCACAAGAATATTAACTTCCAGCATAAGGGAAAGCAAACGAAGATAAGCATTTAATTTGAGTACCTCAACAATGGTAGGCACTGATTCCATCTTCGGAATAGGTTGAAGAGCCAGCACTGACAAAAAGGCATCAGTATCAACTTCATACCTGAGGAAAAGGAATTTCAAATTAATTTCAGCTTCAGCAACCTTCTGACCTTAGAGAAATAATATATACTTTCTGTCATCTGCAGGAAAATGTGCTATTGTCTCCAAGACTTGCAAATGAGCAATCACAAGTTCTCCAAGTCATACACATAGATTTATCTGCTATTAAGCAAACCACCATCTAACTAAATGCCCACACTGCACTTTGCCTCAGCACAACCCCCAAAAAAACAAAATGCTCCTTTCACTCAGCCAGTGCATGTTCGTAAAATGTATAAAAAATTCTCTTCATTAGTTATTATTCTTAAAATATAAGAGCAAATTTTGTTCAAATTCTCTGAAATGAAAAGAAGATGTGAAGAAACTGCGTATAGAAAAACTCCAAACCCTTTACTACACTGCACAAAGCTAGCAACCAGTTTTAACTGCAACATCCTTAGAATCACGTGTTACTTTTTTCTTTCCAATATACCATGTTAAAATGTGGTAGAGATCAGTTTGCCCTAGTTGAAGACACAGTTTTCTTAGCAGGCTAGCACTGTCCAAGATTAACAAAATCTGCTTTAGGAATTTGTGAAACTTGCATTGGCATGGGATAAAGGATCTATTGATATTTACATGCAAGCTTGAGGAGTTCTTCGTTATTCTACAACAGAAGTAAATTCCACCTGCAAAATGTATAACGAGGTAAAATTGCATGGTACAATGCAGGACAAAACTTAAAAGCATCTTTCACAAGCCAACTGCTACAGGAACAGCATTTTCCTTGCTATTAATGCTTCAGTTATTTGAGAGCACAAAAGAACAAGAATATACAAAAGTCGCTATTTATGTTCTCACCGATCTCCCTTTGTCGGTAGTATAATAATGGCACGAGCCTTACTTGCTGCAGCTCTTTCAAATGATTTTGTTAAACTAAGACTGCAACTGTCAACAGAAAAGGGAAGAGAGTGAGAGCTTTGATATACTGTAGCCTCAACAAAGAAAAAAGAAAAAGATAGAACACAAACAGAATTGCTACAAAAAAAAAAAACTAAACAGTCATTGGATGCGAGTCAAATGTTGCAACCTGTTTATGCTTGAATTATTAAAGAAGCTATGATTCAGTTTAAAACTTTCATTGGACTAGGAGAAGCTGGGACCATGTTTCCTACTTCGCAGATATCATATAACTTCAGGACAAACACTGACCAAATTGGATAGGCAACTAAGCTGCCAATAAACCATACAACCCCTTTGTTCCGTTATAAGATGAGTATACCTCTTGGTGAGGACATCAATATGACTAAGATCTTTGGCAATACTGTCAGCAATCTTGTCCATCTGCTTTCTCGGTAGGTCAGACATTAGAAGAATCCTCTGTCTCCTATTGACAGATGACCAGCAAAAACCACAGAAGACATTAGAAAAACAGACCGTACTTGCATAAACTTATTCAAACTTTAGACAAAAATTACCTAGCCGTAGCAGTACCTAGGCGAACAGCAAACCCATGATACTTATTAAGCTGCTTTAGTATATATCCAAGATGGCTATTTACTCCGCATACAATAATATGATCACTCTCTAGAACTTGCATTTGTGCTCCCTCTCTGAGTTTTTGCATATTATTCTGTAGATGACAAAAGTTGAAGAGATCAACCTTTAGATTGAAAATAAATAAATAGATCTCTTTCATTTTGCTGGAGGTTACCCTGAATTGCTCCGTCATAGTGCTTAGTAGGCGAGAATAAAATAATATTCCCCAGATAGCAAGTACAAAGCCAATAACCCTTTCGAAACGTGTTCTTTGCTGTAGTTCAAATCAAATTCTTAGCACCACATATAAATATAAATCATCGTAGCAGTATGAAGGTTGTAGTAACCTATAACTCATGGAAAACACCGGAAAATGCAATAGCACCAACTCACCCTCAAATGAGTAGATGATGAGCACAAACATGCCCATGCCTCCCAAAAGCAATCCTCAATTGGTTCTTTACTCCCCCTTCAATATAGAAAGGAATGACCGATCAACCAACAAATCAAAGATTCCATTGATGTACTCATATATTCGTTTTGCTTCTTTTCTCTCATGTTTACAACTTAAGCCACTATTTCAAGATCTGAATCTTTCGTCGGTTCCATTTGCAAAGCATAAAGCATGAAAGGTAAGCTCCATATACGTAATTGCCTGAAAGGTAAAGATGATGGGTTACCTGAACTTAAAGAATAGGAAGCCACCAATGACAACAAAAGAGAAGCATGCTAACAGGAGCACTACAAAGAACCTACAGCCATTCATGAGGAATGCATCAGTGCTTTACGTGAAACATTAGAACATCATGCTAATGCCATCTAACTGTTGACATAAATATGCATGATAGTCCACCAAGTGATGATGCTAAAGTGCATCAGTATCAGAACTTTACAATCAAAAGCCTGATCTTAAATTTTAATTTATGCCATCATACTGTAGATAATACCAGTTCTAGAAGGCGAGCTTATCTTAACTAGGGTTGAAGTAATTGAAAAGTAAATAAACTATCTGAACATGATAAAGTCATGTCAAACTAAGCTACCCCAGAACTAAAGTTATAAGCCAAATGATGCTCTTTTATGTTAAGACATAAATTGTTGAAGTTATTTCCAAAGTCGAAACAGCAATGCTAATACCCTCCCTATTATTAAAGTGACGACAGAATACCTATACGGATGCATGTTGCGCCCGGACAATATTAATTTGGGAATAAAGAAAGCGAAACGTATGTGTTCGTCTCAACCCTGTTGTGTGCTAAATATGGCAAAGAAGGTTTGTGAGATGTTGATTTGATGGTCACTTTCTCAGCTACTGACGCTTTAAAACCAGAAAGCAACATGAAGCAACCAACTAAAGCTCAGATACTTTCCTTCATTTGATATTTCAATCCCGGCTAACTGCGGCAACATCCAAATTATCCAATTTAAATCATGAAGTGTGAAGGACATCTTCCTTAAATAGTTGACACTGTTATACTTCACATAACAATAGCAAGGTACATTGCAAATTCACAAATTTATTGGTGATAACATCGCGAGCTACTTCTTGGGAGAAATTCACTAATTTGCTTTATTCAAGGCAGGAGATTTCTGTCTGTGGATAAGTTGATTGATCTGCTGTGTTATGGTTATCTCATAACTGCTATTAGTACGAAGTAGCTTTACTAATTCTTTTTCATGTTACCTCACATGGCTGTAGGATTTTCGAAATCTAATTGATTTCATTTACTCTCAATGAATTTATCCATCTTAATAATTGAAGCCTTCTTAGATGAGTACAATGAAACAAAACTCGACAGCTCAAAAGTTGGCCAAAGTCACTAGAAGGAAAGAAGTAATTACAGCTTCACGTATCAACCTCAGAGAGCACCCCATTCAGGAAACAAAAATTATCATCATCATCTTGATTCAAGCAACCAACTTGTATTTAGGATGAAAAAGACAATTAGAACAAGTACCAACCATGAGGAACTGAACAACAGGCCCTAACATAAACTAAAGATGAGTTAGGGACATACAGGCACATAGGGCAAAAAAAAGGCAGTGACTTCACCTACGTGGCAATGTTTAGCTCAAGTTGGATGTTGAACAAATATATCATTTGAACTGAAGATAAGTAAGGGACATACTGGCACATAGGGCAAAAAAAAGGCAATGGCTTCACCTACGTGGCAATGTTTCGCTCAAGTTGGATGTTGAACAGATATATCATTCGCGCAAAGTTCCATCTGATGTCTCCAAGTGAAGGCAAGGACACGTCCAAGTTAAGAGGCATGGGTTTATTCAAGGAGTTAGATATACAGGCGAATGGAGCACCTGAAGCCAGAAATTTCGGAAAAAGATGTGGAAGGAGCTGCTGAAAAATCTTTGTCAGCGTGCAGGCAGAATTCAATTGGGACAACCTGAGAAATGCGTACAATGACACAGTACTCATCACTGATCTAATGGGGGGATCCTGTGGAAAAAGTGAGTTATGTTAGACTTCCGTTTTTGACAAAAAGGAATAGTAATACTCTAATCAAAAGATCGGTTTGCCAGTTATTGGTGAAGGATATATGTCACGATATGGAAGATTGGCGAAAGCAACTTAGTATATATGGAGTCTTTATCTATAACAAGTCGACACTTACCAAGGCTCGTATAAAAAGAATTTCGGCCAAGGAATAGCATTAGACATGATGAATGCAAAAATTCCAAATATTCATTCTAAGACTGCAGGTAGTAATTTAGTTCAGAAAAACAGTTGAAGCTAACAAAAGTTCGTAAAAATTAATACTTCCCAAAGAAAAATTTTATTAACACCATACAATAAAGAGGGCAGTGTAGATAACATTAAAAGTTGTACACTAAGAGCAGAAACTTCGGATTTATGAGAAGTAGGAGGATATCGAAAAACACTATCCTTAAATTACTATTTCAGACTCCAAAGTAGAACTGATGCATTAACCTGCATATAACTCAAGATTTCCGAGATACTTGAAAAATGCAGTTACATCTCACCTGATAATCCCTATTCTGGTCCATTGCAAAGAACTTCGCATCAAAATTGTTCCTATTCCCTGAACACACTCTGAAGTCCACGGCATCCCCGGTTCTCTGGGATCTGGCATCCAATTTCCCTGGAAAAAAGGTTAGTCCGTTAAGAGATGCATAAGACTTGGTAGAAACGAGGGCATATGAGATAGATAGTGAAATGAGTATGCTAAGAATGTGGCCAGAAGTGGATATGAAAATTTGTAAGTCAACCTATTCGCATTACACAAATTGATGCAGATGACAGATAATGACTTCACTCCAGGCTTCTAGAATAGAGGAACAGACCTCAACTTTTCAAAATATAAAAATAGCGGTGATGCTCGCAGCAGCTGCCCCCACATAAATGAATGCAAACATATGACTCAAAATTACTGTCAATCAGCTAGAATATCTGCAGGTTCAGGGGAGAAAAGTAGTTCGAATTCACTATTCGGTCACGTAACACGTGTAGTTAAGTACTTCTGTCCCACAGCCACAGGAGACTGGAACAGAGACAGAGGGACAGAGTCCTCACAGTCGCACCCTTCTGACCTGATCAGGTGTGGAGAACAGGATAACCCACAATACAACTGGAGGTTTTACTAAATTCCTGGACCTGTCAGCTTCCCCCTAGCCTCTAGTTCACAAATTGTAACACATGAAAATCTCTTATCAGGCACACAACCCTTTTCCTGCAGAAGTCCAATTTAGATCTTTTGCTCGGTAGAACATTAAATAAATGGCAATCGAGCGATCTTTCTTCAAATGGGTAAGAAGGCTTCGAAACACCAAAAAAAATTCGTATCTTTGAGAGAGAGAGAGAGAGAGAGAGCACCATAAGTCTAACCCAATAATGCATGCAAAACTGGATACAGTTCACAGCGTCAACAGAGAGACCCCAAACAACTCACCTTCCTCGTGCCTCGTGGTGCCACGCCAACAAAAAGCTGCATGCTCGGACCACAAACATCGTATCTGCATCACTTCGCTGGGGAAAGGATAGAAAAAAAGGCGATGATGTCAGTGTCAGCTTCTCAAAAAGTCCAGCTCCACCACAAACAGCAATGCCGTCACAAAGAATATACCACGAGACTTCTTTTTGCACGTAAATCGCCGTCCCATGGATCTTACGGCTTACATTAGGAGCGAATAACGAAGCTTCTCTCTACATTCATCGTGGTTTAACTAGTGCTCTCGATAGAGCATCGCATATGCACTTTGCGGATTCTCCGAAGCAATTAATTTCAAAAGAGAAAAAAAAAATTAGAAATCTCGAACTCTCTTGCGCGCCAGATTCGCTCATCGATCCTTCGCCGGTCAAGAGCATTTCAGACGGATCATCCGCAAACTACCGGTGCAATTCCAACCCGAAAAAAACCGCAAGGAAGCGAAAAGAAGAAACTGCGGGAAGAACACTAAAAGCACTTGTCGTCTCATTCATTCAACTGAGGATCACAGAACAAGCAACGATTCCGCCAACATCATTGAATCAGCGCTCCTCAGCGTCGCCTCGTGTTCAGCGCTCGCGGATTCTCCGAGGCAAACCAATTTCAGGTAGGGCCGCAACCAGCGACGCGAATCAGGCTCCGCTTTAGACTCAATCCGGAAAGGTAAAATGCGGCCCCTACTGATTAACCAAGGCGTGGCGTGATCTCGACCAAACGGAGCCACTCAAACACTTCAACGAACTCAACGGAGAGCCAGAGCGACAGAGAGACAGGGAGAGAGGGAGAGGAGGAGGGGGGGAGATGAGCACCTCGGGGGAGGAGGATCACGGCGGAGCCCGGGGAGGCGGGGAGGCGGAATCCACGGCCGCGAGCTCTGCAACTGACTGAGCAGCATCGCTGACTGGAACTGCTGAAAGCGAAGAAGAAGGGATGAGAGAGAGAGAGAGAGAGAGAGAGAGAAAAGCGTGAAGGCTTTTCGTTTCTCTTTGTATATTGTTCTGTTCTTCCTTCCTTCTTCTGATGAAATCTGACAAGCTTTGCTGCTGCGGTGTGGGGCCCGTGAAGATGGCGGTAGCGGTACTCATTGCCGAAAAGGACCTGGCGCGACGGAGACGACGATGATGGCGAGGGGGAAGGAGCGGGGGGGCCCCACCCAGCTCGTGCTCGGCTTACGTGGAGCGAAGGGCGTTTTCGTCATTCCCCGCAGGCTCCAGATATTATTTGAGGCCGAGATATGCATAACTAATAAAATAAATAATCGGGAAAAAAAAATTCGGTAGCCACGTGCATCGCAGCCGGATAAATTTTTAAGAAAAATGTGGAAAAATAAAATCTACGATCCCGAAGGGACGACTCGTGCAGATATAAAGAAAAGGAAGGATGACCCGCAAGTCAACCATCCAACGGTTGGAAAAATTGTCCCAAAATTTTTTTTTAATTTATTACGTTTTAACCGATTCAATTCTAAATTTTGTTAATTTTCACAACAGAGTCCTAAAATCTTTTCACATTTTACCAATTGAGTTTATCGGGCCGGTTTTGAACGACGAGGGTTGCCGGGCCTCGCCTATGGTCGGTGAGGGTCGAGTGGCCCTCACCCATGGCCAGACTGGGTTAAAAAAAAGAAAAAGAAAGATGTAATAAAAAAATTCAAAATAATAAAAAGAAATTTGTCCACATCATCGCTGGCGGTCCCACATGACACTATCGGCATCCACGTTAACCATTTCCGATTAAAATTAGTCAGATAGACTCAATTGGCAAAACGTGAAAATGTTTAAAACTCAATTGACAAAATTGAAGGATTTAAAACTGAATTGGCTAAAATGCAATAGATTTAGGAATTTTTAGTTAATTTTCTCACCAACGGTTACGGAGCGAAATGAGAAATTACCACTTCTCCATGAAATTACTTATAACGTAATTATTGTTGTTGTTATTATTATTATTAACTTATAATTTATGTGTCTTTGCATGCTTTTGGTGGCTGAGTTTCCAGCGATAATTAAGGTTTTAGGATAAAACTTACGTAGGATTGTGAAAGGGGGTCGGATAAAGTTGAACAAAATCAAGCTTTTTTGAGGGGGTTATGTGGGGATAAGGTGTATGACACTGTTCTTTTCTTGCGAAGAATGTTACTTATTTATGAAGAGAGCAGGAGCCAATGTTGTAGAACTTTCCAAAGAGGAGCTAAAATCGTGTGATCTAATCCAACATAAATATGTAGAGGTAGTGAAGCTAATAATCCTTGAGCTTGTTCAATATTGTCACCGAAATTTTTTCTAATGTCATTCCCGAACTTTTAGAAAGTGATTATTTTATTAAACTAGCTCCTGAAGTTTACTTACGTGGACGGAACATTCTTTTTAATGTATGCCTTATCATTATTTTTGTTCAATTTCGTTTCCCCTACTTTGTTTGTTTATTCAATTTAGTCCGTGAATTGTTCTTTTATTCTTTCTCTCAATTGCTCCATATCAAATTTCGATTAAATCTTAACACGATATGGTCTTTTTTAATTATGTCACAACATTAAAATCCTAACATAAGACTTTGATAAAAATGGATTACAACAACACAAAACCTTTGTATGTTACGCATTGAAAAGTCAATATGCATCTTACCTTACCAAAAAAAAATATTTAAGAAATGAATTCTTTACATATAAAAATGCTTACCGGTGCTTTTTGCAAAATAATTTCTTTATGCAAGGAATATTTTAGAGTACTTAACTAAACGAGTTCAAGCGCGTCATAAACAAGTACAAGGTTACATGTTTATTACTGAATATGATCAAGCTTGTAAGAGCACATTAAGATGTGTGGTGTGTATGTCTTGTCAATGTGTTGTGTTGAAGATAACTAGTTTTGGATAAGGGTCATCTCGCAGAATATTTGATGATCACCATACTCAAGCAACGACCTTCAGAGAAAAAGAATCAAATAGTATAAGGATGAAAATGAACAAACAAAATAACAAATCATTTACTTTAACAACAACATAAGAAAATTTGGTTAAACGTTTAACTAAAGGACCAAATAGGGGATACATTAAACAAAATATGAAAAAAGTTGAAAAATGAGGAAAGTTCAAGGATTACTGATGTCACCACTCCAAATATAAATAATTGGGTCGGTGTTGGTTCATGTAATCAGGATTGATAGTCGATCGGATAGTGATGTGTCACCAAGCCCTATTTTGCAAGTCGCAATTACAATCCCAAATTAGAGCCAAACAAAGTTGAGCTTAAGTAGGACTAGTCACTTTTCATGTGCTCGGCACGTGCCTGATTTGGAATGCATTCGAATGATTTTTTAACCGGGAACGTGGATACGTTTCAAAGGTGAGAATACATATATGTGCTCATAAAAACATAGGAAAACGATTTATGAGGAAACCTCTTGGAGAAATCGAATTATAACTATTAATGATATATAACGTTCCCTTTAACTTTTCTATATAGAGATGAGTTACGGGTGTCTTGGTCATATGAAAAGTCGAAACCAAATTTGAACTTTTAGCTTTGATGTATGAAATAGATGAGCATCTAACCTTTCAAATAGCTACGTCATACTCTAGATAAAAGCATCGTAACATGATGTTAGAACAATTCTGATCAAGGCAATCACATTCTTGATCGAGACTTTCCCAAGACGAGACCAATCCTTGTCGTCCGCCCGTCATTATATCGATTAACTTTTCTTCGGTTAAGTTCACGATGTCGAGATCACGAAAAGGGCCAAACATGCCCCCACCAAAGGGAACTCGGATATTTTTCTTCGCATCTCAAGAAGGGACAAAAAGGAAAGGCATCTCGAGATCTGAGCGGGGCATTTTGTGTGGCCAAGAAGAAGATAATGAACTATCACAAGGGTGAGCAGTAGTAGGCCTACCAAGACCAATCATATTCATATTCTTTGGGGGGCTTGTAAACAAGTTCAATTACGAGGTAACCTCGTCAAAAACAGGAAATTTTCAGTCTTACGAGGGCCTCCGCGCGGCCTATCCATATCTTATGAGGCAACTCCATGGATGTGTTTTTTATTTTAACATACTCCCAATCCAAACTGAAATCGGAACCGAACCAAACCAAATTGAAATTTCGTGCATTTACGATTCAGTTTGGATAATGGAAAAATAACTGTTCTTTTCTTCTGATTTAGGTTGTTTTCGTTTCGTTTAGTTAATCTTTCTCAACCCTTTTCAAAATCGCTGTGAAAAATCCTAATATGCAGTTTTGTCATATTCGCTTCGGTTCATTTTTGGTTCAGTACAAGGTTCGATTTGGTTCGGATTTTCAAAACACCCGAACGAATCGAATCATTGACATCCCTAATACCGGTGCTAATCTCGCACTTTTAATTTTTTTTATGTTTTTATCTTCCTCAAGGAGACTAAGGAGAGGGAATACCCGATCTTGAAATTTCAGACGAAATTCGGGATGGATCACATTTTCCTTTGAGAGTTTTGGACTTTTCGTTGACTTGTAGATAAGTAGGCTCTACAATGAGGAGATACAAAAGAGAAAATATTTAAAACATAAAAACAAAAACCAAAAAGCAAAAGGAAAAGAAAATTGGCACGCATGTGTCCCAGTTATTGGCCTACTACCCAAAAAAAACCTAAACTTTAGCTTTTATCCTAAATTTTTTTTTGTCTCATAAAAAACCCCAAACTTTTACTTTTGTCCCAAATCTACCACCGTTAACTTTTCCGTCCAATATTACCGTTAATAATTATTTTAATATTATTTTTTATTTTTTCGATTTTTTTTTATTTTTTTTCTTTTCTTTTCTTTTTCGTCTCCTTTTCTTTTTTTTTTCCCTTCACCTTCAACCGGCGACCGGCCAGAGGTTGAAGGTGAAGGAAAAAAAATGAAAGGAAAAAGAAAAGAAAAAATAAAAAAATAAAAAAATTCGAAAAATAAAAAAATAATATTAAAATAATTATTAACGGTAATATTGGACGGAAAAGTTAACGGTGGTAGATTTGGGATAAAAGTAAAAGTTTGAGATTTTTTATAAGACAAAAAAATATTTAAGATATAATTAAGACAAAAGTTAAAGTTTGGGATTTTTTTGGGTATTAGCTCTCAGTTATCGTTGTCAACTTGGGGCCTTCATGCGTGTTTCCAAGGATGCCATGTGCAAATAATTGATGGGTGGGGATTGGCTTTTTCTCGTGAAATCCCAAAGAAAAAACTTGAAGAAACTCAAAAGCGATCCTTTTCCATTCTTGATTTCATTGATGCCATCGCAGGAAAATGTTGGGAGATTTGCTCATTTGAATCATGAGGCCTCCCAATCGAATTGGCCATATCCCTCCTGGACAGATTCTTATCGAGTGCACGTGAATTAAATTAATGTGTACAAATCAATGAAAATGAACGCTCCGATATCATATGATAGTATGGTTTTAGAATGCTGCACTAACTAGGATTAATATTTCGAGGTTGAGGCTGTGCAGGTACGGAGAATATGAGAGGCAAAGACGGTAGGGGAAAATTAGTTTTTTTTTTCTATACTTTTTCGTGTGAATTAAATTAACTTGATGTCCTCTGGGGAAAAAATTGTCACTTGGTATAAAAGTTAAGGGAAAACCAACCAATTAGGGACATAGATATGATTGAAGGAACAGGTTCAGAGAAAAACATAACCCTCTTGAGAATTAGATTGTTGACACATATTGGTATCTATGTATAGTTTCTTGTGTGTAGCTTGCATGAGAATGAGCCACGGGACACGCTTACTTCAAGTTCAATTTAGCGTATCTTTATTAATACTTTAAATTGAGGATTACAAGGAGCTTTTGAAAGGGTCTAAAGTAGGGATATCCATTATTGGAAAAAGTTAATAGGAGGACAAAAGTGTATTTTAAGAGGGTTCTGTACATGACTACGTATGCTTTAAAAAAAAAGGTATAATTGAATGTGTATTAAATGCTGACTTTTATGATAAAAACTTTCAAAAACTTAACAGCAGGGAAAAATTTTCACTACATGACTAAGTATATTTCAAGGCTAATTGTATAATAAGTGATGGCTTTTATTATTTAAAAGCCGTATGGATACCGATTACGAAATTTTTTTAATTATATATATATATATTTTGGTAAGGTAAGAAATGTTATAACTTTTCAACAAAATGTACAAGGAGTAGCCGAACACAAAAACCCCGCACATGAGAAGACACAAAGGGGTGTCCCGACTGTTTTTAATTATATTTTATAGCAACCAATGCTAACAATTTGTAAAAGTATTACATGACGTGATATCTCATTTTTAACAAATAAATGATATAAATATTAATTGAATTCTGTACTAAATAAGATGCTTACTAGGAGTTGAATGATGTAGAAATATATTTCATGACACGACGGTGTATATATAAAAAATTAAAGAATATTGGAGGATTAAAAAATTTATTCATTATAACAAAGAACCAAATTGCATGTTTTGCAAATAAATGAATAAAATTAAATAATAGCAAATAAATAGAAAAAAAATGCCATCCTCTATTACAAAATCTATGGAAAAGATTAATAAATTTTTATAGGGTTATATCACACAGTTGTGCATGCATCACAAATGAATAATAATTATTAATAATTTTTAGAGTTCAATTACTTTATAGTCTATGAGTGCAAGGTCCTGCATTTGGTATCATTGGTACCGCAAAATAAGAACAAACTAAGTTTAGTAATGTAGAAAAATCCACATGATAAAGCATTGTCGCCAATAAATGACATGAAAAATATGAATTGAGCGTGACATGACGTGATAGCTCGTATTTAACAAGCAAATATTTTTATTAAGGAAAATAATTACTTTAGAGGGATCCATGACACGATGGTGCAAACGTTATATAAGTACATGATGTTCGAGGATCATTAGAAAAGAGATACAACATGATACTCTCTATTTATAAAAAAAAATAAATGACATCAGAGAGGATCAATGAAAAAATTCATCACCAAAGAATTACATATTACTTATAGCAGATAAGTGAATATTGCAGATTAAATGAGTTGTTATTAACTAAATTAAAGAATCCATCATCACAAAAAATTTACAGTATATTTTGTTAGAGGGTCGTACGACATTATTGTCATAGATCCCTCTCATTTGCTTCACTAGACAAGTCCTGGAGCCCCATCTTTGCCGTCAAAAATCCTCCAACAAAAGAAATGTGCTTAAGCCTAAAATCACAGAGCGATTAAGATCACTCTTCAGTCATATGAAGTTGGGTCAATCTCGGAGCACTCATACTACATCTTTTCGCCAACTCTGTCTTTTGGCACGTTTAGTATCGACTTTTCTCCAACACACTCGCAACTTTTTCTTTAACCTTTTCTCAGTTGAGTGTCACGGACTTCTTCGATTACTTTGCGGCATTTTGAAAGAAATTTCCATGTAAATGACATGTAATCTTTTTCAGGTTGAAGGATCTATGTTTCTTATTAGCGGGTTATAAGTTATGGGCGTTATCTACAAATAAATTTAATTATATCTAAATGTGGGTGATTTTCATGTACGCAATGAACCAATTAGCTCAATGGTTTATCCGATCCTCAAATCAGATATTGGTCAAAACATGGTCTATGTGTAAATATGTGCACAATTTCGGACGATAATTTAGCACTGCATACGAGTGTCCCTTTGAAATAAGTTTTGTTGGATCACCTAACTTATTGCAAAGTGTGGGCCTAAGGCCCGGAAACATGGTCCTTGGGCGTTTTCCACTCCAGATCACTTCCATTCTCATGATAGGCATTAGGCGTCCTGTACACTTTTCTTTTGCAAAACCTTTTTTCCCTTCCTGTCTTGTCTGTATAGAACGAAGTCATCACTTTCCCATACTCCTGGCTCCGGGGAAATGCATCTCTAATATTAGGGAAGTAACACTGTAGTCATTGTTAGTTGCTTTCTTGACATTAGTTGTAAACCTTTGTGCATTTGCAATTCCGGATGCACAGTAAGCTGCCTTCTTGTTTGTATATAGTTGCATTGAACAGTACGAGCTGAAATTTAGAAAACGAGCCTTAGTCAGACCCCCTTTGTCCCCAGGTTATACCACACTGATGATTCCTGTATGCTTTGTGGACATTGCTGTTGAAATGCTGCTACTTGTCCCTCGAGTTTCAAGTTTGAGTGGTTTTTCCGCCACATGCCAAGTATCATGTATTAAGCAGTAGTCCTTCAGGATATGAACCAATGCTACTGAACTCCAGATCTTGATACATCTAGGAGTCCATTTAAAAAAGAAAATTATGATTAGGATATGGAATTCTTTTACCTCCCCTTTGATTCTCCTCAAACCCTTACCTTTTCACGTGGAGCTTGAACGTAGATATACGCAAGCTGCCTCAGGCAGCAGCAGCACCTCAAACTCTGGACACATTCAGTGATTTTCTTTGTCATGCTATTGTTAATATTCTTGTCCTAATCATCTCTTCCATCTGACTACTGCATGATATCTGATGATGGGCTTGCTCGTTTTCTTTGTAAGTAGGTTAGATTGACTACTTTGGATCCATGGCTATTAGAACAGGTTGCTTTTATGCAGTGTAAGAAAATTTGCCATCAACTCGGTTTTTTGATATGCCCTATGACATTGTCGGAGTCCTCCTGTCAAACTTGAGAAAATATGGATAGCAGCAAAATCACGTGATTTTCTCAAGGAGCAAGAGTAAATATGAAATGGGCCGTTACTTTTTACAATTCAAGGGGTCAGTGAAAAGCTTCTTCTTTCGTTGCTAGCTTGTAAGTAACGCAACTATATTCTTCATTCAGTTAATCATATTTACAGACTAGTTCCATTATCTAATCGCGCAGTTAAGTTGCTTTCCATATTTATGGTTTCTTATCTGTATATTACGTTTCGATTTTCTTATGCTTTATATACATAAACATTTATAGCTCCATATGTTGTGAACTACTGCGAAAGGTATGGGAAACAAGGGGTACAACAAATACTGGGAAGCAGAATTTCCTCCAGATTATGACAGAAGCGAGATTCAGAAGTTCATTCATACCAAGTACATATCCTGCTCGGCCTTATGATGAATTTGACAAAATTATATGATTTCCTGTGTCTGTTCTGTTTGCAACCTGCTTGCTTGTTATAAGGTATCAGGAGAAAAGACAGGTTGTGAAAGATGCACCTCAGCCAGGTTTTGAAGACGTCAGTTTGTGCCATATCTCCAATGAGCCTGTGGAAGCTGGGTCAAAAGCTTGCATACCAAGAGGATGAGAAACTTTTCTCTGGAAGAAGAGATTCTAACGTCGCACATGGCACAAGCAGCTCCACCTCCAACAAGACAGCGAGGGTATCTTCAAATTCGTCGTTAGCATCTCTCTGAAGAGATTCATTTGCTAGTTTTTCCATGTACAGTAACACCTTCCGTGCTTCACCTGACCTTGGGCTCATAGTGGTCAACGAGGCTAGGGGAACAACATAGAGAACAGCAAATTCAGAAAGGAGTTAGATCAAATCGGGGAACAACCAAAGAATGAAGAGATGAAAAATCTTGCTGGCGGTTGTTTCTTTTAACAGGGTTGTCCATGTGGGAGTCAAAGGATTATCAATTGGACAAGGGACACATCTTCTGCGGATGGTATGAAACAAAATTTTCATCTTTCTTTGTATGTTTTACATACCAAATCATGAGAAGTAGGAGGTATAGTAGTGAGTAAATATGTTTCTCTTCGAGGCTGTGTCCATCCATACTTGATTGATCACTATCAGTAAGTACTCGTGCATCACCTTAGAGCCCCGATTGCACGTTTCGAATTCGGGTTACTCATGCTATCCGAGTACAGTATCCCGTACAGGAAGTCGTTAGTTGATTGCGTTTGAAGATAGATTCCTGCAAATCTACATGACTTAATATATGATTGATTATATTCTTTCTGGCTTGCTTCATTTCACAGACATGTTTAAATACAAATTTTTCATACCGGGCATGGCTAACACAGTGGATCCTTCATTTTGTTCCTTTCTGTACAGCTCCCTCTTGGCGACTGGTACTTAGGAGAAAAGACTATCTCGCTTGCTGACGACTCGGGGTAACAGAGAAAGTATACTCTATGAAAATTTGGATGACTTACATTGGACTCCATAATACGAAAAAGAAAAGCAAATTAATACGAAAAATAGAAACAGAATATACAGACATTAAACAGAATATACGATGGACGGCTAGGGCTTTGGAAACCTGGTGACGAGGAGTGGACAGCGGTGACCTCCCCTGAGTATTGTAATTTCGATGACATATTTTATGAAGGGTGCTTTTATGCTCTTGACTGCAACGGTGACATATTGAGGTGCGACGTGGACGGACCAACTCCGCTCGAAGCTTGAGTAGTTTTCCAGTTGCCGCTAGAATTAGCAGGTTTCGAGCAAGCGTATCAAGTGCGATCAACGACAGGGTCTCTATTGGTGGTGTCGTGACGGGGACAATATAAACCTCGAGGAACCTTTCGATTTCATGTTTTTGAGATTGACCTGGAAACACAATCATGGAGAGGAGTTAAGACCTTGAAGAACGTGTCCCTCTTTTTGGGCTGTAATTCTTCCTTCTCTATGGAAGTCGACGAGAGGCATCACATTAGGCCGAATTGTATTTACTTTACGGATGATTTTCTCGTTTTTTCCCGGCAAAGCTAAAGATGGAGGAGGCAAAGACATGGGAATATACCACCTCGAAGATGGTATGATCGAGCCGCACTCCAGGAGGAAATCTTACAGCCATTATTCTCCTCTGCTTTGGATCGAACCAAACTTGTAACTTGTTATGATTGATGATGGAGTGAGCAGACTAAGTGGGTTGGAACAAAAAGTTAGGGGTTCATTTTAACATCGTACTAGAAGGTTCGATGTATAGGTTTTTGCTTTCTATTGTTTTATATCATATATGTTCTAGCCTAATGTCAGAAGTTTTTGTTTTCTTGTTTTTGAAAATGTGCTTAGTTTTGTTCCACGGATATAATTTCATATTGGATATCTCTGTCCCTCGAGCGAAATCTCATACCTTTTTTTGGTCGTTTCGAAATTGGGAAATTTTTTTTGTCCTCATTATCTAAGCGGATGCTTGTTTTTTTCAGCATTCCACTTATTTTGCAAATTACCATAACTTGCTCAATTACACACTAAAGTCTTAAATTAAAGACCAACTGATTCCAGGAGACTAGATTGCACGTCAAGTGATGAAGGGAACTCTAATGTCATGCTTTCAGAATTGATCAAAGATAAAAGAAGCCGGCCTCAGTAAAGTCAACGGGACTAAAGTCCTGTGCCATACCAATATCAAGGATCACCACAAGCTTGAAAACGCTGAAGGAAATCCTGAAAAACTATCCAGAGAAGCTGAAAGGACATAATAAATTTTGTTAAAGAAGCATACTTGATTTACGAGCATCCAGTGTCAATCATAATACTTCAAACCGAGGACCAGCTTGGCTGAAAAGTAGAAGAGGAACAGCGCAATGCGCGTGCTCATTCGGAGCAAGCCATATAACAAGAGTTGAGGATTCTGTCCTTCTTAATAGAACAATACTAGTTTCGAAAAATATCACTAGACAATGACCAAATACCGCATTTGAGGCATCCGAACTGTTATCCATACAGCAACAGCGCAGCTTCATTCTCTTGCTCATTCGCAGTACTTTTTGGACCATACTCTAACATTCCGGAAGCTTTCAAAATCAGATTGTGGTCTGCGCAAAGAGGGATGACGGTTTAGAGTAAAGGAATAGTGAAACACAACGAACTTAAGACAGAATGCTTAGGACTAGCCAAAATGTGTATAAAAATCGGAAATGGGCCTCCACCTTTTAATAGCGTGAACATCGTGGGGAAATAAGATGACTTTGCAATCTACTCCTCTCTCCTTAAGTGCTCGGGCATACTGTAAAGTTCAAGAGAAGTATTAGCAGCAGGTACATTAGCCAGGCTCCTATGCAAAGTTACGTGAAGAAAATTCGAAAAAGCATACGGGCTCAGATTGTTAGAACATGTTGTATAGTTTTGTAGGTTTTCCTTTACATCTCTTCTTTCTCTTTGGTCCCACATAGGAAGAATGCTAGGCTCCTTTACTCCTCTAAGCCTATATAAAGGCTTCTCATGTACATTGTTTCACACACCAATATAAGAGAATAAATATAATTCTCTTTTAATCTTTCTTTCTTATCACAGATAAGAAGATAATCATCTCTACCGCTATGTCGGTATATGTAAAGCCCCAAATGATTTAGACTGGAAGATCTCCGCAGTCTCCAGCCACACTGCATCATATTGTGACCTAGCATCACAAAAACATCGACACAAAAAAAGGCAGAACGTCGGTCTGATTCTCCCATATCAAGTGCAGTCTATTGAGTTTCAAAAATGAAGAGGCTTTCTTCTCTAGCATTAAATAGATTGGAGACAGTTAATAAAGGAAACTCACTTTGTTACGCAATTTGTCAAAACTAGTCGTCCGGTTCAACCATCGAGTGGTGGATCTGTCTGAGTTCCAGTTTGTTTCATGGCACTAAATTGTACTTCAGATCAAACCACATTTGAACGAGTGAACCAATCAAAGCAAGCTTTTCCACCGGGTAGAAAACTGGTTCAACCCAATTCTGCTGGAGAAGGATTCAAAAAATCGTGCTGGTCGTGTTCTTAACCCAGGCCTCAACCTTGGGAACGCAATACAGAAAACAGAGACATGCAATTTTTCGATGATATGATGCTTAATTTAATGATACTTGATTTTATGTACTTAACATAATCAGTAAAAAAATGCAAAACAAGATGATGCAAGAAGAGATTCAGACAAAGCATTGGCACAAGGGGGCATATAAGAAGCCACGCCATGTTAGCTTGGATCATGGAGATCAGACAGATGCAGAGCAACATAACGGTTAAGCCAGTTGTTGCATGTAAATCAGTCACTCAAGTGGTTTGTTCAATGGTCTAGTGTTAAAAACATTGGGTTCCAAGCTAATTCTAGAGTCTTACATTTGCTGAAGGAACCAAACTGAATAATATCTTCAGCAAATCGGACAACAGAAGACCTACCTGTAACTCACAATTAGTAAGCTGAATCCAAGTGAAGACAGAAAAGCCTCAAACTTTGAAAAACTTGAAGTGGAGACAGGATGTGGCCCACCATGAAGGATCATGATTAGTAGATCAGGCACGTCGTTTTTCAATTTTGATGATACAAATATTGCCTCAAAGTCGTTTGTAGCACCTGTAATATATCAAGTACACGGACCATGAAAAGCAATACTTTACTATAGTCGTAAGATGAGATCTTAAGACATCTGAAATGGGAATGAAAAAGCTACTTTGCCCAACATTTAAAGAACTCATTTGGCCTCTGGCATGCTATACCAAAGGAACAAGTTGAACCGAAGTATGAGATACGAATTAACTAAGTTCCATTAAGATTTTTCACTTCTTCCGACACAAAATTCAACTCAGGATACTACTATAAAAAAGTCAATTTCCCCATCCAGTAGCCTTTTTGATCCCCAAGCCCCCTGGGTACCATATCTAGAGTTCCCTAAGCCCATCTCGAAAAAGAGACTAACTCATCTTGCAATCTTGCTTCACTGATTTCTTACTCTTTCCATTTAATTCTAGCTCTGTCTTCATGATCAACAGATCATCCAAGCCGTCGTTCAACTATAAGAAATTAGTTAGCATTATGAACGGGTTCCATTGCACTTGTTTCGTGCTCCTCACCAATCATTTTATTCAACCTTTCAAGTGGTCCTCAAAATCTTTTCTGTTTTTGTCAAAATCCTTGAGAACCTACTCGAGCAAGGACAACTCCATCACTTTGTACATGAACCAATAACAACATTAAAGCAAAAACGGGAATTACAATAAAAAGAAGCAACCTCGGATCACGGGTTGGTCGATTCATGACGATCCTACACCCGTACGGCCTTAGGATCTCTCCCAAATTAGCGCGCGCACACACACACTCAGTTTACAAGAATGGAGAGAAAATGGCGTAGTTGTATTTCTTGCAAAATGAGCATGTGTGTGTGTAAGGCTGACTTGGGACAGATCCTAAGGTTGCGTGGGTGTGGGATCGTCGTGAATCGACCGACCCATGACAAGTGGTATCATAGCCTTCGTTAGTGCAATGGCTGACCCCCGTTCAAGTGCCGCGAATGTCCAAGGTGAGGACTGCAAGGATCGTGGAAGGGTGACCGAGTGAGTCGACGTCCAAACCAGGAAGAGTTGTGCTGCCTCTATCTCGAGGGATAAAATGGGTGACTTGGAACGTTGAATGACGATATTAGAGGGAACCGTCATGGATGTCCTAGGGATGGTCGATGACCTGTAATAGACCATCGAAGAAGTGGAGGCCGGAAGGGAGGATCTCTTGATTGAGATGTAATAGCTCAAAGCCGGCATGGGAGAGCTTCGCGACGAGGTGTTAGGGCCCGTGACTCACGAGTTGCAGCAGCGGAATGAGACTTGGGAGGCCACGATGGCGACCATGCGCGCTGAGATTGCCAAGCTCAAGGGAAATCTTGCGGAGATAGAAGCAGTACACGTGAATGGGGTGATCACCGTGTAATCACGTATGGATGCACCTAAGCCGAGAGAGTTCAAAAGCTCACGGGTGGCCAAAGACGTGGACAATTTCCTTTGGTATATGGAGCGATAATTCCAGGCCACGGGAATGAACGACGATCCTATCAAGGTAAACACGACAACAATGCATTTAGCTGATAATGCTCTGCTGTGGTGGCATCGTAGGTCAGATGATAGGAGTGGTGACCCTATCATGACCTGGGCCAAGTTCGTCGAGGAATTTCGGCGGAACTATTATCTCGCCTATGAGGAGGAGGAAGCTCGTGACGAGCTCAAACGCTTTGAACAAAGGGGCACCGTCCGTGAGTATGTGAAGCGGTTCTCAGAGTTACTACTCCAGATCCTGTCAATGAATGACACGGAGGCGTACCATCGGTTCATGAGTGGCCTCAAACCGTGGGTCAAACAAGAGCTCAAACGGTGCAACGTGAAAGATCTCACGACAGCTACATCCGTGGCAGAATCCCTAGAGGAACCTAAAGCTTCGTTCACAGCTAAGCCCAACTTTCGTTCGAAGGATAGAGCCAATGGTGGGGGAGACCAAAACAAATACAAACACCCTAATGGAGGCAAGCCAACACCGGTACTACCTAGGGCCCAACCGGAGTCGAGCGGTTGGGGACAACGAAAGGTATACACCTTTAAGTGCTTCTTTTGCAACAGGCCACACATAGCTTGGGAGTGTTTTAAGAGAGGCAAGCTGGTGGCTCTATGCAAATAAGATGAGCCGCAAGAGGAGGTGCGGTTGGGTTCGCTACGAATCCTTAGTTCCATTAAGGCCAAGAAGGCCAAAGAGTCCAAAGGGATGATGTTCATGGACGTGAAGATTGGGGGTACCACGATAAGTGTGCTAGTGGATACTAGTGCATCCGACCTCTTCATATCCCAAGAGGCCGCGAAGAAGTTGAATTTTCGGGTCGAGAAAGGAGGAGTCTGGTAGCTCAAAATGGTGAACTCTAAAGAAGTCCTGACTAGCGGTATGGCTAGGGATGTAGAGCTTCATCTTGGTCCATAGACCAACAAGGAAGATATCGAGGTAATCCCCCTTGATGATTATGATCTTGTGCTGAGTTTGGGATTCCTTAATCGTATAAATGCGAGCGTAATGCCATTTGTGGATTGTATATATATTCTGGACACGCGATGCCAATGCATGGTCCTGATCCATCGCGAGTCAGGACGCGATTGGAAGATGCTCTCGGCTATGTAGCTTAAGAAGGGAGCAAACAAAGGCGATGTGACCTTCTTGGTATCCTTGAAGGTAGATGATGAGAAGGGTGAGGGCAAGAAGAGTGAAGTTTCGATTGAAGTGGCCCACATCCTCAGTTTGTTCCAAGATGTGATGCTGCCCGAGCTACCCAAGAAGTTGCCACCTCTAAGAGAGGTGGATCATAAGATCGAGCTGGTGCCCGATGTTCGACCACCGGCCATGGCACCTTATCATATGGTCCCACTTGAGTTGGAATATTTACGGAAGCAACTCAAGGAGCTGCTCGATGCGGCGTACATTCGGTTGTCTAAAGCTCCATTCGGCGCCCTGGTACTATTTCAAAAAAGCATGATAGGTCCCTCCGCATGTGCATCGATTACCGAGCATCGAACAAGCTCACCATAAAAAATAAGTATCTGATCTCCCTCATTGTAGACTTATTCGATCAACTTGGGGAAGCTCGTTGGTTCACCAAGCTTGATCTTCGGTCGAGTTGCTACTAAGTACGGATCGCCGAAGGGGACGAGTCGAAGACCGCATGTGTAACACGATATGAGTCATATGAATTCATCATCATGCCATTTGACTTGACTAACGCGCCAGCCACATTTTGTACCTTAATGAACAAGGTACTTCACCCGCTCTTTGATCGGTTTGTTGTGGTTTACCTTGACAATATTATTGTCTAGAGCTGAATGCTCGAGGAGCACGTCAAGTACTTGAGGCAAGTCTTCCAAATCTTGCATGAGAACAATCTGTTCATTATATGCGAGAAATGTGCCTTTGCCCAACGGGTGGTACTGTTGTTAGGGCATCTCGTTAGGAATGGACAAGTATGGATGAACATGGCTAAGATTCGTACTATTATCGAATAGGAGCCCCCGACCAAGGTGACTGAGCTGAGGTCGTTTCTCGACCTCACAAATTACTGTTAATGTTTTGTTTGGGGATATTCAAGTATCACCGCGCCACTCATGGATATGTTGACGAAAGAAAGGCCGTAGGAGTGGACAGATCGATGCCAAGAAGCGTTTGATCGACTGAAGCGGGCCATGATCGAGGAGCCATTGCTTGTGCTGCCCGATCATGCCAAGCCATATAATGTAGAGACTGAAGCTTCCGATTTGGCAATATGTGGTGTTCTCATGCAGGATAGACACCCAATGGCGTTCGAGTCTCGAAAGTTGAATGAGATGGAGCGACGCTACACGATCCAAGAAAAGGAGATGACCGCGGTGGTGCACTGTCTTCGTACGTAGAGGCAATATCTCCTGTAATTGAAGTTCGTTGTGCGGACGAATAACGTGGCCACGAGCTACTTTTAGATACAAAAGAAGCTGAGCCCGAAACAAGCACGGTGGCAGAATTTTTCTGATAGAGTTTGACTACGTACTGGAGTATAAACCAGCAAAGGCCAATTTAGTAGCTGGTGCCTTGAGCCGGAAGACGAAGTTGCCCAACATCATAAGTCCACCTAGTTGTCCATGGATTAACCATATCAAGGAAGGGCTCAAGTACGATCTAATGGCTTGGTAACTCCTTGAGTACGTGCAGGAAGGCAAAACTGGACAATTATGGTGGGAGAACGATCTCCTCTACACCAAGGGACGGCAACTGTATGTGCCGCTCTACAGGAGACTAAGGAAGGAAGTGTTGCAAGAGTGCCACGATTCCAAATAGACGAGACATCTGGGAATCCACCGCACCATGGCGCTCGTTGAGGATCAGTACTACTGGCCTCACTTGTGGGATGACATCGAGGCGTATGTAAAAATATGTCTCGGGTGCCAACAAGATAAGATCGATCAATGTTCACCGCCGGGGCTCCTCGAGCCACTGCTCGTCTTGGAACGTCCATGGGAGAGTGTCTCCATGGATTTCATTGTGAATCTACCCAAGTCCGAAGGATGTTAGACCCTCATGGTCGTAGTGGACCGATTCTCTAAGTACGCGACGTTCGTACCCGCAACAAAGGATTGTCCGGCCGAGGATGCGGCCAAGCTATTCATCAAGCATGTCGTCAAATACTGGGAGTCCCACGAACGATCATGAGCGATTACGATCCTCAATTTACCAGGTGATTTTGGACCAAGCTCTTTAAGTTGTTGGGGTCAAACCTCAACTTCTTCACGAGTCTACATCCTCAGACCAATGGATAGACAGAGAGGGTGAATGCACTTCTTGAAATATATCTCCCGCACTATGTGAGCACAATGCAAGCAAATTGGGCGAGATTGATCAATGTAGCTCAGTTCTCGTACAACTTACAGCGGAGCGAGTCCATAAACTAGAGCATGTTCGAGATCATAGCGGGACAGCAGCAGCTCATTCCGAGCACGGTTGCCTCTTGCTATCGGGAAAATAGCTCATTCGCGTACAAACTTGCCAAAGAGTGGCATGAGCAAGTGGATTTGGTGCGGGCATGCCTACATAAGGCCTCCAAACGCATGAAGTAACGGGTTGACAAGAAGCGACGGCATGTGAAGTTTCAGTTCGGGGACCTAGTTGTGGCAAAGTTACACATGGTCCTCCGATAAAGGGATGTACACAAAGGCTTGATTCATCGCTCCGAGAGCCCTTTCGAGTGCTTAAACGGGTTGGGAAGGTTGCATACAAGCTGGAATTGCCACTGAAGTTCAAGCTATATCCGGTGTTCTATGTAAGTATGCTTAAGCCTTTTCACGTAGATGAGGAAGATCCGGACTGAGGGAAATCGTAGCGAGCATAACTTAGGGCAAAAATCTCGTATGACCGAGATGTCGAATGCATCATGGTTGATTGGATCATATTAAAGAAGAATCGGGTGTCGAGGCGAGAATACTTGGTCCGCTGGAAAGGTCTTCAGAAGAGTGAAGCAAGATGGGAACCCTCTGAAGCTCTTTGGCAGTTTCGGAGGCACATTGACGCATTTCATGCCAAAGACGTGACAAGGGCATCACTCAATTAGGTGGAGGAGAATGACACGACCCAAGAGAGCGAAGGGCTCTGAGCTCGTTCATGAGCGAGACGTGGCCCCTTACGTGCCTCGGACGTGGCCCGTTCATGCATGGGATGTGGCCTATCCGTGACTAGGCGAGAGCACCGTCTATGACCCTTTAGTTGCCTCTGATACACAACCTTGCAGCTTCCCTTGGTAGGCGTCCCTTGAGGTTCCATATGCCCCTAGGGCCTCCGGAACTTCTGGTGTTGATACGTAATGATTGTATCAGTTCAAATACCACCATTAGATCATGAGAGGATCAACATATCAGATTAGACCCGCACTTGTATATATAGGGAATCCTCCCCCTTCATTTATACAAGCTCATTCGTAAGGAAATATTACTACATTGCTTTCTCTTTATTTTTGTGAATTGAGTGTATGTATAAGGCTAACTTGGAAGTGATCCTACGGCCGCACGAGTATAGGATCATTTGTAAATCAATCGACCCGTGACACTATGATATGTGAATGAGTAGCAACTATTAAACTGCATATATGCTAATATTAACGTACGAAACTTCTCAACACAAGTAAATGCATGTAAGAAGGAGATTGATCTGTGTCCAATCTACCACATTGCTTATAAAAGAAGACCACGTTGATCAAGACATCGAAATCGAACTTCCAGTTATTCCATATCTAAGAACTTTAAGTTCGGCAGAAACTTCTAAAGATGCACAATTGCGCAAATTTATCATGTTGACATGAAAAGGAAGAAGTATGAGAATATATCAATGAAAGGAGACACATAAATAAGCGCCAACCAAAATAACAATGTAGAACCACAATGATCAGCAGCAAAAAAAAGGTAACCGTGAGGCTTTTATTTGAATTTGTCGAGACAAAGGAACTGTCACAATTACAACAATGCAAAACTATTATGATCAGATGATTAGCCAAATGGGGCTTTTATTCAACAGAACTGTCTAGAGACAACATGCTACAACGTAGCAAGGAACTCTAGAACTACTATTATCTTAGCAAAAAACGTAACTGTAAAACTTTTATTCAACAGATCTGTCGAGACACCGCATACAATAATGTAGCAACGAACTATTGCATGTGCAATAATCTACTACGATCAACTATTGGTAGGATCGGAAAGAATCAAATCCGTCCCCCAAGCCTCCTTTAGCAAGGCGGAGAGCTTAATCTATAGCACAATTAGAAATGGAGAAGAACGTGCATCAAAGAACTGGATGATGAAGCAAAATCAGAGAGAAAGGAAGGCACGAATCCGACGCACCTCTAGATAGAAGCAGAAGCAGCAGGAGCATCATCGTCCTCTTTCCACTTCCTCTCTTTTCTCGGATGCTTTAGGTTGGCGCAAGCTCCATCAGCGTAAGCTTCCTCGCGAGCTTTCATTTGCTGAAGGTTGCGAAAGAGACTTCCGCAAGCAGGACATTGGCGCTTGGAGTTATGGCGGATTATGGAGGAGTTGTGGCTTCGGAAGCCACCCTCCATTATCC
The DNA here is from genome assembly GCA_031216405.1 of Syzygium malaccense. Lineage (NCBI taxonomy): Eukaryota > Viridiplantae > Streptophyta > Magnoliopsida > Myrtales > Myrtaceae > Syzygium > Syzygium malaccense. The sequence goes on along the minus strand of CM062260.1, from coordinate 18,730,659 downwards.
ATTTACGATAGGGGAAGCAGTATTTCGTGGACTCCTGGCTTTTTCCCATTTTTGATTCAAAGAAATGGCGGGATTGATTTGATGGGGATAAAACAGTGACTTTCTATTTGATGGGAACCCTTCGAAGCTCTTTGGTAGTTCCGGAAGCACATTGACGTATTTCATGCTGAAGACGCGATGAGGGCGTCGCCCGATTAGGTGGGGGAGAATGACATGGCCCAAGGGAGCGAAGGGCTCGGAGCTTGTCTGTGAACAAGACGCGGCCCCTTACGTGCCTGGGACGTGGCCTATTCGTGGATGGGACGTGGTGTCAACACAAGTAAATGCATGTAAGAAGGAGATCGATCTGTGTCCAATCTACCACATTGCTTACAAAAGAAGACCACGTTGATCAAGACATCGAAATCGAACTTCAAGTTATTCCATATCTAAGAATTTTAAGTTTGGCAGAAACTTCTAAAGATGCACAATTGCGCAAATTTATCATGTTGACATGAAAAGGAAGAAGTAGGGGAATATATCAATGAAAGGAGATACATAAAAAAGAGCCAACCAAAATAACAATCTAGAACTACTATGATCAGCAGCAAAAAAAAGGTAACCGTGAGGCTTTTATTTGAATTTGTCGAGACAGAGGAACTGTCACAATTACAATAATGCGGAACTATTATGATCATATGATTAGCCAAAATAGGGATTTTATTCGATAGAGCTGTCTAGAGACAACATGCTACAACGTAGCAATGAACTCTAGAACTACTATTATCATAGCAAAAAACGTAACTATAAAGCTTTTATTCAACAGATCTGTCGAGACACAGCATGTAACAATGTAGCAACGAACTATTTCATGTGCAACAATCTACTGTGATCAACTATAGTAGGATTGGAAAGAATCAAATCCATCCCCCAAGCCTCCTCTAGCAAGGCGGAGAGCTTAATCTATAGCACAATTAGAAACGGAGAAGAACGAGCATCAAAGAACTGGATGATGAAGCAAAATCAGAGAGAAAAGAAGACACGAATCCAACGCACCTCTAGGTAGAAGCAGAAGCAGCAGGAGCATCATCGTCCTCTTTCCACTTCCTCTCCTTTTCCGAATGCTTTAGGTTGGTGCAAGCTCCATCAGCGTAATCTTCCTCGCGGGCTTTCATTTGCTGAAGGTTGCGAAAGAGACTTCCGCAAGCAGGACATTGGCGCTTGGAGTTATGGCGGATTATGGAGGAGTTGTGGCTTCGAAAGCCACCCTCCATTATCCATTTACGATAGGGGAAGCAGTATTTCGTGAACTCCTGGCTTTTTCCCATTTTTGATTCAAAGAAATGGCGGGATTGATTTGATGGGGATAAAAATTGACTTTCTATTTGATGGAAACCCTTCGAAGCTCTTTGGTAGTTCCGGAAGCACATTGACGTATGTCATGCTGAAGACGCGACGAGGGCGTCGCCCGATTACGCAGGGGTGAATGACATGGCCCAAGGGAGCAAAGGGCTCCGAGCTCTTCTGTGAACGAGACGCGGCCTCTTACGTGCCTGGGACGTGACCCATTCGTGCATGGAACGTGGTGTCAACACAAGTAAATACATGTAAGAAGGAGATCGATCTGTGTCCAATCTACCACATTACTTACAAAAGAAGACGACATTGGCCAAGACATCGAAATCGAACTTCCAGTTATTCCATATCTAAAAACTTTAAGTTCGTTAGAAACTTCTAAAGATGCACAATTACGCAAATTTATCATGTTGACATGAAAAGGAAGAAGTAGGGGAATATATTAATGAAAGGAGACACATAAATAAGCGCCAACCAAAATAACAATGTAGAACTACTATGATCAACAGCAAAAACAAGGTAACCGTGAGGCTTTTATTTGAATTTATCGAGACAGAGGAACTATCACAATTACAACAACGCAGAATTATTATGATAAGATGATTAGCCAAAATAGGGCTTTTATTCGACAGAGCTGTCTAGAGACAACATGCTACAACGTAGCAAGGAACTCTAGAACTACTATTATCATAGCAAAAAACGTAACTATAAAGCTTTTATTCGATAGATCTATCGAGACACAACATGCAACACTGTAGCAACGAATTGTTGCATGTGCAACAATCTACTATGATCAACTATAGTAGGATTGTAAAGAATCAAATCCGTCCCCTAAGCCTCCTCTAGCAAGGCGGAGAGCTTAATCTATAGCACAATTAGAAACGGAGAAGAACGAGCATCAAAGAACTGGATGATAAAGCAAAATCAGAGAGAAAAGAAGGCACGAATCCAACGCACCTCCAGGTAGAAGCAGAAGCAACAGGAGCATCATCGTCCTCTTTCTACTTCCTCTCCTTTCCCGGATGCTTTAGGTTGGCGTACGCTCCATCAGCATAATCTTCCTCGCGAGCTTTCATTTGCTGAAGGTTGCGAAAGAGACTTCCGCAAGCAGGACATTGGCGCTTGGAGTTATGGCGGATTATGGAGGAGTTGTGGCTTCGGAAGCCACCCTCCATTATCCATTTACGATAGGGGAAGCAGTATTTCGTGGACTCCTGGCTTTTTCCCATTTTTGATTCAAAGAAATGACGGGATTGAATTGATGGGGATAAAACAGAGACTTTCTATTTGATGGGAACCTTTCGAAGCTCTTTGGTAGTTCCGGAAGCACATTGACGTATTTCATGCTGAAGACGCGATGAGGGCGTCGCCCGATTAGGTGGGGGAGAATGACATGGCCCAAGGGAGCGAAGGGCTCTGAGCTTGTCTGTGAACAAGACGCGGCCCCTTACGTGCATGGGACGTGGCCCATTCGTGCATGGGACGTGGTGTCAACACAAGTAAATGCATGTAAGAAGGAGATTGATCTGTATCCAATCTACCACATTGCTTATAAAAGAAGACCACGTTGATCAAGACATCGGAATCGAACTTCCAGTTATTCCATATCTAAGAATTTTAAGTTCGGCAGAAACTTCTAAAGATGCACAATTGCGCAAATTTATCATGTTGACATGAAAAGGAAGAAGTAGGGGAATATATCAATGAAAGGAGACACATAAAAAAGCGCCAACCAAAATAACAATCTAGAACTACTATGATCAGCAGCAAAAAAAAGGTAACCGTGAGGCTTTTATTTGAATTTGTCGAGACAGAGGAACTGTCACAATTACAATAATGCGGAACTATTATGATCATATGATTAGCCAAAATAGGGATTTTATTCGATAGAGCTGTCTAGAGACAACATGCTACAACGTAGCAATGAACTCTAGAACTACTATTATCATAGCAAAAAACGTAACTATAAAGCTTTTATTCAACAGATCTGTCGAGACACAGCATGTAACAATGTAGCAACGAACTATTTCATGTGCAACAATCTACTGTGATCAACTATAGTAGGATTGGAAAGAATCAAATCCATCCCCCAAGCCTCCTCTAGCAAGGCGGAGAGCTTCATCTATAGCACAACTAGAAACGGAGAAGAACGAGCATCAAAGAACTGGATGATGAAGCAAAATTAGAGAGAAAAGAAGGTACGAATCCAACGCACCTCTAGGTAGAAGTAGAAGCAACATGAGCATCATCATCCTCTTTCCACTTTTTCTTCTTTCCCAGATGCTTTAGGTTGGCGCAAGCTCCATCATTGTAAGCTTCCTCGCGAGCTTTCATTTGCTGAAGGTTGCGAAAGAGGCTTCCGCAAGAAGGACATTGGCGCTTGGAGTTATGGCGGATTATGGAGGAGTTGTGGCTTCGGAAGCTACCCTCCATTATCCATTTACAATAAGGGAAGCAGTATTTCGTGGACTCCTTGCTTTTTCCCATTTTTGATTCAAAGAAATGGCGGGATTGATTTGATGGGGATAAAACAATGATTTTCTATTTGATGGGAACCCTTTGAAGCTCTTTGGTAGTTCCGGAAGCACATTGACGTATTTCATGCTGAAGACGCGACGAGGGCGTCGCCCGATTAGGTGGGGGAGAATGACATGGCCCAAGGGAGCGAAGGGCTCCGAGCTTGTTTGTGAACGAGACGTGGCCACTTACGTGCCTGGGACGTGGCCCATTTGTGCATGAGACGTGGTGTCAACACAAGTAAATGCATGTAAGAAGGAGATTGATCTGTGTTCAATCTACGACATTGCTTACAAAAGAAGACCACGTTGACCAAGACATCGAAATTGAACTTACAGTTATTCCATATATAAGAATTTTAAGTTCGGCAGAAACTTCTAAAGATGCACAATTGCGCAAATTTATCATATTGACATGAAAAGGAAGAAGTAGGGGAATATATCAATGAAAGGAGACACATAAATAAGCGCCAACCAAAATAATAATGTAGAACTACTATGATGAGTAGCAAAAAAAAGATAACCATGAGGCTTTTATTTGAATTTATCGAGACAGAGAAACTATCACAATTACAACAATGCAGAACTATTATGATCAGATGATTAGCCAAAATAAAGCTTTTATTCGACAGAGCTGCCTAGAGACAACATGCTACAACGTAGCAAGGAACTCTAGAACTACTATTATCATAGCAAAAAACGTAACTATAAAACTTTTATTCAATAGATCTGTCGAGACACAGCATGCAACAATGTAGCAACGAACTGTTGCATGTGCAACAATCTACTATAATCAACTATAGTAGGATCGGAAAGAATCACATCCGTCCCCCAAGCCTCCTCTAGCAAGGCGGAGAGCTTAATCTATAGTATAATTAGAAATGGAGAAGAACGAGCATCAAAGATCTGGATGATAAAGCAAAATCATAGAGAAAAGAAGGCATGAATCCAACGCACCTCTAGGTAGAAGCATAAGCAGCAGGAGCATCATCGTCCTCTTTCCACTTCCTCTCCTTTCCCGGAAACTTTAGGTTGGTGCAAGCTCCACCAGCGTAAGCTTCCTCGCGAGCTTTCATCTGCTGAAGGTTGCGAAAGAGACTTACGCAAGCAGGACATTGGCGCTTAGAGTTATGGCAGATTGTGGAGGAGTTGTGGCTTCAGAAACCACCCTCCATTATCCATTTACGATAGGGGAAGCAGTATTTCGTGGACTCCTGGCTTTTTCCTATTTTTGATTCAAAGAAATGGCGGGATTGATTTGATGGGGATAAAACAGTGACTTTCTATTTGATGGGAACCCTTCGAAGCTCTTTGGTAGTTCCGGAAGCACATTGACGTATTTCATGCTGAAGACGCACGAGGGCGTCGCCCGATTAGGTGGGGGAGAATGACATGGCCCAAGGGAGCGAAGGGCTTCGAGCTCGTCTATGAATGAGACGCGGCCACTTACGTGCCTGGGACGTGACCCATTCGTGCATGGGACGTGATGTCAACACAAGTAAATGCATATAAGAAGGAGATTGATCTGTATCCAATCTACGACATTGTTTACAAAAGAAGACCACGTTGAGCAAGACATCGAAATCGAACTTACAGTTATTCCATATCTAAGAACTTTAAGTTCTGCAGAAACTTCTAAAGATGCACAATTGCGCAAATTTATCATGTTGACATGAAAAGGAAGAAGTAGGGGAATATATCAATGAAAGGAGACACATAAATAAGCGCCAACCAAAATAACAATGTAGAACTACTATGATCAACAGCAAAAAAAAGGTAACCGTGAGGCTTTTATTTGAATTTGTCGAGACAGAGGAACTGTCACAATTACAACAATGCAGAACCATTATGATGAGATGATTAGCCTAATAGGGGTTTTATTCGACAGAGCTGTCTAGAGACAACATGCTACAACGTAGCAAGGAACTCTAGAACTACTATTATCATAGCAAAAAACGTAACTATAACGCTTTTATTCAACAGATCTATCGAGACACACCATGCAACACTGTAGCAACGAACTGTTGCATGTGCAACAATCTACTATGATCAACTATAGTAGGATTGGAAAGAATCAAATCCGTCCTCCAAGCCTCCTCTAGCAAGGCGGAGAGCTTAATCTATAGCACAATTAGAAACGGAGAAGAACGAGCATCAAAGAACTAGATGATGAAGCAAAATCAAAGAGAAAAGAAGGCACGAATCCATCGCACCTCTAGGTAAAAGCAGAAGCAGCAGGAGCATCATCGTCTTCTTTCCACTTCCTCTCCTTTCCTGGATGCTTTAGGTTGGCGCAAGCTCCATCAGCGTAAGCTTCCTTGCGAGCTTTCATTTGCTGAAGGTTGCGAAAGAGGCTTCCGCAAGCAGGACATTGGCGCTTGGAGTTATGGCGGATTATGGAGGAGTTGTGGCTTCGAAAGCCACCCTCCATTATCCATTTACTGTAGGGGAAGCAGTATTTCGTGGACTCCTGGCTTTTTCCCATTTTTGATTTAAAGAAATGGCGGGATTGATTTGATGGGGATAAAACAGTGACTTTCTATTTGATGGGAACCCTTTGAAGCTCTTTGGTAGTTTCGGAAGTACATTGACGTATTTCATGTTGAAGACGCGACGAGGGCGTCGCCTGATTAAGCGGGGGAGAATGACATGGCCCAAGAGAGCGAAGGGCTTCGAGCTCGTCTGTGAACGAGACGCAGCCCCTTACGTGCCTGGGACGTGGCCCATTCGTGCATGGGACGTGACCCATTCGTGCATGGGACGTGGCCCATCCGTGACTAGGAGTGAGCACCATTCGCGACCTTTTAATTTTCTCTGACACACGTCCCTACAGCTTCCCTTGGCGTCCCTTGAGCTTCCCTATGCCCCTAGGACCTCTGGAACGTTTGGTGTAGATATATAATTATTGTTTTGGTTCAAACACTACCGTTGGATCTTGAAGGGATCAACGAATCAGATTAGACCCGCATTTATATATATAGGGGACCTTTCCCTTTCATTTGTATATGCTCATTTGCAAGAAAATACTACTACGTTACTTTTTCTTCATTCTTGTGAATTGAGTATGTGTGTGGAAGACTAACTTGAGAGTGATCCTAAGGCCGCACGGGTGTGGGATCATTTGTGAATCAATCGACCTGTGACACTAGGACATGTAAATAAGTAATAGCTATTAAACTGTACATCTACAAATATTATTGTACGAAACTTGTCAACACAAGTAAATGCATGTAAGAAGGAGATTGATCTGTGTCCAATCTACCACATTACTTATAAAGGAAGACCACGTTGACCAAGACATCAAAATCAAACTTACTGTTTTCATGCTTGGCCACATATCTAAGAATTTTAAGTTCAGCAGAAACTTCTAAAGATGCACAAATTTATCATGTTGACATGAAAAGGAAGAAGGAGAAGAATGTAAAACTACTATGATCAGCAGAAAAAAAAAAAAGTAACCATGAGGCTTTTATTCGAATTTGTCGAAATGGAGGAACTGTCACGATTACAACAATGCATAGCTACCATGATCAAATGATCAGCCAAAATAGGGCTTTTATTCGACATATCTGTCTAGAGAGAACATGCTACAACGTAGCGAGGAACTCTAGAACTACTATGATCATAGCAAAAAACATAATTGTAAAGCTTTTATTTGATAGATGTGTCGAGACACACCATGCAACAACGTAACGACGAATTGTTACATGTACAACAATCTACTACGATCAACTATAGGTAGGATCAGAAAGAATCAAATCTGTCCTCTAAGCCTCCTCCAGCAAGGCGGAGAGCTTCATCTACAGCACAATTAGAAATGAAGAAGAACGAGCATCAAGAAATCGGATGATAAAGCAAAATCAGATAGAAAAGAAGGCATGAATCCAACGCACCTCTAGGTAGAAGCAGAACCAACAGGAGGATAATCATTCTCTTTCCACTTCCTCTCCTTTCCTAGATGTTTCAGGTTGACGCAAGCTCCATCAGCGAAAGCTTCCTCATGACGCAAGCTCCATCAGCGAAAGCTTCCTCATGAGCTTTCGGTTTCTGAAGGTTGCGAAAGAGACTTCTGCAAGCAGGACATTGACGCTTGGAGTTATGGTGGATTATGGAGGAGTTGTGGCTTCAGAAACCACCCATCATTAGACATTTACGACAGGGGAAGAAGTATTTCGTGAACTCCTGGCTTTTCCCCATTTATGATTCAGAGAAATGGCGATACTAATTTGATGGGGACAAGACGGTGACTTTCTATTTATTTATATATAAATTTTTATATAGAGTCGGTGACTGCGAAGAGGTAGTCTTTTCTCGTTGGTGGTGGGGTGCATCTGGTCCTAGAGTAAGGAAAAATTCGTATCCAAACAAATGATGCCACGTCATCCCCAAGCGAAACGTGGGAATTGGGGGAAGGGCGAAAGCAACACGTGGGAGAATGTTATTGGCTAGCGTCTCACAGGGGACAAACACAAAGCACCCACCCTGATCAAAGCGAAGAAAAGACGAAGGCCAAACAGTGGCGCTCTGCCTTCTCTCTGCATACTCTCGGTGCTCGTTGATGTTGCGTGAGACCGTCTCGAGGTGCGGGGACGTAGCTTTGTCCACCTCCTCCTCCACCTCCGCCGACCAAACACCGTCGATTTGGCCGAAATCGAATCGGACTTGAACGAAGAAGAAGGACCCGGTGGACTAGTTGGGCCACGATGTATAAGCTCTTTAGCTTCTCTAACCCGTTCTTCGTTTGGTGAAATAGAGAAGAATTAAACATGTTCTCTAGGTTTTCTTTCTCACGAATATAATGCTTTCTCTGACAAATAACTCATTGTTTTAATTTATGGATGTAGAGCATGTGTATGTTGGTAGAGATGTGATCTGAAGCTCTATTGGTTGGTGCTGATTAGACCTGTTAAACGGGTGAGTTGGGTGGGTTTGGGTTAGGTCATAAATGGTCTGACCCAAATTGATCAATTAACCCGTTTATGACTAATGTATTTGTAATGTAAATATCCCGACCCATACCCGACCCGACCCGACCCATATTACTAAAACACTTCTATATTTAACTAAATATAAGAAAACTTATTTCTTATGACTTTTTTTTTTAAAATTATACTACTAAAATATTTTCATACAATAGAATTTTTAATTATTTTTTTAATTTATTAATTTTAATATATATTTTTATTTTTTTAAAATCCAATTTTTAATTTTTCCTTTATTTTTGGCCGGTGGCCGGCCAGGACGATGGCCGGTGTCTAGCCATGGGCGAGGACGAGCTCACCGGCCTTGGCCTCACCAGATTGGCGACCTCGAGCTAGCCCAAGGCCGGCAACCTTAAGTCTTGCCAGATTGGCGAGGCTGGAGCCTTGCCACAAGCTGGCGAGGCTGAGCTCGTAGGAGGTCTCGCCAAGCTCGGCCTCGCTAGCTTGTGGCAAGGTCGTTTCTCCCTTGTGGCCGGTGACAAGGTAGAGACTGAAGCTTACGATTTTGCGATAGGTGGTGTTCTCATGCAGAATGGACACCTGGTGGCGTTCGAGTCTCGAAAGTTGAATGAGATGGAGTGACGCTACATGGTCCAAGAAAAGGAGATGACTGCGGTGGTGCACTGTCTACGTACGTGGAGGCACTATCTCCTGGAATCGAATTTCATTGTGTAGATGGATAACGTGGCCACGAGTTACTTTCGAACACAAAAGAAGTTGAGTTTAAAACAAGCACGATAACAAGACTTCTTAGCTGAGTTCGACTATGTTGGAGTCTAAACCAGCAAAGGCTAATTTAATGGCCGATGCCTTGAGCCGGAAGACGGAGTTGGCCAACATCATAAGTCGACCTAGCTATCCATGGATCAACCGTATCAAGGAGGGGCTCAAGCACAATCTAATGATTCGACAACTCCTTAAGTACGTGCGGGAAGGAAAAATCAGACAATTCTGGTGGGAGGACGATCTCCTTTACACCAAGGGATGGCGACTATATGTGCCGCTCTATGGGAGACTACGGAAGGAAGTGCTGCAAGAGTGCCACGATTCCAAATGAACGGGATATCCAGGAATCTACCATACCATGGTGCTCGTTGAGGACCAGTACTATTGGCCTCACTTGTGGGACGATGTCAAGGCGATGTGAAAACATGCCTCTAGTGCCAACAAGATAAGATTGAGCAACATTCACCGTCGAGGCTCTTCGAGCCACTTCCCATCTCGGAACGTCCATGGGAGAGTATCTCTATGGATTTCATTGTGAATCTACCTAAGTCCGAAGGATGTCGGACCCCATGGTCATAGTGGACCGATTCTCTAAGTACGCAACGTTCGTGCTCGCGACAAAGGATTGTTCGGTTGAGGAGGCGGCCAAGCTATTTGTCAAGCACGTCGTCAAATACTGGGGAGTCCCACGAACGATCATGAGCGATCGCGATCCTTGATTTACCGAGTGGTTTTGGATTGAGCTCTTTAAGTTATTGGGGTCGAACCTCAATTTCTCCATGAGTCTACATTCCCATACCGATGGACAGACGGAGAGGGTGAATGCACTTCTCGAAATATATCTCCGACACTATGTGAGCACAACGCAAGCAAATTGGGCGAGATTGATCGATGTAGCTCAGTTCTCGTACACCTTACAGCGAAGCGAGTTCATAAACTAGAGCCCATTTGAGATCATGATTGGGCAAGAGCTGCTTACTCCAAGCACGGTTGCCTCGGGCTATCGGGAGAATAGCCAATCCGTGTACAAATTTGCCAAAGAGTGGCATGAGCAAGTGGACTTAGCGTGGGTGTGCCTACACAAGGCCTCCAAACGCATAAAGAAATGGGTCGACAAGAAGCGACAGCACGTGGAATTTCAGATCGGGGACCTAGTATTGGCCAAGCTACATGCGATCCTTCGATATAGGGATGAGCACAGAGGCTTGATTCGTCGCTACGAGGGGCTCTTTTAAGTGCTCAAATGGGTTGGGAAGTCGCATACAAGTTGGAATTGCCATCGAAGCTCAAGATACATTCGGTGTTCCATGTAAGTATGCTTAAGCCTTTTCACGTAGATGAGGAAGACCAGGACTGAGGGGGATCACAGCGGGCACCGCTTGGGGCAAAAATCTTGTATGACTGAGATGTCGAATGCATCATGGCTAATTCGATCATACGGAAGAAGTATCGGGCGCCGAGGCGAGATTAATTGATCCACTAGAAAGGCCTTCCGAAGAGTGAAGCAAGTTGGGAACCCTCCGTAGCTCTTTGGCAGTTTCGAAAGCTCATTGTCGCATTTCATGCCAAAGACGCAATGAGGACATCACTCGATTAGGTGGAGGAGAATGACACGACCCAAGGGAGCGAAGGGCTCTGAGCCCGTTCACGAGCGAGACGCGGCCCCTTATGTGCCTCGGACGTGGCTCATCCGTGACTAAGTGCGAGCACTGTCCGCGACCCTTTAGTTGCCTCTGACACACGACCTTGCAGCTTCCCTTAGCAGGCGTCCCTTGAGCTTTCCCATGCCCCTAAGGCCTCTGGAACTTCTGGTGTAGATATGTAATGATTGTATCGGTTCAAATACCACCGTTGGATCATGAGGGGATTAACGAATCAGGTTAGACCCGCACTTGTATATATAGGGGACCCTCCCCCTTCATTTGTACATGCTCATTTGCAAAGAAATACTACTACAGTGCTTTCTCTCCATTCTTATAAATTGAGTGTGTGTGCAAAGCTGACTTGGGAGTGATCCTAAGGTCGCACGGGAGTGGGATCGTTTGTGAATCAATCGATCCGTGACACTAGATTAAGTAGCAACTATTAAACTACACATCTGCAAATATTAACGTACGAAACTTGTCAACATAAGTAGATGCATGTAAGAAGGAGATTGATATGTGTCCAATCTACCACATTGCTTACAAAGGAAGACCACGTTGACCAAGACATCGAAATCGAACTTACTGTTGTTCCATATCTAAGGACTTTAAGTTCGGCAGAAACTTTTAAAGATGCACAAATGCACAAATTTATCATGTTGACATGAAAAGAAAGAAGTAGGGGAATATATCAATGAAAGGAGATACATACATAAGCACCAACCAAAATAACAATGTAGAACTACTATGATCAGCAGAAAAAAAAAGTAACCATAAGGCTTTTATTCGAATTTGTCGAGACAGGAACTGTCACAATTACAATAATGCATAACTACTATGATAAGATAATTAGCCAAAATAGGGATTTTATTCGACAGATCTGTCTAGAGACAACATGTTGCCGCCTAGCGAGGAACTCTAGAACTATTATGATCATAACAAAAAACGTAACTGTAAAACTTTTATTCGATAGATCTGTCGAGACATAGCATGCAACAACGTAGCGACGAATTGTCGCATGTACAACAATCTACTACGATCAACTATAGGTAGGATAAGAAAGAATCAAATCCGTCCTCTAAGCCTCCTCCAACAAGGCGGAGAGCTTCATCTATAGTACAATCAGAAATGGAGAAGAACGAGCATCAAAGAACCGGATGATGAAGCAAAATCAAAGAGAAAAGAAGGCACGAATTTAACGCACCTCTAGGTAGAAACAGAAGCAGTAAGAGCATCATCGTCCTCTTTCCACTTCCTCTCCTTTCTCGGATGCGTCAGGTTGGCACAAGCTCCATCAGCGTAAGCTTCCTCGCGGGCTTTCAGTTGCTGAATGTTGCGAAAGAGACTTTTGCAAGTAGGACATTGGCGCTTGGAGTTATGGCGGATTAAGGAGGAGTTGTGGCTTCGGAAGCCATCTTCCGTCAGTCATTTATGGCAAGGGAAGCAGTATTTCGTGAATTCTTAGCTTTTCCCTATTTTTGATTTAAAGAAATGGCGGGACTAATTTGATAGGGACAAGACAGTGACTCTCTCTCTCTCTCTCTCTCTCTCTCTCTCTCTCTCTCTCTCTCTCTCTCTCTCTCTCTATATATATATATATATATATATATATATATATATATATATAGTCGGTGACTGCGAAAAGGTAGTCTTTTCCCGTTGGATGGTGGGGTGCATCCGATCCTAAAGTAAGGAAAAGTTCTAATCCAAGCAAATGGCACCATGTCATCCCCAAGTGAAACGCGGGAATTGGGGGAGGGGCAAAAGCAATACGTGGGAAAATGTTATTGGCTAGCGCCTCAACGGGGACAAACACAAAGCACCCGACCTGTCACACCCCGATCCCCACGGGCACACGTCATCCCGCTCCGGTCGTGAATAATGCGACAACCTAGGATTTATCGCCGACCCAAATGAAAGAACTAAAGAGCAACACACGCGGAAGCAAATCAAACTCTTCATACAACATTTGATCAAACGGGGTAATAAAGAGACCACGGAAATACATCAACAAAACACTTTTATAAATATAACATTACTTACCATTCACATCATACAAGCCTTACTAGAGGCCGTTACAACAAACCATGCTCCATAAAAAATGGTCAAGTGATTGGGTTAGCCTAACTTTACTACTCAAAAGATGTACGGATCGGATAGGAGTACTAAGCATATCAATCACCCCCATGGCCAGGTGGCGTCTTTGAATCAAACTCAAGGAACTTCGGTGAACTCGGATCCGCCATATCGTCGAACGGCTTAAGCTCGGACTCCCCAAGCGGCGGCTCCTCATCAGACTCCATCGTCTCCAACTCAGGCTCTGAATCCTCCGGGCTAGTGACGACACTGTCTGGTGGCATGATCTCTATGGGGTCCCATCCCTCTACTTCATCGTCCAAGGGACGATCAAATCCTCGCAACGGTCCAAATAAGGCATCTCCCTCCCGATAAAACCATGCCAAAAAGGTATGGGGTTTCCAAGCGACCTCACCCTCGTCTACCCATACTATACTTGCATACCTAATGTGTATCCTATCCTCCTCTACTGGGTATTTCGTCAACTTGTGGTTCATATCCATAGGAACCCTAAAACGTTACGGAGGGCTGTTAAGGTCCATGATCAAGGTTTTGAAAGGTTTGGGTAAACAATAATGAGAATAATCTCAATAAGTCACTACCTAAACATCACTTAGGCTAGCGCGTATCGCAAGACAGCTCGGAGCATGCAAGGTTCATCACTCAACGTGCCACAACAATCACATGCGTCCCTACCTTGCCTTGTCACATACACAAACCCTGCATGTTAGTATCTAGCCATAAGATGGCAACCATTCATCGCACATAACAACCTGAATCGGGGCAAGCATGTATAGCATACTTAATAATCCGGACATATCCAATAATAGTCTCACATGACATACCACAATACATATCACAATCACAAGGTCCAGATTATTAGCGGCCCCTCGGCCCCTTAGGCTATAGGGCTTCCGGCGTAACCGAGCATCGTCCCGCTATGTCGATAACTGTATCGTCCTATGTCACACGCATCAAGACGGCATTCTATAAGGAGCATCAATCTGGCCTCCACCGCGATTGGCATCCGGGCATTCGATAAATTGGGTATCGTCTCACGTAAAATGCATCAAGACGGGTTACAACCCCGTGTAAAACGCCTTAGGGTATTATGTGAGCATACGGGCATTCAACACTCAAACAAATTTCTCATCTTTTGATTAGCCAATTGCCATTCAATTCATGCTCAGCTCATAACCAACCACGCTCTCACGTGCAACAACAACATCGAAAGCTCCCGAGAGAGAGAAACCAAATTTACACAAAATCGGGCTAAAAATTCATAATTGTGCAGTAACCAAAACCCTTTCAAAATAAATAGTAATTCAACTCCAAAAATTCTAAATTTTGAATATGTCATTGGAAACATCTCGATAAATATTTTTCATGAAGGACATGAAAACCAATTCCGGCTGTAAATAGCTATTTTTTTCACCCAAAGTCAGATCGAAATTTGCCCACCAATCATCACCCAAGCACAACCAGCCATCAAACCAACTTTAATCAACCCCTAATTAGCCCCTAAATATGCTATTGATAACTTATTAACTTAACCAAGGTTTAGGGAGTATTTACTAGGAGTCCTAAGCTTAAGATAAGCAAGATCAGTCAAGCAAACCAAGTCCAATAGCTGCTATTCCGGCGGCCGGACGGGAAGATCGATGGTGGCTTTGGTCACGGCGACTATGGCTGAGGCGAACACAAGCTGGTGGTCACGATGAGGGATGGTGTTGGCTTTGGTGGTGGTTGGTGGTGTCGGAAAAACGGTAAGGAAAGAGGGAGAAGGAAGAGGTGGTGGCGTGAGTAGCAGGACCGGCGACCGGCGGCTACTCCGATAGCTTTACGGTGGCGTCACGATAGCTAGCGGTGGCTAGAATAGTTGTTGGTCGAGCAAGGTGAGGGGGAGATGGTGCTCGGTCGAAAATGGAGGGGGACAAGGGGGAGAGAGAGTGAGCAAAAAAGAATAAGGGAGAGAGAGAACATGATCTGATTTTTACTATTCCTACTAACAAAACCTTAATACCAAACCCCTCTCATAAATCCAAGGGTTCACATTCTATCATCTTTCCCAAGCCAAGATTCAAGGGCCCAAAATTTTTCTCCCAACAATTTTCCAAAATTCCTCAATGGCAATCAAAATAAAAAGACAAGATGAGGAGGGGCATAATTGTCCAAGAATTTTGACCAAGGAGGGAAAGTCCAAATGTTCAAATTTCCCTTCAACCTTTTAAATGAATTCAAATATCCTCAGGGGTAAAATGGTCTTTTTTCATACCTGGTCCAAATTACACTTTTTCGATAATTCTGAGCGATCCAATAGTTGGCCACGCTTGATGAGATGGAGTCCGATAAATTTTCGTGAAATTTTGAAAATTCGACATCCCATTCTAGATTCTAATTCATGGCCAATCAATCGCGATTTTAGTGTATCTCAAACTAAAGGGCAGCTTTTAGGAATTACGCGTATCAACTCATGGCCGATTCGATATCGAGCCACATCTAAGTTTACTCTAGTCATGACAACCTCGATGGTCATGTAATTATAAGGGTTAATCACTAGTTTCAATTGATGCTGTCGTTCATATTGGGTTTGGGATCGTTCGAAATTCATAAAATGGTCAAGCGAAATCACCCGCGATCCAATTGTATAATATTTGTGAATTGTCCCATAGCCATCCTTGGATCGATCTATAATGGCTCAAAATATCTCCTCATCAACCCTTATGGTCAAAGTGTTGATTCACGGCTAAGTTCTTAGGTCTACGTACTTGATTTCTAGCTAGCTATTCCCTAATGGTAAGTCATCTCAAGAGTGATCAATTTCCAGTGAGATTTAACTAAAGTGCATCGATGAGATAATCATTTCATAAATCCCGAAAATGGGTCGAATTTCAGACTGTCACACAACCTGATCCGAGCGAAGAAAAGACAAAGGCCAAACAGTGGCGCTCCGCCTTCTCTCTGCATACTCTCGGTGCCCATCAATGTGGCACAAGACCGTCATGAGCTGCGGGGATGGAGCGTCATCCGCCTCCGCCTCCACCTTCGCCGACCGAACGCCGGCGGATTGGCCGAGATTGAATCGGACCAAAACGAAGAAGAAGGACCTGGTGGATCGGTTGGGCCACGATGCAATAAGCTCTTCAGCTTCTCTAACCCGCTCTTCGTTTGGTGAAATAGAGAAGAATCAAATATGTTCTCTGGGTTTTCTTTCTCACGAATGCAATGCTTCCTTCGACAAACAACTCCTTGTTTTAATTTATGGACGTAGAGCACGTGCATGTTGGTGGAGACGTGATCTGAAGCTCTGTTGGTTGGTGCTGATTAGATCTGTTAAATGGGTGGGTCGGGTCGGGTCGGGTTTGGATCGGGTCATAAATGGTCCAACCCAAATTGACACATTAATCCGTTTATGATCCATTTATTTGTAGTGTAAATATCCCCACCCATATCCGACCCAACCCATATTGCTAAAACACTTTTATATTTAAATCAATATAGGAAAACTTATTTCTTATGACTTTTTTTTAAAAATTATACTACTAAAACATTTTCATATAATACAATTTTTAATTATTTTTTTAAGTTTTAATAATTTTTTAAAATCCAAAATTTAATTATTTTTACTTTTTCCTTTATTTTTGGCCGGTAGCTGGACACGATGACGGCCGGCATCCGACCACTGGCTATAGGCGAGGATGAGCTTGTTGGCCTCGGCCTCGCCAGATTGGCGACCTCGAGTCTCGCCAGATTGGTGAGGCTAGAGCCTCGCCATAGGTTGGCGACGCCGAGCTCGCCTGAGGCCTTGCCGACCTATGGCAAGGTCGTTCCTCTCCTGTGGCCGATGGCCGACCGTCGCCGTGGCTGGCCACCGGCCGAAAAGAGAAAGAGAAGAAAAATAAAAGGAAATAAAAGAAAAAAGAAAGAAAGAAAAGAAAAAATAAAAATAAAAAAATTGATTTTAAAAAAATATATTTTTATAAAAAGAGGGTGGACTTAATGAGTGGGTTGGAAATAGGTTCCATGTTCAACCCATTAAGACCCATTTATAATAGGCTTTAAAACTTTAAGAACTATTTAAGTTGAGCTCTTCAAAATTGTATTAATCCATTTATGATCCATTTATTTTTTAAATGGATCATATATGGATTTTAAGACCTATTTAATAGGTCTAGTGCTGATCGGAGAGGATTTTTCAAGTGTAGAGAGAGAGTGCGATGGCCACCGCACTTATCAAGAAGGGGAGGAAAAAGGCGATAATATTGCGTTGCAAGTTCTCTTCTTCTTCTTCTTCTTCTTTTGATCCCTTTCTGTCTTTTGCTCTTTTGTGGGCTCGTTTTACTTGGAGTTGGAAATGGTAGAGTTAAATCAATTTGCTAGCAATATGAAGTAGTGATTCCAGAATGAAACGTTTAAATGAAAGAGACAAATTTATTGTGTGATTGAATGGAATTTTAACATCACAACTTCAATTCCAGTTTAACTGAAGAACTTAGTCCATACATACTGATTGAAAGACAAGTGAATCGCAGATTTGCAAAGTACTAAATAGTTACATTTGCGGTACAATAGTGGGATAGTCTTTTGAGTTTAAAAAGTGGAGCCTAATAGTGGCTTACTTGCAGTAACTTTGCTTTTAACCGTACAATGATACCTGCGATTTATGACGCTGCCTGATGAATAGGAAATTGCCCGTGCTGTAGATGAATTGTCTTGTCCTATCAACTTTCTGTTGACTCTTGCTGATTTCCAATCTAGGAACTTTCTGGGGAGCAATTGCGGAAGATATCGCCGCAGTTGAACCGCTGACTGGCTTTAAGGGTACAAATAGTTATATCAAGCATCCTTTTGCATTTGATTTGCAGCTAATCACAGGGACGAGGAGGAACAACTGATTGGTGCAATCGCTAATTGCAGGGCTCATCTCATGGCCTTTCCTTCCAGCGGTCGCTGCAGGAATGTACTTTGATGTTCCGGTAATACAAAGGAATATTTAGCTCCATTAAGCATAGGACGATCCAATCTGCTATGTCTCCCTCTGTTAACCTATCAAATGACTAAGGATAGCCTTGGCTTCCTTTTCCTTCAGGTAGAGTACTTGTACATTGGAGCGGCTCTCTTTGCTGTTGTCTTTTGCATCATTGAGATGGATAAGCCTGACAAGCCCCACAACTTTGAGCCCCAGATATACACCATGGAAAGAGGAGCCCGTGATAAGTTAATCGCCGACTACAACACCATGGACATAAGGGATTTCAATGAGAAATACGGAGATCTGTGGGACTTCGCCATTGTAAGAGATGATATAACCAAAAGATGACTGCTCCTAAACTAAAGATGGCAATTGTTCTTTAACGATCTCTGTATATGAGGAAATTACAGGTTCATGTCCTTCCTTTCTAGATTGCCTCCTCTGTATTTTCCAGTTTTGCCTTTCACTCCCATAAAGCTAAAGCGATGTAAAGGAAGAGAAAGCTTGTAGAAGCAGCTGTTTATAAAAACTGCAATGATGATGCATAGCAGTGCAAAACTTGCATTGTTAGTTTCATTTCTTCAATTTCACATTATTATCCCGGACCTAAAGTAAACTTAACTGCATTGCACGGGTCGACTTTAGGTAATGTCTTTCTGTTCGGCGGGATATACACACACTTGGATATTTTCCTTGTAGAAAAGTTCCGGTACCTTTGACCATTGGTGGAATGGGCAAGTACGTTTGACGCTAGGTGAATACGCCTTGTTACAAGTCATAGCATGAAAAGACTCAGGCTAGTGATTTCTGCTGAAGAGTGAAATAACTATCAAGGATGTCCAGTTTCTTTTCCCTTTCTCTTTCTTTTTAGTTTACTGTGGTCTTGGAAAAATGGATAAGCAGTGGCATATATGTCTTTGAAGAGTTAATGTTCAAATTTCTTGGCGTGATTTCATCATGACGTTTTATGAAGAACGGGAACCATTTCTAAGCTAGGTGAATGTCATTCAGACAGGAGGACAATGCATTCTACTTATCAACTTAGCACGGTGATTTTGCTCCTCCTCCACTCATGGACATAGGTCAATGGACAAACGATGCAATTCATCGCCTTACTTCGTTTATATATTTACTTATGTACGTTCGACCTTTAATATGTTGTACCATTTTGCACAAGCAAGTATACGATCTTGTCTCATTTCTTTTTCAACATTCCATATGGTCCCAGGAAAATTTAATGTCAAGATTTCATACACAACATGGACTTCGAGGGTTGCTGTAGGTCTGATGCATCCTCTTTGACACAAATTAGGCTGCAAAATGTTTTGTTCAGACAAGATGCTGATTGCGCTGCAACATGCAACTTCACCTCGATATACATTTTGCGGGTGGAATTTAATTCTGTCGTAGAATAACAAAGAACTCCTCGAGCTTGCATTGTCCCCCCTGCCAATGCAAGTTTCGCAATTCCCATAGCAGATTTAGTTCATCTTGGACAGTGCTGGCCTGGCTTAGAAAAACGTGTCTTTAACTAGGGAAAACTGATCTCTACCGCATTTTGATGTGGTAGGTTGGAAGAGAAAAGCAACACGTGTGATTCTTAGGATGTTTTACTAAAAACTTGTTTCTAGCTTCGTGCTGCCGTGTAGTAAAGGGTTTTGGAGGCTTTCTATACGCAGCTTCTTTACATCTTCTTTTCCTTTTAGAGAATTTCAACATAATTTGCTCTTATATCTTAAGAATAATAACTAATGAAGAGACTTCTTTTATACATTTTACGAACATGCACTGGCTGGGTGAAAGGAGCAATTGTTTTTTTGGGGGCTGTGCCGAGGCGAAGCACAGTGTGGAAATTTAGTTAGAGGGTGATTTTCGCGATGCAAGAACAATCTATGCGTATGATATCGTAAATATACATTTTTTAATATCAATTTCATTGTATACATATTAAATTTCATTAATTAACAGAAGTGCGACGTTGTAGACCGTAGATTTTTCATCACGGACGTATTGATTTTTTCATAATAATAATCGATTTATGATATTGCAGAGTCACGAGCACTATAAATTCACTCGATTGTGTATTTTTTTGGTCGAAAGCTATGAATACGAGGTTATCCGATCACACCACTGTTTGATTCCGAAATCGAAATGTCAAATTCACATCATTGTTTCGTAGAATTTTGGATGATATTCTTCACAAAATAGGCAAAAAAAGGCAAAAAAAAAAAAAAACCCGACCTCGCGAGGGAGAAAGACGCCCAAATGACCCGATTCTCATTTGACCCGGAAAGAATTATACTAGTTGACTTTCATTAATTTTTTTTAGTCAAATTGTTCTATCCATGTGTACGTGTTGGAAGAGTGAAGCCGAGTTGAATTGAAGATGCAACGACGGATTTCTTTTTATTATGCATTTTTCCATCACTAGAAAGGGCGTAAGGAATTATTAAAATTTTATTTTCTTCAATTCCTAATGAAGTGGAGCAGAAGATTTAGGCCTTTTGTCTTTTTCTGAGGAGAAATGTTACTTACTGATTTTCTTTTATTATAAATAATTTAAATCTCTTATGTGTTTTAAAATATTTCGATATTATGGAGGGCGATACCATCCGTACTACTAGCGAAAGAGTACACACACGTGTACGCGCAACGAATAAAAAGAATTTCCTTTTTTTTCTTTTAGAAAAGAAGAAGAAGAATGCATGTATATATATTCATGCTCGCTTTAGGATGAACGACAGCATGCTCTTTATTAACACCACCCAAAACATAAGTATGGCATAGTGCCATACTCAAATATTAGTTCGAGGACGGAGGTCATGATTGGAGTCGCTAAGTCCATTCAGGAGCGGCTTAAGTGGCGTGAACCATGATTAGTAGCTGATCTGTACTTGTATGCAAATCACGATACCGATCCTGCAAACAGATTATACGCACAACTTGTAGGAATATAAATACAATATGATATATGATATATATTATGTCCTCTTGGAAATTGACCTCTTAATAATTGACATAATTAATGCAAAGAAGAAAGAACTCTCTTTCTATCAAAGCACTAACACCAATAAGATAAGAAAAGGGTTAATGATTTTACTTATCTAATGTTAGTGTTACTAAAAGAATGCTTTAACATTGATTCACGTAATATATAAAGAGGTGATTACTCATTAATTATGGATGATGGATAATAAGTAATTACCTAATTCTATCTTCTTCTTCTTTTTTTTTTGGTCTGTTTTTCTATCTTCTGACAAATAAGGAAACAAAACAGGAGATCTTTTGATACCGAAGATTAAGAGATGCACATCCCTATTTCTCGTGTTTTGGTTAAAAAAAGTTTGGAGTATATTAGCGTGTGTTATCAGAAATGCACCTCCGTATTTAATAGATAACATACTAATTTTTCTGCCGCAAATTTTTTTGTATATTTAATTTATTATGTTTTGGGTGCACACAAACAACCTGAGAAAAAAGTAGAAATTTTTGCAAGGCATAAATGAGAAATCTCAGCAAGTACTCCTTGAACACGTCCACGACTCCTTAATATTAGAGGGTGTTTAGTTCCTGAAACGACAACGTTTCTATGTAACCGCTGCCAACTTAGGTGACTCGTTTCTGTGCTTACTTTTTTTTTTTATTTATAGAAATTGGATCAATCTAAGGTAACGGTTTCTAAATAATGCCAAGGGAAGTGACAGGGACTGTAGTTTTATGATGATAATGTGGCCCAACCACAAAGCTTTATACTTTCCAACTTTCTAATCATCTTTAGATTTGTGATGTCATCGGTCAATTAATTTGCTTTTCTTTTTCGTATTATGGGTTTAATGTCTGTATATTCTGTTTCTATCTTCTTTTGCGTTACACACAAAATGTATCTATAGCTCTGAAGATTGTGAACCACTAAAGCTATGGGATCGACGAATTTATTCATATCAAGTGAATATCCTCGTCCTAAACGGATACCGTAAGAGAACATATTAATATTTGTACATACATGTACAATAAAAAATTAAAATACATGTTGGTTTACTTGGGTTTTTCTTCAATTTATCATGCCAAAATCGGATAAACATCACATTATGTTGTTTCCTCTTTTGGCTGAGTGAAATATTCGTCACTTGTTTAATTTTAGCAATTGTATTTCTAGGTGATAACTCTAATCTAAGAAACATAATTCAAACGATTCTTTGTTTCCTTTCCCAGTTAAAATTTGGATTCCTATTTGGAGTCGGTGTATCTTTCTATCAATTAGCAAATAACAACGTACTATATATAGACCCTGAGTGGTTAATTACTAACGTCATCGAAGCCTATACTCTATCTCCCCTTGTGATTTTCGGCTTCATCTCAATTAGATAAAGTTGAGAATGGCGAGAAATTGGGCAGATCTCCCACCAGAGTTGCTAGGACTATGCTCGCAACACCTTTGTCCAAAGGATTTGTCGGCGTTCCGAGCAATGTGCCACTCGTGGCAATCCGCTGCGGTCGAAGAGAGGAGCGACGTCCCGTGGTTGATGCTGGCCGACAAAAAGGGTAAGCGGTGGCGCGAGTTCTTCTGCCTCCCATGTCAGCAGGTTCACAAACAGTTCATGTCCGAAGCGAAGGCGAGGAGATGCTTCTCCTCGCGAGGTTGGGTATTGACGGTCGGCAGAGACTGGGAAGTCCACATGCTGAACAATCCCATGTCGCGTCGCAGCCATATCATTAAGCTTCCCAATTTGAAAAAGTTCCCCAACATCGAAGTTGAAGACTTGCGCCTGCATCATCACCCGTATGGTGACTTCATCGCTAAGTTCGTCCTATCTAACAGCCCTATTACATCCCCAGATTACAGGGTCATGGTGATCTATAATAACGATGGACGGCTAGGGCTTTGGAAACCTGGTGGCGAGGAGTGGACGGCGGTGACCGCCCCCGAGTATTGTAATTTCGATGTCATATTTTGTGAAGGGTGCTTTTATGCTCTTAACTGCAACGGTGACATATTGAGGTGCGACGTGGACGGACCAACTCCGCTTGAAGCTCGAGTAGTTTTCCAGTTGCCGCTAGAATTGGTAGGTTTCGAGCAAGCGTATTTAGTGCGATCAACGGCAGGGTCTCTATTGGTGGTGTCGCGACGGGGACAATACAAACCTCAAGGAACCTTTCGATTTCATGTTTTTGAGATTGACCTGGAAACACAATCATGGAGGGGAGTTAAGACCTTGAAGAACATGTCACTCTTTTTGGGCTGTAATTCTTCCTTCTCTATGGAAGTCGACGACAGGCATCACATTAAGCCGAATTGCATTTACTTCACGGATGATTTTCTCATTTTTTCCCGGACAACTAAAGATGGAGGAGGCAAAGACATGGGAATATACCACCTCGAAGATGGTACGATCGAGCCACACTTCAGGGGGAAATCTTACAGCCATTATTCTCCTCCGCTTTGGATCGAACCAAACTTGTAACTTGTTATGATTGATGATGGAGTGAGCAGACTAAGTGGGTTGGAACAAAAAGTTAGGGGTTCGTTCAAAATCGTACTGGAAGGTTAGATGTATAGGTTTTTGCTTTCTATTGTTTCATATTATATATGTTCTAGCCTAACGTCAGAAGTTTTTGTTTTTTGTTTTTGAAAATGTGGTTAGTTTTGTTCCACCGATATAATTTCATAGCGGATTCATATCTGTCCCTCGAACAAAATCTCATACTTTTTTTTTGCTGTTTCGAAATTAGGAAATTTTTTTTGTCCTCGTTGTCGAAGCGGATGCTTGCTTTTTTCAGCGTTTGACTCATCTTGCAAATTATCATAACTTGCTCAATTACACACTAAAGTCTTAAATTAAAGACCGACCGATTCTGGGGGACTAGATTGCACGTCAAGTAATGAAGGGAACTCTAATGTTATACTTTCAGAATTGAACAAAGATGTTAGTCCGGATAAACTTTACATAAAGTAAAAGAAGCCGGCCTCAGGAAAGTGAATGGGACTAAAGCCCTGTGCCATACCAATATCAAGCCAGTGGAAATCCTCAAAAAACTGTCCACAGATAGAGAATGTGCACTAGAATCGCTGAATTTGTGGAGGCCGACCGCGTATGCTGCGGAAACGGAGGCTAATTTGCAGGGATAACAGCATGCAGTCCGACCTCTAGCATGTGCGAGGACAGGTCGAAGCACGTTTTTGGGACCCATACCATCTCAGCGACGCTGCGGACATCATACTTGCCGAGTAGTCGGTCGGCGGCGACAACCATTACATCAGCCCCATGATTCTCAGAAAACTCCGAGATCTTTGATCCTAATTATCGGCGACCAACTGGGGACGGGATGCCTGGTGGATTGTTGTTTGCGCATTTACACGTACGCGTTGCTTCTTTGAAGCCTCTTCTTAAATTATAAATATACTTAAAAGGAAATTTAGTTTTCTTTCTACCTGTATATTTAGGGTTCAATGTTCGTGTTGTTAATTTTCTTGGTTCCCAGAACTTGATTAAGCACGAGCATTTCTGTCTAAAGATTGGGATAGCTCAGATAGCTTGAGAAGGTTGAATGAAAATTCATTTGCTCTTCCATTAGCTACGTAGGGATATTGCCTCATGGAAATCTTCAAGTAGACGAATTATTTTTATTAATCTCAAGCGCAGATTACGTTATATTGCACAGGCCATCTAATGATAAATCATATAAGTATTCGTGATAATGAATAAAGTACGATCAAAACGACTATATAGGTACGATTTGTTATGATCTGGACTCCATAAATGTGGTTGCGGGTGGTTGATCTAGCTATATGTTCCTCGAGCTTTGCAATTTGTAAGGCTTGCCCAAAGCTGCTTATTGTTGGTGTACTACTACAGTTCGTAGTCTTACCAAATCTATAATAACTTAATGAAAGGTCCAAGAATCGACCCTTCCTCTGTCATAAAATTCATTTTCCAGCTAATTAAGAACTAACTATATGTCCAAAAAAAAAAGAACTAACTAGAAAAAAAGGGGTTTTTTTTTGGGAGATATAAATCATTCGCGACAATTCCATATAGTAGGAGCCGCAATATAACGACCCTAATATATTTTGAATACGAACTGCGAACTATGAAACATCTTTCGTGTTTTTTAAACTGCATTTTCCATTTAAAAACTCTAGAGTCCTCTCAAGGAGAAATCGTCGCATGAGTTTAGATTTTGTACCTGGATATAGACATTCCGCGAACTCCATAAGAGGATCTGTCAACAGCCCGAAACGGGCATTCTACTGTACTTCCATTCTCTTCTTGTATTTCCTAATATATATAATCTCGCTTCCATCCAATTGAATTTGTAAGCGCCACAATTGCAATAATCCATGGTCAACAACGCTTTAATGAAGAATGTAATTGTTACTGGGGCCTGCGCCATATGTTTATGGGGGTGACTATTGGATGATTGCTGAGTTCATGTCATCACTAGATGTCATCTTTAGCATTGTAATGGGATGGCTACTGAATCAACTTACACGCGAAGGTCACTTTCCACAAGATCCTTTTTGATGCATGTGTTTATGGTGGTCATACACTAATATAAGATCGTGGCGTGTTTGGTGGTAGTCACCGGGGATTCCATGCAGAAAAATGGATTACAGAGCTTCCAGAAATTGTCATGAATGTGAAATCGACCTGTCCTTGGGTTGTTTACATTGTCACGGAAATACAGGTAGCAAGGTTCTTTTTACACATGCAATTTTCTTCTGATGTTAAATTTAACTTTTTTTTAATATTCAATGTGGTCCCTAACATTTTTTTCAATATAATCATTTCATTAAATGAAACATCTTGTGATGCCTTTTTTTCGCTAGCATGGAATGTCACCTCAACAATTATCAGACAAAAATATGCTTGGATCACCACCTTTTCTTCCAAGCTCAATTCTTTTTTTCTCTTTTTTCCCTCCTTTTCCTCCTGCTTTCTTCTTCATCTGGTCTTCGCCGCACTATACAGACTAGGATTTTGCCATCGCCATTGCTAGTGATCCTTGGAGCCATAATTTCATTGCACTCACCACCACCACTCCGCACTTTCTCTCCCATCACCGCCACCACCATCTCCCTCTCTCTCTCTCTTCCCAGACGATGTCGAAGTATAGCTAGAGGTATCCTATGAAATTGGGTTACAGAATAATCTAGCAAACTTCTTGGTTGTTGATATAAGTACTCTGTACCCTAGCGACAAAAGGGATGAGCATAAATATTAGACGGCCTCAATGCTCATCTATTGAAATCATCAGCAGCATACAGAACCCAAGCTTTCTAGAACAACTCTGAATAATTAATTACCTTTTACGATCGGAAATGAAGAGGAATAATATCATAAAAATTAATTCCTGAGGAAAAAAGAATTCACGTCGATGTGAACATGATTCAGGTAACTCGATACTAACAACTGACAAGACCTCTGCTTGAACACATCAAGCCTAGCGGCACCAATCTTTGCTGGGGACTCTACTAGTGCAGCACCAGCTTCTCCAAGTGTGTCGATTTTGCCCTGAGCCGTGCCTTTGCCAACCTGATGCGATAGCTGCACGAAGCGAGATATCGGACCTCAATTGTATGAGAAATAAGAACGTCCTAGGGCATAATGTAGGACATTACTCAACTGCCAGATCGAGTGGAAATGTGTTGAGAGTAATAAATGGACGAAATGCTCACCTCCAGCATTTCCCATACGACCGGGGAGAAGTCAGATCAGCAGTGAAGGCAACAACTGTCTTGCTTTCCTTGTTGATCACCAAAGACAGTTTAGTGAAAGTAAAGGAGAAGAATCATGTGGGGCAGCGCAGCACGAGTTGTCTTTGCAAGTTTAACTCTTCCAAATACACAAATCATATCTGACCTAAAAACACAAATGCACAAATCATCGCAAACTCCAGAGAAATCAAATTTCATTTTCACAGTCGATTGGTGATGTAAGAGCAGAAGAACTCAAACACTGACACAGGCCCAGTTCAGCACAAGCTTCAAATCCCTTATACCGCCATACTAAACTATGTAAGAGTTTTGAAACATGATGAAAGGCAAATAAGTAAAAAATTCATTACACTTCATTCGAATTTCAGTGACTTGAAGTTAAAAATTCTCTTTATAAATACAATCCGAAGAAGTGCTTAGTGCCCTCAGGGTACCGACTGACAATACGTAAACTTAAAAAGAAAAATTCTCTGTAGAGTTGCCTGCGTGCATGAATAGGAGGTACTGCAAGGGCAACAATTCCAGCGGTCCAGTAGTCCAAAAGTTTACTGTGAACCAGCTATGAAGCGAAAACAAGCATTACAAGCACAAGTACAGGTCCAAAAGTTACTTTCAAGTTGTTCTGACACCGACAACGTGTTCCCAAGTAATCTCCAGCAGTAAAGGAAAATATCTTCATTAAAAAGTATATGAAACACCAAATAAAGCATTCCACATGTGTACAAATTTTATGTTTGAATAGAGGAGACTAAATAATCAAACAAAAGCCCCAGTTATGTCTATCTCTTTCATTTTATGTCATGAACTGCCAAAGGGAAGAAACATAAGTCCTCACCTTAATAAATGCAGTGGTATCTTCTTCTGCAGTTCACCCTATTTCACCAATTAGGATGATCCCCGGAATTGTGCAAGTGACAGGAATAGAGACGTTCAACAGGATTGTATAGATGGAATTAGAAGATCGCCAATAATCCGAAGAGAATCGACATAGTGATGAAATTATTAGTAGAGATTCACTTTCAGGGACATCCATTCTAATTCAGTCCTTCAAGAAAACATACACTCCGTAGAAAAGAAAATACTCGCCACTGCATAAAGACTATTTTGATCTAAGCCAAAAGCATGGCACTCAAATTAGCAAAAGTTTAGAATATGTAGATAGATACTTTGTTGAAGCAATTTCTTGATTCTGCTTCTAATTTTTTGGCAGTCGTATATTTGACACGAAGATGGCAAAGCCATCACCAGCACACATAGGAGTTATCCTTTTACCACTAGTATAAAGCCCCACCTCCTTTACATCCTCTTCTTTAGGATGTAGATACTCAACACTGTCCATCTTATAGCAGCCCACTGCTCATATCTCAGAAATTAACGGATAAAGAGTGACAAAAATTTGAAATATGGCTAAGTTAGCGTCTTACTCTGACTAAACCATGTCGTTTCAGGACTAAACGTTCTCTAATATGAAGGAGTCGTGGACGTTTTTAAGGAGGAATTACTGAGATTTCTCATTTATGCCGTGCAAAAATTTCTACTTTTTTCTTCTGTTGTGCGCACCCAAAGCATAATAAATAAATTTACAAAAAAAATTTGCGACAGAAAAATTTGTATATTATATATTTTATAGGAATGTCTATTTCGGATAACACGCGCTAATATATTCCAAACTTTTTTAACCAAAACACGAGAAAGAGCGATATGTATCTCTTAATCTTTGATATTAAAAGATTTCCTGTTTTGTTTCCTTATTAGTCAGCAGATAGAATTAGCTAATTACTTATTATCCAACATCCATAATTAACGAGTAATCACCTCTTTATATATAACGTGAATCAATGTTAACGCATTCTTTTAGTAACACTAACATTAGATAAGTATAATCATTAGCCTTTTTCTCATCTAATTGGTGTAAACGGTAACGGTTGGTAAGTAATGGCAAGGGAAGTGACAGGGACGGTAGTTTTATGATAATGTGGCCCAACCACAAAGCTTTATACTGTCCAACTTTCTAATCGTCTTTAGATTTGTGATGTAATCGTGCAATTAATTTGCTTTTCTTTTTCGTATTATGGGTTTAATGTCTGTATATTCTGTTTCTATCTTCTTTTGCTTTACACACAAAATGTATCTATAGCTCTGAATATTGTGAACTACTAAAGTTATGGGATTGACGAATTTATTCATATCAAGTGAATATCCTCTTCCTAAACGGATACCGTAAGAGAACATATTAATATTTGTACATACATGTACGATAAAAAATTAACATACATGTTGGTTTACTTGAGTTTTTCTTCAATTTATCACGCCAAAATCGGATAAACATCACATTATGTTGTTTCCTCTTTTGGCTGAGTGAAATATTCGTCACTTGTTTAATTTTAGCAATTGTATTTCTAGGTGATAACTCTAATCTAAGAAGCATAATTCAAACGATTCTTTGTTTCCTTTCCCAGTTAAAATTTGGATTCCTATTTGGAGTCAGTGTATCTTTCGATCAATTAGCAAATAACAACGTACTATATATAGACCCTGTGTGGTTAATTACTAACGTCGTCGAAGTCGATACTCTATCTCCCCTTGTGATTTTCGGCTTCATCTCAATTAGATAAAGTTGAGAATGGCGAGAAATTGGGCAGATCTCCCACCAGAGTTGCTAGGACTATGCTCGCAACACCTTTGTCCAAAGGATTTGTCGGCGTTCCGAGCAATGTGCCACTCGTGGCAATCCGCTGCGGTCGAAGAGAGGAGCGACGTCCCGTGGTTGATGCTGGCCGACAAAAAGGGTAAGCGGTGGCGCGAGTTCTTCTGCCTCCCATGTCAGCAGGTTCACAAACAGTTCATGTCCGAAGCGAAGGCGAGGAGATGCTTCTCCTCGCGAGGTTGGGTATTGACGGTCGGCAGAGACTGGGAAGTCCACATGCTGAACAATCCCATGTCGCGTCGCAGCCATATCATTAAGCTTCCCAATTTGAAAAAGTTCCCCAACATCGAAGTTGAAGACTTGCGCCTGCATCATCACCCGTATGGTGACTTCATCGCTAAGTTCGTCCTATCTAACAGCCCTATTACATCCCCAGATTACAGGGTCATGGTGATCTATAATAACGATGGACGGCTAGGGCTTTGGAAACCTGGTGGCGAGGAGTGGACGGCGGTGACCGCCCCCGAGTATTGTAATTTCGATGTCATATTTTGTGAAGGGTGCTTTTATGCTCTTAACTGCAACGGTGACATATTGAGGTGCGACGTGGACGGACCAACTCCGCTTGAAGCTCGAGTAGTTTTCCAGTTGCCGCTAGAATTGGTAGGTTTCGAGCAAGCGTATTTAGTGCGATCAACGGCAGGGTCTCTATTGGTGGTGTCGCGACGGGGACAATACAAACCTCAAGGAACCTTTCGATTTCATGTTTTTGAGATTGACCTGGAAACACAATCATGGAGGGGAGTTAAGACCTTGAAGAACATGTCACTCTTTTTGGGCTGTAATTCTTCCTTCTCTATGGAAGTCGACGACAGGCATCACATTAAGCCGAATTGCATTTACTTCACGGATGATTTTCTCATTTTTTCCCGGACAACTAAAGATGGAGGAGGCAAAGACATGGGAATATACCACCTCGAAGATGGTACGATCGAGCCACACTTCAGGGGGAAATCTTACAGCCATTATTCTCCTCCGCTTTGGATCGAACCAAACTTGTAACTTGTTATGATTGATGATGTAGTGAGCGGACCAAGCGGGTTAGAACAAAAAGTTAGGGGTTCATTTGAAAATCGTACTAGAAGGTTCGATGTATAGGTTTTTCTTTCTATTGTTTTATATCATGTATGTTCTACGTCAGAAGTTTTTTTTTTTTTGATAAAGTGGTTAGTTTTGTTCCCTAGATATAATTTCATATCGGATATCTCTGTCCCCCAAACAAAATCTCATTCTTTTTTTTGGTCGTCTCGAAATTGGGAAATTTTTTTTGTCCTTGTTATCTAAGCGGATGCTTATTTTTTTCAGCGTTTGTCTCATCTTGCAAATTACCATAACTTGCTCAATTACACACTAAAGTCTTAAATTAAAGACCAACCGATTCCGGGGGTCTAGATTGCACGTCAAGCAATGAAGGGAACTCTAATGTCATACTTTCAAAATTGATCGAACATGTTAGTCCGGATAAACTTTACATAAAGTAAAAAAAGCCAGCCTCAGTAAAGTGAATGGGACTAAAGCGCTGTGCCATACCAATATCAAGGATCGCCACAAGCTTGAAAACGCCAGAGGAAATCCTGAAAAACTATCCAGAGAAGCTGAAAGGACATCATAAATTTGGTTAAAGAAGCATACTTGATTTACGAGCATCCAGTGTCGATCATAATACTTCAAACCGAGGACCGGCTTGGCCGAAAAGTAGAAGTGGAATAGCGCAATGCGCGTGCTCATTAGGAGCAAGCCATATAACATGAGTTGAGGATTCCAGAAATTGTCATGCCATGAGCCTCATTAGCACTTACAGAAATGTCAAATTTGATAGTACAGAGTTAGAGATTTGGATAGCATAAACTGCACGAGTTGAAGGACTGAAATATTCATTTATCCAAAATTTGAAAATATAGCGCTTGTGGAAATAATAAATGACAAGGAGTGTTATATTTTTCGATCACCGAAATGCCTTGATTCATCAAATTGTAAATAACGCTTAAATGTCGTCGATGATAACGTCTTAAGGTCAATGAAAATAGCATGAAGCTGAAGCATTTGATGAAAGGACAAGGTAAATAGTATAATTTTCACAATGATTAATAAGTTCTTTAGCCTCTTTGACTCTAAATCCTGGCTTCTAATTACGGCTTACAAGGCAGGTTGGGCTTCTAATTACCAGCATGTTCTCTAACCATCGTGCAGATATTTACTTTTGTGCTTGCATCCGCCGAGTTATTACTTAATATTCCAGAACCAATCTAATCTTGCATTCCAACGTCTAGCTCGGCAATCTGAAAGGTGCAAGAGCCGATATGCCGTCGAGCCCCTTCGAGTAATAGTGCGTCATGAACTCTCCGAGGGTGATTTCGTGGTACAAAGCCGGCCTATCTTCCGACACCAGCTCCTTTATCGGCCCGTACATCTTCGACGTCGGATCTTCATAAAGAGTGAAGAAGCAGGCGATGGATAGCCTTGGGCGGACATCTTTCGACAGCACTCGGTGCTCAACGCTTTTGAAAATATCGTTCGACATAAGCTACGAGGAAACAAACAAAACACATGTCAGTGGACCAATAGAACCTCTTTCATCTATGTCTTGAAGTTTCTTTCTAATTCTAGCCGAGAATCAATATAAGGCAAATCCCGGAAGAAACGCGCTACGGTAGTGTAAGGAGCGGGATCAAGAGCATGCCTGGAGGAGATCTCCAATGTTGACGACTAGAGCGCCCGCGACGGGAGGGACATCAACCCATTGATTCTGGTAATAAACTTGAAGCCCGCCGATATCATCTTGTAGAAGGATCGTGAGGAAGTCGGGATCTGAATGATTGGCAGTGCCCATGGTCAGATTGGGCTCGGGGCAAGCCGGGTAATAGTTATAAATAAGAGCATGCCCTTTAGCACAGTTCATGTTGCCAAGGTAGTCCGGCTTGAGGCCTAGCGCTTCCGATAGCAATTCAAGCAGAGTGGTCCCGACCGCCTTCACTTGCTTGGAGTATTCCATTTTTGCGTCCCTAGATAAGTTTCAAGTACCAAAATTCGAAAATAGGTTGGATAATACAAGACAGACTTTCTATCAGTCCACGGTACGAGGCGCTGAGATAAAATCTGTAGCGAGATATCGAGTAGTTTACCTGCAAACAGGAGGCAACTCTTTAAGGATCGAGCGGCTTGGGTTCCATGAGGCAGAATAAAGTGTCCCTCCATTACGCATACGTCGACTTGTACAAGTCAAAATTATACCAGAAATTCACCCTCCTCTTGCCCTCCCGATCATAGCACTGGGCCTTCGCCTCCTTCGGTAGCTCATGGAAGGCACGCACCGCCCCAAATGCCCCTTCCAATATGCTGTCGGGTACCCCGTGGTTCACCGCCTGGAGGAAGCCAACCTCACGCGCTGCCTCCAGGACTTGCTCCACTGCCTCCGGCCAATTCGTGGCGAGGTTCTTGAGGTCGATGACAGGGATTTGGAGTTCGGTCGCTCCAGATATGGATCGGTCACGGGCAATCTCTTTGGCTGGCCGGACGAAGATTCTCGGGATTTTAGCGAGGCCGGAATCAGAGAGGCCTTTCACGCCCGATTTTGTCTCGTCGAATTCTCTTAGCTCTTGGTAGCGGTTGTAGGTCGATGGAGTGATGTCGGTTGAATCAGCTGCCACCTCCATTTTCGCACCTTGCTTTGGTCAGTTATCAAGCAAGAGGGACAAGTTACTAGTGACAAGAGGTTGAGGATACCCTTATGTAATGTGTCCCTGATAGTTATATAGAGCGAGAAAGAGCAACTAATTCCCTGTGCATGAGGCTGTTGTATCTGCACCCTTTGCATCTAGACCGTATCTTATGCGCGTCCCAAGTGGAATCCAAGTACCATCTGCCAAAGTCAATAATCTTGATATACATCCGAATACGTAAGCCAGATTTGTAATTATTCCTATTTTACTTTCCAAATGCAAACGCAAAAGATCTGACATCTATTTCGAATCCTCTCGTAAAATTTGGACAGATCATCGATAGGCACATTATTATATGGATTGCATTTGATACCCTGCACAATTCATAAATGTTGTACGATACGGACAAAACTCCACCCGGCCAATTTCCAGCTGAAGTCATTCCTCCTTTGAAAACCTACTGCGAGAAGGTAGCTGTGATGATCCATTAATGTAGCCAAGAAGGTGTCTTTCACTACAGAAATGGTGGTCCGAGCCTGAGCTACAATCAAGCGCAGATAATTCATGCTAGCCCTGTTTAGATTTACCTACGCAACTATAAAGTAACACACAGCCGACTCTTATTGGGTGGTTGAATAAAGCGCGCTACCAGTTTGTCACGTCACTTTACTGCAAATGACTTTGCTGGACCAGACTTATTGGTGTTGCTCAGGTATATATATATCGAGCACGTGTTTCATTTTACTTTCATGACATTTAATTAGTGGTCTGAATTTCGTAAGCATTCAAATATGCCTTCCTCTCACCGAAAACCCGAGCTCCACAACCATGCATGCCCATTATCCTTATAAATCACCGGGAAAATTATTTAAAAAGTTTTAAATTTGTTATATAATGATCAATTTAGTTTTAAATATTTTAATTATACAAAATTAATTATAAAAATTTTAATGATTTTTCAATGTAATTCTTTCGATCAATTTACAAATATTCCAAATCACCACCAAGAGCATATGGACCTGTGAGCTACAGTGAGTGCCCAACGTGTCTGGGAGGGGAGATTTTTACGACCAAATATCCCATTATTAGCCAAAAATTTAAATTGTGGTGATTCAAATAAAAATAGCCACATCTAATTTAAGCCCGTAATCACTCAGCCATCTCCTTGATATTTTTTATTTTCTGATTAGGCTGCCATGATACCAATTTTTATTTATGTCTAATGGCAAGACTCGATCCAAACCATTTCAAGTACGATTTTAAAATGAAATTTCTAGATGATAAGTTAAGTATTGAAATATCCAACGTCACTTATCTATGGGCTTATATGCTTTTTATATATATGACATTCTTTTTACCTATTAGTTTAATTTTTTGGGTGAGACTTTTTAGTATTAGAGCCAATTTTTGTTCCAATTTACCATTTGTCAAATTTCATGTGTTATTCCTAAACTAACGGAAATCTTTTTTCGCTTGTTGTGGTGAATAAATTTACTTGCAATTGAAAATTTTGTGAGAACATCGCCATCGATCCAGCAAGCAAAATGTCCAAGATATGATTCTATGACTTCTCCAAGATTCAACATAAGCTCTCCTCTCCCGATTTAGGTGTAAATCTAAATCCAAGAGCTTTTCTCTCTCAATCTAAATTTAGAATTAGAAGTTTCTTAGAGGCATTTGATCTATGGTGGTTCAACATGTTGTTGTGCCCGCATGGCGATGGTGTTAAAGACACCGAACCAAGGCACATGCCGCAAATCGTAGTATCTGGAGGGAAAGACCTCAACGTGTGCCTATTACTAACGTCCGATCATTGGTGGTTGATTATTCTTTTATGCTATGACATATCTAGTCATTGGGATGAGAGCGTGCTATAGCTGCAAACTGTACTTTTTGTTTTCTGGGTTTTGTTTTGTTTTGTAATTCTTTTGGAACTTGCTTTACTTAGAAGCTTTCTATGTTCCTCTCATGTTTGATTATGATAAATGAATTCAAGAAAAAAAAAAACTGGTAAGTTCCATGCATCGCACGGGGTTTGAGTGCATAAACTTTTATATGCAGCTAAAATGGATTTTCTTAAAACACAATATCAATAAAAGCAATGAGCACATCTAACACATCAAGCCACAATTATCAAAAAAGTCCTAAGTCTATTACAATTATGTTAATTTATACCTAAATATTTCAATTGTATTAATTGAGTCATAAACATTTTCACATTTTACCAATTGCATTTATTTGGTCAATTTTGGCTAAAAATCGCCAATGTGAATACCGATCGTCTTGACATTGACATGAAATTTTTTAATAATATTTTAATAACTTTTTGGTTCTTCTTTTTTTTTTTATTTCTTTGCTTTTTTGTACTAAGGGCCAGCATGCCCTTGTTGTGGCCAATGAGGGCTTGGGTGAGGGCCATGACACCCTCGTTGGCTAAAGCGAGGGCCGCACCCAATCTGAGCGAGGCCGCGATGCCCACGTCAACACCGATCTTGCACATATGGCACAGCGTTATTGGTTGACACTTCCACGTCACGGCGCATGCACATACATATTGTGCCACATGTTGCAACCACGCTTGTTCATATCTACTTTACAAGGATGTATTAGATAAGATTATAGATTCACCAGCTTAAAAATGTATGAATTTTGTCCTAAAGCATGTATATGTATATAAAGATAAATCGATATGACGCTACTCAATTTGCATAAGTCTTATTCAATCAATTTTTAGTATCCACGCAATTAATTTGCCTAACCAACCAATATGCTAAATAGTGTCCGTGTTCGATGCAGCTGAAGATATTGTTATATCAGGCATAAAGAACCGATCAACTTAATAATATGGAACTGTACGTTAAAAAATGTATATGCAGAAACAGTAATGTACAAAAGAGGGGCAGCCACATTGACAATACATACATTTACGTACAAAGAGGCATATAACGATCAACAGCTGTGCCCTCAAATCTCAGTACAGTTCTAATCATTCCATCCACCTTCATTCTACAGAAATTTTGTGGATTTATCCACCACTGATTATTGCTTAAAATTGAAGCAATCCAATATTATAGTCGAATGGATATTGAACCAACCTGAAATGTGTCAAAGCTGAAGTACCGTTGAGCCCTTTTGAGTCATAGTATGTGATGAGCTCGCGAAGGGAGGTTTCCCGATACAAAGCCGGCGGCCCATCTTCTAACAATATTTCCTTTATTGGGCCGTACATTCTCGACGTTGGATATAGATGAAGAGTGAAAAAGCAAGCGACGGATTATCTAGGACCAACACGGTTTGCCAACACTCAATGCCAAACACTTTTGAAAATGTCATTTGACATAAGCTGTACGAAAGTAAAAGAGTACAGTGAATATCCTCATTTGTTAGGTGCTAGCATTATAGCTATGTAAAACTTGGCGACAATAGACAATGATCTTGCCGATTCCTAAGACCTTTAGAATCTAACTAAGGTTTACAAATTCAGACCGTGTAAACCTACCATTGACACTATTTCTCTGACTGCATTCCTTTAACCAGTAGTGCTGAAGGTACTCTAGACTGTAGGGTTACCAAATCTTCATGTGCAATGGTGCCATACCACGCATGAAAAATATGACTACTACCATATTGTGGGTCCAAGAGACATTATTTTGAATGATCAACACAAACCAGTGGAAGTTTGCCACAGAACTCAGTGATAAGGAAGATTCGATAAGTGATAAGGAAAGTTTATAAATAGTTTCAGCACATCTAGCAAGTTATTTCAATTAGGCGGATTGACAAAGTTAAGGTGTTAAGCCACAAAACACAGGAAATATTTTATAGTTTCTGTATGTCCGTCTGATTTACTATGATAGCATAAAATTGGTTTTCAAGAATTCAAAACTACCGAGATGCGAGAACAAGAATTAGGAGGTGAGCTCTCAAATCAACTTAGCGGTCAAATTTGATAGAAACATTTAAACGTACTAGGAACAGGGTCAAAGCTTGCCTGAAGGAGATCTCCAATGTTGACAACTAAAGCTCCAGCTACAGGCAGAACATCAACCCATTGATCTCGATAATAAACTTGAAGTCCACCGATATGGCCTTGGAGAAGGATAGTAAGAAAGTCAGGGTCAGAATGCTTGGTGGTGCCCATAGTCAGATCAGTCTCCGGGCAAGCTGGATAGTAGTGACTGAGAAGAGCATGCCCTTTTGCGCAGTGCATATTTAAAAGATGGTCGGGTTTCAGACCAAGCGCCTCTGATAGCAATTCAAACAGAGTGATCCCTAATGCCATAACTTCCTTGGAATACTCCATCATCACGTCTCTGCAATATATATGCCAAATTAGACCAAGATGAGGATCAGCTTGCTCTATTATTTCAATTAACAAACTTGTTTCAATAGTAAAAGCATAGAACTGCATTGATTTATAAAGGTTTCACAACCTAAGAGGTCTCCAACAAACCATTTTCCCAGGCATATTGATTTTGCAGTGAACCCACGATTAGATTACTTTGAAGCAGTCAGATACTGAAGAGTTCGTCAACAATATTAAGCCCGTGTACTCCATTTAAATTTCTTTTAAGCAAACCAAACAGAATTCTCTCTATTGCACACCTCAGGTGCAGTTCCAAGTAGAAGATTAATCAGAAATTTATATGACAGTTTGGCCCAAACCCCGGGTGCTAGGAATAGATGAGTACACAAAACTCAAACCAAAAAAAAAGAATTATCCTCCTTTGAATCCCTTACATAACGGACCTATATTCCCGTGAAATTACCATCTTTCTTCCTTTTCTTCTCAAGATTGCTAGAGCATAATCCAGACCGGAGAGTTCTAGGGAGTTGTAAGGCTAAACCCTGACGGAGAAACCAATGCAGACACTCCATTCCATAATCAAAATGTCATCCATGAAAGCAGCCGAGGAAGAACTTAGAACCCCAAATCTAAGTTGGCCAGTGGCAATTCTACACTGAAGACAATGACAGTCTAGAGAATAATTAAATCTTCTGAAGCACATCTAACCCAGACGAAGAAGCGTCTTCAAAAGTCAAGTGAGCTTTGAAGTAAGAGCACAATGAAATAACAACACTCTCGTCCTCAATCAACAATGGTACTGAGATTCTGGAGGAACTAGTACCTACAGACCAGAGGCAACTCCAGAGGATCGAGTGGCTCAGGCCCCATGACTCAGAACAGATGTCCCTCCAATTCGCGTGCTTTGACTTGTACAGATTGAAGTTGCTCATGAACTTCACCTTCCTCTCTGCCTCCCAGCTGTAGTACCCTGCCTTCGTCTCTCCCGGCAGCTT
Organism: Syzygium malaccense; assembly: GCA_031216405.1. NCBI lineage: Eukaryota > Viridiplantae > Streptophyta > Magnoliopsida > Myrtales > Myrtaceae > Syzygium > Syzygium malaccense. The sequence goes on along the minus strand of CM062260.1, from coordinate 18,692,026 downwards.
GTGGAACGTGCGAGCCGCCGCCAGCGCCCCCGCCAGCGCGCTCTCCGGTGTCCCGTGGTTCACCACCTGGAAGAACCCGACCTCATGCACCACCGCCAGGACCCACGCTGCCGCCACCGGCCAGCCCGCCGTGAGGCTCCCAAGGTCAATCACCGGGATCTTGTGCCCGGCGGGTGTGGCCGGCCCGGAGGAGCCGCTGGGCCAGTCGGCGGCGATGTCCTCTGGTGGGCAGACGAAGAAGCAGGGGAGCGTGCCGATGCCGGAGTCGCAAGGCCCTTGATGCCCAATTTGGAATCGTTGATTGTGCCCCTAGATCAAACATTTATCAAATCCTACAAGAAAATATTATTTTTAACCCCACCCTTCTCCACTAATGCCGCCACCGCCGCCACCCTGACCATTGCCTGCCAAACATGTGGTAATAGTGACAATCGTGAAGTTGGGAGCAGTGAACAGTATTGACTGGATACAAGTTCAGCAGCTCTCTCTAAGCTGCAATTAATACGCATCTGGGACAAAAGAAAACCATAGCTTGGGCATATGGCCTAATTTTTTATATCCATGCCATTCTGCACAGGAACTAACTTCAAATCAATTCCTCTTCACAACTTCAAATGATCTATTGCAGGAACTCCGTCAAGACCTTTTGAGTACACGTATTTGACATAGTCCTTCACAGATGTTTCTCGATAGACTGGAGGGTTCTGTTCCAATAACAACTCCTTAATTGGCCCATATTTTTTGGGAGAGTTCCCTTGCTCAAAATGTGTACTGAAGAAACAAGCCACCGAGATTCTCGGTCCTACGTCCTTTGCCAATACTCTGTGATAGACGCTTTTGAACTTACCATTGGTGATTAGCTGCACAAAAGATAGCCAAATCTATTAGCTAATCAATCTTCTCTCTCTGAGAATTTCAAATGCACAGATACAAATAGTTTACTGAAGACTGCACTTTCAAGAACAATACTAATAACATGCAATAACGAGTCACGATAATGATATATCTTCATCGTTCAAGCCATTAAGAAGATTGCATTAGTACAAGCACCTTTTGTCATGGATTTGAAACCCTACTGCTTATCAGGAAATTGAGCTCGGATATACTGATCCAGTAAGTGACAAAATTGCCTGAACATTCCCCACTCCGACAAGCATAAGCAAGTTGTACAATAACAGTATGCCCATATCATTGAAAAGACCAATGTTGAACTCAAAATTTATTTTCAAGCAGGCAAAAGAAAAATTCTTTTATCAGAAAAAAGTGAAGAATGGACAGTTTTCTAGCATATCTCACATCAGCATGCCTCCTTCAGCATAAAAACCGACTTTTTGAAGGGAGAGAACATTTTTGGGACTTCCATTCTCCATATCTTTCAGAAGAAATACTTCTAGACCGCTCTTCACACAAAGCACCAAGTCCTCTTACTCCTACCACAGTTACACGTCAGAAAATTTTACGAAACACGATAAATGCCGTGATTGGCACAAGCAGAGAACTATTGCAGTATTTCTCAAGTGTTTTTGGAAATATCAATCAATCCATATTCAGTTCTTGGTTAACTTAGTCCAAATAAATCTCTTAAATGTGAAGGCCGAAAGATAGCAAGTTATCACAGGTCATCAAATGCAATAAGAAGGGAATAAATTACGAGGGAGTTGAGTTCTAGTTGCTGAGCAGTCGCCTCATGCTGAAATATTGGAAGAAGTACATGCAAACAATCAAACATAGGAAGCCCATTAAGCAAAGAACCTTGTCGAACCAGCTTACCTGCAACATGTCGCCCAGGTTCACCACGAGCGCACCATGAATGGGGTCAACATCCACCCAATGATCTTCATGGAGGACTTGGAGGCCACCAATTTGGTCTTGCAACACCACCGTGAGAAAGGCGCTAATCCGTGTGCTTGCTTAGACCTTGAGTCAAGTCTGGCTCAGGACATGTTGGATAGTAGTGTCCAATGAAGTACAGTCCTTCGGAACAGCCCATGTCTTCATGATGCTTGGGATCCAGTCCCAGAGCTTCTGAGAGCAGTTCGAAGATGGTAAGCCCCAGTCTCCTTAGTTGATTTGAATGTTCCATTATCACGTCTCTGCAAGCAGAGCACCGTGGAAAATCGATCAAACATCTTACATACACGAATAACTCTGTACGTACGAATCGATCATATTGACAGTCGCAATATGGTGCACCGACATTTTCGCGAACAGGTTACCTGCAAACCTGAGGAAGCTCTTCCGGACCCAGCGGGTGTGGCGCCGTCGCACAGCACAGCGAATCCCTCCAATTCGCGACCGGCGCTCCGGAGAAATCGAAGTTGGTGTTATAGACTCACCTTCTTCGACTCGTCCCTGGAATAGAACTCCTCCTTGACCGCGCCATCCTGCTCGTGGAACCTCCTCACGCCGTCGAGGATTCCGCTCAGTACGCCATCTCCGATCCCGTGATTCACCACCTGGAAGAAGCCCCAGCCCTCGCCCCGCGCTTGCCGGGATCTTCGTGAACGGCCTTCCAAGTCCACGATCGGGATGCCAAAGCCCGCCCCGGCGGGATCGGAGCGGCCCGGCGATCGGGGCCGGCGGTCGACGAAGATGCGAGGGAGCTTGGAGACGCCGGCCCTCGAGGCGCCGAAGGCTTCCATCCAATTCGCTCTCGCCGTCGTAGCTGGGCTCTGCGCGGACGGAGTCGGTCGCTACCATGTTGATCGTCGAAAGTTCTGCGTGCAAGTTACAGGAGGTGAAATGAAAGGGATTTGGAGCACAGGAGCGGAGAGGACACTGGAGACGACCAAGACCGCCATTTTTTTAAAATGTGATTAGCCCAACGGTCACGGTCACAGTCTCTGACACAATGACTAGGACGGTCTAGGACGGTCCACGGACCGTATAGTCGATCACATTAAAAAAACATAAAAAATAAATATAGGCTTCGCTTGTTTCGTGTTTCGTGAAAAATAAATGGATTAAAAAATATATTCTTAAAAATAATCACTTTAATATTTTTTTAAATAGTTAATTAATAAAAAAATATTTTTATCATTGAAAACAGTTTGTATTCAAATATTTTTCGTGAACGATGAAAATATTTTGCGGTTCTCTCACTTTTGTAAGAGATATAGGCAACCAATTTTATAAAAATAATTTTCAAAGCATTCATTTTTCGTGAAACAAACGCATCTATAAATTAGAAGCCTCATCCTCTCAATTTGACCTCCATCTCTCTCATAAGAATTCGTGCTGCTTAACAAATTCTTGCTTTAAATACATGATTTCTCTTGTCATTTCGATTTTAAAATGAACCATAACCGCCATGTCACCCCTTTTTGGAAAAAAAAATTATGATTTATGGCTTATGCTCGTGCTCTTGCTAGTATTTGGCTGTTAACGTTCAAGGCAACATCGTTACTTACGTTGCATTTTAGTATGAGTATCAATTTTCAAGCGATGAAGAAGGAAAATTGAAAAGGAGAATTTCTTAAACACATTGATTCATGACAGTTAGTACGACAAAAGTATTTATTATATTGTGAGTCTCGCAAGTTGAAAACATAGGATAATATTTGAGTCGGAATTCGTATGGGTGTAAGCAGGGTGTGTGCTTGTGAAGAGTGCTAGAAACAGCAAAAGTTAACTCGATAGAATATGAAGTTAAACAATAATTGCTAAAGGGAAAATTGGAGTTTTCTACCTAACACGTGCTTCAAAAGAAATAAAGGGCACTTTTTTTTTGGTAAAAAAAATGGGCACTTTCAATATATATAAGCATCTATTTGACTTTTCCTTTTTCTTTTTTCAATATTTTAATATCTTAAACAAAGAACAAAATTTGAAAAATTCGCCTTCTTCATGATTAAAAAAAATTAACCGAGATTAAATGTTATGTATGATAAGAAAGGTTCCTAATCAACAAAAAAATGTTTAAGTATTTAAATTTAAAGTATACTATAATATCGAGAATGCCAATAAATTTATGTTGTAATAGCATAATAAGTAAAATTATTACCAACTCTTTAATTTCATGCTATATAATGACATATTAGAAAGAGGCGTACTAATTCCACATGAAAAAGTTAATCAGAACTGTAATTTATTATTAAATTTTCCAACGTAATCTGTTTGGAGGTAACGGCTCTATTTCGAAATAAAGAATAATCTTATTAAAAATACGACCGTTGGAAGACCCATGTGACCGTGGGGAGACCGTTGTGACCGTTGGGCGACCGTTGTGACCGTTGGGAGCTCCTTCCTCTACAACCCCTCGTCCTTCATCCGCTCCTCAGACGCTCCTCTTGACCGTTGGGAGACCGTTGTGACCGTTGGGAGCACCTTCATCTATAAACCCCTCGTCCTTCCTCTGCTCCTCAGACGCTCCTCTCTCTCTCTCTCTCTCTCTCTCTCTCTCTCTCTCTCTCTCTCTCTCTCTCTCTCTCTCTCTCTCTCTGCCGTTCGTCCTATCTCGCGCGATGGGTCTCTGCGAAATCCCTCCCCGGAGAAGATCAATCTCTTCTTTCGTTTCCGTCTTCGATAGATTGTTTGATGGGTCCGAATGCTTTCTCTCGTTGTGATTTTGTGAAGCATCTGGTTGCAGAGTGACTTGGTTCACTTGCGTTGCGGAGATTCTTGAGTGGTTTCGCTTGGCCTCCACCGATCGGCCTTTTCTCCTCTTCGTTCGGGGATGTCTCTGGTTCAGCTCCTCCTCTGAATTTTTATGGCTTTATCCAACGTTGATTTTTTTTTTTCCGTTTGATTGTTTTACGACCTGCTTCTGAATTTTGTTGTTTGATGAATTCGCAGTGGATTCTTTTTACCTTGGAGCGAACTGCTTGTCCGAGGATGTTGTCTAAGGGCGATAAATGGGGAGACAGGTCAGTTTTTTGTTCCATAAAACAGAGCGTTTGGGCTTTTTTGGAGGACTGAGGATCTTGTTTTGCTGTCTTTTGTTGGTAGAGATGATGAACTCGCGTCTTTTGATAACCTTCTTGGTATTTATTGGTTTTGATTGAAATATGGTCTCCAGCCTTTTATCTTTGGCAGATGATCATGGGTCCAGTTCCAATTCTTTTACATGTTGCGATTTTGCGGGGCTTGAGAAGTGGTGATCTGTTGCGTTATCTTTGCGATGTCGAGTTGATGATCTTTGACAATTGGATAAGCTACGGCTTTTCAAGGCAGCTAATGGTTTGAATGGAGTTTGTGTCTCCAGTCTTGTTATTTTCCGATTGATGCGAAAACCAATTCTCTTTCTTTCCGAGGTCAGAGTTTGGCCGATGTATGAACTGTCATGGTTCTTTCCATGCAACGTGCACGCTCACTTCAGATCATTGCTATTGAAAATCTAAAGCCGGGTGTCCTTCCTAGAAATTCTCCCTCCCTTGTGTCCTCATCCTTCTTGGTATTTATTGGTTTTGATTGAAATATGGTCTCCAGCCTTTTTATCTTTGGCAGATGATCATGGGTCTAGTTCCAATTCTTTTACATGTTGCGATTTTGCGGGGCTTGAGAAGTGGTGATCTGTTGCGTTATCCTTGCGATGTCGAGTTGATGATCTTTGACAATTGGATAAGCTACGGCTTTTCAAGGCAGCTAATGGTTTGAATGGAGTTTGTGTCTCCAGCCTTGTTATTTTCCGATTGATTGCGAAAACCAATTCTCTTTCTTTCCGAGGTCAGAGTTTGGCCGATGTATGAACTGTCATGGTTCTTTCCATGCAACGTGTACGCTCACTTCAGATCATTGCTATTGAAAATCTAAAGCCGGGTGTCCTTCCTAGAAATTCTCCCTCCCTTGTGTCCTGATCCTTCTTGGTATTTATTGGTTTTGGTTGAAATATGGTCTCCAGCCTTTTATCTTTGGCAGATGATCATGGGTCTAGTTCCAATTCTTTTACATGTTGCGATTTTGCGGGGCTTGAGAAGTGGTGATCTGTTGCGTTATCCTTGCGATGTCGAGTTGATGATCTTTGACAATTGGATAAGCTACGGCTTTTCAAGGCAGCTAATGGTTTGAATGGAGTTTGTGTCTCCAGCCTTGTTATTTTCCGATTGATGCGAAAACCAATTCTCTTTCTTTCCGAGGTCAGAGTTTGGCCGATGTATGAACTGTCATGGTTCTTTCCATGCAACGTGTACGCTCACTGCAGATCATTGCTATTGAAAATCTAAAGCCGGGTGTCCTTCCTGGAAATTCTCCCTCCCTTGTGTCCTCATCCTTCAGTCTCGCGCTGCGTCTTTGATTGTGAATGCAGTTCCTCTCTTGTTTGCTCTTTGCTTGATATCCTCTGCCGAGCACTCTTCAGAGGAGACATGGTTCCTGAATTGCGCGCTCTTGATCCTTCTCCTTTTCTTTCTGTTTGTCATATTTTGTGTGTTTTTTAGTTGAGTGAAATTGAATTAGCTGACCATATAGTTTGGTTTGAGGTTTTCACACATTTTGGCGAGCATGGAGTTCAGTCTTCTTCTTTTTGGAAGCTTTCTATTTACCGCAACAGGAAAAAGCCTTCCCATTTACCCTTTTGATTCTTATGATATTTTGATTGGATGACCAACTTCTACGTCATTTCTATCCTATTTTATTGGTGACGAACATCATACTTGCTCAAATGGAAAAGTTGAGCAGGAAGTTTCTACTTTTCCTTCTGAATTCGTATTATTGCAATATTTGGATGGCGATATCAATTTGTATACATAATTTATTTTTACACGTCAAGCATATCTGTTGAATCTATTTGCAACATGATCGTTGGTCGTTGTCCACCAGATATCTTAACTTTTGGCTCTAAATGCATCTTTTTCTCAACCAACAAGGGGGAATCTCGCTCATTTTCCTTCTAATTAAAATTATCAAACAGTCTCGTTTGATTTGTTATTGCCCTTGAAGGCACGGATTTTGCAGCATCTGGGTGGTTTAGGTCCTGATTGAATCTGTATGAATGTCTTCAGGTTCATCAATATTATTCAGGTTCAAGTTTCCCGCTGATTATTTTAATTGATAAAATTGCTCGCATGAAACGTATGGAGTACTTGGTCCAGTTTGGAGGGATTTCTTCAGCTAACTTCACTTTCATTCATGCCTTATATTCTAATCCTTTCTACTCCTTTTTGTTAAAGCTTTCAATATTGCTTTCTTCATACATTTTCATTATCAAGCAGTCTTTATTCATTGTTCCTAAAGGTTCTTGTCGATAAGGGTTTCCTTGAAGAGCATCCCTATAAACTAGGAACTGTAGCCCACTGTGCAGTACCTTTCACCATTTCTCGTGACTGTTGATTACGGATGTCAACTGCACAAATTTTTCCCAGAATAGGATACTAGTCTTTGAGAAATGTTTTTAATTAGAATGTCTCTCGGTAGTAGGTGCCTGCTGTCCGAATAAAGAAGCCAATGATTGTGATACGGTGGACTTTACTTGATCAAACCAAATGCTGCCTATGCTTGTCCATCTTGGCTAAATCGTTCACCACATCCTCTAGTTTGTCCTTTTTTGGTAATTATTGCTGCCTCAATGGTGATCTCAACGATGTAATAATCAGTGAACTGATTACATCGTTTCAGTAGCATAACTTGAAACGATAGTCCTGTCTTATCTGGATGGCCTTAATTCTCTTTTGAAAGTCAATGTGGATCGCTGTTTAATCAATGGATGATTACTTTGTTGGATGAATTTAGAGAAGTGAACTGTGTCTTTAGTCCAGTTCACTTTTTGGTATGTTTTCGATTGCAGATAGCACTGTGATCTTTTCTGCTGGTAGAGATTCCTCGCTTGGAACATTTGATCTGGCGACTGGACAGATACACTTTGGGTTCTCAGCTGTTTGGCAGAGTGCCTCTGTCACTTTGATCATCTACGAGGGGATTGCATGTTTAAAACATGCATGAATTCTACACTTTGCAGTATCGGTTGGATGCTGATCGAATGTCATTCAAATAGAAATTTATGGTGGCTTGTTTCTTCCCTCGCAATTGCTGTAACTGAGATGTTTCACATCACGTGTTATTGTGAGTTTTCAGGGTAGTATAATGTCGCGGGATAAAATTGGAATACAGCTACAGCAATTGCAATTTGAAGCCTTGCTCAGAGTTTCAACTAAGTGGTGTATGCTTTATGAATCAATCTATAACATGACTATCTTCAAATATTTTCTTTATCGTCTCTTTCCTCATCTTTTTTGGGTCTTCCTTCGTACACACACTTCATAAAGAAGTTTGTGCTCCAATGGAAGACAGCTCAAATTGTTGCCAATCTTTCATGGGGCTGCCATCTTTGATTTTTTACTAAGAGAATCATGCCTGTAATGCAATAGTGTCGCAGGGTGCCAACGACTGTGATATACGGTGACTAACTTGATCAAATTATGCTTTGTTGATCAAACGTGAACTTTGTCATGTTTATAGTGTTTTAATATACTCGCTTGTTTCAAATCCAAATTTTGCACTTTCGTGATCTTTCTTTTGTAGATTCTTCACCAAGAACTTTGAACTGGCGGCTTGACGACATATCACTCCTGCTAGAGAGGATCCCTGAGTCGTTCAGGTAGCACCAATCGGTAGAATAGTGCTTGCTCAGATCGGCTGGACTTGGAGGTATGTTTATCGGAAATGCCGTTACTTCTGGAAGTTATTACTAACGTCCAATTTCTGTGTTAATGCTGAGGGAACCTTCCGTGTTTTCGCTTTAGTCCAAAATAGTCCCGTCATTGAGAGTTAAGTGCATGAGGCACGTGCACGTTAATCAATATTGGTACTCTTCAATGCCACGGTGATGGATAGTCGGTGGTCATTGACGCGAGCCTCGGCGGCAAATGAATTAAAACACCGTTTCGAAACTTGAAATCGATGGGCTGGTTCAAAAACATGCATTGAAGAGTACAGTTATCACTTCGAAAACAACCATGCGGAACCGTAAAGGCTATCGACAAAAGTTGTTGGAAACCGTATTACCTAAAAACCGCAAATAAATACCGCTTATCCCATCAAATGGACCTCCCTTGCACAAATCAAACATTTTATCTATCCTAAGGTCATCGTTGATAAACTCCGGCATATTACGTTCTCAGGTTGTTGTGTTGGTTGAATTTCGGCGAATTTCGGCAAGTCTGTATGATTCAATCCGAATTCAATCAAAAACATGCATTGAAGAGTACAGTTATCACTTCGAAAACAACCATGCGGAACCGTAAAGGCTATCGACAAAAGTTGTTGGAAACCGTATTACCTAAAAACCGCAAATAAATACCGCTTATCCCATCAAATGGACCTCCCTTGCACAAATCAAACATTTTATCTATCCTAGGTCATCGTTGATAAACTCCGGCATATTACGTTCTCAGGTTGTTGTGTTGGTTGAATTTCGGCGAATTTCGGCAAGTCTGTATGATTCAATCCGAATTCAATGGTGTTGATTCCATTGGCAGAACCATCACGGAAGAAATTTCAGTGAAACATCTTTTTCGCACATCATGGCACGTACGGGGAGTTAGCCTGATAATGTTAGTGGGAACAATTTGCCGCTGCCACCAATTAGCGAGGGAGTAGAGTAGGACGCGCTGAATCATCAGCACCTCTGGTGTTAAATCAATCAAAGGGTGAAGATGTTTCGAGGCAATTTACCGAAGAATAGAGAAGGCAAATGAAGTCGAGTCCTGTTGGGTAGGTATATACCACAGCGATCCTGCAAAAGGGGTGAAGCTGTTAGTACGACCTAGACCTGTGGGCCAACAACAAACGAGGGTAATTGCCTAATCCAAATTTGGCTAATTTTAGATGGGAACAACAATGCACCATTGCCAACTGTCAAGAATCCACTACCATTACTATTCTTGGTGCTCAACATGTTGCATCGCCTGTTGCATTTGTTCCTGGCCAAAATCAGTTGATCCACAATCACGCGATGCAAATATGGATATGACATGATACATCACACTAGCGTGTAAAAAGTTGTATCTAGATTGGGTGGATGCAGTAATTTGTCCAAGATGTTTCAAGATACTAGAATTTGCTCTCTTCACTGGTGAAGATGATCAGTCTTGCATTGTGTGGTGATAATTGGAAATTACAGCTATTCTCTTTATCATTCTCTGTAAGTACTTTCACGTGGTAACTGCACTGCCGGTCATTCTGTTTCACAATCAGTTTTAGAGAGTTGTTCTTAATGTGTCTATAGCATATTTGTCGATTATGAAGGTGCAAAACAATTAATCAGTCGATCAGTTTATATCTTGATTCAAGACAGCAAGGAATAAATGTCTTGTACCATTACCTGAGAAAACTTTTGCGGACCTCGCCTTTAATGGCCTAAAGTTTGACATAAGGGAGAGGTTGGTAGGATAGCCATATTACGATCTTCTTCAATTATCATTGATGGCAATCAAACACGGAAGCCTGCTAAAGGAAAAAAGAAATAAAAGATGGCAAAGGTGATTTGAATTTTATCGATGGTTCCAAGCTTGATGATGATATGAGTCAAGTAGAATACGCTGAGATAGTTGTGGCCAAAATGGTAATCAAAAAACCATGTGCAACCACTAAAGATTATAGAGAACTTGAATATTATGACCAATAGGTAGACGACATTTTTTATTAGATTTTAGTCAATGGCCTAATAATACTGACTGAAGTGCAGGTCATACTAAGCAAGGAAGGTCTAATAGGTAAGAAATATTGCAAGTAGCATCATTCTTGAAGCCACAACACCATCAATTTCATTGTGTTTAGGAAAAATATTCAAGAAGCAATTTGACAATGCAAATTTAAGTTTGCCGATGAGAAAGGCAAAGCTCCTATAGAAGTTGATGTCAACTGATTTCCTATCATGGCTGAAATGGTATCGGTAAAGTCCAATGGCAAAGGACTAGAGCAACCGAATCTTTGCACTAGGTATAAACAAGAGATTGATCGAAAATATTGCTCTCCGCCTTAGCTGCAAAGAAAAATCTCATGAGTAGGAATTTTGATTTAGGGTGCTAAAGTTTGCTGTTGACCGTAACATCCTCAATCCGACGACGATTAATTAAGTATCATTGGATGTTAATCTTCGGTCAAGTGGACTCGAGCCACGCAAGAGGGTAAAGCCCATCTAACCCACTTTTGACCCTTGTTTGATTTTTAGAAGGTTGCACATTAATGTGCTATGTGCTTGATTGGTGTTCTAATGCATCTTCTAGAAGCTTTGTTTGGGAAAAGATCAAATTTGGTCTTGTCTTGGAAGGGGTCGGCGCCACTTTTTGGGGAAGAGAGGGGGAGGAGACCAACTAAGTTAATTTCTAGTTTGGTTTCCCTACTCCTAACTAGGTGCTTAAGTCTATTCCTTGTAGCCATGAGTGCCTAAGGGAGAGACTTGTTGAAGAAGACTTCTAAGATGGCTTCTTGTCCATGAATTTGCTTGGTTGGGAGCAAATTAAGGAGACAAGGGCTAGGCTTGATGATTGAGTTATTAATGCACTTGCATTATTGGTCTTCTTGCAATACCACTTGAGGAAACCCTCCTCATTCTCTTCTCATTTCTCACTCTCACTCACTCTTATTTCTCTCTTTCTCTCCCTCCCTCTCATGCTGCCGCTCGCCACCATTCGCCGTTGTCCGTCATTGTTGCCGCCGTGCCGCGCCATTTGTCCGTTTGAGTCGCTCACCATCGCCACACCGTTCGCCAAGTTGCTCCTCATCACCGTGCCGCCGTGCCAAGCTATCCTCTTCCTCACCGCCACCATTTGTTCGTCGTTGTTCGTAGTAGTTCTTCTAATCCATGGATAGGGCGTTATTCTAAGCGTTTCGGACATGGGTTGAGTGTGCATGTGAGAAAGATGGGTTTGGCTTGTTGAATAAAGGTGATAGTGGTTGTTGCATGTCTACTAAAGCTTATGGAATTGAGCTAGATGAGCCAAAATTTCGTGGGTATCCATTTGGACTTGAATCTTTGAGATTTGTTTTGAAACCCAGAACTCGAAATTATAGTACCTCTTCTATTTGTTATTTTTGTACATGTCTTTGTGGGTCAAATTTGGAGTTGTGTTCTTCACAAAAATTGTTCACCACATATTGAAGTTTAACATATTTTAAATCTAGAATTTTCGGAGTTGATTTGCGTCGTACGAAAGCTCACCTTCAAACCGTGTTTAAACTGCCTAGAAACACAGTTATTGTGATCTTCACGTCTTTTCGATTTTTATAAATTTTTCCAAATCTATTTTCAACAAGCTTCCTTCTCAAAAGTTATTAAGAACTTTTCTTTCTATAACATATAAAATTTCGAGGCTTTTGAAGGTGAATTAGGTACTTAAAGAGATATATTTCAAAGATTGAGCTGTCTGTTCTGATGAGCTGATTTTGGGTATGACTTTGAGTGACAAAACGACATGATTAACGATTTAACTGGGTTTTGTGCTTTTCATTAAAATGTTTATCAAGGTATTTTCTGTGACATAACTAAAATTTAAAATTTTTGGAGTTTATCTACTATTTATTTTTAAGGGATTTCTATTACTGTGCAAAACTGCTTAGATTTACCCAATTTCAAATATACACTATTTTTTTTATGTGAAAACGTTTGCTTCTAAAGATAAAATCTATACACTTTGAGCTTTCCAATGAGATATGACTAACCTTGATGTGATTATTTTAGTGCATTTTTATGTATGCTTGATTTTATATGTCTAACCGTGTGAGCATTAAATACACTTGCATTGGCCTAAGTGAAAGATAATAAGTGGCTTGAATGCTTGAGGTGCTTGCGTGATCACATTAACTGTTCCGTACCCATATAATTGCGGGGGACGATGCCTGATGGATTTCGGTTGTTGTTTGCGAATGGATTTCGGAACGAAGGTTGTTGTTTGCGAATGGATTTTGGAACGAAGCTCTTAATTGAATGTCGTCTTCGAGTGAGGTCAATTGACATAGCTGTACCCGATAGGGTGAGACGATGTCCGATTACGCCGGATGACCACCAACGTGAGTGTTGGTCGTGGCCCTGAACGGTCGTAATAATTGGACGACATGCGGTTGCATTGTGCATAAATATGTGATATGAAGTCTTCTTGATTACTTTGTGCAATTGTCACATGCCAATTAGAAGCAAGCGTGTGAATTATTTGTGCGAATATTATGTGCCGACGGGAGATAAGAATTCAAGTGTGACTATTGGATTGTGTTTGGCATGTTTCTGAGACGAGGTACCTTTCTACTTGAGGTTTAGAGGTTTTTTATTGAGTTTTTCTCATTTGTTGTTGTTTACTCCTTTTTAGGCTTGTAGGTATGCATAGTCGCTTCGTCCGTTTAGGCTTGTAGGTATGCATAGTCGCTTCATCCGTTTTGGGTACCCAGTTACTAGGGAGGTGGACGTTATCGTGATTATGATAGCAGGGAGCAATACTACCTATGAGAGGTACAACACTACGGTTTGGGTTGATGAGGGCTTAGAAAACTTGGTTCCGCGTCGTTTTGTGGCCTAGTACTTATGGTTTGATGGGGATCTTTTTAGTCCTTTTCGTGAGTTAGATGAACCACCGGGTGATCTTGGTGGAGCCCCATTGGACCCCTATATTGTGGGAAATCCTCCCGATGGCGCTGTGAGTGACCCCGAGTTCGACTCGAACTATGATCTCGAGCCTGAACCATAGAGGATTGGTCTCCCATGGTGAAACCACTTTTTGGAAGCCACCCTCGTAGATAGAGGAGCTAGATCTAACCCCGACCGCCTTTGTTTGAATCGACAAAAGGCCTGTAGCTATGGGTTTGTATTTTGCTAACGTTCGATTGTTAACAATGTATATGTATATCAAGCATGCTTCTTTGAATGTGTTTCCTTTGCTATCCTTATGGTTGTTGTTTGGTTGTTGTCATGATTGGGTGATTCAGAATTTGCTTTCGTATGAGCTTATTTGTTAGATAATACGATGGGTCGGCAACGCCTCCTGAGATGTCACAATTAAATGACCTATGAAAGGGTGTCACGCGCCTGGTGCTCGATGGATAGGGCGCGGGGCGTGACACAAGGTTATGTTAATCACCCTAATACGGCTAGTCAAAGGAGTCGCCCCAAAGTGTTAAATCGAATTGTCTACCCAGGGGGGTAACTTGTCAAAGAAGAAGTCATTTAAACAGATGTACGAAGAATTTCGACCAAAAAAACAAAATGGAGGTATGAAGAAGGAGATCCTACACTAGGCGCGCTAGGAGAGTTGAGTGGCAAGTTTGATTATAATGTCAATTACAAACCATCCCATTCATATCCTCAAAATGTTACCCCATTTGGATGGGGCGAAGAGTTTGATGAGTTTACTTCTAAGGATGTCGATTCGTTGATGTCATCTCATCGTCAGTGGACATTGAAATTACCCTACAACCCGCTCAAGGATTAATAGTTTGGGTTTGGAGAAATTCAACGGTTAGGTGGCAATATAACGAGAACTCATAAAAGGATGATGCAAATGAAGAAAAAGATGCTCGAACTGCAATGACATATTAACTAGATTCATTACTCAGGTTAAGCTAGCTCTTGTAACAACCTATAAGCCTGAGAAATTTCGAGCCAAAAATCTGGTCGGGAAAAGAACACCAGAAGAGCCAATGCAAGTTGGAGAAAAGAAAAAAGAATCGAATTCTTTAGGGACCAACAAGTCAGAACTCAGACCAATAGTCTTATCAAGGTCAGTATCCCCTACAAGCTCATGCATAGTTCAAACTAGGCTGCCTCAAGAGTTTTGAGTAGCATCAATGAAAATAACGAAAATTGAAGATGTGGTTATTGATGAGGAAGAACAAGCCAAATTCTAATTTGATAACAAAGAAATAGTGGAATTTGAGAAGTTGATTGCCCAAAATTCCAAGCATCTTAGGGCTCTTAATATAAATGCCAATATCAACGGCCAACCGATGTCTAAAGTCCTAGTCGACTGGGGGGTCCTCATCCCTTAGGAGTTCTTCAAGAAGTTAGGAAGAAGAGATAAAGAGGTTATTCCTTCAAACATGCAGCTTTCGAATTTCATTGGAGGAGCAAGTGAGGTAAAAGTGATATTTATTGCTGATTTGATCGTTGGATCTAAGACCTCAAAGATATCCTTTTGCATAGTCGAAGCCAATTGATCATATAACTTGTTGTTGGGAATAGATTGGATTCACGGGAATCAATATGTACCATCCCCTATATCAAATGATATCCTTTTGGAATGGGAGCAAGGTTAAGTATGTTAAAGCCAATGCCAAGGCACTTGTGACTTGGACATATGCATTAAGGGTAAACCAAGACCACAGATGGGCAATAAACGGTAACTCATCTATTATTGAACCCCCAAAAGTTAACCCCAGAGACTAAGCGTTTTGCTGCTTTAACAGGGGAAACATTGATCGGATTCCTAAGAATGAGCTGACAAGCAGTTAAATAAGATTGTCCACGGAAAATTTTACATTATTGAACGACCTCAATGAGAGATATTCAACCTACACGGCTGAATGTGCTGAGTAGTTTGTCGATGTTGCCGATTGTATCAAAGATCTCGAAGAATCACTCCTTAAAGAAGATGATAAAGTTATCGTAGCACAAGATCCCTTAGAAGAAATCGATATCAATAATGAACAATACTGTCGACCGATATATGTTAGTATATTTTTTAATGATGAATTCAAAGCACGATTAGTTGAGTTATTGACAAAATACAAACATTATTTTGCCTAGGATTATAATGAAATGTCTGGATTGGGAAGAGATGTAGTGGAACACAAGTTGTCAATTAAGAAAGGGTTTCGACCATATAAACAATCTCCGAGAAGGTTTGCCCTAGAAATTATTCAAAGAGGAGATTAAACGGTTATTAATTAGTAGTATGATTCATCAAGACTACACAATATGTTGAATGGCTTTCCAACATGATTTTTGTTAAAAAGAATAACAGAAAGCTTAGAGTGTGTATCGATTTTTGAGATTTGAACACTGTGACTCCCAAGGATGTGTATCAAAATGCCAATGGCCAATTGTTGGTTGTTTCAGCACCGGGCAATGAAATTATGTCTTTAATGGACAATCAACATTCATATGTGCAGGAGCTATTGATATGTTCAAGTAATTAGTGATGCCATATGGGTTAGAAGAATACCAGAGCTACTTACCAGAGAGCAATCTATTTTATCTTCCATGACATGATTAGTGATTTTTGGAAGTCTATATCGATGATATCATCATCAAGTCATAAAGTGTGCTTTTGGGGTTACGGTGAGGTTGAACTCACCCAACCACAATGAGGTTGACCTTGTCGGCCATCGCTGGGGCCTGTCGCCTGACTAGTGGAGGGTGAAGAAGAAAGGGAAAAAAATGACTTTGTTTCAGAAATTGTTTTCAGGATAAAAAAAACGTAGATTTTTTTTACTTCATGTTTCTGTTCCACATGTATTATTCTCTGACCACTTTTCTATTTTGGGGAATAGAAAAATTAACTGATATTACAAAAAGGATTTATGTTCTTTTTCTATTTCGAGAAACAAAAGAAGAGAAAATAGAGAAATAGGAGTAACAGGCCCTAAATTGACTCAAATACCTATTCGTCAAATCAGCCAAGACAAAAAAAAGGCACAAATTAGGCTAGAAATGCATCTGCTCATGTATAGCAAAATTACAAGTTTCTCTATCTCATTATATATAACTGTCAGGGACACACGATATAACAGTGTCATCAACCACTATATCTAGTAACTTGTCCCTCTTGCTCCATCACTAACCAAAGCAAGGTGTGAAAATAGCAGTCGCCGATCATTCAACCGACATCACTCCATTGACCCATAGTCGCTTTGCTCAGAGACTTCGATGAATCAAAATCGAGCGTGAAAGGCTTCTCTGATTCCTTGGATTGAAATAGAGGCTGTCTCGTCGTATACCCATAACCTATCAAGGGACGTGATAATGGAATACTCCAAGCAAACGGAAGTGCTAGCAAACACTTTGCTCGAACAATGTCTAAGCAAATAGTGCGGAAAATTGATATTTTATCATACATTCATGAAGAATTGTGTATGTACGAAATAGACTAGTCTTCACAACTTTACTTGATCTAATATAGGAACCCCATCAAGACTTTTAGAGAGTAAATATTTGAGATTGTCTTCCACAGACATTTCTCGATAGATTGGAGGGTTTTGTTATGATAAAACTCTTTAATTGGCCTATATTTTATGGGAGAATTCTCTTTTTCAAGATATATTCCGAAGAAATAGGTCACCAAGATTCTCGGTCCTACACTCTTTGCCAATACTTTGGGATAGATGCTTTTGAACTCCATTGGTGATTAGCTGCACAAAGGATAACCAAATCTATTAGCTAATCAATCTTCTCTCTGAGAATGTTAGATGCACAGATACAGATAGTTTGCTGTAGACTACACTTTCAAGAACATTACTATAACTTGCAATAACAAGTCACGGTAATCATATATCTTCATCATTCAAGCCATTAAGAAGAATGAAATAGTACCAACATCTTTTTGTCGAAAATTTGAAACGCTATTGATTGATAGGAAAAGTACTCCAGAAACATGCTAACTAATAGGTTGTATGCAAGTTTAAAGCTCAAGATAAATAGGTCTAAATAAGTTGAGTTTATATCCCATTTCCAATCCACCTACTAGGCCCACACACACTCTCTTCCTCTATATAAAAATATATATTTTTAAAAAATCGAAATTATAATTTTCTATTATTTCCTTTTCTTTCTTTTTTTTCTTTCTTTTCATCCTTGCTTGTGGTCGGCCAATGGCAAAAAATAAAGGAAAAAGAAAAAAAAATTAAAAATTCGATTTTAAAAAATAAAAATTATTAAAATGAGTGCACAAAATAAAATCAAAGCAGATTTTAACATCAAACCTAGTTCATTCTCAAGTTCAACCAACACACCAGAAAATTTTGTCATTTTCTTCATGGAAAACATATTCTAGAAATGTCACAATTTTTGAGAAACAAACAGAGCCTCAATTTTCAAAAAAAAAATATAAAAATTGTCCACTAACTTTGTCTTGCATGGAAATGTTTTAGGAGTATAATTTTTTTTAAAAATCATAAGAAACAAGTTTTCCTAGATTTGGTAAATATAGAAGTGTTACAAAAATATGTGTCAGGTCGGGTCGGGTCGTGTTGGGTATGGTCTAGATATATATATATTTTTTATAAATAATTAGGTTATAAATGAGTTAATAGGTCAATTTGGGTCGGACCATTTATGACCCGGCCCAAACCTGACCCGACCCAATCCACCCGTTTAACAGGTCTAATATCGATAAGGTGACAACTAAAAACATCATAGAGTCATCTTCATTGATGAGACAAATAGAGCAAATGCAGAGGAGCATCTCACATAATAAAACATTCTCTATTTCATGTTTCTTCAAGGGAGAAAAATCGTAGTGCAAGAATGACAATTTGGATGATTAGTTTTTTCGCGGAAAATAAATGATTCAAAAAATATTTTCCTAAAATAGATTGTTTGTGCCGCTTGAAATAATTAGTCAGTGTAACGAACATGATAACCTAAGTAGTTCGGCGGCTGACTTAACATCCTCGAACATGTAGGAATCAGAAGAGTACAACTCTTTCAAAAACTTATCCTCCAACCTGGTCATGCACCTCAGAATTAAAGTCTGGCTTTATATATGGCATTTCATGAACTTAGAGCAAACTCAGACATCAACAACAAAATGAAGATCTCAACATCAACCTCATTTGGAATGCTAACCACAATAGGCGGAAATCATCTTCAAACCAGATAGCCATTTTTGAACCGCCTCGTCGTTTCTAAAGGGTGGAGTTTCGATTGATAGAGCAAACTTTTGGCAGGGCAATCTTTCACCTTCTTTAGACTACACTACCGCACAACCTGAACATTTGTAACGCAAAAGTACTCGTGTGAATCAGGTAATGAGCACAATAAGAAAAGGGCTCGATCCTAATCTCAATTGCTTCCTGCAAAAATCATATCTACGGTGCAAGCTAGAATCCAAAAACGCACTTTCTGTCCCACAAAGCATTAACAGTACGTCATCGATTCCATAGCAGTTTATTCACTTGGCCACTGGTCATGGATGACAACACTTCCCCTGAACTCATCGCCTTCTCATGAATCACCAGCTACAATCGAAACTTGTAGACTGCCTACATCGACCCAATCCTTTTGATAATTAGTCAATGCAATCAGCATCTTGTCTGAACAAAACATTTTGCAGGCTAATTTGTGTCAAAAAGCATGCATCAGACCTACAGCAACTCTTGAAGTTCATGTTGTGCATGAATTTCTCGATCTTCAATTTTCCCGGGACCATATGAAAATATCGAATAATAAATGAGACAAGATCGTATACTTGCTTGTGCAAAACGGGATAACATATTAAAAATTGAATGTATATAAATAAATAATAAACGAAGTAACGCGATGAATTCCACCGTTTGTCCATTGACCTATGTCCACGAGTGGAGGAGCAAAATCACCATGCTAAGTTAATGAGTACAGTGTCGAATATCTAAATTCGATCCTATCAACGATGCAAGAAAGCAATGAAAATTTGCACAAAACAAGAATTTACGTGGTTCAACAGAAGAGATGTTCCGCCTACCTACGTCCACGGAGAGATGAGATCCATTTCACTAATAACGTAGAAAAGTATATAGCCTTTCTTTCTCACACCCCTTTTTATCTTTAGAGACCAATTTCGCTCTAACTATATATAGCGAAACCCTAAATGGCACAAATTACAGAATTGCCCATATAGCCTAAAATATTTAACTTTCTCATATAAATCCTTCTATGGCTGAACATAAAACGCCTCTGGCAGTCCAGGGGCGCTGCCCCCACGATCCTCGCCCGCTCACCGGAGAGCGGGACTCCCGTGCTGTCCAGTCATCAGGGGCCTTTCAGAACCGCCTCATAATTTCTTGGATAACAGAATACAAGACATCAACCTCAACATACAGTTCATTGTCCTCTTGTCTTATTGACATCCACCTATCTTAGAAATGGTTCCCGTTCTTCAGAAAATGTTTTGATGAAATCATGCGAAGAAATGTGAAAATTACGCTATTCCTTGGACTTCTGCAGCCAATCCTCGACAAATCAATGAACTGTTTTTGAGAAATTATGACTAGTCAACAACAGCAGGAAGTAGATGCAGTCAAGTACATTGGGATCGATGCAGGTCACCATCAGGGACCGATCGTTTCTCTTCCACTATGTTTCTGGCCAAGCATGCTTGTTCACTTAGGAAAGAGAAACTTTAGCCTTTTGAGTCCACGCTTTTGCTGGACTAACGGGTATAATGCTATCCCCACATGGAAACATGTTCTTTTTCAATCTAAATGATCCTTGAGCACCTCAAAAGAGCTAGCTGAAAAGGTATCGGATGATGATAACAATGGAAAGCAACTCCCTGCATACCCGCAATTTTTTACTACCAGATATTTTCCGAAAAGGGTACATGGTAATTACCATCGTTTAAGGAACATGTTAAAGCAGTACATGCATCAGATGCAGATGATTGATAGTACATTTTCAGAGCAAGCTTATCGAAAACATGAAAGACCGTGAATAAGCACAAAATTTAACGAGCAAAGATCAATGCTAGTGAGCGGATAAGCAAACAATTATGAGATTGGGGTCAAAGAAATTCATAACCAGAACATGGCCTCTTTTTGGACAAGCTACAACTATGCACATATCTATGGTACCACGAGAATAACTTCGTCGAGTAATCTTTCACATCAATTCACCATATCAGTTGGACTGCACTGTGAGCAAGAGTCCTCATCGAGCATGGACAAAGTGATGGAGGCACAACGAGAAGCGTGCTGCTAAAATTCTTACTCTTGTGGCACCTGAAAAGCGGCTCAAATGAAGCACTTAGGCCCTGCAAAAAAGCTTTGCACGCTAAACTGCGGGAGGTCATATGACATATATGCCACTGCATATCCATTTTTCCAAGACCACAGTAAACCAAAAAGAAAGAGAAAAGGAAAAGAAGCTGGATATCCTTGATAGTTATTTCACTCTTCTGCAGAAATCACTTGCCTCAGTCTTTTCATGCCATGACCTCTAATAAGGCGTGCTCACCTAGCATCAAACATATTTGCCCATTCCGACAATGGTCAAAGGAACTGAAACTTTTCTAGAAGGAATATATCCGAGTGTATATCACACCAAAAGGAAAGACATTACCTAAAGTTGATTCGTGCAATGCAGTTAAGTTTACTTTTTGGTCCGGGATAATAATGTGAAATTGAAGAAATGAAACTAACAATGCAAGTTTTGCTCCGGCATGCATCATTGCAGTTTTTATAAACAGCTACTGCTACAAGCTTTCTCTTCCTTTACATCGCTTTAGCTTTATGGGAGTGAAAGGCAAAACTGGAAAAGACAGAGTAGGCAATCTAGAAAGGAAGGACATGAACCTGTAATTTCGTCATATACAGAGATCGTTGAAGAACAATTGCCATCTTTAGTTTAGGAGCAGTCATCTTTTGGTTATATCATCTCTTGCAATGGTGAAGTCCCACAGATCTCCATATTTCTCATTGAAATCCCAAATGTCCATGGTATTGTAGTCGGCGATTAACTTATCACGGGCTCCTCTTTCCATGTTGTATATCTGGGGCTCAAAGTTGTGGGGCTTGTCAGGCTTATCCATCTCAATGATGCAAAAGACAACAGTAAAGAGAGCCGCTCCAATGTACAAGTACTCTCCCTGAAGGAAAAGGAAGCCAAGGCTACCCTTAGTCATATACCAGGTTAACGGAGGGAAATATAGCAGATTGGATCGTCCTATGCTTAACAGAGCTAAATATTCCTTCATATTACCGGAACATCAAAGTACATTCCTGCAGCGACCGCTGGAAGGAAAAGCCATGAGATGAGCCCTGCAATTAGCGACTGCACCAATCAGTCGTTCCTCCTTGTCCCTGTGATTAGCTGCAAATCAATTGCAAAAGGATGCTTGATATAACTATTTGTACCCTGGAAGCCAGTCGGCGGTTCTACTGCAGCGATATCTTCTGCAATTGCTCCCCAGAAAGTTCCTAGATCGGAAATCAGCAAGGGTCAACAGAAAGTTGATAGGACAAGACAATTCATCTACAGCGCGGGCAATTTCCTATTCAGCAGTCAGCGTCATAAATCGCAGGTATCATTTCACGGTTAAAAGCAAAGTTACTGCAAGCAAGCCACTATTTAGCTCCACATTTTAAACTCAAAAGACTATCCCACTGTTGAAACGCAAATGTAACTACTTAGCACTTTGCCTAACACCAAACTGGAATGAAGTTATGACTGCAAATCTGCAATTCACCTGTATGTCAATCAGTATGTATGGACCGAGTTCTTCAGTTATACTGTAAAAGAAGTTGTGATGTTAAAATTCTATTCAATCACACAATAAATTTGTCTCTTTCATTAAAATGTTTCATTCTGGAATCACTCCATATTGCTGGCAAATTGATTTAATACCACTGTTTTCAACTCCAAGTAAAACGAGCCACAAAAGAGCAAAAGACAGGAAGGGAACAAAAGAAGAAGAAGAATACTTGCAACACATATTATTACCTTTCTCCTCTCCTTCGTAATAAGTGTGGTGTCCGTCGTACTCTCCATACTTGAAATCCTCCTGCGATCAGCACCAACCAACATAGCTTCAGATCACGTCTCCATGCACACGCACATGCACATGCTCTACCTCAATTAGAAACGTTAGAACAGGGATTCAAAAGGGGTCGTGTCAGAAGCTGCAGAACTTACTTCATCGACGCTGTTCATGGCCCAACGGTCCACCGGGTCCTCGTTCAGGTCCGGTTCAATCTCAGACAATCCAGCAGCGTTCAGCCGGTGGAGCGATCTCCGTCCCCGCGAACCGAGCCGGCAAAGAGCCAGGGTGTCGGGACACGGCGCTCCTCGCGCGACATCGACCGGCTTAGAGGAAGGGCGAGGGCAGAAGATTCCGGGCACCGAGTTCGCTGAGAGAACGCAAAGCGCCATTGTTGGCCTTCGGCTTCCTTCGCTGGACCGAGCGTTTTTTTTATCTTCGTTCTGCGGCTGCTCCCGGCTGGGAGGCGCTAGCCAATGGGATTCTCCCACGTGTTGGTTTGGAAGTCCCTGTTTCTTTTGGGGATGGCGTGGCATCATCGGGTTGGATGCATAGTTCAATACCTATAGGACCGAGTGCATGATATCTGACCACAACAACAGAAATTGAACGGTAACGAGATGTTGTCGATCATGATAATATATTTTAAGATTTGGAAAAATAGATATAAATATACAGAATTCGAAAATATCAAGGAAATCGATCTGTTTTATTTCACAAAAAATGAATGATTCGAAAAAATATTTCCATAAAAATAATCGCATGTATCGCTTGGAATAATTAACCAATGAAATATGCTTTCATTATCATAATGATTTATGTCGAAATATTTTCGTGAACGATGAAAACATTTTTCGTTTGTTTATTTTTATAAGCGATATAAGCATCAAGTTTTAGAAAAATATTTTGTTTTTCGTGAAACAAACGGAGTCATCTAATTACCTTCCGTAATCCTCTAGTCTTTTTTAGGGAAAGTTTCTAACATTGTTAATTTTGCAACATTAAGTCCATCCTACAATCCGTGGGCTAAAATCACGAGCAGTTTCAAATGCGTGAGAATGGTTGTCAATCGTTCATTGATGATCATTATCAGATGTTGGATCATGACTGTTGCTGTTTGACCAGATCTGTCGATTTTGTTACGCGTTGGCATTAGGACGAAAATGCCCCCCCCAGCGAGACACGAAAACGCTGGGGAGGCGATGGGCAAACATTGCAAAAAAATCTTACGAGCCGCCGGCCCGTCGCCGGAGCCAGATTCTACACCATTGCCGCCGTAGCTTTTTCGGCGGTATTTCGAAATAATAAATTAATGGACACGTGGACACATATGAAATCAGTCCACGTCAGCACAACAGCCTCGTATTGACTTCAAACACACCCCCCCTCTCTCTCCCTCCCTCTCTCTCCTTTGACTTTCAGCCGCACCTCGTTGACTCTTTCTCTCTCTCTCTCCGACTCACGCTCTCATTCTGACTTCGCTCCGGCGTGTTCCTCTCCCGGCCGGTGAGTCACCCGCCTCGTGTTTTTTTTTTCTCTTGGGTCTTCAATGGAACACGGATGGCACTTGCATCGTTCGAAGGAATCGATCGTTTTTGCTTTGGCGTGAAGAAAGTGCTCTTGAATCATGAGGCGAAAGATTAGTTCGCTACTGCGCTCGGCGGGGTGGCCGCGTTTTCATAGGTGTTCGATTTCAGTGTGCGTGGGACGAGAAGTCATCGAATGGGCTTGATGTCGCTTGTTGCCAAAACTCTGCTGGACCGTGTGCAGCGGATGACTTAATTGGTTTCGTGTTGGTAGTTTAGGCGAGGCTTGGTTGGTTCATTCGCAATGATTGGTTGAGAGAAGTTATAGCAGGTTGTGCTACGAGAGGAATCTCGTGTTTATCTTGACTTCTCGTGACGGACTCGTGGGTCTCGCAGTCCGATTTATTGATTGTTTACTTTGAAACTATGCTCCAACAGTCAAGGAGATTGAAGAAGAATTTTTGCTGTTTTCTGTGAAAGTTCATCAGGTGTTAGTTTGTGGCGTAAGAAATGATACTCGTTAATTGTTAGTTAGAAATGAAGCATGATGAATGAACGCCATCGATATAGGTTGTAGGATCCATTGATTTTTGCGACAAGAGTTGTTTAATGCCACGGAAAATATTGGGGTTCTGAGTTTTCTCTTCCCTTTTCAGTAGTTGAGGTTGAGAACTGCCACTCTTTTCAATTGGCACTAATTTGACAAAAGTTTTTGGATTGCATATTAGAATTTACTATACCCTAACGTAGTTTCTTTTCTTTGCTTCCATTTGCACTTGAAAATTCTTAACCTTGTTTGCCGTGGATGTTTCTCAGGCTGTCCCTCACATGGAGGCGCATTTAGGGATGGACATCGCGACTGAAGAAGACTATGCTTCCCAGTCTCGATTACTTAAAGAGTTCACTGACATTCGCAACATTGACAAGGCATGGATATTTAAGTCCAAAAATGGTATCGGTGCTTATCTCATCTGCTATCTCCATGCTTACTCTTCCTTAGATAGACACTTTGATGGAAGTGGTGATTGTATGTGATAAATGGTTATAGGAAAAGGCTCCAAGGGTATGTTTTCACTTAGCCAGCTAGATCTTCTGGCAAACAAGATGAGGAAATTCATCCTATCTGCTCATATCTCCAGCGAAACTAGCAAATCCACAACCTTTCAATGGGCCCCATTCCCCGTCGAGACGGAAAACGCTTCTATTATTGTTCCTTCACCCTCGGGCTCCAAGCTTCTTGTAGTGAAAAATTCTGAAAATGATTCTCCAACTCGATTTGAAATCTGGGGTTCGTCTCAGTTGGAGAAGGAGTTCTGTGTTCCCCAATCTGTCCATGGTTCTGTGTTTACAGATGATTGGTAATAAACTATATCAGTCTCAAGCTCCAATGAATCTGCTGTATAATGTCAGTAGAAAACTGAAATGATCTCGGAATGGATAGGTTCAAGGGGATATCTTGGAGCCACAATGAATCTCTCATTGCTTATGTTGCGGAAGAGCCAGCTGCTTCCAAGCCCAACTTTGACAGTTCTGGCTATAAAAAGTAACTCAAATGAAAAAGATTGTTGCAGCTGGAAAGGTCAAGGTGACTTTGAAGAGGAGTGGGGGGAAACATATGCAGGAAAAAGGAAGCCAACTCTCTTTGTTGTCAATACTAAGAGGTCCCACTGTGTAGTTTTAAAATACTCTGCTCACTAGCAGAAGTTCGAAGTTGCAACTTTAACATCTGAATTTGCCGGTTGTGTGCAGTGGAGAAGTACGAGCTGTTCGAGGAATCACGAGCTCTCTTAGTGTTGGCCAGGTCATATGGGCACCATCGGATGAATATACGGTTTTTGTTGGGTGGTCATCAAATCTAAGGAAGTTTGGCATCAAATATTGCAACAACAGGCCTTGCGCAATATATGCGGTTAAAAACCCATTCCATCAATCAGAAGCTGATAAAGTTGATCTCAAGTGGGTACATCCTCAATTGCTGTCCTGCTCTTGCAAAATCTTTCTTTTATGTGATTATTATTGATATAACTGTTAAATGTGATTTCAAGAATTCAAATACATTATCCAATTTTGTAGAGCTGATGCTGGTGAAGATTCTCCTTTGTGTAATTTAACACAGAGCATCAGTAGTGCTTTCTTTCCCCGTTTCAGGTATGCTCTTCTTGGCTCTTAGGATATGTTCTTCATTTGTTATTTTTTCGACTATGAGTAAGAATAAGTTCTTGATTAGACTTTGGAAGCACCTGTCACCTCAGAGAATGAGTAAGAATATGTTCTTCACCTCTGTTCCGTAATTTTGAGTGTCTTTGGTATATGCGTGCTCATTTTTGCTGTATTTCATCTTTTTCTGCTGTTTTATGCTCAGCTGGAATTCCCTGGCCCGGGTGGGTGTGTTGCAATGTTTTCATTTGTGAAGCTTATATAACAGTGCTATTATCATGGAAAAAGAGTACTAGGGTTAGCTGTTTGTGACCGACCTGTCTATATACTGTTGCGACGTATCTTTAATATCCAAATATGATAACTATCCAGCTTTTCTTAAACTGCCAGTGCACTATTATGTTTACTCAATAGAAGTAATTTTATTTGAACGATATAATATTAGTGGTAATATGCCTGTTAATCTCAAGAACTGAAATGGTTTTCTAACCAAATGCTTCTATGCAAAATATCAATTCTCAGCCTAGATGGGAAGTACCTCGTCTTTTTATCAGCTAAGAGTGGAGTGGACTCTGGAGCGCATTGGGATACTAATTCACTCCATAAAATAAATTGGCCAATGGATGGGAAACTGAGCCTACACAGAAGTATTGCCAATGTGGTGAGTTTTATCATTTTTTGTCTTGCCTAATTGAAGTCTGATGGATTTCACTGCCTCACTTCATTTGTTTGTGTCGTATGTATTGCACAAAAGATGATACTATCCTGCTGATATGTCGCCGTCTTAATTCTCAGTTTAAAGACATAGGCACTCAAGCAGGCGAAAAAAACATGGCCAATATTTCTTTATTGTTTTTCCATTCTATGTGGTGCTTGATTTAATAGAAAAACTTCATTGGATGTAGGTGGTTCGTTGACTAATTAGTGTAGCTTTCCGTGAAATGTGTTTTGCATGATTGGGTTTGAGGATTTGAACCCTCACTTATAGCACTTGTAGTAAAATTTGCGCTGATCTAGTCTTTGGTATATTTATGCTATAAGAAACATGATTGGTTCCCTATATTTTGTGTTGTGAATCTGAAGTATGTGGACTACAGTGATATTTACTTTGACAATGGATGCTGCCCAGAGTTACTTTTCTTGTGTTTCTCTAATGCGTCTTCTTTGTCGGCTTATTATAGTCCAATCCTATATAAGTGTAGGTCCCCATCATCATGAATGCTGAAGAAGGGTGCTTTCCTGGGCTTTACTGCACCAATGTGCTCGCCAACCCATGGCTTTCTGATGGATGCACAATGATCCTGACTTCCTCATGGCGGAGCAGTGAAGTGATACTTGCGGTTAACGTGCTGAAGTAATAAATTTTTTTTTGTCACTACAATACTGTTCGACTTATGGATTTTGTTGGTTAAAGATTCTTTGTTGTAATTGAACTTAACAGGTAAATGCTCATCTGTATGCAGTGGCAGTGTATCACGAATCAGCCCTATGGAGTCGGATCCTTCATGGGAAATTCTTGCTCTTGATGGGGACAACGTTATTGCTGGTAACCTGATGCTGTGAGTTGCCTGTCTGTTGTGAGAAAACAATATGACTTGAAATACAAGTTTATACAATTTGCCTTTTCAGTTTTTAGCAGTCCGGTAGATGTGCCTGAGCTCAAGTATGGTTATCTTATTGATAAAATACCATCAAGTGCTTCATGGAGTTGGTTGGATGTTTCAAGTCCAATATTCAAATGTTCTGAGAAGGTCGTAAAATACTTTTTTCGTTCCATATTGGTGTCAAGTGCCTGCAGGTTACTTTTCTACATATGGCCTAATCTACTAAAATTCCTCTCATTACAGGTAGAAATGTTGCTTGCATCTCATCAATTTAGGCTAATTAAAATTCCAGTCAAGGATGTTTCTACTTGTACAACAAGAGGTAGCATATGTTATCTGTCTTATTTATGAAGAGTATACCCACCTGTATTCGCTGATGTGACTTTGTTTGTGACTTTGTGGTTGATGTGCTTTTAACATGTATCTATGATTTTCATCCTGAAATATCTAGTAAAAGGTTTTCCCTGTATGCTTGCTTAGTAATGAAGTGATTAGATACTTTTCGTGTTACTGCTAATGGTGCTTTTCGTTCATTACATCATTCTCATCCATTTGGGGATGAAGTAGTCTTGTTTACTATGGAGATATTCTACTCTCTTTTCTTTTTTTTTCGCATTGTCAGCTTCTTATTGGTGCTACCAGTAAATATCATCTGCTCCTCCATGAAAATCTCGTGTTGTTATTTTGGTTGGCACTTATGTATGTGTGTCCTTTTGTTGATACATTCCCCTGCTTCTTCCTTTTCATGTCAACATGATAAATAAGTGCATTTGTGCATCTTTAGAAGTTTCCTCCGGACTTAAAGTTCTTAGATATGTGTACACGTATGGACAACCATAAGTTCGATTTTGATGTCTTGGTCAACATAGTCTTCCTTTGTAAGCAATGCGGTAGCTTGGACAAAGATCAGTCTCCTTCTTACATGCATTTACTTGTGTTGACGAGCTTCATACGTTAGTATTTGCAAATGTGCAATTTAATAGTTGCTGCTCATTTACATATCCTAGGCATCTCAAGGTTGCGTCCTTTTATTGCAATACATGTTTTCGCTGTAATGTTATTATTGGTTCATGTACCACGACATTGTCCTTGCTCAAGTAGGTTCGCAAGGATTCTGACAAAAACAGAAAAGATTTTGAGGATTGCTTGAAAGTTTGAATAAAATGATTGGTGAGGAGCATGAAACAAGTGCGATGGAACCCGTTCATAATGCCAACTAATTTCTTATGGTCGAACAAAGGCTTGGATGATCTGTTGATCATGCACAGAAAGAGCTAGAATTAAATGGAAAGAGTGAGAATATGAGTTAGTGTCTTTTTCGAGATGGGCTTAGGGAACTCTAGATATGGTACATGGGGGCCTTGGGGATCAGAAAGGCTACTGGATGGGGAAACTGACATTTCTATAGTAGGATCCTGAGTTGAATTGTGTGTCAGAAGAAGTGAAAAATCTTAATGGAACTTAGTTAATTCATATCTCATACCTCGGTTCAACTTGTTCCTTCAGTATAGCATGCCAGAGGCCAAATGAGTTCTTTAAATGTCATAGCCAGTAGCTTTTTCATTCCCATTTCAGAAGTCTGAGATCTCATCTTATGACTATAGTTAAATACTGCTTTTCATGGTCTGTGTACTTGATATATTACAGGTGCTACAAATGACTTTGAGGCAATTTTTGTATCATCAAAATTGAAAAACGACGTGCCTGATCCACTAATCGTGATCCTTCATGGTGGGCCACATTCTGTCTCCACTTCAAGTTTTTCAAAGTCTGAGGCTTTTTTGTCTTCACTTGGATTCAGCTTACTAATTGTGAATTACAGGTAGGTCTTCTGTTGTCCGATTTGCAGAAGATATTATTCAGTTTGGTTCCTTCAGCAAATGTAAGACTCTATAATTAGCTTGTAACCCAATGTTTTTAATACCAGACCATTGAACAAACTACTTGAGTGACTGATTTGCATGCAACAACTGGCTTAACCGCTATTTTGCTCTGCATCGATCTGATCTCCAAGATCCAAGCTAACATGGCGTGGCTTCTTATATGCCCCCTTGTGCCAATGTTTTGTCCGAATCTCTTCTTGCATCATTTTGTTTTGCATTTTCTTACTGATTATGTTAAGTACATCAAATCAAGTATCATTAAATTAAGCATCATATCATTGAAAAATTGCATATCTCTGTTTTCTGTATTGCGTTCCCAAGGTTGAGGCCTGGGTTTAGAACACCACCCACACAATTTTTCGAATCCTTCTCCAGCAGAACTGGGTTGAACCAGTTTACCTGGTGGAAAAGCTTGCTTTGATTGGTTCACTCGTTCAAATGTGGTTTGATCTGTAGTACAATTTAGTGCCGTGAACCGAACTGAAACTTAGACAGATCCACTACTCGATGGTTGAACCGGACAACTAGTTTTGACAAATTGCGTACAGAGGGAGTTTCTTTCTTTAACTGTCTCCAATCTATCCAATGCTAGAGAAGAAAGCCTCTTCACTTGTGAAAGTCAATAGACTGCACTTGATAGGGGGAATCATACCGATGTTCTGCCTATTTAGTTTAGATGTTTTTGTAATGCTAGGTCACAATGTGATGCAGTGTGGATGAAGACCGCAGATATCTTCCACTCTAAATCATTTTGGGCTTTGCTTTGGCATTCAGATATCCATAAGTATATGTTCTAATTTCTCCTATCATCGGGAGAATTGGTAATTTGGTATTAAGATTGTGAAATAAGTATTCCTTATTTTACTGCTTTTCCCACTTGGGTAATTGAGAAATTGGTACAATTAGTTTATATGTGTAATTCACAAAACAATCAGAAAGCTAGCAGCTTATACAGAATTTAGTAAACGAAACTGACCAAGCTGAATAAAATAGAGGATTTATGTGGATGTGTTTTGGTGTCTGAATCTTCAATTTGTCTTTGATGTCCTGCCTTAAATAAACTGCGCATTTGAAACTCTGTAATATAATGTCTAAATTTTGACCAAAAAAAATTATAATGTCTAATTAAGCAGAAAGTACTATCTTACTTTGTAGATTGCATATGGTATTGGCACGGATGAAATATTACATCCATAGGGCTAAAGGAGATTTTTTGTTTTTGTATAGTAGATTCATTAAGAGTGTTTTAAAATATTTTTTTGGCTGAGAAGTTGTCTCAAAGAATGCTGAGTGGCTTTCTCCTTCTAACTGGGGATTCTTGTGGCTCAGAATCGTCCTAGTTGCAAAATTTAGTCTTTTACAAGATCAAGCATGATAACACATAATAACATGCACTGGAGATTTTAGCGTTTCGATTGTAATGGCCTCTGTTTTTCCCTGCTTATATCATGAAATGATTTTTCATCATTGATATTCTCATTTCTTTTCCACAATATCTTATGTTCATTCATTCAGGCTTTTTCTAATGTTATACATGCTTGCAGAGGTTCATTAGGATTTGGTGAGGAAGCATTGCAATCACTACCGGGAAAAGTTGGTTCACAGGTGTCTGCTGTCATTTGTTTTCTTTTCTATTTGATCCTTCACTATAATGGAAGAAAGAGTCCTAAGATTTAATTTATTTCTGCAATTTAATGCATGCCTTCGCTTCTGTCATGTGCAGGATGTCAATGATGTACTTACAGCAATAGATCATACCATCGAGATGGGACTTGCCAATCCATCCAAAATAGCCGTGATTGGAATTTCTCATGGTGGCTTCTTAACCACCCATTTGATTGGCCAGGTGGCTGGAATGACAAATAGATGCACAAAACTTGAGGCTTTTCTCTGTCAATCTCATGTCATTTCCTCTTAACCATATAACTGGCACTCTTCTGACCCTAAAGAAGTTTAAATAGTCAGCAGACTGAATCCTACTGTTCTCTTGTGACTTGCATATATGTGCAGGCACCGGATAAGTTTTGGGCTGCTGCCGCAAGGAATCCTGTTTGTAACCTCGCATTAATGGTCGGCACTACAGATATTCCCGATTGGTGCTACGTAACCTCATATGGAGTCAAAGGGATGAATATTTTCACAGAAGCACCTTCAGAAGAACAATTGAGTCTCCTATATAGCAAGTCTCCCATCTCACATGTTCATAAGGTACACCATAAATGAACCACATTATATGAGAGGATTGTTCAACGTGGTCCAGAGCTTTGTAGAACCTTATCAAATTACACTTTATGCAATTTTTACACTGACTTTATGACAAGATAGGATGCAGTCAATACAGCCAGAACCACACCTGTAACCCAGGTGAAACTTTGAGTGAAATACCATCGTTGGCGATGCTTTTTTCTTTGCGTATTTGGGCTTAATAACAGTGAATCTATCACCAAGTCTTAATGATTTCTCTTCCATGTTCTTTTTCTTTAAGTAGAAGCTATATTTAATTTCCTTCACCTCTCCTTCCAACAATCATCTTTTCCTCTTTCTGGCCTGACTTCTTTAGAGGAACAGCTTTCTCCTATGAATGGTTTATCCAGTAGCGATAGATTTATCATCCTTGATAATCATTGCAGGTCAAGACACCTACCCTTTTCCTTCTTGGTGCTCAGGATCTCCGAGTCCCAGTCTCTAACGGGTTACAGGTAGGATTCATTTCATTTTCTTTCAAGATCGGACCATGCAGGCATAATCTTGTGGGTTCATTTACTTTTTCAATAGAGTGACAACTTATATATACCGACATAGTGGTCTAGATAATTATCTTCTTATCTGAGCCCGTATGCTTTTTTAAATTTTCTTCATGTTACTTTGCATGGAAGTCTGTCTAATGTACTTGCTAACTAATACTGCTCTTCGAACTTTACAGTATGCCCGAGCACTAAGGGAGAGAGGAGTAGATTGTAAAGTCATCTTATTTCCCCACGATGTTCATGCTATTAAAAGGTGAAGGTCCATTTTCCGATATTTAAACACATTTTTGTTTGTCCTAAGCATTCTGTCTTAAGTTTGTTGTGTTTCATTGTTCATTTACTCTAAACCGCCGTCCCTCTTTGTGCAGACCACAATCTGATTTGAAAGCTTCCTGAATGTTGGAGTATGGTTCCAAAAGTACTGCAAATGAGCAAGAGAATGAAGCTGCGCCGTTGCTGTTTGGATAACAGTTCGGATGCCTCAAATGTGGTATTCAGTCATTGTCTAGTAATATTATTCGACACAATTAATGTTCAATTAAGAAGGACAGAATCCTCAACTCATGATACATGGCTTGCTCCTAGTGAGCATGCGTATTGCGCTATTCCTCTTCTACTTTTCGGCCAAGCCGGTCCTCGTTTTGTAGTAATAAGATCGACAGTGGATGCTTGTGAATCAAATATGCTTCTTTAACCAAATTTATGATGTCCTTCAGCGCTCTCGGGATAGTTTTTGAGGATTTCCTCTGGCCTTTTCAAGCTAGCAGTGAACCTTGATATTGGTATGGCACAGGGCTCTAGTCCCATTCACTTTCCTGAGGCCTGCTTCTTTTACTTCATGTAAAGTTTTCCCGGACTAATATCTTCCAACAATTTTGAAAGTATGACATTAGAGTTCCCTTCATTACTTGATGTGCAATCTAGTCCACCGAAATCAGTCGGTCTCCGATCAAGGATCCAGCCTGGCAACTGCAGATAACCGATCGAGGCGTCCGATCTGTGACGCGGATTGGCCTTCCATTGCTTAAGTCAACAGAAGGTATGTAGAAGGAGGTAAGGTGACGAGACTTGGCAATTTGGGAGTGCATACCCGACCAGGGAGAACCTGTATTTTGCATAGTAATTTAATAAAAGGTGAAGTTTGCCGCATTTTGGATGGTCTTGTATCCGATGCACGTGGACATGGCTGTTCTCGTGCATTCCAATGAAACTAGTCTAAACCGAAAAGTTCGAATACCCCAGCTTGTCAAACAAACTCCATCTCGAAAGCCTGCATTCTCCACTGGTGCATGAATCCCAGATGGAATAGCACCGAAGCTAGATCGCGCGCCAGAAGTGATGGTTTGTATAATCTGAACATAGTGCGGAGTGGGCAACGACTTCTACACCGACGCTTTTATGTAGCATTACATTTACAAATACTCGTAGAACATGTATGGATAGATTTTTTTTTTACATTTTGCTTTTTTGCTTCATTTAAATTGTGTAACGGGCAAATTTTGAATCATTTCTAATTCGAAACATATGAAGCATTCAGAACATATACATGTTGAAACGTCAATTCACATATGCTTCTCATAAATTTTTTTTGAAATTTAGATAATTTTTCAAAGTTTGACAGAAAATAAAAAAAAAGTACAGAGTATTCTTTCACTTTTGCTTAATTCTAAAAGGATAATTACTCAAATGGTCCGTAAACTTTGGCTCAACATGTAATGTTGTCTCTAAATTTTTAGTTTGTACAATGTGATTTCTGAACATTAGCTTAATGTGTAATGTCATCCTTGAATTTTTAACCAGTTTCCTGAAATTTTGTTAAATGTTCAATATAATTCCTAAAGTATTATATCCCTAAATTAGCTAGTTTAGAGACTAAGTTGACCGTACGCCAAAACTTTATGGACCACATTGGATAAATTTAAAGTTTGGCGACGATATTGCACATTGAGCCAAAGTTCACGGATCATTTGTTTCATTTTCACAATCCTAAACAAGCGGGCCTTAAAGTGAAGCTGATTTATTTCTTTATTTTTTTTACCTCAAATGTTAATATCTTTTTATGATTGTGTTGCTATATTATTAGATTTGATCGTGTACTTTAATGTATGTTTTTTGAGTTGAATGATGAAAGTGTTAATAGCCAGAATTAAGATTAATTTTTCAACAAAAAATTCTTTTTTTCAAGAAATACAGGGCAATATAGCGTATCCAGAAACTTATGGAATCTATAGGTTTCAGATTTCAGATTATAAAGTGGTTCCTATAGCCTATACGGTAGGATTTAGGTTTTGCAAATTTGGATTAGATGCCGACAAAGTACGTTCCAAGGTAGTGCAAAAACCATAGCCGCCTTGAACCCATGCACCCATAAACTACATTGATGCCAAGTTTCAACTTCACAAATTTTGCGTACCCTTAAAACTACATTTTTTAAGCATGTGGCCATGCAATTGACAACATCTTTTACTTTGACCTCCATAAGATTCTTCGAACAAATATTTTGACTCTAATCCATCTTAATAAACCAAGTTGTTTATTTACAAGTAATAAGCCCAAGTTCAACCAAACGAAATCATTCAAATCATGAACGGACCTAATCATTCAGATACTCAAATCAAGAAAAAGAATAATAAAACATTGAGGTATTGGTTCATGAAATTTCATTTGTGTGTGAATATGATCTCTAACTTTCCTTTGCCCGGTCATCGTTTTTGCACAACTGTTAAATTTCAAGAATGTTATGGACTACTTTGATTTATATACAGAAATAGTGACCTGAATTTTCATGTGATCTTTCATGTCCTCACACTTTGTTGGGTTTATCCTATGTCGATTGTGGAAAGGAGTGGTTTGAATCTCCATCAACATTCACCTTCATCTCTGGTTTCTTTCTCCAAACCGAACTAGAGTCCTTTTTGGCTTTCTTTCTCCAAACCGAACTAGATTCTTTTTTTTTTTTTTTTTTGATTCTTGATATATCCACCAAATACCGATACACATTAGAAGTGAGCAACCATCAATCATTGGCTCTTATATTAGTGTTAGGTGGTCTTTGGCCTCTTTTACTTCACAAAGCTAACTCAAAGGATGAAGTTACTCTTCACATTTATAAATTGACCGTCAGCCCCTTTCACAACTAATATGGGATGAACCCCAACACTGTCACCTTACATATGGCCTAAATTTGAAGGATATACGTCCAACCTGTGACATGGATCATGCTTATGTGAATATTATATTATACGTATTGATTATTTATTTTGTAAAACAAGGGCTTTACTTTTGACCGCACGCGAGAGGAGTGAGAAATTTTTCATGAAAGCGAGGGCGGCTTTATAAAATCCGTATTGCGTTGCACGCATGATGTTTATCACAAGTCCAAGTCAACTAGAATATTATCAACAGGACTATGCATTTTTCTTATTCTTGATATAAATCATACGGATTCCTAAAGACAACCTCTGCCTCGAAGTCAACTATGCCGTATAAAAACCCTTCGGCCTAAGGCTCCGTATGATTGGCGAAAAATATCACATTTTTCAAAAATATTTTTTCAGTAAAACGACAATATTTTCCACTGTTGGACTAAAATCTGAAAAAGAATAAGAAAATATTTTCCGTCGTTTGGAAAAAAAAATATAATTTGATTTTCCATAATAGACATACAATACTTAAGCGCTAGTAATTTGCGCAAGGGTAGTTGGGGAATTAGGCATGGGCACCTGGGTCCGGCCTCAATGGATCTCGACTCGAGCGCCGGGGACCTAGGTACGAGCATATGAATCCTGGGCATGAGCATGAGCACCGGTCCTAAGTCTACAGAAGCCGGTTCGCGAACCCAATGCCCGTGCCTAGCTCCATGGTGCCTCAGCCCAGATGCATAGAGCCCGGGCCTAAGGCCTCAGTACTCATGATCCCCCGTCATCCCTACCTCGAGTCCACCACGGCTGAGCATTGGACCCCAGTGCTTGAGCCTGGGACTTAGGCACGGGTGCCAAGGTCCTGGACTCGACATTGATGGATTTGGGCTTGGGCATAGGCACGGGTTCTCGAGCTCGGGTGCCAAGGACCTAGCCATGGGCACTGGGAGCCCAATTAGCAGGGATTCGGGAATGGGCTTTGGGGTCTTGAGCAAGGCCTTTGTGGTCCCAAGTCTGGTCTCCATGGACCAAGGCTTGGGCTCCAAGGACCTAAGGCATGGACACCGAGGCCTCAAGCCCAGCTTCTGTAGTGGACTTGGGCTGGCCTCAATGGACTTAAGCAGGGGGGCTGTTGGTCCGAGTACGAGCACGAGCACTAGGGTTTGGGCCCAACCTCTATGAACTTAGGCCGGGGCATTGGGGAGTCAAGTAAGGGTATTAGGTCCTAGGCTCGGCTTTTGTGGACCTAGGCTTGGGCGTCGGTGCCCAAGCCCAACCTTTGTGGATACAAGCTTGAGTATCGGGATTTTGAGCTCGGACTCTTTGGAACCAACTTTTGCCTTTATGGACCTAGCGGCCTCAGCCTCTAGACTTGGCTCGGCTGCCAAGTGTCCGAAAATGAGTGTTAGGGTTCCTACACCCAAGGGAAGAGTTTTTACTCCAAATGTCGATATTTAGTCAATTTTCTAAATCTAAACTTAGGTTTTTCGTTAACTCATTTTCTAAGT
This sequence comes from Syzygium malaccense, assembly GCA_031216405.1. Taxonomy (NCBI): domain Eukaryota; kingdom Viridiplantae; phylum Streptophyta; class Magnoliopsida; order Myrtales; family Myrtaceae; genus Syzygium; species Syzygium malaccense. Next base: position 18,654,872 of record CM062260.1, on the reverse strand, counting down.
GATCCGAATATCTAAAAAAATGATGGGAATATTTTTTTTGAAAAACGTGTAAAGTCGTTTTTTATTTTTGTCGACTAAAGTCCTTCCCATTATCTTATTTTCCTTAGCATAATTAAAGCCCAGATTCCCCACTGTCTGCCGCCTTTTCGGGACATGACATCCTCGGCAAATGGAATCAATCCACGTGAGCTTCGCCGCCCCCAGTTGGTCACCTAAGCTTCCACGAGAGCGAGGCCGTCGACGACCTCCTCCTCCTCGTCCTCCCTTTCTTCTTCTCACTCCTCCTCCTTCGCCTCGCCCTCGCAGCTCTCGCTCTCGCTCTGCACTTGCACTTGCGCTTGCTCGCAACTCCCTGCCGCCGCCGGTAAATGCGCTTTGCTCAGTCGTTGTTCCTTCTTCTCTTCGCTTACAACGCTAGACCTCGTATCAGTCGGTCAGTCTGTCGGTTCGTTTTTCCGCCCGTGTCCGTCTTGCGTGCGGCGAAGCCGTGTCGAGTTATGCTGTGGCAGATGATAAATTGGGTTATGTGGAGCTTTTGAGAGCGCATTATCGGTACGCGTGGAAAGAAACGCTACCGAATGTGCTTTGATGTTACGCGTCGGCAAAACTGTGTCGAGCTATGCTGTGGCGGATGATGAATTGATTTTCGTTTTTAGATGGTTATGTGAGGATTGGTTGATCCTTTGGCACAGATTGGTTGAGTGGAATGAAAGGAATGTGTTTGTTGTGAAGGAATCAACAACTACCTTGTGCTTCTTATTGTCCGATGGGACTGTTAATTTTAAGAAGCTGGAAGATTTAGTGGGTTAGGTTCCTATATGAAGGTTGTGCTCCAACATTCAAGAAAATTGAAGATGGATTTGGCTGTTTGCCGAGGGAACATCATTGCAATAGCTCGTATGATCATTGCGGCTTAGACTTGTTTGCATGGACGACTTAATTTGACATAACTTGGGGTTATGAGTGTTTTCTCTCCTCTAGATTAATTAAGGTTGAGTGCTGTCACTCTGCTCCATTGGTATTAATTTGACGATAGTTTTTCGATGGAATATTATCATCTAATCTGCCCAATTAAGATTTTTTCTTTGCTTGCATTTGTAGTGGAAGATTTTCAGCCTTGTTTGCTATGGATGTTTCTCAGGGCGATCCTTTAAAGGAGGTGACATTGGGTACGGACATGGCAACTGAAGAAGATTATGCTTCCCAGTCTAAGCTACTTCAAGAGTTCACTAACATCTGCAACATTGACAAGGCATGGATATTTCAGTCTGAAAAGGGTATGACTCCTTAGCTCGCCTTTTATCTCCCTCCTTTCTCATCCTATTTGTACTCAAATCAGATAAACAATTACAGGAAAAGGCTCACAGGCTATGTTCTCAATTAGCCAACCAAATCTTCTGGCAAATAAGAGGAGGAAATTTATCCTATCTGCTCAAATCTCTTGTGGAAGTAGCAATTCTGTGACCTTTCAGTGGGCTCAGTTCCCTGTTGAGATGGCAAATGCTTCTCTAATTGTTCCCTCACCCTCGGGTTCTAAGCTACTCGTAGTGAAGAATCCTGAGAATGATTCTCCAGTTCAACTGGAAATCTGGGGCCCGTCTCAGTTGGAGAAGGAGTTCCACATTCCCCAATCCGTTCATGGTTCTGTATATGCGGACAAATGGTAATAAACTATATGAGTCTCAAACTCCTCATGAAGAGTCTGGATGTTGACTTGTTTTTTTGTGTCCAATTTTATCCTCTTTATTTGCATGTAATGTTACCAGAAGCAGTACTGCCCACTTTTAAGACTAACATCAGCAGAAGAAGCTGAAAGAGTGATCTCCATGTTACCTTGTGAGATTTGTTGAATTAAAAAAACTGAAAGATCTCTCAATGGCTAGGTTCGAGGGAGTGTCCTGGAACTTTGATGAATCTCTCATTGCTTATGTCGCTGAAGAACCTGCTCCTTCCAAGCCTACCTTCAACAGTTCTGGCTATAAAAAGGAAAGTTCAAATGAAAAAGATTGTAGCAGCTGGAAAGGTCAAGGCGACTTTGAAGAGGAGTGGGGCGAAACATATGCAGGAAAAAGGAAGTCAGCACTCTTTGTTATCGAGATTCAGAGGTCAATTACGTATCTCTCTTTTAATACTCTGATAACTAACAAAGGCTCTAAGATGGAACTTTAACGTGAATTTTTCTACGACATTCAGTGGAGAGGTGCGAGCGGTTCAAGGAATTGCAAGTACTTTGAGCGTCGGCCAGGTCATATGGGCACCATCATCTGTAGGCACAAATCAACATTTGGTTTTTGTTGGGTGGTCATCAGATCGAAGAAAGCTTGGCATCAAGTACTGCTACAATAGGCCCTGTGCATTATATGCAATTAAGAATCCATTCAATCCATCAGAAGCTAATGAAAAAGATTCCAAGTGAGCACATCTTTCGTCAGTGTCCTGCTCTTGCTTATATGATTTATTTTTTTGTTACCAGTAGATGTTGGACTAAACACAGTAAGGTCCTTAAAGTTTCGAGGGTGTCTGTTTTTAGTCCTTAAATTTTTCTCTGTGACAATTATGGTACTTAAGTTTTATAAATTGCGCAAATATAGGATAGCCATGGTATTTGCATTGCAAAGCAAATAAAAATATGTAGCTGGCAGCTGTTCACCCAAAGGAAGTCCATAATAGTTGAATTTCTCTCCAGAACGTTTAACCATAAGATAGCTTGCTTTCTCAGCGCTTGCGCTGAGGATTGATTAGCCTTCAGGAAATAGGGGGTGCAGGTGTGCTGTGCTTCTCTTCATTTGTCGTGTTTGGGAGGGTATTGGAATGGTTGGGTTTCCACAAGTTGAGGGATAGAGAGGCTTCACTACCAAAGACAAAGAATCCACAAATATTCTTCTTTTTGTATTGAAAGTTCAGAAAAATTATCTTATACTTTTTCTGTGTTGTGATGAAAAATCCAACTATTGTCCTACAATTGCGCAACTTAAGCACCATGACTGTCACAAAGTAAAGTAAGGACATCAAAGAATACACTTGGAAGTTTATGTATCATAAGTTCAATTAATTAATGTAACCTCGATGTTTGAAATGAGCTATCATATTTTCAGAGGTGATTCTGGTAAAGGTTCGACTTTGTATAATCTAACTCAGAGCATCAGTAGTGCCTTCCTTCCACGGTTCAGGTATGCTCCTCCTAGGACACGTACTTCGCTTATTCTTACTCCTCTACTTTTTGGTTCATCAGTACGATATGCTCTTAATGAAGTTTCGGAAACACTGAGACTTCTGTTTTAACTTTTTGCTGTTTCAAACTTAATGGTAATTTACATACCCAGCCTGACGATCCTTTTGATAATGTGGAGTTTCGCTGTCTCCTCTGTAAAGTATATGCGAGTGCTTTTTGCTGTATTTCTCTTTCTCTGCTGTTTAATGCAGCTGGAATGTTCAGGTCTGGAATGTTACCTCTGAATAATTACATAATTTTATACCATGAAGCTTGTGTATCAGTGTCATTTATCCTACAAGATGAATATTAGGATTAGCTTTTCATACAATCTGCGTTTATACTGTCGAAACTTCTCTCTATGTCTAAAGATGCATATTATTCAGCTTTTTTTTAATTGCCTGTGTGCTATTCTGTTACTTGAAAAAGAAGCAAATGAGTTCAATGATATTATATTGGCCTATTGATCTCAATATGAGAAATGGATTTCTAACCAACTGCTCCCATGCAAAATCACCATTCTCAGCCCAGATGGGAAGTACCTTCTTTTTTTATCTGCTAAGAGTGCAGTGGATTCTGGAGCACATTGGGCTACTAATTCACTCCATAAAATTGATTGGCCAGTGGATGGAGAGCTGAGCCTGGATCGATGTATTGTTGATGTGGTTAGTTATCAATTACCTTTGGTGTTTTTGTCATTTTTTGTTTGTTGACGGTCTATGTATCTGTTTTTTGGGAATGTTGACTAACTATCGCTCTGTCCCCTGCCCCTTTGCCTCCTCTTTTTGGTAGAGGTATAGACCAGCCGGATATTGTGATGGAGATGATCCTATCCTGCTAATATGTTGCTGTCATAAAATTCAACGTGTAAAAAAATCGGTACTCAAGCGAACTTAATGGAGCTAATATTTATCAATTCTTTTGGGAGAGAGTATTGCTGGATTTGACAGTAACTACAGTTGATTTAGATGGTTCATTGACTAATTCATGTAGCTCATGTAGCCAAAGTTTCCCAACAATGTGTTTTGCATGATTGGCTTCTAGGATTTCACCACATACCACTTAGCAGTAGAATCTGTGACATTCTAAACTTAAAGTGTTGACTCTGAGTTCTTTGTGTTATCATTTGGAAGTAAGTGGCTTTAAATGATATTTGCTTTGACAGTTCTAAACTTCAGTATTGACTCTGAGTACTTCTGTGTTATCGGAAGTATGTGGATTTTAATGATGTTTGCTTTGACAGTGGATGCTGTCTAGATTTACTTTTTTTGTGTCCTCTCAATCTTTTTTTGCTTTGACAGTGGATGCTGTCTAGATTTACTTTTTTTGTGTCCTCTCTATCTTTTTTCGCTTGAACCATCGTTATTGCAGATCCCTGTTATAATGAATGCTGAAGAAGGGTGCTTTCCTGGGCTTTACCTTTCCGGTCTCCTTGCTAACCCATGGCTTTCTGATGGATGCACGATGATCCTGACTTCCATATGGGGCAGCAATGAAGTTATACTTGCAGTTAATGTGCTGAAGTAATAAAGTTGTTCTATATGGCGATTTTTTCAATTGAGATTCTCTCTTCCTTTCATTTGGACTTACCGTTTAACTTATTTATATGCAGTGGGAGTGTATCGCGAATCAGCCCAACTGAGTCGAATGCTTCGTGGGAAATTCTTTCTCTTGATGGGGACAATATTGTTGCTGGTAACCTGAAGTTGATTTTTGCCAATGCATTGTAAGAAAGCGATATGACTTGAAATATAAGTTTATGCAACTTGCCTTTCAGTTTCTAGCAGTCCCGCAGATGTCCCTCAGCTCAAGTATGGTTATCTTATTGACAAAACAATATCAAGTGCTTCATGGAGTTGGTTGGGTATTTCAAGTCCCATATTCAAATGTTCTGAAAAGGTCATTCTATATTTTCTTTGTCCTTCTTTTGGTGTCAAGAGACAGTCTGTTACTGAACTCCATATGTGTCCATCTCGACTAATACTCCACTCATTACAGGTTAAGATGCTGCTCGGATCTCTTCAATTTAGTATAATTAAAATTCCAGTTAAGAATGTTACTGCTTGTACAACAAAAGGTAATATGTGCCATTTGGCCTATTTACAGAGGTTCTACCCACTTGTATTCACTGATGTGATGCCAGCAAGCCTTTGTGACTATGTTTCTTGTATGCTTGCTGGAGATTTTTTGTTTTCAATTTTAACTTGTTGTACCTGTTTCATCAGATGAAATGTCACTTTTCATGATAGAAGTGGGTGGAAATCAACTTTGCATTTATCGTCGTGTTTTTCATTCTTAACTCTATCCTCATTCATTTGGGGACTAGACATTCTTTTAGTTTGGAGACTTCTTTTCTTTCACATTTTTAGCTTTGTCTTGGTGCTGTTCTGTTTGCTCTTTGAAAACTCGAGGTTTTCTTTTTTCTATCCGACTCTTACATGTGTCTCCTTTCAAATGGTATTCATGTTTCTTCCTTGGTTTGTTGCCTTGATCAGTTTAGGTTGTGCGTTTGTGCATCTTTAGAATTTTTTACTGGACTTAAGTTTCTTAGACACATTAATGTTCATGAGCAAGAAGCTGCGATGAAATGGATAGGAATCAAAACCCATTTGACCCTGATTCAGAAATGAGTTTAGTCTTTTCGAGATGGGCCTAAGGATCTGTAAATATGATAAATGATGACTAACTTTTGGGATTCAAAAGGCCACTGGATTGAGAAAATGGCTATTTCATAGAAGGATCGTGAACCTTATTATGTAGGAGAAGTGTTAAGATATATGCTTGATATGTACTGTGGGCATGTTTCTTGATAGCTTAAGGTTTTGAGAGAAACGATTATTCAACATGGTATTTGAGCTTTAGATCAATGGTTTGAATCTTAACACTCCTTGTTATGATCATTATGTCTGTCACTCCTGTTTAACCTCTTCTTATTGTTTGGTGTGGTTACATCTAGATCCTATGTTTTATGTGTATGGTTCAACTTACACGTGCAAGGGGCTGTTGAGATTTAGGCTTGATATACTTGTGGGCTTGTTTGCGATAGCTTAAGCTTTTAGTGAAAGGGGGTTCAACAAGAAAAAAGGATTGTTATCCTTGATTGAAATCTCATAGTTCGGTTCAATTTGTTCCTTTCAACATAGCATGCCAGTGGCTGAATGTCTTTTAAAATTATCAGGAGTTGATTTTTTAATTTCCATCCCCAGAAAAATCTAAAATCTCATCTTTTGGCAATGGAAAAATTATTACTCCTCATGGTCCATATATTTGATTCATTACAGGTGCTTCAAAGCACTTTGAGGCATTATTTGTATCAACAAAATCAAAGAATGACGTGCCTGATCCACTTATTGTGGTCCTTCATGGTGGACCTCATTCTGTCTCCATCTCAAGCTTTTCAAAGCCCTGCGCTTTTCTGTCTTCTCTTGGGTTCAGCTTGCTATTTGTCAATTACAGGTATGCCATAATGTTGCCTGATTTACTGAAGATAAAATCAGTTTAGTTCCTTAAGCAAGCGTGAGACTATTTTGTTAGCTTGTTACCCAATGTTCTCAAAGCCAGACAATGAATAAACTAGTTGAGTAAATGGTTTGAGTTCAACAGTTCAATTGGTTCAACTGGTAAATTTTCATTTGGAGTATTTATCTCCAAGATACAAAACATCACAAGGCATGGCTTGTTGCAGCCCCCCAAGTCTCAAATAGGGTCAATATGATGTTGGCTTTTTTTGTTTGATTCTATCAAATACATTGAATTGAGCATCATGGCAGGATAATTAGCATTAAGTTTGAGGAATAACTATTCAATTATTGCTTCCTGCTTGGGAGTTGAGAAATTGATATAAGTACTGGTTTTCCTCACATATATTGCCTAGGGAATAACTATTCGTCTATACTTGTGCAAAACAATCAGCAAGCTAGTAGCTTATTAAGAATTTAGTAAAGGAATTTTGGCAAGATAAATACATGGAGGAATTTAAGCAGGTATGGAAATAGAAGAACTTTTTATTAGCTAAGAAGTTATCTCAAAGAATTCTGAGTTGCTATCTTTTTCTTACAAAAGATTACTTGTGGTTGTCCTAGTTGCCTGATACCTTGGAACTTTAATTTAAAATGTAGTCTTTAATGAGATTAAGCAGTATAACAGTAAAAGTGCCAGTTTCCTAGGAGACCGCCCGTGTGTATCATGGACAGACCTTTTGTGCTTATGTTTTCAATTTTTGTTTTGCAAAGTTTAGTTCTTCATTCAGGGTTATCCTTTCATTATTAATGCTTGCAGAGGTTCAATAGGATTCGGTGAGGAAGCATTGCAGTCCTTACCAGGAAAAGTTGGTTCACAGGTTTCTACTCTTCTTCTGTTTCATACTTCATTAATGGAAGAAATAATCTCCAGATTTAACTCGGTCGGCCATTTAGTGCATTATCCTGTCTTTTGTAGGATGTCAATGATGTACTTACAGCAATAGATCATGCTATTGATTTGGGACTTGCCGATCCATCTAAAATAGCTGTAGTTGGTGGTTCCCATGGTGGCTTCTTAACTACTCATTTGATTGGCCAGGTGAGTCGTTATCCTCAATGCAGCAAAGACGAGACTTTTCTTTCACTTTGTCATGTTCAGTTTCGAGGATAGTCGTGCGTCGTACCTGTAAATGGAGTCCTCCTAACTCTAGGAAGTTTCTATGTCCTTTGAGTTTGTTTTTACATCGAGTCAAGTTGTAGCATGCAAGGCTATATAGTCAGCAGGCTGAATCCTAGATTTCTGTTGTACCTTACATCTGCAGGCACCCGATAAGTTTATCGCTGCTGCTGTGAGGAATCCTGTTTGTAACCTTGCATTAATGGTTGGGACTACTGATATTCCTGATTGGTGCTATGTGGAATCTTTTGGTAGTGAAGGGAAGAATCATTTCACAGAAGCACCTTCAGCTGAACATATGAGTCTCTTTTATAGCCAGTCTCCAATCTCTCATATCCATAAGGTATGCTGTGACTGAAGCACGTTATATCAGGAAATTGTTCGACATGGTTAAAATCTTTGTACACCTTAACTAGTCAATGCCTTATGCCATTGTTACACCAACTCTATGACAAGATAAAGGTAAACCTCTAGCTGAATTCCAATAACAGATGAAAGATGCATGCATTGCAGAACCTTTTGCTTGTGGATTATTATGGAGATAACTTTGAGGTGGGAGGGGCAGGTTAAACGGTCGACATGGAAATGTTCCTTCCGTTGCATTATAGCAATCTAGTCCCTTAATGTCCAGTGTGTTTTGCAACATATTCTTTTGCTCTAAGTGAAAGCTACGTTTGATTTTATTCATCTCTCTTTCTGATAATCTTCTTTTCCTTTTTCCGGCCATCTTTGTTTAGAGAAACAATTTGTTCCCATTTATGGTTTCTCCTGCAATGATAGGAAGTATTTGTCTTTATAAACATTGCAGGTCAAGACACCTACCATTTTCCTTCTCGGTGCTAAGGATCTCCGTGTTCCAGTTTCTAATGGGTTACAGGTAGGAGTCATTTCAATAAGAGATTGGACTACGCTAACATTTATTATATTAACTTATCCATAGAGACTGAACTTTGGTACCTTTGACTTAGCAGATTGCATGGATGCCAATTGTGCTGATTTTTATCCTGCTTTCTGCTCTCATTTCACCCCTTTCTGACTTCTCCATAGTTTACTTTGCATGGAATTCTGGCTAATCTACCTAATTAATACGTTGGTTCGAACTTTACAGTATGCTCGGGCACTAAAGGAGAAAGGAGTTGATTGTAAACTAATTGTATTTCCCCAAGATGTTCATAGCATTGACAGGTATAGGGCCATTTCCCATTTCTGCGCATTCTAGCTTTGCCATAAGTTTTAAGTTCGAAGTAGCATTCTAGTTTTTAGGCTAACCATAATCCCCTTTTATGCAGACCACAATCTGATTTCGAAAGTTTCCTGAACATTGGAGTGTGGTTCAAGAAGTACTGCAAATGAGCCAGAATATGAAACTTGCATTGTTGTATGGGTAACAATCAGATGCCTCAAATTTGATGTTCTTTTTTTTTTTTTGGTCGGTCAAATTTGATGTTCAATCATAGCATAAATACAGGCCAAAAATCATTTTGCATATTTGGGGGGGGGGGGGAAATCGAGGACCCGCAAAAAGAACATTCCGCATGCTCATCAGGAGCAAGGCCTATTATACAAGTTAAGGGTTCTCGTCTTCCATTTGAATAATGATGCCGGATTCCTGTCAATAAATTTTGTTTCTTTGGTCAAATTTTGCAATGTTACCCAATAACTAGTATGGAACAACAAACCCACGTAAGTCCATTTTCTGAGATTGGTCGATTGGGAGAAGCGAGCCTCTATTGTATTCTTCTAATCTTCGTAGCGTAATGTGCTGTATATGTAAAGGGACTTGGATGGGGGATAATTTGCAGTCACTTGAAAGCTTGGAGAAACCGCATTGAGATGATAGTAGTTAGATCATTTTGCCATTGTGGTTCTGCCCATTTTTCTTAATGGGAATATATCCACGCGTTGCGCAGGGTCATATGTTATCTATTTTGTGGGAACTATTTTTAAGGAGAGCTAGATCAAAATGTTATGTTCCCATCATGAGGCTCAAATCTCAAACTACTTAACAATAGTTATAGTCTAGAAATAATCAACGTATTGAAAGATCACCTTACTGAAAAAGCATAAGCTATTTAAGATTCTCCACCAAATGAAATCAGTTTGTCTCCAGTTCTTTCCTGTGTTTTGGCTCGAATCCTTCGTTTCTTGCTTAAAAACAGAGGGCTATCCAAATGTTCCCGAAAAACTCAGTTAGCAAGTAATGACAGAAAGAAGATAGAAATTGATGTGCAACAGCATCTCCATTCTCCAAGTAGCATAAATGATTTCTTGCAGAGTAGGGCCAACTTGTACATATATCATACAAAAGATTTGGGCTCCATCTGTTATGTCTTTTGAATGGCCTCTGTTTCCCACGTCAAAGAAAGTGTAACAGTCTTGAAGGAAAAAAAATAGTCTAGGTTAGTGTAAAACTTGCTTTCAAAAATGAACTCTTCGATCTGCAAGCAACGATTGTGTGATGCGCGTGTAATTTCTTCGGCATTCTCTATCATGTGCTACCCTTTTGTTACATAGTTTTTCACCTTCTTGTACAGAGTTTCACAGAGCATAACTTTCCTTTTATGTAGTGAACAGCACAATGAGGTGGTTAATGAATTAGAGGATATTTCTAGGTGCTATGAGGATATTTCTAAGTGGCGAGTATCTTGTATGTTGCCATGAGTATATTTTTGGACCACAACTTCAATAGTTTCTTGCAGAGTAGGGCCACCCGATTGCTGGGGTCTGGGTTATCCTCCATTCCTAGTTTAGTGCAGAAGGAGTAAGTACAAAAGGAAAAAGGAAGAGAACGGAGTAGTAGAAAACAAAGAAACAGAATAGGTGAAGAAGAAAAGGTTCAATGACGTTTAAAAAGCAAGCGTTCCTAGACAGCTACCAATGGAAACCAGGGTAGACAGATTCTTCAACAATTCTGTAGAATATCTGGTTAGAGCTCAATCCAGTTAAAATCGAATTGTACCTAGCTGCTTATGATGATGAACACGTTGTTGCTTTGTGTCAACTGAGAGGATTTAAGAAAGGCAGTCTAAATGTGAGATATCTAGGACTGCCTCTGATTTCTAGCAGTCTAAGTAATTCTTAGCATTACTTCGACAATGGAAAGCTGGAGCTCAACGCACTTGAGTTATGCAGGAAGATTGCAATTTGAAAAATCTGTGGAATCTACCTCATTAACTACTGCTGCCAGAAGATTGTCAAAGCAAAAAGAAAGCGAGTGCTCTGCCTTCTTGTGGAGTGGATCCTCCACCAATGCTCATGGAGCAAAGCTGCATGGGATGAGGTTTGGGATTTGAGTAATCTCACGGGCTCTGCAACTCTGCTTGCATCCTGAAGAAGTTTGTGGAGTCTGTTGCTTCAATTTGGATCTTCAAAGCAGCATGTCCTTTAAACTGCTTGATACTGAATCACCGATTCATTCCTCAAACAATGGCCGATCTTCCTTATCTATTATCTAGTTCAGATTGAGGTGGAGGCTGATTAGTTGAATGATCCGAGTGACAAACATGTATGCACAAGATGTATGCACAAGATTCCTCATACAGTGGCCCATCTTCCTTATCTATTATTTAGTTCAGATTGAGGTGGAGGTCGATTAGTTGAATGATCGAGTGACAAACATGTATGCACAAGATTCAAAATTCACAGAAAGTGGCATGTCCACCTTCAATTGGCGGGGTAAGATGAGAGAGAAAGAGAGAGAGTGTGTTCTTCCATTGCTCATTTTCTTCAACAGAGGCCATGAGTTTTGGTATGTTGGTCAATACATACTAAGAACAAAGACTGGTAGAATTTTTTGATAATATAATTATGTACGCCAAAAAATTGCCTCACTATAAATAGTTATTTATATTTAATATTTTCTTGTAAATTAACAATTAATATTCCTTATAACTTATATTTTCATTTAATGCCATTTAACTACCTGCATTTAGGAACCTTTATTTCAAATGTCCTATGCACAAAAATGGTTTCCAAATATTCACGATCCTATTAATCAATTAATCTTTCTCTCACGCTTTTTCACTATGGTTGTCATACATCTCTTAGTATGTAAAACGTAATATTTAATTAACAATTGTAAGAAGCGAATATAATTGAGATAAGAATAGTAAATTTTGCCTCCAACCAAGATCAACACCAGAGGATCACGTAAAACAGGAGATTGAACATGAATTGTCTTAAATAGAACGTTGATAATACACCCATGGCAATTTTTTCGCAAAAAATAAAATAAAATTACATGGCATATATATATATATATATCTCTTCCTTTTTCAATCTCATTGTCATAATGCAATTTACTCAACTCCTTCATCTTCGTAGTATGCATAATGCTATATCAGTGAAGATGTTCAAAGATTATTTCAAATTAGCCGATACGAGTGACCAAGAAAAAAAGAAGAAGCCGGGATGTATTTGCTCTATGTGATTTACCGAACAAGCATGATTCCAAGACTTACTGTGAAGATCGGTGTTTCCACAGGCTGTTAAAACCCCTCTCCTCTTCTAGGGGTGACGGGAGCTCCTCTTTAGACTTATGAAATTTGAGTTTCCTTTTCGGTCATAAGTGTTTCAAAGCGGTGAATGTCTTAATCAACAAATCCGGTATAGCTACTTCCATCATTTATGACACGGCCAAATCTCTTATGGTGTCATGTCATAGAAGCCAGATATTGCCCCATCCGATAACTCGTTAGAAGCTAACTTCACGTGCGAGCCAACTGTCTTGGAAATCCATCCCAGCCGTGCTTAGAGGAACAACTGGAGTCACCGATGACGGCTAGCTAGGGCTGTTCTCTACGCTTTACTTTTCGGCGCAAATGTTTGTCACCTTGGTTCACAGGATGCGGCATGCTGTGAAGGATCAAATTACACATTCAATGGGTTCATAATCCGGAATTGCCCCTCGAATACCAAGGATTTTACTATCAGCAAATTATGGATCTGGGATATGGTCATCACACTATAAGATTTAAATTTATAACAAAAATCTTTAATCATGGACGCTATGAACAAATTGTTACCACCATATATACAAAATTAAACCCCCCCTCGTCTTTCCTCAAGATTAGTCCCTCCCACCCACAAAAATTTTTCCTAAATATATTTCATCACTTCTCATCGTTCCAAGAACTTTCATCCGCGTCGACATGAAATTCATTGTCAAAAATCGAAAACCCGGCCTCTCTCGCCCCCCTTCACATTGTGTCGTGCTGCCACGACTGCACAATCTCCTCGAGCCCCGACTTCCAATCCCCCCACTGAACCTCCTCAAGGCTCGCTCCGCCGAACCCTACCGCCCTGACCTCCACCATCAACAGCGACTCCGCAATCTCCGACACCTCCACCGCCAGAACCGACCCGACCCCCTTCCCCAATCCTATGCTGCCCCCCTTCCTCGTCTCCACGCTAAAACCTAATTTGCTCCCGACGTCCTGGACCTTCTCCGCAATCGCCTCCACCGACGCCCTCGACGTGAATCGCTTCCCCTTCGTGCCACTCGTTGCCTCGAACAGCCCCGACAGGTCCAGCCCCGAGGACAGCGAGATTATGTCGAAGGCATTCATCGTCCCGACCGCATGGTGTTTAGAAACTTGCATATCGGGTTCGGCGATCGGGGCTTGATGGGACCGGGGCTTCGGATTCGAGGATTTCTTGAACCAGGAAGCATTGATGAGAGTCTCAAGGCTCATTCTTGAGTTGGGGTTCGGATCAAGAAGCTGGTGGATTATGTATCTCGCGGGCTTGGAGATCCAACCTGGGAAACTGTAGTCCCTCGTGTGGATTTTCTTGTACATGGCGACGAGGTTGTGGTCGTCGAACGGCATGAAACCGGCGAGGAGGACGTAGAGGATGACGCCGCAGGACCAGGCGTCGGCCTTGGAGCCATCGTAGCCGCGGCGGCAGACCACCTCCGGGGCGGTGTAGGCCGGGGTCCCGCAGGCCGTGTGGAGGAGCCCGTCCCGGAGCTGCTCAGGAAGCGCCGAGAGGCCGAAGTCAGAGACCTTGAGCGCGCCGGCAGCGTCGAGGAGGAGGTTCTGTGGCTTGATGTCGCGGTGGACGACGCCGCTCTGGTGGCAGAAGCGGAGGGCAGAGACGAGCTGCTGGAAGTAGCGCCGGGCCACGGGCTCGGTCAGGCGGCCGCGGCGGACGATCTTGGAGAAGAGCTCGCCGCCGCCGGCGAGCTCCATGACCAGGTAGATCTTGGTCCGAGTCGCCATCACCTCGTGGATCTTGAGAATGTTGGGGTGGCACTGGAGCCGCCGCATCGCCGCCACCTCCCGGAGTATCTGCGGCTCCATGGCGGACGTCCTGGGCTTCGTCTTGTCGATGATCTTGATGGCCACCGGGGAGCCGTCGGCGAGCGACGAGGCCCGGTACACCTTCGCGAAGCTGCCCCGGCCGAGGAGCTGCCCCATCTGGTACCTCCCCAGGAGCGCCGCCCCCGAATCTTGGCGGCCCAACTTGCCGCCCCCCGGGAGGAGCTCGGACGCCCCGGCCACCGCCGCGGCCGCGCCGCCGCGGGGGGCCGGAGGAGGAGGGGGAGGAGCCGCCACGTCCATGGACCCTTCAAGCGAGAACAAGGGGGGCCGGCGACGGAGAGAGAGGGTGCGCCGGCGCGCGTTGTTATATGTACAGGGAATGAGTTACCGGCGGAGGGCGGAGGGGTCTGCGCGAGCTTTTTATACACGAGCCTACGGGGGGGAGGAGGCAGGAAGGAGACGACGAAGACCCAGTCGGTTCGGGTTGGAAGTTACGGGAATGCCCCTGGCCTCCCTTATCGTCTAGTTGTCAGCTGGCTGGTTTATGGTAAATCCGGCTCTCTGATGATGCAGTGTTGACCCGACGTAGTAATCCTTTCATTTTATCTAATTTTTTTTAAAACTCTTTTTAACTGCGTGAAATTGGAAGAAAATTAGATAATATCCAGGTATATTCGGGTTTTAATTCCGCGTAATTACTGGTCTCCCTTCCTCGTTGACTGGTGCCGTTGGTGGGGGCTTTTGACTGCCCCCAATTCCCTAATCAAAATTTCTGGAACCCAAAAAAAAAAAGAAGAGGAGAAAAAAGGAAACATATTTACAAAAAACCCCTTTTCTTGTGTGCTTTCAAGGCTCGATCTCTATTTGAAATCGAGCTGGCAAAGATAATCAAATCCAAATTGCTCTCAAGTTCTCCGTTGTCATCCCCTAGGCACGGTAATTTTGTTTATGTAATTATCGAGGTCATTAGGAAAATGCGACGATCCATTTCGAAAGTTCCCTCCCTCCCTCTCCTATTTACGAGTATTCGTCAATGATGTCGCACTGATGATTCGTTTAATTTACTCTGATTATAGGTTTCGACAAAGTAAAAATCGCGCGATAATCGCAATATTCGATTCCATAGATAAATTGCTCCCGATTCAGCCTTCAGATTTGGGAAAAGATGATAATTATCCCTTTTTGTAGTTACCATCGGATGATTTTCCATGATGATATTGCATTTAATTCCACGGCCATAATTAATCGCATAATCATCCATTCCACTTTTCATAATTCGAATCCTTACTACCCCATTTTTTTCTCGTTCATTTGATTTAGAAAAACATAACTTCTTTATGACTATATTTTCGTTTCGCTAAAATTCCTTCAAGCTGGTCCGTGCCAATTCGGGCCCGCGCCGACTCAAATGAAAATATAATAAGAAGTATTTGGTCCCACCTTTCTTGCTCCCGGTCTAATTTTTTTCCCCTCACCCTTCGCAATTTTGCCTAAACTTGTAAAGAAAACATGGACTTCCGAAATGCTCGTGACCGTGGATCTCACATGATTTGACAATTCGCATAAAAAGGATATCAACATAGGTACATAATTCATTATTAGGGAATATCCTGTTTACTGTTTCGCTGAGGGGCGGGGGGGACATTTGCAGTCCAATTTTGTCGGCAACGCGAATAGAGAGAGGAGATGAACGGTAGACAATTTCCGAGAAAGCAAGTTGTCGAAAAAGAGCAGGTGCATGAAAAGGAAAGAAACATACGAAAGAAGACAGCTGCTCAAAGTTACTGCCGCTTCTGAAAACATTTTAAATGACAGCGACGCCAACTTTACACAAAATATCCTTAAAATCGGCAGATCTTCGATAGATTCCAACGTCTGACGATAGTTTGGCGGCAAGATCGGCGAATCACATGCCCGCCTCCAAAGGGGGGAGGGGAGGAAAATTCAAGAAAAGGGAAAAAGGAAGAAAACACGAGGCTTCTGATGTACGTTCTGTCATCTTCCCCACGGATTTTCTCAGCCGAGAAAGAACGAGGAAAGAGACGTTTCGAGGCAGCGTTTGCAGGCTGGTGTGTGAAGGGCCGTCGCTTCAGAAGACCGACTGGCCACCACTAACTCCATTGCGCACAACATGCGCAAAATACTTTTCCATCTGTCAAGTAGCTGCTGCTGCAACTTGGAGGTAGGGTTTCCGGTCAAAGGTCTAAACCCCTCCTCTTCGAGTTTCCGGGAAAGTTCAGCTCGCGGGGGGTTGGTGGCGCCACCTCCATCGCTGCACCGATTGCTTTCGCATGGAGAAACATGCTGGCGACTCGCTGACTGATTTTCATAAGCTGGATGTGCATATTTAAATGAATGATATGTATATATTTAAATGGTTTTAATAAGTACAGAAGTTCTTTTACGTGAAGCTTACGGAAACAATTCAGGTGTGCTGAATTGATGAGGGTGATACCGTGACGTATCACGTTCAAATGTTACAAGGAATGAGAGTTCTCGAATTATATTGATCAATAAACAAAAATTACTTCATATTGTTTATACCAAGTGGGACGAAGAAACTATTTTCTTGAAACTCAACCTAATAAGTTAGAGCCGCCCCTGTAGAAATTGTCCCCCGAATCGCTCGCGTCCTCGTGTCCTAAACAATTAGCCGAAGATTTTGGAGGGAGCACGTCGGATCTTTCTCCAAAATTTACAATCTGAAAAAGGAGATTTTGTTAACACAAATGATTAACCTTTAGTACACAGGCTAAGTAACTTTTTTTATTCATAATCACAAGCCACCTCCATCATTCTTTAATGGGGTTAGTGATGTTTTTACTAATTAGCTAACATTATAAATAAATGGCCATAAAATCTAGCTTGGGTTAGAAATTAAATGTACACTCCCAACAAACAAAAGAGCCATCTTTCGCAAAGAAGTTCTTACACACCTTTCATGATAGAAGCCCATCGAGGGATGCTTCACCTAACTATCAAGTTCACGATATCGATTAAATAATATTAGCACCAAAATTGTGGGACATGGATATCACTATTCCAATTAATGAATCATTTGGATGTTCAACTCATTCAAGACGGCCCAACCGCTCTTTTTCTTTATTTTTTTTCTTGTTATTTTTAACCTTTTGCAAGATAGTGTCTACATCGCAACGGCGACGGAATGAACCATATAAAAATACCCAATGGAAAGACATCAAGGCGTTGTCGTCATTGGTTAGCCGTCTTTGAAGAGAAAGAAATCACTCGAAATGGGAGTTACGAAGCTCGTTCATGTCCCTTTCTTGCTTTCTTTTTTCTCCTCTCGTGTTTTATGTGAAGTTGTCCTCGTGCTTATTTCCGGTGGCTGCTGAAAATACTCCGCTCTGGTACGTCCAAATCCGAGAAGAGAAGTAAAGAAATTGACTACTACTACTACTATATACCACTATTATTATTATTATTATTATTATTATTATTATTTTATGGGAAGTGAAGCATATGCTAATATTATGTGGTTAGCAATAACCGGTGAAGAAGTATCGACGCATGAAATTCGAAAGAAGAATTTTCTTTTCCTAGAAGGGGACAATTGAAAACGTGTTGTAGCGATTTAAGTATGACATAAAATAACGTGTTTAGAGTTAGTTCTTTTAAGCGTAAACCCTTCTTAACTTAAGCTCGTATAGTGGACAAAAATTATGAGAACCCACCCTCGCGATGCTTGTCGATTACATTTTTATTGCTTTCAGAGTTGCTACTTATATAGCTAGTCATATTTGCATTAGAGAAGGAATAAAGACAGGAGGATCATAATAAATTAAGCCTCAATTTATTTCGCCGAAAATGAATGGTTTTGAAAACATTTTCTTAAAAATGATCAATTGTATTGCTTATAAAAATAAACGAACAAAAAAAAATTTCACCATCTACGAAATTATTTAGACATAATTGTTGTCGTTAAATGAAAATATATTTCATTGACTAATTATTTCAAACGATACATGTGATCTTTTTGAGAAAAATGTCTTCCAAATCATTCATTTTCTGTGAACAAATGGAGCCTAAATGGCATACCATGTATCAAATGTATCATCAAATTTGAGATTTATATATGCAATGTGGATCTTGCAACGACTCTTCTTTTCAAATTTGAGTAGCTTTTACACTAAGCACATTTTAATTATGTATTATTTAGCGCACTATACTTCAAATGTATATAACAATTATGCGCGAATCACATGCTATTCTATCACGCTCACCTTTATATTACAATAGACTTTACTATAAACTCATCTTTATTCCTTTCCTTTGCTTATATCACTTCTTTTCTCTCTATATACTCATATTCCTCGAGCCTCACATGAATCATGACGGACTACATAAGAATCCTCGGTCAAAATTTAGGGTAAACTATATTATCTTTCGATACGCGTATAAAGCTTTTCTTCTTCTTTTCCATTTATTTTCCAATTTCTAATGACAAAAGCAAATGGGGACGACCCAATGGAAAAATCTTTAGCGGCTGTCGCTTTTGGGAGCAAAAGCGACAATCCCACTTATTCGATAGTGATGATACATACATTAGAAAGAGCGCACAAGCATAAATCAAAGTGCAAAAGTGATGTCCAACTAATATTAGCATAAAAAAAAACGAACTTGGAGGAGGCAGGATTATAATAATTGTGTAGATTATCGCAATTATCGTCCCATTGTCCACTAGATTTATTTATTTTTTTTTCTTCTAAATTAATTCCAACAATACACGTAAATTGTCGTGTCCATTTGCATAGAGCGCAATTCATAGAATGGGGTAGATAACACTTAAGATTAGCGCGAATGAAGAAGCTGTTATTTGAACACAAGTTTTGTCGCATCCAAAAGAAACCCTAAATTAATCGGAGATTTTTGATGCAAAATTCTTTCTAATCATAAATCAACATCAATCTTACTGGGTTTCTCTCGTCTGGTAATGTGTTATAGGCTAATACAATAAATACAAAATTCAACCAAAAATGTAGATAACTAAGCCCGTCGTTATTAAACAATTTGGGACTTTTTTTGGCATTTTCTGGTTAATTAATATCAATGATACACGTATATCATCCTGTCAATTTGCATAGAGTGCAATTCATAGAATGAGGTAGATGACAGTTATAATTATCGCGAATGAATAAGATTTTATTTGAACACGTGATTTGTCGCATCCAAAAGAAACCCTAAATTAATCGGAGATTTTGATGCAAAATTCTTTCTAATCATAAATCACCATCAATCTTGCTGGTTTCTCTCGTCTGGTAATGTGTTATAGGCTAACACAATACATACAAAATTCAACCAAAAATGTAGATAACTAAGCCCGTCGTTATTAAACAATTTGGGACTTTTAGTTGGCATTATCTAGTTAGAAGTACGTATAGTTTTGGTTAGTCTTGCGAGAAAGGCATGATGATGTAGACAATAGAAATGAAACCGTTTTCTTTGCTGAACTCTACTGATCAATTCGATCAAATATGAAAGATTCTTGTCAATTAGCATTATAAGAAAATTGAGCTCTACCAACGAACCAAATTCACTGGTAAAATCAACAATTTTGTCACTACAGATTTTTGCGACAAGAAAAGCTTTGTCGCCACCTTTCGTCGATCGGTGAAGCTGCATCGGCATAGCTCTTGGCGACGAGTTCATATCGTTGCCATAGCGAGGTGAAAGTAAGATTCATTGCCAAAAGCTTGTCTATAGCAATGAAAAGTGGCGGTGCAAGTGACTAAGACCGGCAACAATATTAGATTATCGTCGTTAAGCCTCAAACCATGAAATATATAGTAGTGTAGGTAAATAGGGGCATAGAAGAATTTGAGCTCGGAAGCTTATGCTCTCATAGTCATGAATGAAATTCAGTTGCTTTTCTTGGATCTCTAGCGGCGAAGTTACAATTTTCACTTAATACTTGGTTCAAAACAACGAAATTACAATCTCACTTGGTAGTCGTGGCTCAGTATGTTTAAATCGATGTAAAGAAGTAAGTGCAAAAAAACATGTGTATTGTTGTGACAAGATCTGGAAATGAGATTAAATAATTTATTTTTAGATCTACATTAATGTACTTAAGATAAAACATTTTAGTACTTTGTATTATATATAATATCAATACTCTTAAATCTGTAACATGTGGAGAATCAAGCACATTTCGGAGACTATAGGAGGACGAGCAATGATCTCCACACACATTCAGCAGAAATATAGAAATTAAAATTTCACGGCTGATAATTCTGTGCTCTGTAAAATTTAAGGGGGCAAGCTTCAAGCCTCCAACACTTGATATGGGGATTGCAAGAGCACAAAATACAGCTGACTATTTATGAATTCAAACAAGAACTTTAACGAAAAAAACTTGAGCAAATTATTTTGATAAAACATTTTTTTAACCGATGAGACAAAAATTTCATATTGTCTGAGGGAGTCATCAAACTATTATATCCATGATTAAGATAAAGTGGACATCACAAGAGGTGTACCGCTGAATGTGGTAGTCCAATGATAAAAGAGGCAAACTGTTTTTCACGAGATTACAAATTCGAGTCATGTCGTGAGCGAATGGCTAGCTTGTACCTTGGAAATTTGTTGCCTCATGCAGAGAGATTTACAGGTTTATGGCACATTGCACTCCTTCCAACCCTTATTACCAATAAAAGAAAAAAGAAACCAACAGTTATTTCTCTTTTTTGTCTTTCACTTTTTTTTTGTGTCTAATATGAGAGTTTCCTCACTGGAATATCCAAGCATGGGAGGACATGGACTCCAAGAAAGATACTCTACCAACGAAATTGCCAGGCTTCGATTCCATTTAGGGCAGTGGCCAATCGGCTCGGGTGGAAACTTTTGAATATTATAAAAGGATATACTGATTTAATTGCTTATAGTATAATAGACAAATTATTACTAAGGAAATTTTGGAAGCACTTTGTGCTTGGAACCATGGGCATATGTCACATTAAAGAAATGTTCCTGCGGTGAATATCTGCAATATAATATAGTTTTTATCACTATGGTGCAAGTTGCAATAATCATCTATACTATTTTATCGAAGGCTAATCATTTCGACGTGAATGATTGGATGTTCTTGCCATGTGGACCAATGACAAAGACACCAATAAGTTGCCAAATAAGCCTTAGTCGGGCCACTAGATATGGAGTGTCAATTTGGGTGTCCACATCACACATGGCTTGTTGGCAAGGAGGGAGACCGTCTGCTGCCTTCGGCAATCGTATCAAGGTCAACTTTCAATCTTCATACATCATTTTAAAAATCAATTTGATTTGTAGATTGTTTTGATCTATCTCCACTCCCACATAGTTCTTCAAATGATTTTATTCTAATTTGCATGTATAAAAGATTACGATAAAAAATCCTATATCACTTCGGATTTGTATATATTTGCTACTTTATCTATTAGCTTTAACTTTTTGATCGATCCTTCCCACAATTGCACTATTGAGTAGAAGAGGAAATTTAATATCTAAGTGATCATACCAAAGTATTATGAAGAATTCGATTAACATGTCCATCTAATATCATGTGAAATATGGAGCTTTGTAGTTTACAAATAAACTAAGAAAAAATTGCTAGCAACGTCACGTGTTTTTCACCAGTTGATTGATTGCACCAACTTGTTTATGGCCCAGTAAAATCTCTGATAATTGGTTAAATGTATATGTGAAATTACATTAAGGAAAAGTTGGCTCAAACACTCGCAAGTTACTTGAGGTTGGTCATCACTTTAAGTTTATGCTAAATATCTATAGTAATACTTTTTCGGGTTTGAGATTTATAACCTAATATTTTGTGGTAGGCAATGTATCAAGCCAATTCAAAAGGAAGAAAATATGAGAAACTGTTGCTATTGCAATAATGCAAGGGTAAACATCATACCTTAGATGACTAACCGTGATTAAGAATAGATCTAACTTTCATGTCCCTCTCCTTTTCGTGCATGAAAAGACATCTTCAATTTAATTAGAGGAATAAAAAATTAATGGCCCCCATTTGGGACAATTAATGCCATTAATTGTCACAAATTGTGGGATAGTCACTTTCCTAATCAGCAAGCAA
The DNA here is from genome assembly GCA_031216405.1 of Syzygium malaccense. Classification (NCBI taxonomy): domain Eukaryota; kingdom Viridiplantae; phylum Streptophyta; class Magnoliopsida; order Myrtales; family Myrtaceae; genus Syzygium; species Syzygium malaccense. The sequence goes on along the minus strand of CM062260.1, from coordinate 18,632,665 downwards.
CGTTTGATTCCCACTTAAATCTAGTGTCAATAAAGTAAATAGTCAGTCTCTATTTAAAGATTGTTGGAAATGACTTTTGCTTCTGTTTAAAGGTCAAGTAGAGATCTTCCTTGTCACTATAACCAAAAGGAAAAATATATAATCCTTGTCAGCATAATTAAATGTGCGAATCTCTATTGAAGCATTATTCGAAATCCATGGAGTTCAAGTTGAGCAAAGTGCTTTATGTGCCTACAAATTACAATACTTTATGTTTTTCTCTGTATTTCTGGGACCTGATTTTTCTGTATGCATGATAAATACGCATAGAAGTGATTATTTCAAAGTGATGAAAAGCGAACTTCAATTTAATCATCATCCCTCACATGAATTAAGATAACGAAAGTGCATTTGATCATTCAGAGAAGAATTAGATTTGAGTAGGATAAAGATTTTGGGGGGCTCATGATAAACTATCTTCTATTTGGTAGAACACAAGATATCACAATAAACACAGTAGTGGTCAGTCCGACGACAAAAACAGGGATCGAGAACTTGAGAATCTAATTGTGCTGACCACTGCAAGCCCCTGCCGTCGCAGTGGTTAGCCCAACGACTAGTTGCGTTTGTCACAATTGTTGCTTGAGACCCCCGCAACAGATATAGGGAGCCAAATCAAGATCCAGGTCTTGATGTGGACTTGACCAGCACATACGATTGCCATCACGGTGGCCACCGTCATGGGGGTCGCATGTCAAGGGCAACCACTTCGACAGTTGCCTCATGTGTCATCATGGGGGTCGACCACCAAGACGACTTTGAAAGTGGGAACAAAACTGGGGCGAGGCACCAAGAAATGACTGCAGCACCAGGGTCGCCGACGGTGTGACCAAAGCGCTGTGATTGCCGGCGGCGCCATTGCCCTTTTGTTTTGTTTTTTTTTTTGTAGGTTCTTTTAATCTATCCATGTGGTATTATTTTATCCCATCCCTAGTGCATGGATAGGTTATCCGATATTTTATCCGTACTTATCTGAGCTTATCCAACTATAAGTGTGCATCCAAACGTCGGATAGATGATGTCTATACTATTTGGCTCTTTATCCAGGCAACTAAACACGGTCTTAGTATTTTGCAGAAGGCTATAATGTTCAAAAAGGTTTCCGATTGACGCAAACAAGAAAAGATCATAATTTGTGAGATCCTCCATTTGCAAGATTATTTGGGCTGGGCTTGGCCACCTGTTTACATGAACCAAGGCAAATGAAAAGGCTCGTCCTGAAGAAGTCTTGGCCCACCTATGTACATGAATCTACATTGCATATCATGGTTTAAATAGATTGATTTTGTTAATAGAAATGCAGGCATTGACAGTAAACCTAGTACAATAAATGTGATACAATGGTACCCAAAAGTATCAAGAATGTTCTCTGCTTATTTCAGCTGATGACCCAAAATGAAATATTTTTGGGCGCAATAAGATTTTGTATTCTAGGTTGATGTGTGCATGTTCCTCTCAGTGGCTGAAACAACATAAAATGATTGATAATCATTTATAAAAAAAAAATGAAATGCATAATTGTTATGGTAGATATTGACTTTTTCATAGCATTTTTCCCGATAATTTGAAAATCTCAAGTCATTTACAGACCATTGGGATGATCTTGCTCCACCACCTGGCCCATCTGAGTACCCATAAGTCAAGCCCACGAAGGTTTTAGCAGCCACTTCTCGTCCTTTGCACACTAGAAATGGATAATGACACAAACAATCCTTGAACTTTAACCCAATGTACAATTTGATCCTTCAACTTTTAATTTGTTCAACGTTATCCCTGAACTTTAGACTAATGTTCAATTTGGTCCTTGAACTTTCAATTTGTTCAATGTCATCGTTGAACGTTTGGTACATATTCAATTCAGTCCTTGAACTATATGACAATATTAAATGTGGTCCTTTCCATTAATTCAAGTTCAAGGACTACATTGAATATTTTTATATAGTTTAGGGATTGAATTGAACATGTACCAAAAGTTCAGGGATGACATTGAACAAATTGAAAGTTTAGGGACCAAATTGAATATTAGCCTAAAGTTCAGGGACTACATTGAACAAATTAAAAGTTCAATGATCAAATTATATATTGGGCCAAAATTCAGGAACTGTTTGTGTCATTTTCCCCACTGGAAAATTATTGGAATGTTCATGTTCTTGAGTATGATATCAAAAGAAAAGGCAAATGCTCTGATGATCCAAATATGAGTCTTGAGCAAGAAATATAAACACGCTTAACATATGAGCATCTAGGAAAGGTGTCAAGAATTGCCAAACTTGGAGTCTATAGATCAAAGGCTTCGTGGAGGCTACAGATTGAGAGGCGCACTAGCGGACGCGAAGTTTTAACTTGAAAGGGGGCGAATTAAGGAATTCAGCAAAATCTAAGTTTAGGAGGATCGAAATAGAAAGATCTCACATGATAATTTTAAAGGAGTGTAAAAAAAAATATGAAGAACAGCGTACAAAGTCAATGGGTTAAATAATGTGTTAAATACATTAGATGGGCAGAAATAATTCTTCACGTCATAAGGTTGTTCAAAGACATGGGTTTTTACTTGAACCTACGAGCATTGGATGGGCCTTATTATAATCAATCTTCGCTGGAAGTTTGGGCAACAGTTCGAAATGTGCGAAAGCCTATGACTAAACCATTTCAAAATTCCCTTTTGCAATTCATGTTAACTTTTCGTATGATTATGTCTGTTGAGAGTTGACTGGTTGACTGTCCAATGGTTGTGTCCATTAGATTTGGGCATGATTTTAGGGTAAAACTTGAAATCGGAGACCGATGAGAACCTGTCCAGTTTTAGGTTTCATATTTCAAAAATTAAAGAACCTATTTTGATAGGTATATTATAGGGTTTAGGTAAGTAGAACCTGAAATAAGTTTTTATTTTTTTTTAGTCTATGTCTTCGCATGATCCTGTGGTATTGCATGACATTCGATGATGAATATATAATCTGGAATCACTAATCTAAGCTTCCATTTTATGACTCAGACTTTTACTTTGTTAATAGTTTATATTCTTCGTGTATTTAAATATAAGTTATGGTCAGTGGATTATAGCTCAAGTGGTAATCATCAAAGGTGATGATTCACTGTAATCATTCAATTAATATTGGAGGTGGAACCTAGCTAAACCCTAAAATAGATCTTGAACCTGTGACAAGGTAAGCTTTAGGTTTTATGTAAAACCTGTACGGAACTTGGAACCGCTTATCACTTGTGTCCACTGGATTATTCTAACCTTATATCACGTATTTCTGCATTCAAATGTTGTATATAAACGTACTCCTTCGTTTAGATGTTCCCTCTTGCCTGTATGTTTACTTTGAGAGAGTTTTGGGAGGCTGACTTATATCTTGGGAGTTATTTGCTTGCATCTAATAGTTGAGGGAAAATCGTTCAAAAAGTCCAAAAACTATTTCATTTTTGATAATTCAGTCCTAAACCTTTTATTTTGCCGATTAAGTTCGAAACATTTTCACGTTTTACCAATTGAATCCATTTGATCAGCTGGAAATTGCTGACATCGACTCCAGTAGTATCACGTAAGACGGTCGGTGACGACCTAAGCAATTCTTTATAAATTTTTAAAATTTTTTATTCTTTTTCTTTTTCTTTCTTTCTTTTTCTTTTTTTCCTTTCAAGTCCAGAGAGGGTCATGCCAACCCCCGGCAGTCACAGGCGAGGGCCACGGCGCCCTTGTTGGTGGCGGGAAGGGTTAAGCGGCCCTCACCAAATCTGAGTGAGGGCTACGACCCTCACCTGTAGCTAGCAAGGGTCAACTGGCCCTTGCTTGTACCGGGTTGGGTTGGCTAGTGGCCCTCGCAAGGCTTGGAAGAAGAGAAAGAAAAGGAAAAAAAAGAAAAAAAGAAGAAAATAAAAACTTGAAAAAACATTATAAAAATTTATCCACGTTAGCACTTGTTAGGACGTGTCACGTAAGACGGCTGACGTCCACATTAGTGATTTAGGACTCAATTTGAAAAATTAGAAGGTTAAAACTAAATTGGCAAAAAAGCAATATATTTATGACTTTTTGAACAATTTTCCCAAAAGTTGGTGCATTTATCGCCTTAGGAAAATGATTTTCACACGTCTCTTAGTCAATAACAGGTCTTTTTTCTACTTCCTTTTCTTACAAATGCTTAAGTATATGGAGAGTGAAGATTAACACACCACACTCATGTCGGCATTTTCATGAATGTTCCCCACAGAAATGTCCTGATTTTAGCTACAGTTAGTTAGTCCCTTAGACTCGGAAGTCTAAGGTTGATGAGCTTGTTATCGTGACACCTCTAAAGTATGAAAGTTTCTACACACGAGGTACATCGTAAATGATCCAGGCAAAATCTGACCGTAAATTTATTTAGGACATGACTCAAACTTGTGCCTTCGTTGAACACAAGAGATTCTTTCATCGTTAGGGTTGTCACCCATGGTGTTCGACTGTTGCTGCATGCATCAACTTGTGCTTTCTTGGGGCCCCCTATATACTTGTCTAACTAGACATTTGGCCCCCAACGAAATTTATTTCCCTCAGAGAATGTCAGCTGTTTGTCTGGCCAATCTCTTCTCTTCAAAATCGATGGCTAACTTGTAACTTCAAATCATTAGCCTTTTTCGGTCATTATGAGCGATTCCAACCCAACATTGGGAAACACCAAAATATAAACCCAAAAGCTTCAAATCCACCTCAAGCGATCAATCTCTCGTTCTGTCCTAAAGCTACTCACATGAACATTTGACAAAGAGAAAACTCGTAGCGCATGCAAACACTACGTACACGCTGGTGACATCATCTCGTTCATTGCTCTCTTTCTTTCGTTTCTCCGGATCATTTGCTTGGCTTCAATGCAAATGAGACAAACGCGGGATGTTTCTTGCTGTCTAGTATTTTCAATCCGAGTGGACCAGAATCCATGGTTCCAAGATGGGCCACTTGTAGAGGTGAACAAAATAAACCACCCAAACCGATATCGGACCGGACCGGACAGACCGGTTTGGTCCGATTCTCGGAAATATCGATCCGGTTTCCGATTTCTAAAAGTGAAATCGGTTTCCGGGTGGTCCGGTTTCCAATTCTAGGATGGGAACCGGACCGGATCGGACCGATAAATATATATTTTTCTAATTATATATATCTATTTACTTTTTAAAATTTTTGAAAGAAATAGAAAGCTTAATATAATTTCTCTAATTTTCTCGTCTTTACCAATAAGTAATTGGTTCCATTGGAACAGGTCCATGGTCCCAAGACTAGCCGGCCCGATCTCCGATCCTAAAAACTGGGAACCGATCCTCTTAATTCGGTTCTCGATTCTTGGATTGGATCGAACCGGACCGGGAACCGCTTACCTCTAGCCACTCGTGCATGTGAACCAAGAAGTCCCAGCTGTTCTGTGGCTACAATTTGGCAAAACTTTTGTAGGTTGGAAGCTGGAAGTTATGTGCATTAAATAGAGGGTTATGGTGAAAAAGCTTTGCTTATTGGGCTGATCAAAAGATGATGCTGAGAAGTACACGCATTCGTTCGACAGAGGATCCATTTATATGCTTATTTTAGTTGGTTAGTCCTTTATTTAGACATTTATTGCTTTGCGAAGAGCTCAATTTCCAGTTTGTTTTCTCTCGTTTATTGTCTGTTTGGTCACTGAGTGAGAAATGACTTTGCTGCTGCGAAGTCAAAAGCCAGCTGGGGTTGTCCCCGAATTGAATTTCTCGTACCTGTCACCGGCCATGCATCGCCCAAGCGATGCATCAAATAAATGTACGGGACACTTTGCAGGGTATGAGGTGAGAACTTTGTCGTTTTTGGTCAGCCCGTTTTTGGATGCATGTCATATTCGTGTACTGAATCCCAAATCATTAGTTTTGCTTCCCAAACTAGCCTGTGTCCTACCATTTAAGAAATGCTAACGATCCTGAAACATTATCTCCAATGTTTAGCAATTGACTTTTACTTATTTCAATGAATCTTGCTAAAACACTCAAGTGAAATTTAGTGGAGAAGCTAATATTTCTAGCATTGCTCGTCGGAGTAGTTAGGCTTATGAAGCGAATGCGAATGGGGGTGTATTTCGTGTATGTAATGCAGCGGTCATTAATAAATCATGATATTATTCAAGATAAGTGTTGCCTACACCAAAACAACATATTGAAAAACCTTTTTGTCTCTCCTCCGACACCTTTCTCACTCTTTTTGCACTCAATGCAACCTTGCCGTTGCCTTCACCCCCATCGTTTTCATCATAGCTACTCCATCGTTACTATTACCTTCATTGCTGCACCATGCCGGATCACCTTTGTTGCTTGCCATCGGCGGCTACAAATTGACCTCAATCTAGGGTCTCTAGAGGGCCAAGAACTTTGTTCCACGACCTTTATGGAGAGAGAGAAAGAGATTGGATTGGCCGCTGTATAATAGCTTTATAATTTTTTTAGTAGTTTTCCCAAAAAAAAAATTTCGTTCTTGATGGCTCAGGTCACTAAACTTGCCAGAGCATGTAGATAGGTCCTCCATGTTACATCCCAAATTGAACCAAGTTTCATAGATACATCTAAATTGCATGCACTTCACTCGAAATATTCACAAAAAACAACCACTTTCAATTTCATAAAGCACATAACAAATATCCACGATGGCCTTGCAGCCCAAATCTTATACAAACCCAAAGCAAAACCCAAATCCAATTTCATACACAACATGAAAGTGATGGCTTGGATATAAATATCACACGAATGCGTAGTGCACATGCACCCAGTTGTTGTGTTAGCAGTTGCGCATTGGTCCGCTGGGGACACTTTCGTGTGTAAGTAGGCATTAGCCAGCTTTCCCATTGATGAAGAGTGGGAGGATCATGGCTGGTTCACATTGACCTCTCCTCCTTTCTTGGGCTAGGAACTGAAGATGGAGAGGGCTTTAGAGACTCGTTTGCGTAATTAATTTTCTAAACCATTAGGCCATCAACATCATTTGAGCGAAATTTTTTCTTCACCAAAGACATTAACTTGGACGTGGATTCTCTAAATTTAAAGGACTTACGTCTTAAATTTACATTCTCGAGAGATTAACACTTCGCCAAAAAAGTCATTGGACTGCTACGCCCCCCGGCCTTAGGTTATGGCTCACTGGCCTCGCGTTAGAGCTTGCAACGTCAGGTCATAAGCCGCAAGCTCAGATCCAACTTCGTTGGCCTCGCCAATTGTGGCGGTCGCAACCACCATGAACCCCTTTGCCTCTTTGATAGAGGGAGCGACGGAGAAACGGTGACAAGTGCGAGACCCATCAAGGATGACTCGTGGGGGATGAATGGTGCAACAATGGGAGGGCTGTGACGGCAAATCGGCAACGGAGGTGGGGTACGATGACAGAGGCCGATGGGTGGTGGATAGAGAAAGACAGGACATAATACTAATCTTCATGTTTAGAATTTTCGACGTGAATTCTGAAAGAAAAAAATAATTATGAGCGATTTGATGGTTCTGATGTAATTCCTAACTAGAAAGGATTTCAACCCATTATGAACTGAGTTAATTGCCCATATAATTTGGTTCATGTCACAATCACGAAGGAGGGAACCACACGAGATGCTTATCAAGGGGAAAAGAAAAAATAATCTTTTGACAAATCTCTCTTCTAACAAGCATTTTTTTCACTTTTCGAGTACACTAGAAATTCATTGTGGTGTAAGAAAGTTTTCTCGCATTAAATTCAAACACATAACAACTTCAGTATATCAAAAACCCTAATTCTAATTCGTTGTTGATAGGATCGTGTCAAGTGACCTCTCGTAATAACAATGATATTCACGTCCAAGAACTCACATTTGTTCACGGGAAATTAAGGTGTCGCAAAGTAGTTGCGTCCTAATTTTTCATTTTGGGGTAATTTGGCAGTTAATAATCTAAACATTAACATGCATTTTTTTAGGAGGTGTTGTACAAACATTACATATGAGTTGTCCAATAAATGGTTTGGTACGATTCAAGCCATCAAATTCAACCGCACAAAAAAAATCGCTGGATATGTGAGGCCACTCCCTCCCTTTTCTAATCCTTTACACCTCTCACATGGCCTTTGTCTAATGCCGCGTAGCCACGGACCATAGAATGACGCACGGTTCTCAACGTTAGAAATCTAGTCCGGGACTCAATTGAACTTTTTTTTTTCTGCAAAATACTAAAAACTTAATTAATCAAAATAACATCCGAGGCGTGAATCGATGGATGACCGACACGTTAAGAATTGATTCATACGCTTTTCCCCTCACCTAAACCTAAGTGTGCAATCTTGTCCCATGACTGTGACCCACGAGCACATGATGGATATGGGGAGGAGAGGCATCATCGCCATGGTTTACGTGATCGAACTTCTAATCTCGAGCAATTTCGACGGGGGTGGTAATCATGCATCGTTCAACAACACATCACCCCCAACCAACGTGTACTGACCAGTACCGATGCGACACGTGGACCAGCTGCCCCTCTTGCACGAAATTATTACGCATTGGCTTACGCGCCTGGATGTCAAAACAGTGATGACGTGGCGGTCCCCTGGTCAAACCCGCTGTTTCCCCAGGTTGTCAAACTGTTCAGTATTCAATGCCCACTGCTTATCTAACAAATTAATTGTCCGTTGAAGTAGTTGCAACCTCTCTCTCAAGTATACTTTACTTTTGTGAATTACTTGAAAAAAAAAATTATATGAGAGTTTACTGTGAAATTGGAAAATGTTAATAAGGTGCCCCAAGACAAATGATAACGATCTTTAAGTGTACATTTGAAATTTACATTTTTATATTTGAAGTAGGGGATTTCTTGATATGTGTTTGTTTCAAATTATCCAAATGCGTGGATATGGGTTTTATCATTTGTAGCGGTCATAACTGGTGTCCTTGAAGAACTTGTTAACAAAACTTGTTATTATTTTTATACAGATCTGTCAAAATATAATTTTAATATGTAGCGGATACAATTACAATATAAAATTAATTTCTTGCCTTGCTCCAATAAATACCAAGTTTCAAGCTGGTATATCCAAGTTAGAAGTTTTGATTCCGATTTCTTGTATATCCCTTTCACCCACCCATGAACTTCATTCTTTATATACACCTTGGATTTTAAAATCCTTGATCTCTAGGTCTTAGAATTTAGGATCACACTTTTGACCTTTATCGTTAAATCGATTTTCACATGAAAAGAAGTGTTTTATAATATCAATATATTCCGATGCAAATCCGGTTGCTGAGAAATTTTTTGGAGCATTCAAATAAGCTGAAACATAGGCAGCAACCCCAGGAGAAGGGAGTTTGATGAAGACTTACGTGCGAGTTTTCAAGAAGATATCGAGATGTGATGGATATTTTAGAATAGATATTTAAATATAGTTTTGATATCATTGCCCAGAATATTGAGTTTAGGGAATTTTTATTTGAAAAAAGGGCTATTGATTTGCTACTATTTCGAAGAATTAGGGATTCGATAGTTTGTCCTTTTTAGGGCACGGTTTTTACTATTATAAATAAGTGCTATATATCAAGAACGGATAGCTTCTTCATCATTAATCAGTATCCATTCGAGAGAGAACTTTTTCTTGTGTTTGCGAGTTTAGTTTTCTTCTAAATTAGTGTTTCCTACATTTTCACCGCATCATGTTCTTCTCGTCATATTTTGAGAGAAAATACACTAGCGGACAACAATTTCAGGAGGTACATAGGTTTTCAGCCCATGGCAGCCTCCCCATTTAGGGTCCTCTTGTAATGGAAACACATCACAACCTCATTTATCGATAGAATTCTCAATCCGATTTCCCACACTTCTTACAATTTTTTTTCAATTTCCTTCTTCATATGCATTGTTTCTCGATGACACTTGACCTGCGGAGCTTGCTAGCATATATTCGAATCCACATCATCAAATTGATTCTCTCGCGAGAGGAAATGTTGAGATATAGAAAACCGTTTTTTACTTCCTAATCCGATAGCTAAAACTTTTGGAGCAAACCATTATTCCTATGATCACAAATGGTACATTTTCCACCTAAGCAACGTGGGGCCGTGGTCATCCAACCATCGCCACAGCTAGCTGGACCCATGTACCAAATTACAAAGGTACAACTTCTCATCTCTCAACGGGGGTTTGACCTAAATCGATCTCAGCAATACGCGTATCATAACTCCTATACGCTTCCCACGCACTCTATTTAAAGCCACCCCAAACACTCCCTATCTGTCCCATGCATTGCTAAGACTCTCTTCTCTCTCTCTCTCTCTCTGCCATTTTCCTCCGTTTGCTTTCGAGACACCAAGTTCTCGTCCTTTGTGATTCTTCAGGAAACCCCTCTGAAGAAGACACACAGGAAACCCCCCGAAGCTACAAAAATCTTGTCTTTTCCGCAGAAATGGCCGACCCACAAGAACAGATCAGTCGGCAAAACCCAGATCAGACAGTCCCCGTCTCAGTCGAACCTCGAAGCCAAGACTCGAACAGACCATCGAAGCACAAACTCCCAAACTTCCTCTTGTCAGTGAAGCTTAAGTACGTGAAGCTCGGCTACCACTACCTCATCTCCAAAGTCATGTATCTACTCCTCGTGCCACTCCTCGGCATCTCCTCCGCCCACCTCTCGACCCTCACGGCCCGAGACGCGGCCCAGCTCTGGGACCAACTCAGGTTCAACCTCGTCACCGTCGTGCTCTGCTCGACCCTCGTGGTGTTCCTGGTCACTCTCTACTTCATGACCCGACCCAGAAAGGTCTACCTCGTCGACTTCGCCTGCTACAAGCCCGACCCGGCCCGGATATGCACCCGCGAGACCTTCATGGAGCGGTCGGAGCTCACGACCGCCTTTACCGAGGAGAACCTCGCTTTCCAGCGGCGGATCCTTGAGCGGTCGGGGCTTGGGCAGCGGACGTACCTACCCGAGGCCGTGCTCCGGATCCCACCGAACCCGTGCATGTCGGAGGCGCGGGCGGAGGCTGAGGCCGTCATGTTCGGGGCCGTCGACCAGCTGCTGGCCAAGACCCGGGTCAAGGCTAAGGACATAGGGATCCTCGTCGTGAACTGTAGCCTGTTCAACCCGACGCCATCCCTGTCGGCGATGATCGTGAACCACTACAAGCTCAGAGGGAATGTGTTGAGCTACAATCTTGGTGGGATGGGTTGCAGCGCTGGATTGATTTCTATCGACCTTGCTAAGCAGTTATTACAGGTTTGGTTTCTTTTTTCCTCTCTCTTTTTTCTATTCTTCAAAGAATAAGTTTGATAATAGGAACTTTTATGAAGAACACCCTCAGTGTTATCCAAGCAAACAAGGAATGAAAACTTTCATTTACGAACGAAATGCTGAATATAAATTGGGTTATAGGAATTTTATTAGGTTCACTAGCGAATAGCAGGCCATTTTACGTTGATAGCGTGTCCTGTAATTTAAAAACATTTCATAAAAAATTAGAATCATGACCAAAAAAACTAACTTTATTTAGGTTGTGTAGACAATTAAACTTAGGTATGTTATTTACCTAGTTTACGCTTTGGTTGGTTGGGAAGTGGGAGTTAGTCAATCCAAGATTTATTATGCCACAGAATATAGGTCACCGGATTTAGGAAAGAGAGAGTTCTTGTCCTGTTGACCCCTCAGCATTAAATTCACGAGATTGGTGGCTTTGGGCACCTACCTTTCAGTGAGCTCGAGCCTTAAATTGATCGTCAACTCACAATTGTATCTGTTCCTACCTACGTATACATCGAGAAATGCAATAAGCAGGACAGTAAAAAAGCCAAAGGTATATTGGCTTAGCTAGAGTTGAAATAGGACCTTTCGAATTTATGAAATCTATATATGATAACGGGATTGAACATAAGCTTTGTACATTCTCAATTTACTATCTGTTCTATCTACTAGGTACAAAAGTTTCTAGGTTTTCTTACTACGGAAAGTTAATTTTGGTCTCATGAAAATGAAACTACGGCCTATTCTTATTACTTCTTTTATGAATCAATCACTAGGTACAACCTAACTCCTATGCCCTAGTGGTGAGCATGGAGAACATCACCCTGAACTGGTACTTCGGCAATGACCGGTCGATGCTCGTCTCAAACTGCCTCTTCCGGATGGGTGGTGCAGCGATCCTCCTCTCCAATCGGTCCTCTGACCGCCGCCGCTCCAAGTACCAGCTCATCCACACCGTGCGCACCCACAAAGGTTCAGATGACAAGAGCTATGGCTGCGTGTTCCAGCAAGAGGACGAGAAGAAGAAGATTGGCGTGTCACTCTCCAAGGACTTGATGGCGGTTGCCGGGGAAGCCTTGAAGACCAACATCACAACTCTTGGCCCATTAGTGCTCCCAATGTCGGAGCAACTCTTGTTCTTCACGACCTTGGTCGCGAGGAAGGTGTTCAAGATGAAAATTTGGCCGTACATTCCTGACTTCAAGCTGGCCTTCGAGCATTTTTGCATCCACGCTGGAGGCCGAGCTGTTCTCGACGAGATGGAGAAGAACCTCGAGCTTACCGATTGGCACATGGAGCCATCACGAATGACTCTATACCGATTTGGGAACACGTCGAGTAGCTCATTGTGGTACGAATTGGCCTACTCAGAGGCCAAAGGAAGGATTAGGAAAGGTGATAGGACATGGCAAATTGCTTTCGGGTCCGGATTCAAGTGCAACAGCGCAGTTTGGCGGGCATTGAGGACCGTCGATCCGGCGAAGGAGAAGAACCCATGGATGGATGAGATTCACGAGTTCCCTGTCCATGTTCCGAAAGCGGTGTCCATAGGATCTACCGCAAAATAAGCATTCAGTCGGGATTTTGCCACCATAGGCGAGGTTGATCCGGAAGGATACGTGAACATTAATTATCCTTTTGCCTTATGTTCATGCACAAGCATCATTCCAAATCTACTAAAGATTAAACTATTTTTTCGCTTGGAATCGATTCCTGGAAGAAGTGTGCAATCAGCTTTGTAATTGTCCATATGACCGGTCAAAGCAGGTTTTTTATAGCTGGATTACTTGAAGAAACTATTGTGTAGTTCACCTATATTGAATAGTTAAATTGAGGCTTCGAACTTTATATTCCATGAAGACTTTTAGGTGCTACTACCTCTTGTCGTGACCATTCTCAAGATGAACCACAAAAAAGAAAACTAATGGATTACTAAGTCTAGAGATTTATATAGCACGAATTTTTCCAAGCTCATACTAACTTTCGGATTTTAATTTAATCAATTTAAACATGCGATTCAATTTATCCATGAGTTGCTACTAATCTATTGTGAGTTGATTAAAAGGAAAGTAAAGTGTTGCTGCGACCATGAATTAATTTAAATAATAGGTCTATGTGAATTCCATGAACATGCATTAATGAACTAACATGAAATTTAAATGACATGTATGCTATGCAAACCATATGCAATACTAATGAAATGAAAGTATGATTAATCATGAAATAAACCCTATTATTTAACTACGCGTGAGACTATTTTTTGTGTTTTCTTTTTAATAGTTGAAAGACTAGACTCTAGGACACTAAACATGACCAAAGTGACTTTGATTAAAAGACGATTAATGATGCAATCTTAGTTATTTTTGGTATTTTCTTTTTATAAGAATTAAACTATATGATGTGCATGACATGCATTTATTAATTTACATGATGTTATCATTAAAATATTGACCCTAAAACGTGCGGCTTACTAAATGACGCGCACTACATGACATACACATTATAACACCCATTATTTCTATACCTAAATGCAATCTATATGGTTTGAATGACATTTTACTTATATGAATTCTAAAATTAACATGCATTGCCTTACTGAGTTATGAATGTGCCTTAAGTTCTAAGCATGCATGTGACATATTATATGTAATATATACGTGATATTAATGAATTTCACGATGCATTGAAATGTCTTTTTTTCCATAATTTGTTTATATGATTTAATGACAAATTATTTTTAGCAAGCTATGTTTATCTAATCAATCACGCTTAAAAAAACATATGCGATAAACCACCTATCATGCATGAGGTAATAGAACCACATGAAAGACCCAGAGCAACTATACAAGAAATTACGATACCAAGGTTGCTTGGCTTCAACCATGGGGAGGACATTGCAATTACCAAGCGAAACAATAAAACCGAAACTTGATGTGCCCAGAGAAGTGAGTGACCATTAATAATCAAGGCAGGAAACACGTTCCGCGTGTAAAAGGGAAGCCTCAATATTCCAACATGCAAATCTTAAAATAAGCACAAAATTAGTCAAGAACAAATTGACGTAATAACCTCTCTTGATTTTAAAGTTCCAACATGCAAATCTCAACGTCACTTCAATTGAGTTGAGGAATCAAACCACGGCCAAATCAACGCTTGGAATTCAACTAATTTAAGAATTGAAATCCAGGAGTTTGATCAAAAAATAATTCAACATAACGACTCCATTTGTTTCACAGAAAAATGAGTCGTTTAAAAAACATTTTTTTAATACTTGTATTGCTTATAAATTTGAATGAATGAAAAATATTTTCATTTTTATGAAGACATATAGATGTAAATTTTTGCCGATATCTATTGACTAATTATTTCAAACAATCTTAACGATTAATTATAGGAAAAAGTTTTCCAAATCATTCACATTTTTCGCGAAACAAACACACTCAAAGTACTATTTATTCTTCCAGCACAACCACGGATTGATGACGATTGCTTGAGTTCGCCCAGCAGTGACGAAGGTGTTCAACAATTCAGCAATGATAGTCGTAAGACGGCCATCGCGCTACGATTCAGTAAGAGCGGCAACTCGGCTTTGGACTGCGAAAGGCGATAACTTGGCACGCTGGAGAGCTGCTGGTTTCATCGAGGACTGGCAGGCTGCCGTGATTTGTGCTCGGTGATTGCCTTACGGAGGACTCCTTGAACATAAATCGATGATGGTGCGACTGGAAATCATAGAATGTTGCAGAGAAGAAAATCTGAAATCACTGGATATATTTTCGCTATTGAGGATGATTCCTTGTCGTCCTCCTTTTTGCAAGGTGTGCCTCCGCCACAGTGTATCGAGTCAATATCTTTTTCGAGTGTGGACGATTCCTTTCCTGCGTCTCTTTCTCTGCTTCTTTTCCAATGCGTGTCTTGCATTTGTCTTAATTGTATATTTTTTCTATGAATGCATATATACTTGTTTATGACTAAATTGATCACTGTACAATAAGTTTATGACTTTTTTGGTAATTTTCTTGACAAAGTTTCATTCTTGATGGCTCAAGTCACTAAACTATGTAGATCGGGTCCTACAACTTACATCCCTAATTTAACCAAGTTCTCATATATACATATAAATTGCATGCACTTCACTTGAAATATTCACAAAAGACAAATCACTTTCAATTTCATAAAGCACGTAATAAATATCCACGATGGTCCATGCAATCCAAATTTTAAACAAACCAAAAAAAGAAAAGAAAAGAAAAATACAAAGCAAAACCAAAATACAATTTCATATGCGACATGAAAGTGATGGCTTGGATATAACTATATACACACGCGAATGCATAGTGGACATGCACCCACTTGTTGTGTTAGCAGTTGCGCACTAATCTGCTGTGGACACTTTCTTGTCTAAGTAGGCATTAGTTAGCTTTCACATTGATGAGAAGGGGGAGGATCAAGGCTGGCCCACATTGATCTCTCCTTTTTTGGGGTAGGAGGAACTAAAGATGGAGGGGGCTTTAGAGACTCGTTTGCCGTAATTAATTCTCTAAACCATTAGGCCATCAACAACATTTGATTGAATTTTCACTTCACCAAAGATATTAACTTGGTGTTAATCCACAATTAAATAGTTTACTATGAACGGACATGAATTCTTTAAAGAAGGATTTGCGTTTTAAATTTACATCCTTAAGAGATTGATACTTTACCACAAAGCCACTGGACTGCCAGAGAGATTGCCCTTATCCCCTTTCCACTTTCCCTCCCCTCATGTTGACACCTGAGTTTTCGCTGACAAGTTCAATAGAGTAAAAACTCAAGACTTTGGAATCTTGATCGCGATGGAGTCCATTTTTTGACCAAAAGGATTTTTTTTTATGTTTGTCAAGTGCTCTTTCATTTCATTTGTATATTGACATCATTTTCTTAATAAGTTAAAGGTTGACTTTTTGGTCAAATCGAGAACTTTGGCCCTCCATCGAAAAATTCCTAAATCATTGATTTGATTTTTTTAAGCATTCAATTTAGGGATAATGACAATTCAACATTTCAAGCCCAATTTCAAGAATTCAAGTTCAAACAAGTCGGTCAATGTTCAAGCACAAAGTTAGGGATGTGATTCACCTTTCACGATAAAATCAATTTGCACAATTTCAATTTGATTAGGCCAAATTCATTCAATTTCAACATCAATTTTGGAAAAATCAATGTAATTTGGGGAAATTAAGCAAAAACAACTAACCAAGACCAATAGGGTGGGGTTGGATCGAGTCTACTGGTTGACCCGACCCAATTCAGCCTGTTGGGCTGAAGCCCAATTTGGCCTATGAACCGAATCAATTGAAATGGCCAAGCCCATAGTGTAACTTAGATAGAATTAAGACAATTGGAAAACCTTGGGTCTACCTGGTTGGGCCCAAACTAGTTCGACCCATTGGGCCAAATCCCAATTAGGGCCATTCGGCCCAATTAGTTGGATAGGTTAGCCCATCCATCCCATTAAACTCATTTGACTGGCCTCCTCAACTATAATATATAACCAAATTGCTATTTCCTCTAATTTCCAATAAAAATCCATGTCACCAATTATTGTGTGATCAAATCTTGGTCCTTCATTCCTCATTTAATCATAGACATGGAGGGTGCCATGTCACCCATCCATGTGCTCAAGCTTAAGTCAATGAAAGCGTCTTTTAACCATTGAAGGATGAATTAGAGCGCTTATATCAAATAATGAGATGTACGACCAAAATGAATTCTTATTTCAAGATTCCCTCCAAATTTTTCCTCTTTAATCTCACTTAGCAGGCCACATTGCTCATTAAACACAAAAATTACAAAAAAAATTCAGCAATCTCTCTCTCTCTCTCTCTCTCTCTCTCTCTCTCTCTCTCTCTCTCTCTCTCTCTCTCTCTCTCTCTCTCTCTCTCTCTCTCTCTCTCTCGATCGTCCTTCATCCGGCAAGTTCTCGGCCACTTGTTGGCCAAATTTCGGCCTTCCACCACCTAGTTATTCTTGTGACCGAATCCCCCAAAGTGTCCTTAAGTCCATTAAGGTTGGAGCATAGCTTGGTCCTTGCGGAACTCTCCAAAATTGGTCGTTTCTCGCTATTGCTCGTTGACGATCTTAATCGAAGGTAGTTTATTAAAATGTGAGATACTCGTTTCAAGTGATCATCCAATGATCCTTGATTCAACTATAGTAAAAAATAAAAGTCATAGCTTCAATTTATGGTTGAAGTCCAAGGTAAGATGTGATGAAATTGACTAATTACTAGTTGTTAGAATTAGTTGAATTTTCGAAAATTGAAATCAATTGCATGTTTAGATTGCTCTAGGACTTCAATTCTTACTTGGCTGAATCATTATAGAGCAACATTGATGTTAATTTTTATAATAGCATGTCAATCGAACTAGGCCTTGCATTATTAGATAAAAATCCTTAGGAATTAGGTTTAGCTCAAAGTCAAATGAAGCTTTGCTGTTCAATATCTTGTGAAATTCAAGTTGGTCGAATCCTATAGGACCAAATATGATATTCGTTTATTTTTCTAATAGTCCTATCTGAAATAATGATCAGGAGTAAATGGAATGTGTTTTTGTGTTGATTTCTTAGAATTCTAATTAGTTGTCGGATGATTTTCATGTTCATTGAAGTTGAATGTATGAAGAATGTTTGAATGTTCGCAAGGTAGAGTTGGAAGATGTTCTAATTCTGAAAAAAAAATGTTAAGAACATAGGTTGAAAGTGGTTAAAGATGTGAAGGTTTTTCGGAAAATCGTAGCCTAATATGATAATTTTGTGTTCTTCAATTATTTTCAGAAATATATATAATAAATTAGGAAAATTTGTCTTCAAATAGAATTTATTTGAGATAAATAGCTTTTGATTGATATAAAGAACGTAGAATTTAATCATCTTTTTGGTCGGTGAAACTCAGCATCCGAAAGTACCGAAGTAGACTACGGTTTGATCCGTGAAAACTAATCTAGTGTCGGATAAACTTGTTTTGCAATTAATAAATACTTGGAGGATTAATTTGCAAAAACTCAAAACATAAAAGTTATAGGGGAGGTCCTAAATTGCAGATACCTAAAATTTCATAAAACTCTAAGAAGATTTTGTTAGTCAATTTGAATCTTCAAGGTCAAAGTCGGGATGGCCTCAAAGACTGTTTCAGATTGAGTCCTCTGGGTAAAATGTGTAACTACTCATTGTAGGAAGGCTTTTTTGCAAAAATTAAAAAAAAATTGTAAAGCGCATCCTAAGCTTGCTGTCTGTCAGTTGTGGTACTAATTGGAGTTCATTTGCTATTTTTCCTGAATTTTTAAAAACCGGGATTGAAAAGGGTCAAATCCTCAGTTCTCGAACTTAATTGAATTTACTGTATTGATGGGGCAAAAAAAAAAGGCAAAGTGATCTGAATAAAAGTTTAAGTGGACATCCTATGCCTGAATTGGCAATTGAAATTTCTTAAATCGGAGAATCATTAAGGCCCTTAATTGGATTAAAACTTAATTGGTCTGAAATTGGCCTTTTCGTCCATAAATTTATTTTGTGATTTATGAGGGTAATTGGCCTAATTGCATGACAATGTGACCTTGCTGGTGAATAAATGATGGTTCATTGCCCTTTATTTTGACTATCAATGCATGATTATTTGGCAGGTAGATTAGGAATGAGGATTATATGTTGATTAGGTGCTAGTGACTTAGTCTACCGCTTTGTGAAATGCAAATAGCGGTTAATAATCACTTAGCATTAGTAAATTAACCCCTTAGTTGATTACAAGGTTGATTGGAAATTGAATTGCATGATTATTATTGGACCAAAACCAAAATTCTTGATTGATGGTTGATTGGGTGAACTTGTTAATTATTTGAATTGAGTGGTTGCATGTTCCTATGGTGGATGAAATTGTCAAAGACCAACGGTCGGTGGTTGGAAGCTGGGAGGCGGCGGTCCATGGTGAATAGTATTATGTTCATTAGCCTAGCTTACAATCAATTAGGTTAGTTCAGTTAATAAATATAGGAATTAGTAACCAAATAGCTTAGTGTTTAGTTGATATAGGCTAGTTAAGGAATAAAACCAATTTAGACTTAGGATCACTCTCTTAATGAATGATTAGTTTATTGGCATCACTATCTTTTTGCAGAAGCCAAGCGATTGAACAGTAAAATAGACGGAACAAGAAAATAAATCGAATATCAGATTTATGTGGTTTAGTCGTAATGACCTATGTCTACGGGGAGAGCGGCACAAAATTCCACTATAGATTAAGCGATACAATGAAGATTACAACCACACTCGACTTACTAAAATACCCTAAGTGTTTTTCAAGCGCCAATTACATCCAATAACACGCGCAGTGTTTAGTCCAACAATTTCTTATGAAATAATCTCTCAATCTCATGAAGGAATTGTACACAAATCTTATCATAAGATTTAATCGCTACAAACATTTGGATATCTTCATGGTGTGATTCCCTAGCAAAAACTCCTCTTTGATAATTTTCAAAATAACATCCCCTACTTATTTATAAGCAAGACTTTGATCCAAATTAGGAAATCTCCTTTTAGGAAACCTTCTCCAATTAGAAAATCATATAATTAGGAAACCTACTTGAAATAGGAAACTTTCCTATTTGGGCTCAAACTCGATACAAATTTTCAACTCTCCACCTTGGTTCGACATTTGAGCAAAATTACAATCGCTTCGTTGAAACTTTGCTACTATTCTCCCACAGCTCCAATGGGCTCAACCGCCATAGATATCTTCCAAGCCTAAGCCTCGCTTGAACTTCGTCATAACTGTGAACTTCATCAGAATATCAACTCCACATGCACCTTTAACTGCTCTACAAGGATTTTCCAATACAACCTCCTCAACTGCAGATAAAGCAAAACCATCATTGCATCCATATCTACGAGGAGATCAAATACGCACATTGTCAATATTAGCAGTTACAACAACTATTGGCTCTATAGGCTCCACCTTGCTATAAGTACCATTTATGTCGATTATTTTGCTAATGCCCGCTACCTCAGGAGTTTCTAATTGTAACTCCACCTCAAGCTGAATACCATTCAAATCCGTATAAACATTGCTATAATCACTCTTTGCCAGAAGTATCGGAGACTCATCAAATATAATTTCTCTGCTGACAACAGGTGAATTTAATTTCGGGCACCACAACTTATAACCTTGCTCACCTTATGCATAACATACAAACATGCATTTTCTTGCCTTTTCATCGAGCTTACCATCATTAACTCAAACATAACACAAGTAACCAAATATTCTAAAAACAGAATAATAAGAAATGTTACCTGACTACACTTCTTTGAGAGTCCGACATCTAATCGCAGTCCATGGGGATCTATTCACCAGGTAACTCGTTGTACTAAACGCATTCGCCAGGAATCTCCTAGCCATACCAGCATTAGAAAGTATTTTATGAGCTGTCTCTAGTAATGTTTTGCTCATCAAATCTGTAACATGTTGTAATTCACCGGCGCTAGTGCGATGTATCACTATGTCTTTCTTCATGCAAAATTCATTTAACAGTTTCGAGCAAAACCCTATACTGTTGTCAGTCCGCACATACTTGATTGTTTTACTAGTCTCTTTTTCGATCAAAGCTCTCAACTACATGATCATGACAACAGCATCAAATTTTTGCATATGCACGAACACCCATGTCTTCCTCAAGTAGTCATCCACAATTGTTAGCATAAATCTAACAACCTGGGAACATTTAAGTGAATTAATTCTGCAATTTCTGTGGTTTCTCTAACAATCGTATTGGACTGCACTTTTCACCATTGATCTAAGTCACAACACCTATATACATTCAGTTCATTAGCTACATAACCTTCAAGCATTTCTCGCAAATGTGCCCCAAATGCATATGCTACAATTCAGACTCTCGAACCGATGCATCAATTCGAGAGTCTGAATTGTGACATATGCGTTTGGGGCACATTCCTTTCGCAAATGTCTCCGCGGCGAATTCCGTTGCTATCTCACCTTGAAGTTTATACAGGCTATTATGTTTGATTCATTTTATTATCACTAAGGCACCTCGAACGACCTTTAGAATTCTACATTCTAAAGAATATCGACACCCAATTGAATTTAGGGTACTTGAGGAAATCAGATTTTTCTTCAACTTTGAAACATGTCTCACTCCAATCAATGTCTACACAATATCATCATACATTCTGATTCTAACATCACCAATAGGTACAACATCGCACTTCGCGTTATTCCCCAACTGCACTTTACTATTATCCGTACACTAATAAGTAGTAAACCAGTTCCTCTTTAGTATAGTGTGAAAAGAACAGTCAGAATCCATAATTTATCTATCAAACAATGAATAATTAGTGATGGATAAGACAAAATCAGCACAATTTGAATTACTGTTTGCTATAGCTACAACATCATCCGCAAACTCAACGCTAATTCCTTTACCCTTCTCATTCTTTAGCTTAAAACAATCCCTTTTAAGATACCCTCTCTTGCCACAACTCCAATAGACAATACCATCAATCCTAGACTGACTTCGTCTATTCATGTTTATACAACTCCTGCTAACACGTATACCAGTTCTTTCTTTATTTTCACCTACTAAAGTAGCAGATACATGTTCACAAGATTCTCTTCTACGAGTGTCCTCACTTAGAATTAAATCTCGAACACCATCAAACATCAAACTTGTTGATCCAGAAGAATTACTAACAGCAGTAACAGTAATATTCCAACTATCAGGTGATGGGAATAATAGAATCAAAGCATGTACTTCATCTTCAAAGTTAATATCAACAGAACTCAATTAACTAACAATTACATTGAATTCGTTGATATGATTAGCCACTGACGCACGTTCGCTCATCTTCCAGTTAAACAAACGTCACATTAAATAGACCTTATTGATCGTAGAGAGCTTCTCATACATGTCCAATAGGGCTTCCATCAAACCCATAGTGGTCGTCTCTTTCACGATGTTAAACGCAGCGTTAAGAGCCAACGTCAGCCGAATAACACCCAAAGCTCGTTTATCCATCAATTCCCAATCAGCTTACTTTATCGTCTCTGGCTTCTTCCCAAATAAGGGTAAGTGCAATTTCATTTGATATAGGTGATCCACATTCTGCATATTCCATAAACCAAAATCCTTCCCATCAAATCTGTCGATTCTCACTTTTCCTTCTTCTATCGCCATCGATTCGCTTCAACTTAGTCAAGCCTAGCCCTGATACCAATTGTTGCAGAGGCCAAGTGATCGAACAGTAAAATAGACAGACAAGAAAATAAATCAAACAGCAGATTTACGTAATTCAGTCATAATGACCTACATCCAGAAGGAGAGCAGCATCAAATTCCACTATAGATCAAGCAATACAACGAAGATTACAACCATACTCGAGTTACTCAAACACTTTAAGTGTTTCCTAAGCCCCAATTACACCCAACAACTCGCGTAGTGTTTATCCCAATAATTCCTTACGAAATAATTTCTCAATCTCACGAATGAATTGTACACAAATCTTACCACAATATTTAATCGCTACAAACACCTAGACATCTTCAAGGTGTAATTCCCTAGCAGAAGCTCCTCTTTGATAATTTTCACAAATAACATCCCCTACTTATTTATTGGCAAGAATTGGATCCAAATTAGGATATCTCCTTTTAGAAAACCTTCTCCAATTAGGAAACCATATAATTAGTAAACCTATTCATAATAGGAAACATACTTGAAATAGGAAACTTTCCTATTCGGATTCAAACTCGAGAAATATTTTCAACACCATCCTTAATAGAATGAGTAGAATTTAGGCTCACCTTAATCTAGAATTAGGAGTGGCCTTTAGCTTCAAGTTTATGGGGATTCATGTCCCAAGGCTTATAATAAGGCGATGTAACATTTTTTGCCCGTGTTAGTATTGGATCAAGCTTATGGGGGTTCATATCTTGAGGCTTATAACAAGTCGATGTAATATTCTTTGGTCGACTAGTATCGTGATTTATTTTTGCGCTTTTACTTCAAGTTTCAATAATTATTTGCTCGACTAGTTTCATGATTTATTTATGCTCTTTTACTTCAAGTTTTCAATAATTAGGTGCTTAATTCCCGCAATTTCAATACATTGTTTGCTCATTTTTCTTATTTAAAATGGTTAGGATAAATATAGGATCTCATTAAAACCCTTAAAGAACATTACGCGAGCAAGTACTGACTTGAAGGACCTTTAGGGCTCATAATTGATAAAGAAACCCATTTTATCACTTAGATAAATAATCCCACCAAGTTAGAGATACCGAAAGAGTGCTAGTTAAACTATTAGCGTAATCAAGTCCCCGAACCAAGATAATTTTTGGTTGCATAGAAAACAAGATAAACTCTCGTGTCTTGCTTAGTTTCTAGCCGACTTCGAAAGGATAGTGGCGACTCCCGTCTCACACTGAATCCCTTAGCCTAAATCAAACTTTAAAATGAAAACCAACATCGTGTGAGATAAAAACTTGGGAGAGCCCACGCCTAATTGAGAGACTTTGGCTCGTCCTTAGGAATTACCTCAAAAACTTTCTTCTCTTTTCCCCTTCGACAAAAACAGAAGAGGGTTGCGGCCCCCTTCTCTCTCTTTGCCTTAGGTAAGGGCTCCCTGGCCTGGGGTTAGAGCTTGCAGCATCGGGTCATAAGCTGTAAGCTCAAAGCCAACGCCGTGGGCCTCACCAACTATGGCGATCGCAACCACCACGTAACCCTTTATATCGTTGATGGAGGGAGCGATGGAGGGATGGTGACAAGTGCGACCTTTTGGGGATGACTCAAGGGGGCTGAATAGCGTAGCAATGGAAGGGATGTGACGGCAAGTTGGCAACGGAGGCGTTGTGCAATAAATGAGCCAGATGAGTGGTGGAGAGAGAGAGGACATAATATTAATGTTTGTGTTTAAAATTTTCAACGTGAACTTTGGAAAAAAACAAAATGAGCGAATTGATGGTTCGAGTGTAATTTGTAATTGCATTTCCACCCATTATGAACTGAGTTAAGTGCCGATATAATTTGGGTCAAGTACATTCATAAAGGAGGGAACTACATGAGTCCATCGTACCGAGAAGTTCATATCCCTGGCTCCTTTAATCATTTTAAAATCCTGCTCAAGACTAAAGATGCTTATCAAGGGAATAAATAAAAACAATCCATGACAAATCTCTTTCTAACAAGCATTGTTTTTTACTTCTCGAGTACACTAGATACCCATTATGGAAAGTTTTCTTGCGTTAAGTTAACGGGGGAAGAACAACATTGGTGCCAAAAGTTATGTACGGAGGCCACTTTGGTGCCAAAAGTTTCAATCGAATCACTTAAGTGCTAAAAGTTATGAAAAACGATCACTTAAGTGCTACTTCGCTGGAAATCCGACGTTGCATTTTTTTATTAATTTCTCAAGCTGATGTGGCTCGCCGGAGGCTAATGTGGCATTTCTTTTTTTTTTTCCTTTTCTTTCTTTTTTCCTTTCTTTTCTTTTTTTTTTCTTTTCTTTCTTCTTATTTCTTATGGCCGGCCTCGCCGGGCGTCACCTTCCTCTGGGCAAGGCCCGACGAGGGCGCCGTGACCTCAGCGAGGGCCGGCCTCGCCGGATCTGGCGAGGCGAGCCCTTGCCGGGGCTCGCCTTGCCCAGGCGAGGGTCGAGGTCGCCTGGGCAGGGCGAGCCCCGGCGAGGGCTCGCCTCGCCAGATCCGGCGAGGCTGGCCCTCGCCGAGGCCACGGCTGCCTCGTCGGGTGTCATTAAAAGTTAAATATAAAAGCTACGTATTAAATTTGGTCGGAATTTTTCGCCATTGGCACTTAAGTGATCGTTTTTTCTCCGATTTGGCACATAAGTGATCGCCGGCGTAAACTTTTGGCACTTAAGTGATCCAAATGAAACTTTTGGCACCAAAGTGGCCTCCGTACACAACTTTTGGCACAAATACTGTTCTTCCCCCTTAAGTTAACACATAACAACTTTGATAAATCAAAAACCCTAATTCTAATTCGTTGTTGATAGGATCATATCAAGTGACCTCTTATTCACATCCAAGAACCGACATATATTCACGAAAATTAGTTATATCCTAATTTTTATTTTGGAGTAATTTCATAGTTAATATTCTAAACATTAACATACATTGTTTTAGGAGGTGTAATCCAAACATTAAATATAAATTGTCTGATAAAAGGTTTGGTACGAGATGAGCCATCATCTTCGACCGTGCAAATAAATCGTAGGATATGTTTACCCACTCCCTCCTTTCTCTTTTCCCTGATCTAAGAATTCATGATTCTGGCACTAAAAACAGGAAAATAACAAAAGGGTCTTTAAATATATACCGGCATGTCTAAACTAAACCCATCTATAGGTTGTTCCAAAGTGGAAACCAAAAGTAAAAAGACGTGCTCATCCATTACCTACTAAAGTTGGGATAAGGGCATCTCCAATCCTCAATGTTTTGTTGGCGATTAATTGAGTCCCTAATATCTTATTTTCGTTAATTAAGTCCTTAACGTTTGAAAAACGCTATAATCTAACTCTTGAACTCATTCTCAATGGGCTCTTGAGTCTCTGATGCTGAAAAACCTTCATGCCTCTCATGTGGCCTTTCTCTAATGCCCTGTAGCCGCAAACCATAAAATTGCGCATGATTTTCAACGTTGGAAATCTAGTTTAGGACTCGATCAAACATTTTTTCACAAATATTAAAGACTAATTGATCAAAACAATAGCTGAGTTGTGAATTGAACGATGGCCAAAACGTTAAGAATCAATTCTACACTTGTCCCCACCCAAACCTAATTGTGCAATCTTGTCCCGTGACTACGACCCATGAGCACATGATGGATGCGGTCAAGAGAGGCATCATCGCCATAGTTTACGTGATCAAACTTCTAATCTCAATCAATTTCGACGGGGGTGGTAGTCATGCATCGTTCCATGACATAGTACCCCCATTGTAGCATTCCTACATGTAAGCATAACGCAAGATCACGAAACCAACTCAGGCTTGGATAGATTCTGTGCCGTATATGCTAGGGTTCTCTCAACTAGACTTCAAAATGTTCGACGGAAGAGGAGACTTGCACTAGAATCTAGCACATTTTTTGGTAAGATGTAGCGCAAAATGGGATACCGATTGTGCTTTAGGCTCTTCGTTCAATCATTGAAGAGGCCGGCCTAATCAGGGTACGCCCACCTTTCTAAAGAGTAAGGGTGAGCATGGTTCTAGAGTAGAACCTAGAACTTGAGAACTTGACCTGTAGGAACCTATAGGTTCCAGGTTCCAAGATATGCAGGATAGATTTCGGGTTTCAAAAATTAAGAAATCTGTTTTGACAGGTAGATTCTAGGTTCTAAGTAGTGGGACCTGGAACTTGGAACCTAGAATCTGAAACTTGGAACCTAAAACCTAAACAAGTTTATTGTGTTTTTTCTTGGTCTATATCTTCACGTGATACAGTGTTATTTCATGGTGTTGGATGATAAGTGTATAATCTGGAATCACTAGTCTGAGCTTTTATTTTATGACTTGTTAATATTTCATATTCTTCTTGTATTTAAATATAAGTTATAATTGATGGATAATAGTAGCAAGTGGTGGTTATTAAAGGTGATGGTTCATTGCAATTCTTCAATTAATAATGGGTTAATACCATGAAAAATCTCAAACCGGTATACCTGTGACAGATTTACCCAAAACTAATTTTCTAACCACCAAAAACCCAAAACTGGTATACCTGTGACAATTTTATCTCACTCCAAATTGGTACATTTGTGACAAATTTACCCTCCGTTAATTTCGATTAAATTGGATTAATGCAAAAAAAAAATCACAAACTAATATACTTGTTATAAATGAAGGGTAAAACCCAAAATTGGTAAATCCATTAACTACCGGGTGTTATTTAACAAAGCAATTTAACAGTAAAATTTAACGGAAACTAACGCAGGGTAAAATTGTCACAGGAGTACTAATTTGGGGTATTTGGTGGTTAAAAAATTAGTTTGGGGTAAATTTATCACATGTTTGGGGTTTTTCGTGGTATTAACCCATTAATAATATAGATGGAATTTAGGTAGACCCTAGAACCTGTGATAGGGTAGGTTCCAAGTTTCAAAAAATGATAAACATATTCTCATGGTGAGTTCTAAGTGGACTGTACGGAATAAAGAACTGCTCACTCATAATATCGAATCATGTGGTGACTTCAAATTTTAATTGTATTTATTTGAATCATAATGCCAAGAAAACTAGTCTTTTGTATTCTCTTCGATGAATGATAAGCTTGTTCAATACTATCGCGTTTATTTTTTTTGTTTAACTAAAAATGAAATAAATAAATAAATAAAAAGAACCTATTTGACCCGGGAACGTAGCTTGGAACCCATGACAAGGTAGGTTCTAGGTTTCAAGTTCCAATGAGCAGGTTCCAAATTCCAAAAAACGAGGAACCTGTACTCGAGAGTATGTTTTAGGTTTCAAATAGAAATTGTAAGAAATCTGGAATTGCTCATCTCTACTAAAGAGTCGATCCCGACTTGGGAAGCAAGGGTCTCGGAGTTCGGCATTCCTACCGGTGCCAATCAACACGTGGATCGGCTGGCCCTCTTGCATGAAATTATTATGCTTTGGCTCACGCGGCTGCATGTCAAACCGGTGACAACGTGACTGTTTCCTCCGTTGTCAAACTATTCAATGCCCTCTGCTTGTCTGACCAATTATTTTTCCATTGGAGTAGTTGCTTCCTCTCTCTTTTTCAAATATACTCTGCTTTTATGAACTACATGGAACTAAAAAAAATTAGATGAGAATTTACTATGAAATTGGAAAATGTCAATAAGGTGCCCTAGGGCATACATGTTAATGATATTTGATTGTACTTTTGAAATGTAAATTTTTACATTTGAAGTAGGTGATTTCTTGAAATGTGTTTGTTTCAAAATTTCAAAATGTGTATGTATGCGGTTTTATCATTTGTAGTAGTTTTAATTGCTACACTTGAAAATTTTTTTAACAAAACCTGTTATGATTTCTTGGGACTGTTAAAATATAATTTTAATATGCAGTCGATATTGTTAAAATATAAAGTTAATTTCGTGTCATACTGTAATACATACTAAGTAGTGAATGTTTGTTCGACACGCGCAAAATCCGATTTTGTTTTTCCTTTGTCGAAGTATTTACCTTCTGGATTCTTGAATGAGCATTGTGATAGCTATCAAAGTTTCATATATCTTTCTCTAATTTTACATGGCGTTGATATTGACTCCGGCTTTTGAAACGCTATGGATGTCCATGCCATGATGATTAGTTCATCCAATCTTCTTTTAGCAGACAATTATTTACAAGGTTAGGTCCCCATTATTGATAGTCCGAAGCACTATTATCACGTGGATTGGCAAGTAATATCCTACTCAAATATTCATTATTTAAGTTATTTTAGTTGTTTACGGTTCAACTTGAGTTCGCAACATATAGATATAGATAGCTATTACTTTGCCCACCTTTATGACTTTATAATGAATAATTAATTAATATGTATGATGTGGTAATTGTATTCTTGTAGAAAATTTGTACACTATATATACAGTGTTATTTAGTCAGTCTTTGTCCTGTTCTCTGAGTTTGAATATTTAGACAAGAAGTAAGGCTCATTGAAAGATGAATTCATCTGATCTGCTACTCTTTGAATTTTAATTATAGCCGATTTACTTGGGTGGAAACTAAAAAAACATTTGGAAATTTTTGTCCACTCTATAACCTGTGTTTTTTTACCTCAATAGAAGTATCGATCATGCCGATGTGAGTCTCTCTCTCAATCGCAATGAGTTCAAGGTAAAACATTGTTGGACCATCAAAGAGAGAGAAAAAGGCCTTGGATCCAGTTTTTTTGTAATCTGACTCTAAAAATTGTTTCAAATGAGTTCACAAATTTTGTCAAATAGGTCACATAATTAAAGCACCACATTCATTTCCAGGACATGTTTGTATTGACACTTAAATTTTGGCTCACAAATTAGTCGTTCATCTCCTAAGAAAAATAGGGATTGAATTTCGTTGATAATGATATAATTTGCCGCTAAACAAAAATATCAACGTCGCATAATTTTACAGTTTATATTCTTCATTGCATTTAGACATTCGAAACATTTAGGCTTAGCTATAATGCATTTGCATCAAGGGAAGCACGAGGCCGATCATGAACTCGTTTCTAATCGACCCGATAAAGGGCCCTACATTAATGCGAAGTCTAGGCCTATTCTGTCATTTAAAGTCGAGCCCACAAGCTCGGTCCCCTTCTCTCTCTCTCTCTCCAAATTCAAGCACTTTCTGTTCCCTCTATTTGTTTGACCGAAATGTCATTTAATCATGCCAAATATGACTCCATTTCTTGCCACCTCGGAATCTCGGACCATTTCAAGCAAAGCGGGAATCAAGGCATATGAGATAATGGGGATGCTGAAATTGACGAAGGAAAGGATTAAACTTCGTGTAGGGGAAAGATTGAATTAGGTTTTGACTGAAATTAGGAGGAGGAAGCAGCTGGAGATCTCGGGCAGAAAGCAAAAGGAACAAGGCCCTCACGTTTTCTTAAAGCACCTGGAGCATCGCCAGACAAATGAGGATCTCCTCACTTGGTTTTTCACCAAAATTCCTCGTCTGCAGATCTCCCTTCACCCATTCATTCTTCACGGGAACTCAAATGGTGCCGTGACACAAGAAATACTTTTGTCGGTTTTGTAAAAGGAGAACGCCAATCAGCAACGTAAAAAGAAGGACCGAAAGAGGAAATGGTGTCACGCCCCGCATCCTACGAGCGCGTGATCACCCCTCGATGGTCGATCATTGAATGCGACGTCCCAGACGCGTCGCCGACCCAACCCAAATATCAGAGATTAAGCACGCGCGGAAACAAATAGAACAACCCAGACAATTAATAATAACAAAGGAGTAGCAAAAGCAGGAAACAATAACTGTAATTCCTACACTAGGTCACAACAACAGACCCATATTCCTCATAAGGGACAAAGGTTCGCAAACTTAACTCCTCTACAAAGAGGGACTCAAAATACAGTATACTTAACCCGTCCTCGACCTCCGAGATACTCTTGTAGCGTCTCCAATCACTCACGGTCGCGGATCTGAAATGGTTATATAATAACCGTGAGAACGAGTCTCAATAAGCAACCCCCTATACCCCACGTAGGCCAATGCGTACCCAGACAAGTCTAACATGCGATCACCGGACAACATAATCAATTTCATACAACCAGCTTACCTCACCTCGAATCACGAGCCAACCCTGCATATCAGTCCAAACAAGATAATGCAAGAATAGTTCATCATCATATCACGATCACCCAGCACACGCAATCTCACTCGCATTCAACCAGTCCAGCCAAGCAACCACACGTTCAACTGGTCAATTAAATCACACGGTCAACCAGCCAAATCAGTCACACGCTCAACTAGCCGATTCAATCACACGCTCAACCAGCCAATTCAGTCACACGCTCAACCAGCCAAATCAGTCACACGCTCAACCAGCCAAATCAGTCACACGCTCAACCAGCCAATTCAATCACACTCAAATCGCATGCTTGTCCGAACATCTTTCTCACAACTCGCGCCACTGCGCCTCAAATTCATTCTCACAGGCACACAAGCCTCACAATTCGATCAATTCCAATGGCCGCCGTCAACACGTCCCAAGCCATATCATTCAATCAATTCCAGTGGCCGCCGTCAACACGTCCCAAGCCACATTAATCAATCAAATCCAGTGGCCGCCGTCAACACGTCCCAAGCCACATTATTCAATCAATTCCAATGACCGACGTAAACACATCCCGGTCCAATCACACCTTTAACGGGCCACCGTCAACACGTCTCAAACCCGCAATCATTTGGCACACCGGCCAGTCAAACCTTCACACGGACCGCCGTCAACACGTCCCAAGTCCGTAGCCCTCCGATCAATCCGGGCTCAATTTCCAATGACCGACGTAAACACGTCCCCGTCTAATCACACCTTTAACGGGCCACCGTCAACACGTCTCAAGCCCGCATCCATTTGGCACACCGGCCAGTCAAACCTTCACACGGACCGCCGTCAACACGTCCCAAGTCCGTAGCCCTCCGATAGATCCGGGCTTAAAATCGACAGGTAAGCACACGCCATTCAATTCAATCAATTTCACACCAGTTACACCAAGCGAACCATATTCACAATTCAATCCAATTCACAAGTCGCCACCTCAATCCATACACCCGACGTTCAAGTCGGCCACGCACAAATACCCAAGTCAAGCATATTATTAATCCAATTCAAATAGCACAATTATAACACAATATAATTAAATTAAAACACGCCCTAGCCATTCTAACCCGAGACAAGTCAATAAAGTACCCAAAATACTAGGTAGGGTTTAGGAAGTCACTTACCAAGTTTTGGCCCGGGGAAAAACGGCTCGGGCCCAAAATGGCCCGGGTGAACAGTGCCGAACTAGGCGCGGGCGTGGGCCAACGGGCGCGCTGGCCGGCCAACACGGGCACAATGGCCGAACGGCGTGCCTGGCGCGCGGGCGCGGTGGCCGTGCGGCGTGCCCGGGGCGCACGGCCGAGCGGGATGGGCAACGTGCCCGGGCGACGGGCCGGCTGAACGGGCAACGCGCCTGGTGCATGGGCGAGCGGCCGAACGGGACGGGCCAGGGGCCGAGCAGCGGGCAAGTGGCCTGGTCGCGCGGGCAACGAGCCGGCCACGGCTTGGGCAAGCCCGGGCACGGCTGGGCTGGCTGGCCGGCCGGGGCTGGCTGGCTGGTCGGGGCGGCGACCGGCGGCAGCAGCGACGCGACGGTGACGGCGGCGGCGAGCGTCGGCGACGGGGCGGCGGCGGCGAGCCGCGGCGGCGAGGCGGCGAACCGCGGCGGCGAGGCGGCGAACCGCGGCGGCGAAGGGCACGCTGGTCGAGCCGGCGGGCGGCGAGCCGGCGAACCGCGGCGGTCGGGCGTGGCGAGCTCGAGCAGTGGCTGGGCTCGCTCGCGGCAGCGACGGCGACGGTCGGTGCGGCAGGGACGACGGCGGCGACAGCCAGGCGCGCCGGATAGCGTCGAGCGCGACGGGCAGCGGCGGCGAGTTCGCTGCTGCACGCATGAGGGAGGAGAAGAGGACGGTCGTGGGCGACGGCTAGCGGGCGGCGCGACGGCGGCCGAGCTTGCTGGCAACGGCGGCTGGTGGAGCGGCGTCGGGCGGAGGCGGAGGGCGGTCGAGCGGCGGCTGCGGAGGCGGGGAGGAGCTGCGGTTGGACGGAGGAAGAAGCAGAAGTAGCCGCGTCGGGGAAGGAAGGAAGAGAAGAAGAAAGAGGAGAAGGAAGAAAAGAAAAAGGAAAAAGGAGGAGAGAGAAGAGATGGAGAGAGAAGGGTTGCATGGGGAAAGGGAGAGGCAGACGTGCGCAGGGGGAGGGAGGTGACCGGGGAGAGAGAGAGAGAGAGAGAGAGAGAAAGACAGAGAGAGAAAGGGGGAGAGAGAGAAAGAGAGAAAAATAAATAAATAAATAAATGTTCAATCAAATAATTATTGCGATCTAACGGCCCATATTCAAAATCGAAAACGATCTACCGGTCCAAATTAAACCTCGAATATAATAAGGGACAAAGGCCAAATTAATTAAATCAAACTATCCCGAGGGAGGTCTACTAATCCAAATCCGCATCTGATTAAAAATCCACCTTTCACATATCCCGGGCAATCTCGAGGCTGGCCACAATAATATCAACACTGTCCAATTAAATTCGTCCTGAAACTCTCGAAAATCGATTGCCAAGTCCGGGATCTAAATAACGGTCAAATTCGATCGAGTGCGATTCTAGCGAAATCTCAATTTTAAAATAATAACCGGGAGTGATCAGTTCTCGGGTGAGATTTTTACCATAAGCACACTGACGAATTATACGTTGTGTAAATCCCAAAAATGGATCGAAATTCGGAATGTCACAACTCTTCCCCCTTACAAGAATTTCGTCCTCGAAATTTACAATCCAACCTCCTATTCAAACAAATTGGGGTACTGGTGTCGCATCAACTCTTCACTTTCTCACGTTGCAACTTCGATCCCATGATATTCCCAAATCACCTTGCCCATCGGAATTGCCTTGATCCGCAACACTCTCTCCATTTTGTCCTCGATCTGAACTGGCTTTCTACGTAGGACCACCTGTCGTCCACGTCTATTTCTTCATAATTCAGCACGTGGGTCGGGTCCGATTCGTAGTTCCTCGGGCTCAACTTTCCTTTCTTACCAAACCGTGACAATCCTCTCATCGGCGACACCTTGAGGAAAACGTGGTCCCTTACTTGAAACTCCAAATGCCTACGTATCCGGTCTATATAATTCTTTTGGCGGCTCTGAGCAAATTTTAAGTTTGTCCCGGATAACCTTGACCATTTCGACTAACTGCCGGACCGACTCTAGACCCGTGATACTCCTCTCACCAAATCCATTCCATCAAACCGGTGTTCTGCAAGCTCTGCCACACAACGCTTCAAACGATGCCATTTTGATACTCTGCTGATAATTATTATTGTAGGCAAACTCGGCCAAATGTAGCTGTTCCTCCCAACTACTCTTAAAATCCAAAACACCTGCTCGCAACATGTCCTCCAAAGTCTGAATCGTCCTTTCAAACTGGTCATCCGTATGGGGATGATAGGTCATGCTAAACTGTCATCTCGTTCCTAATGCCGTATGAAAACTTTTCCAAAGAGCAGCAATAAACTTAGGATCACAGTATGAAGTGTTTGTCACTGGCACCCCGTGCAGACAGACTATTTGTCGCACATATAAATCGACATACCTTTCCAAGGTAAAAATCCTTTTACACTGGTAGAAAAATGTACTGACTTTGTTAATCGATCTACTATCACCCAAAGCAAATCATGACCCTTCTGACTTCTCGGTAATCTCATTGCAAAGTCCATCGTGATGTTTTCCATTTCCACTTGGGAATTTCCAATGGCTGCAACATTCCACCCGGCTTGCAATGTTACGCCTTCACTTATTAGCACGTTAAACACTTAGCCACATGATTGGCCACGTCCACTTTCATGCCGTTCCACCAATAATGTTACCGTAAATTCTGATACATTTTTGTACTCCCCGGGTGAATACTGTAATTATTCCGGTGGGCTTCTGATAAGATCTCCTCCTTAAGCCCTGCATTATTGGATGTACACAACTTCCCATGAAACTTCAAAATCCCATCCTCAAACACCTGAAAGACCGGTTTCCTTTTTGTGGCGTCTATTTCCAGAACCTTCTGAATCTCTGGGTCCGTCGATTGTAAAACCTTAATCTTTGCCTGGATTTCCGGTTCGGTCCTCAAAGCGGTAAGTAGACTTGAAACATGGCTCACTTCGAACCTAAACTCCGAATCTCGAATTCCCTCCAATAGAGTCCACTCCTTGACTATCATGTGCGTGATGCTCAATTTCCAACTCAGTACACCCGCCACCTTATTAGCCTTTCCCAGGATGGTACATAATCCCACAGTCGTAGTCCTTAAAGAGTTCCATCCAACTATGCTGTCTCATATTTAATTCCTTTTTGGAGAAACAAGTACCTTAAACTCTGATGATCCGTACAAATCTGAAATTTCTCCCCCACACAGGTAATGCCTCAAAATCTTAAGAGCGACGATAATTGCGACAAATTCCAAATCATGCGTTGGATAATTCAGCTTATGCGATCTCAATTGTCGCGATGCGTATGCTACCACTCTTCCACATTATGTCAACATGTATCTAGGTCCTCTTAGCAAAGCGTCACTGTAGATTTCATATCCTTCTAGACCTGACGGGACCGTTAACACTGGCGTGGTCGTCGAACTCTGTTTTAATCCTGAAAACTCATTTTATACTTATCTGTCCATCCAAATTTTGTTTCCTCCTTTAGCAAACGCGCCCATGGCGTTGCTAATACCAAAACCTTTCCATGAAATGTCTGTAATAACATGTCAAATCCAAGAAACTTCGAACCTTGATTATCGTTGTCGATCTTGGTCAATTTATGACGGCTTCAATCCTTACCGGATCCACTGCGATCCCTTAACTAGATACCACATATCCTAAGAACGCTACTCGGTAAAGCCAGAATTCGTACTTACTGAACTTGGCATAGAGTGTATGTCCCCTTTGAAGTCCGTAGAACCTTTTTCCAAAAGTAACTCATACTCGGCGGAACTTTTTGAATATACCAAGATATCGTCTATGAACACGATTATAAACTGATCCAGAAATTCCTTAAATACTCGGTTCATTAAATCCATAAAGGCTGCATGGGCGTTCATCAGTCCAAACGGCATCACCGTAAACTCATAGTGTCCATACCTCATCTTAAATGCCGACTTCGGCACGTCTTCCTTCTTAATCCTCAATTGGTGATAGCCAGTCCTCAATTCAATCTTAGAAAACATTGACACCCCTCGTAACTGGTCGAACAGGTCATTAATCCTTGGCAACGGGAGTTTATCCTTAATAGTCACCTGATTCAACTGTCTGAAGTCAATGCATAATCTCAATGATCTATCCTTTTTCCTTACGAATAAAATTGGCACTCCCCCTGAAGACCCACTCAGACGAATAAGGTCCTTATCCAACGATTCCCGCATTTGAACCTTTAATTCCTTTAATTCCGACAGTGACATCCTATAAGGTGCTTTCGAAATCGGTTCCGTCCATAGGGCCAATTCAGCCATAAACTCCACCTCACCATCATGTGGTAATCCCAACAATTCCTAAGGAAAGACATCGGGAAGGTTACACCTCAGCTATGTCCTTTAGTCTTGGTTCCTCAACCAACTAGTCAACCACAAAATAATTATCTTTCGATACCCCAAGACAACTCGATCCGTCCAATTTCAGCCCACAGTCTCTCAAAACAAGTTACCTCAGTTCTTTACAGAATCTGAATTTCCAAGCAACACACATCCTTCCCAACCCGTCCAAAATATTATCAGTAATCCATAAATCCTTAAACCGATTGCGCCGATCCCTTATAAAATTGATTTTAAGTCTCACATAACCACTCGGGCGATGACTTCAAAATCATCTCCTACTGTACCCAATACTATCTCATAACGCATCTAGATTTTCAAGACACATCCTTCACTTCCTTCTCAGCCACAACATACACTTTTCCTCACGTCCTTAGCCGATTCCGATTAATCTGCGAGGCAGTTCTCGCTTAATGTCCTACCTGCGGTTGCTGCGATTGCATTAGTGACCTAACCTGTCGGTTCAACAATTTCCCACTTGATGACCTTACTGTCCACATCCACAACATGCTCCACTTCTACCTTGGCAATGGCCATTCCTATGCCTCTTTTCATAAGACCGACATGCGGCATTGGAGTAGTAGTTCGGCTTTCCAGAGTTCTTCCTTACCGAAGGAACAAGTCTCATATTCTCTGTCATAGGTTTCTTTCCAAAGTTCCTATTGTCCCTAGCTGACGCGTACCGTGATCCAGTAGCGGCAATCCTTTCATTCATATTCGTGTCAACCATCGAGCTCTTTCATACAACTCATTGCAATCCCTTAAGACCCAAAAGTACTAACTGATTGCGAAATTCCGGTTCCAATCCATCCCGAAACCTCCTTGTCCTATCCTTACGGTCCTTAACCATCATTGGTGCGTACTTAGGCAACCTTACAAACTTGACCTCGTACTGGTCGACTGACATCTGATTTTAGTGAAGTCGAAGGAACTATGTCATTTTCTGTCCTCGCACACTCTCTGAACGTACTTCTCATTAAAGGCCTCGACAACTACACCCCAGCTTGGAGTTATGCCCTTCGAAATATCCTACTTTGGGGGTCCTTTTACCAATCACTAGCATTTCCTTGGAGTTGATATACAGCTAGGGTCACTTTCTCCTCATCAGTGCACCCGAATATCTCAAAAGCCTTTTTCTAAGTCCTCTATCCAAAGTAATGTAGCCTCAGGGTCACCTCTTCCCATTGAACCTTGCAAGTTTAAATTCCAAAAATTTTCCAACCAACTGATGTATCTGTCTGACTGCATTAACTCACCCTTGACCTTGATTCCCAACCTTTCCATTATGCCCATGATTCCCATTATTTCCATTGGCGACGACAATAGTGGCCTCAGCATCAGTAGCAACAGTAGCATTTCGCTCCTCAGTCTACCTTCCCAATAACATTCCAACTTCCTCGAGCGCCCTCAAAATCTCATCCCATCTGGGATCCCCCACAACTCCAACTTGCGGACCTACACGACCTCGACCTCGACCTCGACCTCTTCCTCGGCTACTCATACACATAGGTTTCACACCACCCACTTACCTGCTATAATTCCCCTCGGGAATTAAAGACCTAGATCAACTATACCAGTCTACGCCCTAGGCAGTGCACCGCACAATAATTCACATAGCAGGTAGTAGTTCACCAATATCATTCAATCACAGCCAACAAGTTTCGCGCACTTACCTCAAATCCTGACGCACCTGCACTTCACATATTAGTGCATAA
Source organism: Syzygium malaccense (assembly GCA_031216405.1). Lineage (NCBI taxonomy): Eukaryota > Viridiplantae > Streptophyta > Magnoliopsida > Myrtales > Myrtaceae > Syzygium > Syzygium malaccense. The sequence goes on along the minus strand of CM062260.1, from coordinate 18,594,799 downwards.
TATCACCCAGCAATCACAACCAAGCAATCTGGGTAACGCATGGCCAACAAGTCTCCCTAACTAGCTACCCCAAAGTCATCGCTCCTTATCACTCCAAGCTTCGACCATCTTGGTTCGAGCTGACCTTGCTCTGATACCAAATCAACGGGGGATGTCACGCCCCGCACCCTACGAGCGCGTGATCACCCCTCGATGGTCGATCATTGAATGCGACGTCCCAGACGCGTCGCCGACCCAACCCAAATATCAGAGATTAAGCACGCGCGGAAACAAATAGAACAACCCAGACAATTAATAATAACAAAGGAGTAGCAAAAGCAGGAAACAATAACTGTAATTCCTACACTAGGTCACAACAACAGACCCACATTCCTCACAAGGGACAAAGGTTCGCAAACTTAACTCCTCTACAAAGGGGGACTCAAAATACAGTATACTTAACCCGTCCTCGACCTCCGAGATACCCTTGTAGCGTCTCCAATCACTCACGGTCGCGGATCTGAAATGGTTATATAATAACCGTGAGAACGAGTCTCAATAAGCAACCCCCTATACCCCACGTAGGCCAATGCGTACCCAGACAAGTCTAACATGCGATCACCGGACAACATAATCAATTTCATACAACCAGCTTACCTCACCTCGAATCACGAGCCAACCCTGCATATCAGTCCAAACAAGATAATGCAAGAATAGTTCATCATCATATCACGATCACCCGGCACACGCAATCTCACTCGCATTCAACCAGTCCAGCCAAGCAACCACACGTTCAACCGATCAATTAAATCACACGGTCAACCAGCCAAATCAGTCACACGCTCAACTAGCCGATTCAATCACACGCTCAACCAGCCAATTCAGTCACACGCTCAACCAGCCAAATCAGTCACACGCTCAACCAGCCAAATCAGTCACACGCTCAACCAGCCAAATCAGTCACACGCTCAACCAGCCAATTCAATCACACTCAAATCGCATGCTTGTCCGAACATCTTTCTCACAACTCGCGCCACTGCGCCTCAAATTCATTCTCACAGGCACACAAGCCTCACAATTCGATCAATTCCAATGGCCGCCGTCAACACGTCCCAAGCCATATCATTCAATCAATTTCAGTGGCCGCCGTCAACACGTCCCAAGCCACATTAATCAATCAAATCCAGTGGCCGCCGTCAACACGTCCCAAGCCACATTATTCAATCGATTCCAATGACCGACGTAAACACGTCCCGGTCCAATCACACCTTTAACGGGCCACCGTCAACACGTCTCAAGCCCGCAATCATTTGGCACACCGGCCAGTCAAACCTTCACACGGACCGCCGTCAACACGTCCCAAGTCCGTAGCCCTCCGATCAATCCGGGCTCAATTTCCAATGACCGACGTAAACACGTCCCCGTCTAATCACACCTTTAACGGGCCACCGTCAACACGTCTCAAGCCCGCATCCATTTGGCACACCGGCCAGTCAAACCTTCACACGGACCGCCATCAACACGTCCCAAGTCCGTAGCCCTCCGATAGATCCGGGCTTAAAATCGACAGGTAAGCACACGCCATTCAATTCAATCAATTTCACACCAGTTACACCAAGCGAACCATATTCACAATTCAATCCAATTCACAAGTCGCCACCTCAATCCATACACCCGACGTTCAAGTCGGCCACGCACAAATACCCAAGTCAAGCATATTATTAATACAATTCAAATAGCACAATTATAACACAATATAATTAAATTAAAACACGCCCTAGCCATTCTAACCCGAGACAAGTCAATAAAGTACCCAAAATACTAGGTAGGGTTTAGGAAGTCGCTTACCAAGTTTTGGCCCGGGGAAAAACGGCTCGGGCCCAAAATGGCCCGGGTGAACAGTGCCGAACTAGGCGCGGGCGTGGGCCAACGGGCGCGCTGGCCGGCCAACACGGGCACAATGGCCGAACGGCGTGCCTGGCGCGCGGGCGCGGTGGCCGTGCGGCGTGCCCGGGGCGCACGGCCGAGCGGGATGGGCAACGTGCCCGGGCGACGGGCCGGCTGAACGGGCAACGCGCCTGGTGCATGGGCGAGCGGCCGAACGGGACGGGCCAGGGGCCGAGCAGCGGGCAAGTGGCCTGGTCGCGCGGGCAACGAGCCGGCCACGGCTTGGGCAAGCCCGGGCACGGCTGGGCTGGCTGGCCGGCCGGGGCTGGCTGGCTGGTCGGGGCGGCGACCGGCGGCAGCAGCGACGCGACGGTGACGGCGGCGGCGAGCGTCGGCGACGGGGCGGCGCGAAGCTCGGCGACGACCGGGGCGGCGCGGCGGCGAAGGGCACGCTGGTCGAGCCGGCGAACCGCGGCGGTCGGGCGTGGCGAGCTCGAGCAGTGGCTGGGCTCGCTCGCGGCGGCGACGGCGACGGTCGGTGCGGCAGGGACGACGGCGGCGACAGCCAGGCGCGCCGGATAGAGTCGAGCGCGACGGGCAGCGGCGGCGAGTTCGCTGCTGCGCACGTGAGGGAGGAGAAGAGGACGGTCGTGTGCGACGGCTAGCGGGCGGCGCGACGGCGGCCGAGCTTGCTGGCAACGGCGGCTGGTGGAGCGGCGTCGGGCGGAGGCGGAGGGCGATCGAGCGGCGGCTGCGGAGGCGGGGAGGAGCTGCGGTTGGACGGAGGAAGAAGCAGAAGCAGCCGCGTCGGGGAAGGAAGGAAGAGAAGAAGAAAGAGAAGAGAAGGAAGAAAAGAAAAAGGAAAAAGGAGGAGAGAGAAGAGAGGGAGAGAGAAGGGTTGCATGGGGAAAGGGAGAGGCAGACGTGCGCAGGGGGAGGGAGGTGACCGGGGAGAGAGAGAGAGAGAGAGAAAGACAGAGAGAGAAAGGGGGAGAGAGAGAAAGAGAGAAAAATAAATAAATAAATAAATGTTCAATCAAATAATTATTGCGATCTAACGGCCCATATTCAAAATCGAAAACGATCTACCGGTCCAAATTAAACCTCGAATATAATAAGGGACAAAGACCAAATTAATTAAATCAAACTATCCCGAGGGAGGTCTACTAATCCAAATCCGCATCTGATTAAAAATCCACCTTTCACATATCCCGGGCAATCTCGAGGCTGGCCACAATAATATCAACACCGTCCAATTAAATTCATCCCGAAACTCTCGAAAATCGACTGCCAAGTCCAGGATCTAAATAACGGTCAAATTCGATCGAGTGCGATTCTAGCGAAATCTCAATTTTAAAATAATAACCGGGAGTGATCAGTTCCCGGGTGAGATTTTTACCATAAGCACACTGACGAATTATACGTTCTGTAAATCCCAAAAATGGATCGAAATTCGGAATGTCACAAATGGTAAAAGATATAGGAAAGGAAATGGAATTGGTGGCTCAGCAGAATGTGAAAAAGGACAAGAAGGATGTGGGAAGGCCCTGGGATGATGTAAACAAGAACAAAGATGGAAGGGAGTGGGAAAATCGGTGGAGGTGCACAATCGCTCACATTCACGCTTTCGTATCCATTCACTCAATCTTGCGCATCAGAAGCGGAGGAGACTCAGGCAAGAACGAGCGGCGCTTCTGTCGTCCACCGTCGTCCCCAGAGTCGTCTAAATTCCTCAGTTTACTCTGATCGTGTTTAACTCGGTTGAAGCCCAAAGTTATCTTCTCCAATCACGAAACTGACTGGTAGATTATGTGCGCATGTCTGAACCCCTCTTTGTTGATCCTAATCGGTTGTTCACTGCCGTTTCTTCATTGGGTTTGGCAGTCGAACCGCGGACATAGCGTTTGCAATAATCATGGATTTCTCTACATTGACACCTAGACGATTATGATGTCGCGCACTTGGAACACCTCAAGCTCACAAATAAATCGGGAGGCTCTCAGTTTAGAGGACAATTCAGCCACGCTCCCAAAGCAGTATTCACTTCACTGAGAACAAAGGAAATGGAAGCACCAAGGTAAGGAGAACTCTCGGCCATCAAAGGATGAAGCATCAATTCGCAACATATGATCAGTACATTGAACAATAACATACAAATCACTCCTACGCAATCCCAAATTGATCAATTAATTCATCATTGTCATCTCTCCGAGGCAAAACGTCGAACAGGCGGTGAGCATGAAGGGTGAGGTGTTATACGAACAGGAATTCCTATCAATTGGCTGAAGATGACAGAGAAAGAGATTCTCTCGGTGTGTGCGTTGTGTTCTTGCTTCGCTCAGTTCCTCAGCTCTCGCGCGCGCACCAAACTTCAGAGAGTGCGTTGTGGTTGTTGTTGCTGTGAATGAATTCTGCTGCAGAGCGTGAAATTCATCAGCTCTAAAGGAATCTCCATCGCGTTAGACGACAGAGAGAGAAAGAGCATGAGAGAAGGTTCGATCGGCGGTGGTGATAAGCGTCGTCGCTCTGCTCCGTTACGGCCGAGGCTTTGGTGGTTAGCGACGGAGATGTGACGGCGGCTGTTACTGATCGGAGATGGTAGACGATCAAGTTGACGGTGATGGAGCTGAACTTTATGGGTTGATTCATGCATATTTATTTCAGCACTTAGTTGACTTTCTTAGTTCAATTTTGTGTTTTGAAAAAAATAATAATAAAATTAAAGGAAAAGGTGAAAAAAAAACAAAATAAATAAGAATCGATTGCATCTCCATCGAAAAATACATCTAGGATTGCATGTGAGGGAACGGAAGCAGATTGCTTTACATTTAGATTGTATCAATTAGATTCTTATTTCTGTATATCATAGTTCATTTTAGGGAAATAATTTATTTAGTATTCATACAGTACGTCGCGTTTGCATAATTAAGCGGTGGCTTATCTTGGAGAGTTTACATTGAGTTTCCATTTATAGCTCATGAGAGTCGTGTCCGGGCCTTAACAATAAGGCTTTATGAATTTTAACCGATATGATTTGGGTTCTTTATTTTTTTGCACCTCTATATATTTTTTTTTGGTTAATATTTATTATTGCGTGCTTGTTATTTTTGCTGCTCCAATGCTATGCATGATCATCTTTCACTTATTAGAGGATTTAGGGAAACAAAATTGATGAGACTGAGTGCAAACCTTTTAATTAAAGGTACTGAAAAAGCGTTAGATTAATCTAGCGTAATCAAGTGCCAGACTTGTGAATCTTCATATCGCAGGCCTGGCCTTCTAATTAATCCATAATAGGTTAGTGGCAACTCCTTAGTCTAATCTTAAATGAATAATTAATCGGAACAGTTAACTTGTGTTTAGTAAGGTTTAGGAGGATCCATGTTAGGTGTAGGCCCCACCTATCCTCTTGAAAGTCGACATTTTGCACTTAAAGTACTACATATCTCCGTTCTAGTTAAATATCCACGCATTGCATTACGGGAGAGAAGAACTCCAAAATTTAACACAATCATACAAGCTTGAAGCCCCCAAAAAAAATGTATTACAAGATTTGCAGTTTAAAAAAAAATTGGAAGCAAATGAACACAAAGACGATATATCACCTGAGAAAGCCGAGGATTGCTGCCACATACCGCCACAATATAGCGTCTCGTGGTCCTCTCTTGATGCTACGACTGTGCATTGGCTATGGCTATAACACTAAAATATATTGATGGAATCTATTATGGCATGAAAATCTGCTGCCAACACTTGATTAAGGCAATGAAGAGATATTGATTGTTAAGCGTACATCATCTTCTTCATTGGCTTAAAAATGCGATATCAAAATTCAATACAAGAACCTTAAATCCATTCCGCAAGATGAAGATATTCACCTGACCTGCATGTCGTCGTGTCTCTAAAGCAACAATTTAAGCAAATTCTAAAATCTGCAACATTCACGTCATCATTATATTTAGGACAGTCCATAGGTGAAGTAGACATACAAATTCAAAAGAAGGTGTGAGTGGAAACAAACCTCCAAAGGAGATGAGAGGAAGTGAGCATGCTATTGATCAAACCGATACACTCTTCTACCACCTCTTGAGAAATTATATAACCAAAATTTTGACCACTTGATTGAATTTCGATCAGGAGATTTGCTAATAAGCTTATATATATAAAGAAAAATTTTTGTAGGTTTTCAATTGTGATTTTCTTGTACATTTTTTCCAAGCACAACCCACTGAAAAAGTTATGTACGGCACACAACCTATGTTTCAAGTCTATTATAATCTAGGCCTTTTTTTTTTGCTCAGGATTTAGATCACGCCAAAACTTTAATATCATTGTAATGGCACTATGGACTATTATAAATATGAACTTATCAACTATACACGCCTTTTGCTTTTGCGTGGGTGGCCATGGATTCAAAACAGTAGTTCCATGTCTTGCTATGTTTGAGACAAGGGAGTGAGGAAAATCATGGGAGAAAATTTGAAAATTTCATGCGTTTTCTTTTTCTCAACAAACTTTAAAGTTTTCTTCACTTCCACCCAAACTTTCGTTTTCTCCGTTTCCTTCATTTTCCAAACATTAAAGAAGTAACTCTACCATTGTTGCAACCTACCTCTCGAGGGCCGCCTCGGGAGAATAGGTTTAGAGGCATTATGGGACCCTCCCTAAGTCCCTATCTCGCGTGACATTAGTTGTTTAAATCTACGTGTTCTATAAGAGTTGCTACTAGCCACAATTAAGGATCGGCTAGAAACCATAATCGAGATACAGGAGTATTTTTAGGGATCGGGGACTTGATTACACTATTTTTTCAACTAATGCCCTTTCGATACCTAAATTTAACTATTTGCTAACTAAAATGTCAAGGCAGTCTTTCACTAATCGAAATTTTTAAATTCCGCCCTAACTATTCTAAAAGGAAAAAACAACAAACGGTGTATTTAAAGTGTGCAATCAAATGAAATAAAAATGGAAATGCATAAACAACAACCTAGCATCGTCTCTAAAGGAAAAAGCAATAAAAAATTCTTAAGGTAAAGCCCTAAAGGCTTATTCAATTTTGGGTACAATTTTTATTCAAACCTAAAGTGTTTATTAAAAGCCCTAGGCTAAGAGAATTCTACATTTTTATTTTTTTAACATTTTTTTTGAATTTTTTGAATTTTTTGAATTTGTTATTTGTTATTTTTATTTTTTATTTAGGGAAAAAGGACTCCGAACCGGGTCAGAAGAACCCAGTCTGATTAGCCGCTTTGACCTGGACCCAGAAGGTCCAAGTTGGGTCTAAATTCGAACTGGCCCAATCCGAATAAAACCAACTTATCAAATTCCATCTGGCCTAACTATTTCAGCCCACATCTTTCTCTATCTAGCCCAGCTTCCTTAGCCCACAACATCTTTGGTTTAGTCCGGTTTGCAACCTAATTCGGATCCAGTAATCGGATCTGACCCGAATCTTTTATTTCCAGATTTTATTTCTTTTTTTTAATTTTCTTTTTCTATTTTCTATTTCTTTGTCTTTTCTCTTTTATTATGGTCTTCTTCTTCCCTAGACCTGTAATAAGAGAGCTTCTCCACCGAAACATCACCAACACCATCGGGAATCCATTACCACTGATTCTCTAACCCTCGCCGTTGGCCATCTATTCCGGCCACCGCCGAACTTCCGTTGACGAAAACTTATAGCGACCGTCATCCCTCGTCACCCACTGGCCACAAAAATAAACTCCGGCAACCAAATTCCGTTTTACAGCCAACAAACTTCCGGCCGCAACAACAAATCCTAAATCTAAACAAACAAGTAATTAAATGTATGAAATAGAGATAGAAAACTAACAGTAGCAGCCTCAAGCTGCTGGGCACATCTCTGGCGAGGGGAATGAATCTGGCAAAAATTTCAACCATGGCCGACTCGGAGAAACATTAATATGCCACAAAAATCACAAAGAAATGTAGAGTAGTGAGCGAATAATCATTTTAGAACAAATCAAGCATGAACTGAGATTCAAATAGACATTTTCATTCATGGATTGATTCAACACTTCATTCACGCATTTCATCAAACAGCTAGCATGCAGTTTAAGAAGCATATTCCAACATGAGATTCAACATGATTCTCGACTCAATTGTGATGCATAAAGACCTGAATTAACATATTTCATATCAACTCCATCTCAGTTCATCGAAATTCACTCAAAATTTTCACAATCGAATTCGGTGTTCTAAGCCTCCAACATCTCATTTAAGCATTTTAGTGAACAGTTGACGTACGATTTAAAACATGAATTCTAGACTCGGTTTTAGTGCAATTCTCAACTCAATGTTGATATATCATGTAGTTCGGTATTGTAGCTCGACCAAGTTCGTATACCAGAAATTAAAAATAAACGTTAGAAAAACTAACCTGAAAGCAGTACAAGCAAATAAGCAGAATGTTGATCCGAGCCCAATGAAAAAATATCGTGTCCTTAAGACGAATTTGGCCCCTCAATCAGTACCCGAGGATATTGGACAATCGTCTCCCAGGATAGAACGGATCTCATTCCTCCGAAGCGGTACGTATTCGGAGGACTCCTTCGAACGCAATTTTGCAGAATAATCGCACAAAAATGACAACGATGAGGATGAGCGAATATGCGTGCGTAGAAAAATGCCGATGTCACGAAGCGTCGTTATCCGAACTCACTGTTCGGTCATATTGAAGTGGCGAAAATGAAGAGTTGCAAGCTTTTGCGAACAGCAGCGAAGGTTCTCTTTGAACCGGTTTGGTTCGTGAACAGTCGCGAAGGGCTTCGGTTTTTCGTTCAGACGAACCGAACCCCCACGAACAGACATGTTTATTTGTCCAATAATAATAATAATAATAAATAAATTCTAAATAACGTGTCTATTCGAAAAAAATAAAAACCGATAGAGGGTCGAACCGAGCCGGCCGGACGGAAGGTGGCGGCGGCGCGCGCGAGGGTTGGACCGACTTAGCTTGACGCAGGTCCTCTCTCTTTCACAAAAGTGGGGTACCCCTTGGGGCCCAAACCCATTTATGAGGCTAAACTATTTGAACCCATCTCCCATCACCTCTTCTATCCTATATGGGACACTTTCAACCACACACTTCTCATTCAATTCTATGGGATTTGGGTGCTAAAATCCCAACAATCCCCCATATGAATGAGAAGTTCAGATATCATGACTCTTCGTGTATGCATGAGATGCAATGTGCGATTATTCCATGAGAAAACGTTGCATCAGGATAAGTAGTCTGAGACTTTGAACTTTCCTTAGTGAAACCTATCGGACTTACTCAGTCAATCAGTAGACTTGATGTCTTTGAACTGTCGACCTTTGGTGTAAGCCTAGACAATAAAAATCATACAACTGTTTCTCAAACAAAATTAGTTCTTACTGTTGTGTTCGTTTTGGCCATGAACACCGCCTGGTCTCATGAGTGTTTTAGAGAATTCGGCCTTATCAATTCTCATAGAAGCGGCCCTCACTTCACACTCACATAGGTGATTTCTGAATATATAGTATATCACATACTCAATTCAGAATCATTAAAAGCTTTTACTTAACCTTTACATATTAGTACTGTTTTCATCCGAGAATGAGTCAAAAATTTGACAGTACTCTATACTGTCTTCGTAACTTAGTTATCCCTTTGAACCTAGATCTTGGGATCTCCAGTCAACTAGGTAGGGTTTCCACTATGATGACTTGTTTATAGGCCTAAACCCATTTCCCTTGATATTTTCGCAATCATCTCTCTAGTTAGGCCTTTTGTTAATGGATCCGCAACATTATCTTTTGACTTCACATAGTCAATGGTGATAATTCCACTAGAAAGAAGTTGTCTTACCATGTCATGTCTTCGACGTATGTGTCGAGACTTACCGTTATACATGACATTCCTTACCCTTCCTATTGCCGCTTGACTGTCACAATATATACAGATAGCGGGCACTGGTTTAGGCCAATTAGGAATATCTTCCAAGAAATTTCGAAGCCACTCTGCTTTTTCACCGGCTTTAGCCAAAGCAATAAATTCTGATTCCATAGTAGATCTAGCAATACAAGTTTGTTTGGATGATTTCCAAGACACTGCCGCTCCCCCAAGTGTGAATACATATCCACTTGTCGATTTTGTGTCTTTAGTGCCGGTTATCCAATTTGCATCATAATATCCTTCAAGTACCGCTGGATATTCTGTGTAATGCAAAGCATAATCTTGAGTATACTTTAAGTAGCCCAATAAATATTTCATAGCTTTCCAATGATTTTCATTTGGACTAATTGTAAATCGACTTAGCTTACTCACAGCACAAGCTATGTCCGGCCTAGTACAGTTCATGACATACATTAAACTGCCTAGTATACTAGCATACTCATTTTGAGCCTTACTTTCACCAGTATTTTTTGAAAGATGTAAATTAACATCTATCGGAGTCTTTATTGACATAATATTTAGAATCTTGCACTTTCCAAGAATTGTCTCAATATAATGGGATTGTGATAGAGCTAATCTTCCAGATGTCTTATGGATTTTAACTCCTAAAATAACATCTGCAACCCCCATATCTTTCATATCAAATTTATTTGTGAGCATGCATTTGGTTGCCTTAACAACCTCACTATCGCTGCCCATAATAAGCATGTCGTCTACATATAAGCACAAAATGGCAAAACCATTATGAGTGTTCTTAACATATACACATTTATCACACTTATTAATCTTAAAACCATTCGACAACATGACTTGGTCGAATTTAGCATGCCATTGTTTCGGTGCTTGTTTCAATCCATAGAGTGACTTGATAAATCGGCATACTTTCTTCTCTTGTCCTGGAACAATAAACCCTTCAGGTTGTTCCAAATATATTTCTTCTTCCAAATCCCCATTTAAGAAGGCCATTTTAATATCCATTTGATGGATTTCAACCTTATACACCGCTGCTATAGCAATTAGCATCCTTATAGATGTAATTCTAGTAACAGGTAAATAAGTATCAAAATAATCAAGACCTTCTCGTTGATTGTATCTTTTTACTACAAGCCTAGCCTTATATTTATCAATAGTACCATCTGCTTTCATTTTCCTCTTAAAAATCCACTTACATTGTAGTGGTTTATTACCAGGAAGAAGGTCAACCAATTCCCATGTATGGTTTGACAAGATGGATTCAACTTCACTATTGATAGCTTCTTTCCAGAACGGAGCTTCTGGCGAAGTCACAGTTTCTTTGAATGTCCGAGGCTCATTCTCTAACAGGTACGTTAAGAAATCAGGTCCAAAAGACGTGGAAGTCCTTTGTCTTTTACTACGTCTAGGTTCATTCTCCATTGGATCACTTTTAGATATAGTATCTCGAGACCTCTTATTATTATCAATTGGCTCATATACTATGTTATACGGAAATATATTTTCAAAGAACGAAGCGTTCCTTGATTCAATAATCGTATTAACATGTATATCTGGGATCTCTGACTTGTGAACAAGAAAACGATATGCATTGCTATTATGAGCATATCCGATAAAAACACAATCAACAGTCTTTGGTCCTATCTTAACATTTATAGGCTTAGGAACCGTAACCTTAGCCAAACACCCCCACACTTTGAGATAATTCAAGTTCGGTATTTTGCCTTTCCATTTATCATAGGGAGTTTGTTGTGTTTTTCTGTGGAGCACTCTATTTAAAATAAAATTCACTGTCAAAACAGCTTCCCCCCACAAATTCTGTGGTAAACCGGAACTATTCAACAATGCATTCATTATTTCCTTTAAAAATCGGTTTTTCCTTTCCGCCACTCCATTAGATTGTGGTGTATAAGGAGCGGTCATTTGGTGAACGATACCAAACTCGATACAAATTTCCTCAAAAGGAAATTCATATTCACCTCCTCTATCGCTCCTTATTATTTTAATTTTCTTATTCAACTGAGTTTCAACTTCGGACTTATAAGTTCTAAAAGCATTCACAGCCTCATCTTTGCTACCAAGCAAATAAACATAACAATACCTCGAGCAATCATCTATAAATGTAATAAAATACTTATTACCACCTCTTGACGGTATTGATTTCATATCGCATATATCTGTGTGTATTAAATTTAAAGGTTCTGAAACTCTATTATCTACAGAATAGAAAGAAGGTTTAGAAAATTTAGATTCAACACACACTTGGCATTTCTCACTTGAACAATTGAATTTTGGCAATAACCCCATGTTCATTAATTTCTTTATCGACTTATAGTCAACGTGTCCTAATCTAGCATGCCATAAATTAGGAGACTCAAGCACGTAAGCAGAAACAGCTTTATTCATAACATCATTAGGTACAACAGTCATTACATTCAACTTGAAAAGACCATCACTAAGGTAACCATTTCCTACATACATCTCATTCTTGGAGAGTACAAACTTGTTGGATACAAAAACCAACTTGAAGCGATTCTTGTTAAGGAGAGATCCAGACACTAAATTCTTACGAACATCTAGCACATGCAGAATATTATTTAGTGTCACAATCTTTCCGGATGTCATCTTTAGAGCAATCTTTCCGACCCCTTCAATATTAGAGGTTGATGAATTACCCGTATAAAGTTTTTCATCACCCCCCACAGTTGTGTAGGTAGAGAACATCGATCTGTTTGTACAAAAATGACGAGTTGCTCTAGTATCAATCCACCACTCCTTGGGGTTTCCCACCATATTACACTCGGATATCATAGCAGTCAGATTGATATCATCAACACCATTGGAAATCTCTTCTATCACATTAGCCTGAGTTTTTTGTCTTTTCTTAGCTCTGCAGTCTTTGGCTAGATGTCTAGACTTACCACAGTTGAAGCACTTGCCAACGAACTTCTTCAGGTCTTGGGTGAATCCCTATAAAGACTTGGTAGGCATTTTCCTCTTCTTGTTGGGTTTCGATCCTTCTTCAACAACATTGGCTCTTGAGACCACCAAATTGCTGCAAACTTTCTTCTCGGAATTCCTATTGTCTTCCTCTATCCTCAACCGAACAATCAAGTCTTCAAGTGACAACTCCTTTCTCTTGTATTTGAGATAATTTTTAAAATCTCTCCAGGATGGTGGCAGTTTTTCAATGAATGCAGCCACTTGAAATGTCTCACTTAGAGTCATTCCTTCAGCATGAATATCATGCATAATCACTTGAAGCTCTTGAACCTGAGTTAAGACGGTCTTTAAATCAACCATCTTGAAGTCCAAAAATTTACCGACAATAAATTTCTTCAATCCGGCATCTTCGGTTTTGTATTTCTTGTCCAAACTATCCCATAACTCCTTAGCCGTTTTAAGCGGACTATAGACGTTATAGAGAGTATTATCCAGACCGTTAAGGACATAGTTGCGACATAGGAAGTCAGAATGATTCCATGCATCAAAAGCAGCAACCTTTTCTTTATTTGTCTCTCCAACGTCCAATTTAGGACCATCCTCATTAAGGAATCTAGCCAAGTTCAAGGTCGTGAGATAGAACAACATCTTTTATTGCCATCTCTTGAAATCCGTATCATTGAACTTTTCTGGCTTTTCTCCGTGATTCGGAATAGGGTTAACCGGAGTGGAAACCGAACCCATTTCTAAAATATAAAAACAGAACATATTCACGACCAGAATCGGAATTATATGACTACGAACAGAATAGAAAATTTTTAATATGAATAGAAACGAAAAATTGTAACAAGAACAGAATGTGTGAAAAGAATGTACGAACAGAACGCACGAATAGAATTGTATTTCTATACGACTATGACAAGAATGTACGAACAGAACCGAAGCAAATTGAAAACAGAATAACAATTCACGGCAAATTCGTCTTAAGAATGTAGTTCGGTATTGTAGCTCGGCTAAGTTCGTATACCAGAAATTAAAAACAAACGTTAGAAAAACTAACCTGAAAGCAGTACAAGCAAATAAGCAGAATGTTGATCCGAGCCCAATGAAAAAACGTCGTGTTCTTAAGACGAATTTGGCCCCTCAATCAGTACCCGAGAATATTGGACAATCGTCTTCCAGGATAGAACGGATCTCGTTCCTCCGAAGCGGTACGTATTCGGAGGACTCCTTCGAATGCAATTTTGCAGAATAATAGCACAAAAATGACAATGATGAGGATGAGCAAATATGCATGCGTAGAAAAATGCCGATGTCACGAACTGTTGTTATTTGAACTCACTGTTTGGTCATATTGAAGTGGCGAAAATGAAGAGTTGCAAGCTTTCGCGAACAGCAGCGAAGGTCTCTTTGAACCGGTTTGGTTCGTGAACAGTCGCGAAGGGCTTCGGTTTTTCGTTCGGACGAACCAAACCACCACGAACAGACATGTTTGTTTGTCCAAATAATAATAATAATAATAAATAAATTCTAAACAACGTGTCTATTCGGAAAAAATAAAAATCGATAGAGGGTGCCGGACGGACGGCGGCGGCGCGCGCGAGGGGTGGACCGACCTAGCTTGACGTAGGTCCTCTCTCTTCCACAAAAGTGGGGTACCCCTTGGGGCCCAAACCCATTTGTGAGACGCAACTATTTGAACCCATCTCCCATCACCTCTTCTATCCTATGTGGGACACTTTCAACCACACACTTTTCTCATTCAATTCTATGGGATTTGGGTGCCAAAATCCCAACATATCACACTCCAAATCGTCATTATATTCTATGACTCAGCTTTAATAACACAGGATTTGTCCACAATCTCATCAATTCATTCCAATACTCTCAAACTCAATAAATGGCTAAAAAAAACAGGACAAAACAAAGTATATTTGAGGAGCTTACTCGGACAGAAACGAAGATTCAATGGTGACGGCAAGGGACGTCTGGCTATGATTCCTCTTTTTCTCGATGGAAGAACTACAAGGAATTTCCCATTATTCCCCCACCACGTTGGTTATACTCCGATCCTGTCCTCTAACAAACTCCAGCTCAGCCCCTTCTACTGCAACATCGCCTGAACTTGCTTCCATCACCTCACCGTATCTCTCTCTTCGCTCCCTCCGGTCACTCTGCTCACAAACGGGAGCTTGTGCTTGAAGAAGAACAGTAGTGAGGCTGGGCCACCGTAAGTGTAATGGGCCGTGAAGGAAAGGAAAAGAAATGGGCTGGAAAAAAAAAGATATAAGTTGGGCCAAGTAAAGGAAAGTGGGTGGCTTGAGAGATGAACAGCGCAAAAAAAAGGCCGAACTGAACTGAGCGGAGTTGTGCGAAAGGGCTAGGTTGAACCGGCCTTTTCTCATGTGAGCCGATCCCCACCTTTTTTTTTGGTTTATGCTTATTTTTGTAATTTTTGCTATATATATTTTTGTAATAATTATTTTTTGTTATTTATGATACTAGCGGTTACATTATCCGTAAACTTTTCATACAAGTTTTATGAAAAGATTTTTCTAGAGGATTTGTTATACGCTAGGGTGTATTGCTTGAGTTTCTCTACTATGATTGTGAGTGGTAAGAGACTTTCCAATTTAGGAATTGGAAGTCACTAATTCAAATACCACTAAGCACATACAAACTGCTATGAGTTAAAGCCATCTACATAGGCGAAATGCCTTAACTTGATAAGTCCGTGACACTTGCAGGGTGTTCATAAACCTCTAAGTAGTCGTTGGGTCTGCACGTTTGTATTCCCTGAATTATCAATAAAAAAATGATCAATCGGGACTTTCAAATCATCTATCACAAAATAATAATAAAAAAATTACCAACACATCCCAAAAAATTAAATCACTAATTAAAATTGCCAAGCATGAATAAAAAAATCTTCAATTATGAATGATTTCAAGCTAATAATAGAGGTAAAATGTAAACCTCACGGTCCTACCTATTGCTTAGCTGCTCCCTCTCCACATATAGTCAATCCGACATAAGTATCGCAATTCAATTCCTTTTTGTCCGAAGAACCAAGGGCTGATGAAAAGGTCTTTTAGCAAAAGACCAATTATTTGAGAAGGTCTATAGGCAAAAAAACCAATTCACAACCATATATGTCTTTGAATCAAACTTCGTGATTCTAAGTTGTGATGTGTCGATAAAGTTGTTATTTTTTGTTGCCTTGTTTCGTTTGTCTTTGTACAATATGCAATTATTCATCTATGCAAGTCTAAGACAAAACAGTAGTCATGAATTATGCCGTCATCAGGGACACAAAATATCTTCACTTTGATTGGCGTGGCCACGTAATCCTATTAACATCCTTGAAGCCTACGAGGAGGGGGCATTCTCGTACAATCTCGTGTTAATGAGCACAGAGTAGTAATCTTTTAACGAGTGCTAATAATTTCGGATTGATAGTAATTTTGAAGAAGACAACTCCAGGTTGAGGGCGTGAAGGCAGTCCTCCAAATGTAGTGCTCTTCGGAATTCGGACACAACTTTGATCTGTTCCAAGATAACTCATTCACAAACGCAAAACCCGTTACGTGCCATCCACCTTCATTTTGTTTTGTCTTTGTCCGATGGTTACTTGCAATTTATTTTGTCGAGGACAAGGTGGACAGGACCGCGCGAAGAGTTCTGTCCGATTGTACCACTTTTCGGGACTAGACCCAACTTGATCGTTTTCGCAAACACAAAACCCCATTGTGATAATTTAATCTCTGCGTTGCTCCTCCACAAAAGAGAAAAAAAACATATTTCGCGCGTTCATGAGCCCATGCTAAAGTTTCAATCAATTCCTGCCAATATCCATGCCAGTTACCTTTTCTTAATAATGAGAAACAATTTGCAAGAAGCGAGTCGACCGCCGTAGCGCCTGTCCAGGGTTGAGTCCTAGGATTTGACAGTGGGCTTGTAAGAAAACCACTCATACCCGGTAATGTAAGGGCTCATACTTCCTTTGTTGAAGTAAGAACAAATGGTCTGAGAGAATTAAAAGTTCTAATTTGTTTCAATTCAGGGAAGAGAAATGGTATTTATAAAAATCCAATTTTCTCATTGCACAACACCTAACATCCCTTAAAGCATACAAATACTTCACACTGACTTATTCAAAATCATCATCACGTTGCTTCTTTTTCTTACTACATTCTTTTTATTCAAACCAGATCGGTACAAACTGTTGGACCTGGTAGAACCACGTACCGGCCCGGTAAGGTTCTCAAAACATTACATTCGACCAGAGACCGAAGTGGTTAACTTCTAATTTACCCCTTCTTTTCTTGAATGGTGGGCATGCAAAAATCTTTATAAGGGGCCCTCAGTTGGTACTGATGTAAAAAGATATATGACTAACTTGGTTCAATTAAAAAATTTAGCATCGAATTGGTATCGATGCAATAAATTTAGGATTTTTTTTTATATTTTTCCCAGCAAAAGACCAATTACTTGAGAATATCTATTAGCAAAAGACCAGTTTGAGACCGTATGTCATTCAATCAGATTTCTCAATAGAGAGGAGAGGAAAAAAGCCTTTTGTTGCCTTGTTTCGTTTGTCATCATACGACATGCAATTATTCATCCAGGCAAGTTAGCCAAAACCACAGTCATGAATTACGTTCTCATCACACAAAATGTGAGTGGTGAAAGACTTTCATCTAATGAGCACAAAAATATGCATGGACACAAAACCTCTACACTTTGATTTGCATGGCCACGTGATCCAATTAATATCCTCAAAGACTACAAGGTCAGGTGTTCTTGTACAATCTCATGTTAATGAGCACAGGATAGTACTATGTGAAGGTAATTTTCCAACGAGTTAGTAATTTTTTTGAACGAGTGCTACTAATTTTGTACCAATAGAAATTTTTTAAGACGATCGAGTAGCAAATAGTCAGGAGACCATCGAGCATTTAGCCTTAAAAGCATTTGTTTTTAGTCATGGCCGTCATGCTTTACTGGCACTGTCGCGAATCAAACATAGTCCAGTGTAAACTCAGTTCACTATCGATGGGATCATTATAGCTGGCGATTTGTGTAACCTGCACAGCTCAAATCGCTAAAATCCATTTTGAACCGAGTTTAAACAATAATTTCATAAAAAATACTTATTTTAACTCATTAAAAGCTGGCAAGATAGGGGAAAAATGAAAATTTTGATCATCAACTTGGTAAATCATACGAATACCACATCAACTGACGAGCATTGCAGCTAAAACTTTTTTTTTTGATTTAATGGAAGTGATCACAAAGTGGGCCGTAGATTGGAAGCGATCACATTAAGCTCTTAAATGATTTAAGTGAAATTAATTTCTTGTGAAAGGGCCAAAATAACCAACAGAGCTTCACATGATTCCAACGATCCAATAAAATAGGCTTGTAATTTTTTGCAATATAGTTAGAAAATTTCGACCATACATTAATTGATAAATGATTTTTATTTTATTGTGTATGAATCGTAGCTTAGAAAAATAAATAATTAGGGCACGGATGATAACTATTCTGTTCTAGATATCAATTTATGATTTCTATTTCTATTCCGTTGACAAGATTCTCAACAAAGATAGGAATTTGATAACGAAATAAAATTTTTCTTCTCAAAACATAAATTCGTTTGATAAATTATTCCTTTCACGATTTTTTCCATTCATCAACTAGCGGCGACGGAGTCCAGCAGATGGTGGTTGGCAAGGGTGGCAAGAGCGGATGGCAGGCGGTGGCGACAGCGGACGGCGTGTGACATTCTAAATTTCGACCCACTTGGTATTTATGAAATGCATAATTTCAATAACGCACTTGTAGTAAATCTCGCACAGACTTGATCACTCTTGGCGCACTAACCAGTAGGGAAAGGCTAATTAAGGATCTAGATTCGCGCGATCATAGAACCTGACCATGGACTGACTTTCAACCATAAGGATTATCGAGGTGATATTTTGGGCTAATATAGAGGGATCCAAGGATGGTCATGGATCGATTTGCGAATGCCGTATAATTGGATCGTGGGTGATTCCGCCTCGCTAGAATACAAACTTTGCGAATGATCTCAAACCTATTCCAAACGATCGCGTTCTTTAGAACTAATGATTGACCCTCGCAATTACATGACAATCGAGGTCGCCATGACTCAAGTGAACTTAAACGTGGCTTGATTTAGTATTAACCACAGGTCGAATGTACAAATTTTCCCGAAAGCCACCCGTTAGTTTGAAATAAGCTCAAGCCGCGTTTATTTGAGTTTGGCCATTAAATAGAGACTGAGTTTGGGTGTTAAAAATTTTGAAAATCATGACAGAGTAATTGGATGACGTCGTTATTAACGTGGTCAGCCTCGGATTTGTCCGGATTTGTTAGAAAATTGAAATTTTGATAGGAAGTGGAAAATGACCGTTTTGACCCTGGGATTTTGTGAGGACCAAGTGTAAAATGAGAAGGGCATTTTGGTCATTTCATACCAACTTTAGAGATATATATTTTTGGATGATTTTGCCCTTGCACTTTTTGTGAAATTTCTATTTTACCTTTGGATATTTTTTGTGAAAGTTGATCTTGGCCGTCGATTTTAAGATAAGGTTGAATCATGGCCGTCGGATGGAAAGTAGAGAGGAGGGTAAGATGGTAATTCCACCTTGGGGTAGGCTTAGACTAGCCTTTTTCTCTAGCCTATTCATTCTGCTCTCTCTCTCTCTCTCTCCCCTTGGCCGAATTCCCCTCCCCCTCTCCCTCACGTGAAAGTGGCCAGCCGGCCACGCCCTTAGCCGCCACTGCTGCACGTCCGTCCGTCCGTCGTCGTTCGTCCGTGGTCGCCGTGAGACCGTCGGTGTCCCTCGCAGCTTGTTGACACCGCCATTGCTGTTTCTCCCTTGTTTAGCCATCCTTGGTTGCTAAATCTAGCTTAGGACTTCAGCTAAGTGATATCCTAACCCTCGCCTAGGATAATAGATAATTTTGTGTTAATTCGGGGCCGTTTTAGCGAGTTTTAAGAGTTATTCATGAAGAAATTGGTGAACTAAGTTGGCTGAGTTGTTTGGATGGATTTGTGATAATTTTAGAAGTGGAATTGAGGTTAGAATTGATTAAGTTGGTGATTGGGATGATTACGGGTTATTATCGAGAACTATTGCGTGAAAAACGGGCTTAAATGTGCCGTTTTAGTGATTTTTCTGTAGTGGCTGAGTTAACGTGCATATTGTAGCTGAATTGCGGCATGCATATGTTTGATTTACTATACGTGGTGAATCGAGATTTGTGGCATGAGTGCGACTCCCTTGATTGGTGAAAATTGACCTAGAATATGGAAATTGTGTTAAATTGAGCTTGTGCAAGTGGAATTGATGAATTTGTGGGTTAATGTGGCTTGTTGGTGATTTGAATACTTTGGGTGTCGTGTGTAACATCTCGAATTTCGACCCGTTTCCGGGACCAATAAAGTGTATATTAATTCTCGTTTAATTTTAGTAAGTCTCGCCCAAAGTTGATCACTCATGGGATACTAAATCAATGGAAATGGCTAAATAGGAAAAATGGTACGTGGACCGGGGATCCAATCGCGAATTGGGCACTGATTTCGAGAATCGCTGAGGAAATATTTGGGGCCAATGTGGGCCGATCTTAGGAAAGTGACGGATTCGATTTAGCCAACGACGTACGATCGGATCGCGGGTGATTCTGCACGATTGATAGTACACGTGGCGAACGAATCCCGAAGTTAACCCGAACGATTGCGACCTCCGGCACTAATGATAATTCCTCGTGCTCTCCCGAAAATCAAGGCCATCATGACTCGGAAAACCCTAGGTCGATACGCGTAACCCCTAAACAGCCGCCCGTTAGTGAGAGGCCCTAAAATTTTAAAATGAGCGAATTTGATCGCGAAATTGGACCCGAACTTCGATGTCAAAATTTTGTAGACGTTTGCGACTATTTTGTGAGATCGACGTCATTTTAGAGTGGCCATGCATGTTTGGAGTGGGTAGGGTCAAAAAATGTAATTTCGGCTCGGAAGTGGAAAATTGCGATTTTACCCCTTCAGACCTTGATGTTGATTTCTGAAGTCGTACGTGACTATTTTTCGTGGCCGATGTCATTTTGGTGTGGCCACATACATTTGGGGCTAGTACAGTCGAAAATTGGAATTTTGGCCGAAATTGAAAAAATTACGATTTTGCCCTTCTGGACTCCGATGTCGATTTTCGAGACCATATGAGATTATTTTTCGAGGCCGATGCCATTTTAGGGTAGCCACCCATATTTGGAGGGTGTATGGTTGAAAAATGAAATTTTGACCCGGGACCGGAAAATTACGAAAATGCCCCTATGCCTAATTTTCACTATTCCGAACTTTTGGATCAATTTTTGGGCAATAATTGAGGATTAATTAAGTGGATAATTATTAAGATTTATTGAATTACTATTATGCCATTGAATTATTGAATAAGCACAAATTTGGGCCGTTAGATCAAGGGCAAATTGGGAAATAGCCTAGGATCGTGACACGTGTCCCCCACCAGCTCGTATTTTTGACCATGTTGACCATCCTCTCTCCTCATTTCCCCCTCTCTCTCCTGGCCAACTCCCCCTCCACCGATCGTCCTTCCCCTCTGCCGGTCCTCCTCCTCCTCCTCGCCGTTCGTGAGCCACCGCCGGAGCTTCATCGCCGCTGCGCCGGAGCTCGTCCAGCCAAGCTGCTACCGCCGTGACGCCTCAACGGTCCCTGTCATTGTGCTACCGTTCCCCCTCTTCCGTCCGCCTCCCCTCCACCGGTTCTTCCTTCGGCCAACCACTGCTGGAGCCACGCCAGCGCCGGCCACCGTTCATTGCCGTCCGTACATCGCCGTCCGTACGCCGCCGTCCGTATGCCGCTGTCCGTTCACCGCCGTCCGTACGTCGCCGTCCGTACGCCGCGTCGCCGTCCGTACCGTCGGAACGCCGCTGCCGATCTTGCCGTCCACCGGCGATTGGCCGCTCATTCCCGTCGACCCGATTTAGATTAGGTGAGTATAAATTCCTAAACCTAGATTAGGACTAATTTTTGCCCTCTAGATAGGTTTAGATGATTTTTAGGATTAATTAAGTTGGATTTTGACTTAATTATGGGCTGATTACTAGTGGTTGATTGTGAGGCATATTTGGGAGTTTTTGAGCTAATTAGGAGGAGGATTAGTGCCCTAATATTGGTTGTTTTGTGGCTGTCCCTATTAGATCCGAATTTGGACTAATTCGGCTAAATTGAGATTTAATTGGGCCCTTGCCAAGATTGATTGATTTGTGGTTGATTGGTGCCTTTCTGTGATTATTTATATATGCCATGCCGTGTGTTTTTGTGACCGATTAACGCGGTGTGCGATTGGCCATTGTTTTGATGTGTAATAAGGTGCCCGTGAATGTGAATTATGTGTTGAACTTGCTAGCATTTAAATTGGGCACGCGTGGCATAAATTGAGCACACATTGATTTTATTGAGTTATGTGCTCGTGATTGTAATTGAGTGTTCATATGACTTGGCCACGCATTTTGCTTGCTGAGAATGGGCATGAGGCTGAGAAGCGTGCGATTATGCTTGCTTGATCGGTTTATTATCGTGGCCTTCGGGTCGGAATAATTGTTGGCCTTCGGGTCGTGGCCTTCGGGTCGGAATAATTGTTGGCCTTCAGATCGTGGCCTTTGGGTCGGAATATTTGTTGGCCTTCAGGTCGGTTTATGAATGTGAACAAGTTGTATGCCGTAGTGCATTGCCTGAGATGACACATGAACATGGAAAATGTGTGCCGAAGTATGTTGACCATTGCGCGGGTTCGGTGAATCGTATGTGAGACTTGCATTAATAAGCATGAGCATGCGTATGGCGTACGCGTGACTAGTGTGTGCGCGTATGTGCTGTGAACCTTACTATGAAATGTCTAACTTGCAGGGTCATTGTATGAGTGATCTGGGCCATGGGCCTAGGTCAATGTCGCGACCTAAAATTTTTCCGCTCAGGCTAATGGATTATTAGGACTAAACCTAACTCGAGCCCTCCCAAGCCCTACCAATTCGCAACTTAGGGTTTAGGTTTTTAACATGTAAATGTTTTCATGCTTGGAGTCGCCACTAATCTATTTGTGGTAGGTCGATTAGAAACCTAAATAAAACATAGGGAGATATGTTTTATTCCTACGAACCAGAGATTCTAAGCCCGGGGACTTGATTACGCTAGATCTAGTCTAACGCCCTTTCGGTACCTTTTCTTTTCAAAAAAATATTTTGGCAAGCAATTTGGATCCATTTTAACTTAGTCACTAACATGTGAGGTGTTCATGCGGGTGCGCAAACCACCAATTTAACACTCAAGAAAGCATTAAATAAATTGCAAGATTGGGAGAATTACTTACCTCGAAGCAACGTAAGCATCTGCATGGTTAGCTAGAAAATCACATCAACCATCCTAATATGATTTCTAATTAACAAGGGATTCACTCAATTTTTGGATTTTCACTTATTTAAATGAAACCTAGTCTACATGCAATGACGTGCAATAAATGACATGCAAGACCTAGCATACAAACTATATGTCATGCGACGACGTGACCTAATTCTGATGACGGGCAAATGATTTATTTTTTTGATATTTTCTAATAAAATTCGGAATAAAAATATGCCTAAATTAACATGCAACCTATGATGACTTATTTTTGGGATTTTTGTTAAAATTCGAAATAATAAATAATTTAAATTAAGAATGCAATCTATCCTAATCTACCATAAAACAACTCATTCTTTTTTTGGATTTTCATGAAAATTCGGAATTAAAAAATAACCTAAATAATCTATTAAGATTAGAATATTACTTAATTTAAACTAGGAAATAGATTATCTCCAGTCCTAATTTAAATTAAATAATTACTCTATCGTCTAGATATATTTAGGATTCCCTAAACATGCAAAACTCAAATTAAAATCCTAACTGATATTTTTTGAATTTTCTTTTTTGTTTAAAAAGGAAAAGCAATTTAAACAGAGATAGCATCCACATTTAAAACGGCAACGCAATCCGCGAAATTCGTTTCAAACTCGGATTAGGCACAAGAATCGAACTATCGGTCATATCTATAGGGTTATAGATATTGACGGAAAATCGATCATTCAAATTTGGAAAGCAGATAAAATTCATTATCGTACCCAAGTGATTATGGGTAGGATAATGATTTTCCGTATCGCCACGTATCATACCTTAGGGATAAGGTCGGATAGTTGTCCAGATACGTTGCTGAATTAGGAAAATTTCCTAATTTTAAATATTTTCAAATATTGCGAACAAAGGCAAACATTATCCGAGAATCATCTAGCAATCCACACAATATTCACAGAATATTCAAACATCTAAAAATTAAGAAACGAAATATTCTGAAAATATTGGATAACATTCACTTACCTAATTTGCAGATAATTTCCAAATTCGAACTTGCGAATCGGGATGAGCGGCGAACAGCGGATTCGGCGGCGCGGTGTCGGGACGACGGCGTGGCAACGGTGTGACCGTCCGGACAGCGGCGGTGGTGCACAGCGGGAGGAGCAGCAGCAGGCGGCGTCGGCGTGCGATGACTTCGGCGGCGGCAGGGACGGCTGTAGGGAACGGCGTCGGAGGGCAGCAAGACAGCGTCGGCGTGCGACGGCTCCGGCGGGGACGGCAGCAGCAGCGTCGGGGCTCGGCGTTCGGCAGCTGGCGAGCGCGCGGCAGCGGGCGCGGCAGGGACGGCAGCAGCGGCGTCGGAGCTCGGCGTGCGGCAGCTGGCGAGCGCGCGGCAGGGACGGCAGCAGGGCGCGGCGACGGGCAGCAGGCGCGGCGGGGCGCGGCGACGGGCGGCAGGCGCGGCAGGCGCGGCTGTGTCGCGCGGCAGGGACGGCGGCAGGGCGCGGCGACGGGCAGCAGGCGCGGCGGCAGGGCGCGGCGACGGGCAGCAGGCACGGCGGGGCGCGGCGACGGCGGGCGTGGCGCGCGGCAGGTGGGGCGCGCGGCGGGCGTGGCGCGCGACTTCTTTCTCTCTCTCTCTTTCTCACTCTCACACTCTCAAAATTCTGATCTGAAAATTCTCACCTCCCCCTAAAATTCTGACCTAATAATGTATATATAGTACTAATCTAGGTCAATTAGATGGGCTTTCTAGTCCTAATGGGCTTAGGTTTGGGCTTTAATTTAAATGGGCTGAATTAATTAATGATAATGGGCTGAATTAATTAATGATGATGGGCTGAATTAATTAGTGACAATGGGCTGAATTAAGTTCAAATTAAAACAACCAAGCCCGTTTGACTTGTAATTCCCGGCCCTTGCATTCCAAGCGAGCCGAGTCCCATTCGATGAAATTTAAGCTCGTTCGTCACCGCCAGTTCGATGCAAAATGCAATTAATCTAAAATGAATTTAAACTATATGTTATGCAATTTAAGTATTTTTTGTTTAGGGGTTAAAATTTAATCCCTAATTTTCTATGCAAATTACACTAAGTGATGCGCCAAAATTTAGGTGTCAACAGCTGCCCCTCTTTGAAGGTGAGCTCGTAGAGGTTGCATTCAAAGACTAAATGATACCTAAATTTCAACCATGAAAGTGCAATGAATGTTGTTTTTGTCGGGATTATGAATCCCATTTTACAATGCATTAAGAAATGATGCATGCTAACCTGAATAGAAAACATACCTGGAATTACTTACCTGACAGGAGCGAGATAATGCAATTCGAGGCACAACTTCAACTTGTATGTTGTTTTTGGCAAATGTATGGGCTTAGTCCCCATCGGTATTGCCTGATATACGTTGATGAACTTCGGTGATCTGCAGTCAAGTCAAAACACACGAAGAAAGCTCGACGTACCCAATCATCATTTGGATTCGTGAGAATAGTTCCGATCTTTACGAACTACCTATACATCTCTCTAGGTGTTTGCAAAGATTTGGTCGCTTCACTTATACCTGCTCATAAGTGAATTGCGGGGGAAACTTTTGAAATCAAGAGGATATTCTGACCTTTACATATACCTGCTCATATACAAAGATTTGGCCGCCTCACTTATACCTGTTCATAAGTGAATTGCGGGAGAACACCTGGGGTTGAGAGAATATTCCGACCTTTACATATACCTGCTCATATGCAAAGATTTGGCCGCTTCACCTATACCTGCTCATAAGTGAATAGCGGGGGAACATCTGAGATAATGAGAGAATATTCCGACCTTTACATATATCTGCTCATATGCAAAGATTTGGCCGCTTCACCTATACCTGCTCATAGGTGAGTAGCGGGGGAATACCTGAGATTTGGGAAGAATATTCCGACCTCTACATATACCTGCTCATATGTAAAGATTTGGCCGCCATGCCTATACCTGCTCATAGTCATGTAACGGGGGAATCTTCTCGAGATTGTATGAAAATCTGTGATTTGATGAACAAAGGGGCTGGCCCAAGTGTTCAAGAGTTCCTTGACAAAGTACCTGGATATCATCAGAAGTACCTGAAAAGGTTTGATCAATAGACACCTGAACACAATCAAAGGCATCTAGAGATCGCAAAAATGATCAAATGTGGGACCTGACAATTGCTTGAACAGGTCAGGGATACCTAGATAATCATAGACATCTTAGGGATAGTGACATACTTACCTGGTGACATCTCCAACTCTGAAGGTGTGTCTCCTGTTAGACACGATTTTAAGTAACATGTAATATGCATTCACACATTGTCAAGAATACATATACACATGCACTATGATTTCAACTGATTTTCATGCACGATGGTTTTGTCAAATCAGCATTACAAACTTCGCTGGGGGAAAATCATGACAAGACAATCCGAATTCACAAGCGGATATCTTGAAAATGTCGAATGAGGGACTTCCGGTCCAAAAGGGCTTTCTCTCATTCTCATCGAAAAGGCTGATTTATGGAAAATCGCTCTATCTCACCATCATCATGTAGACAAGGGTCTGAGTATTCTCGCAAGCAGTACGACTTTACCAATCTGAGAGGTCTTTGTTAGGACCGTAACATGGGTTTGGTTAATGGCTTAGTAAAAGAGACTCTTCGAGTCGAGGCTATTGAAAGAAAATACTCTGCAATTGTCTCCGGGTTTACAAGTCAAGAACCTGCAAAAATGAGATAGAAATGGACTTGCTCGCACTTCTTCGAGCTAAGCTTATAAACATCATAAACTCTACGTTAGTTCAAGTGCCTTAATCTGAAGAGACTTTGCAAGGGACGTAACGCAGGCTAGGCTCATGGGTTGAGAAATGAATGGATCATAAGGCTCAAAATGTGTATAATTGGGGTGAGAGTTGGTGATCATCTCGGCATTATCACCGGTCTTCTTCTTCACCAGGGATTGTCTTCTCGGTAAATGCTCCATTGGCCTCGAGAGCTTATCACTTGACTCCTTAAGACTGTGGATATTTTTGTGACTTTGACACATCTCAACATTTTCTAATCCAAAGTCGTCACTTTTTTTCCATTTTTTTTCTTCTTTTCTTTTCTTTCACGGGCATTGGCCTTGCTTTTACCAGGCACACTGCTTTTTCATGCCCTCTAGTTTTTTTTTGTTTTTTTTTGTTTTGTTTTGTTTTGTTTTTTTTTTTGACTCACACTGTCTACAATGCATATATTGGCCAGTCACACTTTGGCTTGTTTTGACCGAATGACTAACATTTGGACTCTCAAGGTCTTCGTCTTTTATCGGCGCTTCGAATATGCTGCTTGAACAATGATGACTTTTGCCTTGCCCCAATGTGGGGGATGATCACCAACTGGGTTTAAGAAATGAATTTGCAGGCTTAATTGGGCTTAGCAAAGGATAAAGTGTGTATAGGATAGAGAAAGAAATGCTCTTCGTCATCCTAAGGCACTTGAACTTTACATGAATTCATCTGAAAAAGCAACACTCGAAGATTGATGCAAGTGAGAGCATGAAAATTTATACTCATTTTTCACCTTATGACGCTGACTTACCTCCAGTTTGCCCCGATGTGGGGTGGTTCTTGACAGGGGTAATTTGAATGAATTTCTCCAAGTGTTTAGGCTCAAAGTGGCGAAACAATGGATAACCTGTAGTGTTTGGGATAGAGAAATGAACTGCCTCTCGTCATTTCAGTTGCCGTACCTTTTGCGAGATAACCCTTTACCTTGCAGACATGGAATTTTTCCACTCAACTCACTGGGGATTAGTGCACGGGACTGTGTATAGGATATGGCTTGCCTTTCATCATCCCGATGTACATCATTCAACACATTCAATTCATTCCACGTGAATTATCATATTGTCTAAATAGATTCCCCTTTTGAAATCGATAATGTAGACTGACAAAATGATCAAGCATAATTTAAAGCCAAGGCACACATTCCATCTTTAAATTGATTGAAACCATTTATTCATAAATGAAATTTTTGCAATTCATAAGTGAAATGTTCGCAATTCAGAATATAAAACCAAACACTTGAAAACTTTCGCCGCAAAAACGTTGGATCTTATCAGGGATAATATATCTTCACAGCATCAGAATTAACAGGATTGGAAAACTCACGACCATCCATTTCTGCGAGGATTAGGGCACCTCCGGGAAGCACATTTTTAACCACATACGGACCAATGTAGTTTGGGGCAAATTTTCCTCCAGGAACAGGAAAGACTGGCAGTACCTTCCTCAGGACTAGATCATTTACCTCGAAGTGTCTTGGACGCACCTTTTGATTGAAGGATCTAGCTATCCTCTGCTGATAGGTTTGACCGTGGCAAATGGCTCTCAATCGCTTCTCATCAATTAGGTTTAACTGCTCATGCCTTTGTCGCATCCATTCTGCCTCGGACAACTCCACTTGAGACAATACTCGCAAGGAAGGGATCTCTACTTCGACGGGTAGGACTGCTTCCATGCCATACACCAATGAAAAAGGGGTTGCTCCGATAGAGGTTCGGATCGAAGTTCGATATGCCATTAGTGCAAATGGCAACCTTTCATGCCAGTCACGATAGTTTTCAGCCGTTTTGGCCAAGATCTTCTTGATGTTCTTGTTAGCGGCTTCAACTGCTCCATTCATCTGTGGACGATAAGGAGACGAATTCAGGTGCCGGATTTTGAACTCGTTGAACAACTGATCAATGAACTTGTTGTTCAAATTTGTCCCATTGTCAGTGACGATAGCCTCAGGGACACCATAACGAGCAATTATGTCTCGCCTGATGAATTTTACAACATTCTTTGCGGTGACGTTTGCATAAGATGCCGCCTCAATCCACTTAGAGAAATAGTCAATCACGACCAAGATAAATCGGTGTCCATTGGATGCCTTGGGATTAATCGGGCCAATCACATCAATGCCCCACATTGAAAAGGGCCATGGCTCAGACTGCTGATGTAATTCCGTCGGGGGAACATTTATCTTATCCCCATGAACCTGACAACGATGACATCTTCGAACATGTTGGATGCAGTCACTCTCAAGACTGAGCCAATAATAACCCAACCTCATGATCTTCTTAGCTAACATGTGGCCATTCATGTGTGGACCACATATCCCTTCGTGTACTTCTTGCATGATTCTGGTAGCTTCAGCCGCATCCACACACCTTAATAGGATTGAATCATATGATCTTTTGTACAGCTTCTCACCACTAACAAAGAATTTTGAAGCCATTTTCATTATGTACTTCCTGTCGGCCGGGGTGCTTCCCTCAGGAAATTCTTGTTTCTGGATGTAACTCATGATATCATAATACCATGGCTTTTCATCAGGTTCTTCGGTCACAACCATACAGTAGGTCGGTTTTGTCAGGACTTCAATCTTCAAGGGTTCTACCTCTAACCCATCAATCACTTGCAACATGGATGATAACGTAGCTAGCGCATCAGCAAACTGATTATGAGACCTTGATAAGTACTCAAAAGAGATATCTTCGAATTCCTCTATGATTTCTTCGAGGTATTCATGGTACGGCACTAGTTTGGTGTCTCTCGTCTTCCACTCTCCCACAGTTTGGAGAATAATCAAAGCAGAATCACCAAACACTTTCAATTTGGTTATCCTCATTTCCACTGCGACTTGGAGTCCGAGGATGCAAGCTTCGTACTCGGCTATGTTGTTGGTACAGGGGAACACCAACTTTGCTACTACAGGATAATGTTGCCCATCTGGGGATATTAAAACTGCCCCAGTGCCGGAACCGGCCAAGTTTACAGCTCCATCGAAAAACATGGTCCATGTGTCTTCCTTTATTACCAAAATACGATCTTCTGGAGAATATCTATCATCATCAGGGACTCCAGGATTTTCAGCTAACACATCAGCAATTACTCGACCTTTAACTGACTTCTGTGGCTTCATCTGGATATCAAACTCTGAAATTAAAATCTGCCACTTGGCTAACTTCCCTACCAAAGCTGGCTGATCAAGTAAATACTTAATGGGATCGTTCTCAGTTACAAGCAAAGTCTGGTGATGAAGTGTATATTGTCGCAGCCTATGGAGCACCCATACTAGCGCAGTGCAAGTCTTCTCGGCTTCAGAATAATTCAACTCCGAAACAGTGAACTTCTTGCTTAGGTAATAAATGGCTCGCTCTTTTCCATCTTCAGGACTTTTCTGGGCTAGCATCGCACCTAAAGACTCACTATGAATCGTGAGGTAAAGGATCAAAGGCTGGCCCGGCATTGGTGGGACTAGCACTGGTGGTTTCATCAGGTATTGCTTTAGTTCGTTAAACGCTTCCCGACAATCATCGTCCCATTTCACTTGAGCATTCTTCCTTAGAAATTTGAAGAATGGCTTAGCAGTCGCGGAGAGCTGAGAAATAAAACGGGCTATGTAGTTCAATCTACCCAGGAGGCTTCGCACTTCTTTCACAGTCGATGGGGGTTGCAACTCACATATAGCCTTCACCTTGGAGGGGTCAATTTCAATGTCTTTACTGCTTACTATGAACCCAAGTAATTTACCCGAGGTTGCTCCGAATACGCACTTTGCTGGATTGAGACGGAGCTTAAACTCACGGAGCCTCTCGAATAATTTCTTCAAAGTATCGACGTGACTCTTCCCAGGTCGAGACTTGGCGATCATGTCATCGACATAAACCTCAATCTCCTTATGCATCATATCATGGAAGAGTGTCACCATTGCCCGTTGATATGTTGCCCCGGCATTTTTAAGGCCGAAAGGCATGACCTTATAGTGGAATGTCCCCCAAGGAGTGATGAACGCCGTTTTCTCCTTATCATCGTCCTTCATTTTTATCTGATTATAACCCGAGAAACCATCCATGAAGGAAAACAGCTCGAACCCAGCAGTACTGTCCACCAAAACGTCTATATGTGGCAATGGGAAATCGTCTTTAGGGCTAGCCTTGTTTAAATCGCGATAGTCGATGCAAACCCGAACTCGACCATCCTTCTTCATGACTGGCACAATATTAGCCACCCAGCTGGGGTATTGGGTGACTTCGATGAATCCCACTTTCAAGAGCTTCATGACCTCCTCCTCTATTTTCTTGGAAAGTTCAGGCTTGGTCCTTCGCAACTTCTGTTTCTTGGGCGGCATGTCTGGATTAGTGGGTAGACTATGCTCCACGATAGAAGGGTCTAGACCCGGCATATCGACATACGACCAGGCAAAGATATCCCGGTAATCCTTCAGCAGTTGGACCAGGCGTTTAGCTTCACCTTCGGGAAGGGTTGCCCCTATCTTCACCTCTTTGGGTTCTCCGGAATCACTCAAGTTGACAGTGATAGTTTGGTCTACCGTTAGGACTTTAGGTCTTTCATGATGCTCTAGATCACGCTGGAGGTCCGAGGAATCTTCGAGTTCATTGGTGTCATCGAGATCAGGTTCGGTGGCACATAATTCATCAGATTGGACCGTTCCCATACCCTTACGTGTCATAACATTGCCCCTGAAACATAAAGTAGGAGGTTCAGTAGGACAAACAGGGCTAAGCAGTGTATTTTTATTTCTTTTGATGATTTTATTTATTTTGAAATTCTTTTCAAAAAGGTTTTAACACGAGGAAGCATGAAGAAGCCCAGGCCTCAGAATTCTCCTTGGACTATATTTTATTTTATCGGTTGGATATCATCACCGGGCTAGTTTGATGTACCTCAACATTGATTATCACCAAATGACTTACATTTATTGGAATGGAAATTGCAACAATCAAATCCTAGAAATGAAAAGTACTAAAAAGCAGCTCCCGAGACGGGGCAAGTCCTAAAAAGCAGTAAAAATTCCCGCGTAGGGGAGTGTGCGAAAAAAGTAAATGTGTTACTCTTGCGGGCCAGTGCCCATTTCCTCCAACGGTCCTTCCTCGATAGCTCCAATGAAGAAATCATCAAACAGGGCAGTGATTCCCTCCATTGCATCATCGGGATCTTCTGTCACTAGAGGCGTTGGATCATCCATACCTCCCCATCCATCCGGGACAATGTCACGGGGGTCGACATAGAAACTCGGGGGTGCTGAGTATTTTACATAATAATCGAACTTGCCGCTTGGTTGCCCCAAAGTGTCGATCACCTCCTTCTCTTCATGCACCATTCTTGCAGGGCCCGGAAATGTGGTGCGGATGTGTGGAAGCAACCTACCACGCCCACGTTCTTTACCATTTGGCTCTTCTTCGAATCGCCTTCTATTCTGTCCATTTCCTCGACCTCGACCTTGACCACGTCCACGTCCACGTCCACGTTCCCCATCATTTGGCTCGCTTGACCCCAGGTATCCCAACCCAGTAATGCGGGGCCTCTGAGAAACTTCCACCGGTTGGCGGATACCTTGACCATTTCTACCAAGGCCTTCACCCGGAGTAAAGCCATGAGAGACCATTACCCTTCCAATCATGACTGCAGCATTTGACACCTCGGGAATAGGTGGTGATGATCCTCTAGACGCATGTATGGTTGATACGAGCTCGAGCGACTGATAGCTCGATTCTATTTTGTAATCAGGCTCAACATAGGGGATAGCCGTTGCGTGGTAAATTGGGTGCTCTTCTTCACCGTGGACCGTGACTAACTTTCTCTCCACAACGAACTTCACCATCTGATGTAGACTGGATGGCACAGCTCCGGCAGTATGAATCCATGGACGACCCAACATAAAATTGAATGCAGTGGGAATGTCCATAACTTGAAATAGGACATTGAACATCGTTGGTCCTATCTATATGTCAAGGTGGATTTCTCCCATCACTTCTTTCTTCGTTCCGTCAAAGGCTCGAACGGAGGTCTTCGCAGAATTTATCTTAGAAGGATCTATCTTGAGCCGGTGTAAAGTTGCCAGAGGATAGATATTCAAGGCTGATCCATTATCGATAAGTACCCGGGCTACATGTGAGGCCTTGTATTTGACAGAAATGTAGAGTGCTTTGGTATGCCCCCTCCCTTCTAGAGGGAACTCTTCATCTGAAAAGGCTATGAGGTCCTTGAGGAGTATAGAACCCACAAATTCCTCTAATTTGTCATGATCGATCGTTTCTGGCACGTGGACTTCACTTAACACCTTCATTAAGGCCTTCTGATGCTTGACAGATGTCTGGAGCAGCTCAAGCAGAGAGATTTGCGCGGGCAGCTTGCGCAATTGTTCAACTATGTTGTATTCGCTAGCCTTAATCACAGCTAGAAATTCCTTGGCTTCTTCATCAGTAACATGTTTTGTAGGTTGGGCATTAGCTTGACCGTAGGAACGTCCAGATCTGGTAACTAAGTCGACATCGAGACTGTAGGACCAAGGAACTGCCCTATTATCACTGTACTCATACGGTTGAGGTATCTCGATCACTATCCCTTCATCAGTTGTAGGCGTGCTTACAATGATCTCTTCATTATCGGACGCGTCTTCAAGTGGAGGCATGTCTTCAAGCAGAGGGTCGCCCTCGTCGCTCCTGGTGTTCAACGAAGCAAACTCCTCCTCCCAATTAATAACCACTTCAGAGATAGTAGAAACGATGCCAGTGTGGTCAGCATAAACGATCATCCCAGCTTCTACCATCCTTGAGATTCTTTCTCTCATGATGGCAAGGGGAAGGTCTTCATTACTCGGGTAACAACCGGCTTTCACTAACTCACCGTAGACGTCAGTAGTATACACCTTAACATTCTTGATTCGACCAGCGTCGAAGCTAAATATGGTATTCACATTGCCTGCGTGATCAGGGAGTGGGTTGCTCTGAACATTCGGCTTAGCAGGTTGAAATGAGAAAGCCTTCGTATCTAGGAGGTTCTGGATTCGGTGCTTGAGGGCATAGCAATCATCGGTTGAGTGTCCCAGCTCACCCATGTGATAATCACATTTCTTTGAAGGGTCGAAGTTATAGAACCGCTCAGGATTGGGCCGCTTTGGCTCAGTAGTAAGCAAGCCTTTCTTCTGGAGCACTGTCAGTACTTGAGACAACGATCCGGGGAGGGGAGTGAATTGCCTCCTGTTGTTCCTCCTCTGAAAAGGTTGACGACCCGAGTTTTGTTGCTGAGCTTCTGCTACTTGGATTGCTGGAGCGGAGTTAGCATTCCGCCGGCTCGGTTGGTTATAAGCCACATTCACTTCAGCTGCCGGTTCTTTCTCTTTTCTCGCACCAAATCTTCTGGTCGAGGAGGACGGTTCGACAAACCATCCATCTTTCAGCCCTATTTCAATTTGTTCGCCCATGGGGATGAGTTGGTTGAAGTTGTCAGCCGGAATGGCAACCATCCGATTACGGTATTCGAACGGGAGAGTTTTCACGAACATCCTCTTTAACTCACTGTCTATGGGTTCTGGGACAACCTGAGCAGCTAAATTCCTCCATCTGATAGCATAGTCTTTGAAGGACTCAGTCTTTTTCATCTGAGCACGTTCGAGATCATCACGGGTAGGAATGATGTCCGTTATGAATCTGTACTGCTTCAAGAATGCTTCACTGGCTTCTTTCCAAGTTTTGAGGCCATTTATCTTCTTCATGAGATACCAGCTCAAAGCAGGACCCGTCAAACTTGCTTGAAAGGCATGGATCATCAGGAGTTCGTTATCAACGTACGAAGTCATTTGTACGTGATAGAGCTGTAGGTGGGCTTTTGGACATATGGTGCCATTGTACTTGTCGAAATCTGGTATTTTGAACTTCTTTGGGATTTTGATCTGTGAGTACAGGGACAGATCGATCGAAGGTGAATCCTGCGAACCTTCCAGCTGCTTCACTCTTTCTTCAAGTTTATTGACCCGTTCATCAGGTTTGTCCTTATTGATGATGATATGGACGGGGTCATCTTCTAAATCAGGAATATCGTCATCTCCGTCAACATCGACACTTTTTCTGATTTTCTGCTTCGGGACTGACGCTTCGAGGGGTGCCGAAACAGGAACCGACCGGAGAGCTTTGATCTCAGCGGACATTTGTTGCATTGCGATGACAAGTTGCTTGATCTGGTCTTCCACACCAACAACACGCTCTTGCAAGTCGGTTTGATCGGCCATTCTGGCTCTCGACCGTGTACGAATGGGCGATCGTGATCGGTCCGTAGCTACCTAATTTCGAAACGAAACAGGCATACATAAGTGTTAAGAAAAATCATACGCCAATCCATGACATTGGTCTAACCGCTTTGAATTGAAAGGACCCCTTTATTGAAATGGCAAAAATTTTTACACCAATTAATGACTTGAAATTGCACTGAATATAAAGACAAATGACTCAATTCCTAGACAAATTTTAAAAACTGAAACTGAAATGAGAAAAGAACTTCGAGCTTTTTATTTAACTTGATCTATAGACATATGGGAGGCGACTTCCTTCTTCAGTTGCTCATAAGCTCGAGCTATCTTGGATGCCTTTTCTTCAGCTTCTTCGGCCTTCCTTTTGAGGCGATTGTTCTCCGAGCGATTGGCGGACTTGAGAGGCACCTTGGGTATCTTTGGGAGCAAATCCCGCGGGATTCTGTGTCGACGAATGTACTGGGTCGTCGCGAAATAGGACTTCTGCTCTCCCTTTAGTTCTCCTTCGGGCCGAGCTATCTTTAACACACGGCACTTCCTCCACATCTTATTGAGCTGAGCTACGGTCGCTTCGTGGTCTTTATCGTCATCGGCGAAGTCAACTTGGAGGAGTTCCGATTGTAGCGCTGGAGGGAGCCCTTGGAGAATCTGATACTGACGAGACACTCTGGCGGGGTAGTATTCAATTGCGCCAGTGAAACCCAATAGTGGAACCGGCCCAATACCGTTACACGTAAGCCGAGCTTCCTCAACTTTGAACCAATTAGCATGCCATTGGAAACCTTGGGGTCTAGCGTTTTTCATGAAAATGATCCATTCAGAGTAATGATAATCGGGTGCACCCCCTTGTTTTTCTTTATACCTCAAGACGGGATGGCTAGAATCACTAAGCTCAGATATTGTGAATAAATCGCCACACCCTTTTATGTGAGACAAAAACCAGATTTGCAAAAGCTCGAGGGGGGCATGAAAAGTTTTGTCAACATGTTGCTTAAATTTAGTGAGGGAAATGAAAGTTTCGGCTAAAATGATGTTGATAAAATTCTTTTCAAGACAGACCTGTTGGACCAACCATGCGATTGACGGATTACATGCATTCTTACAGTAAGGAAAAATCACGAACCCGAAAAACGCTAGCAAAAAGATTCTGCCTTTTTGAAAAGATGTGGCTTTTTCAAAACACTGACTCAGGAATGAAAATGGACATGTGCCACGATTTGCTTTTAACACTTTTCTCAATTCATCTTTTCCGACATTCAGAAATTCAGCCAACATTAAAGTAGAATCAATTCCCAAAGGTGGTGTGACTAAATCCGACTCCAATGATTTTCCAATGAGCACGCTATATTCTTCCAACGTCGGGGTGAGCTCGTGCTTACCGAATATAAAGGTAGAGGTTTCGGGACACCAGAAGTGCGCTAATGCTCGAACGAGGCCGGTACGGACTTTGACCTCCAGTAGGGGGAGCAGCCTCCCGATGTGGCCCTCAACTAGCTTGCGGTTGGTCGGACTGAGTAGATTCCACCAGGCACGGAGCTCATCCTTAGGAGCATCAAGAATCCGGATGTCTACCCCTCCCATAGTGTATAGACCAAGACTCACGACCGACCTAATGTCATGGACCGACCAAAGAAAAAGACGAAACATAAATAAATTGCGAGATAAAGGTTCAGAAATCTTACTTCACCGGGTAGAATGATGGCAATCACATAGACATGCGCATGAAACGTGAGGTTCGATTTCTACCTAGACTCTGGCTTGCAAAATGGAGACATGAGGATTACCGAGCTAAACCAGTCATGGTGGTGGTTAGGCTGGGATTCCCCTGACTCCGGCTTAGTCAAAGAGCCGACCCGGGTTGCAAAGGGTGCAACCGTGGTAGGTATTCAATGACATCATGAAAGAACTTTCGGGACCAAGGAAGGCGACCCATACCACGCGGGTGTGGTTGGGGTGTCCGTTTTCTCAGTACCATCCTAAACCTGTGCCGCCCAGGTCCGGCAGCGGGAAGTGTGTGCGGTGTAGTGTAAATGCAAGGCATGCACAACAAGTTATATCATACAGCGCTTCGTGCATAAAATAAACCATTCATTCAAACACCTCCCTGCAAAACAAGGGTTAACAATCACGCCTCCCCTTATACCTCCCATTCTGCAAAAACATTTAACACCTAAAATGTTAGGGACGTACTTGGGATCCTCGCTGCCAAGCAAAAATATTTTTTTGAAAAGAAAAACTAGCCTAAGTCCACTAAGAGTTTTAAATCAATTAATCCCCAGCGGAGTCGCCAAGCTGTCACGACCTAAAATTTTTCCGCTCAGGCTAATGGATTATTAGGACTAAACCTAACTCGAGCCCTCCCAAACCCTACCAATTCGCAACTTAGGGTTTAGGTTTTTAACATGCAAATGTTTTCATGCTTGGAGTCGCCACTAATCTATTTGTGGTAGGTCGATTAGAAACCTAAATAAAACATAGGGAGATATGTTTTATTCCTACGAACCAGAGATTCTAAGCCCGGGGACTTGATTACGCTAGATCTAGTCTAACGCCCTTTCGGTACCTTTTCTTTTCAAAAAAATATTTTGGCAAGCAATTTGGATCCATTTTAACTTAGTCACTAACATGTGAGGTGTTCATGCGGGTGCGCAAACCACCAATTTAACACTCAAGAAAGCATTAAATAAATTGCAAGATTGGGAGAATTACTTACCTCGAAGCAACGTAAGCATCTGCATGGTTAGCTAGAAAATCACATCAACCATCCTAATATGATTTCTAATTAACAAGGGATTCACTCAATTTTTGGATTTTCACTTATTTAAATGAAACCTAGTCTACATGCAATGACGTGCAATAAATGACATGCAAGACCTAGCATACAAACTATATGTCATGCGACGACGTGACCTAATTCTGATGACGGGCAAATGATTTATTTTTTTTATATTTTCTAATAAAATTCGGAATAAAAATATGCCTAAATTAACATGCAACCTATGATGACTTATTTTTGGGATTTTTGTTAAAATTCGAAATAATAAATAATTTAAATTAAGAATGCAATCTATCCTAATCTACCATAAAACAACTCATTCTTTTTTTGGATTTTCATGAAAATTCGGAATTAAAAAATAACCTAAATAATCTATTAAGATTAGAATATTACTTAATTTAAACTAGGAAATAGATTATCTCCAGTCCTAATTTAAATTAAATAATTACTCTATCGTCTAGATATATTTAGGATTCCCTAAACATGCAAAACTCAAATTAAAATCCTAACTGATATTTTTTGAATTTTCTTTTTTGTTTAAAAAGGAAAAGCAATTTAAACAGAGATAGCATCCACATTTAAAACGGCAACGCAATCCGCGAAATTCGTTTCAAACTCGGATTAGGCACAAGAATCGAACTATCGGTCATATCTATAGGGTTATAGATATTGACGGAAAATCGATCATTCAAATTTGGAAAGCAGATAAAATTCATTATCGTACCCAAGTGATTATGGGTAGGATAATGATTTTCCGTATCGCCACGTATCATACCTTAGGGATAAGGTCAGATAGTTGTCCAGATACGTTGCTGAATTAGGAAAATTTCCTAATTTTAAATATTTTCAAATATTGCGAACAAAGGCAAACATTATCCGAGAATCATCTAGCAATCCACACAATATTCACAGAATATTCAAACATCTAAAAATTAAGAAACGAAATATTCTGAAAATATTGGATAACATTCACTTACCTAATTTGCAGATAATTTCCAAATTCGAACTTGCGAATCGGGATGAGCGGCGAACAGCGGATTCGGCGGTGCGGTGTCGGGACGACGGCGTGGCAACGGTGTGACCGTCCGGACAGCGGCGGTGGTGCACGGCGGGAGGAGCAGCAGCAGGCGGCGTCGGCGTGCGATGACTCCGGCGGCGGCAGGGACGGCTGTAGGGAACGGTGTCGGAGGGCAGCAAGACAGCGTCGGCGTGCGACGGCTCCGGCGGGGACGGCAGCAGCAGCGTCGGGGCTCGGCGTTCGGCAGCTGGCGAGCGCGCGGCAGCGGGCGCGGCAGGGACGGCAGCAGCGGCGTCGGAGCTCGGCGTGCGGCAGCTGGCGAGCGCGCGGCAGGGACGGCAGCAGGGCGCGGCGACGGGCAGCAGGCGCGGCGGGGCGCGGCGACGGGCGGCAGGCGCGGCTGTGTCGCGCGGCAGGGACGGCGGCAGGGCGCGGCGACGGGCAGCAGGCACGGCGGCAGGGCGCGGCGACGGGCAGCAGGCACGGCGGGGCGCGGCGACGGCGGGCGTGGCGCGCGGCAGGTGGGGCGCGCGGCGGGCGTGGCGCGCGACTTCTTTCTCTCTCTCTCTTTCTCACTCTCACACTCTCAAAATTCTGATCTGAAAATTCTCACCTCCCCCTAAAATTCTGACCTAATAATGTATATATAGTACTAATCTAGGTCAATTAGATGGGCTTTCTAGTCCTAATGGGCTTAGGCTTGGGCTTTAATTTAAATGGGCTGAATTAATTAATGATAATGGGCTGAATTAATTAATGATGATGGGCTGAATTAATTAGTGACAATGGGATGAATTAAGTTCAAATTAAAACAACCAAGCCCGTTTGACTTGTAATTCCCGGCCCTTGCATTCCAAGCGTGCCGAGTCCCATTCGATGAAATTTAAGCTCGTTCGTCACCGCCAGTTCGATGCAAAATGCAATTAATCTAAAATGAATTTAAACTATATGTTATGCAATTTAAGTATTTTTTGTTTAGGGGTTAAAATTTAATCCCTAATTTTCTATGCAAATTACACTAAGTGATGCGCCAAAATTTAGGTGTCAACAGTCAATTATTGTGATGTTTTGGTACACAGTTATGCGTGTTTTATTTGCCTATCAGGAGGTGCATGTTAGTCTAGTTTAGGTTTAGGGGTTGTTACTTGCTGAAATTTGTCTCACGGTTGTTGGAAACCGACATTTCAGATCCCCAACAGTGAGAATGGCAGAGGCGCCAATCCGTTTTGGGATTCCCCACTTCATTGAGAAGACTATGTCTATACATCCCGTAGGGAACGGGAATATGTATATCAGATACTATACCTTAGTATGAGTAGATGTTGCGGAGTTAGTATCTGAGACCCACGAGTACGTTGCGTGGTGTTATAGGACGTATAATGGAGAAGAGACCGGGCCCCTCCGGACTTTTGATGTCCCATTTAATAGGCAAGGCGAGGTAGACCCACAGTGCCGCGATGGATAAGTGATGGACCTCGGCACCTCAGACGAGGAGAGTATGAGCTCCGATGGCGTACCTGTGGAGTACGAGGTTGATGAGGTCGAGCCGATGCACATGGAGCATGATGATGATGAGTTAGAGCAGCCTATGGAGGAGGATCCCGAGCCCGAGGAGATGGATGCTGAGGACGAGCCAGAGGAGGCTGAGTTCGAGTTAAACTCGTTAGATTCGGATGAGGAGCTGTCAGACAGTTCTTCCCGTCAGAGTCTTCTGGTTCTGACCCGGACTAGGTCCCCTAGGTTGACTTTAGCTTTAGATAGAGCGGGCTGCACCTTTTTGACTGAAGCCCGTCTTAACTCAGTAACCTTTGGCCACTGACCCTTTTTTACCTTAGTGGCCGTTGACCGTTTTGATGGTAGTTTGTACTCCCCGTAAACGGATATTGTATTTACTTCTAGTAGCAATGAAATGTATATGTTTTTGTTCAGATGGATTTCTGTGTGGTGCTATTCATGGTTGTCTTATTTTTGTATAGGTGTATATATATATATATATATATATACATTTATATACGTTGCTTCCGCTTATGTTTGATCTCTATGCGTTGGGCGTTGAGTCGGCGACGTGTCCTGGGAACGTCACACCATAACCGACTGGTACGTGGGATGATCGCGCTTTGGGGGATTGGGGTATGACATCCCCCATTCGGAATTAATATCAGAGCAAGGTTAGCTCGGTCTAATCAGGTCGAAGCCTGGAGTGATAAGGAGCGATGAGACCATAGGTAGCCAATAGGGTGACCTCATGTGCTAAGTGTACCTCCTGACTGTTTGTGTTTGCATTGTTTGGTTGGATGTGACCTGTGTGATGCAAGTGCGGCAGGACCCGAGGTAAGTATACTAATCCCTTAGGTGAAATCCTATGCTGTTGAGCTAGGCCGCATGTTGAGTGTTTGGTTGTTATTGTGTTAGATACTTGCCTAGGACTTAGACCGGTTTAGTTGGTTTAAGTCTCTAATTCCTCAACGGAATTACAGCAGGTAGTTGAGTATCGGAGATTGGAAAGATGAGTAGGAGAAGGGAAAAGAAACCCCAGGGTCAGTCGAGTTCAAGAGACCAAGAGGCCCGAGACCGCAAACTAGAGGACATTATTCAGACCCTACACGAGATGGGGAATTTTATGGGTAGGCAGGCTCAGGAAAGAGCCGCCACGATTGCCGAGGTTGCTGTGGCTGCAGCAACTGCTGCTATTAATGGGAATCAAGCCCAGCAAGCACAAGCTCAACCAATGGTAGCAAATAGGCAGATGCACCAGCTGGTAGAGCAATTTCTTAAGTTGAAACAGCCCAAGTTTACGGGCCGAGGTGACCCCGAAACCGCCCCACGTTGGGTGGAAGAGTTAGAGAAGGCGTTCGATTTACTGGGGTGCACTGAAATCGAGAAGATTACCCTGGCCACATACCAATTGTAGGATAATGCAAA
The DNA here is from genome assembly GCA_031216405.1 of Syzygium malaccense. Taxonomy (NCBI): domain Eukaryota; kingdom Viridiplantae; phylum Streptophyta; class Magnoliopsida; order Myrtales; family Myrtaceae; genus Syzygium; species Syzygium malaccense. Next base: position 18,552,843 of record CM062260.1, on the reverse strand, counting down.
TGACTAGTGGAAAGCCATCAAAGATAGGATGTTTCCCGAGGGTATAGATCAGACCTGGACTACATTTGTTGAGAGTTTTTACGGATAATACTTTTCAGAGAGTGCTCAGGAAAAGAAAATGGCAGAGTTCATGAAACTTTATCAGGGATCGATGACGGTAGTCCAGTATGAAGCAGAGTTTGCGAGACTATCGAGGTTTGCCCCAAGAATGGTGGAAAATCCACTAGATAAGGCTCGAAGATTCCGGGATGGGCTAAAACTGGATCTTCGTACTCAGATGCTCCTATTGAACATTCGAGATTACAGAGAATTGTATGAACGAGCCCAAACGATGGAACGGGATCAGATGGAAAGAGCAGCCGCATCTGGGTCACGGTTTGCTCAAAACCGGGACAATTGCCGCTTTGTAAGAAATCGATGACGGGTAATAGGCGATTTGTTCCACCGCTTAGGAGGAACATCGAGAAGCCTAATCAGTAATCGAACAGATTTGGAGCTTATTTCAAATGCGGGAGTTTGGAACATCAGGTTAGAAGCTGTCCCCAACAGCGCCCTTCAGGACCCCCGATGCAACAACCACCAAGAGTTGGGAATCAAGCCGGAAATCCCTCATCGGCTATTCAAGGAAGACCTCCCGCTCAAGGAAGGGTCTATACAATGGCGCCCAAAGATGCTAAAGATGCGCCGGACGTGATCACAAGTACTATTTCTCTTTGTGATCATGCTGCATTTGTGTTATTTGATCCCGGAGCGACCTATTCATTTATTTCAGAGCAGTTTGTTAGGTTGGTTAGTATTGAACTAGTATTGCTTGAAAATATGCTCTGTGTATCGACCCCACTGCATGATAGGGTGTTAGTATCGATGGGGTGTCTTGACTGTAAAATTGTGATTGGGAATAGAGAAGAAAGAATTGATTTGGCTGTATTGGCCATGTATGATTTCGATGTGATCATCCGTATAGATTGGCTGATGAAACAGAAAGCCGTTATGGATTGCGACAATAGGATGATCCAGTTTAACCCGATGGGACATCCTAGGTTTGAATTCCAGGGAAACCGAGGAGGAGCCTCGATCCCTTGGATTTCCTTGCTTGAGGTGACTAAGTTACTCAATGAAGGTTGCGAGAGATATCTGGTGAATGTAATGGATCCGACAGTGACGGAACCGAATTTGGAAGAAATACCTGTAGTGTGCAATTTTCCCGAGGTCTTTCCTCAGAAATTGTTGGGTTTACCGCCGAAATAGGAAGTGGAATTTGTAATAGAGTTGGCCTTAGGTACCGAGCCAATCTCTAAGGCTTCCTATTGGATGTCCTTATCAGAGCTGAAAGAGTTGAAGGTTCAGATGCAGGAATTGCTGGATAAAGGGTTTATTCATCCTAGTGCATCTCCGTGGGGAGCGCCGATCCTGTTTGTTCTACCTATGTTTGATTTCGACGTGATTGTGGGTATGGATTGGTTGACTAAGCAGTGGGCTGTAATGGATTATAATAGCAGGGTGATCCAATTGAATCCAGTTGGACATTCTAGATTTGAATTTGTGGGAAATTAAGGAGGAACCTCGATTCCCTGGATTTCGTCACTGGAAGTGACTAGGTTGTTGGACGAAGGGTGCGAAGGGTTTCTAGTGATAGTAGTTGATTCAACAATTGAGGAACCCATGCTAGAGGATATAGTCGTGGTGTGCAACTTTTCCGATATCTTTCCTCAGGAATTGTCGGGATTATCACTAGAAAGAGAAGTAAAGTTTGTAATCGAATTGGTCCCTGAGACGGAGTCAATTTCGAAAGCACCCTATAAGATATCACTGTTTGAGTTAAAAGAATTGAAAGTTCATATGCAAGAATTATTGGATAAAAGTTTCATTCGTCCAAGTGCGTCCCCATAGGGAGCACCAGTGTTGTTTGTAAGGAAGAAAGATGGGTCATTAAGGTTATATATCGATTATAGGCAGTTGAATCAAGTGACTATCAAGAATAAATATCTCTCGCCAAGGATAGATGATTTGTTTGATTAGTTACAAGGGGCTTCGGTATTTTCTAAGATTGATTTGAGGACGTGATATCATCAGTTGAGGATTAGGAAGGAGGACATACTGAAAACGGCATTCAGGACGAGATATAGGCATTATGAGTTTATAGTAATGCCGTTTGGGTTGACTAATGCCTCTGCTGGCTTTATGGATTTAATGAATTGAGTGTTTAAGGAATTCTTGGATCAATTTGTGATAGTTTTCATAGACGACATATTGGTGTACTCGAAGAGCTCGGAACAGCATGAGATACATTTAAGTAAAGTTCTACGGACCTTAAGAGAACACGCATTATACGCCAAATTTAATAAGTGCGAGTTCTGGCTCAATCGAGTAGCATTTCTTGGACACGTGATCTCTAAGGAAGGAATCGCAGTATATCCAGCAAAGATTGAAGCTGTAATGAAGTGGCCGAGACCAATAACGGTAACAGAGGTTCGAAGCTTTTTGGGTTTGGCAGGATATTACTAACGTTTCGTGGAAGGGTTTTCGGCAATAGCAACACCGTTGACACTTTTGTTGAAAAAGGAAACAAGGTTTGAATGAACCGATAAATGTGAAAGGAGTTTTCAAGAACTAAAGTATAGATTGACAACGGCACCGGTATTGACTATTCCATCAGGACCAGGAGGATATGAAATTTATAGCGATGTGTCGTTAAAAGAACTGGGGTGTGTACTCATGCAAAATGGACGAGTAGTGGCCTACGCATCAAGATAGTTGAGACCACATGAGTTGAACTACCCGACACACGATTTGGAATTAGCCGCAATAATATTCGTCCTTAAGATTTGGCGACATTACTTATGTGGAGAGAAGTTTCAGATATATACGGACTATCAAAGTTTGAAATATCAATTTTCTCAAAAGGAGCTTAATATGAGACATCATCGTTGGATGGAGTTACTTAAGGACTACGATTGTGATATTTTGTATATCCCCGGAAAGGCCAACCGGGTAGCTGACACGTTACGTTGGATGTCGAGCATCGCATACTTGTTAGTTAAGGAATGGACCTTGTTGGAAAAGGTGCGAGACTCGGAATTTAGACTTGAAGTAAGTCAAGTCTTGAGTTTGCTAGCCACACTTAGGATTGAATCAGAAATCCAGACTAAGATTAAGGCTTTACAATCTACGGACCAAGAAATTTAGAAAATTCTGGAAATGGATGTTACTAAGAGGAAAGCGAACTTTCAAGTATCCAAAGATGGGATCTTGAAATTCCGAGGAAGGTTGTGTGTACCCGATGACGTAGAACTTAAGGAGAAAATTTTATCGGAAGCACACCGTAGCAAGTATAGCATACATCCTGGTAGCACGAAAAATGTATCAAAACCTTAGACAATACTATTGGTGGAATGATATGAAGGTGGATGTAGCTAAACACATAGCTAAGTATTTGACCTGCCGGCAGGTAAAAGCACAACATTGTAAGCCCTGCGGATTGTTACGACCTTTGGAAATTCCAGAATGGAAAGAAGAGATACTATGGATTTTGTAATAGGATTACCAAGGAGCCAAAAGGGCCATGAGTCTATTTGGGTGATTGTTGATAGATTGACAAAGTCAGTGCACTTCTTGGCAGTGCGAAAGGACTTCGCATTGGATTGGTATGACGAATTGTACGTACAACAAATAGTTCGTTTGTATGGGGTACCAATGATGATTACTTCAGATCGTGATCCTAGATTTACCGCTAACTTTTGGAAAAGTCTGCAGACGACATTAGGATCAAAACTGCGGTTTAGTACAGCTTACTATCCACAAACAGATGGCCAGTCTGAGAGGACAATTCAGACTTTAGAAGATATGCTTTGGGCATGTGTATTGGATTTTCAAGGCAAGTGGCAAGAACAATTACCCTTAGTGGAATTCACATACAATAATAGTTTTCAGCAGAGTATCGGAATGGTGCCATTTGAAGCGCTATATGGCAGCGCATGTAAGACGCTCGTATGTTGGGACGTAGTTGGAGAATGGAGTATAATCGGGCCAGAATTAGTTTAACAATCAGTTAAGGCGGTTAAGATCATTCGTGAAAGGTTGAAAACAGCGCAAAGCCGTCAAAAGACTTATGCAAACAGAAGGCGAAGACCTTTAGAATTTCAAGTAGGGGATCACGTATTCCTCAAGGTATCACCAATGAAAGAATTGTCCTAGTTTGGTAAGAAAGGGAAATTAAGTCCACGGTTTGTGGGATCTTTTGAGGTATTAGAAAGGATTGGAGATTTAGCGTATTGACTCGCCTTACCGCCAAACCTATCCCGGGTGCACAATATATTCCCCGTGTCGATGTTGAGGAAGTATGAACCGGATCCAGCTCAGATACTGAATTATGAGGAGATAGAAGTGGATGACAAAGTGTCGTACGTGGAAAGATCGGTGCGGATCATGCATAGGAAGGAACAAGTCTTAAGAAGCAAGACAATCCCGCTGGTCAAGGTGATTTGGGAACATCACGGGATCGAAAGCGCTACTTGGGAAAACGAGAAGCTGAAGAGACGTCATTACCCCCAGTTGTTTGAATAGTTTGGCTTGGAATATAAATTTCGAAGACGAAATTTTTATAAGGGGGAAGAGTTGTGATATTCTAAATTTCGACCCACTTGGTATTTATGAAATGCATAATTTTAATAATTTGTAGTAAATCTTGCCTAGACTTGATCACTCTTGGGATACTAAGGGTGCAAATGGTAACCATTCTGCTCCAGAAATCAAATTCTTGCCAGAAATTGATTTCTGGAATTCTTGCCAGAAATTGATTTCTGAAGGAGAAATCTGTTTGATAAAACATGACTAATTCTGTTCCAGAAATTGATTTCTAGAACAAAAATCTGTTTTGATTTGTTGATTTTTTTTTCACCTAAAAAAATTTAAATTTTACTCAAGGAGGGTGGCCACGGGTATTATAAGCCATTTTGTAAAGTTTTGAAATTTTTGATTTTTTTAATTTTTTTTGGGCACCTAAAAAAATTTAAATTTCACTCAAAGTGGGTGGCCACAGGTATTCTAAACCATTTTGTGAAGTTTTAAATTTTTTTATTTTTTTATTTTTTTATTTTTTTGGGCACCTCAAAAAATTTAAATTTTACTCAAAGTGGTGGCTACAGGTATTTTAAGCCATTCTGTGAAGTTTTTTATTTTTTATTTTTTTGGGCACCTCAAAAAATTTAAATTTCACTCAAAGTGGGTGGTCACAGGTATTTTAAGTCATTTTGTGAAGTTTTGAAAATTTTTATTATTTTTCTTTTTTTTTGGGCACCTCAAAAAATTTAAATTTCACTCAAAGTAGGTGGCCACAGGTATTTTAAGCCATTTTATGGAGTTTTAAAATTTTTGATTTTTTTTTGGCACCTCAAAAAATTTAAATTTCACTTAAAGTGGGTGGCCACATGTGTTTTAAGCTATTATGTGAAGTTTTGAAATTTTTGATTTTTTTAAAAAAAAATTCACCAAATTTCATATTTTCCCGAAATCTTACTTTTTTTATTTTTTGGAAATTTTTATGAATTTTTCTAGAATTTTTCAATTTTTATGCATTTTCTGAAAAAAAAAGAATTGTGAGAAAATAGGAAGAATGCATTCCGGAATCAAGAAGCTACAAAAAGTAGCTTTCTCTTTTTCTTGCCAAAAACTCATTCTGGAATCAAGAATGCATTCTAGAATCAAGTATTTTTAACAAACGCATTTTTATTCCAGAATGCAAAAATCTCTCCAGAATGCATTTCGGAACAGAATTTTTATTCCGGAATGCATTCCATGCGCACCCTAATTAGTAGGGAAAGGCTAATTAAGGATCTAGATTCGCGTGACCGTAGAACCTGACCATGGACTGACTTTCAACCATAAGGATTGTCGAGATGATATTTTGAGCTAATATAGACGGATGTAAGGATGGTCATGGATCGATTTGCGAATGCCGTATAATTGGATCGCGGGTGATTCTGTCTCGCCAGAATACAAACTTTGCGAACGATCTCAAACCTATTCCAAACGATTGCGTTCTTTAGAACTAATGATTGATCCTCGCAATTACATGACAATCGAGGTTGCCATGACTCAACTGAACTTAAACGTGGCTCGATTTAGTATCAACCACAGGTCGAATGTACGGATTTTCCCGAAAGCCACCCGTTAGCTTGAGATAAGCTCAAGCCGCGTTTATTTGAGTTTGGCCATTAAATAGAGACTGAGTCTAGGTGTTGAAAATTTTGAAAATCATGACAGAGTAATTGGACGACGTCGTTATTAACGTTATCAGCCTCGGATTTGTCCGGATTTGTTAGAAAACTGAAATTTTGACAGGAAGTGGAAAATGACTGTTTTGACCCTGGGATTTTGTGAGGACCAAGTGTAAAATGAGAAGGGCATTTTGGTCATTCATACCAACTTTAGAGATATGAATTTTTGGATGATTTTGCCTCTGCACTTTTTGTGAAATTCCTATTTTACTTCTGGATATTTTTTGTGAAAGTTGATCTTGGCCGTCGATTTTAAGATAAGGTTGAATCATGGCCGTCGGATGGAAGTAGAGAGGAGGGTAAGATGGTAATTCCACCTTGGGGTAGGCTTAGACTAGCCTTTTTCTCTAGCCTATTTATTCTTCTCTCTCTCTCTCTCTCTCTCTCTCTCTCTCTCTCTCTCTCTCTCTCTCTCTCTCTCTCTCTCTCTCTCTCTCTCTCTCTCTTGGCCGAATTCCCCTCCCCCTCTCCCTCACGTGAAAGTGGCCAGCCGGCCACGCCCTTGGCCGCCGCCGCACGTCCGTCTGTTGTCGTTCATCTGTGGTCGCCGTGAGACCGTCGGTGTCCCTCGCCACTTGTTGACACCGCCGTTGCTGTTTCTCCCTTGTTCAGCCATCCTTGATTGCTAAATCTAGCTTAGGACTCCGGCTAAGTGATATCCTAACCATCGCCTAGGATAACGGATAATTTTGGGTTAGTTCGGGGCCGTTTTAGCGAGTTTTAGGGGTTATTCGTGGAGAAATTGGTGGACTGAGTTGGCTGAGTTGTTTGGATGAATTTGTGATAATTTTAGAGGTGGAATTGAGGTTAGAATTGATTAAGTTGGTGATTGGGATGATTACGGGTTATTATCGGGAATTATTATGTGAAAAACGAGCTTAAATGTGCCGTTTTAGTAATTTTTCTATAGTGGCTGAGTTAACGTGCATATTGTAGCTGAATTGCGGCATGCATATGTTTGATTTACTATACGTGGTGAATCGAGATTTGTGGCATGAGTGCGACGCCCTTGATTGGTGAAAATTGGCCTAGAATATGGAAATTGTGTTAAATTGAGCTTGTGCAAGTGGAATTGATGAATTTGTGGGTTAATGTGGCTTGTTGATGATTTGAATACTTTGGGTGTCGTGTGTGAGTTGATCGTGTGAGGTTGGCATGTGATTCGGTTCCCCGACGTGTTACACGATCATTAAATATCCTGAGGCGTTTTTACGCGGGGTTCAAAAAATAAATGAAAAATGTGTGCACTGTGATAACATAATCCCTGATGCGTTTTACGCGGGGAATTAAACCCGTCCTGAGCCATGTTACGCGGGACGATGCCCGGTTTTATCGGAAGACCGCAAACCTAATGCGTTTTACGCTGGTTGTGCCATAAAAAGGGAGATCGGTGTTGCGCCTGAGGCGTGTTACATGGGCTAGAGACACTGAACCTGAGGCGTTTTTACGCAAGCTATAGAAGTGTTGTTCAATCTAATGCGTATTACACGGGTTGTGTTATAAAAAGGGAGATCGGTGTTGCGCCTGAGGTGTGTTCGTTTACACGGGTTAGAGACACTGAGCCTGAGGCGTGTTCGTTTACGCGGGCTATAGAAGTGTTGTTGGACTTAAGTCGTGTTTACGCTGGTCAGAGATCGATGGCTAGTTTTTGGACCTAAGACGTGTTTACGCGGGTCAAAAATAAATTAGATGCCTGTGCCTGAGTGAAATGGGAATCGTATGATGTTATGTTGGTTATGCGAATGTGGGCATGAATATGGTTTGATTGGTATTATTGAGTGCGACATGGTGTCGGTTTCTGGTAATAATGCTTGAATTCGCATGTAAGATTTCGTGCGTATCAGGGTGAAACATTTATGCCTGCTATTGTTTTAGCTCGTTAGTTGTGTGATTTGTGTGCTCGAATATGTCCAGAGATACATGTTAGCCTAGGTGGGGTTTAGGGTTTCACTTACTGAGAAGTGTTTTCACGGTTTTATTTAAAACCATTTAGCCCATCGAAGTTTCAGCGGAGTCAGGAGACAAGGACAATCCGATTGAGATCAATGCTGAGTTCAAGTCTTTAGAGGAATAGACTGGCATCAACGAGACTGATCCTGAGTGGACCTCTTCTAGGGCGAATAGGGGTTAGTTAGAAGTTAGGGGTTGGACAGTTTTGAGAGGCGCCCCTTTTTGGAGTAAGTGATAGTCTATCAAAGCCGCTAGTCCTTTTTTATATCGGCAGTTGTTGGTGCAGAGGTTGCTAGTGGTGATGGTTTGTAATGAATATTATATATATTGCGGTGTAATATAATGCTTAGTGGTTTGGTGATTTGTCTCTCCCCATTACCCCATGAATATATTGTTAGGGTTTATGTTCTCATTCCGCCGTGTTCGAACTCTTGATGTGTTGGTTTGGGTCGGCGATGTTCCTAGGACATCGCACTATTTCGACCGAGCTCAGGGTGTCGCGCGCTCATCGGGGTTCGGGGCGTGACACGGCGAGGGGCGAATGGTGGCGTGGGTGATCGAAGAATGGCAATGGTGGTGGCGCTGGCGCTGGTGCTGGCGGCGGCGGCAGCGACGACCGGCGACCAGCGAGCGGTGGGAGATGAGGGCGACTGGCTAGTAGTGAGGGCAAGCGATGAAAAGAGTTTTTATTTTTAATTTATGTTCCAAAAATAAAAAAAGTATAAAAGTTTTACTTCTGATTTTTGCTCCAAATCTATTTCTAAAGTAAAAGTTTATTCTAAAAATAGAAAAATAAAATTACGATATTAAATAGATTTTTGTTCTAAATTTATTTTCGATAATAAAAAATTAATTCTGATCAAAATCAGAATGATTATTATGTGCGCCGTTGACTTCTTTTCACACATTTTATAAGCGAGAAAAAGGTCTGGGTCCTTGACAATTATTGATCCGGACAAGTTGGACACAACCACAACGATGAGTTCCCTTCTCATCATTGCTAAGTACCCTCCACTTTGATTTACATGGCCACAATGGTCTGAAGGTGAGCGTTGAAGAAGTAAATTGCCTCCTTAAACAGACGCAACTACCACAAGATTTCATATATACCAACCACATCTGGTTGAAGAAGTAAATTGCCTCATTAAAGAGACGCAACTACCACAAGATTTCATATGTTGTTGAAGAAGTAAATTGCCTCATTAAAGAGACGCAACTAGCACAAGATTTCATATATATCAACCGCATTTAGTTAAAGTTTAGGTATTCTATAATTTTTATAAAAAAATTAATTATTCAATGAGGAAAAATAAAAAATTTTCTATTTCTTTTATTCAAGATGAGAAGGTTTCTTAGATGAAAATTCCAAATCCGTAAAATTTTGTGTAATATGACAAAATTGATCCCACTTTTCAAATGTCTTCAAAAGAAGCACTGACTCATGATCGAGGAATAGACATGGCCACTTTTATCTTTTTTGTCCAAATGAACCTACACGGTAACTAACGTGACAAACGCTACTTACATGTAAGCTGACGTGTTGTGTTCTTTTCAACTAAAAAAGTAAACAAAGTACAATTAATATTTTTGAACTCAAAATAAAATAATTGTTGCCAAAAAAAAAGAAGAAAAACTAGAAGCGGAAAGGGCGTGTGTTCGGTTGGGGTGGCCACGCCACCTTATGGGTAAGAAGGGCCGCAACCGCCACCATGTTGCTCTCAGTGCTCTTTCAACTCCGGTGGCCAATGCCATAATCAGTTTCTCTAGCGAGCACAATCCGCAAAATTAACCGTGGAGACAACGTTGTTGGCAATGTCACTTAGGACCGGCTGTCTAGTCGTCTTGCGCGACCTCACCATAAAGGAAAAACATAAAAGAAAAGGAATGGCCATGATTGCAAACCCGCTCATGGAGATCACATGAGTGATGCTGGTGATTACCATCGAAACCGCTTGCAAGCTTGCCTCAACCGATCTCTCAACCCCAATAATGACCCCGACGAGGCTCGCAATCACGCCCCTCTAATCGCCAACCTTAACCCTAACCTTGTATATTTAAATGCAAAGCGCATCGGAGGGAACTCCTCTGCATCGTTTAAAACTGTCTGATCAATGCTCTCTGAGGTAATTATAATGTCCGATTCACAACTCTCTTTTTTCCCCTTCTATCGTTCCTCTTTTTCACTGTATTTTGTTTTTGGGTTTGTATCTATCTGCAAATTGAAAGCAAGAAAGAGAAGGAAAATGCGACATTTGCTTTTGCTTCAAGATTATGTTACTCTTTTCTCTTTCCTTTTTTTTGGATAAAAATTGTCTTGTTTTAAGATTTTTTTTGGTCAGCATCTTGTTTTAAGTTTAAAAGCTTACCACGTGAGCACCGTTTGCTCTAGTTGGAGAAGATAATAGTGGCCATGTTTGTTTGTCAAAAGAGAATACGTGCTATTTTTACATATATATATATATATATATATATATATATATGTAGAGAGAGAGAGAGAGAGAGAATTCATTTTTATTTCTCTGATGTAAGAATATGATTTTTTCTGGAGTTGGCCCAATCAGTTATATGAGAACTTCAAATGACACTCCAACCCACCGTGGCCATTGGACCCAACTCTCTTTATTAACCACTTGCTCTGTCCAAGTCCACATAGCAAAATCAATGAAAAAAATGTATGAAAATGAAAAAGAAGTGCCGTGTCTCCTTCCACACCATTGAGAATGAAGAAAGAAAGAAAGATAGACGTTAAGTTCGTCACTTTCGACAAGTTGGAAATGACTCTGTCTGGGCTTGTGTTGAAATTGTGTTTAGGGCAATCAAGATACGCGGTGATATCTGTTCCCCTTCGTCATTTGGTTTCCCTCTAATATCACAGTACTTCTCAACTAATTAATTTCGTAATAGCAAGTTGTGTGTTGATAAAGTGGTGATTTTATGTTGCCTTGCTTTGTTTCTCTTTGTCCAATGGTCATTTGCAATTATTGATATGGGCAAGTGGGGCAGAACCGCAGTGATGATTTCTGTCCTCATCATTTCGCCCTTGGGTTATACAATTCTTCACTAATCTATTTCTTAATTGCAAGTTGTTTATTGATGAACAATGGACATGCGTATTTGGGTTGCGTGCGTGCGTGCAAGAGAGTTAGGACAATGCAAACTTTGCTCAAGTCAAAAAGTAGAATCAGTAGTGCTCAATATAAAAATAGCCATGCGCCATCCTGATACAGTTAAGATGAATGGAAAAGCTACATTAAAGAATCAACAATCTAAGCAAAGAAGCATTTTATGGACCAAAATTATAAACTTAACAATTTTACAAAATTTAATCCATCAGAAAGTACGAAAAGTATGGTTAATTGATGATTTATTGATTTTCAAATATAGAAGGATATTTAGTTGATTAACAATAAACATAGAAGGTGAAGAGGAAATGAGAGAGAAAAGCAGGGTAGATTAGTGATTGACCTTATTTCCAAACATAGAAGGTTATTTTGATCAATTAATTATATATCCCAAGCTAAAGAAGGGGTAAAAATAGCCCCACCATATTTATTTTATTTAAAATAAAGCAACAACATCAAAATTTTAACTTGGTGTAATGTTGTACTTTAATTTAGAATTTCTCATATGTAGATGTAGCCATTTTAAAGAAATTCTCTTTTAATCTAAGGATAATGCGGCATCTACTAAGCTCTAAAAAGCACCAGCTATCAAAATAAGTGGTGGATGGTACAAACATCAAAACAATGACCAGCTATCTGAGAAGTACACGGTATCTTTTGATTTGTAACCTCTACTTATTGCTATCCTACGACATGATGAAAGTGAAAAGAAAAGTTTTAAGCTTTGAAATATCGAGAAAAAGTTTTGAATGATTCTGACCGTCAATATATTCAAAAGAATCAATAATTGTTGAACCAGCATGAAAGAAAACATGGACAACAAGAAAAAACAAATGCAAAAAATTTTGTCTTCTACTGCGCATGCTAGACCAGTAACGGGTTGCTTGTCCACGTAAGACCATCTGCAAGTCCTCCACGCAAACCAGTAACGTGTTACTTTTGGGTGCATCGTGTTCAGTGAGACATCATGGAACAGCCAAGTTTTTTTCCCTAGTTGCTCTTGCTGATATTCCTCAGTCTCAGTCTCTATTTATTTACATCGCTCTTGCTTCCTTACACTCGAGGCTCTCTCTCTCTCTCTCTCTCTCTCTCTCTCTCTCTCTCTCTCCTTGGTTTTGTTTCACGGTCCTAATTGATTAGTTCTGTTCTCTTTTCAGTTACCGTCGCACCCATTTGTTTAAGCGAATAATAAAAGGAGGCAACAAAAAGAGGAACAAAAGAGGGGCGAAAAGGAAATTCTAGGAATTAAAAGAAGAAATTATGGGTGTGGCATTTGCTCCCTTTGTTGCATTGAATCTAGTGTCGAAACTCGGAGAGTACCTGATTGCTCCCATTGGACGCCAATTTGGGTACGTGCTGCGCTACAAGAGCTACGTCGAAGATCTCAAAAATAGAGTGAAGGAGCTTGAGACTGCACGGGAAAGGGTGCAGCATGACGTCTAAGATGCCGAGAATAACGGAAAACCCATATACACGGATGTTGAGAATTGGCTGATGAGTTTGAAGGAGGAGACTAACGAGGCAAATAACCTGTTAAAACGTAACGAAAGTGAAAAAAGATGCTTGCTTCCGTGGGCGGCTTCCCAACCCCATGGTGCGCCATCCAATTGGCAGGAAGGTGAAGAAGATGACTCAAGTCATTCAGAGACTCCATGACAAAAGCAAAAATAGTATCTTCCTGAAGGTCTATTATGAGAATACTCCCATAGGAATCGTCATTGCTACCACTTCCGCTGCAAGATCTGTTTCCAGGAAAGAAGATGTCCTGGAGTCGAGGGCTTCAATCATGGAGGATGTAAGTAAGGCAATAGCTGATGACAAGGTCTGTGTGATTGGGGTGTATGGACCAGGTGGGGTTGGCAAGTCCTAGCTTATGGAGGACGTTGAAAGGCGAACAAAGGAAGAGAAGCTGTTTGATTTGGTTCTCAAGACAAATGTATCACGCAATCCAGATCTAAGAAGAGTCCAGGGAGAAATCGCTTATGTATTGGGACTAAAGATAATGAAGGAGGAAACTGCTCGTGGGAGAGCAGATCTTTTGTGCAAGAGGTTAAAGAAAGATTCTGAGAAAAAGATTATCATAATTTTAGATAATTTGTGGAAGAAGCTAGAGTTGAACGAAGTTGGAATTCCTTGTGGATACGACAATAAAGTAAAAGGCTGCAAGTTATTGATAACGTCTAGAAAATGAGAAGTTTTGTGCACTGACATGGGCTCTGATCGAGAATTCGGATTCAATGAGTTAGAGGATGGAGAAGCACGAAAACTTTTTGAAAGGGTAGTAGGGGACAGAGTTAATGATCTTGATATTAAACCCTGGGTAGATGGAGTAATCAAGAATTGTGGAGGCTTGCCACTTTTGATTGATTCGTTGGCAAAAAAGTAGAAATACAGAGATTTGGCTGCGTGGAAGATTGCTTCGACCCATATAGACGAATCAGATGCAAAATCAATAGTAGAACTAAATTACAATGACTTAGAAGATGAGAGAATCCGATCATTGTTCTTGGTTTGTGCTCTAGACTCTAGGAGTATTCTCATGAGGTGTATCCTTGTCTACTATATGGGTTTGGGTTTATACAAAAAATTCAGCAAGACCATCGAAAATGCAAGAGATAGGTTGATTATGGATTTACGTAGCCTGTGGACTCTTCTTTGTTATTAGATGGTGATGACACGGAAGCGCTTAGAATGCATGACATATTTGTTGACGTGGCCATCTCTATTACTACCACGGAATGGAACATCTTGGTCTGGAGAAAGGATTATGGGTTTAAAGAATGGTGAAAGGATGAGCTCAGAAAATGCACCACGATATCTAATATTTTTGTTGGCATTGATGAGCTTCCTGAAAAATTGGACTGCCCAAACTTGAGGATGCTTATGTTAGTCGAAAGCAACCCGTCTCTCATAATTCCCGAGTCATTTTTTGAATCTACGAAGAAGATCCAAGTCTTGGACTTTGCTTGCTTATCTTTCACCTCTCTACCTTCGTCAATTGAGTTCCTTGAAGACCTCAAGTCACTATGTCTTGATTTCTGCCATTTGGAGGATGTGACCATTCTTGGAAAGTTGAAAGGATTGCAGTTCCTAAGTTTCCATGTATTTGTAATTGCTCGGTTGCCCACAGAACTAGGTGGACTAACGGAATTAAGATTTCTGGACTTGAGAGAGTGTAGTAGGCTCAAAGTTATCGAACCTGGCGTGCTTGGAAGCTTGGTTAATTTAGAAGAACTGCATATGGGAAATAGTTTTGATCAATGGGAGGCCAAGGATGAAGTAACACAAAGCAACGCTAGCCTGGCTGAGTTGAAGAACATGAAGAATTTGAGCACTCTGTCCATTGCCATTCCTCATCCTGTCAATCTCTTAAGGGACCTACCATTTGGGAAGCTGAACAAGCATAAAATCCAAATTGGGGAAGTTTGGGATTGGATTGGCAAATACAAAGAATCCAGAACTTTAAAGCTCAAGCTGGATTCGGGCAATCTTCTTCTTGAAGAGATTCTAAATTCTAAGTAGTAGAACTTGGAACTTGAAAACTGGAACTTGAAACTTGGAACCTGAAACCTAAATAAGTTTTGTTGTGTTTTTTCTTGGTCCATGTCTTCACGTGATCCCGTGGTATTTCAAGGCATTGAATGATAAGTGTATAATTTGGGATCATTAGTCTGAGCTTTTATTTTACGACTTGTTAACATTTCATATTCTTCTTGTGTCTAAATATAAATTATGATCAGTGAATAATAGTAGCAAGTGGTGGTCATTAAAGATGATGGTTTAATTGCTACACTTGAATAATTTGTTAACAAAACCTTTTATGATTTCTTATGGGACTATTAAAATATAATTTTAATATGCAGTCAATATTGTTTAAATATGAAGTCAATGTCGTGTCATACTGTAATAAATACTAAGTTTCAAGTTGGTATATCCGACTTAGAGGTTTCAAATTGGATTTCTTGTCTACCTTTTACCCACCCGCAAGCTTCATTTTTTATATATACCTTAACACCTTCATTATTAAATCAATTTTCTCATGAAAAGAAGAGTTTTCAAATATTAATATATTCTAATGCGAACGGAATTGCGGAGAAATTTTCTGGAGCGTTTAGATAAGCTAGAAACATAGTCAACGAGCCCGGGACAAGGGAATTTGACGAAGATTTGGGCAAGAGTTTTCAAGAAGATATCGTGATATGATGTATATTCTAGAATAAAAATTTAAATATACTTTTGTTATCTTCTTTGTCTAGATTATCGAGTTTAGGGAATTTTTTAACAAAAAGGAATTTTGATTTGCTGCTATATTTAATTAGGCATTCGATATTTTGTTCTTTTTAGGGTATGCTTTTCTCTGCTATATATGTATTGAGAATAGATAGCTTCTTCATCCTTAATCAGTATACACTCGAGAGAGAAATTTTTACTCATGTTTGTATATTTATTTTTCTTCTAAATTAGTATTTAGCACATTTTCACCGCATCATGTTCTGTTCGTTGTATTTTGATAGCAAGTATAAGTGTACACAACAATTTCGGGAGTACATAGCTTTCAACCCATGATAGCCTCTCCATATTTAGGATCCTCTCGAAATGGGGACACGTTGCAACCTCATTAATTGATAGAGTTCTCAATCTGATTTCCCACATCTTCTGTGTCCCAATTATTGGTTTTCAAATCATCAAATCGATTCCCTCGCGAGAGGATCTATCAAGATAAAAGAAAAACCGTTTTCCACTTTATCATCTAATAATTAAATTAATCATAGCAATATGCGCATTAATAACTATTCAACGCTCCCCGCGCACTCTCTTTAAATCCACCCCAAACATTCCCCAATCTTCCCCATGCATTGCTAAGAATCTCTCTCTCTCTCTCTCTCTCTCTCTCTCTCTCTCTCTCTCTCTCTCTCTCCCGTTTCCCTCCGTTTGCTTTTGAAGCACCAACTTCTCGTCCTTTGCTATTCATTAAGAAACCCTCTGAAGAAGACACAAGCCGCAAAAATCTTGTCCTTTCCACAGAAATGGCTGACTTGCAGATCCGTCGACAAAACCCAGATCAGACAGTCCCCTTCTCAGCCGAACCTCGAAGCCAAGACTCGAACATTCCATCGAAGCACAAACTCCCAAACTTCCTCTTGTCAGTGAAGCTCAAGTACGTGAAGCTTGGCTACCACTACCTCATCTCCAACGCCATGTATCTACTCCTCGTGCCACTCCTAGGCATCTCCTCCGCCCATCTCTCGACCCTCACGGCCCGAGACGTGACCCAGCTCTCGGACCAACTCAGGTTCAATCTCGTCACCGTCGTCCTCTGCTCGACCCTCATGGTGTTCCTGGTCACGCTCTACTTCATGACCCGACCCAGAAAAGTCTACCTCGTCGACTTCGCCTGCTACAAGCCCGACCCGGCCCGGATTTGCACCCACGAGACCTTCATGGAGCGGTCGGAGCTCACAAACGCCTTCACCAAGGAGAACCTCACTTTCCAGCGGCGGATCCTCGAGCGGTCCGGCCTCGGGCAGCAGACTTATGTGCCCGATGCCGTGCTCCGGGTCCCACCGAACCAGTGCATGGCAGAGGCAAGGGCGGAGGCTGAGGCCATCATGTTCGGGGCAGTCGACCAGCTGCTGGCTAAGACTGGGGTCAGGGCCAAGGACATAGGGATCCTCGTCGTGAACTGTAGCTTGTTCAACCCG
This sequence comes from Syzygium malaccense, assembly GCA_031216405.1. Lineage (NCBI taxonomy): Eukaryota > Viridiplantae > Streptophyta > Magnoliopsida > Myrtales > Myrtaceae > Syzygium > Syzygium malaccense. The sequence goes on along the minus strand of CM062260.1, from coordinate 18,535,794 downwards.
ACGCCATCGCTTTCGTCGATGATCGTGAACCACTACAAGCTCAGAGGGAATGTGACCAGCTACAATCTTGGTGGGATGGGTTGCAGCGCTGGAGTGATTTCTATCGACCTTGCGAAGCAGTTATTGCAGGTTTGGTTTCTTTTTTCCTCTCTTTTTGTGTTCTTCAAAGTGTAAGTTTGATAATAGGAAACAACACCCTCAGTGTTATCCAAGCAAACAAGGACAGAAAACTTTCATCGACGAACGAATGCTAGATATAAGTTGGGTAATAGAAATTTTATTAGGTTCACTAGTGAATAGCAGGCCATTTTATGTTGATAGTGTGTCTCGTAGTTTTAAAACATTTCATAAAAAATTGGAATAATGACACAAAAACAAAAACCAACTTTATTTAGGTTGTGCAGACAGTAAAACTTTCAGGTATTTTCTTTTCTTAGTTTACGCTTTGGTTGATTGGGAAGTGGGAGTCAGTGAGTGGTTTGAACTCGGTACCCTCGAAATCTAGATGACGTCGAGCAAAATGATCCACAAATAAGTCAATCCAAGATTCATTGTGCCACAGAATATAGCTAGAGTTAAAATAGGACTTTTCGCATTTATGAATTGGATATATGACAACGGATTTGAACATAAGCTTTGTACATGCTCAATTTACTATCTGTTCTATCTACTAGGTACAAAAGTTTCTAGGTTTTCTTTCTAGGCCAATTTAATTTTGGTCTCATGAAAATGAAACCCAGGCCTAATCTTATTGCTTCTCTTATAAATCAATCACTAGGTACAATCTAACTCTTATGCCCTAGTGGTGAGCATCGAGAACTTCACTCTCCACTGGTACTTCGGCAATGACCGATCGATGCTCGTCTCGAACTGCCTCTTTCGGATGGGTGGTGCAGCGATCCTCCTCTCCAACCGGCCCTCTGACCGCTGCCGCTCCAAGTACCAGCTCATCCACACCGTGCGCACCCACAAAGGCTCGGATGACAAGAGCTATGGCTGCGTGTTACAGCGAGAGGACGAGAAGAAGAAGATTGGCGTGTCGCTCTCCAAGGACTTGATGGCGGTTGCCGGGGAAGCCCTGAGGACCAACATCACAACCCTTGGCCCGTTAGTGCTCCCAATGTCGGAGCAACTCTTGTTCTTCATGACCACGGTCGCAAGGAAGGTGTTCAAGATGAAAATTAGGCCGTACATTCCCGACTTCAAGCTGGCCTTCGAGCATTTTTGCATCCACGTTGGAGGCCGAGCTGTTCTCGACGAGATAGAGAAGAACCTCGAGCTTACCGATTGGCACATGGAGCCATCACGAATGACTCTATACCGATTTGGGAACACATCGAGTAGCTCATTGTGGTACGAATTGGCCTACTCTGAGGCCAAAGGAAGGATTAGGAAAGGCGATAGGACTTGGCAAATCGCTTTCGGGTCCGGATTCAAGTGCAACAGCGCAGTTTGGCGGGCATTGAAGACCATCGATCCAGCGAAGGAGAAGAACCCATGGATGGACGAGATTCATGAGTTCCCCGTCCATCTTCCGAAAGCGGTGTCCATCGGATCTACCGTGAAATAAGCATTCTGTCAGGATTTTGCCACTATAGGCGAGGTTGATCCTGAAGGATACGTGAACATTAATTATCCTTTTGCCTTGTGTTCATGCATAAGCGTCATTCCAAATCTACTCAAGATTAAACTTTTTTTCTCCTGGAATTGATTCCCGGATGAAGTGTGCATTTAGCTTTGTAATTGTCCATATGACCGGTCAAGGCAAATTTTTTATAGCTGGATTACTTGAAGAAACTATTGTGTAGTTCACCTATATTGAATAGTTAAATTGAGACTACAACCTTTATATTCCATGAAGGCTTTTAGATGTTATTACCTCTTGTCGCGACCTCCCGCGAGATGAACCATAAAAAAGAAAGCTAGTGGATTACTAAGCCTAGAGACTTATAGAGCACGGATTTTTCCAAGCCCATACTAACCACAATTTTCAAGTTTTAATTTAATCATTTTAAACATGCAATTCAATTTATGCAGGAGTCACTACTAATCTATTATGAGTTGATTAAAAATCCAAGTAAAGTGTTGCTGCGAACATGATCTAATTTAAATAACAGGACTAAGTGAATTCTAAATTAACACGAGTTAATGAACTAACCCGAAGTTTAAATGACATGTATGATATGCAACCTATATGCAATTTTAATGAAATGAAAGTACGATTAATCATGAAATAAACCCTATTATTTAACTACGCGTGGGACTATTTTTTGTGTTTTCCTTTTATTAGTTGAAAGACTAAACTCTAGGACACTAAACATGACCAAAGTGACTTTTATTAAAAGACGACTTAATGATGCAACCTTAGTTATTTTTGGTATGTTCTTTTTATAAAGAATTAAACTGTATGATATGCATGACATGCAATTATTAATTTACATAATGTTATCATTAAAATATTGACCCTAAAACGTGCGGCTTACTAAATGACAAGCACTACGTGACATGCACATTATAAGACCCATTATTTCTATACCTAAATGCAATCCATATGGTTTAAATGACATTTTACTTATATGAATTCTAAAATTAACATGCATTGCCCTACTGAGTTATGAACGTGCCTTAAGTTCTAAGCATGTGTGACATATTATATGTAATATATAAGTGATATTAATAAATTTCTTGATGCATTTGAAATGTGTCTTTTTGTCCATAATTTGTTTATATGATTTAATGACAAATTATTTTAAGCAAGGTAAGTTTATTTAATCAATCACGCTTAAAAAGACATATGCGATAAACCACCTATCATGCATGAGGTAATAGAACCACATGAAAGACCCAGAGCAACTATAACAAGAAATTACCATACCAAGGTTGCTTGGCTTTAAGCATGGTGAAGACATTGCAATTACCAAGCGAAACAATATAACCGAAACTTGATGTGCCCAGAGAAGTGAGTGACCATGAATAATCAAGGCAGGAAACATGTTTCGCGTGTAAAAGGGAAGTCTCAATATTACAACATGCAAATCTTAAAATAAGCACAAAATTAGCCAATAACAAATTGACCTAATAACCTCTCTTGATTTTAAAGTTCCAACATGCAAATCTCAACGTCACTTCCATTGAATTGAGGAATCAGACCACGGCAAAATCAACGCATGGAATTCAACTATTTTAAGAATTGAAATCCCGGAGTTTGATCAAAAAATAATTCAAAATAAAAACTCCGTTTGTTACGCAAAAAATGAATCGTTTAAAAAATATTTTTTTAATACTTGTATTGCTTACAAATTTGAATGAATGAAAAATATTTTCATTTTTATGAAGACATAGAAATAAATTTTTGCCGATATCTATTGATTAACTTTTTCAAGCAATCTTAGCGATTACTTATAGGAAAAAGTTGTCCAAATCATTCACATTTTTCGCAAAACAAACGTAGTCAAAGTACTACTTATTCTTCCAGCACAACCACGGATTGATGACGACGGCTTCAGTTTGCCCAGCAGCGACGAAGGTGTTCAACAATTCAGCAATGATAGTCGACGTAGGGCGGCCATCGCGCTACGATTCAGTAAGAGCGGCAACTTGGCTTTGGACCGCGAAAGGCGAGAACTTGGCACGCTGGAGAGCTGCTGATTTCATCGAGGACTGGAAGGCTGCCGTGGTTTGTGCTCGGTGATTGCCTTACGGAGGACTCCTTGAACATAAATCGATGACGGTGCGACTGGAAATCATAGAATGTTGCAGAGAAGAAAATCTGAAGTCAGCGGATGAATTTCGGTATTGAGGATGATTCCTTGTCGTCCTCCTTTTGGCAAAGTGTGCCTCCGCCATCGTGTATCGTGTGCATTTTTGAGTCAATATCTTTTTCTAGTCTGGACGATTCCTTTCCTGCGTCTCTTTCTCTGCTTCTTTTCCAATGCGTGTCTTGTATCGTATGAATTCAGCCCCACCTCCTCTGTATTGGGTTGTGAAATATTAGAGAAAGAGAGAGTGGGAGACCTCATGAGATCTGGGAATCCGTACGTATTTTGGTTCTACCATTGTGGCCATTGTTTTCCTTTTTTTATATTTCTTTATTTGGCCGGGAATATCACTCTTATATGGCCAATTGTGATCTTGTCTTGTTTTCTCTTTTTTCATATTTCATCTTTGGCCACCGAATCTCTCTCTCTCTCTCTCTCTCTCTCTCTCTCTCTCTCTCTCTCTCTCTCTCTCTCCTTTGTGCAATGGTCTATCTCATGCTTTTATGTGCCCATGTTGTTCTTTTTCTTTCAATCTTTTCTTTCCTATTCGAGATTGATTAGATGTTACTATTACCCTATTAAATTATAGAATATGATCAATATATATATATATATATATATATCCTTTTATGTATTTTTAGAACCCTTGCTCCTTAAGTTACTGTCCTAATTTTGAATACTATCAATGTGTCTTTCACACGCAACTCTCGGCTGCTATAATCTTCAATGGGTTTGGTCAAATTTTGTGTTCTTCGTGGGCTTTATTCTAAAAATTCAAGACCTCTCCGCTTGAGTTCATCAACTCCATTCCAATGTAATTTATGTGGGCTTATTGTTACTAAGGCTATTAAATGACAAATGCTCCTATTATGCAATTTAATTATATTTTTTTTTGTTAGGAGTTGAGACTAACTCATAGTTTTCTATGTAATGAATGCCTAATTGGGTCGTCGAAATTTACGATGTCAACACCTCTTGAATGAGTAAATTACTATAAAAAAGTCCTAAACCTATTGCACTTATGTCAATTTAGTCATAAACCTTTAGACGATTTGCCAATTCAATCCATCTAATCAATTTTGATCGGAAATCGCTAATGTGGACACTAGTCGTCCTACGTGGTATCATCGATGCAATTGTGAATAATTTTATAATTTTTTAAATTATTTTTATTTTTATTTTTATTTTCTTTGCATTGTTGTTTTCATTATGGCCGGTGAGGGTTGCACTCCTTGCCCAAGCAAGTCCTTGCCATATCCAATGAGGGACGGCCCTTGCCTGGCCATGGGGATGGAGCCTTCGCCAGGCGATAACCTCATAAAATGCTCATATCTTTAAAAGTGGATTTTTGCATGATATTTTGCCTATCTAAATCACCAATTTCTGTTTTAAAATTTATCCATACAGAAAATTTAAAAAATTAATGTGGAATTACTTGAGTTTGCTAAATGAGACGTGTCAGGATAATGAAAGGAAAACCTTATGAGATGAGTGGAACAATTTTATGTCCTCAAGGTAAAGCGTTTTCTTGCGAAAGATACGCACACGGAAATGATGAGTGGCATTTCATTTCTCTATCCTAAATACTATAGGTAAACCGTTATTTAAGCAATTTGAGCTTGAGTATTTGGAGAATTCTTTTAACTTACTCATGTCAAAAACCACTCCACATTGAGGCAAAATGAAGGTATAATTGACATTACAAGGTGAGAAAAATGGATAAAACTTTCTTGCCCCCACTTGAATCAATCTCCAGGTATATTTGTTGCAAATGAACTCAAATGAGAATTTAAGTACATAAGATGATGAAAAGCATTTCTTTTTCTACTATACACTCTATTATCCTTTGTACAACCCAGTTGAGCCTTGCAAATTCATTTCCCCACTCATTTGACGATCATCCTCAACACCGGGGCCAGGTACATGAGTTACGACAATGAATGAACAAAATCTAGAGCGTGGATTGAAGATGAAGATCCCGAGAAGCCAAAGTGCTGAACTGTTCATGAGCCAATCGAAATGAAAATTTGAGTCTGATAAGTCTTTGAATTTTCTGCAAGGAAATGTGTTGCAAGAAAATTCCAAAAAATGATAGAAAAAATGAGAGGAAAAAAGAGAGAGAAAAAAGAGTGGAAAAATGTTGATATAGCCCAATTGTCAATGGAAATGAAAAGTCAAAGTCTTTGTCAAGAGTGTGAAGATCGAACCCAACGTGAAGGTGGTGATTTTACAAAGTCTAAGGAGAATGAATGTTGGACTCTTGTGGCCGATGAAATATCTACACAAGAAAATAATCCATAGTGAAGGAAGATTACAAGATCACTAGCTTCAAACCCTTAAAAGTGCTGGACTTTGTTAGATTGGTGAGGTTGTCCCGTTTTCAAAAAACACTAACCTTTGTTGACAAGATCAAGTATTTTTCACTTTTCCTGCTTAAGTGGACGGAACAAAGTAGACTTTTAAATGAGAGTGAGGGAAAAGCCATTTATGATTGAAAGTTTCTCGTTTAGCATTTTTAAGAATTCCACTTTATGAGTGAAAATTCTCTTAGTGTAAATTCTCCCAAGTGGAATTTGTGATGCAAACGTGGTGAAAACCTTATGCATAAACATCAATTAAATTGAATCTTGAAATGTGTGTTCTAAAATAGTCTTGGTTGTATATTTTTTTGATGAATGCATATATACTTGTTGTAATAATATCTGACAGGTAATGTTTCCTTGAAGATCAAATAGTTCCCACATATGCCTGGTAAGTATATTGTAACCCGGACTTACTTCAAATTTATAATTCTATAGAAATTTTTAAATGCTTGTGGATGTCAACTGTGTGACTGTTTCAAGTACTTGCGGTTATTTAGGTGCTTCCTTGTCAAGCCTTGTCACTCGTGCAAGTGCTTGTTTATATCAATTTTCAAATACTTGTGGTTATCCGGGTATTTAAATGTTTTAAGTATTTGCGGTTATCCAGGTGCTTCCTTTTCAAACCCCATCGCTTGTATAGTGTTGTATACCGAAATTTTTAAATACTTATGGTTATTCATGTGCTTGAATGTTTTACGGACCCGTGGTTATCCATGTACTTTCTGTTTAATTCCCATCCCTATGTGAGTGCTTGTTTCATGAAATTTTCAAATACTTGTGGTTATCTATGTGTTTGAATGTTTTATTTATTTTTTCTTTTTTCTTTTCTTTCTTCTTTTTTTTTCCAATTCTGGCCAGCATACAAAAAAATAATAGAAACTTAGAAAAATTTAAAAAAAATGGAAAAATTGCCTGCGTCAACTCCAGCTGTGTCATGTGATACGATTGGCGTTCACATCAAAACTTTCCAGTTAAAATTGGCTAAAATGACTATATTGACAAATCGTCAAAAGGTTTGGAACTAAAGTGACGTAATCGAAAGTTTTAGAACTAAATTAACCATTGTACAATAGGTTTATGACTTTTTTTGGTAATTTCCTTGACAAAGTTTCATTCTTGATGGCTCAGGTCACTAAACTATGTAGATCGGGTCCTACAACTTACATCCCTAATTTAACCAAGTTCTCATATATACATATAAATTGCATGCACTTCACTTGAAATATTCACAAAAGACAAATCACTTTCAATTTCATAAAGCACGTAATAAATATCCACGATGGTCCATGCAATCCAAATTTTAAACAAACCAAAAAAGAAAAGAAAAGAGAAATACAAAGCAAAACCAAAATACAATTTCATACGCGACATGAAAGTGATGGCTTGGATATAACTATATACACACGCGAATGCATAGTGGACATACACCCACTTGTTGTGTTAGCAGTTGCGCACTAATATGCTGGGGACACATTCTTGTCTAAGTAGGCATTAGTTAGCTTTCACATTGATGAGAAGGGGGAGGATCATGGCTGGCCCACATTGATCTCTCCTTTTTTGGGGTAGGAGGAACCAAATATGGAGGGGGCTTTAGAGACTCGTTTGCCGTAATTAATTCTCTAAACCATTAGGCCATCAACAACATTTGATTGAATCTTCACTTCACCAAAGATATTAACTTGATGTTAATCCACAATTAAATAGTTTATTATGAACGGACATGAATTCTCTAAAGAAGGATTTGCGTTTTAAATTTACATCCTTAAGAGATTGATACTTTACCACAAAGCCATTGGACTGCCAGAGAGATTGCCCCTATCCCCTTTCCACTTTCCCTCCCCTCATGTTGACATCTGAATTTTTGCCGACAAGTTCAATAGAATAAAAACTCAAGACTTTGGAATCTTGATCGCAATGGAGTCCATTTTTTGACCAAAAGGATTTTTTTTTATGTTTGTCAAGTGCTATTTCATTTCATTTGTTTATTGACATCATTTTCTTAATAAGTTAAAGGTTGACTTTTCGGTCCAACCGAGAACTCTGGCCCTCCATCGAAAAATTCCTAAATCATTGATTTGATTTTTTGATTTTTTTTAAACATTCAATTCAGGGATAATGACAATTCAACATTTCAAGCCCAACTTCAAGAATTCAAGTTCAAACAAGTCGGTCAATGTTCAAGCACAAAGTTAGGGATGTGATTCACCTTTCACGATAAAATCAATTTGCACAATTTCAATTTGATTAGGCCAAATTCATTCAATTTCAACATTAATTTTGGAAAAATCAGTGTAATTTGGGGAAATTAAGCAAAAACAACAAACCAAGACCAATAGGGTGGGGTTGGATCGGGTCTGCTGGTTGACCAGACCCAATTCAGCCTGTTGGGTTGAAGCCCAATTTAGCCTATGAACCGAATCAATTGAAATGGCCAAGCCCATAGTGTAACTTAAATAGAATTAAGACAATTGGAAAACCTTGGGTCAACCTGGTTGGGCCCAAACTAGTTCGACCCATTGGGCCAAATCCCAATTAGGGCCATTTGGCCCAATTAGTTGAATAGGTCAGCCCATCCATCCCATTAAGCTCATTTGACTGGCTCCCTCACCTATAATATATAACCAAATTATGTCACCAATTCTTGTGTGATCAAATCTTGGTCCTTCATTCCTCATTTAATCATAGACATGGAGGGTGCCATGTCACCCATCCATGTGCTCAAGCTTGAGTCAATGAAAGTGTCTTTTAACCATTGAAGGATGAATTAGAGTGCTTATATCAAATAATGAGATGTACGACCAAAATGAATTCTTATTTCAAGATTCCCTCCAAATTTTTCCTCTTTAATCTCACTTAGCAGGCCACATTGCTCATTACACACAAAAATTACAAAAAAAATTCAGCAATCTCTCTCTCTCTCTCTCTCTCTCTCTCTCTCTCTCTCTCTCTCTCTCTCTCTCTCTCTCTCTCTCTCTCTCTCGTCCTTCATCTGGCAAGTTCCTGGCCACTAGTTGGCCAAATTTCGGCCTTCCACCACCTAGTTATTCTTGTGACCGAATCCCCCAAAGTGTCCTTAAGTCCATTAAGGTTGGAGCATAGCTTGGTCCTTGCGGAACTCTCCAAAATTGGTCGTTTCTCGCTATTGCTTGTTGACGATCTTAATCGAAGGTAGTTTATTAAAATGTGAGATACTCGTTTCAAGTGATCATCCAATGATCCTTGATTCAACTATAGTAAAAAATAAAAGTCATAGCTTCAATTTATGGTTGAAGTCCAAGGTAAGATGTGATGAAATTGACTAATTACTAGTTGTTAGAATTAGTTGAATTTCCAAAAATTGAAACCAATTGCATGTTTAGATTGCTCTAGGACTTCAATTCTTACTTGGCTGAATCATTATAGAGGAACATTGATGTTAATTTTTATAATAGCATGTCAATCGAACTAGGCCTTGCATTATTAGATAAAAATCCTTAGGAATTAGGTTTAGCTCAAAGTCAAATGAAGCTTTGCTGTTCAGTATCTTGTGAAATTCAAGTTGGTCGAATCCTATAGGACCAAATATGATATTCGTTTGTTTGTCTAATAGTCCTGTCTGAAATGATGATCAGGAGTAAATGGAATGTGTTTTTGTGTTTATTTCTTAGAATTCTAATGAGTTGTCGGATGATTTTCATGTTCATTGAAGTTGAATGTGTGAAGAATGTTTGAATGTTTGCAAGGTAGAGTTGGAAGATGTTCTAATTCTGAAAAAAAAAATGTTAAGAACATAGGTTGAAAGTGGTTAAAGATGTGAAGGTTTTTTGGAAAATCGTAGCCTAATCTGATATTTCTGTGTTCTTCAATTATTTTCAGAAATATACATAATAAATTAGGAAAATTTGTCTTCAAATAGAATGTATTTGAGATAAATAGCTTTTGATTAATATAAAGAACGTAGAATTTAAACATCTTTTTGGTCAGTGAAACTCAACATCCGAAAGTACCGAAGTAGACTACGGTTTGATCTGTGAAAACTAATCTAGTGTTAGCTAAACTTGTTTTGCAATTAATAAATACTTGGATGATTAATTTGCAAAAACTCAAAACATAAAAGTTATAGGGGAGGTCCTAAATTGCAGATACCTAAAATTTCATAAAAGCCTAAGAAGATTTTGTCAGTCAATTTGAATCTTCAAGGTCAAAGTTGGGATGGCCTCAAAGACTGTTTCAGATTGAGTCCTCCGGGTAAAATGTGTAACTACTCATTGTAGGAAGGCTTTTTTGCAAAAATTTAAAAAAAACAAAAAAAAATTGTAAAATGCATCCTAAGCTTGCTGTCTGTCAATTGTGGTACTAATTGGAGTTCATTTGCTATTTTTCCTGAATTTTTAAAAACCGGGATTGAAAAGGGTCAAATCCTCAGTTCTCGAACTTAATTGAATTTACTGTATTGTTGGGGCCAAAAAAAGGCAAAGTGATATGAATAAAAGTTTAAGTGGACATCCTATGCCTAAATTGGCAACTAAAATTTCTTAAATCGGAGATCATTAAGGCCCTTAATTGGATTAAAACTTAATTGGTCTAAAATTGGCCATTTCGTCCATAAATTTATTTTGTGATTTATGAGGGTAATTGGCCTAATTGCATGACAATGTGACCTTGCTGGTGAATAAATGATGGTTGATTGCCCTTTATTGTGATTATCAATGCATGATTATTTGGCAGGTAGATTAGAAATGAGGATTATATGTTGATTAGGTGCTAGTGACTTAGTCTACCGCTTTGTGAAATGCAAGTAGGGGTTAATAATCACTTAGCGTTAATAAATTAACCCCTCAGTTGATTACAAGGTTGATTGGAAATCGAATTGCATGATTATTATTGGACCAAACCCGAAATTCTTGATTGATAGTTGATCGGGTGAACTTGTTAATTATTTGAGTTGAGTGGTTGCATGTTCCTATGGTGGATGTAATTGTCAAAGACCGACGGTGGTGGTCGGAAGCTGGGAGGTGGCGGCCCATGGTGGATAGTATTACGTTCATTAGCCTAGCTTACAATCAATTAGGTTAGTTCAGTTAATAAATATAGGAATTAGTAACCAAATAGCTTAGTGTTTAGTTAATATGGGCTAGTTAAGGAATAAAATCAATTTAGACTTAGGATCACTCTCTTAATGAATGATTAGTTTATTGGCATCACTATCTTTTGCAAAAGCCAAGCGATCAAACAGTAAAATAGACGAAACAAGAAAATAAATCAGATATCAGATTTATGTGGTTCAGTCGTAATGACCTATGTCTACGGGGAGAGCGGCACAAAATTCCACTATAGATTAAGCGATACAATAAAGATTACAATCACACTCGATTTACTAAACACTCTTAAGTATTTTTCAAGCCCCAATTACATTCATTAACTCATGCACTGTTTAGTCCAACAATTTCTTACGAAATAATCTCTCAATCTCACGAAGGAATTGCACACAAATCGTACCATAAGATTTAATCGCTACAAACATTCGGATATCTTCATGGTGTAATTCCCTAGCAAAAACTCCTCTTTGATAATTTTCACAAATAACATCCCTTACTTATTTATAAGCGAGAATTTGATCCAAATTAGGAAATCTCCTTTTTGGAAATCTTCTCCAATTAGAAAATCATATAATTAGGAAACCTATCTAAAATAGGAAACCTACTTGAAATAGGAAATTTTTCTATTCGGGCTCAAACTCGATACAAATTTTCAACTCTCCATCTTGGCTCGACATTTGAGTCAAATTACAATCGCTTCATTGAAACTTTGCTACTATTCTCCCACAGCATCAATGGGCTTAACCGCCATAGATATCTTCCAAACCCAAGCCTCGCTTGAACTTTGCCATAACTATGAACTTCATCAGAACATCAACTCCACATGCACTTTTAACTGCTCTACAAGGATTTTTCGATACAACCTCCTCAACTGCAGATAAAGCAAAACCGTCATTGCATCCATATCTATGAGGAGATCAAATACGCACATTGTCAATATTAGCAGTTACAACAACCGTTGGCTCTATAGGCTCCACCTCGCTATAAGTACCATCTATGTCGATTACTTCGCTAGTGCCTGCTACCTCAAGAGTTTCTAGTTGTAACTCCATCTCAAGTTGAATACTATTCAAATCCGTATAAACATTGCTATAATCACTCTTTGCCAGAAGTACCAGAAACTCGTAAAATGTAACTTCTCTGCTGACAATAGGTGATTTTAATTCTGGGCACCATAACTTATAACCTTGCTCACCTTGTGCATAACATAGAAACATGCATTTTCTTGCCTTTTCATCGAGCTTACCATCCATAACACACGCAACCAAATATTCTAAAAACAGAATAATAAGCAATGTTACCTGACTACACTTCTTCGAGAGTCGGACATCTAATCGCAGTCCATGGGGATCTATTCACCAGGTAACTCGTCGTACTAAATGCATCTGCCAGGAATCTTCTAGTCATATCAGCACTAGAAAGCATTTTATAAGCCGTCTCTAGTAATGTTCTGCTTGTCAAATATGCAACATGTTGTGATTGTGATTCACCGGCACTAGTGCGGTATATCACTATGCCTTTCTTCATGCAAAATTCGTTTAACAGTTTCGAGCAAAACTCTATACTGTTGTCAGTCCGTACATACTTGATTGTTTTACTAGTCTCCTTTTCGATCAAAGCTCTCAACTACGTGATCGTGACAACAACATCAAATTTTTGCATATGCACAAACACCCGTGTCTTCCTCAAGTAGTCATCCACAATTGTTAGCATAAATTTAACAACCTGTGAACATATAAGCGAATTAATTCTGTAATTTATGTGGTTTCTCTAACAATCGTACTGGACTGCACTTTTTACCATTGATCTAAGTCACAACACCTACATACATTCAGTTCATTAGCTACATAACCTTTAAGCATCTCTTGCAAATGTGCCCCAAATGCATATGCTACAATTCAGACTCTCGAACCGATGCATCAGTTTGAGAGTTTGAATTGTGGCATATGTGTTTGAGGTACATTCCTTTCGCAAATGTCTCCGCGGCGAATTTCGTCGCTATCTCACCTTGAAGTTTATACAGGCTATTATGTTTAATTCCTTTCATTATCACTAAGGCACCTCAAACGACTTTTAGAATTCTACATTCTAAAGAATATCAACACCCAATTGAATTTAGGGCACTTGAGGAAATCAGACTTTTTTTCAACTTTGGAACACATCTCACTTCAGTCAATGTCTACACAATATCATCATACATTCTGATTCTAACATCACCAACACATACAACATCGCACTTCGCATTGTTCCCCAACTACACTTTACTATTATCCGTGTACTGATAAGTAATAAACCAGTTCCTCTTTAGTATAGCGTGAGAAGAACAGTCAGAATCCATAATCCATCTATCAAAGAATGAATAATTAGTGATGGACAAGACAAAATCAGCACCATTTGAATTACTATTTGCTATAACTGCAACATCATCCATAAACTCAACACTAATTCCTTTACCCTTCTCATTCTTTAGCTTAAAGCAATCCCTTTTGAGATGCCCCCTCTTGCCACAACTCCAATAGACAATGCCATCAATCCTAGACTAACTTCGTCTATTCATGTTTATACAACTCTTGCTAACACGTATACCAATTCTTCATTTATTTTCACATACTAAAGTAGCAGATACATATTCACCAGATTCTCTTCTACGAATGTCCTCACTTAGAATTAAATCTCGAACACCATCAAACGTCAAACTTATTGATCCAAAGGAATTACTAACAGCAGTAACAGTAATATTCCAACTATCAGGTTATGGGGATAATAGAATCAAAGCATGTACTTCATTTTCAAAGTTAATATCAATAGAAGTCAATTGACTAACAGTCACATTGAATTTATTGATATGATTAGCCACTAACGCACCTTCGCTCATCTTCCAGTTAAACAAACGTCGTATTAAATAGACCTTATTGATTGCAGATGGCTTCTCATACATGTCTGATAGGGCTTCCATCATACCCGTAGTGGTCGTCTCTTTCACGATGTTAAACGTAGCGTTAAGAACCAACGTCAGCTGAATAACACCCAAAGCTCGTTTATCCAGCAATTCCCAATCAACTTACTTCATCGTCTCTGGCTTCTTCCCAAATAAGGGCAAGTGCAATTTCATCTGATATAGGTGATTCACAATCTGCATCTTCCATAAACCAAAATCTTTCCCATCAAATCTGTCGATTCTCACTTTCCCTTCTTATGTCGCCATTGATTCGCTTCAACTCAGTCAAGCCTAGCTCTGGTACCAATTATTGCAGAGGCCAAGTGATCGAACAGTAAAATAGATAGAACAAGAAAATAAATCGAATAACAAATTTACGTGATTCAGTCATAATGACCTACGTCCAGGAGGAGAACAGCATGAAATTCCACTATAGATCAAGCAATATAACAGAGATTACAACCACACTCGAGTTACTCAAACACTTTAAGTATTTTCCAAGCCCTAATTATACCTAACAACTCGCGTAGTGTTTATCCCAATAATTCCTCACGAAATAATCTCTCAATCTCACGAATGAATTGTACACAAATCTTACCACCATATTTAATCGCTACAAACACTCAGATATCTTCAAGGTGTAATTCCCTAGCAGAAGCTCCTCTTTGATCATTTTCACAAATAACATCCCCTACTTATTTATTGGCAAGAATTGAATCCAAATTAGGAAACCTCCTTTTAGAAAACCTTCTCCAATTAGGAAACCATATAATTAGTAAACCTATTCATAATAGGAAACATACTTAAAATAGGAAACTTTTCTATTCGGATTCAAACTCGAGAAATATTTTCAATACCATCCTTAATAGAATGAGTAGAATTTAGGCTTACCTTAATCTAGAATTAGGAATGGCCTTTAGCTTCAAGTTTATGGGGATTCATGTCCCACGGCTTATAATAAGGCGATGTAACATTTTTTGCCCATGTTAGTATTGGATCAAGCTTACGGGGGTTCATATCTTGAGGCTTATAACAAGTCGATGTAATATTCTTTGCTCGACTAGTATCATGATTTATTTTTGCGCTTTTACTTCAAGTTTCAATAATTATTTGCTTGACTAGTTTCATGATTTATTTATGCTCTTTTACTTCAAGTTTTCAATAATTAGGTGCTTAATTCCCGCAATTTCAATATGTTGTTTGCTCATTTTTCTTATTTAAAATGGTTAGGATAAATATAAGATCATTAAAACCCTTAAAGAATATTACGCGAGCAGCTACTGACTCGAAGGACCTTTAGGGCTCATAATTGATAAAGAAACCCATTTGATCACTTAGATGAATAATCCCATCAAGTTAGAGATACCGAAAGGGTGCTAGTTAAACTATTAGCGTAATCAAGTCCTCGAACCTAGATAATTTTTGGTTGCATAGAAAACGAGATAAACTCTCGTGTCTTGCTTAGTTTCTAGCCGACTCCAAAAGGATAGTGGCGACTCCCGTCTCACACTGAATCCCTTAGCCTGAATCAAACTTCAAAATGAAAACCAACATCGTGTGAGATAAAAACTTGGGAGAGCCCGCGCCTAATTGAGAGACGTTGGCTTGTCTTTAGGCATTACCTCAAAAACTTTCTTCTCTTTTCCCCTCCGACAAAAACAGAAGAGGGTTGCTACCCCTTTCTCTCTCTCTGCCTTAGGTAAGGGCTCCCTAGTCTGGGGTTAGAGCTTGCAGCGTCGAGTCATAAGCTGTAAGCTCAAAGCCAACGTCGTGGGCCTCGCCAACTATGGCGATTGCAACCACCACGTACCCCTTTACCTCATTGATGGAGGGAGTGATGGAGGGATGGTGAGACCTTTTGGGATGACTCAAGGGGGCTGAATAGCGCAGTAACGGGAGGGATGTGACGGCAAGTTGGCAACGGAGGTGAGGTGCAATAAATGAGCCAGATGAGTGGTGGAGAGAGAGAGGACATAATATTAATGTTCGTGTTTAAAATTTTCGACGTGAACTTTGGAAAAAAAACAAAATGAGCGATTTGATGGTTCAAGTGTAATTTGTAATTGCATTTCCACCCATTATGAACTGAGTTAAGTGCCGATATAATTTGGGTCAAGTACATTCATAAAGGAGGGAACTACATGAGTCCATTGTACTGAGAAGTTCATATCCCTGCCTCCTTTAATCATTTTAAAGTCCTGCTCAGGACTAAGGATGCTTATCAAGGGGATAAATAAAAACAATCCATGACAAATCTCTTTCTAACAAGCATTGTTTTTTACTTGTTGAGTACACTAGATACCCATTGTGGAAAGTTTTCTCGCGTTAAGTTAACACATAACAACTTTGATAAATCAAAAACCCTAATTCTAATTCGTTGTTGATAGGATCATATCAAGTGACCTCTTATTCACATCCAAGAACCGACATATATTCATGGAAATTAGTTATATCCTAATTTTTATTTTGGAGTAATTTCATAGTTAATAATCTAAACATTAACATACATTGTTTTAGGAGGTGTAATACAAACATTAAATATAAATTGTCCGATAAAAGGTTTGGTACAAGATGAGCCATCATGTTCGACCGCGCAAATAAATCGTAGGATTTGTTTACCCACTCCCTCCTTTCTCTTTTCCCTGATCTAAGAATTCATGATTCTGGCACTAAAAAGAGGAAAATAACAAAAGGGTCTTTAAATCTATACCGGCATGTCTAAACTAAACCCATCTATAGGTTGTTCCAAAGTCGAAACCAAAAGTAAAAAGACGTGCTCATCCATTACCTACTAAAGTTGGGATAAGGGCGTCTCCGATCCTCAATGTTTTGTTGGCGATTAATTGAGTCCCTAATATCTTATTTTCGTTAATTAAGTCCTTAACGTTTGAAAAACGTAATAATCTAACTCCTGAACTCATTCTCAATGGGCTCTTGAGTCTCCGATGCTGAAAAACCTTCACGCCTGTCATGTGGCCTTTCTCTAATGCCCTGTAGCCGCAAACCATAAAATTGCGCATGATTTTCAACGATGGAAATCTAGTTTAGGACTCGATCGAACATCTTTTCGCAAATATTAAAAACTAATTGATCAATATAATAGCTGAGTTGTGAATTGAACGATGGCCAAAACGTTAAGAACCAATTCTACACTTGTCCCCACCCAAACCTAACTGTGCAGTCTTGTCCTGTGACTACGACCCATGAGCACATGATGGATGCGGTCAAGAGAGGCATCATCGCCATAGTTTATGTGATCAAACTTCTAATCTCAATCAATTTCAACAGGGGTGATAATCATGCATCGTTCCATGACATGGTACCCCCATTGTAGCATTCCTACAGGCGAGCATAACGCAAGATTACGAAACCAACTCCGACTTGGATAGATTCTGTGCCGTATATGATAGGGTTCTCTCAACTAGACTTCAAAATGTTCGACAGAAGAGGAGACTCGCACCAGAATCTAGCACATTTTTTGGTAAGATGTGGGCCGGTAGCGCAAAATGGGATACTGATTGTGCTTTAAGCTCTTCGTTCAATCATTGAAGAGACCGACCTAATCAGGGTACGCCCACCTTTCTAAAGAGTAAGGGTGAGCATGGTTCTAGAGTAGAACCTAGAACTTGAGAACTTGACCTGTAGGAACCTATAGGTTCCAGGTTCCAAGATATGCAGGATAGATTTCGAGTTTCAAAAATTGAGAAATCTGTTTTGACAGGTAGATTCTAGGTTCTAAGTAGTGGGACCTGGAACTTGGAACCTAGAATCTGAAACTTGGAACCTAAAACCTAAACAAGTTTATTGTGTTTTTTCTTGGTCTGTATCTTCACGTGATCCCGTGGTGTTTCATGGTGTTGGATGATAAGTGTATAATCTGGAATCACTAGTCTGAGCTTTTATTTTATGACTTGTTAATAATTCATATTCTTCTTGTGTTTAAATATAAGTTATAATTGATGGATAATAGTAGCAAATGGTGGTTATTAAAGGTGATGGTTCATTGCAATTCTTCAATTAATAATGGGTTAATACCATGAAAAATCTCAAACTGGTACACCTGTGACAGATTTACCCAAAACTAATTTTCTGACCACCAAAAACCCCAAACTGGTATACCTGTGACAATTTTACCTCACCCCAAATTGGTACATTTGTGACAAATTTACCATCCGTTAATTTCGGTTAAATTGGATTAATGCAAAAAAAAATCACAAACTAATATACTTGTTATAAATGAAGGGTAAAACCCAAAATTGGTATATCCATTAACTACCGGGTGTCATTTAACAAAGCAATTTAACAGTAAAATTTAACGGAAACTAACGCAAGGTAAAATTGTTACAGGAGTACTAATTTGGGGTATTTGTTGGTTAAAAAATTAGTTTGGGGTAAATTTATCACATGTTTGAGGTTTTTCATGGTATTAACCCGTTAATAATATAGATGAAATTTAGGTAGACCCTAGAACCTGTGATAGAGTAGGTTCTAGGTTCCAAAAAATGATAAGCATATTCTCATGGTGAGTTCTCAGTGGACTGTACGGAATAAAGAACCGCTCACTCATAATATCGAATCATGTTGTGACTTCAAATTTTAATTGTATTTATTTGAATCATAATGCCAAAAAAACTAGTCTTTTGTATTCTCTTCGATGAATAATAAACTTGTTCAATACTATCGCGTTTATTTTTTTTGTTTAACTAAAAATGAAATAAATAAATAAAAAGAACTTGTTTGACCCTAGAACCTACCTTGGAACCCATCACAAGGTAGGTTCTAGGTTCCAAGTTCTAATAAGCAGGTTCCAAATTCCAAAAAACGAGGAACCTGTACTCGAGGGTATGTTTTAGGTTTCAAATAGAAATTGTAAGAAATCTGGAATTGCTCATCTCTACTAAAGAGTCGATCCCGACTTGGGAAGCAAGGGTCTTGGAGTTCGACATTCCTACCGGTGCCAATCAACACGTGGATCGGCTGGCCCTCTTGCATGAAATTATTATGCTTTGGCTCACGCGGCTGCATGTCAAACCGGTGATAACGTGACTGTTTCCTCCGTTGTCAAACTATTCAATGCCCTTTGCTTGTCTGACCAATTAATTGTCCGTTGGAGTAGTTGCTTCCTCTCTCTTTTTCAAATATACTCTGCTTTTATGAACTACATGGCACTAAAAAAAATTATATGAGAATTTACTATGAAATTGGAAAATGTCAATAAGGTGCCCTAGGGCATACATGTTAACGATATTTGATTGTACTTTTGAAATGTAAATTTTTACATTTGAAGTAGGTGATTTCTTGAAATGTGTTTGTTTCAAAATTTCAAAATGTGTATATATGCGGTTTTATCATTTGCAGCAGTTTTAATTGCTACACTTGAATAATTTTTTAACAAAACCTGTTATGATTTCTTGGGACTGTTAAAATATAATTTTAATATGCAGTCGATATTGTTAAAATATAAAGTTAATTTCGTGTCATACTGTAATAAATACTAAGTAGTGAATGTTTGTTCGACACGTGCAAAATCCGATTTTGTTTTTCCTTTGTTGAAGTATTTACCTTTTGGATTCTTGAATGAGCATTGTGATAGCTATCAAAGTTTCATATATCTTTCTCTAATTTTACATGGCGTTGATATTGACTCCGGCTTTTGAAATGCTATGGATGTCCATGCCATGATGATTAGTTCATCCAATCTTCTTTTAGCAGACAATTGTCGCGACCGAACCTCCCGCGAGCCTCTTTTTCGGATGACATGCAAAAAGAAGGAGGGCTCGCCTGGTACGTGCTAAGTCTAGGTTCAGGACTTAACTCGGGCTCTCCCAAGCCCATACCATATCGCGACTTAGGGTTTAAATTTTTAACATGCAAATGGTTTATACCAAGGAGTCGCCACTAATCAATTTGGGGTAGGTCGATTAGAAACCCAAATAGAGTGACGGGAGAATCACCCTATTCCTACGAACCAGAGATTAACTGGATTCGGGGACTTGATTACATTAGTTAGATAACTAATGCCCTTTCGGTACCTTTCTACCCTGTTCATTTCATGAAAATATTTGTCAGGCAATTTGGATTGATTTTAGGACCTTTCTCCTAACATGTGAGGTGATCAACGAGTGCATAATCAGAAATGATCAGCAGTCAGGAACACGACAATTCATGCAGCCTAAGGTTCTAACCTTAACTAAGTCAGATGACATTCAAAATACAACAGCTCGTGCAATTGTATTAAAAAACATGCATAATAACAACGCAACGGTAATAAAAATAACATGCGAAATACCACCGCGTAACTCAGGCTTGTCTAATTTAAATAAGACAATAACATGCACAATAATATAACAATGGATTAAAACACTTATAAAAAAAAATTTATAAAAAATTTGATTTTTTTTTTCGGAAAAGAAAAAAAATATCGAAAGAAAATAAAATAAAACCTGTTTTAAAAATTTTTTTTTTTAAATTTTTTTAGAATTTTTAAATTTTTTTTTATTTTTTAATTATTTTTTTATTAAAAAATTAAAAATAAAATAAAATAAAATAAAATAAAAAATAATATAATATTAACCGGGTCGGGTCGGGTCCGACCTGGGTCAACGGACCCGACCCGGGCGTTGACTCGGGTCGGTTCGGTTGAGCCGGGTCGGGCGGAACCGACCCGGGTCAACGGATCCGACCCGGGCGTTGACCCGGGTCGGATCTGTCGATCCGGGTCGGTCGGAACCGACCCGAGTCAACGGATCCGACCCGGGCGTTGACCCGGGTCGGATCTGTTGATTCGGGTCGGACCCGACCCGAACAAACAGAACCGGGGGGGACGCCGGCGAGGCCAAAATTGGCCGTCCGCCGGCCGGCCCAGGCCAGCGCCGCCCCCCGAATCGGTACCTGGCACCACTATCAAGCCACGCCACTCACCTGAGCCGCCGTCGGACCGCCGTTCGCCGGCCGGCGACGAAACAAAAATCGGCCCCCGTTGAGGCATTTTGTCGAACGGTGGGCATGCACGGCAGAAATCAGCCGATTTCGACCTCCACCGGCGGCACGGTCGGCTCCGACGGCTGCGGCTGATGTTCAACTTTGAGTAGGGACCGCAACCGGCAACGGCATGGGCCGGAAATCGCACGAGTCGGCCGATGCGAGTCCCGGCCGGACCGCGTGCAAAAACAGGGAAAAACAGAGGAGGCTCTCGGCCGGGGGGCTCACCGGTCGCCGGCGCGTCTGGGTGATTTCCGGCTGGTCTGAGTGCGCCGACGACCACTGCTGGTTCTCCTTTGGCTCCGGCGTGACCTCGGTTTGCTCTCTCTCCTTCTCTATTCTCTCTCTTCTCTCTCAATCTCTCTCTGCTCTGTTTTCCTCTCAAACTAGCCGACCCGGGGCTCTCTCTCTCTCTCTGTGTCGCCGTGGTCGGCTCGGCGGCGGGAATGGATGGCTGAGGTACGGTGGCCGCCGGAGGCTATCTTTCTCTCTCGGCTCACTCTCTATTCTCTCTCTTTCTCTCTCTATCTTCACTCACCGGAGCTCCTCCAAAATTTTGCCGGCCCGGGGCTCCTCTCTCTCTCTGGCCTTTTATAGGCGGCGGCGACGATGACGATGACCATGACGGGCCTCCCCTGCGTCGGCGTGACGATGGCCTGCAACGGCCGTCGTCACCCCATGACTTCGGTGGCCATTTGCAGGCCGGGGCAGAGCAGGACAGGGGGGAACAGGACGCCGGGAGAGAGGAGAGGATAAGGGGGCTCCGGGAAATGGGGGGGACGGGACTGGCATTTAATGCCGGTCCTGTTGGCATGCTCATCCGGCCCTGGCTGGCCGGATAGCGACGGCGAGGAGCGGCGCCGCCGTGCGTCGGCGTGACGATCGCGAACAGGGGAAGGACAGCGACGCTCGGCGGGGGGAGGAAGAAGGAGGAGAAGGGGCTGGGCCGGGCCAGGCCCAGTCCGTGCGGGGAGAGGAAAAAGAGAAATGGGGAGCGGGCTGGGCTGCGCGGAGGAGAGAAAGGAAAAAAGGAAGGGCCTTGGGCCCGCGGGGGGGAAAGAAAAGGGACCGGGCCGGGGGCCCGCTCGCGGAGGAAGGAAGGAGAAGGAGGAGCGGGCTGGGCCGGCCTTGGTCTGGCCCGATCAGATTTTTTTCTTTTTTCTTCTTCTTCTTTTTTTTTCTTTTTTCCTCTTTTTTTTTATCTTATTATATTTTTTAAGGATTAATTAAGAAAATATGCTCTAATAAGCCCTATTAATGCAAATGTGCCTAATTCTATATGCAATGCATTTAAATTGAAATATTTTTTTGTTTTAGGAATTAAAGAAAATTAATTCCTAAATTTTGTGCAATTAATTTTGTGCAAATAAAAAATAAGTGTCTACAGCTGCCCCTCTTTGAAGGTGAGCTCGCAGAGATTGAGCTCGCAGAGGTTACATTCAAAGATAAAATGACACCTAAATTTGGCCCATGCATGTTCAATTAATGCTATTTTTGGTGAGACTGTGAGTCTCATTTTTTTGATGTGATATAAGATGATGCATGCTAAAGCAAATAAAAACACACCTGAGGCTACTTACCTTACTGAAGGGTAGAGTAATTCCGGACAGTTGATATTGTGTGTCGAGGACCCGAACCTATCTTCGGTCGTCTCGACGAAAAAAATGGTTTGTCTAGGACCCGAACCTTTCTTCGGTCGCCTCGACGAAAAAAATGGTTTGTCTAGGACCCGAACCTTTCTTCGGTCGCCTTGACGGGGATTGTTGTTGTCTAGGACCCGAACCTTTCTTCGGTCGTCTCGACAAAGAAATGGTTTGTCTAGGACCCGAACCTTTCTTCGGTCGCCTTGACGGGGATTGTTGTTGTCTAGGACCCGAACCTTTCTTCGGTCGCCTTGACTGGATTTTGTTTGTCTCGGACCCGAATCTACCTTCGGTTGCCGTGACTGGGGAAATCATTTGCCTAGGACCCGAACCTTTCTTCGGTCGCCTTGACTGGATTTCGATTGTCTGTCTAGGACCCGAACCTTTCTTCGGTCGCCTCGACTGATTGGATTTTGTACGTCGAGGACCCGAACCTTTCTTCGGTTGCCTTGACTGATTGTACTTTGTCCGTCTAGGACCCGAACCTTTCTTCGGTCGCCTTGACTGACTGGATTTTGTACGTCGAGGACCCGAACCTTTCTTCGGTCGCCTTGACTGATTGTACTTTGTCCGTCTAGGACCCGAACCTTTCTTCGGTCGCCTTGACTGACTGGATTTTGTACGTCGAGGACTCGAACCTTTCTTCGGTCGCCTTGACTGATTGTACTTTGTCCGTCTAGGATCCGAACCTTTCTTCGGTCGCCTTGACTGATTGTACTTTGTCCGTCTAGGACCCGAACCTTTCTTCGGTCGCCTTGACTGACTGGATTTTGTACGTCGAGGACCCGAACCTTTCTTCGGTCGCCTTGACTGATTGTACTTTGTCCGTCTAGGACCCGAACCTTTCTTCGGTCGCCTTGACTGACTGGATTTGTTTGTCAAAGTACTTGGAGATTCTTGCCCAAGGATTTGACGATTTGCCTGGTGGGTCCTCGCCAGCAGGTCTTGAAAAGGCTCAAACGATGAGCACCTGGGGGTCCTCGCCCCAGGATTTGATGTGAACAGAGGGGGTCATTCCTATGCTCAGGAGGGTACCATAACAATCGTAGGTACAGGATGAACAGAGGGGTGTTGACACCTAAATTTTGGCACATCACTTAGTGTAATTTGCATAGAAAATTAGGGATTAAATTTTTAACCCCTAAACAAAAAAATACTTAAATTGCATAACATATAGTTTAAATTTATTAATTGCATTTTGCATCGAACTGGCGGTGACGAACGAGCTTAAATTTCATCGAACGGGACTCGGCTCGCTTGAAATGCAAGGGCCGGGAATTACAAGTCAAACGGGCTCGGTCGTTTTAATTTGAACTTAATTCAGCCCATTATCATTAATTAATTCAGCCCATTTAAATTAAATTAAGCCCAAGCCTAAGCCCATTAGGACTAGAAAGCCCATCTAATTGACCTAGATTAACACTATATATACATTATTAGGTCAGGATTTTAGAGGGGGGTTTTCTCAGATTTTCAGATCAGAAAATTTTTAGAGTGTGAGAGTGAGAAAGAGAGAGAGAGGAGGAAGACTCGCGCGACGCCACCGCTGCCGCCGCTCCTTGCCGCGCCACCGCCTGCTGCCGCGTGCTGCCGCCTCTCCCTGCCGCGCACCGCTGTTCCCCGCCTGCTGCTGCGTTGCTGCCGTCGCGCGCGCCACCACCGCCGTGCCCCGCGCGCCGCCGCGTTGCTGCCGCGCACCGCCGCGCCCCGCCTGCCGCTTCCCGCCGACGCCTGCTGCCGAGCGCCGCTCCCTGTCGCGCCCGCCGGTGCCGCTGCTGCTTCCCACCGACGCCTGCTGCCGCCGCGCCTCACGTCCCGCGCGACGCCGCCGCCGCTGCTGCCTCACGTCCCGCGCGACGCTGCCGCTGCTGCTGCCCCGCCGTTGCTGCTTCCTGCTGACGCCGCGACCTCCGCTGCTGCTTCCCGCCTGCCGCTGCTGCTGCCGTGCATCACGCCGTGCGCCGCCGCCTTGCTGCCCTCTGCCGCTGTGCGCCACTGCCGCTGCTGCCGCCGGAGCCGTCGCACACCGACGCAGCTGCTGCCGCTTCCCCGACGCGCGCCACCGACGCCTGCTGCCGCCGCGTCTCACGCTGCCGCTGCCGTCCTCGTGGTCGCGCCATCGCCGGTCCGCCGTCCGCCGTTGATCCCGACACCGCGCCGCCGGTCCGCCGTTCGTCGTTCATCCTGATCCGCAAGTTCGAATTTGGAAATTATCTGCAAATTAGGTAATTGAACATTATCTGATATTTTTCAGAATATTTAATTTATTAATTTGTGTGTTTGAATATTGCGTGAATATCGTGTGGAATATTAGATATGTTAGGATAATTATCTGATATCCACAATATTTTTAAAATATTCAAAATTAGGAAACTTTCCTAATTCAGCAACGTATCTGGATAACTATCAGACCTTATCCCTAAGGTACGATACGTGGCGATACGGAAAATCATTATCCTATCCATAATCACTTGGGTACGATAATGATTTTTATCTGCTTTCCAAATTTGAATGATCGACTTTCCGTCAATATCTGTAACCCTATAGATATGACTGATAGTTCGATTTTTGTGCCTAATCCGAGTTTGAAACGAATCTTGTGGATCGCGTGGTTATTTTAAATGTGGATGATATCTCTGTTTAAATTGTCTTTCCTTTTCAAATAAAAAAGAAAATTAAAAAAATATCAGTTAGGATTTGAATTTGAGTTTTGCATGTTTAGGAATCCTAAATATATCTAGACGATAGAGTAATTATTTAATTTAAATTAGGACTTGAGATAATCTATTTCCTAGTTTAAATTAAGTAATATTCTAATCTTAATAGATTATTTAGGTTATTTTTTAATTCCGAATTTTCATGAAAATCCAAAAAAGAATGAATTGTTTTATGGTAGATTAGGATAGATTGCATTCTTAATTTAAGTAATTTATTATTTCGAATTTTCACAAAAATCCCAAAAATAAGTCATGTTAAGATATGTTAAGTCATCATAGGTTGCATGTTAATTTAGGCATATTTTTATTCCGAATTTCATTAGAAAATACCAAAAATAAATCATTTGCCCGTCATCAGAATTAGGTCACGTCGTCGCATGACATATAGTTTGCATGCTAGGTTGCATTACTTGCATGTCATTTTTGCACGTCATTACATATAGGTTAGCTTTCATTTAAATAAGCGAAAATCCGAAAATTGAGTGAATTCCTTGTTAATTAGAAATCATATTAGGTTGTTGATGTGATTTTCTAGCTAACAATGCAGATGCTTACGTTGCTTCGAGGTAAGTAATTCTTCCAACTTGCAATTTATTTAATGCTTTCTTGGGTGTTAAATTGGTAGTTTGCGTACCCGCATGAACACCTCACATGTTAGTGACTAAGTTAAAATGGATCCAGATTGTTTGCCAAAACATTTTTGAAAAGAAAAGGTACCGAAAGGGCGTTAGACTAGATCTAGCGTAATCAAGTCCCCGAGCTTAGAATCTCTGGTTCGTAGGAATAAAACATATCTCCCTATGTTTTATTTAGGTTTCTAATCGACCTACCACAAATAGATTAGTGGCGACTCCGAGCATGAAAACATTTGCATGTTAAAAACTTAAACCCTAAGTTGCGAATTGGTAGGGCTTGGGAGGGCCCGAGTTAGGCTTATTCTTAACAATCCATTAGCCTGGGAAAAATTTTAGGTCGCGACAGCTTGGCGACTCCGCTGGGGACTTGAGTTAAAACTCTTAGTGGACTTAGGCCAGTTTTTCTTTTTTAAAAAAAATATTTTTGCTTGGCAGCGAGGATCCCAGGTACGTCCCTAACATTTTAGGTGTTAAATGTTTTTGCAGAATGGGAGGTATAAGGGGAGGCGTGATTGTTAACCCTTGTTTTGCAGAGAGGTGTTTGAATGAATGGTTTATTTTATGCACGAAGCGCTGTATGATATAACTTGTTGTGCATGCCTTGCATTTACACTACACCGCACACACTTCCCGCTGCCGGACCTGGGCGGCACAGGTTTAGGATGGTACTGAGAAAACGGACACCCCGACCACACCCGCGTGGTATGGGTCGCCTTTCTTGGTCCCGAAAGTTCTTTCATGGTGTCATTGAATACCTACCACGGTTGCACCCTTTGCAACCCGGGTCGGCTCTTTGACTAAGCCGGAGTCAGGGGAATCCCAGCCTAACCACCACCATGACTGGTTTAGCTCGGTAATCCTCATGTCTCCATTTTGCAAGCCAGAGTCTAGGTAGAAATCGAACCTCACGTTTCATGCGCATGTCTATGTGATTGCCATCATTCTGCCGGGTGAAGTAAGATTTCTGAACCTTTATCTCGCAATTTATTTATGTTTCGTCTTTTTCTTTGGTCGGTCCATGACATTAGGTCGGTCGTGAGTCTTGGTCTATACACTATGGGAGGGGCAGACATCCGGATTCTTGATGCTCCTAAGGACGAGCTCTGTGCCTGGTGGAATCTACTCAGTCCGACCAACCGCAAGCTAGTTGAAGGCCACATCGGGAGGCTGCTCCCCCTACTGGAGGTCAAAGTCCGTACCGGCCTCGTTCGAGCATTAGCGCACTTCTGGTGTCCCGAAACCTCTACCTTTATATTCGGTAAGCACGAGCTCACCCCGACGTTAGAAGAATATAGCATGCTCATTGGAAAACCATTGGAGTCGGAGTTAGTCACACCACCTTTGGGAATTGATTCCACTTTAATGTTGGCTGAATTTTTGAATGTCGGAAAAGATGAATTGGGAAAAGTTTTAAAAGCAAATCGCGGCACATGTCCTTTTTCATTCCTGAGTCAGTGTTTTGAAAAAGCCACATCTTTTCAAAAAGGCAGAATCTTTTTGCTAGCATTTTTCGGGTTCGTGATTTTTCCTTACTGTAAGAATGCATGTAATCCGTCAATCGCATGGTTGGTCCAACAGGTCTGTCTTGAAAAGAATTTTATCAACACCATTTTAGCCGAGACTTTCATTTCCCTCACTAAATTTAAGCAACATGTTGACAAAACTTTTCATGCCCCCCTCGAACTTTTGCAAATCTGGTTTTTGTCTCACATAAAAGGGTGTGGCGATTTACTCACAATATCCGAGCTTAGTGATTCTAGCCATCCCGTCTTGAGGTATAAAGAAAAACAAGGGGGTGCACCCGATTATCATTACTCTGAATGGATTATTTTCATGAAAAACGCTAGACCCCAAGGTTTCCAATGGCATGCTAACTGGTTCAAAGTCGAGGAAGCTCGGCTTACATGTAATGGTATTGGACCGGTTCCACTATTGGGTTTCACCGGTGCAATTGAATATTACCCCGCCAGAGTGTCTCGTCAGTATCAGATTCTCCAAGGGCTCCCTCCGGCGTTACAACCAGAACTCCTCCAAGTTGACTTCGCCGATGATGATAAAGACCACGAAGCGACCGTAGCTCAGCTCAATAAGATGTGGAGGAAATGTCGTGTGTTAAAGATAGCTCGGCCCGAAGGAGAACTAAAGGGAGAGCAGAAATCCTATTTCGCGACGACCCAGTACATTCGTCGGCACAGAATCCCGCAGGATTTGCTCCCGAAGATACCCAAGGTGCCTCTCAAGTCCGCCAATCGATCAGAGAACAATCGCCTCAAGAGGAAGGCCGAAGAAGCTGAAGAAAAGGCATCCAAGATAGCTCGAGCTTATGAGCAATTGAAGAAGGAAGTCGCCTCCCATATGTCTATAGATCAAGCTAAATAAAAAGCTCGAAGTTCTTTTCTCATTTCAGTTCCAGTTTTTAAAATTTGTTTAGGAATTGAGTCATTTGTATTTATATTCAGTTCAATTTCAAGTCATTAATTGATGTAAAAATTTTCGCCATTTCAATAAAGGGGTCTTTTCAATTCAAAGCGGTTAGACCAATGTCATGGATTGGCGTATGATTTTGCTTGCCACTTATGTATGCCTGTTTCGTTCGAAATTAGGTAGCTACGGACCGATCACGATCGCCCATTCGTACACGGTCGAGAGCCAGAATGGCCGATCAAACCGACTTGCAAGAGCGTGTTGTTGGTGTGGAAGACCAGATCAAGCAACTCGTCATCGCGATGCAACAAATGTCCGCTGAGATCAAAGCTCTCCGGTCGGTTCCCGTTTCGCCATCCCTCGAAGCATCAATCCCAAAGCAGAAAATCAGAAAGAGTGTCGATGTTGACGGAGATGATGATATTCCTGATTTAGAAGATGACCCCGTCCAGATCATCGTCAACAAAGACAAACCTGATGAACGGGTCAATAAACTTGAAGAAAGAGTGAAGCAGCTGGAAGGTTCGCAAGATTCACCTTCGATCGATCTGTCCCTGTACTCACAGATCAAAATCCCAAAGAAGTTCAAAATGCCAGATTTTGACAAGTACAATGGCACCACATGTCCAAAAGCCCACCTACAGCTCTATCACGTACAGATGACTTCGTACGTTGACAACGAACTCCTGATGATCCATGCCTTTCAAGCAAGTTTGACGGGTCCTGCTTTGAACTGGTATCTCATGAAGAAGATAAATGGCCTCAAAACTTGGAAAGAAGCCAATGAAGCATTCTTGAAGCAATACAGATTCATAACGGACATCATTCCTACCCGTGATGATCTCGAACGTGCTCAAATGAAAAAGACTGAGTCCTTCAAAGACTATGCTATCAGATGGAGGAATTTAGCTGCTCAGGTTGTCCCAGAACCCATAGACAGTGAGTTAAAGAGGATGTTCGTGAAAACTCTCCCGTTCGAATACCGTAATCGGATGGTTACCATTCCGGCTGACAACTTCAACCAACTCATCCCCATGGGCGAACAAATTGAAATAGGGCTGAAAGATGGATGGTTTGTCGAGCCGTCCTCCTCGACCAGAAGATTTGGTGCGAGAAAAGAGAAAGAACCGGCAGCTGAAGTGAATATGGCTTATAACCAGCCGAGCCGGCGGAATGCTAACTCCGCCCCAGCAATCCAAGTAGCAGAAGCTCAGCAACAAAACTCGGGTCGTCAACCTTTTCAGAGGAGGAACAACAGGAGGCAATTCACCCCCCTCCCCGGATCGTTGTCTCAAGTATTGACAGTGCTCCAGAAGAAAGGCTTGCTTACTACTGAGCCAAAGCGACCCAATCCCGAGCAGTTCTATAACTTCGACCCGTCAAAGAAATGTGATTATCACATGGGTGAGCTGGGACACTCAACCGATGATTGCTATGCCCTCAAGCACCGAATCCAGAACCTCCTAGATACGAAGGCTTTCTCATTTCAACCTGCTAAGCCAAATGTTCAGAGCAACCCACTCCCTGATCACGCAGGCAATGTGAATGCTATATTTAGCTTCGACGCTGGTCGAATCAAGAATGTTAAGGTGTATACTACTGACGTCTACGGTGAGTTAGTGAAAGCCGGTTGTTACCCGAGTAATGAAGACCTTCCCCTTGCCATCATGAGAGAAAGAATCTCAAGGATGGTAGAAGCTGGGATGATCGTTTATGCTGACCACACTGGCATCGTTTCTACTATCTCTGAAGTGGTTATTAATTGGGAGGAGGAGTTTGCTTCGTTGAACACCGGGAGCGACGAGGGCGACCCTCTGCTTGAAGACATGCCTCCGCTTGAAGACGCGTTCGATAATGAAGAGATCATTGTAAGCACGCCTACAACTGATGAAGGGATAGTGATCGAGATACCTCAACCGTATGAGTACAGTGATAACAAGGCGGTTCCTTGGTCCTACAGTCTCGATGTCGACTTAGTTACCAGATCTGGGCATTCCTATGGCCAAGCTAATGCTCAACCTGCAAAACCTGTTACTGATGAAGAAGCCAAGGAATTTCTAGCTGTGATTAAGGCTAGCGAATACAACATAGTTGAACAATTGCGCAAGCTGCCCGCGCAAATCTCTCTGCTTGAGTTACTCCAGACATCTGTCAAGCATCAGAAGGCCTTAATGAAGGTGTTAAGTGAAGTCCACGTGCCAGAGACGATCGATCATGACAAATTAGAGGAATTTGTGGGTTCTATACTCCTCAAGGACCTCATAGCCTTTTCAGATGAAGAGTTCCCTCTGGAAGGGAGGGGGCATACCAAGGCACTCTACATTTCTGTCAAATACAAGGCCTCGCATGTAGCCCGGGTACTCATCGATAATGGATCAGCCTTGAACATCTGTCCTCTGGCAACTTTACACCGGCTCAAGATAGATCCTTCTAAGATAAATTCTGCGAAGACCTCCGTTCGAGCCTTTGACGGAACGAAGAAAGAAGTGATGGGAGAAATCCACCTTGACATACAGATCGGACCAACGGTGTTTAATGTCCTATTTCAAGTGATGGACATTCCCACTGCATTCAATTTTCTATTGGGTCGTCCATGGATTCATACTGCCGGAGCTGTGCCATCCAGTCTACATCAGAAGGTGAAGTTCGTTGTGGAGAGAAAGTTAGTCACGGTCCACGGTGAAGAAGAGCACCCAATTTACCACGCAACGGCTATCCCCTATGTTGAGCCTGATTGCAAAATAGAATCGAGCTATCAGTCGCTCGAGCTCGTATCAACCATACATGCGTCTAGAGGATCATCACCGCCTATTCCCGAGGTGTCAAATGCTGCAGTCATGGTTGGAAGGGTAATGATCTCTCATGGCTTTACTCCGGGTGAAGGCCTTGGTAAAAATGGTCAAGGTATCCGCCAACCGGTGGAAGTTTCTCAGAGGCCCCGCATTACTGGGTTGGGATACCTGGGGTCAAGTGAGCCAAATAATGGGGCACGTGGACGTGGACGTGGACGTGGTCGAGGTCAAGGTCGAAGAGACGGGCAGAATAGACAGCGATTCGAAGAAGAGCCAAATGGTGAAGAACGTGGGCGTCGAATTACCCAAAATAACGGAAAGCTTGGGCGGGGTAGGTTGCTTCCACACATCCGCACCACATTCCCGGGCCCTGCAAAAATGATGCATGAAGAGAAGGAGGTGATCGACACTTTGGGGCAACCAAGCGGCAAGTTCGATTATTATGTGAAATACTCAGCACCCCCGAGCTTCTATGTTGACCCCTGTGACATTGTCCCGGATGGATGGGGAGGTATGGATGATCCAACACCTCTAGTGACAGAAGATCCTGATGATGCAATGGAGGGAATCACTGCCCTGTTCGATGATTTCTTCATTGGAGCTATTGAGGAAGGACCGTTGGAGGAAATGGGCATTGGCCCGCAAGAGTAACACATTTACTTTTTTCGCACACTCCCCTACGCGGGAATTTTTACTGCTTTTTAGGACTTGCCCCGTCTCGGGAGCTGCTTTTTAGTACTTTTCATTTCTAGGATTTGATTGTTGCAATTTCCATTCTAATAAATGTAATTCATTTGGTGATAATCAATGAAATTACAAGTTATTTTCGTTTTGAGGGCATGTTGAGGTACATCAAATCAGCCCGGTGATGATATCCAACCGATAAAATAAAATATAGTCCAAGGAGAATTCTGAGGCCTGGGCTTCTTCATGCTTCCTCGTGTTAAAACCTTTTTGAAAAGAATTTCAAAAAAAAAATCAAAAGAAATAAAAATACACTGTTTAGCCCTATTTGTCCTTCTGAACCCTCTACTTTATGTTTCAGGGGTAACTCCATATTCTCTTGTGTACGGTATGGAAGCAGTGCTACCTATTGAGGTTGAAATTCCTTCATTACGTATTCTTTCATAGGTACAATTGTCAGAAGCAGAATGGATGCGACAGAGGCATGAGCAGTTAAACTTAATTGATGAGAAGCGATTGAGAGCCATTTGCCACGGTCAAACCTATCAGCAGAGGATAGCTAGATCCTTCAATCAAAAGGTGCGTCCAAGACACTTCGAGGTAAATGATCTAGTCTTAAGAAAGGTACTGCCAGT
The DNA here is from genome assembly GCA_031216405.1 of Syzygium malaccense. NCBI lineage: Eukaryota > Viridiplantae > Streptophyta > Magnoliopsida > Myrtales > Myrtaceae > Syzygium > Syzygium malaccense. The sequence goes on along the minus strand of CM062260.1, from coordinate 18,503,146 downwards.
CTTTTCTGTTCCTGGAGGAAAATTTGCCCCAAACTACATTGGTCCGTATGTGGTTAAAAAGGTGCTTCCTGGAGGTGCCCTGATTCTCGCAGAAATGGATGGTCGTGAGTTTTCCACTCCTGTTAATTCTGATGCTGTGAAGATATATTATCCCTGATAAGATTTAACATTTTTGCGGCGGAAGTTTTCAAAGTTTGGTTTTATACTCTGAATTGCAAACATTGCATTTATGAATAAATGGTTTCAATCAATTTCAAGTTAAGATGTTTGCATTGGCTTTAATTTCTACATGGTTATTTGTCAACCTGTATCATTGACCTAAAAGGGGGAATCTATTTAGACAATATGATAATTCACGAGGAATGAATTGAATGTGTTGAATAAGGTACATCGGGATGATGAAAGGCAAGCCATATCCTATACACAGTCCCGTGCACTAATCCCCAGCGAGTTGAGTGGAAAAATTCCATGTCTGCAAGGTAAAGGGTTATCTCGCAAAAGGTACGGCAACTGAAATGACGAGAGGCAGTTCATTTCTCTATCCCAAACACTACAGGTTATCCATTGTTTCGCCACTTTGAGCCTAAACACTTGGAGAAATTCATTCAAATTACCCCTGTCAAGAACCACCCCACATCGGGGCAAACTGGAGGTAAGTCAACGTCATAAGGTGAAAAATGAGTAGAAATTTTCATGCTCTCACTTGCATCAATCTTCGAGTGTTGCTTTTTCAGATGAATTCACGTAAAGTTCAAGTGCCTTAGGATGACGAAGAGCATTTCTTTCTCTATCCTATACACACTTTATCCTTTGTTAAGCCCAATTGAGCCTGCAAATTTATTTCTTAAACCCAGTTGGTGATCATCCCCCACACTGGGGCAAGGCAAAAGTCATCATTGTTCAAGCAGCATATTCGAAGCGCCGGTGAAAGACGAAGACCCTGAGAGTCCAAATGTTAGTCATTCGGTCAAAACAAGCCGAAGTGTGACTGGCCAATGTATGCATTATAGACAGTGTGTGTCAAAAGTCAAAACAAAACAAAACAAAAAGAGAGAAAAAAAAAACTAGAGGGCATGAAAAAGCAGTATGCCTGGTAAAAGCAAGACTGATGCCCGTGAAAGAAGAGAAAAGAGAAGAAAAAATGGAGAAAAGTGACCACTTTAGAAAATGTTGAGATGTGTCAAAGTCACAAAAATATCCAGAGTCTTAAGGAATCAAGTGATGAATTCTTGAAGCCAATGGAGCATTTACCGAGAAGACAATCCCTGGTGAAGAAGAAGACCGGTGACAATGCCGAGATGATCACCAACTTATTCACCCCAATTATACACATTTTGAGCCTTATGATCCATTCATTTCTCAACCCATGAGCCTAGCCTGCGTTACGTCCCTTGCAAAGTCTCTTCAGATTAGGGCACTTGAACTAACGTAGAGTTTCTGATGTTTATAAGCTTAGCTCGAAGAAGTGCGAGCAAGTCCATTTCTATCTCATTTTGCAGGGTTCTTGACTTGTAAACCCGGAGACAATTGCAGAGTATTTTCTTTCAATAGCCTCGACTCGAAGAGTCTCTTTTGCTAAGCCATTGACCAAGCCCATGTTATGGTCCTAACAAAGACCTCTCAGATTGGTAAAGTCGTACTGCTTGCGAGAATACTCGGACCCTTGTCAACATGATGATGGTGAGATGGAGCGATTCTCCATAAATCAGCCTTTCGATGAGAATGAGAGAAAGCCCTTTTAGACCGGAAGTCCCTCATTCGACATTTTCAAGATATCCGCTTGTGAGTTCGGATTGTCTTGTCATGATTTTTCCCCAGCGAAGTTTGTAATGCTGATTTGACAAAATCATCGTGCATGAAAATCAGTTGAAATCATCGTGCATGTGTATATGTATTCTTGACAATGTGCGAATGCGTATTACATGTTACTTAAAATCGTGTCTAACAGGAGACACACCTTCAGAGTTGGAGATGTCACCAGGTAAGTATATCTCTATCCCTAAGATATCTATGACTATCTAGGTATCCCTAACCTGTTCAAGCAATTGTCAGGTCCCACATTTGATCATTTTTGTGATCTCTAGATGCCTTTGATTGTGTTCAGGTGTCTATTGATCAAACCTTTTCAGGTACTTCTGATGATATCCAGGTACTTTGTCAAGGAACTCTTGAACACTTGGGCTAGCCCCTTTTGTTCATCAAATCACAGATTTTCATACAATTTCGAGAAGATTCCCCCGTTACATGACTATGAGCAGGTATAGGCATGGCGGCCAAATCTTTACATATGAGCAGGTATATGTAAAGGTCGGAATATTCTTCCCAAGTATCAGGTATTCCCCCGCTACTCACCTATGAGCAGGTATAGGTGAAGCGGCCAAATCTTTATATATGAGCAGGTATATGTAAAGGTCGGAATATTCTTCCCAAATCTCAGGTATTCCCCCGCTACTTACCTATGAGCAGGTATAGGTGAAGCGGCCAAATCTTTGCATATGAGCAGGTATATGTAAAGGTCGGAATATTCTCTCATTATCTCAGATGTTCCCCCGCTACTCACCTATGAGCAGGTATAGGTGAAGCGGCCAAATCTTTGCATATGAGCAGGTATATGTAAAGGTCGGAATATTCTCTCAACCCCAGGTGTTCTCCCGCAGTTCACTTATGAGCAGGTATAAGTGAGGCGGCCAAATCTTTGCATATGAGCAGGTATATGTAAAGGTCAGAATATCCTCTTGATTTCAAAAGTTTTCCCCGCAATTCACTTATGAGCAGGTATAAGTGAAGCGACCAAATCTTTGCAAACACCTATGGAGATGTATAGGTAGTTTGTAAGGATCGGAACTATTCTCACGAATCCAGATGATGATTGGATACGTTGAGCTTTCTTCGTGTGTTTTGACTTAACTGCAGATCACCGAAATTCATCAACGCATATCAGGCAAGACCTATGGGACTAAGCCCATACATTTGCCAAAAAAAAAAAACAACATACAAGTTGAAGTTGTGCCTCGAATTGCATTATCTCGTTCCTGTCAGGTAAGTAATTCCAAGTATGTTTTCTACTCATGTCAGCATGCATCATTTCTTAATGCATTGTAAAATGGGATTCATAATCCCGACAAAAACAACATTCATTGCACTTTCATGGTTGAAATTTAGGTATCATTTAGTCTTTGAATGCAACCTCTACGAGCTCACCTTCAAAGAGGGGCAGCTGTTGACACCTAAATTTTGGCACATCACTTAGTGTAATTTGCATAGAAAATTAGGGATTAAATTTTTAACCCCTAAACAAAAAATACTTAAATTGCATAACATATAGTTTAAATTTATTAATTGCATTTTGCATCGAACTGGCGGTGACGAACGAGCTTAAATTTCATCGAACGGGACTCGGCTCGCTTGAAATGCAAGGGCCGGGAATTACAAGTCAAACGGGCTCGGTCGTTTTAATTTGAACTTAATTCAGCCCATTATCATTAATTAATTCAGCCCATTTAAATTAAATTAAGCCCAAGCCTAAGCCCATTAGGACTAGAAAGCCCATCTAATTGACCTAGATTAACACTATATATACATTATTAGGTCAGGATTTTAGAGGGGGGTTTTCTTAGATTTTCAGATCAGAAAATTTTTAGAGTGTGAGAGTGAGAAAGAGAGAGAGAGGAGGAAGACTCGCGCGACGCCACCGCTGCCGCCGCTCCTTGCCGCGCCACCGCCTGCTGCCGCGTGCTGCCGCCTCTCCCTGCCGCGCACCGCTGTTCCCCGCCTGCTGCTGCGTTGCTGCCGTCGCGCGCGCCACCACCGCCGCGCCCCGCGCACCGCCGCGCCCCCACCTGCCGCTTCCCGCCGACGCCTGCTGCCGAGCGCCGCTCCCTGTCGCGCCCGCCGGTGCCGCTGCTGCTTCCCACCGACGCTTGCTGCCGCCGCGCCTCACGTCCCGCGCGATGCCGCCGCCGCTGCTGCCTCACGTCCCACGCAACGCTGCCGCTGCTGCTGCCCCGCCGTTGCTGCTTCCTGCTGACGCCGCGACCTCCGCTGCTGCTTCCCGCCTGCCGCTGCTGCTGCCGTGCATCACGCCGTGCGCCGCCGCCTTGCTGCCCTCTGCCGCTGTGCGCCACTGCCACTGCTGCCGCCGGAGCCGTCGCACACCGACGCAGCTGCTGCCGCTTCCCCGACGCGCGCCACCGACGCCTGCTGCCGCCGCGCCTCACGCTGCCGCTGCCGTCCTCGTGGTCGTGCCATCGCCGGTCCGCCGTCCGCCGTTGATCCCGGCACCGCGCCGCCGGTCCGCCGTTCGTCGTTCATCCTGATCCGCAAGTTCGAATTTGGAAATTATCTGCAAATTAGGTAATTGAACATTATCTGATATTTTTCAGAATATTTAATTTATTAATTTGTGTGTTTGAATATTGCGTGAATATCGTGTGGAATATTAGATATGTTAGGATAATTATCTGATATCCACAATATTTTTAAAATATTCAAAATTAGGAAACTTTCCTAATTCAGCAACGTATCTGGACAACTATCAGACCTTATCCCTAAGGTACGATACGTGGCGATACGGAAAATCATTATCCTATCCATAATCACTTGGGTACGATAATGATTTTTATCTGCTTTCCAAATTTGAATGATCGACTTTCCGTCAATATCTGTAACCCTATAGATATGACTGATAGTTCGATTTTTGTGCCTAATCCGAGTTTGAAACGAATCTTGTGGATCGCGTGGTTATTTTAAATGTGGATGATATCTCTGTTTAAATTGTCTTTCCTTTTCAAATAAAAAAGAAAATTAAAAAAATATCAGTTAGGATTTGAATTTGAGTTTTGCATGTTTAGGAATCCTAAATATATCTAGACGATAGAGTAATTATTTAATTTAAATTAGGACTTGAGATAATCTATTTCCTAGTTTAAATTAAGTAATATTCTAATCTTAATAGATTATTTAGGTTATTTTTTAATTCCGAATTTTCATGAAAATCCAAAAAAGAATGAATTGTTTTATGGTAGATTAGGATAGATTGCATTCTTAATTTAAGTAATTTATTATTTCGAATTTTCACAAAAATCCCAAAAATAAGTCATGTTAAGATATGTTAAGTCATCATAGGTTGCATGTTAATTTAGGCATATTTTTATTCCGAATTTCATTAGAAAATACCAAAAATAAATCATTTGCCCGTCATCAGAATTAGGTCACGTCGTCGCATGACATATAGTTTGCATGCTAGGTTGCATTACTTGCATGTCATTTTTGCACGTCATTACATATAGGTTAGCTTTCATTTAAATAAGCGAAAATCCGAAAATTGAGTGAATTCCTTGTTAATTAGAAATCATATTAGGTTGTTGATGTGATTTTCTAGCTAACAATGCAGATGCTTACGTTGCTTCGAGGTAAGTAATTCTTCCAACTTGCAATTTATTTAATGCTTTCTTGGGTGTTAAATTGGTGGTTTGCGTACCCGCATGAACACCTCACATGTTAGTGACTAAGTTAAAATGGATCCAAATTGTTTGCCAAAACATTTTTGAAAAGAAAAGGTACCGAAAGGGCGTTAGACTAGATCTAGCGTAATCAAGTCCCCGAGCTTAGAATCTCTGGTTCGTAGGAATAAAACATATCTCCCTATGTTTTATTTAGGTTTCTAATCGACCTACCACAAATAGATTAGTGGCGACTCCGAGCATGAAAACATTTGCATGTTAAAAACTTAAACCCTAAGTTGCGAATTGGTAGGGCTTGGGAGGGCCCGAGTTAGGCTTATTCTTAATAATCCATTAGCCTGGGAAAAATTTTAGGTCGCGACAAGGGGTCAATCCAATGTTCAGTTGGCGAACAGAGTGGTCAATCCAATGTTCAAAGGGTACCCTAACAATCATAGGTACATGAATTTTTGGAACCGGACATGGGTAGAATATACCTACCTGGGTGTGTTCTTGCCTCTTAAGGGTGTGTCTCCTGTCAGACAAACTTTCTTTTGTGCAAAGGCATACGCATTCATAAGAGAAATAGACAACTGAGGCTATTCTAGAATATCGTATGAAATATCTTGGCCAGCAAGCCCAGATGCTTTTCTTTTCCAAAGGAATACCCAATTTGCCCCCTGGGTAATTTGAGAAGAAATCTGATGAAATACCTGGGATTTCTTACCCGGAGGTTGAATGCATCATCTGCTGAATACCCGACCTTTTTTCGAGGCATCTCTTTTGGGATGATAATGAGGGCTTCTCCAACGCCCGAATTTTGTGTTCTATCACTGGGGATTAGAACTCTGAGCTGTCAAAAATGATTAGCGCAAACATGCATGCATTGATCAAGAATAGACAAGTTAGGCTATTCTAGAATGTGTATTTGAAAATTCATGCATGATGATTTTGCCATGTTTGCATCACCAAAAATCCACCGAGGGTCAATCCAGACAATTTTTGCTCGCGAGGTGGACTTCTCGAGACGCTGAACGAGGGACCTTCAGTCAGAAAGGACTTTCCACTCGCTCTCACTGAAAAGGGTTGTTTGTCCCGTCCATTAATGCGGGAACATCGAAACACTCAATCTGACCTCTATCATATCAACAAGGGTCTGAGTTTTCTCGTAAGCGGTACGACACTGCCAATCTGAGAGGTCTTCTTCAGGGTCGTAATGTAGGCTTGGTCAATGGCTTAAAAAAGATGACTGTCCAAGTCAAGGTCATGAAAGAAAATATTTTACAATTATCTCCAGGTTTACAAGTCAAGAACCCTGCAAAAGAGATAGAAGTAGTCTTGCTCACACTTCTTCGAGCGGTATTTATAAACATTTGAAATTCCACGTTAATTCATGTGTCCTAGTCAGAAGAGACTTCATGAGGGATGTAACGTGGTTTGGTTCACAGGTTGAGAAACGAAATGATCGTTAGGCTCAAAAATGTGTGTAAGGGTGAGAATTGGTGATCATCTTGGCGTTGTCACCTGTCCTTTCTTCACCGCTAGGATCCTTCTGGCAAACTCCCTGGGTAATCTTGTGTTTTAGCATCTTTGACAACTTTTTCTTGAGGAGCTTCTGCGTCAAGCATTTTCCTGGATACCATTCTATCTCTGTCCCAATTGCTTTCTCAAGAATAGGTTCATCTTCGTCTGTCATGTGGCAGATCTTTGTCAAGACAAAGTTCCTAAAGTAGGAATTTACATTGAAGAAGAACTCAAGTTTAAACCCTTTGGGTCGTCTATTCTACACCACTTAATGTCTTTGAGATATTTGAGAGCGCTTTCATCGCGCTCATAGATCTCATTCATGGGCATTGGCCTTGCTTTTACCAGGCACACTGCTTTTTTATGCCCCAAATTTTCAGCATTTTTTGTGTTAGGACTAGCCTAAACGAGTTTGAAGTCCTCATCTTGATTCGATGCTTTGGGACCCTGATGCTCAAATTGTGGTGACTTTTGCTTTGCCCCAGTGTGGGGGGATGATCACCAATTGGGTTTGTATGAAATGAAATCGCCGGCTCGATTGGGCTAGCAAAGGATATAAGTGTATGGGATAGAAAAAGAATTGCTCTTCATCATTCTAGGGCACTTAAATTATCGTGAGAGTTCATCTGCAATAAAAACACTCAAAGATTAATGCAAGTGAGAGCAAGAAAACTTCTATTCATCTTTTCACCTTGTGCGAGCTGTTGCAGCTGATGATGATAGAAAATTTTAGATATTACAAACTCCTCATCCATCTTAGTGAAAACATCGCTGTTATCAATAAGATATTGTCATTTTGGACAGGCTTTAGTTTGCTGCTCCTCTCTTGACAAAGCCCTCTTAGCCTCGACCGTCCGGCCGTCGATGGTGTGCTTGTCTAGGAGGACTCTGTCGAGGATCGCCGGACCTCAAGCTGCCCCAATGTGGGGTGGTTCTTGACAGGGTTGATTTAAAAGAAACCGCTGATTGTATGGGCTCAAATGGTTAAGCAAAGGATTAATGGTAGTGTATGGGGCAGAGAAATGAACTGCCTCTCGTCATTTTGGCTACCGTACCTTATGCGAGAAATCCCTTTACCTTGTAGAAATGAAACCTTTTCGCTCATCTTGCAAGGGTTTGGTACTTGAGAATGTGTATAAATCAAGGATTGCCTCTCATCATCCCGACACACCTCGTTCAATACATCGGAGCAGTTCGACACCATTCGTCGAATTGTCAAAATTTTCTCAGGGAATTGGTAAATTAAACAGGTAAAATTACCATGCAAAATTACTTTCCACGTAATGCACTTGAGGAAGAAAATAGTATCGATTTTCTTTGATTATTTCTTCCTTCTTGTTTCTTTCTACTCTTATGAGAAGAGTTTTTTAGGGAAAGAAATACTTACCTATGCTGCAATAGTAGAGCAAACCTGCAAGGTAATAAGGAAAACAGTATTAATGAACAGTTCTTTGAGGGACAGGAATTAGGAACGATACAACATTACCCTTCGTGAATCCCTTCATTTGAGATTAAACTGACAACTCCTTGAGTTTTCTCGGATGTTGATAATTCCCTTCTGACAAAAACATGAGTTTATGTTAGAAATGAGGCGATTGAGGGTAAATCGAGAACGATACAAATTACCCTTTTTTCATTTTGCCTTCAAAGCTAGCAGAGTCTTTTCTTCTCTTTACTTTGTTCAGCCTTCTCTGCCTCAATCTGCTTCTTCATACTCTTGGTCTCGAAGCTCGAATGAAATCCTCTATTATTAGGGATGCCTCCAAATAGAGGGTTCTATTGTCAACGCCTGCTGTGTCAATGCGGCTCCGGTATGTTGAGGAGTTTCTCGGGAATCATATGATGATTCCTGACAGGCACAGAGCATGCGCAATTGCTTGCATGGGGAACTTCGCGGCAAAGCTAATCTCTACTTTAAAGGTCTTTGACGGGCATGGGCGTGACTACCATCGAGACTTCTGTGGTTGTCAAGATTGGCTTCGACGTCATTTTGTCATATGCCAAGTCCTTTCCAGCTGCTTGCATCATGAGTGTTGTTTACTCAATTTTGTCCTATATAAAAGGAAAAGATATGTCATTTCTACGCTAAAGTGAATAAACTTTAGGAACGAAATACATCCTTTTTGATGGACTGGGGGATTGCATGCCCCCTAGTCTACTCCTCCAATTGAGCACTTCTTCGTCGGGTTTCATTCGAGAAGTCCTAACATTGGTGTTCCATCCGGCTTGCTAGTACGTCAGAGTCTAGCATGTTTCCCAATTCCTTATCTGCAAAAGAAAAGGGATAGAATGTCATTTCCAAAATTTGTTGAAGAATGAGACATACCTTTTCTTTAAAAGGGGTAATCTTTTCTTGATCTGTCCCTGATTTTTGTACGAGATGATGTTTCGCTCATCATGGAATCAGGGAGTGTTCAGTATTCTCATTGACTGTCTGGGGCTGATGTCACCCACTAGTAATAATGAGATTTGCCCCATGCTTCACTTGAAGATTGGACGATCTTCGCTTGGACTGCCCCTATTAGATGAGTTGGTCCGCTAACTTCATCAGGGTCTGATGTGCGCTTCAGTTTGTGTCATTTTCAAATGTCCCATTTGTAACAAAAAATGAGTATGCTCTGAGACACGCAGTGAGCAAGTTAGAAAGACAAACAAGACTATGAACAAGTATGCTTTTTCACCACCATTTTTGACCTTTTGAAAAATGATAAAACATTTGTTTTATTTTCAAAAGCTTAGAAACGAGGAAACATGAGGAAGCCCGGGCCTCAGAACACTTTCCTTTACATGGCTGGATATCATCAACGGGCCGGTTTGGGATACTCCCTCATGCCCTCAAAAACATTATTTATTTATAATACATGGATTTACAACCCCAAAAGAGGGAGAGTTTAAAAAGACATTTCTTCCAACAGAAATGACGACAAAAAGCAAAATACAAGGATAACCCCTTTTCCAGGGATTCATGCAAAAGGATGAGAGGAGTTCTACTCAAGCAGGTTTGAGCTCATTCTCTTCACCGGTCTCGAATGAGAAAATCCCGGTATCCAGCAGGTTTTGAATTCGGTGTTTAAGAGTATAACACCCATCAGTTGAATGCCCTACCTCGCCCATGTGATAATCACATTTTTCAGACGGATTGTGGTTTGAAAAATTCTCAGGATTAGGTCGCTTTGGTTCAGTGGAAAGCAGTCCCTTTTCCCGGAGAATAGGCAGGATCTGAGACATAGGCAAAGGGAGTGGCGTGAACTACTTTTTGTTATTTCGCCTTTGGGGCGGCTTGCGGCTTGAGGCCGGTTTTTGTCCACTGCTCATTTGAATCATTAGGGAAGGACGAACGGTTTGGGTGTATGCAACGTCCGCATCTGTTAGGGGTTCTTTCTCCTTCTTCATGTCGAGTTTCTCGCTTGTGGAAATGGGGTCTGTGAACCATCCCTCACGCAATCCCATTTCAATTCGTTCACCCACAGGAACAAGACGATTAAGGGACTCAGCGGTGGCACCAACCAGGCGGTGTCTATATTCGTACGGAAGGGACTTTATGAACGACTTTACTTGTTCATGGTCAGTGAGTTGTGGGGTAACCTGGGCAGCCAAGTTTCTCCATTTGGTGGCATATTCTTTGAAGGACTCACTCTTCTTCTTCTCAGCGCGTTCCAGATCGTCACGAGTAAAGGTAATGTCGAGGTTAAATTGATATTGCTTGAGGAATGCATCAGCAACATCATCCCAAGACTTAAAAGCATCCACATCCCTCGACATGTACCATGTCAAGGCTGGCCCCGTCAAACTTGCTTGAAAAGTTTGAATCATGAGGGGTTCATTATCAACGTACTGGGTCATTCGCACATGGTATATGTGCAAATGGTGTCTGGGACATGAAGTGCCATCATATTTCTCGAATTCTGGCATCTTGAACTTTTCTGGTACTTTGACCCGTTTGTATATAGACAGGTCAAGTGGGACAGCATGCTGCGGGCCTTGTAGCTGTTTCAGCATTTCCTCGACCTTTGCAAGGCGTTTGTCATGCTCTGTCATTGGTGCAGCTTCAAGTTCAGGTTTCCTGACAGCAAGGGGAAGCGGATCGTCCTCTAGCGGGGGCATTTTACTGTCTCTGGCGGAGGCTTTGTCTTTTCCAGTAGACGGTGGCGATAACACTACCTCAACTGCTGCAGGCGTGGGTGTAAGTTTGCCCTGAATGGATTCCACCTGCTTTGCAAGATTTTGAATCGCATTGAGGACCATCTTCATCTCGTCCTCCATGTTATTGAGACGGACGTTTTCTTCGGCCATTTTTTAACTACCTGAGAAAACGTTGAAATGAATGAGTATAATGCCCAATAAAAAATCACTTTATGACTTAGTCATATTATTATTACATATTTTCTTTATTTGCAAAGAAAAAAAAGAGAAAAAAGGGTTTTATTAATATCAACATTACAAACGGCGTCCCCGGGATTCGAACCCCGGTCGCCTCGGACCGTTACGCCTCACACCTGGATACCACTGGGCCGAAGGCCGCGATGGTGTCTCAAAGGGGCAAAAAATTTTATTTAAAGTATAAAAAGCGGCCCGAGTTATATTAACACTAGCACAACCCAAAAATACTTTTAAGGAAGAAAACCAAAACCCCTGAACCTAATTACTAGGAAATATAAAATATAGAGGTTTTTAACAAAAAGGCGCTCCTCCCGAATACTCATTTTATAAACGATGGGGAAATCACGGTCTCTTGGAGTCGCTTATTTTTATGGACAATTTCCGCAATAAGCGTATCCCTCGTATATAAACTGTAATCAATGAGTGGCCCATCAGTGATAAAACAATTAAACAAGTAGGCCGTATAAAAAATGAGAAGGGATAGAATATATACCTTTCCTTAAACCATGGCAATCACAACGACATGCACATGAGGAGTGAGGCTCGATTTCTATCTAGACTGGCTCAGCAAAATGAGATCAAAAGGGTGCCTGACCGTCGCAATCTCGCGTTGGTGTCAAGTCCTTTTAACCTCGGCCAAATCGAAAGGAATATCTTATAGTCACGCGAATAGCGGCTAAAGATATTTCTTTACGATTTTTTAGAAATAAATTTCGGGGAAAAGAAAGGCAACCTCTACATCGCGGGCTCGCGTTCGAGGTCGTATCTTTCTTAACACCATCCTAAAAAATCCTATTGCGGCCCAGGTCCGGCAGCGTGGTTGTGTGTGCAATAGTGTAGTGCTAAATCATTAAAGCATGCACAACAATTTATAAACAATCAATTTGAACCTGCAAAAACAAATAACACCTTAATGTCAGGATCATACCTGGAATCCTTGCTGCCAAACAAAAATTATTTTGAACAGGATAAAAATTTTGGCCTAAGTCCGCTTTTTAAAAAAAATGCAAGTCCCCAGCGGAGTCGCCAGTCTGTCGCGACCGAACCTCCCGCGAGCCTCTTTTTCGGATGACATGCAAAAAGAAGGAGGGCTCGCCTGGTACGTGCTAAGTCTAGGTTCAGGACTTAACTCGGGCTCTCCCAAGCCCATACCATATCGCGACTTAGGGTTTAAATTTTTAACATGCAAATGGTTTATACCAAGGAGTCGCCACTAATCAATTTGGGGTAGGTCGATTAGAAACCCAAATAGAGTGACGGGAGAATCACCCTATTCCTACGAACCAGAGATTAACTGGATTCGGGGACTTGATTACATTAGTTAGATAACTAATGCCCTTTCGGTACCTTTCTACCCTGTTCATTTCATGAAAATATTTGTCAGGCAATTTGGATTGATTTTAGGACCTTTCTCCTAACATGTGAGGTGATCAAACGAGTGCATAATCAGAAATGATCAGCAGTCAGGAACACGACAATTCATGCAGCCTAAGGTTCTAACCTTAACTAAGTCAGATGACAAATACAACAGCTCGTGCAATTGTATTAAAAAACATGCATAATAACAACGCAACGGTAATAAAAATAACATGCGAAATACCACCGCGTAACTCAGGCTTGTCTAATTTAAATAAGACAATAACATGCACAATAATATAACAATGGATTAAAACACTTATAAAAAAAAAATTTATAAAAAATTTGATTTTTTTTTTCGGAAAAGAAAAAAAAATATCGAAAGAAAATAAAATAAAACCTGTTTTAAAAAAAATTTAAAAAATTTTTTTTAGAATTTTTTTAAATTTTTTAATTTTTTTTATTAAAAAAATTAAAAATAAAATAAAAATAAAATAAAATAAAAAAATAATATAATATTAACCGGGTCGGGTCGGGTCCGACCCGGGTCAACGGACCCGACCCGGGCGTTGACCCGAGTCGGTTCGGCTAAGCCGGGTCGGGCGGAATCGACCCGGGTCAACGGATCCGACCCGGGCGTTGACCCGGGTCGGATCTGTCGATCCGGGTCGGTCGGAACCGGCCCGAGTCAACGGATCCGACCCGGGCGTTGACCCGGGTCGGATCTGTTGATTCGGGTCGGACCCGACCCGAACAAACAGAACCGGGGGGGACGCCGGCGAGGCCAAAATTGGCCGTCCGCCGGCCGGCCCAGGCCAGCGCCGCCCCCCGAATCGGTACCTGGCACCACTATCAAGCCACGCCACTCACCTGAGCCGCCGTCGGACCGCCGTTCGCCGGCCGGCGATGAAACAAAAACCGGCCCCCGTTGAGGCATTTTGTCGAACGGTGGGCATGCACGGCAAAAATCAGCCGATTTCGACCTCCACCGGCGGCACGGTCGGCTCCGACGGCTGCGGCTGATGTTCAACTTTGAGTAGGGACCGCAACCGGCAACGGCATGGGCCGGAAATCGCACGAGTCGGCCGATGCGAGTCCCGGCCGGACCGCGTGCAAAAACAGGGAAAAACAGAGGAGGCTCTCGGCCGGGGGGCTCACCGGTCGCCGGCGCGTCTGGGTGATTTCCGGCTGGTCTGAGTGCGCCGACGACCACTGCTGGTTCTCCTTTGGCTCCGGCGTGACCTCGGTTTGCTCTCTCTCCCTCTCTATTCTCTCTCTTCTCTCTCAATCTCTCTCTGCTCTGTTTTCCTCTCAAACTGGCCGACCCGGGGCTCTCTCTCTCTCTCTGTGTCGCCGTGGTCGGCTCGGCGGCGGGAATGGATGGCTGAGGTACGGTGGCCGCCGGAGGCAATCTTTCTCTCTCGGCTCACTCTCTATTCTCTCTCTTTCTCTCTCTATCTTCACTCACCGGAGCTCCTCCAAAATTTTGCCGGCCCGGGGCTCCTCTCTCTCTCTGGCCTTTTATAGGCGGCGGCGACGATGACGATGACCATGACGGGCCTCCCCTGCGTCGGCGTGACGATGGCCTGCAACGGCCGTCGTCACCCCATGACTTCGGTGGCCATTTGCAGGCCGGGGCAGAGCAGGACAGGGGGGAACAGGACGCCGGGAGAGAGGAGAGGATAAGGGGGCTCCGGGAAATGGGGGGGACGGGACTGGCATTTAATGCCGGTCCTGTTGGCGTGCTCATCCGGCCCTGGCTGGCCGGATAGCGACGGCGAGGAGCGGCGCCGCCGTGCGTCGGCGTGACGATCGCGAACAGGGGAAGGACAGCGACGCTCGGCGGGGGGAGGAAGAAGGAGGAGAAGGGGCTGGGCCGGGCCAGGCCCAGTCCGTGCGGGGAGAGGAAAAAGAGAAATGGGGAGCGGGCTGGGCTGCGCGGAGGAGAGAAAGGAAAAAAGGAAGGGCCTTGGGCCCGCGGGGGGGAAAGAAAAGGGACCGGGCCGGGGGCCCGCTCGCGGAGGAAGGAAGGAGAAGGAGGAGCGGGCTGGGCCGGCCTTGGTCTGGCCCGATCAGATTTTTTTCTTTTTTCTTCTTCTTCTTTTTTTTTCTTTTTTCCTCTTTTTTTTTATCTTATTATATTTTTTAAGGATTAATTAAGAAAATATGCTCTAATAAGCCCTATTAATGCAAATGTGCCTAATTCTATATGCAATGCATTTAAATTGAAATATTTTTTTGTTTTAGGAATTAAAGAAAATTAATTCCTAAATTTTGTGCAATTAATTTTGGGCAAATAAAAAATAGGTGTCTACAACAATTATTTGCAAGGATAGGTCCCCAGGTCTTGATAGTCCGAAGCACTATTATCACGAGGATTGGCAAGTAATATCCTACTCAAATATTCATTATTTAAGTTATTTTAGTTGTTTACGGTTCAACTTGAGTTCGCAACATATAGATATAGATAGCTATTACTTTGCCCACCTTTATGACTTTATAATGAATAATTAATTAATATGTATGATGTGGTAATTGTATTCTTGTAGAAAATTTGTACACTATATATACAGTGTTATTTAGTCAGTCTTTGTTCTGTTCTCTGAGTTTGAATATTTAGACAAGAAGTAAGGCTCATTGAAAGATGAATTCATCTGATCTGCTACTCTTTGAATTTTAATTATAGCTGATTTACTTGGGTGGAAACTAAAAAAACATTTGGAAATTTTTGTCCACTCTATAACCTGTGTTTTTTTACCTCAATAGAAGTATCGATCATGCCGATGTGAGTCTCTCTCTCAATCGCAATGAGTTCAAGGTAAAACATTGTTGGACCATCAAAGAGAGAGAAAAAGGCCTTGGATCCAGTTTTTTTGTAATCTGACTCTAAAAATTGTTTCAAATGAGTTCACAAATTTTGTCAAATAGGTCACATAATTAAAGCACCACATTCATTTCCAGGACATGTTTGTATTGACACTTAAATTTTGGCTCACAAATTAGTCGTTCATCTCCTAAGAAAAATAGGGATCGAATTTCGTTGATAATGATATAATTTGCCGCTAAACAAAAATATCAACGTCGCATAATTTTACATTTTATATTCTTCATTGCATTTAGACATTAGAAACATTTAGGCTTAGCTATAATGCATTTGCATCAAGGGAAGCACGAGGCCGATCATGAACTCGTTTCTAATCGACCCGATAAACGGCCCTACATTAATGCGAAGTCTAGGCCTATTCTGTCATTTAAAGTCGAGCACACAAGCTCGGTCCCCTTCTCTCTCTCTCTCCAAATTCAAGCACTTTCTGTTCCCTCTATTTGTTTGACCGAAATGTCATTTAATCATGCCAAATATGACTCCATTTCTTGCCACCTCGGAATGTCGGACCATTTCAAGCAAAGCGGGAATCAAGGCATATGAGATAATGGGGATGCTGAAATTGACGAACGAAAGGATTAAACTTCGTGTAGGGGAAAGATTGAATTAGGTTTTGACTGAAATTAGGAGGAGGAAGCAGCTGGAGATCTCGGGCAGAAAGCAAAAGGAACAAGGCCCTCACGTTTTCTTAAAGCACCTGGAGCATCGCCAGACAAATGAGGATCTCCTCACTTGGTTTTGTTACGAAATTCAAATCGGCATTAGTATAAATATTACAAACAATACATAATTGTAAAGAAACGAAATTGCAATAACAAAGTTGGAATCGATACAAATGAATACCGAGGCCTGTGTTTGACACAGTTTCCTTAAAACATATTCGTTCCCTCCGGTACGCGACCGAGGTTACGCGAACGTCTGTCTCCCAGGATACAACGGTTGACAGCGAAGAAGAGAGCACGGCACTTCGAAGCTTCCGGCGAACTTGAACAAACTCGAAATGAACACTACCGAAAAACAGTGCAAAATGCAGAGAGAGTGCGTAAAACCAGAGGAAGAATGATTTCGATAAAAAAGGAACAGAGGGGAGAGCAATTCGGGAATAATAACGGACGATTAAATCTGCCGTTACAAAATCAATACGAATAACGGACGATTAAATCTGCCGTTATAAGATCAATACGAATAACGGACCATTAATTCTGCCACACGTTATGAAATTCGTAACTGTTTGAGTTGAAAAAAAAAAAGAAATCAGAAGGCAAAATTGGGTTCGTCGCGAGGCCCACTTTTCGGTCCTGCAATCGTGTACGCGGGATGTGCGCTCGCGCCCAAGTTTCAGCTTGTCGGGCGTCGGATTTGCACCCCCTGCGCCTACGCGCGAGGCAGAGAGTTTGTGCTATGATAGTTACCACTTCAAATAAGTGTAACTGTATATAAAGCACTCCATAACCTTCTTTCTTTTCCGATGTGGGACTAGTGTTTTCTACTTCCCACTTCCAACTCAAGGGTGTTCTTTGAGTATCAATTTCTCATTCATTTACCCATCAATTTATCCCATATTTCCAACAGGTTTTTCACCAAAATTCCTCGTCTGCAGATCTCCCTTCACCCATTCATTCTTCACGGGAACTCAAATGGTGCCGTGACACAAGAAATACTTTTGTCGGTTTTGTAAAAGGAGAACGCCAATCAGCAACGTAAAAAGAAGGACCGAAAGAGGAAATGGTAAAAGATATAGGAAAGGAAATGGAATTGGTGGCTCAGCAGAATGCGAAAAAGGACAAGAAGGATGTGGGAAGGCCGTGGGATGATGTAAACAAGAACAAACATGGAAGGGAGTGGGACAATCGGTGGAGGTGCACAATCGCTCACATTCACGCTTTCGTATCCATTCACTCAATCTTGCGCATCAGAAGCGGAGGAGACTCAGGCAAGAACGAGCGGCGCTTCCGTCGTCCACCGTTGTCCCCAGAGTCGTCTAAATTCCTCAGTTTACTCTGATCGCGTTTAACTCGGTTGAAGCCCAAAGTTATCTTCTCCAATCACGAAACTGACTGGTAGATTATGTGCGCATGTCTGAACCCCTCTTTGTTGATCCTAATCAGTTGTTCACTGCCGTTTCTTCATTGGGTTTGGCAGTCGAACCGTGGACATAGCGTTTGCAATAATCATGGATTTCTCTACATTGACACCTAGACGATTATGATGTCGCGCACTTGGAACACCTCAAGCTCACAAATAAATCGGGAGGCTCTCAGTTTAGAGGACAATTCAGCCACGCTCCCAAAGCAGTATTCAATTCACTGGGAACAAAGGAAATGGAAGCACCAAGGTAAGGAGAACTCTCGGCCATCAAAGGATGAAGCATCAATTCGCAACATATGATCAGTACATTGAACAATAACATACAAATCACTCCTACGCAATCCCAAATTGATCAATTAATTCATCATTGTCATCTCTCCGAGGCAAAACGTCGAACAGGCGGTGAGCATGAAGGGTGAGGTGTTATACGAACAGGAATTCCTATCAATTGGCTGAAGATGACAGAGAAAGAGATTCTCTCGGTGTGTGCGTTGTGTTCTTGCTTCGCTCAGTTCCTCAGCTCTCGCACGCGCACCAAACTTCAGAGAGTGCGTTGTGGTTGTTGTTGCTGTGAATGAATTCTGCTGCAGAGCGTGAAATTCATCAGCTCTAAAGGAATCTCCATCGCGTTAGACGACAGAGAGAGAAAGGACATGAGAGAAGGTTCGATCGGCGGTGGTGATAAGCGTCGTCGCTCTGCTCCGTTACGGCCGAGGCTTTGGTGGTTAGCGACGGAGATGTGACGGCGGCTGTTACTGATCGGAGATGGTAGACGATCAAGTTGACGGTGATGGAGCTGAACTTTATGGGTTGATTCATGCATATTTATTTCAGCACTTAGTTGACTTTCTTAGTTCAATTTTGTGTTTTGAAAAAAATAATAATAAAATTAAAGGAAAAGGTGAAAAAAAAAACAAAATAAATAAGAATAGATTGCATCTCCGTCGAAAAATACATCTAGGATTGCATGTGAGGGAACGGAAGCAGATTGCTTTACATTTAGATAGTATCAATTAGATTATTATTTCTGTATATCATAGTTCATTCTAGGGAAATAATTTATTTAGTATTCATACAGTACCTCGCGTTTGCATAATTAAGCGGTGGCTTATCTTGGAGAGTTTACATTGAGTTTCCATTTATAGCTCATGAGAGTCGTGTCCAGGCCTTAACAATAAGGCTTTATGAATTTTAATCGATATGATTTGGGTTCTTTATTTTTTTGCACCACTATATATTTTTTTTTGTTAATATTTATTATTGCGTGCTTGTTATTTTTGCTGCTCCAACGCTATGCATGATCATCTTTCACTTATTAGAGGATTTAGGGAAACAAAATTGATGAGACTGAGTGCAAACCTTTTAATTAAAGGTACTGAAAGAGCGTTAGATTAATCTAGCGTAATCAAGTGCCAGACTTGTGAATCTTCATATCGCAGACCTGACCTTCTAATTAATCCATAATAGGTTAGTGGCAACTCCTTAGTCTAATTTTAAATGAATAATTAATTGGAACAGTTAACTTGTGTTTAGTAAGGTTTAGGAGGATCCGTGTTAGGTGTAGGCCCCACCTATCCTCTTGAAAGTTGACATTTTGCACTTAAAGTACTACTTATCTCCGTTCTAGTTAAATATCCACACATTGCATTACGAGAGAGAAGAACTCCAAAATTTAACACAATCATACAAGCTTGAAGCCCCCAAAAAAAATGTATTACAAGATTTGCAGTTTAAAAAAAAATTGGAAGCAAATGAACACAAAGACGATATATCACCTGAGAAAGCCGAGGATTGCTGCCACATACCCCCACAATATAGCGTCTCGTGGTCCTCTCTTGATGCTACGACCGTGCATTGGCTATGGCTATAACACTAAAATATATTGATGAAATCTATTATGGCATGAAAATCTTCTGCCAACACTTGATTAAGGCAATGAAGAGATATTGATTGTTAAGCGTACATCATCTTCTTCATTGGCTTAAAAATGCGATATCAAAATTCAAAACAAGAATCTTAAATCCATTCCGCAAGATAAAGATATTCACCTGACCTGCATGTCGTCGTGTCTCTAAAGCAACAATTTAAGCAAATTCTAAAATCTGCAACATTCACGTCATCATTATAGTTAGGACAGTCCAAAGAGGTGAAGTAGACATACAAATTCAAAAGAAGGTGTGAGTGGAAACAAACCTCCAAAGGAGATGAGAGGAAGCGAGTATGCTGCCGATCAAGCCGATACACTCTTCTACCACCTCTTGAGAAATTATATAACCAAACTTTTGAACACTTGGTTGAATTTCGAGCAGGAGATTTGCTAATAGGCTTATATATATAAAAAAAAAAATTTGTAGGTTTTCAATTGTGATTTTCTTGCACATTTTTTCTAAGCACAACCCATTGAAAAAGTTATGTACGGTACACAACCTATGTTTCAAGTCTATTATAATCCACGCCTTTTTATTTCCCTCAGAATTTAGATCACGCCAAAACTTTAATATCATTGTAATAGCACTATGGACTATTATAAATATGGACTTATCAACTATGCATGCCTTTTGCTTATGCGTGGGTGGCCATGGACTCTAAACAGTAGTTCCATGTCTTGCTATGTTTGAGACGGGGGAGTAAGGAAAATTATGGGAGAAAATTTGAAAATTTCATGTGTTTTCTTTTTCTCAACAAACTTTAAAGTTTTTTTCATTTCCACCCAAACTTTCGTTTTCTCCATTTTCTTCATTTTCTTCGTTTTCCAAACATTAAAGAAGTAACTCTACCATCGTCGCGACCAACCTCTCGAGGGCCGCCTCGGGAGAATAGGTTTAGAGGCATTATGGGACCCTCCCAAAGTCCATATCTCGCGTGACATTAGTTGTTTAAATCTACATGTTCTATAGGAGTTGCTACTAGTCATAATTAAGGATCGGTTAGAAACTATAATCGAGATGTGAGAGTATTTTTAAGGATTGGGGACTTAATTACACTATTTTTTCAACTAATGCCCATTCGATACCTAAACTTAACTATTTGCTAAATAAAATGTCAGGGCAGTCTTTCACTAATCGAAAATTTTAAATTCCGCCCTAACCATTCTAAAAGGAAAAAACAACAAATAATGTATTTAAAGTGCGCAATCGAATGAAATAAAAATGGAAATGTATAAACAACGACCTGGCATCGTCTCTAAAGGAAAAAATAATAAAAAATTCCTAAGGTAAAGCCTTAAAGGCTTATTCAATTTTGGGTACAAATTTTATTCAAACCTAAAGTGTTTATTAAAAGCCCTAGGCTAAGAGAATTCTACATTTTTATTTTTTTCACATTTTTTTTGAATTTTTTGAATTTGTTATTTGTTATTTGTTATTTTTTATTTAGGGAAAAAGGACTCCGGACCGGGTCAGAAGAACCCAGTCTGATTAGCCGGTCTGACCTGGACCAAAAGGTCCAAGTTGGGTCTAAATTCGAACTGGCCCAATCCAGATAAAACCAACTTATCAAATTCCATCTGGCCCAGCTATCTCAGCCCACATCTTTCTCTATTTGGCCTAGCTTCCTTAGCCCACAACATCTTTGGTTCAGCCCGGTTTGCAACCTGATTCGGATCCGTTAATCGGATCTGACCCGAATATTTTATTTCCAGATTTTATTTCTTTTTTTTTATTTTCTTTTTCTTTTTTCTATTTCTTTTTTCTTTTCTCTTTTATTCTGGTCTTCTTCTTCCCTAGACCTGTATTGAGAGAGCTTCTCCACCGAAATATCACCAACACCGTTGGAAATCCATTACCACCGATTCTCTAACCCTCGCCATTGTCCATCTATTTCGACCACCGCCGAACTTCTGTTGACGAAAACTTATAGCGACCGTCATCCCTCGTCACCCATCGGCCACAAAAATAAACTCCGGCAACCAAATTCCATTTTACGGCCAACAAACTTCCGGCCACAACAACAAATCCTAAATCTAAACAAACAAGCAATTAAATGTGTGAAACAGAGATAGAAAACTAACGGTAGCAGCCTCAAGCTGTTGGGCACATCTCCGGCGAGGGGAATGAATCCGGCGAAAATTTCAACCATGGCCAACTCAGAGAAACATTAATATGCCACAAAAATCACAAAGAAATGTAGAGTAGTGAGCGAATAATCATTTTAGAACAAATCAAGCATGAACTGTGATTCAAACAGACATTTTCATTCACGGATTGATTCAACACTTCATTCACGCATTTCATCAAACAGCTAGGATGCAGTTTAAGAAGTACATTCCAACATGAGATTCAACGCGATTCTCGACTCAATTGTGATGCATAAAGACCTGAATCAACATATTCCATATCAACTCCATCTCAGTTCATCGAAATTCACTCAAAATCTTCACAATCGAATTCGGTGTTCTAAGCCTCCAACATCTCATTCAAGCATTTTAGTGAACAGTTGACGTACGATTTAAAACATGAATTCTAGACTCGGTTTCAGTGCAATTCTCGACTCAATGTTGATATATCACACTCCAAATCGTCATTATATTCTACGACTCAGCTTTAATATCACAGGATTTGTCCACAATCTCATCAATTCATTCCAATACTCTCAAACTCAATAAATGGCTAAAAAAAACAGGACAAAACAAAGCATATTTGAGGAGCTCACCCAGACAGAAACGGAGATTCAATCAACGACGGCAAGGGACGTCCGGCTATGATTCCTCTTTCTCAATGGATGAACTGCAAGAGAATTTCCTGTCATTCCCCCACCACGTTGGTTATCCTTCGATCCTGTCCTCTAACAAACTCTAGCTCAGCCCCTTCTATTGCAACAGCCCCTGCACTTGCTTCCATCACCTCACTGTATCTCTCTCTTCGCTCCCGCCGGTCACTCTGCTCACAAACGGGAGCTTGTGCTAGAAGAAGAAGAACAGTAGTGAGGCTGGGGCACCATAAGTGTAATGGGCCGTGAAGGAAAGGAAAAGAAATGGGCTGGAAAAAAGGTTATATCAGTTGGGCCAAGTAAAGGAAAGTGGGTGGCTTGAGAGATGAACCGCGCAAAAAAAAGGCCGAACTGAACCGGGCGGAGTTGTGCGAAAGGGCCAGGTTGAACCGGCCTTTTCTCATGTGAGCCGATCCCCACCTTTTTTTTTTTTTGGTTTATGCTTATTTTTGTAATTTTTGCTATATATATTTTTGTAATAATTATTTTTTGTTATTTATGATACTAGCGGTTACATTATCCGTAAACTTTTCACACAAGTTTTATGAAAAGATTTTTCTAGAGGATTCGTTATACACTAGGGTGTATTGCTTGAGTTTCTCTACTATGATTGTGAGTGGTCAGAGACTTTCCAATTTAGGAATTGGAAGTCACTAATTCAAATTGCCAAGCATGAATAAAAAAATCTTCAATTATGAATGATTTCAAGCTAATAATAGAGGTAAAATGTAAACCTCATGGTCCTACCTATTGCTTAGCTCCTCCCTCTCCACATATAGTCAATCCGACATTTGACCTTTACCCAAGCTTTTTCTTAGAGATTTCCACAAAAATTTCAAACATGGCACAACTTTAATAAATCTGTCTAGCTATTAATTCATCATCTTCGAAACATACTACTCAATATTTCACGAAAGTTGCTGGTAAAGCAAATAATTATGTGGCTCTTAAAGAGTAGCATTATGTAAAAATAAATTGCCACTATGAATACCTTGACTCCGACATAAGTATCGCAACTCAATTCCTTTTTGTCCGAAGACCCAAGGGCTGATGAAAAGGTCTTTTAGCAAAAGACCAATTATTTGAGAAGGTCTATAGGCAAAAAAACCAATTCGCAACCATATATGTCTTTGAATCAAACTTCGTGATTCCAAGTTGTGATGTGTGGATAAAGTTGTGATTTTTTGTTGCCTTGTTACGTTTGTCTTTGTACGATATGCAATTATTCATCTATGCAAGCCTAGGACAAAACAGTAGTCATGAATTATGCCATCATTAGGGACACAAAATATCTTCACTTTGATTGCCGTGGCCACGCGATCCAATTAACATCCTTGAAGCCTACGAGGAGGGGGCATTCTTGTACAATCTCGTGTTAGTGAGCACAGGGTAGTAATCTTTTAACGAGTGCTAATAATTTCGGGTTGATAGTAATTTTGAAGAAGACAACTCCAGGTTGAGGGTGTGAAGGCAGTCCTCCAAACGTAGTGCTCTTCGGAATTCGGACACAACCTTGATCCGTTCCAAGATAACTCATTCACAAACGCAAAACCCGTTACGTGCCTTCCACCTTCATTTTGTTTTGTCTTTGTCAGATGGTCACTTGCAATTTATTTTTATGGGGACAAAGTGGACAGGACCACGCGAAGAGTTCTGTCCGATTGTACCACTTTTCAGGACTAGACCCAACTTGACCGTTTTCGCAAACACAAAACCCCATTACGATAATTTAATCTCTGCGTTGCTCCTCCACAAAAGAGAAAAAAACATATTTCGCACGTTCATGAGCCCATGCTAAAGTTTCAATCAATTCCTGCCAATATCCATGCCAATTACATTTTCTTAATAATGAGAAACAATTTGAAAGAAACAAGTCAACCACCGTAGCGCCAGTCCAGGGTTGAGCCCTAGTATTTGATAGTGGACTTGTAAGAAAACCACTCATACCCGGTAATGTAAGGGCTCATACTTCCTTTGTTGAAGTAAGTACAAATAGTCTGAGAGAATTAAAAGTTCTAATTTGTTTCAATTCGGGGAAGAGAAATGGTATTCATAAAAATTCATTTTTCTCATTGCACAACACCTAACATCCCTTAAAGCATACAAATACTTCACATTGACTTATTCAAAATCATCATCACGTTGCTTATTTTTCTTACTACATTCTTTTTATTCAAACCATATCGGTACAAATGGTTGGCCCTAGTGGAACCATGTACCGGCTCGGTAAGGTTCTCAAAACATTACATTCGACCAGAGACCGGAGTGGTTGACTTCTAATTTACCCCTTCTTTTCTTGAATGGTGGGCATGCGAAAATCTTTATAAGGGACCCTTAGTTGGTACTGATGTAAAAAGATGTATGACTAAATTGGTTCAATTAAAAAATTTAGCATCGAATTGGTATCGATGCAATAAATTTAAGATTTTTTTTATATTTTTCCCACCAAAAGACCAATTACTTGAGAATATCTATTAGCAAAAGACCAGTTTGAGACCGTATGTCATTCAATCAAATTTCTCAATAGAGAGGAGAGGAAAAAAGCCTTTTGTTGCCTTGTTTCGTTTGTCATTGTACGACATGCAATTATTCATCTAGGCAAGTTAGACAAAACCACAGTCATGAATATGTTCTCATCACACAAAATGTGAATGGTGAAAGGCTTTCATTTAATGAGCACAAAAATATGCATGGACACAAAACCTCTACGCTTTGATATGTGTGGCCACGTGATCCAATTAATATCCTCAAAGTCTACAAGGTGGGGTATTCTTGTACAATCTCATGTTAATGAGCATAGGGTAGTACTATGTGATGGTAATTTTCCAGCGAGTTAGTAATTTTTTTTAACGAGTGCTACTAATTTTGTACCAATAGAAATTTTTTAAGAAGATCGAGTAGCAAACAGTCAGGAGACCATCGAGCATTTAGCCTTAAAAGCATTTGTTTTTAGTCATGGCCGTCATGCTTTACTGGCACTGTCGCGAATCAAACACAGTCTAGTGTAAACTCAGTTCACTATCGATGGGATCATTATAACTGGCGATTTGTGTGACCTTCACAGCTCAAATCGCTGAAATCCATTTTGAACCGAGTTTAAACAATAATTTCTTGAAAATTCATTAAAAGCTGGCAAGATAAGGGAAAAATGAAAAAAAATTGATCATCGACTTGGTAGTTTGCACAATACCACACCAACTGATGCGCTCTGCAACCAAAACCATGAAGGTTTTTCTTTTTGGATTTAAGGGAAGCTATCACACAGTGGGCCAGAGATTGGTTTGTTTCGCTGACTTTCAAGCTTCTTCTTTTGGATCTAAGGGAAGCGATCACATTAAGGACTCAAATGATTTAAGTGAAATTAATTTCTTGTGAAAGGGCCAAAATAACCAACAGAGCTTCACATGATTCCAACGATCCAATAAAATAGGCTTGTATTTTTTTGCAATATAGTTAGAAAATTTTGACCATACAGTAATTGATAAATGATTTTTATTTTATTATGTACTAATCGTAGCTTAGAAAAAGAAACAATTAGGGCACAGATGATAATCATTCTCTTCTAGAAATCAATTAATGATTTCTATTTCTATTCCGTTGACGAGATTCTCAACAGAGATAGGCATTTGATAACGAAACAAAGTTTTTCTTCTCGGAACATAAATTCATTTGATAAATTATTCCTTTCACGATTTTTTCCGTTCATCAACTAGCGGCGACGGAGGCCAACGGATGGTGGTTGGCGAGGGTGGCGACGGTAGGCTGTGGCGGCAGCGGACGGCAAGCGATGGTGACAGTGGACGGCAAGGGGCGGATGGTGGCGCGGGCGGTGGGAGGTGAGGGCGGCCGGCTAGTAGCAAGGGCAAGCGATGAGAAAAGTTTTTATTTCTAATTTATATTCCAGAAATAAAAAAGTATAAAATTTTTACTTCTGATTTCTGCTTCAAATTTATTTCTAGAGTAAAAATTTATTTTAGAAATAAAAAAATAAAATTACATTACTAAACATATTTCTATTTCCAATAATAGAAAATTAGTTCTGATCAAAATCAAAATGATTACTATGTACGCCCTTGACTTCTTTTCACACATTTTGTAAGCGAGGAAAAAGTCGTGGTCCCTGGCAATTATTGATCGGGACAAGTAGGACACAACCACAATGACGAGTTCCCTTCTCATCATTGCTAAGTACCCTCCACTTTGATTTACGTGGCCACAGTGGTCAGAAGGTGAGCGTTGAAGAAGTAAATTGCCTCGTCAAAGAGACGCAACTACCACAAGATTTCATGTATACCAACTACGTCTGATTAAAGTTTAGGTACTTCATAATTTTTATAAAAAAAACAATCATTCAATGAGGAAAAATAAAAAAAAATCTATTTCTTTTATTCAAGATGAGAAGGTTTCTTACATGAAAATTCCGAATCTGTAAAATTTTGTGTAATATGACAAAATTGACCCACTTTTCAAATGTCTTCAAAAGAAGCGCCGACTCATGATCGAGGAATAGATATGGCCACTTTTATCTTTTCTGTCCAAATGAACCTACATGGTAACTAACGTGACAAACGCTACTTACACGTAAGCCGACTTGTCGTGTTCTTTTCAACTAAAAAAGTAAACGAAGTACAATTAATATTTTTGAACTCAAAATAAAAATAATTGTTGTCAAAAAACAAAAAAGCAAAACTAGAAGAGGAAAGGGCGTGTGTTCGGTTGGGGTGGCCACGCCACCTTATGGGTAAGAAGGGCCGCAACCGCCACCATGTTGCTCTCAATGCTCTTTCAACTCCCGTGGCCAATGCCATAATCAGTTTCTCTAGCGAGCACAATCCGCAAAATTAACCATGGAGACAACGCTGTTGGCAATGTCACTTAGGACCGGCTGTCTAGTCGTCTTGCGCGACCTCACCATAAAGGAAAAACATAAAAGAAAAGGAATGGCCATGATTGCAAACCCGCTCATGGAGATCACATGAGTGATGCTGGTGATTACCATCGAGATCGCTTGCAAGCCTTGCCTCAACCAATCTCTCAACCCCAATAACGACCCCGACAAGGCTCGCAATCACGCCCCTCTAATCGCCAACCTTAACCCTAACCTTGTATATTTAAATCCAAAGCGCATTGGAGGGAACCCTTCTGCATCATTTAAAACTGTCTGATCAATGCTCTTTGTGGTAATTATAATGTCCGATTCACAACTCTCTTTTTTCCCCTTCAATCGTTCCTCCTTTTCACTGTATTTTGTTTTTGTGTTTGTATCTATCTGCAAATTGAAAGCAAGAAAGAGAAGGAAAATGCGCCATTTGCTTTTGCTTCAAGATTATGTTACTCTTTTCTTTTTCCTTTTCCTTGGATAAAAATCTTCTTGTTTTAAGATTTTTTTTTGGTCGGCATCTTGTTTTAAGTTTAAAATCATCAATTTTATTCTTTTTACTTTTATAATAATAAAAAATGTCAATTCAGCTTACCACGTGAGCGCCGTTTGCTCTAGTTGGAGAAGATAATAGTGGCTATGTTTGTTCATCAAAAAAGAATACGTGCTATTTTTACATATATATATATATATATAGAGAGAGAGAGAGAGAGAGAGAGAGAATTCATTTTTATTTCTCTGACGTAAGAATATGATTTTTTCTTGAGTTGGCCCAATCAGTTATGTGAGAACTTCAAATGACACTCCGATTTATCGTGGCCATTGGACCCAACTCTCTTTGTTAATCACTTGCTCTGTCCAAGTCCGCATAGCAAAATCAATGAAAAAAATATATGAAAATGAAAAAGAAGTGCCGTGTCTCCTTCCACACCATCAAGAATGAAGAAAGAAAGAAAGATAGACGTTAAGGTCATCGCCTTCGACAAGTTGGAAACGACTCTGTCTGGGCTTGTGTTGAAATTGTGTTTAGGGCAATCAAGATACGCGGTGATATATGTTCCCCTTCGTCATTTGGTTTCCCTCTAATATCACAGTACTTCTCAACTAATTAATTTTGGAATAGCAAGTTGTGTGTTTGTAAAGTGGTGATTTTATGTTGCCTTGCTTTGTTTCTCTTTGTCCAATGGTCATTTGCAATTATTGATATGGGCAAGTGGGGCAGAACCGCAGTGATGATTTCTGTCCTCATCATTTCGCCCTTGTGTTATACAATTCTTCACTAATCTATTTCTTAATTGCAAGTTGTTTATTGATGAACAATGGACATGCGTATTTGGGTTGCGTGCGTGCGTGCAAGAGAGTTAGGACAATGCAAACTTTGCTCAAGTAAAAAAGTAGAGTCAGTAGTGCTCAATATAAAAATAGCCTTGCGCCATCCTGATACAGTTAAGATGAATGGAAAAACTACATTAAAGAATCAACAATCTAAGCAAAGAAGCATTTTATGGACCAAAATTATAAACTTAACAATTTTACAAAATTTAATCCATCAGAAAGTCCGAAAAGTATGGTTAATTGATGATTAATTGATTTTCAAATATAGAAGGATATTTAGTTGATTAACAATAAACATAGAAGGTGAAGAGGAAATGAGAGAGAAAAAAGCAGGGTAGATTAGTGATTGACCTTATTTCCAAACATAGAAGGTTATTTTGATCAATTAATTATATATCCCAAGCTAAAGAGGGGGTAAAAATAGCCCCACCATATTTATTTTATTTAAAATAAAGCAACAACATCAAATTTTTTACTTGGTGTAATGTTGTACTTTAATTTAGAATTTCTCACATGTAGATGTAGCCATTTTAAAGAAATTCTCTTTAATCTAAGGATGATACGGCATCTATTAAGCTCTAAAAAGCACCAGCTATCAAAAATAAGTGGTGGATGGTACAAACATCAAAACAATTACCAGCTATATGAGAAGTGCACGGCATCTTTTGATTTGTAACCTCTACTTATTGCTATCCTGCGACGTAATGAAAGTGAAAAGAAAAGTTTTAAGCTTTGAAATATCGAGAAAAAGTTTTGAATGATTCTGACCATCAATATTCAAAAGAATCGACAATTGTTGAACCAGCATGAAAGAAAACAGGGACAATAAGAAAATACAAATGCAAAAAATTTAGTCTTCTACTGCGCATGGTAGACCAGTAACGGGTTGCTTGTCCACGTAAGACCATCTGCAAGTCCTCCACGCAAACCAGTAATGTGTTACTTTTGGGTGCACCATGTTTAGTGAGCCATCATGGAACAACCAAGTTTTTTTCCCTAGTTGCTCTTGCTGATATTCCTCAATCTCAGTCTCTGTTTATTTACATCGCTCTTGCTTCCTTACACTTGAGGCGCGCTCTCTCTCTCTCTCCCTCTGTGGTTTTGTTTTATAGTTCTAATCGATTAGTTCTGTTCTATTTTCAGTTACCGTCGCACCCATTTGTTTAAGTGAATAATAAAAGGAGGCAACAAGAAGAGGAATAAAAGAGGGGGGAAAAGGAAATTCTAGGAATTAAAAGAAGAAATTATGGGTGTGGCATTTGCTCCCTTCGTTGCATTGAATCTAGTGTCAAAACTCGGAGAGTACCTGATTGCTCCCATTGGACGCCAATTTGGGTACATGCTGTGCTACAAGAGCTATGTCGAAGATCTCAAAAATAGAGTGAAGGAGCTTGGGACTGCATGGGAAAGGGTGCAGCATGACGTCCAAGATGCCGAGAATAACAGAAAACCCATATACACGGATGTTGAGAATTGGCTAAAGAGTGTGAAGGAGGAGACTGACGAGGCAGATAACTTGTTAAAACGTAACGAAAGTGAAAAAGATGCTTGCTTCCGTGAGTGGCTTCCCAACCCCGTGGTGCGCCATCCAATTGGCTGGAAGGTGAAGAAGATGACTCAAGTCATTAAGAGACTCCATGACAAAAGCAAAAATAGTATCTTCCAGAAGGTCTATTATGAGAATACTCCCATAGGAATCGTCACTGCTACCACTTCCGCTGCAAGATCTGTTTCTAGGAAAGAAGATGTCCTGGAGTTGAGGGCTTCAATCACGGAGGATGTAAGGCTTCAATCACGGAGGATGTCATTAAGGCAATAGCTGATGACAAGGTTTGTGTGATTGGGGTGTATGGACCAGGTGGAGTTGGCAAGTCCAAGCCTATGGAGGACGTTGAAAGGCGAGCAAAGGAAGAGAAGCTGTTTGATTTGGTTCTCAAGACAAATGTATCACGCAATCCATATCTAAGAAGAATCTAGGGAGAAATCGTTTATGCATTGGGACTATAGATAATGAACGAGGAAATTGCTCGTGGGAGAGCAGATCTTTTGTGCAAGAGGTTAAAAAAGATTCTGAGAAAAAGATTATCATAATTTTAGATAATTTGTGGAAGAAGTTAGAGTTGAACGAAGTTGGAATCCCTTGCGGATATGACAATAAAGTAAAAGGCTGCAAGTTATTGGTAACGTCTAGAAAACGAGAAGTTTTGCGCACTGACATGGGCTCTGACCGAGAATTCAGATTCAATGAGTTAGAGGATAGAGAAGCACGAAAACTTTTTGAAAGGATAGTGGGGGATAGAGTTAATGATCTTGATATTAAACCCTGGGTAGATGGAGTAATCAAGAATTGTGGAGGCTTGCCACTTTTGATTGATTCGTTGGCAAAAAAGTTGAAATACGGAGATTTGGCTGCTTGGAAGATTGCTTCGACCCATATAGACGTATCAGATGCAAAATCAATAGTAGAACTAAATTACAATGACTTAGAAGATGAGAGAATCCGATCATTGTTCTTGGTTTGTGCTCTAGACTCTAGGAGTATTCTCATGAGATGTATCCTTGCCCACTGTATGGGTTTGGGTTTATACAAAAAATTCAGCAAGACCATCGAAAATGCAAGAGATAGGTTGATTATGGATTTACGTAGCCTGCAGGACTCTTCTTTGTTATTCGATGGTGATGACCTGCAGGACTCTTCTTTGTTATTAGATGGTGATGACACGGAAGCGCTTAGAGTGCATGACATATTTGTTGACGTGGCCATCTCTATTACTTCCACGGAATGGAACATCTGGGTCTGGAGAAAGGAATATGGGTTTAAAGAATGGTCAAAGGATGAGCTCAGAAAATGCACCACGATATCTAATATTTTTGTTGGCATTGATGAGCTTCCTGAAAAATTGGGCTGCCCAAACTTGAGGATGCTTATATTAGTCGCAAGCAACCCGTCTCTCATAATTCCCGAGGAATCTACGAAGAAGCTCCAAGTCTTGGACTTTACTTGCTTTTCTTTCACCTCTCTACCTTCGTCAATTGAGTTCCTTGAAGACCTCAAGTCACTATGTCTTGATTTCTGCCATTTGGAGGATGTGACCATTCTTGGAAAGTTGAAAGGATTGCAGTTCCTAAGTTTCCATGGATTTGCAATTGCTCGGTTGCCCACAAAACTAGGTGGACTAACGGAATTAAGATTTCTGGACTTGAGAGAGTGGAGTAGGCTCAAAGTTATCGAACCTAGCGTGCTTGGAAGCTTGGTTAATTTAGAAGAACTGCATATGGGAAATAGTTTTGATCAATGAGAGGCCAAGGATGAAGTAACACGAAGCAACGCCAGCCTGGCTGAGTTGAAGAACATGAAGAATTTGAGCAATCTGTCCATTGCCATTCCTCATCCTGTCAATCTCTTAAGGGACCTACCATTTGGGAAGCTGAACAAGCATAAAATCCAAAATGGGGAAGTTTGGGATTGGTTAGGCAAATGCAAAGAATCCAGAACTTTAAAGCTCAAGCTGGATTCGGGCAATCTTCTTCTTGAAGAGATTTTAGATTCTAAGTAGTGGAACCTGAAACTTGGAAACTGGAACCTGAAACTTGGAACCTGAAATCTAAATAAGTTTGTTGTGTTTTTTCTTGGTCTATATCTTCACGTGATCCTATGGTATTTCATGGCATTGGATGATAAGTCTATAATCTGGAATCACTAGTCTGAGCTTTCTATTTTACGACTTGTTAACGTTTCATATTCTTCTTGTGTCTAAATATAAGTTATGATCAGTGAATAATAGTAGCAAGTAGTGGTCATTAAAGATGATGGTTCATTGCAATTGTTCAATTAATAATGGGTTAATACCACGAAAAACTCCAAATTGGTACACATGTGATAGATTTATCCTAAACTAATTTTTTTACCACTAAAAACCTCAAACTGGTACATCCGTGACAATTTTACCCCACCCTAAACTAGTACATTTGTGATAAATTTACCCTCCGTTAATTTTAGTTAAATTGGATTAATGCAAAAAAAATCACAAACTAATATATTTGTTATAAATGGAGAGTAAAACCCAAAATTGGTATATCCATCAATTACCGAGTATCATTTAACAAAGCAATTTAACAGTAAAATTTAACAGAAACTAACGCATGGTAAAATTGTCACAGGTGTACCAGTTTGATGTTTTTTGTGGTCAAAAAATTAATTTTGGATAAATTTATCACAGGTATACCATTTTGGGGTTTTTCATGGTATTAACCCATTAATAATATAGGCGGAATTTAGGTAGACCCTAAAACCTATGGTAGGGTAGGTTCTAGATTCCGAAAAATGATAAACATATTCTCATGGTGAGTTCTAAATGGACGATACGAAACATAGAACTGTTCACCCTTAATATCGAATCATACAGTGACGTCAAATTTTAATTGAATTTATTTGAATCATAATACCAAGAAAACTAGTCTTTTGTATTCTCTTTAGTGAATGATAAGTTTGTTCAATATTATTGCGTTCATTTTTTTTGTTTAACTAAAAATGAAATAAATAAATAAAAAGAACCCGTTAGACCTTGAAACTTATCCTGAAACCCGTAACAGGATAGGTTCTAGATTCCAGGTTCAAATAGGTAGGTTTCAAATTCTAAAAAATGAGGAACTTATACCCAAAAAAAAATTTCAGATTTCAAGTAAAATCTGTAAAGAACTTAGTACTGCTCACCTCTAGCAAAGAGTCGATCCCGACTTAGAAAGCAAGGGTCTCACAGTTCGGCATTCCTAGCAGTACCAATTGACATGTGGACCGGCTGCCCCTCTTGCATGAAATTATTACGCTTTGGCTAACTCGGCTGGTGCATGTCAAATCGGTGATGACGTGGCTGTTTCCCACGTTGTTGAACTATTCAATGCATTCTCCTTGTCAGACCAATTAATTGTCCGTAGGCGTAGTTGCTTCCTCTCTCTTTCTCAAATATACTCTGCCTTTGTGAATTACATGACAATAAAAAAAAATTATATGAGAATTTACTATGAAATTGGAAAATGTCAATAAGGTGCCCTAGGGCACATGTTAACGATCGTTGATTGTACTTTTGAAATGTATATTTTTATATTTGAAGTAGGTGATTTCTTGAAATTTATTTGTTTCAAAATTTCAAAATGTGTATGTATGCGGTTTTATCATTTGCAGTAGTTTTAATTACTACACTTGAATAATTTGTTAACAAAACCTTTTATGATTTCTTATGCGACTATTAAAATATAATTTTAATATGCAATCAATATTGTTAAAATATGAAGTCAATGTCGAGTCCTACTATAATAAATACTAAGTTTCAAGTTGGTATATCCGACTTAGAGGTTTCAAATTGGATTTCTTCTCAATCAGATTTTCCACATCTTCTGTGCCTCAATTATTGGTTTCCTAATCATCAAATCGATTCCCTCACGAGATGATCTATCAAGATAAAAGAAAAATTATTTTTCACTTTATCATATAATTAAATTAATCATAGCAATATGCGTATTAATAACTCCTCAACGCTACCCACGCACTCTCTTTAAATCCACCCCCAACACTCCCCAATCTTCCCCATGCATTGCTAAGAATCTCTCTCTCTCTCTCTCCCGTTTTCCTCCGTTTGCTTTTGAAGCACCAACTTCTCGTCCTTTGCTATTCTTTGGGAAACCCCTCTGAAGAAGACACACAAGCTGCAAAAATTTTGTCCTTTCCGCAGAAATGGCCGACTCACAAGAACAGATCCGTCGACAAAACCCAGATCAGACAGTCCCCTTCTCAGCCGAACCTCGAAGCCAAGACTCGAACACACCATCGAAGCACAAACTCCCAAACTTCCTCTTGTCAGTGAAGCTCAAGTACGTGAAGCTTGGCTACCACTACCTCATCTCCAACGCCATGTATCTACTCCTCGTGCCACTCCTAGGCATCTCTTCCGCCCACCTCTCGACCCTCACGGCCCGAGACGTGGCCCAGCTCTCGGAC
This sequence comes from Syzygium malaccense, assembly GCA_031216405.1. Lineage (NCBI taxonomy): Eukaryota > Viridiplantae > Streptophyta > Magnoliopsida > Myrtales > Myrtaceae > Syzygium > Syzygium malaccense. The sequence goes on along the minus strand of CM062260.1, from coordinate 18,468,557 downwards.
CAACTCAGGTTCAATCTCGTCACCGTCGTCCTCTGCTCGACCCTCATGGTGTTCCTGGTCACTCTCTACTTCATGACCCGACCCAGAAAAGTCTACCTCGTCGACTTCGCCTGCTACAAGCCCGACCCAGCCCGGATTTGCACCCACGAGACCTTCATGGAGCGGTCGGAGCTCACGAACGCCTTCACCAAGCAGAACCTCACTTTCCAGCAGCGGATCCTCGAGCGGTCCGGCCTCGGGCAGCAGACTTATGTGCCCGATGCCGTGTTCCGGGTCCCACCGAACCAGTGCATGGCAGAAGCACGGGCGGAGGCTGAGGCCATCATGTTCGGGGCAGTCGACCAGCTGCTGGCTAAGACTGGGGTCAGGGCCAAGGACATAGGGATCCTCGTCGTGAACAGTAGCTTGTTCAACCCAACGCCATCGCTTTCGTCGATGATCGTGAACCACTACAAGCTCAGAGGGAATGTGACCAGCTACAATCTTGGTGGGATGGGTTGCAGCGCTGGAGTGATTTCTATCGACCTTGCGAAGCAGTTATTGCAGGTTTGGTTTCTTTTTTCCTCTCTTTTTCTGTTCTTCAAAGTGTAAGTTTGATAATAGGAAACAACACCCTCAGTGTTATCCAAGCAAACAAGGACAGAAAACTTTCATCGACGAACGAATGCTAGATATAAGTTGGGTAATAGAAATTTTATTAGGTTCACTAGTGAATAGCAGGCCATTTTATGTTGATAGTGTGTCCCGTAGTTTTAAAACATTTCATAAAAAATTGGAATAATGACACAAAAAGAAAACCAACTTTATTTAGGTTGTGCAGACAGTAAAACTTTCAGGTATTTTCTTTCCTTAGTTTACGCTTTGGTTGGTTGGGAAGTGGGAGTTAGTGAGTGGTTTGAACTCGGAACCCTCAAAACCTAGATGACGTCGAACAAAATGATCCACAAATAAGTCAATCCAAGATTCATTGTGCATAGAATACAGCTAGTGTTAAAATAGGACTTGTCGCATTTATGAATTCGACATATGACAACGGATTTGAACATAAGCTTTGTACATGCTCAATTTACTATCTGTTCTATCTACTAGGTACAAAAGTTTCTAGGTTTTCTTTCTAGGCAAATTTAATTTTGGTCTCATGAAAATGAAACCCAGGCCTAATCTTATTGCTTCTCTTATAAATCAATCACTAGGTACAATCTAACTCTTATGCCCTAGTGGTGAGTATTGAGAACTTCACTCTCCACTGGTACTTCGGCAATGACCGATCGATGCTCATCTCGAACTGCCTCTTTCGGATGGGTGGTGCAGCGATCCTCCTCTCCAACCGGCCCTTTGACCGCCGCCGCTCCAAGTACCAGCTCATCCACACTGTGCGCACCCACAAAGGCTCGGATGACAAGAGCTATGGCTGCGTGTTACAGCGAGAGGACGAGGAGAAGAAGATTGGCGTGTCGCTCTCCAAGGACTTGATGGCGGTTGCCGGGGAAGCCCTGAGGACCAACATCACAACCCTTGGCCCGTTAGTGCTCCCAATGTCGGAGCAACTCTTGTTCTTCATGACCACGGTCGCAAGGAAGGTGTTCAAGATGAAAATTAGGCCGTACATTCCCGACTTCAAGCTGGCCTTCGAGCATTTTTGCATCCACGTTGGAGGCCGAGCTGTTCTCGACGAGATAGAGAAGAACCTCGAGCTTACCGATTGGCACATGGAGCCATCACGAATGACTCTATACCGATTTGGGAACACATCGAGTAGCTCATTGTGGTACGAATTGGCCTACTCTGAGGCCAAAGGAAGGATTAGGAAAGGCGATAGGACTTGGCAAATCGCTTTCGGGTCCGGATTCAAGTGCAACAGCGCAGTTTGGCGGGCATTGAAGACCATCGATCCAGCGAAGGAGAAGAACCCATGGATGGACGAGATTCATGAGTTCCCCGTCCATCTTCCGAAAGCGGTGTCCATCGGATCTACCGTGAAATAAGCATTCTGTCAGGATTTTGCCACTATAGGCGAGGTTGATCCTGAAGGATACGTGAACATTAATTATCCTTTTGCCTTGCGTCCATGCATAAGCGTCATTCCAAATCTACTCAAGATTAAACTTTTTTGCTCTTGGAATTGATTCCCGGATGAAGTGTGCATTTAGCTTTGTAATTGTCCATATGACCGGTCAAGGCAAATTTTTTATAGCTGGATTACTTGAAGAAACTATTGTGTAGTTCACCTATATTGAATAGTTAAATTGAGACTACAACCTTTATATTCCATGAGGGCTTTTAGATGTTATTACCTCTTGTCGCGACCTCACACGAGATGAACCATAAAAAAGAAAGCTAGTGGATTACTAAGCCTAGAGACTTATATAGCACGGATTTTTTCAAGCCCATACTAACCACAATTTTCAAGTTTTAATTTAATCATTTTAAACATGCAATTCAATTTATGCAGGAGTCACTACTAATCTATTATGAGTTGATTAAAAATCCAAGTAAAGTGTTGCTGCGAACATGATCTAATTTAAATAACAGGACTAAGTGAATTCTAAACTAACACAAGTTAATGAACTAACCTGAAATTTAAATGACATGTATGCTATGCAACCTATATGCAATTTTAATGTAATGAAAGTACGATTAATCATGAAATAAACCCTATTATTTAACTACGCGTGGGACTATTTTTTGTGTTTTCTTTTTATTAGTTGAAAGACTAAACTCTAGGACACTAAACATGACCAAAGTGACTTTTATTAAAAGACGACTTAATGATGCAACCTTAGTTATTTTTGGTATGTTCTTTTTATAAAGAATTAAACTGTATGATATGCATGACATGCAATTATTAATTGACATAATGTTATCATTAAAATATTGACCCTAAAACGTGCGGCTTACTAAATGACGCGCACTACGTGACATGCACATTATAAGACCCATTATTTCTATACCTAAATGCAATCTATATGGTTTAAATGACATTTTACTTATATGAATTCTAAAATTAACATGCATTGCCCTACTGAGTTATGAACGTGCCTTAAGTTCTAAGCATGCGTGACATATTATATGTAATATATAAGTGATATTAATAAATTTCTTGATGCATTTGAAATGTGTCTTTTTGTCCATAATTTGTTTATATGATTTAATGACAAATTATTTTAAGCAAGGTAAGTTTATTTAATCAATCACGCTTAAAAAAACATATGCGATAAACCACCTATCATGCATGAGGTAATAGAACCACATGAAAGACCCAGAGCAACTATAACAAGAAATTACCATACCAAGGTTGCTTGGCTTTAAGCATGGTGAAGACATTGCAATTACCAAGCGAAACAATATAACCGAAACTTGATGTGCCCAGAGAAGTGAGTGACCATGAATAATCAAGGCAGGAAACATGTTTAGCGTGTAAAAGGGAAGTCTCAATATTACAACATGCAAATCTTAAAATAAGCACAAAATTAGCCAATAACAAATTGACTTAATAACCTCTCTTGATTTTAAAGTTCCAACATGCAAATCTCAACGTCACTTCCATTGAATTGAGGAATCAGACCACGGCAAAATCAACGCATGGAATTCAACTATTTTAAGAATTGAAATCCCGGAGTTTAATCAAAAAATAATTCAAAATAAAAACTCCGTTTGTTTCGCAGAAAATGAATCATTTAAAAAATATTTTCTTAATACTTGTATTGCTTACAAATTTGAATGAATGAAAAATATTTTCATTTTCATGAAGACATAGAAATAAATTTTTGCCGATATCTATTGATTAACTTTTTCAAGCAATCTTAGCGATTACTTATAGGAAAAAGTTGTCCAAATCATTCACATTTTTCGCAAAACAAACGTAGTCAAAGTACTACTTATTCTTCCAGCACAACCACGGATTGATGACGACGGCTTCAGTTTGCCCAGCAGCGACGAAGGTGTTCAACAATTCAGCAATGATAGTCGACGTAGGGCGGCCATCGCGCTACGATTCAGTAAGAGCGGCAACTTGGCTTTGGACCGCGAAAGGCGAGAACTTGGCACGCTGGAGAGCTGCTGATTTCATCGAGGACTGGAAGGCTGCCGTGGTTTGTGCTCGGTGATTGCCTTACGGAGGACTCCTTGAACATAAATCGATGACGGTGCGACTGGAAATCATAGAATGTTGCAGAGAAGAAAATCTGAAGTCAGCGGATGAATTTCGGTATTGAGGATGATTCCTTGTCGTCCTCCTTTTGGCAAAGTGTGCCTCCGCCATCGTGTATCGTGTGCATTTTTGAGTCAATATCTTTTTCTAGTCTGGACGATTCCTTTCCTGCGTCTCTTTCTCTGCTTCTTTTCCAATGCGTGTCTTGTATCGTATGAATTCAGCCCCACCTCCTCTGTATTGGGTTGTGAAATATTAGAGAAAGAGAGAGTGGGAGACCTCATGAGATCTGGGAATCCGTACGTATTTTGGTTCTACCATTGTGGCCATGTTTTCCTTTTTTTATATTTCTTTATTTGGCCGGGAATATCACTCTTATATGGCCAATTGTGATCTTGTCTTGTTTTCTCTTTTTTCATATTTCATCTTTGGCCATCTCTCTCTCTCTCTCTCTCTCTCTCTCTCTCTCTCTCTCTCTCTCTCTCCTTTGTGCAATGGTCTATCTCATGCTTTTATGTGCCCATGTTGTTCTTTTTCTTTCAATCTTTTCTTTCCTATTCGAGATTGATTAGATGTTACTCTTACCCTATTAAATTATAGAATATGATCAATATATATATATATATATATATATATATATATATATATCCTTTTATGTATTTTTAGAACCCTTGCTCCTTAAGTTACTGTCCTAATTTTGAATACTATCAATGTGTCTTTCACACGCAACTCTCGGCTGCTATAATCTTCAATGGGTTTGGTCAAATTTTGTGTTCTTCGTGGGCTTTATTCTAAAAATTCAAGACCTCTCCGCTTGAGTTCATCAACTCCATTCCAATGTAATTTATGTGGGCTTATTGTTACTAAGGCTATTAAATGACAAATGCTCCTATTATGCAATTTAATTATATTTTTTTTTGTTAGGAGTTGAGACTAACTCATAGTTTTCTATGTAATGAATGCCTAATTGGGTCGTCGAAATTTACGATGTCAACACCTCTTGAATGAGTAAATTACTATAAAAAAGTCCTAAACCTATTGCACTTATGTCAATTTAGTCATAAACCTTTAGACGATTTGCCAATTCAATCCATCTAATCAATTTTGATCGGAAATCGCTAATGTGGACACTAGTCGTCCTACGTGGTATCGTCGATGCAATTGTGAATAATTTTATAATTTTTTAAATTATTTTTATTTTTATTTTTATTTTCTTTGCATTGTTGTTTTCATTATGGCCGGTGAGGGTTGCACTCCTTGCCCAGGCAAGTCCTTGCCATATCCAATGAGGGACGGCCCTTGCCTGGCCATGGGGATGGAGCCTTCGCCAGGCGATAACCTCATAAAATGCTCATATCTTTAAAAGTGGATTTTTGCATGATATTTTGCCTATCTAAATCACCAATTTCTGTTTTAAAATTTATCCATACAGAAAATTTAAAAAATTAATGTGGAATTACTTGAGTTTGCTAAATGAGACGTGTCAGGATAATGAAAGGAAAACCTTATGAGATGAGTGGAACAATTTTATGTCCTCAAGGTAAAGCGTTTTCTTGCGAAAGATACGCACACGGAAATGATGAGTGGCATTTCATTTCTCTATCCTAAATGCTATAGGTAAACCGTTATTTAAGCAATTTGAGCTTGAGTATTTGGAGAATTCTTTTAAATTACTCATGTCAAAAACCACTCCACATTGAGGCAAAATGAAGGTATAATTGACATTACAAGGTGAGAAAAATGGATAAAACTTTCTTGCCCCCACTTGAATCAATCTCCAGGTATATTTGTTGCAAATGAACTCAAATGAGAATTTAAGTACATAAGATGATGAAAAGCATTTCTTTTTCTACTATACACTCTATTATCCTTTGTACAACCCAGTTGAGCCATGCAAATTCATTTCCCCACTCATTTGACGATCATCCTCAACACCGGGGCCAGGTACATGAGTTACGACAATGAATGAACATAATCTAGAGCGTGGATTGAAGATGAAGATCCCGAGAAGCCAAAGTGCTGAACTGTTCATGAGCCAATCGAAATGAAAATTTGAGTCTGATAAGTCTTTGAATTTTCTGCAAGGAAATGTGTTGCAAGAAAATTCCAAAAAATGATAGAAAAAATGAGAGGAAAAAAGAGAGAAAAAAAAGAGTGGAAAAATGTTGATATAGCCCAATTGTCAATGGAAATGAAAAGTCAAAGTCTTTGTCAAGAGTGTGAAGATCGAACCCAACGTGAAGGTGGTGATTTTACAAAGTCTAAGGAGAATGAATGTTGGACTCTTGTGGCCGATGAAATATCTACACAAGAAAATAATCCATAGTGAAGGAAGAATACAAGATCACTAGCTTCAAACCCTTAAAAGTGCTGGACTTTGTTAGATTGGTGAGGTTGTCCCGTTTTCAAAAAACACTAACCTTTTTTGACAAGATCAAGTATTTTCACTTTTCCTGCTTCAGTGGACGGAACAAAGTAGACTTTTAAATGAGAGCGAGGGAAAAGCCATTTATGATTGAAAGTTTCTCGTTTAGCATTTTTAAGAATTCCACTTTATGAGTGAAAATTCTCTTAGTGTAAATTCTCCCAAGTGGAATTTGTGATGCAAACGTGGTGAAAACCTTATGCATAAACCTCAATTAAATTGAATCTTGAAATGTGTGTTCTAAAATAGCCTAGATTGTATATTTTTTTGATAAATGCATATATACTTGTTGTAATAATATCTGACAGGTAATGTTTCCTTGAAGATCAAATAGTTCCCACATATGCCTGGTAAGTATATTGTAACCCGGACTTACTTCAAATTTATAATTCTATAGAAATTTTTAAATGCTTGTGGATGTCAACTGTGTGACTGTTTCAAGTACTTGCGGTTATTTAGGTGCTTCCTTGTCAAGCCTTGTCACTCGTGCAAGTGCTTGTTTATATCAATTTTCAAATACTTGTGGTTATCCGGGTATTTAAATGTTTTAAGTATTTGCGGTTATCCAGGTGCTTCCTTTTCAAACCCCATCGCTTGTATAGTGTTGTATACCGAAATTTTTAAATACTTATGGTTATTCATGTGCTTGAATGTTTTACGGACCCGTGGTTATCCATGTACTTTCTGTTTAATTCCCATCCCTATGCGAGTGCTTGTTTCATGAAATTTTCATATACTTGTGGTTATCTATGTGTTTGAATGTTTTATTTATTTTTTCTTTTTTCTTTTCTTTCTTCTTTTTTTTTTTCCAATTCTGGCCAGCATACAAAAAAATAATAAAAACTTAGAAAATTTTAAAAAAATGGAAAAATTGCCTGCGTCAGCTCCAGCTGTGTCATGTGATACGATTGGTGTTCACATCAAAACTTTCCAGTTAAAATTGGCTAAAATGATTATATTGACAAATCGTCAAAAGGTTTGGAACTAAAGTGACGTAATCGAAAGTTTTAGAACTAAATTAACCATTGTACAATAGGTTTATGACTTTTTTTGGTAATTTCCTTGACAAAGTTTCATTCTTGATGGCTCAGGTCACTAAACTATGTAGATCGGGTCCTACAACTTACATCCCTAATTTAACCAAGTTCTCATATATACATATAAATTGCATGCACTTCACTTGAAATATTCACAAAAGACAAATCACTTTCAATTTCATAAAGCACGTAATAAATATCCACGATGGTCCATGCAATCCAAATTTTAAACAAACCAAAAAAAGAAAAGAAAAGAGAAATACAAAGCAAAACCAAAATACAATTTCATACGCGACATGAAAGTGATGGCTTGGATATAACTATATACACACGCGAATGCATAGTGGACATGCACCCACTTGTTGTGTTAGCAGTTGCGCACTAATATGCTGGGGACACATTCTTGTCTAAGTAGGCATTAGTTAGCTTTCACATTGATGAGAAGGGGGAGGATCATGGCTGGCCCACATTGATCTCTCCTTTTTTGGGGTAGGAGGAACCAAAGATGGAGGGGGCTTTAGAGACTCGTTTGCCGTAATTAATTCTCTAAACCATTAGGCCATCAACAACATTTGATTGAATCTTCACTTCACCAAAGATATTAACTTGATGTTAATCCACAATTAAATAGTTTATTATGAACGGACATGAATTCTCTAAAGAAGGATTTGCGTTTTAAATTTACATCCTTAAGAGATTGATACTTTACCACAAAGCCATTGGACTGCTAGAGAGATTGCCCCTATCCCCTTTCCACTTTCCCTCCCCTCATGTTGACACCTGAATTTTTGCCGACAAGTTCAATAGAGTAAAAACTCAAGACTTTGGAATCTTGATCGCAATGGAGTCCATTTTTTGACCAAAAGGATTTTTTTTTATGTTTGTCAAGTGCTATTTCATTTCATTTGTATATTGACATCATTTTCTTAATAAGTTAAAGGTTGACTTTTCGATCCAACCGAGAACTCTGGCCCTCCATCGAAAAATTCCTAAATCATTGATTTGATTTTTTGATTTTTTTTAAACATTCAATTCAAGGATAATGACAATTCAACATTTCAAGCCCAACTTCAAGAATTCAAGTTCAAACAAGTCGGTCAATGTTCAAGCACAAAGTTAGGGATGTGATTCACCTTTCACGATAAAATCAATTTGCACAATTTCAATTTGATTAGGCCAAATTCATTCAATTTCAACATCAATTTTGGAAAAATCAGTGTAATTTGGGGAAATTAAGCAAAAACAACAAACCAAGACCAATAGGGTTGGGTTGGATCGGGTCTACTGGTTGACCAGACCCAATTCAGCCTGTTGGGTTGAAGCCCAATTTAGCCTATGAACTGAATCAATTGAAATGGCCAAGCCCATAGTGTAACTTAAATAGAATTAAGACAATTGGAAAACCTTGGGTCAACCTGGTTGGGCCCAAACTAGTTCGACCCATTGGGCCAAATCCCAATTAGGGCCATTTGGCCCAATTAGTTGAATAAGTCAGCCCATCCATCCCATTAAGCTCATTTGACTGGCCCCCTCACCTATAATATATAACCAAATTATGTCACCAATTCTTGTGTGATCAAATCTTGGTCCTTCATTCCTCATTTAATCATAGACATGGAGGGTGCCATGTCACCCATCCATGTGCTCAAGCTTGAGTCAATGAAAGTGTCTTTTAACCATTGAAGGATGAATTAGAGTGCTTATATCAAATAATGAGATGTACGACCAAAATGAATTTTTATTTCAAGATTCCCTCCAAATTTTTCCTCTTTAATCTCACTTAGCAGGCCACATTGCTCATTACACACAAAAATTACAAAAAAAATTCAGCAATCTCTCTCTCTCTCTCTCTCTCTCTCTCTCTCTCTCTCTCTCTCTCTCTCTCTCTCTCTCTCTCTCTCTCTCTCTCTCTCTCTCTCTCTCGTCCTTCATCCGGCAAGTTCCTGGCCACTTGTTGGCCAAATTTCGGCCTTCTCTCTCTCGTCCTTCATCCGGCAAGTTCCTGGCCACTTGTTGGCCAAATTTCGGCCTTCCACCGCCACTTGTTGGCCAAATTTCGGCCTTCCACCACCTAGTTATTCTTGTGACCGAATCCCCCAAAGTGTCCTTAAGTCCATTAAGGTTGGAGCATAGCTTGGTCCTTGCGGAACTCTCCAAAATTGGTCGTTTCTCGCTATTGCTCGTTGATGATCTTAATCGAAGGTAGTTTATTAAAATGTGAGATACTCGTTTCAAGTGATCATCCAATGATCCTTGATTCAACTATAGTAAAAAATAAAAGTCATAGCTTCAATTTATGGTTGAAGTCCAAGGTAAGATGTGATGAAATTGACTAATTACTAGTTGTTAGAATTAGTTGAATTTCCAAAAATTGAAACCAATTGCATGTTTAGATTGCTCTAGGACTTCAATTCTTACTTGGCTTAATCATTATAGAGGAACATTGATGTTAATTTTTATAATAGCATATCAATCGAACTAGGCCTTGCATTATTAGATAAAAATCCTTAGGAATTAGGTTTAGCTCAAAGTCACATGAAGCTTTGCTGTTCAATATCTTGTGAAATTCAAGTTGGTCGAATCCTATAGGATCAAATATGATATTCGTTTGTTTGTCTAATAGTCCTGTCTGAAATGATGATCAGGAGTAAATGGAATGTGTTTTTGTGTTTATTTCTTAGAATTCTAATGAGTTGTCGGATGATTTTCATGTTCATTGAAGTTGAATGTGTGAAGAATGTTTGAATGTTTGCAAGGTAGAGTTGGAAGATGTTCTAATTCTGAAAAAAAAATGTTAAGAACATAGGTTGAAAGTGGTTAAAGATGCGAAGGTTTTTTGGAAAATCGTAGCCTAATATGATATTTCTGTGTTCTTCAATTATTTTCAGAAATATATGTAATAAATTAGGAAAATTTGTCTTTAAATAGAATGTATTTGAGATAAATAGCTTTTGATTGATATAAAGAACGTAGAATTTAAACATCTTTTTGGTCAGTGAAACTCAACATCCGAAAGTACCGAAGTAGACTACGGTTTGATCCGTGAAAACTAATCTAGTGTTAGCTAAACTTGTTTTGCAATTAATAAATACTTGGAGGATTAATTTGCAAAAACTCAAAACATAAAAGTTATAGGGGAGGTCCTAAATTGCATATACCTAAAATTTCATAAAACCCTAAGAAGATTTTGTCAGTCAATTTGAATCTTCAAGGTCAAAGTTGGGATGGCCTCAAAGACTGTTTCAGATTGAGTCCTCCGGGTAAAATGTGTAACTACTCATTGTAGGAAGGCTTTTTTGCAAAAATTTAAAAAAAAACAAAAAAAATTGTAAAGTGCATACTAAGCTTGTTGTCTGTCAATTGTGGTACTAATTGGAGTTCATTTGCTATTTTTCCTGAATTTTTAAAAACCGGGATTGAAAAGGGTCAAATCCTTAGTTCTCGAACTTAATTGAATTTACTGTATTGTTGGGGCCAAAAAAAGGCAAAGTGATATGAATAAAAGTTTAAGTGGACATCCTATGCCTAAATTGGCAACTAAAATTTCTTAAATCGGAGATCATTAAGGCCCTTAATTGGATTAAAACTTAATTGGTCTAAAATTGGCCTTTTCGTCCATAAATTTATTTTGTGATTTATGAGGGTAATTGGCCTAATTGCATGACAATGTGACCTTGCTGGTGAATAAATGATGGTTGATTGCCCTTTATTTTGATTATCAATGCATGATTATTTGGCAGGTAGATTAGAAATGAGGATTATATGTTGATTAGGTGCTAGTGACTTAGTCTACCGCTTTGTGAAATGCAAGTAGGGGTTAATAATCACTTAGCGTTAATAAATTAACCCCTCAGTTGATTACAAGGTTGATTGGAAATCGAATTGCATGATTATTATTGGACCAAACCCGAAATTCTTGATTGATGGTTGATCGGGTGAACTTGTTAATTATTTGAGTTGAGTGGTTGCATGTTCCTATGGTGGATGTAATTGTCAAAGACCGACGGTGGTGGTCGGAAGCTGGGAGGTGGCGGTCCATGGTGGATAGTATTACGTTCATTAGCCTAGCTTACAATCAATTAGGTTAGTTCAGTTAATAAATATAGGAATTAGTAACCAAATAGCTTAGTGTTTAGTTAATATGGGCTAGTTAAGGAATAAAATCAATTTAGACTTAGGATCACTCTCTTAATGAATGATTAGTTTATTGGCATCACTATCTTTTGCAAAAGCCAAGCGATCGAACAGTAAAATAGACGAAACAAGAAAATAAATCGGATATTAGATTTATGTGGTTCAGTCGTAATGATCTATGTCTTCGGGGAGAGCGGCACAAAATTCCACTATAGATTAAGCGATACAATAAAGATTACAATCACACTCGATTTACTAAAACACTCTAAGTATTTTTCAAGCCCCAATTACATTCAATAACTCACGCAGTGTTTAGTCCAACAATTTCTTACGAAATAATCTCTCAATCTCACGAAGGAATTGTACACAAATCGTACCATAAGATTTAATCGCTACAAACATTCGGATATCTTCATGGTGTAATTCCCTAGCAGAAACTCCTCTTTGATAATTTTCACAAATAACATCCCTTACTTATTTATAAGCGAGAATTTGATCTAAATTAGGAAATCTCCTTTTAGGAAATCTTCTCCAATTAGAAAATCATATAATTAGGAAACCTATCTAAAATAGGAAACCTACTTGAAATAAGAAATTTTCCTATTCTGGCTCAAACTCGATACAAATTTTCAACTCTCCATCTTGGCTCGACATTTGAGCCAAATTACAATCGCTTCATTGAAACTTTGCTACTATTCTCCCACAGCATCAATGGGCTTAACCGCCATAGATATCTTCCAAGCCTAAGCCTCGCTTGAACTTCGCCATAACTATGAACTTCATCATAACATCAACTCCACATGCACTTTTAACTACTCTACAAGGATTTTTCGATACAACCTCCTCAACTCCAGATAAAGCAAAACCGTCATTGCATCCATATCTATGAGGAGATCTAATACGCGCATTGTCAATATTAGCAGTTACAACAACTGTTGGCTCTATAGGCTTTACCTCGCTATAAGTATCATCTATGTTGATTACTTCGCTAGTGCCCGCTACCTCAAGAGTTTCTAGTTGTAACTCCACCTCAAGTTGAATACTATTCAAATCCGTATAAACATTGCTATAATCACTCTTTGCCAGAAGTACCAGAGACTCGTAAAATGTAACTTCTCTGCTGACAACAGGTGAATTTAATTCTGGGCACCATAACTTATAACCTTGCTCACCTTGTGCATAACATAGAAACATGCATTTTCTTACCTTCTCATCGAGCTTACCATCCATAACACACGCAACCAAATATTCTAAAAACAGAATAATAAGCAATGTTACCTGACTACACTTCTTCGAGAGTCAGACATCTAATCGCAATCCATGGGGATCTATTCACCAGGTAACTCGTCATACTAAATGCATCTGCCAGGAATCTCCTAGTCATATCAGCACTAGAAAGCATTTTATAAGTCGTCTCTAGTAATGTTCTGCTCATCAAATATGCAACATGTTGTGATTGTGATTCACCGGCACTAGTGCGGTGTATCACTATGCCTTTCTTCATGCAAAATTCGTTTAACAGTTTCAAGCAAAACTCTATACTATTGTCAGTCCGTACATAATTGATTGTTTTACTAGTCTCCTTTTCGATCAAAGCTCTCAACTACATGATCGTGACAACAACATCAAATTTTTGCATATGCACAAACACCCGTGTCTTCCTCAAGTAGTCATCCACAATTGTTAGCATAAATCTAACAACCTATGAACATATAAGGGAATTAATTCTGTAATTTCTGTGGTTTCTCTAACAATCGTACTGGACTGCACTTTTTACCATTGATCTAAGTCGCAACACCTACATACATTCAGTTCATTAGCTACATAACCTTTAAGCATCTCTCGCAAATGTGCCTCAAATGCATATGCTACAATTCAGACTCTCGAACCGATGCATCAGTTTGAGAGTTTGAATTGTGGCATATGTGTTTGAGGTACATTCCTTTCGCAAATGTCTCCACGGCGAATTTCGTCGCTATCTCACCTTGAAGTTTATACAGGCTATTATGTTTAATTCCTTTCATTATCACTAAGACACCTCAAACGACTTTTAGAATTCTACATTCTAAAGAATATCAACACCCAATTGAATTTAGGGCACTTGAGGAAATAAGACTTTTTTTCAACTTTGGAACATATCTCACTCCAGTCAATGTCTACACAATATCATCATACATTCTGATTCTAACATCACCAACACATACAACATCGTACTTCACGTTGTTCCCCAATTACACTTTACTATTATCCGTGTACTGATAAGTAGTAAACCAGTTCCTCTTTAGTATAGCGTGAGAAGAACAGTCAGAATCCATAATCCATCTATCAAACAATGAATAATTAGTGATGGACAAGACAAAATCAGCACCATTTGAATTACTATTTACTATAACTGCAACATCATCCACAAACTCAACACTAATTCCTTTACCCTTCTCATTCTTTAGCTTAAAGCAATCCCTTTTAAGATACCCCCTCTTGCCACAACTCCAATAGACAATGCCATCAATCCTAGACTAATTTCGTCTATTCGTGTTTATACAACTCTTGCTAACACGTATACCAATTCTTCATTTATTTTCACATACTAAAGTAGCAGATACATGTTCACCAGATTCTCTTCTACGAATGTCCTCACTTAGAATTAAATCTCGAACAACATCAAACGTCAAACTTGTTGATCCAGAGGAATTACTAACAGCAATAACAGTAATATTCCAACTATCAGGTGATGGAGATAATAGAATCAAAGCATGTACTTCATTTTCAAAGTTAATATCAATAGAAGTCAATTGACTAACAGTCACATTGAATATATTGATATGATTAGCCACTAACGCACCTTCGTTCATCTTCCAGTTAAACAAATGTCGTATTAAATAGACCTTATTGATTGCAGATGGCTTCTCATACATGTCTGATAGGGCTTCCATCATACCCGTAGTGGCCATCTCTTTCACGATGTTAAACGCAGCGTTAAGAACCAACGTCAGCTGAATAACACCCAAAACTCGTTTATCCAGCAATTCCCAATCAACTTACTTCATCGTCTCTGGCTTCTTCCCAGATAAGGGCAAGTGCAATTTCATCTGATATAGGTGATTTACAATCTGCATCTTCCATAAACCAAAATCTTTCTCATCAAATCTGTCGATTCTCACTTTCCCTTCTTCTGTCGCCATCCATTCGCTTCAACTCAGTCAAGCCTAGCTCTGGTACCAATTATTGCAGAGGCCAAGTGATCGAACAGTAAAATAGATAGAACAAGAAAATAAATCGAACAGCAAATTTACGTGATTCAGTCATAATGACCTACGTCCAGGAGGAGAACAGCATGAAATTCCACTATAGATCAAGCAATATAACAGAGATTACAACCACACTCGAGTTACTCAAACACTTTAAGTGTTTTCCAAGCCCCACTTATACCTAACAACTCGCGTAGTGTTTATCCCAATAATTCCTCACGAAATAATCTCTCAATCTCACGAATAAATTGTACACAAATCTTACCACAATATTTAATCGCTACAAACACTCAGATATCTTCAAGGTGTAATTCCCTAGTAGAAGCTCCTCTTTGATCATTTTCACAAATAACATCCCCTACTTATTTATTGGCAAGAATTGAATCCAAATTAGGAAACCTCCTTTTAGAAAACCGTCTCCAATTAGGAAACCATATAATTAGTAAACCTATTCATAATAGGAAACATACTTGAAATAGGAAACTTTTCTATTCGGATTCAAACTCGAGAAATATTTTCAATACCATCCTTAATAGAATGAGTAGAATTTAGGCTTACCTTAATCTAGAATTAGGAATGGCCTTTAGCTTCAAGTTTATGGGGATTTATGTCCCACGGCTTATAATAAGGCGATGTAACATTTTTTGCCCATGTTAGTATTGGATCAAGCTTGCGGGGGTTCATATCTTGAGGCTTATAACAAGTCGATGTAATATTCTTTGCTCGACTAGTATCATGATTTATTTCTGCGCTTTTACTTCAAGTTTCAATAATTATTTGCTTGACTAGTTTCATGATTTATTTATGCTCTTTTACTTCAAGTTTTCAATAATTAGGTGCTTAATTCCCGCAATTTCAATATGTTGTTTGCTCATTTTTCTTATTTAAAATGGTTAGGATAAATATAAGATCATTAAAACCCTTAAAGAACATTACGCGAGCAGCTACTGACTCGAAGGACCTTTAGGGCTCATAATTGATAAAGAAACCCATTTGATCACTTAGATGAATAATCCCATCAAGTTAGAGATACCGAAAGGGTGCTAGTTAAACTATTAGCGTAATCAAGTCCTCGAACCTAGATAATTTTTGGTTGCATAGAAAACGAGATAAACTCTCGTGTCTTGCTTAGTTTCTAGCCGACTCCAAAAGGATAGTGGCGACTCCCGTCTCACACAGAATCCCTTAGCCTAAATCAAACTTCAAAATGAAAACCAACATCGTGCGAGATAAAAACTTGGGAGAGCCCGCGCCTAATTGAGAGACGTTGGCTCGTCTTTAGGCATTACCTCAAAAACTTTCTTCTCTTTTCCCCTCCGACAAAAACAGAAGAGGGTTGCTACCCCTTTCTCTCTCTCTGCCTTAGGTAAGGGCTCCCTGGTCTGGGGTTAGAGCTTGCAGCGTCGAGTCATAAGCTGTAAGCTCAAAGCCAACGTCGTGGGCCTCGCCAACTATGGCGATTGCAACCACCACGTACCCCTTTACCTCATTGATGGAGGGATGGTGAGACCTTTTGGGGATGACTCAAGGGGGCTGAATAGCGCAGTAACGGGAGGGATGTGACGGCAAGTTGGCAACGGAGGTGAGGTGCAATAAATGAGCCAGATGAGTGGTGGAGAGAGAGAGGACATAATATTAATGTTCGTGTTTAAAATTTTCGACGTGAACTTTGGAAAAAAAACAAAATGAGCGATTTGATGGTTCAAGTGTAATTTGTAATTGCATTTCCACCCATTATGAACTGAGTTAAGTGCCGATATAATTTGGGTCAAGTACATTCATAAAGGAGGGAACTACATGAGTCCATTGTACTGAGAAGTTCATATCCCTGCCTCCTTTAATCATTTTAAAGTCCTGCTCAGGACTAAGGATGCTTATCAAGGGGATAAATAAAAACAATCCATGACAAATCTCTTTCTAACAAGCATTGTTTTTTACTTGTTGAGTACACTAGATACCCATTGTGGAAAGTTTTCTCGCGTTAAGTTAACACATAACAACTTTGATAAATCAAAAATCCTAATTCTAATTCGTTGTTGATAGGATCATATCAAGTGACCTCTTATTCACATCCAAGAACCGACATATATTCATGGAAATTAGTTATATCCTAATTTTTATTTTGGAGTAATTTCATAGTTAATAATCTAAACATTAACATACATTATTTTAGGAGGTGTAATACAAACATTAAATATAAATTGTCCGATAAAAGGTTTGGTACAAGATGAGCCATCATGTTCGACCGCGCAAATAAATCGTAGGATTTGTTTACCCACTCCCTCCTTTCTCTTTTCCCTGATCTAAGAATTCATGATTTTGGCACTAAAAACATGAAAATAACAAAAGGGTCTTTAAATCTATACCGGCATGTCTAAACTAAACCCATCTATAGGTTGTTCCAAAGTCGAAACCAAAAGTAAAAAGACGTGCTCATCCATTACCTACTAAAGTTGGGATAAGGGCGTCTCCGATCCTCAATGTTTTGTTGGCGATTAATTGAGTCCCTAATATCTTATTTTCGTTAATTAAGTCCTTAACATTTGAAAAACGCAATAATCTAACTCCTGAACTCATTCTCAATGGGCTCTTGAGTCTCCGATGCTGAAAAACCTTCACGCCTCTCACGTGGCCTTTCTCTAACGCCCTGTAGCCGCAAACCATAAAATTGCGCATGATTTTCAACGCTGGAAATCTAGTTTAGGACTCAATCGAACATCTTTTCGCAAATATTAAAAACTAATTGATCAATATAATAGCTGAGTTGTGAATTGAACGATGGTCAAAACGTTAAGAACCAATTCTACACTTGTCCCCACCCAAACCTAACTGTGCAGTCTTGTCCTGTGACTACGACCCATGAGCACATGATGGATGCGGTCAAGAGAGGCATCATCGCCATAGTTTATGTGATCAAACTTCTAATCTCAATCAATTTCGACAGGGGTGATAATCATGCATCGTTCCATGACATGGTACCCCCATTGTAGCATTCCTACAGGCGAGCATAACGCAAGATCACGAAACCAACTCCGGCTTGGATAGATTCTGTGCCGTATATGATAGGGTTCTCTCAACTAGACTTCAAAATGTTCGATGGAAGAGGAGACTCGCACCAGAATCTAGCACATTTTTTGGTAAGATGTGGGCCGATAGCGCAAAATGGGATACTGATTGTGCTTTAAGCTCTTCGTTCAATCATTGAAGAGGCCGACCTAATCAGGGTACGCCCACCTTTCTAAAGAGTAAGGGTGAGCATGGTTCTAGAGTAGAACCTAGAACTTGAGAACTTGACCTGTAGGAACCTATAGGTTCCAGGTTCCAAGATATGCAGGATAGATTTCGGGTTTCAAAAATTGATAAATCTGTTTTGACAGGTAGATTCTAGGTTCTAAGCAGTGGGACCTGGAACTTCGAACCTAGAATCTGAAACTTGGAACCTAAAACCTAAACAAGTTTATTATGTTTTTTCTTGGTCTATATCTTCACGTGATCCCGTGGTGTTTCATGGTGTTGGATGATAAGTGTATAATCTGGAATCACTAGTCTGAGCTTTTATTTTATGACTTGTTAATAATTCATATTCTTCTTGTGTCTAAATATAAGTTATAATTGATGGATAATAGTAGCAAGTGGTGGTTATTAAAGGTGATGGTTCATTGCAATTCTTCAATTAATAATGGGTTAATACCATGAAAAATCTCAAACCGGTACACCTGTGACAGATTTACCCAAAACTAATTTTCTGACCACCAAAAACCCCAAACTAGTATACCTGTGACAATTTTATCTCACCCCAAATTGGTACATTTGTGACAAATTTACCCTCCGTTAATTTCGGTTAAATTGGATTAATGCAAAAAAAAAATCACAAACTAATATACTTGTTATAAATGAAGGGTAAAACCCAAAATTGGTATATCCATTAACTACCAAGTGTCATTTAACAAAGCAATTTAACAGTAAAATTTAACGAAAACTAACGCAAGGTAAAATTATCACAGGAGTACTAATTTGGGATATTTGTTGGTTAAAAAATTAGTTTGGGGTAAATTTATCACATGTTTGAGGTTTTTCGTGGTATTAACCCATTAATAATATAGATGAAATTTAGGTAGACCCTAGAACCTGTGATAGGGTAGGTTCCAGGTTCCAAAAAATGATAAGCATATTCTCATGGTGAGTTCTAAGTGGACTGTATGGAATAAAGAACCGCTCACTCATAATATCGAATCATGTGGTGACTTCAAATTTTAATGTATTTATTTGAATCATAATGCCAAGAAAACTAGTTTTTTGTATTCTCTTCGATGAATAATAAGCTTGTTCAATACTATCGCGTTTATTTTTTTTGTTTAACTAAAACTGAAATAAATAAATAAAAAGAACCTGTTTGACCCTGGAACCTACCTTGGAACCCATCACAAGGTAGGTTCTAGGTTCCAAGTTCTAATGAGCAGGTTCTAAATTCCAAAAAATGAGGAACCTGTACTCGAGGGTATGTTTTAGGTTTCAAATAGAAATTGTAAGAAATCTGGAATTGCTCATCTCTACTAAAGAGTCGATCCCGACTTGGGAAGCAAGGGTCTCGGAGTTCGACATTCCTATTGGTGCCAATCAACACGTGGATCGGCTGGCCCTCTTGCATGAAATTATTATGCTTTGGCTCACGCGGCTGCATGTCAAACCGGTGATAACGTGACTGTTTCCTCCGTTGTCAAACTATTCAATGCCCTCTGCTTGTCTGACCAATTAATTGTCCGTTGGAGTAGTTGCTTCCTCTCTCTTTTTCAAATATACTCTGCTTTTATGAACTACATGGCACTAAAAAAAATTATATGAGAATTTACTATGAAATTGGAAAATGTCAATAAGGTGCCCTAGGGCATACATGTTAACGATATTTGATTGTACTTTTGAAATGTAAATTTTTACATTTGAAGTAGGTGATTTCTTGAAATGTGTTTGTTTCAAAATTTCAAAATGTGTATATATGCGGTTTTATTATTTGCAGCAGTTTTAATTGCTACACTTGAATAATTTTTTAACAAAACCTGTTATGATTTCTTGGGACTGTTAAAATATAATTTTAATATGCAGTCGATATTGTTAAAATATAAAGTTAATTTCGTGTCATACTGTAATAAATACTAAGTAGTGAATGTTTGTTCGACACGCGCAAAATCCGATTTTGTTTTTCCTTTGTCGAAGTATTTACCTTCTGGATTCTTGAATGAGCATTGTGATAGCTATCAAAGTTTCATATATCTTTCTCTAATTTTACATGGCGTTGATATTGACTCCAGCTTTTGAAACGCTATGGATGTCCATGCCATGATGATTAGTTCATCCAATCTTCTTTTAGCAGACAATTATTTGCAAGGTTAGGTCCCCAGGTCTTGATAGTCCGAAGCACTATTATCACGCGGATTGGCAAGTAATATCCTACTCAAATATTCATTATTTAAGTTATTTTAGTTGTTTACGGTTCAACTTGAGTTCGCAACATATAGATATAGATAGCTATTACTTTGCCCACCTTTATGACTTTATAATGAATAATTAATTAATATGTATGATGTGGTAATTGTATTCTTGTAGAAAATTTGTACACTATATATACAGTGTTATTTAGTCAGTCTTTGTTCTGTTCTCTGAGTTTGAATATTTAGACAAGAAGTAAGGCTCATTGAAAGATGAATTCATCTGATCTGCTACTCTTTGAATTTTAATTATAGCCGATTCACTTGGGTGGAAACTAAAAAAACATTTGGAAATTTTTGTCCACTCTATAACCTGTGTTTTTTTACCTCAATAGAAGTATCGATCATGCCGATGTGAGTCTCTCTCTCAATCGCACTGAGTTCAAGGTAAAACATTGTTGGACCATCAAAGAGAGAGAAAAAGGCCTTGGATCCAGTTTTTTTGTAATCTGACTCTAAAATTGTTTCAAATGAGTTCACAAATTTTGTCAAATAGGTCACATAATTAAAGCACCACATTCATTTCCAGGACATGTTTGTATTGACACTTAAATTTTGGCTCACAAATTAGTCGTTCATCTCCTAAGAAAAATAGGGATCGAATTTCGTTGATAATGATATAATTTGCCGCTAAACAAAAATATCAACGTCGCATAATTTTACATTTTATATTCTTCATTGCATTTAGACATTAGAAACATTTAGGCTTAGCTATAATGCATTTGCATCAAGGGAAGCACGAGGCCGATCATGAACTCGTTTCTAATCGACCCGATAAACGGCCCTACATTAATGCGAAGTCTAGGCCTATTCTGTCATTTAAAGTCGAGCCCACAAGCTCGGTCCCCTTCTCTCTCTCTCTCTCCAAATTCAAGCACTTTCTGTTCCCTCTATTTGTTTGACCGAAATGTCATTTAATCATGCCAAATATGACTCCATTTCTTGCCACCTCGGAATCTCGGACCATTTCAAGCAAAGCGGGAATCAAGGCATATGAGATAATGGGGATGCTGAAATTGACGAAGGAAAGGATTAAACTTCGTGTAGGGGAAAGATTGAATTAGGTTTTGACTGAAATTAGGAGGAGGAAGCAGCTGGAGATCTCGGCAGAAAGCAAAAGGAACAAGGCCCTCACGTTTTCTTAAAGCACCTGGAGCATCGCCAGACAAATGAGGATCTCCTCACTTGGTTTTTCACCAAAATTCCTCGTCTGCAGATCTCCCTTCAGCCATTCATTCTTCACGGGAACTCAAATGGTGCCGTTTGTAAAAGGAGAACGCCAATCAGCAACGTAAAAAGAAGGACCGAAAGAGGAAATGGTAAAAGATATAGGAAAGGAAATGGAATTGGTGGCTCAGCAGAATGTGAAAAAGGACAAGAAGGATGTGGGAAGGCCGTGGGATGATGTAAACAAGAACAAAGATGGAAGGGACTGGGACAATCGGTGGAGGTGCACAATCGCTCACATTCACGCTTTCGTATCCATTCACTCAATCTTGCGCATCAGAAGCGAAGGAGACTCAGGCAAGAACGAGCGGCGCTTCCGTCGTCCACCGTTGTCCCCAGAGTCGTCTAAATTCCTCAGTTTACTCTGATCGCGTTTAACTCGGTTGAAGCCCAAAGTTATCTTCTCCAATCACGAAACTGACTGGTAGATTATGTGCGCATGTCTGAACCCCTCTTTGTTGATCCTAATCAGTTGTTCACTGCCGTTTCTTCATTGGGTTTGGCAGTCGAACCGTGGACATAGCGTTTGCAATAATCATGGATTTCTCTACATTGACACCTAGACGATTATGATGTCGCGCACTTGGAACACCTCAAGCTCACAAATAAATCGGGAGGCTCTCAGTTTAGAGGACAATTCAGCCACGCTCCCAAAGCAGTATTCACTTCACTGAGAACAAAGGAAATGGAAGCACCAAGGTAAGGAGAACTCTCGGCCATCAAAGGATGAAGCATCAATTCGCAACATATGATCAGTACATTGAACAATAACATACAAATCACTCCTACGCAATCCCAAATTGATCAATTAATTCATCATTGTCATCTCTCCGAGGCAAAACGTCGAACAGGCGGTGAGCATGAAGGGTGAGGTGTTATACGAACAGGAATTCCTATCAATTGGCTGAAGATGACAGAGAAAGAGATTCTCTCGGTGTGTGCGTTGTGTTCTTGCTTCGCTCAGTTCCTCAGCTCTCGCACGCGCACCAAACTTCAGAGAGTGCGTTGTGGTTGTTGTTGCTGTGAATGAATTCTGCTGCAGAGCGTGAAATTCATCAGCTCTAAAGGAATCTCCATCGCGTTAGACGACAGAGAGAGAAAGGACATGAGAGAAGGTTCGATCGGCGGTGGTGATAAGCGTCGTCGCTCTGCTCCGTTACGGCCGAGGCTTTGGTGGTTAGCGACGGAGATGTGACGGCGGCTGTTACTGATCGGAGATGGTAGACGATCAAGTTGACGGTGATGGAGCTGAACTTTATGGGTTGATTCATGCATATTTATTTCAGCACTTAGTTGACTTTCTTAGTTCAATTTTGTGTTTTGAAAAAAATAATAATAAAATTAAAGGAAAAGGTGAAAAAAAAAACAAAATAAATAAGAATAGATTGCATCTCCGTCGAAAAATACATCTAGGATTGCATGTGAGGGAACGGAAGCAGATTACTTTACATTTAGATAGTATCAATTAGATTCTTATTTCTGTATATCATAGTTCATTTTAGGGAAATAATTTATTTAGTATTCATACAGTACCTCGCGTTTGCATAGTTAAGCGGTGGCTTATCTTGGAGAGTTTACATTGAGTTTCCATTTATAGCTCATGAGAGTCGTGTCCGGACCTTAACAATAAGGCTTTATGAATTTTAACCGATATGATTTGGGTTCTTTATTTTTTTGCACCTCTATATATTTTTTTTTGGTTAATATTTATTATTGCGTGCTTGTTATTTTTGCTGCTCCAATGCTATGCATGATCATCTTTCACTTATTAGAGGATTTAGGGAAACAAAATTGATGAGACTGAGTGCAAACCTTTTAATTAAAGGTACTGAAAGAGCGTTAGATTAATATAGCGTAATCAAGTGCCAGACTTGTGAATCTTCATATCGCAGGCCTGGCCTTCTAATTAATCCATAATAGGTTAGTGGCAACTCCTTAGTCTAATTTTAAATGAATAATTAATTGGAACAGTTAACTTGTGTTTAGTAAGGTTTAGGAGGATCCATGTTAGGTGTAGGCCCCACCTATCCTCTTGAAAGTCGACATTTTGCACTTAAAGTACTACATATCTCCGTTCTAGTCAAATATCCACGCGTTGCATTACGGGAGAGAAGAACTCCAAAATTTAACACAATCATACAAGCTTGAAGCCCCCAAAAAAATGTATTACAAGATTTGCAGTTTAAAAAAAAATTGGAAGCAAATGAACACAAAGACGATATATCACCTGAGAAAGCCGAGGATTGCTGCCACATACCGCCACAATATAGCGTCTCGTGGTCCTCTCTTGATGCTACGACCGTGCATTGGCTATGGCTATAACACTAAAATATATTGATGAAATCTATTATGGCATGAAAATCTGCTGCCAACACTTGATTAAGGCAATGAAGAGATATTGATTGTTAAGCGTACATCATCTTCTTCATTGGCTTAAAAATGCGATATCAAAATTCAATACAAGAACCTTAAATCCATTCCGCAAGATGAAGATATTCACCTGACCTGCATGTCGTCGTGTCTCTAAAGCAACAATTTAAGCAAATTCTAAAATCTGCAACATTCACGTCATCATTATATTTAGGACAGTCCAAAGAGGTGAAGTAGACATACAAATTCAAAAGAAGGTGTGAGTGGAAACAAACCTCCAAAGGAGATGAGAGGAAGCGAGTATGCTGCCGATCAAGCCGATACACTCTTCTACCACCTCTTGAGAAATTATATAACCAAACTTTTGAACACTTGGTTGAATTTCGAGCAGGAGATTTGCTAACAGGCTTATATATATAAAGAAAAATTTTTGTAGGTTTTCAATTGTGATTTTCTTGCACATTTTTTCTAAGCACAACCCATTGAAAAAGTTATGTACGGTACACAACCTATGTTTTAAGTCTATTATAATCCACGCCTTTTTTTTCCCCTCAGAATTTAGATCACGCCAAAACTTTAATATCATTGTAATAGCACTATGGACTGTTATAAATATGGACTTATCAACTATGCATGCCTTTTGCTTATGCGTGGGTGGCCATGGACTCTAAACAGTAGTTCCATGTCTTGCTATGTTTGAGACGAGGGAGTAACGAAAATTATGGGAGAAAATTTGAAAATTTCATGTGTTTTCTTTTTCTCAACAAACTTTAAAGTTTTCTTCATTTCCACCCAAACTTTCGTTTTCTCCGTTTCCTTCGTTTTCCAAACATTCAAGAAGTAACTCTACCATTGTCGCGACCTACCTCTCGAGGGCCGCCTCGGGAGAATAGGTTTAGAGGCATTATGGGACCATCCCAAAGTCCATATCTCGCGTGACATTAGTTGTTTAAATCTACATATTCTATAAGAGTTGCTACTAGCCATAATTAAGGATCGGCTAGAAACTATAATCGAGATGTGAGAGTATTTTTAAGGATTGGGGACTGAATTACACTATTTTTTCAACTAATGCCCTTTCGATACCTAAACTTAACTATTTGCTAACTAAAATGTCAGGGCAGTCTTTCACTAATCGAAAATTTTAAATTCCGCCCTAACCATTCTAAAAGGAAAAAACAACAAACAATGTATTTAAAGTGCGCAATCAAATGAAATAAAAATGGAAATGTATAAACAGTGACCTGACATCGTCTCTAAAGGAAAAAATAATAAAAAATTCCTGAGGTAAAGCCTTAAAGGCTTATTCAATTTTGGGTACAAATTTTATTCAAACCTAAAGTGTTTATTAAAAGCCCTAGGCTAAGAGAATTCTACATTTTTATTTTTTTCACATTTTTTGAATTTTTTGAATTTGTTATTTGTTATTTTTATTTTTTATTTAGGGAAAAAGGACTCCGGACCGGGTCAGAAGAACCCAGTCTGATTAGCCGGTCTGACCTGGACCAAAAGGTCCAAGTTGGGTCTAAATTCGAACTGGCCCAGCTATCTCAGCCCACATCTTTCTCTATTAGGCCTAGCTTCCTTAGCCCACAACATCTTTGGTTCAGCCCGGTTTGCAACCTGATTCGGATCCATTAATCGGATCTGACCCGAATATTTTATTTCCAGATTTTATTTCTTTTTTTTTTATTTTTCTATTTTCTATTTCTTTTTCTTTTCTCTTTTATTCTGGTCTTCTTCTTCCCTAGACCTGTATTG
Source organism: Syzygium malaccense (assembly GCA_031216405.1). Lineage (NCBI taxonomy): Eukaryota > Viridiplantae > Streptophyta > Magnoliopsida > Myrtales > Myrtaceae > Syzygium > Syzygium malaccense. The sequence goes on along the minus strand of CM062260.1, from coordinate 18,442,722 downwards.
AGAGAGCTTCTCCACCGAAATATCACCAACACCGTTGGAAATCCATTACCACCGATTCTCTAACCCTCGCCGTTGGCCATCTTTACCACCGATTCTCTAACCCTCGCCGTTGGCCATCTATTTTGACCACCGCCGAACTTCTGTTGACGAAAACTTATAGCGACCGTCATCGCTCGTCACCCATCGGCCACAAAAATAAACTCCGGCAACCAAATTCCATTTTACGGCCAACAAACTTCCGGCCACAACAACAAATCCTAAATCTAAACAAACAAGCAATTAAATGTATGAAACAGAGATAGAAAACTAACGGTAGCAGCCTCAAGCTGCTGAGCACATCTCCGGCGAGGGGAATGAATCCGGCGAAAATTTCAACCATGGCCAACTCGGAGAAACATTAACATGCCACAAAAATCACAAAGAAATGTAGAGTAGTGAGCGAATAATCATTTTAGAACAAATCAAGCATGAACTGTGATTCAAACAGACATTTTCATTCACGGATTGATTCAACAGTTCATTCACGCATTTCATCAAACAGCTAGCATGCAGTTTAACAAGTACATTCCAACATGAGATTCAACGCGATTCTCGACTCAATTGTGATGCATAAAGACCTGAATCAACATATTCTATATCAACTCCATCTCAGTTCATCGAAATTCACTCAAAATTTTCACAATCGAATTCGGTGTTCTAAGCCTCCAACATCTCATTCAAGCATTTTAGTGAACAGTTGACGTACGATTTAAAACATGAATTCTAGACTCGGTTTCAGTGCAATTCTCGACTCAATGTTGATATATCACACTCCAAATCGTCATTATATTCTACGACTCAGCTTTAATATCATAGGATTTGTCCACAATCTCATCAATTCATTCCAATACTCTCAAACTCAATAAATGGCTAAAAAAAAAACAGGACAAAACAAAGCATATTTGAGGAGCTCACCCGGACAGAAACGGAGATTCAATCGGCGACGGCAAGGCGTCCGGCTATGATTCCTCTTTCTCGATGAATGAACTGCAAGAGAATTTCCTATCATTCCCCAACCACATTGGTTATCCTTCGATCCAGTCCTCTAAACTCCAGCTTAGCCCCTTCTACCGCAACAGCCCCTGAACTTGCTTCCATCACCTCGCCGTATCTCTCTCTTCGCTCCCCCCGGTCACTCTGCTCACAAACGGGAGCTTGTGCTAGAAGAAGAAGAACAGTAGTGAGGCTGGGCCACCGTAAGTGTAATGGGCCGTGAAGGAAAAGAAAAGAAATGGGCTGGAAAAAAGGTTATATCAGTTGGGCCAAGTAAAAGAAAGTGGGTGGCTTGGGAGATGAACCGCGCAAAAAAAAGGCCAAACTGAACCGGGCGGAGTTGTGCGAAAGGGCCAGGTTGAACCGGCCTTTTCTCATGTGAGCCGATCCCCACCTTTTTTTTTTTTTGGTTTATGCTTATTTTTGTAATTTTTGCTATATATATTTTTGTAATAATTATTTTTTGTTATTTATGATACTAGCGGTTACATTATCCGTAAACTTTTCACACAAGTTTTATGAAAAGATTTTTCTAGAGGATTCGTTATACACTAGGGTGTATTGCTTGAGTTTCTCTACTATGATTGTGAGTGATTAGAGGCTTTCCAATTTAGGAATTGGAAGTCACTAATTCAAATCCCACTAAGCACATACAAACTGCTATGAGTTAAAGCCATCTGCATAGGCGAAATGCCTTAACTTGATAAGTCCGTGACACTTGTAGGGTGTTCATAAACCTCTAAGTAGTCGTTGGGTCTTCATGTTTGTATTCCTTGAATTATCAAAAAAAAAATATGATCAATCAGGACTTTCAAATCATCTAGCACAAAATAATAAAAAAATTACCAACGCATCCCAAAAAATTAAATCACTAATTAAAATTGCCAAGCATGAATAAAAAAATCTTCAATTATGAATGATTTCAAGCTAATAATAGAGGTAAAATGTACACCTCACGGTCCTACCTATTGCTTAGCTCCTCCCTCTCCACATATAGTCAATCCGACATTTGACCTTTACCCAAGCTTTTTCTTAGAGATTTCCACAAAAATTTCAAACATGGCACAACTTTAATAAATCTGTCTAGCTATTAACTCATCATCTTCGAAACATACTACTCAATATTTCACGAAAGTTGCTGGTAAAGCAAATAATTATGTGGCTCTTAAAGAGTAGCATTATGTAAAAATAAATTGCCACTATGAATACCTTGACTCCGACATAAGTATCGCAACTCAATTCCTTTTTGTCCGAAGACCCAAGGGCTGATGAAAAGGTCTTTTAGCAAAAGACCAATTATTTGAGAAGGTCTATAGGCAAAAAAACCAATTCGCAACCATATATGTCTTTGAATCAAACTTCGTGATTCCAAGTTGTGATGTGTGGATAAAGTTGTGATTTTTTGTTGCCTTGTTTCGTTTGTCTTTGTACAATATGCAATTATTCATCTATGCAAGCCTCGGACAAAACAGTAGTCATGAATTATGCCGTCATTAGGGACACAAAATATCTTCACTTTGATTGCCGTGGCCACGCGATCCAATTAACATCCTTGAAGCCTACGAGGAGGGGGCATTCTTGTACAATCTCGTGTTAATGAGCACAGGGTAGTAATCTTTTAACGAGTGCTAATAATTTCGGATTGATAGTAATTTTGAAGAAGACAACTCCAGGTTGAGGGCGTGAAGGCAATCCTCCAAACGTAGTGCTCTTCGGAATTCGGACACAACTTTGATCCGTTCCAAGATAACTCATTCACAAACGCAAAACCCGTTACATGCCTTCCACCTTCGTTTTGTTTTGTCTTTGTCAGATGGTCACTTGCAATTTATTTTGTCGGGGACAAGGTGGACAGGACCACGCGAAGAGTTCTGTCCGATTGTATCACTTTTCAAGACTAGACCCAACTTGACCGTTTTCGCAAACACAAAACCCCATTACGATAATTTAATCTCTGCGTTGCTCCTCCACAAAAGAGAAAAAAACATATTTCGCACATTCATGAGCCCATGCTAAAGTTTCAATCAATTCCTGCCAATATCCATGCCAGTTACATTTTCTTAATAATGAGAAACAATTTGAAAGAAACGAGTCGATCACCGTAGCGCCTGTCCAGGGTTGAGCCCTAGTATTTGATAGTGGACTTGTAAGAAAACCACTCATACCCGGTAATGTAAGGGCTCATACTTCCTTTGTTGAAGTAAGTACAAATGGTCTGAGAGAATTAAAAGTTCTAATTTGTTTCAATTCGAGGAAGAGAAATGGTATTCATAAAAATTCATTTTTCTCATTGCACAACACCTAACATCCCTTAAAGCATACAAATACTTCACATTGACTTATTCAAAATCATCATCACGTTGCTTCTTTTTCTTACTACATTCTTTTTATTCAAACCAGATCGGTACAAATGGTTGGGCCCAGTGGAACCATGTACCGGCCCGATAAGGTTCTCAAAACATTACATTCGACCAGAGACCGGAGTGGTTGACTTCTAATTTACCCTTTCTTTTCTTGAATGGTGGGCATGCGAAAATCTTTATAAGGGACCCTTAGTTGGTACTGATGTAAAAAGATGTATGACTAAATTAGTTCAATTAAAAAATTTAGCATCGAATTGGTATGGATGCAATAGATTTAAGATTTTTTTTTATATTTTTCCCACCAAAAGACCAATTACTTGAGAATATCTATTAGCAAAAGACCAGTTTGAGACCGTATGTCATTCAATCAAATTTCTCAATAGAGAGGAGAGGAAAAAAGCCTTTTGTTGCCTTGTTTCGTTTGTCATTGTACGACATGCAATTATTCATCTAGGCAAGTTAGACAAAACCACAGTCATGAATATGTTCTCATCACACAAAATGTGAATGGTGAAAGGCTTTCATTTAATGAGCACAAAAATATGCATGGACACAAAACCTCTACACTTTGATATGTGTGGCCACGTGATCCAATTAATATCCTCAAAGTCTACAAGGTGGGGTATTCTTGTACAATCTCATGTTAATGAGCATAGGGTAGTACTATGTGATGGTAATTTATAGCGAGTTAGTAATTTTTTTAACGAGTGCTACTAATTTTGTACCAATAGAAATTTTTTAAGAAGATCGAGTAGCAAACAGTCAGGAGACCATCGAGCATTTAGCCTTAAAAGCATTTGTTTTTAGTCATGGCCGTCATGCTTTACTGGCACTGTCGCGAATCAAACACAGTCTAGTGTAAACTCAGTTCACTATCGATGGGATCATTATAGCTGGCGATTTGTGTGACCTTCACAGCTCAAATCGCTGAAATCCATTTTGAACCGAGTTTAAACAATAATTTCTTGAAAATTCATTAAAAGCTGGCAAGATAAGGGAAAAATGAAAAAAAAATTGATCCTCGACTTGGTAGTTTGCACAATACCACACCAGCTGATGCGCTCTGCAACCAAAACCATGAAGGTTTTTCTTTTTGGATTTAAGGGAAGCTATCACACAGTGGGCCAGAGATTGGTTTGTTTCGCTGACTTTCAAGCTTCTTCTTTTGGATCTAAGGGAAGCGATCACATTAAGGACTCAAATGATTTAAGTGAAATTAATTTCTTGTGAAAGGGCCAAAATAACCAACAGAGCTTCACATGATTCCAACGATCCAATAAAATAGGCTTGTATTTTTTTGCAATATAGTTAGAAAATTTTGACCATACAGTAATTGATAAATGATTTTTATTTTATTATGTACGAATCGTAGCTTAGAAAAAGAAACAATTAGGGCACGGATGATAATCATTCTGTTCTAGAAATCAATTTATGATTTCTATTTCTATTTCGTTGACGAGATTCTCAACAGAGATAGGCATTTGATAACGAAACAAAATTTTTCTTCTCGGAACATAAATTCATTTGATAAATTATTCCTTTCATGATTTTTTCCATTCATCAACTAGCGGCGACGGAGGCCAGCGGATGGTGGTTGGCGAGGGTGGCGATGGTAGGCTATGGCGGCAGCAGACGGCAAGCGATGGTGACAGCGGACGGCGAGGGGCGGATGGTGGCGCGGGCGATCGGAGAACGGCAATGATGGTGGCGCTGGCACTGGCAGCGGCAGCGGCGGTGACCAGCAAGCAGTGGGAGGTGAGGGCGGCCGGATAGTAGCAACGGCAAGAGATGAGAAAAGTTTTTATTTCTAATTTATGTTCTAGAAATAAAAAAGTATAAAATTTTTACTTCTGATTTCTGCTCCAAATTTATTTCTAGAGTAAAAATTTATTTTAGAAATAAAAAAATAAAATTTCATTACTAAACATATTTCTATTTCCAATAATAGAAAATTAGTTCCGATCAAAATCAAAATGATTACTATGTGCGCCCTTGACTTCTTTTCACACATTTTGTAAGCGAGGAAAAAGTCGTGGTCCTTGGCAATTATTGATCGGGACAAGTTGGACACAACCACAATGACGAGTTCCCTCCTCATCATTGCTAAGTACCCTCCACTTTGATTTACGTGGCCACAGTGGTCAGAAGGTGAGCGTTGAAGAAGTAAATTGCCTCGTCAAAGAGACGCAACTACCACAAGATTTCATGTATACCAACTGCATCTGGTTAAAGTTTAGGTACTCCATAATTTTTATAAAAAAAACAATTATTCAATGAGGAAAAATAAAAAAAAATCTATTTCTTTTATTCAAGATGAGAAGGTTTCTTACATGAAAATTCCGAATCTGTAAAATTTTGTGTAATATGACAAAATTAATCCCACTTTTCAAATGTCTTCAAAAGAAGCACCGACTCATGATCAAGGAATAGATATGGCCACTTTTATCTTTTCCGTCCAAATGAACCTACATGGTAACTAACGTGACAAACGCTACTTACACGTAAGCCGACTTGTCGTGTTCTTTTCAACTAAAAAAGTAAACGAAGTACAATTAATATTTTTGAACTCAAAATAAAAATAATTGTTGTCAAAAAACAAAAAAGCAAAACTAGAAGCGGAAAGGGCGTGTGTTCGGTTGGGGTGGCCACGCCACCTTTTGGGTAAGAGGGGCCGCAACCGCCACCATGTTGCTCTCGGTGCTCTTTCAACTCCAGTGGCCAATGCCATAATCAGTTTCTCTAGCGAGCACAGTCCGCAAAATTAACCGTGGAGACAATGTTGTTGGCAGTGTGCTTGGGACCGGTTGTCTAGTCGTCTTGCCCAACCTCACCATAAAGGAAAAACATAAAAGAAAAGGAATGGCCATGATTGCAAACCTGCTCGTGGAGATCACATGAGTGATGCTGGTGATTACCATCAAGATCGCTTGCAAGCCTTGCCTCAACCAATCTCTCAACCCCAATAACGACCCCAACAAGGCTCGCAATCATGCCCCTCTAATCGCCAACCTTAACCCTAACCTTGTATATTTAAATCCAAAGCGCATCGGAGGGAACTCTTCTGCATCGTTTAAAACTGTCTGATCAATGCTCTTTGTGGTAATTATAATGTCCGATTCACAACTCTCTTTTTTCCCCTTCAATCGTTCCTCCTTTTCACTGTATTTTGTTTTTGTGTTTGTATCTATCTGCAAATTGAAAGCAAGAAAGAGAAGGAAAATGCGCCATTTGCTTTTGCTTCAAGATTATGTTACTCTTTTCTTTTTCCTTTTCCTTGGATAAAAATCTTCTTGTTTTAAGATTTTTTTTTGGTCGGCATCTTGTTTTAAGTTTAAAATCATCAATTTTATTCTTTTTACTTTTATAATAATAAAAAATGTCAATTCAGCTTACCACGTGAGCGCCGTTTGCTCTAGTTGGAGAAGATAATAGTGGCTATGTTTGTTCATCAAAAAAGAATACGTGCTGTTTTTACATACATATATATATAGAGAGAGAGAGAGAGAGAGAATTCATTTTTATTTCTCTGACGTAAGAATATGATTTTTTCTTGAGTTGGCCCAATCAGTTATGTGAGAACTTCAAATGACACTCCAATCTATCGTGGCCATTGGACCCAACTCTCTTTGTTAATCACTTGCTCTGTCCAAGTCCGCATAGCAAAATCAATGAAAAAAATATATGAAAATGAAAAAGAAGTGCCGTGTCTCCTTCCACACCATCGAGAATGAAGAAAGAAAGATAGATAGATGTTAAGGTCATCGCCTTCGACAAGTTGGAAACGACTCTGTCTGGGCTTGTGTTGAAATTGTGTTTAGGGCAATCAAGATACGCGGTGATATATGTTCCCCTTCGTCATTTGGTTTCCCTCTAATATCACAGTACTTCTCAACTAATTAATTTTGGAATAGCAAGTTGTGTGTTGATAAAGTGGTGATTTTATGTTGCCTTGCTTTGTTTCTCTTTGTCCAATGGTCATTTGCAATTATTGATATGGGCAAGTGGGGCAGAACCGCAGTGATGATTTCTGTCCTCATCATTTCGCCCTTGTGTTATACAATTCTTCACTAATCTATTTCTTAATTGCAAGTTGTTTATTGATGAACAATGGACATGCGTATTTGGGTTGCGTGCGTGCGTGCAAGAGAGTTAGGACAATGCAAACTTTGCTCAAGTAAAAAAGTAGAGTCAGTAGTGCTCAATATAAAAATAGCCTTGCGCCATCCTGATACAGTTAAGATGAATGGAAAAACTACATTAAAGAATCAACAATCTAAGCAAAGAAGCATTTTATGGACCAAAATTATAAACTTAACAATTTTACAAAATTTAATCCATCAGAAAGTGCGAAAAGTATGGTTAATTGATGATTAATTGATTTTCAAATATAGAAGGATATTTAGTTGATTAACAATAAACATAGAAGGTGAAGAGGAAATGAGAGAGAAAAAAGCAGGGTAGATTAGTGATTGACCTTATTTCCAAACATAGAAGGTTATTTTTATCAATTAATTATATATCCCAAGCTAAAGAGGGGGTAAAAATAGCCCCACCATATTTATTTTATTTAAAATAAAGCAACAACATCAAAATTTTTACTTGGTGTAATGTTGTACTTTAATTTAGAATTTCTCACATGTAGATGTATCCATTTTAAAGAAATTCTCTTTTAATCTAAGGATGATACGGCATCTATTAAGCTCTAAAAAGCACCAGCTATCAAAATAAGTGGTGGATGGTACAAACATCAAAACAATTACCAGCTATCTGAGAAGTGCACGGTATCTTTTGATTTGTAACCTCTACTTATTGCTATCCTGCGACGTAATGAAAGTGAAAAGAAAAGTTTTAAGCTTTGAAATATCGAGAAAAAGTTATGAATGATTCTGACCATCAATATTCAAAAGAATCGACAATTGTTGAACCAGCATGAAAGAAAACAGGGACAATAAGAAAAAACAAATGCAAAAAATTTAGTCTTCCACTGCGCATGGTAGACCAGTAATGGGTTGCTTGTCCACGTAAGACCATCTGCAAGTCCTCCACGCAAACCAGTAACGTGTTACTTTTGGGTGCACCGTGTTCAGTGAGCCATCATGGAACAGCCAAGTTTTTTTCCCTAGTTGCTCTTGCTGATATTCCTCAGTCTCTGTCTCTGTTTATGTACATCGCTCTTGCTTCCTTACACTCGAGGCGCACTCTCTCTCTCTCTCTCTCCCTCTGTGGTTTTGTTTCATAGTTCTAATCGATTAGTTCTGTTCTCTTTTCAGTTATCGTCGCACCCATTTGTTTAAGTGAATAATAAAAGGAGGCAACAAGAAGAGGAATAAAAGAGGGGGGAAAAGGAAATTCTAGGAATTAAAAGAAGAAATTATGGGTGTGGCATTTGCTCCCTTCGTTGCATTGAATCTAGTGTCAAAACTCGGAGAGTACCTGATTGCTCCCATTGGACGCCAATTTGGGTACATGCTGTGCTACAAGAGCTACGTCGAAGATCTCAAAAATAGAGTGAAGGAGCTTGGGACTGCATGGGAAAGGGTGCAGCATGACGTCCAAGATGCCGAGAATAACGGAAAACCCATATACACGGATGTTGAGAATTGACTGAAGAGTGTGAAGGAGGAGACTGACGAGGCAGATAACTTGTTAAAACGTAACGAAAGTGAAAAAGATGCTTGCTTCCGTGAGTGGCTTCCCAACCCCGTGGTGCGCCATCCAATTGGCAGGAAGGTGAAGAAGATGACTCAAGTCATTAAGAGACTCCATGACAAAAGCAAAAATAGTATCTTCCAGAAGGTCTATTATGAGAATACTCCCATAGGAATCGTCACTGCTACCACTTCCGCTGCAAGATCTGTTTCTAGGAAAGAAGATGTCCTGGAGTTGAGGGCTTCAATCACGGAGGATGTAATTAAGGCAATAGCCGATGACAAGGTTTGTGTGATTGGGGTGTATGGACTAGGTGGAGTTGGCAAGTCCAAGCCTATGGAGGACATTGAAAGGCGAGCAAAGGAAGAGAAGCTGTTTGATTTGGTTCTCAAGACAAATGTATCACGCAATCCATATCTAAGAAGAATCCATGGAGAAATCGTTTATGCATTGGGACTATAGATAATGAACGAGGAAATTGCTCGTGGGAGAGCAGATCTTTTGTGCAAGAGGTTAAAAAAGATTCTGAGAAAAAGATTATCATAATTTTAGATAATTTGTGGAAGAAGTTAGAGTTGAACGAAGTTGGAATCCCTTGCGGATATGACAATAAAGTAAAAGGCTGCAAGTTATTGGTAACGTCTAGAAAACGAGAAGTTTTGCGCACTGACATGGGCTCTGACCGAGAATTCAGATTCAATGAGTTAGAGGATAGAGAAGTACGAAAACTTTTTGAAAGAATAGTGGGGGATAGAGTTAATGATCTTGATAATTAAACCCTGGGTAGATGGAGTAATCAAGAATTGTGGAGGCTTGCCACTTTTGATTGATTCGTTGGCAAAAAAGTTGAAATACGGAGATTTGGCTGCTTGGAAGATTGCTTCGACCCATATAGACGTATCAGACGCAAAATCAATAGTAGAACTAAATTACAACGACTTAGAAGATGAGAGAATCCGATCATTGTTCTTGGTTTGTGCTCTAGACTCTAGGAGTATTCTCATGAGATGTATCCTTGCCCACTGTATGGGTTTGGGTTTATACAAAAAATTCAGCAAGACCATCGAAAATGCAAGAGATAGGTTGATTATGGATTTACGTAGCCTGCAGGACTCTTCTTTGTTATTAGATGGTGATGACCTGCAGGACTCTTCTTTGTTATTAGATGGTGATGACACGGAAGCGCTTAGAGTGCATGGCATATTTGTTGACGTGGCCATCTCTATTACTTCCACGGAATGGAACATCTGGGTCTGGAGAAAGGAATATGGGTTTAAAGAATGGTCAAAGGATGAGCTCAGAAAATGCACCACGATATCTAATATTTTTGTTGGCATTGATGAGCTTCCTGAAAAATTGGGCTGCCCAAACTTGAGGATGCTTATATTAGTCGCAAGCAACCCGTCTCTCATAATTCCCGAGGAATCTACGAAGAAGCTCCAAGTCTTGGACTTTACTTGCTTTTCTTTCACCTCTCTACCTTCGTCAATTGAGTTCCTTGAAGACCTCAAGTCACTATGTCTTGATTTCTGCCATTTGGAGGATGTGACCATTCTTGGAAAGTTGAAAGGATTGCAGTTCCTAAGTTTCCATGGATTTGCAAATGCTCGGTTGCCCACGGAACTAGGTGGACTAACGGAATTAAGATTTCTGGACTTGAGAGAGTGTAGTAGGCTCAAAGTTATCGAACCTGGCGTGCTTGGAAGCTTGGTTAATTTAGAAGAACTGCATATGGGAAATAGTTTTGATCAATGAGAGGCCAAGGATGAAGTAACACGAAGCAACGCCAGCCTGGCTGAGTTGAAGAACATGAAGAATTTGAGCACTCTGTCCATTGCCATTCCTCATCCTGTCAATCTCTTAAGGGACCTACCATTTGGGAAGCTGAACAAGCATAAAATCCAAAATGGGGAAGTTTGGGATTGGTTAGGCAAATGCTAAGAATCCAGAACTTTAAAGCTCAAGCTGGATTCGGGCAATCTTCTTCTTGAAGAGATTTTAGATTCTAAGTAGTGGAACCTGAAACTTGGAAATTGGAACCTGAAACTTGGAACCTGAAACCTAAATAAGTTTGTTGTGTTTTTTCTTGGTCTATATCTTCACGTGATCCTATGGTATTTCATGGCATTGGATGATAAGTGTATAATCTGAAATCACTAGTCTGAGCTTTTTATTTTACGACTTGTTAACGTTTCATATTCTTCTTATGTCTAAATATAAGTTATGATCAGTGAATAATAGTAGCAAGTAGTGGTCATTAAAGATGATGGTTCATTGTAATTGTTCAATTAATAATGGGTTAATACCACGAAAAACTCCAAATTAGTACACATGTGATAGATTTACCCCAAACTAATTTTTTTACCACTAAAAACCTCAAACTAGTACATATGTGATAATTTTACCCCACCCTAAATTAGTACATTTGTGATAAATTTACCCTCCGTTAATTTCAGTTAAATTGGATTAATGCAAAAAAAATCACAAACTAATATATTTGTTATAAATGGAGAGTAAAACCCAAAATTGGTATATCCATCAATTACCGAGTATCATTTAACAAAGCAATTTAACAGTAAAATTTAACGAAAACTAACGCATGGTAAAATTGTCACGAGTGTACCAGTTTAATGTTTTTTGTGGTCAAAAAATTAATTTTGGATAAATTTATCACAGGTATACCATTTTGGGGTTTTTCATGGTATTAACCCATTAATAATATAGATGGAATTTAGGTAGACCCTAAAACCTATGGTAGGATAGGTTCTAGATTCCGAAAAATGATAAACATATTCTCATGGTGAGTTCTAAGTGGACGATACGAAACATAGAACTGTTCACCCTTAATACCGAATCATACAGTGACGTCAAATTTTAATTGAATTTATTTGAATCATAATACCAAGAAAACTAATCTTTTTTTTTGGTAAGGAAGTCTTTTGTATTCTCTTTAGTGAATAATAAGCTTGTTCAATATTATTGCGTTTATTTTTTTTGTTTAACTAAAAATGAAATAAATAAATAAAAAAGAACCCGTTAGACCTTGGAACCTATCCTGAAATCCGTGACAGGGTAGGTTCTAAGTTCCAGATTCAAATAGGTAGATTTCAAATTCTAAAAAATGAGAAACTTATACCCAAAAATAGATTTTAGGTTTCAAGTAAAATCTGTAAAGAAGTTAGTACTGCTCACCTCTAGCAAAGAGTCGATCCCGACTTAGGAAGCAAGGGTCTCACAGTTCGGCATTCCTACCAGTACCAATTGACATGTGGACCGGCTGCCCCTCTTGCATGAAATTATTACGCTTTGGCTAACTCGGCTGGTGCATGTCAAATCGGTGATGACGTGGCTGTTTCCAACGTTGTTGAACTATTCAATGCATTCTCCTTGTCAGACCAATTAATTGTCCGTAGGCGTAGTTGCTTCCTCTCTCTTTCTCAAATATACTCTGCCTTTGTGAATTCCATGACAATAAAAAAAAATTATATGAGAATTTACTATGAAATTGGAAAATGTCAATAAGGTGCCCTAGGGCACATGTTAACGATCGTTGATTGTACTTTTGAAATGTACATTTTTATATTTGAAGTAGGTGATTTCTTGAAATGTATTTGTTTCAAAATTTCAAAATGTGTATGTATGTGGTTTTATCATTTGCAGTAGTTTTAATTGCTACACTTGAATAATTTGTTAACAAAACCTTTTATGATTTTCTTATGGGACTGTTAAAATATAATTTTAATATGCAGTCAATAATGTTAAAATATGAAGTCAATGTCGAGTCCTACTGTAATAAATACTAAGTTTCAAGTTGGTATATCCAACTTAGAGGTTTCAAATTGGATTTCTTCTCAATCTGATTTTCCACATTTTCTGTGCCTCAATTATTGGTTTCCTAATCATCAAATCGATTCCCTCACGAGAGGATCTATCAAGATAAAAGAAAATTCATTTTTCACTTTATCACCTGATAATTAAATTAATCATAGCAATATGCGTATTAATAACTCCTCAACGCTCGCCACACACTCTCTTTAAATCCACCCCAAACACTCCCCAATCTTCCCCATGCATTGCTAAGAATCTCTCTCTCTCTCTCTCTCTCCCGTTTCCCTCCGTTTGCTTTTGAAGCACCAACTTCTCGTCCTTTGCTATTCTTTGGGAAACCCCTCTGAAGAAGACACACAAGCTGCAAAAATTTTGTCTTTTCCGCAGAAATGGCCGACTCACAAGAACAGATCCGTCGACAAAACCCAGATCAGACAGTCCCCTTCTCAGCCGAACCTCGAAGCCAAGACTCGAACACACCATCGAAGCACAAACTCCCAAACTTCCTCTTGTCAGTGAAGCTCAAGTACGTGAAGCTTGGCTACCACTACCTCATCTCCAACGCCATGTATCCACTCCTCGTGCCACTCCTAGGCATCTCCTCCGCCCATCTCTCGACCCTCACGGCCCGAGACGTGGCCCAGCTCTCGGACCAACTCAGGTTCAATCTCGTCACCGTCGTCCTCTGCTCGACCATCATGGTGTTCCTGGTCACTCTCTGCTTCATGACCCGACCCAGAAAAGTCTACCTCGTCGACTTCGCCTGCTACAAGCCCGACCCAGCCCGGATTTGCACCCACGAGACCTTCATGGAGCGGTCGGAGCTCACGAACGCCTTCACCAAGGAGAACCTCACTTTCCAGCAGCGGATCCTCGAGCGGTCCGGCCTCGGGCAGCAGACTTATGTGCCCGATGCCGTGTTCCGGGTCCCACCGAACCAGTGCATGGCAGAAGCACGGGCGGAGGCTGAGGCCATCATGTTCGGGGCAGTCGACCAGCTGCTGGCTAAGACTGGGGTCAGGGCCAAGGACATAGGGATCCTCGTCGTGAACAGTAGCTTGTTCAACCCGACGCCATCGCTTTCGTCGATGATCGTGAACCACTACAAGCTCAGAGGGAATGTGACCAGCTACAATCTTGGTGGGATGGGTTGCAGCGCTGGAGTGATTTCTATCGACCTTGCGAAGCAGTTATTGCAGGTTTGGTTTCTTTTTTCCTCTCTTTTTCTGTTCTTCAAAGTGTAAGTTGATAATAGGAACGTTTTATGAACAACACCCTCAGTGTTATCCAAGCAAACAAGGACAGAAAACTTTCATCGACGAACGAATGCTAGATATAAGTTGGGTAATAGAAATTTTATTAGGTTCACTAGTGAATAGCAGGCCATTTTATGTTGATAGTGTGTCCCGTAGTTTTAAAACATTTCATAAAAAATTGGAATAATGACACAAAAAGCAAAACCAACTTTATTTAGGTTGTGCAGACAGTAAAACTTTCAGGTATTTTCTTTCCTTAGTTTACGCTTTGGTTGGTTGGGAAGTGGGAGTTAGTGAGTGGTTTGAACTCGGTACCCTCGAAACCTAGATGACGTCGAACAAAATGATCCACAAATAAGTCAATCCAAGATTCATTGTGCATAGAATACAGCTAGTGTTAAAATAGGACTTGTCGCATTTATGAATTCGATATATGACAACGGATTTGAACATAAGCTTTGTACATGCTCAATTTACTATCTGTTCTATCTACCAGGTACAAAAGTTTCTAGGTTTTCTTGCTAGGCAAATTTAATTTTGGTCTCATGAAAATGAGACCCAGGCCTAATCTTATTGCTTCTCTTATAAATCAATCACTAGGTACAATCTAACTCTTATGCCCTAGTGGTGAGTATTGAGAACTTCACTCTCAACTGGTACTTCGGCAATGACCGATCGATGCTCATCTCGAACTGCCTCTTTCGGATGGGTGGTGCAGCGATCCTCCTCTCCAACCGGCCCTCTGACCGCCGCCGCTCCAAGTACCAGCTCATCCACACTGTGCGCACCCACAAAGGCTCGGATGACAAGAGCTATGGCTGCGTGTTACAACGAGAGGACGAGAAGAAGAAGATTGGCGTGTCGCTCTCCAAGGACTTGATGGCGGTTGCCGGGGAAGCCCTGAGGACCAACATCACAACCCTTGGCCCGTTAGTGCTCCCAATGTCGGAGCAACTCTTGTTCTTCATGACCACGGTCGCAAGGAAGGTGTTCAAGACGAAAATTAGGCCGTACATTCCCGACTTCAAGCTGGCCTTCGAGCATTTTTGCATCCACGTTGGAGGCCGAGCTGTTCTCGACGAGATAGAGAAGAACCTCGAGCTTACCGATTGGCACATGGAGCCATCACGAATGACTCTATACCGATTTGGGAACACATCGAGTAGCTCATTGTGGTACGAATTGGCCTACTCTGAGGCCAAAGGAAGGATTAGGAAAGGCGATAGGACTTGGCAAATCGCTTTCGGGTCCGGATTCAAGTGCAACAGCGCAGTTTGGCGGGCATTGAAGACCATCGATCCAGCGAAGGAGAAGAACCCATGGATGGACGAGATTCATGAGTTCCCCGTCCATCTTCCGAAAGCGGTGTCCATCGGATCTACCGTGAAATAAGCATTCTGTCAGGATTTTGCCACTGTAGGCGAGGTTGATCCTGAAGGATACGTGAACATTAATTATCCTTTTGCCTTGTGTTCATGCATAAGCGTCATTCCAAATCTACTCAAGATTAAACTTTTTTTCTCTTGGAATTGATTCCCGGATGAAGTGTGCATTTAGCTTTGTAATTGTCCATATGACCGGTCAAGGCAAATTATTTATAGCTGGATTACTTGAAGAAACTATTGTGTAGTTCACCTATATTGAATAGTTAAATTGAGACTACAACCTTTATATTCCATGAAGGCTTTTAGATGTTATTACCTCTTGTCGCGACCTCCCACGAGATGAACCATAAAAAAGAAAGCTAGTGGATTACTAAGCCTAGAGACTTATCACTACAAAAAAACCGGATTTTTGCCACGAAAATTTGCGACGAAAAAATTTTCGTCGCAAATTTTCGACAAATTTTCCAACGAAAAGCAAAATTCGTTGGAAATTTCCAACGAAAAAATTTTCGTCGCAAAATTCGTTGGAAATTTCCAACGAAAAATTTTTCGTGGCAAAATTCGTTGGAAATTTCCAACGAAAAATATTTTGTCGCAAAATTCCTTGTAAATTTCCAACGAAAAATTTTTCGTCGCAAAATTCCTTGTAAATTTCCAACGAAAAATTTTTCGTTGGAAATTTCCAATGAATTTTGCCACAAATTCAAAAAAACCGGTACTATTCGGCATTTTTTATATTCATTGGAAAATTCGTTGGAAATTTCTAACGAATTTTCCAACGAGTTCCAAAAAAACCAGTATTATTCGGCATTTTTATATTCGTTGGAAATTTCCAACGAATTTTCCAACGAATTTGAATTTTTCGGGCAATTATTTCATTGTGTACAATTTTCGTTGGAAATTTCGTTGGAAATTTCCAATGAATTTTTTGTCGTTGGAAATTTCCAACGAAATTTCCAACGAGTTCCAAAAAACCGGTACTATTCGGCATTTTTTATATTCGTTGAAAAATTCGTTGGAAATTTCCAACGAATTTTTCAACGAATTTCAATTTTTCGGGCACTTATTTCAGTGTGTACAATTTTCGTTGGAAAATTCGTTGGAAATTTCCAACGAATTTTCCAACAAATTTCATATTTCCGGGCAATTATTTCAGTGTGTACAATGTTCGTTGGAAAATTCGTTGGAAATTTCCAACGAAAAAAAATTCGTTGGAAATTTCCAACGAATTTTCCAACGAATTTGAATTTTTCGAGCCATTATTTTAGTGTGTACAATTTTCGTTGCAAAATTCGTGGGAAATTTCCCACGAATTTTGCAACGAAAACACTACTTTTTCTTTATTCATATTTTCGCGCTCAATTCATTCTCTCTCTCTCTCTCTCTCTCTCTCTCTCTCTCTCTCTCTCTGCTTCACCTTCTCGCTCCGCCTCCTCCCCCGCCGCCCCCCCTCCTCCGCCTTCACCTGCTCGCTCCGCCTCCCGCTCTGCCTCCTCCCCCGCCGCCCCCCCTCCTCCTCCGGCTCCGGCTCCGACACCATGGACACCAAGATCGGGGCCCTCAACTTCTCCAGATCTGGGCGACGTCGTCTCGCTCCGCCTCCTCCCCCGCCGCCCCCCCTCCTCCGCCTTCACCTGCTCGCTCCGCCTCCCGCTCTGCCTCGTCCCCCGCCGCCCCCCCTCCTCCTCCGGCTCCGGCTCCGACACCATGGACACCAAGATCGGGGCCCTCAACTTCTCCAAATCTGGGCAACGTCGGCTCCCTCCCCCGCGGCCATCCAGGGAGACATCGGCTCCCTCGCCGCCACGGCCATCTAGGGCCAGGCCCCCGTGGCGGTCGGTGCCCCCGACGCCACCATGGGCCGCCACCTCGCCCGCCGCCTCAACCACCTCATCGCCGTCGCCGGGGAGCTCGAGGTCGCCCAGATCTGGGCGAGCTCGGCCGTCGCCGGCGACGAGCTTAAGGTCGCCTAGATCTGGGCGACCTCGGCCCTCGCCGGCGGCGAGGGCGATTTTTTGAAAAAAAAAATTCGTTGGAAAAAAAATTTCCACGATTTTTCGACCAAAAAAAAACATTTGTAATTTTACCAACAAAAAATTTTCGTTGGAAAAAAAATTTCCACGATTTTTCGATCAGAAAAAAAATTTTGTAGTTTTTCCAACGAATTTAGCCACAAATTTTCCAACGAATTTTCCAACGAAATAAAATTCGTCGCAAATTTCCAACGAAAATTGAAATTTTTCGTTGGAAAAATTTCCAACGACCTATTACCAACGAATTTTTTTTCGTTGGAAAATTCGTTGGAAATTCGTTTTCCAACGAATTTTTCCAAATTTTTCGTTGGAAATTTCGTCGGAAAAAACGTGTTTTTTTGTAGTGTATATAGCACGGATTTTTCCAAGCCCATACTAACCACAATTTTCAAGTTTTAATTTAATCATTTTAAACATGCAATTCAATTTATGCAGGAGTCACTACTAATCTATTATGAGTTGATTAAAAATCCAAGTAAAGTGTTGCTGCGAACATGGTCTAATTTAAATAACAGGACTAAGTGAATTCTAAACTAACACAAGTTAATGAACTAACCTGAAATTTAAATGACATGTATGCTATGCAACCTATATGCAATTTTAATGTAATGAAAGTACGATTAATCATGAAATAAACCCTATTATTTAACTACGCGTGGGACTACTTTTTGTGTTTTCTTTTTATTAGTTGAAAGACTAAACTCTAGGACACTAAACATGACCAAAGTGACTTTTATTAAAAGACGACTTAATGATGCAAGCTTAGTTATTTTTGGTATGTTCTTTTTATAAAGAATTAAACTGTATGATATGCATGACATGCAATTATTAATTTACATAATGTTATCATTAAAATATTGACCCTAAAACGTGCGGCTTACTAAATGACGCGCACTACGTGACATGCACATTATAAGACCCATTATTTCTATACCTAAATGCAATCTATATGGTTTAAATGACATTTTACTTATATGAATTCTAAAATTAACATGCATTGCCCTACTGAGTGATGAACGTGCCTTAAGTTCTAAGCATGCGTGACATATTATATGTAATATATAAGTGATATTAATAAATTTCTTGATGCATTTGAAATGTGTCTTTTTGTCCATAATTTGTTTATATGATTTAATGACAAATTATTTTAAGCAAGGTAAGTTTATTTAATCAATCACGCTTAAAAAAACATATGCGATAAACCACCTATCATGCATGAGGTAATAGAACCACATGAAAGACCCAGAGCAACTATAACAAGAAATTACCATACCAAGGTTGCTTGGCTTTAAGCATGGTGAAGACATTGCAATTACCAAGCGAAACAATATAACCGAAACCTGATGTGCCCAGAGAAGTGAGTGACCATGAATAATCAAGGCAGGAAACATGTTTCGCGTGTAAAAGGGAAGTCTCAATATTACAACATGCAAATCTTAAAATAAGCACAAAATTAGCCAATAACAAATTGACCTAATAACCTCTCTTGATTTTAAAGTTCCAACATGCAAATCTCAACGTCACTTCCATTGAATTGAGGAATCAGACCACGGCAAAATCAACGCATGGAATTCAACTATTTTAAGAATTGAAATCCCGGAGTTTGATCAAAAAATAATTCAAAATAAAAACTCCGTTTGTTTCACAAAAAATGAATCGTTTAAAAAATATTTTTTTAATACTTGTATTGCTTACAAATTTGAATGAATGAAAAATATTTTCATTTTTATGAAGACATAGAAATAAATTTTTGCCGATATCTATTGATTAACTTTTTCAAGCAATCTTAGCGATTACTTATAGGAAAAAGTTGTCGAAATCATTCACATTTTTCGCAAAACAAACGTAGTCAAAGTACTACTTATTCTTCCAGCACAACCACGGATTGATGACGACGGCTTCAGTTTGCCCAGCAGCGACGAAGGTGTTCAACAATTCAGCAATGATAGTCGACGTAGGGCGGCCATCGCGCTACGATTCAGTAAGAGCGGCAACTTGGCTTTGGACCGCGAAAGGCGAGAACTTGGCACGCTGGAGAGCTGCTGATTTCATCGAGGACTGGAAGGCTGCCGTGGTTTGTGCTCGGTGATTGCCTTACGGAGGACTCCTTGAACATAAATCGATGACGGTGCGACTGGAAATCATAGAATGTTGCAGAGAAGAAAATCTGAAATCAGCGGATGAATTTCGGTATTGAGGATGATTCCTTGTCGTCCTCCTTTTGGCAAAGTGTGCCTCCGCCATCGTGTATCGTGTGCATTTTTGAGTCAATATCTTTTTCTAGTCTGGACGATTCCTTTCCTGCGTCTCTTTCTCTGCTTCTTTTCCAATGCGTGTCTTGTATCGTATGAATTCAGCCCCACCTCCTCTGTATTGGGTTGTGAAATATTAGAGAAAGAGAGAGTGGGAGACCTCATGAGATCTGGGAATCCGTACGTATTTTGGTTCTACCATTGTGGCCATGTTTTCCTTTTTTTATATTTCTTTATTTGGCCGGGAATATCACTCTTATATGGCCAATTGTGATCTTGTCTTGTTTTCTCTTTTTTCATATTTCATCTTTGGCCACCGAATCTCTCTCTCTCTCTCTCTCTCTCTCTCTCTCTCTCCTTTGTGCAATGGTCTATCTCATGCTTTTATGTGCCCAAGTTGTTCTTTTTCTTTCAATCTTTTCTTTCTTATTCGAGATTGATTAGATGTTACTCTTACCCTATTAAATCATAGAATATGATCAAATATATATACCCTTTTATGTATTTTTAGAACCCTTGCTCCTTAAGTAACTGTCCTAATTTTGAATACTATCAATGTGTCTTTCACACGCAACTCTCGGCTGCTATAATCTTCAATGGGTTTGGTCAAATTTTGTGTTCTTTGTGGGCTTTATTCTAAAAATTCAAGACCTCTCTGCTTGAGTCCATCAACTCCGTTCCAATGCAATTTATGTGGGCTTATTGTTACTAAGGCTATTAAATGACAAATGCTCCTATTGTGCAATTTAATTATTTTTTTTTTTGTTAGGAGTTGAGACTGACTCATAGTTTTCTATGTAATGAATGCCTAATTGGGTTGTTGAAATTTACGATGTCAACACCTCTTGAATGAGTAAATTACTATAAAAAAAAGTTTTAAACCTATTGCATTTGTGCCAATAGTCATAAACCTTTAGACGATTTGCCAATTCAATCCATCCAATCAATTTTAATCTGAAATCGCTGATGTGGACACTAGTCGTCCTACGTGGCATCGTCGATGCTGTTGTGGATAATTTTATAATTTTTTAAAAATATTTCTATTTTTATTTTTTTCTTTGCATTGTTGTTTTCATTGTGGCCGATGAGGGTTGCACTCCTTGCCCAGGCAAGCCCTTGCCATATTCGATGAGAGATGGCCCTTGCTCGGCCATGGGGATGGAGCCTTCGCCAGACGATAACCTCATAAAATGCTCATATCTTTAAAAGTGGATTTTTGCATGATATTTTGCCTATCTAAATCACCAATTTCTGTTTTAAAATTTATCCAGACAGAAAATTAAAAAAATTAATTTGGAATTACTTGAGTTTGCTAAATGAGACGTGTCGGGATAATGAAAGGAAAACCTTATGAGATGAGTGGAACAATTTTATGTCCTCAAGGTAAAGCG
Organism: Syzygium malaccense; assembly: GCA_031216405.1. Lineage (NCBI taxonomy): Eukaryota > Viridiplantae > Streptophyta > Magnoliopsida > Myrtales > Myrtaceae > Syzygium > Syzygium malaccense. The sequence continues at coordinate 18,421,533 of CM062260.1, read as the reverse complement.
TTTTCTTGCGAAAGATGCGCACACCGAAATGATGAGCGGCATTTCATTTCTCTATTTTAAACACTGTAGGTAAACCGTTATTTAAGCAATTTGAGCTTGAGTATTTGGAGAATTCTTTTAAATTACTGATGTCAAAAACCACTCCACATTGAGGCAAAATGAAGGTATAATTGACATTACAAGGTGAGAAAAATCAATAAAATTTCTTGCCCCCACTTGAATCAATCTCCGGGTATATTTATTGCAAATGAACTCAAATGAGAATTTAAGTACTTAAGATGATGAAAAGCATTTCTTTTTCTACTGTACACTCATTATCCTTTGTACAACCCAGTTGAGCCTTGCAAATTCATTTCCCCACTCATTTGACGATCATCCTCAACACCGGGGCCAGGTACATGAGTTACGACAATGAATGAACATAATCTAGAGCGTGGATTGAATATGAAGATCCCGAGAAGCCAAAGTGCTGAATTGTTCATGAGCCAATTGAAATGAAAATTAGAGTTTGATAAGTCTTTGAATTTTCTGCAAGGAAATGTGTTGCAAGAAAATTAAAAAAGAGAGAAAAAAAAGAGTGGAAAAATGTTGATATAGCCCAATTGTCAATGGAAATGAAAAGCCAAAGTGTTTGTCAAGAGTGTAAAGATCGAACCCAACGTGAAGGTGGTGATTTTACAAAGTCTAAGAAGAATGAATGTTGGACTCTTGTGGCCGATGAAATATCTACACAAGAAAATAATCCACAGTGAAGGAAGAATACAAGATCACTAGCTTCAAACCCTTAAAAGTGCTGGACTTTGTTAGATTGGTGAGGTTGTCCCGTTTTCAAAAAACACTAACCTTTGTTGACAAGATCAAGTGTTTTTCACTTTTCCCGCTTCAGTGGACGGGACAAAGCAACCTTTTAAATGAGAGTGAGGGAAAAGCCATTTTTTTATTGAAAGTTTCTCGTTTAGCATTTTTAAGAATCCCACTTTATGAGAGAAAATTCTCTTAGTGTAAATTCTCCAAGTGGAATTTGTGATGCAAACGTGATGAAATCCTTATGCATAAACCTCAATTAAATTGAATCTTGAAATGCGTGTTCTAGAATAGTCTTGATTGTTTATTTTTTTGATGAATGCATATATACTTGTTGTAATAATATCTGACAGGTAATGTTTCCTTGAAGATCAAATAGTTCCCACATATGCCTGGCAAGTATATTGTTACCCGGACTTACTTCAAATTAATAATTCTATAGAAATTTTTAAATGCTTGTGGATATCAACTGTGTGAATGTTTCAAGTACTTGTGGTTATTTAGGTGCTTCCTTTTCAAGCCTTGTCACTCGTGCAAGTGCTTGTTTATATTAATTTTCAAATGCTTGTGGTTATCCGGGTATTTAAATGTTTCAAGTATTTGTGGTTATTCAAGTGCTTCTTTTTCAAACCCCGTCGCTTGTACAGTGTTGTATACCGAAATTTTCAAATACTTACGGTTATTCATGTGTTTGAATGTTTTACAGACTTGTGGTTATCCATGTACTTTCTTTTTAAGCCCCATCCCTGTGCGAGTGCCTGTTTCATGAAACTTTCAAATACTTGTGGTTGTCCATGTGTTTGAATGTTTTTTTTTTCTTTTTTCTTTTCTTTGTTCTTTTTTTTCCAATTCTGACCAGCATACAAAAAAATAATAAAAACTTAGAAAATGGAAAAATTGCCTACGTAAGCTCCATGTCACATGGTACAGTTGGTGTTCACGTTAGAACTTTTCAGTTAAAATTGGCTGAAATCATTACATTGGCAAATCGTCAAAAGGTTTGGAACTAAAGTGACATAATTAAAAGATTAAAAACTGAATTGACCACCGTACAATAGGTTTATGACTTTTTTGGTAATTTCCTTGACAAAGTTTCGTTCTTGATGGCTCAAGTCACTAAACTATGTAGATCAGGTCCTACAACTTACATCCCTAATTTAACCAAGTTCTCATAGATACATATAAATTGCATGCACTTCACTTGAAATATTCACAAAAGACAAATCACTTTCAATTTCATAAAGCACGTAATAAATTTTTGCGATGGTCCATGCAATCCAAATTTTATACAAACCGAAAAAAGAAAAGAAAAGAGAAATACAAAGCAACACCAAAATCCAATTTCATATGCGACATGAAAGTGATGGCTTGGATATACATATATATACACACACGAATGCATAGTGGACATGCAACCACTTGTTGTGTTAGCAGTTGTGCACTAATCTGCTCGGGACACTTTCTTGTCTAAGTAGGCATTAGTTGGCTTTCGCATTGATGAGAAGGGGGAGGATCATGGGTGGTCCACATTGATCTCTCCTTTTGTGGGGTAGGAGGAACAAAAGACGGAGGGGGCTTTAGAGACTCATTTGCCGTAATTAATTCTCTAAACCATTAGGCCTTCAACAACATTTAAGTGAATTTTCACTTCACCAAAGATATTAACTTGATGTTAATCCATAATTAAATAGTCTACTATGAACGCACGTGAATTCTCTAAAGAAGGATTTACGTTTTAAATTTACATCCTTAAGAGATTGAGACTTTACCACAAATCCACTGGACTACCAGAGAGATTGCCTATATTCCCTTTCCACTCCCCCTCCCCTCATATTGACACCTGAAATTTCACCGACAAGTTCAATATAGTAAAATCTCAAGACTTTAGAATCTCGATCGCGATGGAGTACATTTTTCGACCAAAAGGAGTTTTTTTTATGTCTGTCAAGTGCTATTTCATTTCATTTGTATATTGACATCATTTTCTTAATAAGTTAAAGGTTGACTTTTCGGTCAAATAGAGAACTTTGGGCCTCCGACGAAAAATTCCTAAATCATTGATTTGATCTTTTGATTTTTTTAAATATTCGATTCAAGGATAATGACAATTCAACATTTCAAGTCCAATTTCAAGAATTCAAGTTCAAACAAGTCGGTCAATGTTCAAGCACAAAGTTAGGGATGTGATTCACCTTTCACGATAAAATCAATTTGCACAATTTCAACTTGATTAAGCCAAATTCATTCAATTTCAACATCAATTTTGGAAAAATCAATTTAATTTGGGGAAATTAAGCAAAAACAACGAATCAAGACTAATAGGGTGGGATTGGATCATGTCCACAGGTTGACTTGACCCAATTCAACCGGTTGGGCTGAAGCCCAATTTGGCCTATGAACCGAATCAATTGAAATGGCCAAGCCCATAGCGTAACTTAGATAGAATTAAGACAATTGGAAAACCTTAGGTCAACCTGGTTGGGCCCAAACCAGTTCGACACATTGGGCCAAATCCCAATTAGGGCCATTCGACCCAATTAGTTGGATAGGTCAGCCCATGCATCCCATGAAGCTCATTTGGCTGGCCCCCTCATCTATATATAACCATATTGCTATTCTAATTTCCAATAAAAATCCATGTCACCAATTCTTGTGTGATCAAATCTTGGTCCGTCATTCCTCATTTAATTATAGCCATGGAGGGTGCCATGGCACCCATCCATGTGCTCAAGCTTGAGTCAATAAAAGCATCTTTTAACCATTAAAGGATGAATTAGAGTGCTTAGATAAAATAATGATATGTATGACCAAAATGAATTCTTATTTCAAGATTCCCTCCAAATTTTTCCTCTTTAATGTCACTTAGCTGGCCACATTGCTCATTACACACAAAAATTACAAAAAAAAATTCAGCAAAATACATATATATATATATATATATATATATCTTCTTAACCATTAAAAGATGAATTAGAGCGCTTACGTCATAATAAGATGTATGACCAAGACAAACTCTTATTTCAAGTTTCCCTCCAAATTTTTTCCTCCCAAATCTCACTTGGCGCACCTTATTGCTCATTACACACAAAAATTACAAACAAAAAATTCAGCTCTCTCTCTCTCTCTCTCTCTCTCTCTCTCTCTCTCTCTCCCTTGATCGTCCTTCATCCGGCAAGTTCCCGGCCACTTGTTGGCCAAATTTTGGCCTTGCACCACCTAGTTATTCTTGTGACCAATTTCCCAAAGTGTCCTTAAGTCCATTAAGGTTGGGGCATAGCTCGGTCGTAGCTGAACTCTCCAAAATTGGTCGTTTCTCGCCTTATTTCAAGTTTCCCTCCAAATTTTTTCCTCCCAAATCTCACTTGGCGCACCTCATTGCTCATTACACACAAATATTACAAAAAAAGATTCAGCAATCTCTCTCTCTCTCTCTCTCTCTCTCTCTCTCTCTCTCTCTCCCTTGATCGTCCTTCATCCGGCAAGTTCCCGGCCACTTGTTGGCCAAAGTTTGGCCTTGCACCACCTAGTTATTCTTGTGACTGAATCCCCCAAAGTGTCCTTAAGTCCATTAAGGTTGGAGCATAGCTCGGTCGTAGCAGAACTCTCCAAAATTGGTCGTTTCTCGCTATTAGTCGTTGGTGATCTTAATAGAAGGTAGGTCATTAAAATGTGAGATACTCGCTTCAAGTGATCATCCAATGATCCTTGATTCAACTATAATAAAAAATAAAAATCATAGCTTCAATTTATGGTTGAAGTCCAAGGTAAGATGTGATGAAATTGACTAATTACTAATTGTTAGAATTAGTTGAATTTCCGAAAATAGAAACCAATTACATGTTTAGATTGCTCTGGGACTTCGATTCTTACTTGGCTGAATCATTATAGATGAACATTGATGTTAATTTTTTATAATAGCATGTCAATCGAACTAAGCCTTGCATTATTAGATAAAAATCCTTACGAATTAGGTTTAGCTCAAAGTCAAAGGAAGCTTTGCTGTTCAATATCTTGTGAAATTCAAGTTAGTCGAATCCTATAGGACCAAATATGATATTCGTTTGTGTGTTTAATAGTCCTATATTAGATGAATGATGATTAGGAGTAAAAGGAATGTGTTTTTGTGTTGATTTCTTAGAATTCTAATAAGTTGTCGGATGATTTTCATGTTCATTGAAGTTGAATGCTTGAAGAATGCTTGAATGTTCATAAGGTAAAGTTGGAAGATATTCTAATTTTGAAAAAAAAATTGTTAAGAACATAGGTTGAAAGTGGTTGAAGATGTGAAGGTTTTTTGGAAAATCATACCCTAATCCGACATTTCTGTATTCTTCAATTATTTTCGAAAATATATATAATGAATTAGGAAAACTTGTCTTCAAATAGAATGTATCTGAGATTCATAGCTTTTGATTAATATAAAGAACATGGAATTTAAACATATTTTTGGTCAGTGAAACTAGCATCCAAAATTACCAAAGAAAATTACTGTTTGATTTGTGAAAACTAATCAAGTGTCGACTAAACTTGTTTTGCAATTAATAAACACTTGGAGGATTAATTTGCAAAAACTCAAAACATAAAAGTTGTAGGGGAGGTCCTAAATTGCATATACCTAAAATTTCATAAAATGCTAAGTAGATTTTGTTGGTCAATTTGAATCAACAAGGTCAAAGTCGAGATTGGCCCCAAAAACTTTCAGATTGAGTGCTTGGGGTAAAATGTGTAATTACTCATAGTAGGAAGGCTTGTTTGCAAGTTAAACAAACGAAAATTGTCAAGTGCATCCTAAGCTTGCTGTCAGTCAATTGTGGCACTAATTGGAGTTCATTTGCTATTTTTCCTGAATATTTGAAAAACCGGTCTGAACAGGGTCAAATCCTCGGTGCTCGGGCTTAATTGAATTTGCTGTATTGATTGGGCTAAAAATAGGGAAAGTGGTTTATATAAAAGTTTAAGTGGACATCCTATGCCTGAATTGGCAAGTGGAATTTCTTAAATCAGAGGTCATTAAGGCCCTTAATTGGATTAAAACTTAATTAGTCAGAATCAAGTGAGAATAGAGAAGTTGCCATTTTTTGTCAATTAATTGATTTTGTGATTTCTGAGGCTAATTGGCCTAATTGCATGACAATGTGACCTTGCTTGTGAATGAATGATGGTTGATTTCCCTTTATTTTGATTATCAAAGCATGATTCTTCTGCGGGTAGATTAGGAATGGGGTTTATATGTTAATTAGGTGCTAGTGACTTGGTCTACTGCTGTGCGAAATGCAAGTAGAGGTTAATGATCACTTAGCATTAATAAATTAACCCCTTAGTTGATTACGAGGTTGATTGGCAATCGAATTGCATGATTAATATCAAATTATCGGACTAAACCGAAAATTCTTGATTGACGATTGATTGGGTGAACTTGTTAATTATTTGAGTTGAGTGATTGCATGTTCCTGTGGTGGATGTAATTGTCGAAGACTGACAGTCGGTGGTCAGAAGCTAGGAGGTGGCGGTCCATGGTGGATAGTATTAGGTTCATTAGCCTAGCTTACAATCAATTAGGTTAGTTCAGTTAATAAATATAGGAATTAGTAACCAAATTGTTTAGTGTTTAGTTAATATAGGCTAGTTAAGGAATAAAACCAATTTAGACTTAGGATCACTCTCTTAATGAATGATTAGTTTATTGGCATCACCATCCTTAATAAAATGAGTAGAATTTAGGCTTACCTTAATCTAGAATTAGGAATGGCCTTTAGCTTCAAGGTTATGGGGATTTATGTCCCCAGGCTTATAATAAGGCGATGTAATATTTTTTGCCCAAGTTAGTATCGGATCAAGCTTATGGGGGTTCATATTTTGAGGCTTATAACAATGCAATATAATATTCTTTGCTCGACTAGTATCATGATTTATATCTACACTTTTACTTCAAGTTTTCACTAATTAGGTGCTTAATTCCTGCAATTTCAGTACATTGCTTGTTCATTTTTCTTTTTTAAAATGGTTAGAACAAGTATGGGATCATTAAAACCCTTAAAGAACATTACGTGAGCAAGTAGTGACTCGAAGGACCTTCGGGGCTCATAATTGATAAAGAAACCCATTTGATCACTTAGATGAACAATCCCACCAAGTTAGAGATACCGAAGGGGTACTAATTAAATTATTAGAGTAATCAAGTCCCTGAACCTAGATAATCTCTGGTTACGTAAGAAATGAGACAAACTCCCATGTCCCGCTTAGTTTCTGGCCGACCCCGAAAGGATAGTGGCGACTCCTGTCTCACACTAAATCCCTTAGCCTAAATCGAACTTTAAAATAAAACCCAACACTGCGCAAGATAAGAACTTGGAAGAGTTCGTGCCTAATTGAGGGCCGTTGGCTCATCTTTAGGCATTACCTCCCTTCGACAAAAAAGAAGAGGTCGCGACCTCTCTCTCTCTCTCTCTCTCTCTCTCTCTCTCTCTCTCTCTCTCTCTCTCTCTCTCTCTGGGGTAAGGGCTCCTTGGCCTAGGGTTAGAGCTTGCAATGTCGGGTCATAAGCCGTAAGCACAAAGCCAACGTCGTGGGCATTGCCAATTATGACAATCGCAACCACCACAAACCCCTTTACCTCATTGATGGAGGGAGCGATGGAGAAATGGTGACAAGTGCGACCTTTCGGCGATGACTTATGGGGGCTAAATAGCACCACAATGGGAGGGATGTGATGGCAAGTTGGCAGCGGAGGTGAGGTGCAATAAATGAGCCAGATGAGTGGGGGAGAGAGAGGACATAATATTAATTTGGGTTAATACCACGAAAACCCTTAACTGGTACACCTATGACAGATTTACTCCAAACTATTTTTTTTATCACAAAAAACCTCAAACTGATACATCTGTAATAATTTTATCTCGAATTATTTTTTATATCAACAAAAATCATAAACTGGTACACCTATGACAATTTTACCCCGGACTAATATTTTGATATTATTTTTTTATTTTTTTGAATTTTTTTAGTTTTTCTTTTCTTTTCTTTTTCCTTCATCTTCAACCTCTGACCGGCGAGGTCGGCCTTGCCCCACCCCTGGCAAGGTTTGACCTCACCAGTTGTCGACAAGGGGTCGTCCTCGCCGTCGTTGGCAAGGCTTGGCCCAGCCGCAACTAGTGAGGTCAGCCTCACCCAGAAGCGACGAGGTCGAACCTCACCAGCGACAGCGAGGACGACCCCTCGCTGGCAACTGGCGAGGTCGATCCTCGCCAAGGGTGGGCAAGGCCAACCTTGCCAATTGCCGGCGAGGTCGGCCTCGCCGTCGTCGGGGGTGGGGCAAGGCCGACCTCGCCAGTTGTCGGCAAGGTCGGCCTCACCTAGCAACGGCAAGGTTGACCTCGCCAGCGGTCGAGAGGCCGACCTCACCGGCCCCCGCCTCTAGCCAGTCACCAGATCGGCGACCTGCCAAAGATTGAAGATGAAGGGGAAAAAAAAGAAAAGAAAAGGAAAAAGAAAAGAAAAACTAAAAAAATTGAAAAAATAAAAGATAATATTAAAAAATTAGTTTTGGGTAAAATTGTCACAGGTGTACTAGTTTGGAGTTTTTGGTTGTCAAAAAAATAGTTCGGGATAAAATTATAACAGATGTACCAGTTTGGGGTTTTTTGTGATAAAAAAATAATTTTGGGTAAATCTGTCACAGGTGTACCAGTTTAGGGTTTTTCGTAGTATTAACCCTATTAATTTTCATTTTTAAAATTTCCGATGTGAACTTTGGAAAAAAAACAAAATGAGCAATTTGATGGTTCGAGTATAATTTGTGCTTGCATTTCAACCAATTATGATCTGAGTTAAATGCCAATATAATTTAGTTCAACTACATTCATAAAGGAGGGATTTATTTGAATCCATCGTATGGGAAAGTTCCTTCTGTCTCCTTTAAGCCTTTTAAAATCCTACTTAGGGCTAAAAGATGCTTATTAAGGGAAAAAGAAAAAACAATCCTTGACAAATCTCTTTTCTAACAAGCATTGTTTTTTACTTCTCGAGTGCACTAGATACCCATTGTGGCTTAAGAAAGTTTTCTCGTGTTTAATTACTTTGATAAATCAAAAACCCTAATTCTAATTCGTTGTTGATAGGATCATATCAAGTGACCTCTTAATCAAGTCCAAGAACTGCCATTTGTTCACGGAAATTAGTTATGTCCTAATTTTTATTTTGGAGTAATTTCATAGTTAATAATCTAAACATTAACATATGTCTCTCGCATAGCCTTTCTCTAATGCCGCGTAGCCGCAGACCATAAAATCGATTAGATTTTCAACATTGGAAATCTAGTCTATGACTCGATCGAACATCTTTTTGCAAACTATCAAAGACTCAATTTATCAAAATAGTAGCTAAGTCGTGAATTGACCAATGGCCAAAACGTTAAGAATCGATTCTACAATTTTCCCCTACCCAAACCTAACTTTGCAATCTTGTCCCATGACTACGACCCATGAGCACATGATGGATGCGGTCAAGAGAGGCATCATCGTTTACGTGATCAAACTTCTAATCTCAATCAATTTCGATGGGGGTGGTAATCATGCATCATTCCACAACATAGTATCCCCATTGTAGCATTCCTACCAGTGAGGATAACGCATGATTGCTAAACCAATTCTAGTTTGGATAGATTCCATGCCGTATACACTAGGATTTTCTCGGCCATACTTCAAAATGTTCGACGGAAGAGGAAACCCGCACTAGCATCTAGCACATTTTTTGTAAGATGTGGGCCGGTAGCGCAGAATGAAGTACCGGTTGTGCTTTAGGCTCTTCGTTCAATCATTGGGGAGGCCGGCCTAACCAAGGTATGCCCACCTAGGGTGTCAAAAACCGAACCGAAGCCGAAGCCGAAACCGAATCGAACCAAACTAAAAATTCGTGAATTTTCGATTCTATTTCGATTTCGGTTAGGATAATAAGTAAAAAACTTTGGTTAGTTGATAGGTCGGTTTGATTCAGATAGGATACGATAGGATCTCGATTACTTTGTATTGTTTTTTTCTTTTCACGTACACTCTCTCTACTCGCTTTCATTGTCAGTAGCCATCCTCTCACTTACTTTTCTCTCTCCTCTATCCCCCTCTCTCTCTTCCTTTCTGCTTTATTCTCTCTCTTCCTGTATCCCTCGCTCTCTCTCTCTCTTCCCCTTTTCTTCTTCATTCTCTCTCCTCCTCTTCCCTCGCCCGACAGACCCTTTTGCTTCTCTTCCTCTCCACACGCAAAGCAAGAGAGAAGACCAGACCAGGCCTTGACTGTGCTGAACCATGGGGCTCCCTCTTGCATTCTCGCCGGACGACGGCGTCATCAAGTCGCCCAATGACCGATGGCTCCATAAACTCATCCATCTCCACAATGGGCTCAGCACCTTGCTCGTTCACGATCCCAAGATTTACCCCGACGGTGCTGCCCCCAGTCGCTCCAGATCCACCCACGACAGCGACGGCGATGAGGATTTCGACGAAGATGACGATGAGGAAGACGATGGTAGTCAGGGGGAAGAAGAGGATGACGCTGATGAAGAAGGAGAAAAGGACGAAGGAGACGAGGAGGAGGAAGAAGAGGGACCCAAAACCGAAAAACCAAGTTGTGAATAAAAAGCAAAAAAAAAAATAAATCGAAAATCGAATCGAACCGAATAAAATCAATCTTTCAATTCGAGCAAAATTTAATTCGATTCAAGAATACATCTCTAACAATTGGATTTTTCAAGAAAATCGAATCAAATTGAGTCATTTACACCCCTAAAGAATCGATCCCGACTTGGGAAGGAAGGGTCTTGGAGTTCGACATTCCTACGGTACCAGTTGACACGTGGACAGCTGCCCCTCTTGCATGAAATTATTACGCTTTGGCTCACGCGGCCACATGTAGGAGTGTGCAACCGGACCGGGTTTACCCGGAAACCGGACCAACCCACTCGAAAAACAAGTTTGGGAATCGGTTCTAACAAGAACCGGTCCGGGTACCGGTTCCATTTTTTGGAACCAGTTAGAACCGGTCCGGTTTCCGGTTCCAAGTAAAAATCAACCCAAACCTGTTTTAAAACCGGTTTTAGAACCGGCTTTGAGATAATGTACAAAAAAGTAAAAAGCCTATGTCACGTTATCCTACTTCATCGGTTTTAGAACCGATTTTCGGTTTAATATTGGAATATGTTTCACAACTATGAGCGCAACAGCACGGCCCTTAAAGTCATCCAAATATTGTGTGATTCAGATAAGATATATAGACATTTTTCTAGTGAGAGCAGATGCCTTACTGCTAAGTCTCTTGATTTTTCTTTCAAGATATTTTATTCGGAAACAGAAGTGAGGAGTTATCTCATCATGACGCAAAATAAAGAGCTAAACATATTGAATAAATTCCTTGGAAATGTGACTCTTAAAAATTTATGCAAGTGGACTATGTATTGCCACATAGTGCTTTTGGATTGTTAATTTTGATGGATTGTAATTTCAATTGCTCATTTTGGAAATTGTTACTTTTGGCAGATAGTAATTTTTGTTATTCATCTTTTATTTTAAATCGTTTCATTGCTACCTATATTATTTTGCTAGAAAAAAATAAAACCGGAACAAGGAACAAAAAAAAAATAGGTTCTCGGGTAGACCCTGAAATCGGACCGAAAAAACAGGGTTAATTCCAAAACAAGGTCTAGGAAAAATAGAGTTTGTTTCAGGTTCCAAAAATTGAGAACCGGTTATAACAGGATTGGTTTCAGATTTTAGATCCGGACCCAACCCACTCTAGAACCAATCACCCCTAGCCGCATGTCAAACCACTGATGACGTGGCTGTTTCCTTCGTTGTCAAACTATTCAATGCCCACTGCTTGTCTGGCCAATTAATTGTCGATTGGAGTAGTTGCATCCTCTCCCTCCCTCTAAAATATACTGTGAATTACATGACAATAAAAAAAATTATATGAGAATTTACTATGAAATTGGAAAATGTCAATAAGGTTCCCTGGGGCACATGTTAACAATCTTTGATTGTACTTTTGAAATGTAAATTTTTATATTTGAAGTAGGTGATTTCTTGAAATGTGTTTGTTTTAAATTTTCAAAATGTGTATATATGCGGTTTTATCATTTGCAGTATTTTTAATTGCTACACTTGAATAATTTGTTAACAAAACCTACTATGATTTCTTACGGCACTGTTAAAATATAATTTTAATATGTAGTGGATATGGTTAAAATATAAAGTTAATTTTGTGTCAAACTTTAATAAATACTTAGTTTTAAGCTGGTATATGCGACTTAGAGGTTGGATTTCTTATATACCTTTCACCCACCTGCGAGCTTCATTTTTTATATACACCTTAACACCTTCGTTATTAAATCAATTTTCTCATGAAAAGAAGTGTTTTCAAATATCAATATATTCTGATGCGAACGTGATTGCCAAGAAATTTTCTGAAGCATTCGGATAAGCTAGAAACATAGTCAACGAGCTCGGGACAAGGGAATTTATTGAAGATTTAGGCAAGAGTTTTCAAGAAGATATCGTGATATGATGGATATTCTAGAATAAAAATTTAAATATACTTTCGTTATCTTCTTTGTCTAGATTATCGAGTTTAGAGAATTTTTTAACAAAAAGGAATTTTGATTTGCTGCTATATTTAATTAGGCATTTGATATTTTGTTCTCTTTAGGGTATGCTTTATTTGCTATATATGTATCGAGAGTAGATAGCATATTCATCCTTCATCAGTATACACTCGAGAGAGAAATTTTTATACATGTTTGCAAATTTATTTTTCTTCTAAATTAGTATTCAGCACATTTTCACCGCATCATGTTCTTTTCGTTGTATTTTGATAGCAAGTATACATGTACACAACAATTTCGGGAGTACATAGGTTTCAGCCCATGATAGCCTCTCCATATCGAGGGTCCTCCCGGAATGGGGACACGTTGCAACCTCATCCATCGATAGAGTTCTCAATCTGATTTTCCACACCTTCTGTGTCTCAATTATTAGTTTTCAAATCATCAAATCGATTTCCTCACGAGAGGATCTATCAAGATAAAAGAAAAACCTTTTTTCACTTTATCATATGATAATTAAATTAATCATAGCAATACGGATATTAATAACTCCTGTACGCTCCCCACGCACTCTCTTAAATCCACCCCAAACACTCCCCAATCTTCCCCATACATTGCTAAGACTCTCTCTCTCTCTCTCTCTCTCTCTCTCTCTCTCTCTCTCCCATTTCCCTCCGTTTGCTTTTGAAGCACCAACTTCTCGTCCTTCACTATTCTTCGGGAAACCCTTTGGAGAAGACACACGAGCTGCAAAAATCTTGTCTTTTCCGCAGAAATGGCCGACTCACAAGAACAGATCAGTCGACAAAACCCAGATCAGAAATTCCCCTTCTCAGTCGAACCCCGAAGCCAAGACTCGAACAGACCATCGAAGCACAAACTCCCAAACTTCGTCTTGCCAGTGAAGCTCAAGTACGTGAAGCTCGGCTACCACTACCTCATCTCCAAAGCCATGTATCTACTCCTCGTGCCACTCCTCGGCATCTCCTCGGCCCACCTCTCGATCCTCACGGCCCGAGACGTGGCCCAGCTCTGGGACCAACTCAGGTTCAACCTCGTCAGCGTCGTGCTCTGCTCGACCCTCACGGTGTTCCTGGTCACTCTCTACTTCATGACCCGACCCAGAAAAGTCTACCTCGTCGACTTCGCCTGCTACAAGCCCGACCCGGCCTGGATATGCACCCGCGATACCTTCATGGAGCGGCCAGAGCTCACGACCACCTTCACTGAGGAGAACCTCGCTTTCCAGTGGCGGATTCTCAAGCGGTCCGGCCTTGGGCAGCAGACTTACTTGCCTGATGCCGTGCTCCGGGTTCCACCGAACCTGTGCATGGCAGAAGCACGGGCGGAGGCTGAGGCCGTCGTGTTCAGGGCAGTCGACCGGCTGCTGGCCAAGACTGGGGTCAGGGCCAAGGACATAGGGATCCTCGTTGTGAACAGTAGCTTGTTCAACCCGACGCCATCGCTTTCATCGATGATCGTGAACCACTACAAGCTCAGAGGGAATGTGCCAAGCTACAATCTTGGTGGGATGGGTTGCAGCGCTGGAATGATTTCTATCGACCTTGCGAAGCAGTTATTGCAGGTTTGGTTTCTTTTTTCCTCTCTCTTTTTCTATTCTTCAAAGTGTAAGTTTGAGAATAGGAACTTTTTATGAACAACACCCTCAGTGTTATCCAAGCAAACAAGGACAGAAAACTTTCAACGACGAACGAAATGCAAGATATAAGTTGGGTAATAGAAATTTTATTAGGTTCACTAGTGAATAGCAGGCCATTTTATGTTGATAGTGTGCCCCGTAGTTTTAAAACATTTCATAAAAGATTGGAATAATGACAAAAAGAAAACCAACTTTATTTAGGTTGTGCAGACAGTAAAACTTTCAGGTATTTTCTTTCCTTAGTTTACGCTTTGGTTGGTTGGGAAGTGGGAGTCAGTGAGTGGTTTGAACTCGGTACCCTCGAAATCTAGATGACGTCGAACAAAATGATCCACAAATAAGTCAATCCAAGATTCATTGTGCCACAGAATATAGCTAGAGTTAAAATAGGACTTTTCGCATTTATGAACTCGATATATGACAACGGATTTGAACATAAGCTTTGTACATTCTCAATTTACTATCTGTTCTATCTACTAGGTACAAAAGTTTCTAGGTTTTCTTTCTAGGAAAATTTAATTTTGGTCTCATGAAAATGAAACCTAGGCCTAATCCTATTGCTTCTCTTATAAATCAATCACTAGGTGCAATCCAATTCTTATGCCCTAGTGGTGAGCATCGAGAACATCACTCTCAACTGGCACTTTGGCAATGACCGGTCGATGCCCATCTCGAACTGCCTCTTTCGGATGGGCGGTGCAGCGATCCTCCTCTCCAACTGGCCCTCTGATTGCCGCTGCTCCAAGTACCAGCTCATCCACACTGTGCGCACCCACAAAGGCTCGGATGACAAGAGCTATGGCTGCGTGTTACAGCGAGAGGACGAGAAGAAGAAGATTGGCGTGTCGCTCTCCAAGGACTTGATGGCGGTTGCCAAGGAAGCCCTGAAGACCAACATCACAACCCTTGGCCCGTTAGTGCTCCCAATGTCAGAGCAACTCTTGTTCTTCACGACCTCGGTCGCGAGGAAGGTGTTCAAGATGAAAATTTGGCTGTACATTCGCGACTTCAAGCTGGCCTTCGAGCATTTTTGCATCCACGCCAGAGGCCGACCTGTTCTCGACAAGATAGAGAAGAACCTTGATCTTGCTGATTGGCACATGGAGCCATCACGAATGACTCTATACCAATTTGGGAACACGTCGAGTAGCTCATTGTGGTACGAATTGGCCTACTCAGAGACCAAAGGAAGGATTAGGAAAGGCAATAGGACATGGCAAATCGCTTTCGGGTCCGGATTCAAGTGCAACAGCGCAGTTTGGCAGGCATTGAGGACCGTCAATCCGGCGAAGGAGAAGAACCCATGGATGGACGAGATTCACGAGTTCCCCGTCCATCTTCCAAAAACGGTGTCCATCGAATCTACCGCGAAATAAACGTTCGGTCGGGATTTTCCCACTATAGGCGAGGTTGATTCTAAAGGATACGTGAACATTAATTATCCTTTTGCCTTGTGTCCATGCGCAAGCATCATTCCAAATCTACTCAAGATTAAACTTTTTTTTTCTCTTGGAATCAATTCCCGGAAGAAGTGTGCATTTAGCTTTGTAATTGCCCATATGACCGGTCAAGGCAAATTTTTTATAGCTGGATTACTTGAAGAAACTATTGTGTAGTTTACCTATATTAAATAGTTAAATTGATACTACCAACTTTATATTCCATGAAGGCTTTTAGATGTTATTACCTCTTGTCGTGACCTCCCTCGAGATGAACCATAAAAAAGAAAGCTAGTAGATTGCCAAGCCTTGAGACTTATATAGCACAGATTTTTCCAAGCCCATGCTAATCACAATTTTTGGTTTTAATTTAATCAATTTAAACATGCAATTCGAGTTATTCGGGAGTTGCTACTAATCTATTATGAGTTGATTAAAAATTCAAGTAAAGTGTTACTGCGAACATGATCTAATTTAAATAACAGGACTAAGTGAATTCTAAACTAACATGCATTAATGAACTAACCTGAAATTTAAATGACATGTATGCTATGCAACCTATATGCAATTTTAATGAAATGAAGGTACGATTAATCATGAAATAAACCTATTATTTAACTACGCGTGAGACTATTTTTTGTGTTTTCTTTTTATTAGTTGAAAGACTAAACTCTAGGACACTAAACATAACCAAAGTGACTTTTATTAAAAGACGACTTAATGATGCAACCTTAGTTATTTTTGGTATGTTCTTTTTATAAAGAATTAAACTATATGATATGCATGACATGCAATTATTAATTTACATAATGTTATCATTAAAATATTGACCCTAAAACGTTCGGCTTACTAAATGACGCGCACTACGTGACATGCACATTATAAGACCCATTATTTCTAGACCTAAATGCAATCTATATGGTTTCAATGACATTTTACTTATATGAATTATAAAATTAACATGCACTGCCCTACTGAGTTATGAACGTGCCTTAAGTTCTAAGCATGCATGTGACATATTATATGTAATATATACGTGATATTAATAAATTTCATGATGCATTAAAATATGTCTTTTTGTCCATAATTTGTTTATATGATTTAATGACAAATTATTGTAAGCTAGCTAAGTTTATCTAATCTATCATGCTTAAAAAACATATGCGATAAACCACCTATCATGCATGAGGTAATAGAACCACATGAAAGACCCAGAGCAACTATAACAAGAAGTTACCATACCAAGGTTGCTTGGCTTCAACCATGGGGAAGACATTGCAATTACCAAGCGAAACAATATAACCGAAACTTGATGTGACCAGAGAAGTGAGTGACCATTAATAATCAAGGCAGGAAACACGTTCCGCGTGTAAAAGGGAAGCCTCAATATTCCAACATGCAAATCTTAAAATAAGCACAAAATTAGTCAAGAACAAATTGACGTAATAACCTCTCTTGATTTTAAAGTTCCAACATGCAAGTCTCGACGTCAACTCCATTGAATTGAGGAATCGGACCACGACAAAATTAATGCATGGAATGAACTATTTTAAGAATTGGAATCCGGGAGTTTGATTGGAAAATAACTCAAGACAAAGACTATTTCTCAGCAGAAAATGAATACTTTGAAAATTATTATTTTTAAACTCGTATCGCTTATAAATTTGAATGAATGAAAAATATTTTCATTTTTCATGAATATATGTAGACATAAATTTTTGCCTATAAGGAAAACAATTTCCAATGGCTAATTATTTCAAGCAATCTACGCGCTAAGTTTTAGGAAAATGTTTTCTAAATCATTCATTTTTCGCGAAATAAACGAAATCAAAGTGTTACTTATTCTTTCCTCACAACCATGGATTTATGACGATGGCTTGAGTTCGCCCAGCAGTGACGGAGGTGTTCAACAATTCAGCAATGGTAGTCGTAAGGCGGCCATCGCGCTATGATTCAGTAAGAGTGGCAACCTGGCTTTGGACCACGAAAGACGATAACTTGGCACTGTGGACAGCTGCTGGTTTCATCGAGGACTGGAAGGCTGCCGTGGTTTGTGCTCGGTGATTGCCTTACAGAGGACTCCTTGAACATAAATCGATGATGGTGCGACTGGAAATCATAGGGTGCTGCAGAAAAGAAAATCTGAAATCAGTGGTTGAATTTTCGCTATTGAGAATGATTCCTCGTCGTCTTCCTTTTTGCAAAGTGTGCCTCCACCATTGTGCATCGTGTGTATTTTTCAGTCAATATCCTTTTTTTAGGGTGGACGATTCCTCTCCTGCGTCTCTTTCTCTGCTTCTTTTCCAATGTGTGCCTTGTATCCTATGAAACAAATTGATGGTAAATTTATCACAGGTGTACCAATTTGAGATTTTTGGTAGTCAAAAAATTAGTTTATGGCAGTTAAAAAATTAGTTTATGGTAAATTTATCACAAATGTACCAGTTTGGAGTTTTTCATGGTATTAACCTATAATTTGATGAATTAATGTGAAATCACTTGAGTTTGCTAAATGAGACGTGTCAGGATGATGAAAGACAAATCTTATCTTATACACAATCCCTTGTTTATACACAATGAGATGAATGGAAAAATTTAATGTCCTCAAGGTAAATCGTTTTCTTGCGAAAGGTATGCACACTAAAATGATGAGAGGCCTTTCATTTCTCTATCTTAAACACTACAGGTAAATCATTGTTTAACCCATTTGAGCCTGAGTATTTGGAGAATTCTTTTAAATTACCATTGTCAAGAACCACCCTACACTGGGGCAGAATGGAGGTATAATTGACATTACAAAGTGAGAAAAATGGATAGAACTTTCTTGCCTCCACTTGAATCAATCTTTGGGTATCTTTATTGTAGATGAACTCAAATGAGAATTTAAGTACCTTAAAATGATGAAGAGCATTTTTTTTTCTATCATACACACTCTTATCCTTTGTACAACCCAATTGAGCCTTGCAAATTCATTTCCCCACCCAATTGATGATCATCCTCAACACTGGGGCAAGGCACATGAGTTACCATGATAAATCGGCATAATCTAGAGCGTCGGCTAATGATGAAGATCTTGAGAAGCCAAAGTGGTGATCTGTTCATGAGCCAATTGAAATGAAAATTAGAGTCTGATAAGTCTTTAAATTATTTGCAAGGAAATATGTTGCGAGGAAATTCCAAAAAATGATAGAAAAATAAGAGGAAAAAACAGAAAGAAAAGTGAAAAAAATAGAGAGAAAAAAAGAGTGGAAAAATGTTGATATGAAGCCCAATTGTCAATGGAAATGAAAAGTGAAAAGTGTTTGTCAAGAGCGTGAAGATGGACCACAATGTGAAGGTGGTGATTTCACAAAGTCCTCTAAGAATTAGTGTTGGACTCTAGTGGCCAATGAAGTATTTACACGAGAAGACAATCCAAAGTGAAGGAAGAATACAAGAGATCACTAGTTTCAAACCCTTAAAAGTGTTGGACTTTATCAGATTAGTAAGATCGTACCGTTTTCGAAAAAACTCAAACCTTTGTTGACAAACTCAAACCTTTGTTGACAAGATCGAGTGTTTTTCGCTTTTCCCACTTCAGCGGATGGGACAAAGTAGCCTTCTAAATGAGAGTGAGCGAAAAGTCTTTTTTAATTGAAAATCTCTTCATTTAGCATTTTCAAGAATTCCACTTTATGAGCGAAAATTGTCTTAGTGTTAATTCTCCTAAGTGGAATTTGTGATGCGGAGATGGTGAAATCCTTATGCATAAACCTCAATTAAATTGAATCTTGAAATGTGTGCTCTAGAATATTCTTGATTGTATATTTTTTTTATGAATGCATATATACTTGCGGTAATCATATCTGACGGGAAATGTTTCCCTGAAGATCAAATAGTTCCCACATATGCCTGGTAAGAACATCATTACCTGGACTTACTTCAAATTGATAATTCTACAGAAATTTTCAAATGCTTGCTGTTATCCAAGTGTTTGAATGTTTCAAGTACTTATGGTTATCCGGGTGCTTCCCTTTCAAACCCTGTCGCTCGTGCAAGTGCTTGTTTATATCAATTTTCGAATACTTGTGGTTATCCAGGTATTTAAATGTTTTAAGTACTTGTGGTTATCCATGTGCTTCCTTTTCAAACCCTTTCCACTACAAAAAACATGTCTTTTCCGACAAAATTTCCAACGAAAAATTCGGAAAAATTCGTTGGAAAATGAATTTCCAACGAAAAAAAATTCGTTGGTAATAACTTGTTGCAAATTTTTCCAATGAAATATTTCAATTTTCGTTGGAAATTTGCAACGAATTTTTTTTCGTTGAAAAATTCGTTGGAAACAAATTTTTTTTTCCAACGAATTTTTTTTCGTTGGAAATTACAAATTTTTTTTTATCAAAAAATTATGGAATTTGTTTTATCAAAAAATTATGGAATTTTTTTTCCATCGAAATTTTTTTTTTATTGAAAAATAGCCCTCGCCGCCGGCGAGGGCCAGCCTCGTCGCCGGCGAGGGCAAGCCTCGTCGTCGGCGAGGGCCGAGCTCGCCGGCCATGGCGAGCTCGGCCCTCGCCATGGCCGGCGAGGCTGTTGCGCCGAAGAACAAGAAGATGAAGAAGAAGTAGCAGCAGCAGCAGGGGCGGGAGCAGGCTTCGGGGGCAGCTCGGCCCTCGCCGGATCTGGGCGGCTCTGCCCTCGCCGGATCTGGGCGGCTCGGCCCTCGCCGGATCTGGGCGGCTCAGCCCTCGCCGGCGACGAGGCGTCGGGGGCATCGAGGGCGTCGGTGTCCATGGCGCGCCGGAGCCGGAGGAGGAGGGGGGGCGGCGGGGGAGGAGGCGGAGGCGAAGGAGAGAGAGAGAGAGAGAGAGAGAGAGAGAGAGAGAGAGAGAGAGAGAGAGAGAGAGAGAGAGAGAGAGAGAGAGAGAGAGAGAGAGAGAGAGGCGAGGGGTGGGGGGGAATTTGAGTGGGAATAACGAGCGCGAACCGAGAAATTGAAATTAGTTGGAAATTTCCAACGAAAAATTGTACATTCTGAAGTAATTGCCCGGAAAATTGAAATTCGTTGGAAATTTCGTTGGAAATTTCCAACGAATTTTCCAACGAATATAAAAAATGCCGAATGGTACCGGGATTTTTTGTAATTCGTTGGAAATTTCGTTGGAAATTTCCAACGAAAAAAAATTCGTTGGAAATTTCTAACGAATTTTCCAACAAAAATTGTACACGCTGAAATAATTCCCGAAAAATTGAAATTCGTTGGAAAATTCGTTGGAAATTTCCAACGAATTTTCCAACGAATTTCAAAAATGCCGAACAGTACCGGGTTTTTTTGTAATTCGTTGGAAATTTCCAACAAATTTTGCGACGAAAATTTTTTCGTTGGAAATTTCCAACGAATTTTACTTTTTGTTGGAAAATTTGTCGCAAATTTTCCAACGAAAATTTTTCGTTGCAAATTTTCGTGGCAAAAATCCCGTTTTTTTGTAGTGTTCGCTTGTACAATGTCGTATACGGAAATTTTCAAATACTTATGTTATTCTATTGCTTTGAATGTTTTATGGACTTGTGGTTATCCATGTACGTTCTTTTTAAGCCCCGTCGCCTGTGCGAGTGCTTGTTTCATGAAATTTTCAAATACTTGTGGTTATCTATGTGTTTGATTTTTTTTTGTTGTTTTTTCTTGTCTTTCTTCTTTTTATGCCAATTCTGGGCCAACGTACAAGAAAAAACTTTGAAAAATTAAAAATGAAAAAATTGCCTACGTTAACTAGCCACCATATAATAAATTTAGGACTTTGGTAATTTTCTTGACAAAGTTTCGTTCTTGATGCGTCAAGTCACTAAACTTGTCAGAGCATGTAGATCGGGTCCAACAACTTACATCCCTAATTTAACCGAGTTCTCATAGATACAAATAAATTGCATGCACTTCACTTGAAATATTCACAAAAGACGATCACTTTCAATTTCATAAAGCACGTAATAAATATCCGCAGTGGTCCATGCAGTCCAAATTTTATACAAACCCAAAAAAAACAAGAAAAGAGAAGTACAAAGCAAAACCAAAATCCAATCTCATACGCGACATGAAAGTGATGGCTTGGAGATATACACGCTAATTCATATTAGACAGGCACCCACTTGTTGTGTTAACAGTTGCGCACTAATCTGCTGGGGACACTTTCTTGTCTCAGTAGGCATTAGTTAGCTTTCACATTGATGAGAAGGGGGAGGATCATGGCTGGTCCACATTGATCTCTCCTTTTTTGGGGTAGGAGGAGCTAAAGATGGAGGGGGCTTTAGAGACTCGTTTGCCATAATTAATTCTCTAAACCATTAGGCCATCAACAGCATTTAAGTGAATTTTCACTTCACCAAAGATATTAACTTGATGTTAATCCATAATTAAATAGTTTACTATGAAGGCACGTGAATTCTCTAAAGAAGAATTTACGTTTTAAATTTACATCCTTAAGAGTGGTAAAGCCACTGGACTACCAGAGATCGCCCCTATCCCCTTTCCACTCCCCCTCCCTTCATGTTGACATCTGAATTTTCGCCGACAAGTTCAATATGGTAAAAACTCAAGACTTTGGAATCTCAATCGCGATGGAGTCCATTTTTTGACCAAAAGTAGTTTTTTTTATGTCTGTCAAGTTCTATTTCATTTCATTTGTATATTGACATCATTTTCTTAATAAGTTAAAGGTTAACTTTCGGTCAAACCCAGAACTTTGGCCCTCCATCGAAAACTTCCTAAATCATTGATTTGATTTTTTTATTTTTTTAAACATTCGATTAAGGGATAATGACAATTCAACATTTCAAGCCCAATTTCAAGAATTCAAGTTCAAACAAGTCGGTCAATGTTCAAGCACAAAGTTAGGGATGTGATTCACCTTTCACGATAAAATCAATTTGCACAATTTCAATTTGATTAAGCCAAATGCATTCAATTTCAACATCAATTTTGGAAAAATCAGTGTAATTTGGGGAAATTAAGCAAAAATAACGAATCAAGACCAATAGGGTGGAGTTGGATCAGGTCTACTGGTTGACCCGACCTAATTTAGCTCGTTGGCCGAAGCTCAATTTGGCCTATGAACCGAATCAATTGAAATGGCCAAGCCCTTAGTGTAACTTAGATAGAATTAAGACAGTTGGAAAATGTGACATTCGAAATTCCACCAATTGGAATTTATTGAACAATTGAGTTTTATGAAATGTGCTCGCAGTAAGTTCTCGCCCGGAACTGATCATTTCTGGGAATGCTAACCATTAGGGAAAGGCTATTAGGGGGAATTAAATTCGCGCGGCTAAAGGAAATTCAATCGTGAATGGATTTCGACCATTAAATCGCGTAAGTGATATTTTGAGCCACTGTTGGCCGATCCAAGGATAGTTAGGGGTCAGTTCGCCACTGTCCTAGTAGTGGATCGCGGGTGATTCCGTTGCACCACGAAACGACTTGACGAATGATTCCGAAATTATACCGAACGATCGTACCCCTCGGATCAAGTGATTAATCTTCACGATTTTAATGACAACCGAGGTTGTCACGCACCGAACGAACTTGCACGTGACTCGATTTAGTATCAGTCAGGAGTCGATTCAGCGAATTTCCCCAGCAAGCCGCCCGTTAGCTCGAGAAACGCTCGGGTTGCGTTTAATAGAATTTAATTATTGAATTTTTGCCCAAATTGGACACCGGAAAATTTGGAGATCACGCCGGAACGTTAGGACGACGTTGCACGTGTCACGTGTGAATTTTTTGGTGCGCTCAAATCCTTCGGAAAAATTTGATTTGAGTAAGAAACGGGGAATTGGACCATTTTACCCTTGAGAACTACAAAAGGATTAATTTGAGAGCAAGGGGCATTTTGGTCATTTGTGCCTTAGATATTTTGTTTTGGTCAAAAGCACTATTTAAGTCTAGACAAGCCTTTCTCTCTCTCCTCTCTCCCCCTCCTTCGTGAGAACCCCCCTTTTGCCGTGAACACCCTCTCCCTCTCTCTTTCTCTCTTGCCGGACGGATCGCCGTCGCCGCCGCGCCACGCCGCCGTCCGTACGCCGCCGGTCACCGCCTCACGCCGCCCTCACACCGACCACCAGCCCCCACCGTGACTCTCTCCCTCTCTTTTTCTCTCTTGGCCGTGAGGCCCTCGGCCACGCGCAAGCCACGCCATCGCCGTCCAAGCCAATCGCCGCCACCCGGAAGTTGTACGTCGTCACCGTTGTCCCTGATTAAGGGCCACCGCTTTTCGTTCTAGCCGTTTTAGCCTAGAACGCGGTAAGTCATACTCTAATCCCGATTTAGGATTTCGGGTATCGCGGAACAATTTGATTTTGGGTGAAATTGGACTTGTGCGGGTGCGAAATGTTGGGGCTTTAGACCGGGAATGTATGGCGGGCCTTAAGGAATTAATCTGGAATTTTTGGAAGACGATTTGAGGGAATTTTAAGCTAAGAGTCACTGTTCACGAGCTGTGATTCACTGTTCACGAGGCTGTGATGCTCGGTTCGGGACGCAAGTTGGATTTCTAGTACCGAGATTTAATGGTGAGAAAGTTCCGTGAAGGACCGGAATCAATTTGGCGTCGTTTGGTGGGAGAAAAATAGAAATTTATGTTTTTTACATGTGTTTTAATTATAATTGAGTTGTGGTGGTAGAATTGTGTGTGCATTTGTGCAATGGGCTGGTGTAAATATGTTTGATTCGTGCACATTTGGGTTCAATTGAAATGATTGTTCAATTGACCAGATGATATGCTGAGTTAGCCAACGCGGGTAAATCGCGCCTAAACCTAATTTAGGACTTCGGGTATCGACGGGTGATTTTGGATAAAATCAGTATGGAATTAGGTGCGGAATTACATGAATAGCGGATGGAAATTTTATGGCGGGCCTTAGGAATTAATTCGGGTAATATTTATTTAAAATTCAGAAAATGGGGGCTACGAATTTACTGTTCATATGCTGCGAAACACTGTTCATTAGCTGTGGATTACTGTTCATCGAGCTGTGATGGTCCGATTGGGACGCAAGTTGAATTTTTGGAACCTAGATATTATGGCAAGAAAGTCCCGTGAAGGATCGGAATTAATCCGACGCCGTTTGGTGGGAGAAAAATGAAAATTTACGTGTTGAACGTATATTTAAATTATTAGTAAATTGTGGTGATTAAATTGAGTATGTTGCTGTGCAATTAAGTGACCGAATATGCTTGTTGGGTGCACACATGAGCTAGATTGAATTATTTATTGACATTGGTCGTGTGAATTGCTGAGTGAGCATGTTTTATGTGTGAAATGATGTGTGCACGAACCCCGTGTGTTGGGCCAGTTGCGTGTGGTAAACGCGTGTTGAGCATGGACTTGAGTAGAAGGGAAATTGCGGTGTGGCAAGTAATTGTGAAAAGTATGTGAAAGGGTGAAAGTGTGAGGTTGGGATCGGGTCGGGTATCATAAACTCGGGCAGCGATCACGTAGGTCTGTTGCATTTGGCACAGGCTGAGGCTCGAAAGAGCATGATTGAGTTCGGTCCAAGGCACGGTAAGCTCGGGTGAGACCGGGATTGGACTGAGGCATTATAAGCTCGGGTTTCGATCATGTAGGCCTGTCGCATTTGGCGCGGGCTGAGGAAAGTGTGAATGTGGGATCAGACCGAGGCGTGTGATGCTCGGGGCGCGATCGAGTGTGAATGTGGGATCGGACCGAGGCGTGTGATGCTCGGGGCGCGATTGAGTGTGAATGTGGGATCGGACCGAGGCGTGTGGTGCTCGGGGCGCGATCGAGGGGCCTGAGGCGTGAACGAGTACGCGGGCCAGATGTGGTGAGTGGTCGCAGTGTACCTGAGGCGTGTACGTTTACACGGGTCACTGGCAAGTGATGTGAGAAAGAAGATTTGAGAACGGAAAGAATGTGTGCAAGATGAGAATGGTACATGCGCGTGTTTGCATATGATGTGATTGTGATTGAGTGCGGGTGTGCGCATGATTGAGCCTGACCATATTAATTAATGTGCCTGCTTTGTGATTTCTTGATGTACGTGAATGTGTGTGATTGCGTAATTGTCTGGAGGTACGTGATAGCCTAGGTTGGGTTTAGGGGTGAACTTACTGAGAAGTGTTCTCACGGTTATTTCAACCAACAATTTCAGAACCCCGACAGGACCCATGAATCTTCCGCCACCGCCACTAGAACGTTTTGAAGTCCTCAGTGGATGGGACGGTATAAGGGGACTCAGACTCAGACGACAAGGAATCAGACTCAGAATGGATTTTTGACGAGCACCATTTTTGGAGTAGTAGTAAACCCAGGTCTTCATCCTTGGAGTATCGGTTTTTGAGAAAGGCGGTGTGCATGTACATGTATGGGATATTTTATAAATGTAAATATTATGGTATGAGAAGGAAATGAAAAAAAAGATATGTATATTCTCCCTTATTGTTCTCCCCAGTTTTTAATTGTCCAGGTTTAATTGTTGTTATCCGCTGTGGTAGTAAACCTCTGATGGCGTTTTGAGGTCAGCGATATTCCTGGGACGTAGCTTAAATCGACCAAAGGCGGTGTCGCGTGCCGTAGGGGTTCGGGGCGTGACAGAAAACCTTGGGTCAACCTGGTTGGGCCCAAACCAGTTCGACCCATTGGGCCAAATCCTAATTAGGGCCGAATGGCTCAAGTAGTTGAATAGGTCAGCCCATCCATCCCATTAAGCTCATTTGGCTTGGCCCCTCACCTATATATAACCAAATTGCTATTTCCTCTAATTTTCAATAAAAATCCATGTCACCAATTCTTGTGTGATCAAAGCATGGCCCTTCATTCCTCATTTAATCATAGCCATGGAGGGTGCCATGTCACCCATCCATGTGCTCAAGCTTGAGTCAATGAAAGTGTCTTTTAACCATTAAGGGATAAATTAGAGCGCTTAGATCAAATAATGAGATGTATGACCAAAATGAATTCTTATTTCAAGTTTCTCTCCAAAATTTTCCTCTTTAATCTCACTTAGCGGGTCACATTTCTCATTACACACAGAAATTACAAAAAAAATTCATCAATAAATATATCTTCTTAATCATTAAGGGATGAATTAGAGCGCTTACATCATAATGAGATGTGCGATCAAGATGAAATCTTATTTTAAGTTTCCCTCCAAATTTTTTCCTCCCTAATCTCACTTGGTGTGCCTCATTGCTCATTACACACAAAAATTACAAAAAAAAAATATCTCTCTCTCTCTCTCTCTCTCGTCCTTCATCCGGCAAGTTCCCGGCCACTTGTTGGCCAAATTTCGGCCTTCCACCACGTAGTTATTCTTGTGACCAAATACCCCAAAGTATCCTTAAGTCCATTAAGGTTGGAGCATAGCTTGGTAGTTGCGGAACTCTCCAAAATTGGTCGTTTCTCGTTATTACTCGTTGGCGATCTTAATCAAAGGTAGGTTATTAAAATGTGAAATACTCATTTCAAGTGATCATCCAATGATCCTTGATTCAACTATGGTAAAAAATAAAAGTCATGGCTTCAATTTATGGTTGAAGTCCAAGGTAAGATGTGATGAAATTGACTAATTACTACTAGTTAGAATTAGTTGAATTTCCAAAAATTGAAACCAATTGCATGTTTAGATTGCTCTAGGACTTCAATTCTTACTTGGCTGAATCATTATAGATGAACATTAATGTTAATTTTTTATAATAAAATGTCAGTCAAACTAGGCCTTGCATTATTAGATAAAAATCCTTACGAATTAGGTTTAGTTCAAAGTCAAATGAAGCTTTGCTGTTCAATATCTTGTGAAATTCAAGTTAGTCGAATCCTATAGGACCAAATATGATGTTCGTTTGTTTGCTTAATAGTCCTATCTGAAATGATGATCAGGAGTAAATGAAATGTGTTTTTATGTTGATTTCTTAGAATTCTAATGAGTTGTCGGATGATTTTCATGTTCAGTGAAGTTGAATGTATGAAGAATGTTTGGATGTTCGCAAGGTAGAATTGGAAGATGTTCTGATTCTAAAAAATAAATGTTAAGAACATAGGTTGAAAGTGGTTAAAGATGTGAAGGTTTTTTGGAAAATCGTAGCCTAATATGATATTTCTGTGTTCTTCAATTATTTTCAGAAATATATATAATAAATTGGGAAATTTTGTCTTCAAATAGAATGTATTTTGAGATTAATAGCTTTTGATTGATATTAAGAACGTAGAATTTAAACATCTTTTTGGTCATTGAAACTCGCATCCGAAATTACCGAAGTAAACTACCGTTTGATCTGTGAAAACTAATCTAGTGTCGGCTAAACTTGTTTTGCAATTAATAAATACTTGGAGGATTAATTTGCAAAAACTCAAAACATAAAAGTTGTAGGGGAGGTCCTAAATTGCATATACCTAAAATTTCATAAAACTCTAAGAAGATTTTGTCAGTCAATTTGAATCTTCAAAGTCAAAGTCGGGATGGCCTCAAAGACTGTTTCAGATTGAGTCCTCCGGTTAAAATGTGTAACTACTCATTGCAGGAAGGCTTTTTTGCAAAAATAAAATAAAAAACAAAACAAAACAAAAATTGTAAAGCGCATCCTAAGATTGTTGTCTGTCAATTGTGGCACCAATTGGAGTTCATTTGCTATCTTTCCTAAATTTTTAAAAACTGGGATTGAAAAGGGTCAAATCCTCGGTTCTCGAACTTAATTGAATTTACTGTATTGATGGAGCTAAAAATAGGCAAAGCGATCTGAATAGAAACTTTTACTTCAAGTTTTCAATAATTATTTGCTCGACTAGTATCATGATTTATTTATGCTCTTTTACTTCAAGTTTTCAATAATTAGGTGCTTAATTCTCGCAATTTCAATACATTGTTTGCTCATTTTTCTTATTTAAAATGGTTAGGATAAATATAGGATCATTAAAACCCTTAAAGAACATTACGTGAGCAAGTAGTGACTCTAAGGACCTTTAGGGCTCACAATTGATAAAGAAACCCTTTTGACATTTAGATGAATAATCCTACCAAGTTAGAGATACTGAAAGGGTGCTAATTAAACTATTAGCGTAATCAAGTTCCCAAACCTAGATAGTTTTTGGTTACGTAGAAAACGAGATAAACTCCTGTGTCTTGCTTATTTTCTAGCCGATTCCGAAACGATAGTGACGACTCTCGTCTCACACCGAATCCCTTAGCCTAAATCAAACTTCAAAATGAAGACTAACATCGTGCGAGATAAAAACTTGGGTAAGCCCGCACCTAATTGAGAGCCGTTGGCTTGTCTTTAGGTATTACCTTGAAACTTTCTTTCTCTTTTTCCCTCCAACAACAAAGAAGAGGGTCTCGGCCCCCCTCTTTCTTTCTGCCTTGGGTAAGGGCTCCCTGGCCTGGGGTTAGAGCTTGCAACGTCGGGTCATAAGCCGTAAGCTCAAAGCCAACGTCATGGGCTTCGCCAATTGTGGCGGTCACAGCCACCACGTGCCCCTTTACCTCATTGATGGAGGGAGCGCCGGAGAAATGGTGATGAGTATGACCTTTCGGGGATGACTCATGGGGGCTGTATGGCGCAACAATGGGAGGGATGTGACGGCAAGTAGGCAACGGAGGTGGGGTGCAATAAATGAGCCAGATGAGTGGTGGAGAGAGAGAGAGGATATGTTTACCCACTTCCTCCTTTCTCTTTTCCCTGAACTAAGAATTCAAGATTCTGGCACTAAAAACAGGAAAATAACAAAAGGATCTTTAAATCTATACCGGCATGTCTAAACTAAACCAATCTATAGGTTGTTCCAAAGTTGAAACGTGCTCATCCGTTACCTACTAAAGTTGGGATAAGGGCGTATCCGATCCTCAATATTTTGTTGGCGATTAATTGAGTCCTTAATATATTATTTTCATTGATTAAGTCCTTAACATTTGAAAAACGCAACAATCTAACTCCTGAACTCATTCTCAATGGGCTTTTGAGTCTCCAATGCTGAAAAACCTTCACGCCTCTCACGTGGCCTTTCTCTAATGCTGTGTAGGCGCAAACCATAAAATTGCGCACGATTTTCAACGTTGGAAATCTAGTCTAGGACTTGATCGAACGTCTTTTCGCAAACTATTAAAGACTAATTGATCAAAATAATAGCTGAGTTGTGAATTGATCGATGGCCACAACGTTAAGAACCGATTCTACACTTGTCTCCACCCAAACCTAAGTGTGCAATCTTGTCCCATGACTACGACCCATGAGCACATGATGGATGCGGTCAAAGGAGGCATCGTCGCCATAGTTTATGTGATCAAACTTCTAATCTCATTCAATTTCAATGGGGGTGGCGAACATGCATCGTTCCACAGCATATATAGTACCCCCATCGTAGCATTCCTACTGGTGAGGATGACGCATGATCACCAAACCAACTCCGGTTTGTGTAGATTCCGTGCCGTATGCCCCAAGATTCTCTCGGCTAGACTTAAAAAATGTTCGACGGAGGGCAGGCCTAACTGTGGTACGCCCACCTCTCGAAAGAGTCGATCCCGCCTTGGAAAGCAAGGGTCTTGGAGTTCAGCATTCCTACTAGTGCCAATGCGACATGTGGACCGGCTGCACCTCTTGCATGAAATTGTTAAGCATTGGCTGACGCTGACGCGGCTGCATGTCAAATCGGTGATGACGTGGCTATTTCCCTGGCCATCAAACTATTCAATGCCCACTGCTTGTCTGGCCTATTAATTGTCCGTTGGAGTAGTTGCATCCTCTCTCTCTCTCTCTAAAATATACTCTGCTTTTGTGAATTACATGACAATAAAAAAAATTACATGAGAATTTACTATGAAATTGGAAAATGTAAATAAGGTGCCCTAGGGCACATGTTAACGATCTTTGATTGTACTTTTGAAATGTAAATTTTTATAATTGAAGTAGGTCATTTCTTGAAATGTGTTTGTTTCAAATTTTCAAAATGCTTATATATGCGGTTTTATCATTTGCAGTAGTTTTAATTGCTACACTTGAATAATTTGTTAACAAAACCTGTTATGATTTCTTATGGGATTGTTAAAATATAATTTTAATATGCAGTCGATATTGTTAAAATATGTAATTAATTTCGTGTCATACTATAATAAATACTAAGTTTCAAGTTCTTATATCAGACTTAGAGGTTTCAAATTGGATTTCTTGTGTACCTTGTGCCCACCTGCGAGCTTCATTCTTTATATACATCTTAACACCTTCATCATTAAATCAATTTTCTCATGAAAAGAAGTGTTTTCAAATATCAATATATTTTGATGCGAACGTGATTGCTGAGAAATTTTCTGGAGTGTTTAGATAAGCTGGAAACATAGTCAACGAACTCAAGACAAGGGAATTTGATGAAGATTTAGGCGAGAGTTTTCAAGAAGATATCTTGATGTGATGGATATTCTAGAATAGAAATTTAAATATACTTTCGTTATCATCTTTGTCTAGATTATCGAGTTTAGGGAATTTTTTAACACAAAGGAATTTCGATTTGCTGCTATTTTTTATTAGGGATTCGATATTTTGTTCTTTTTAGGGTATGCTTTTCTCTGCTATATATGTAGCGAGAATAGATAGCTTCTTCATCATTAATCACTATACACTCGAGAGAGAAATTTTTCCTCATGTTTGCAAATTTATTTTTTCGTCTAAATTAGTATTCACCACATTTTCACCTCATCATGTTCTTTAAGTATACGTGTACACAATAATTTCGGGAGGTACATAGGTTTCAGCCCATGACAGCCTCTCCACATTAATGGTCCTCCTGGAATGGGGACACGTGTCAACCTCATCCATCGATAAAGTTCTCAATTCGATTTCCCACACCTTCCGTTCCTCAATTATTAGTTTCCAAATCATCAAGCCTCGCGAGAGGATCTACCAAGATATAAAAAAAACCATTTTCCACTTTATCATCTGATAATTAAATTAATCATGGCTATATGTGTATTAATAACTCCTCTACGCTCCCCACGCACTCTCTTTAAATCCACCCCAAACACTCCCCAATCTTCCCCATGCATTGTTAAGACTCTCTCTCTCTCTCTCTCTCTCTCTCTCTCTCCCCCATTTCCCTCCGTTTGGTTTTGAAGCTCCAACTTCTCGTCCTTTGCTATTCTTCGGGAAACCCCTCTGAAGAAGACACACAAGCTGCAAAAATCTTGTCTTTTCCGCAGAAATGGCCGACCCACAAGAACAGATCAGTCGACAAAACCCAGATCAGACAGTCCCCGTCTCAGTCGAACCTCGAAGCCAAGACTCGAACAGACCATCGAAGCATAAACTCCCAAACTTCCTCTTGTCAGTGAGGCTCAAGTACGTGAAGCTCGGCTACCACTACCTCATCTCCAACGCCATGTATTTGCTCCTCGTGCCACTCCTCGGCATCTCCTCCGCCCACCTCTCGACCCTCACGGCCCGAGACGTGGCCCAGCTCTGGGACTAACTCAGGTTCAATCTCGTCAGCGTCGTCCTCTGCTCGACCCTCATGGTGTTCCTGGTCACTCTCTACTTCATGACCCGACCCAGAAAAGTCTACCTCGTCGACTTCGCCTGCTACAAGCCCGACCCGGCCCAGATATGCACCCCCGAGACCTTCATGGAGAGGTCGGAGCTCACGAACGCCTTCACTGAGGAGAGCCTCGCTTTCCAGCGGCAGATCCTCGAGTGGTCCAGGCTCGGGCAGCGGACGTACCTACCTGAGGCGGTGCTCCGGGTCCCATCGAACCTGTGCATCGCAGAAGCGCGGGCGGAGGCTGAAACCGTCATTTTCGGGGCTGTCGATCAGCTGCTGGCCAAGACCGGGGTCAAGGTTAAGGACATAGGGATCCTCATCGTGAACTGTAGCTTGTTCAACCCGACGCCATCCCTGTCGGCGATGATCGTGAACCACTACAAGCTCAGAGGGAATGTGTTGAGCTACAATCTCGGTGGGATGGGCTGCAGCGCTGGATTGATTTCTATCGACCTTGCTAAGCAGTTATTACAGGTTTGGTTTCTTGTTTTCTTGCAGCGCTGGATTGATAATAGAAACTTTTTATGAACAACACCCTCTGTTATCCAAGCAAACAAGGAATGAAAACTTTCATCGACGAGCGAAATGCTAAATATAAGTTGGGTAATAGGAATTTTATTAGGTTCACTAGCGAATAGAAGGTCATTTTATGTTGATAGTGTGACATGTAATTTAAAAACATTTCATAAACATTAGAATCATGACAAAAAAACAAAACCAATTTTATTTATGTTGTGCTGACAGTAAGACTTCAGGTAATTCTTTCCCTAGTTTACTCTTTGGTTGCTTGGGAAGTGGGAGTTTTTGGTTGCTTGGGAAGTGGGAGTTAGTGAGTGGTTTGAACTCGGAATTGAACATTAGCTTTGTTCATTCTAATTTACTATCCTTTCTATCTACTAGGTACAAAAGTTTCTAGGTCTTCTTACTAGGGAAATTTAATTTTGATCTCGTGAAAATGAAACTGCGGCCTAATCTTATTACTTCTCTTATGAATTAATCACTAGGTACACCCTAACTCTTATGCCCTAGTGGTGAGCACAGAGAACCTCACCCTGAACTGGTACTTCGGCAATGACCAGTCGATGCTCATCTCGAATTGCCTCTTCCGGATGGGTGGTGCAGCAATCCTCCTCTCCAACTGGTCCTCTGACCGCTACTACTCCAAGCACCAGCTCATCCACACCGTGCGCACCCACAAAGGCTCGGATGACAGGAGCTATGGCTGCGCATTCCAACAAGAGGACGAGAAGAAGAAGATCGGCGTGTCGCTCTCCAAGGACTTGATAGAGGTTGCCGGGGAAGCCCTGAAGACTAACATCACGACCCTCAGCACGTTAGTGCTCCCGATGTCAGAGCAGCTCTTATTCTTCGTGACCTTGGTCGCGAGGAAGGTGTTCAAGATAAAAATTAGGCCGTACATTCCCGACTTCAAGCTGGCCTTTGAGCATTTTTGCATCCATGCAGGAGGCCAAGCTGTTCTCAACGAGATGGAGAAGAACCTCGAGCTCACCGATTGGCACATGGAGCCATTACGAATGACTCTATACCGATTCGGAAACACATCGAGTAGCTCATTGTGGTACGAATTGGCCTATTTGGAGGCCAAAGGAAGGATTAGGAAAGGCGATAGGACATGGCAGATCACTTTCGGGGCCGGATTCAAGTGCAACAGCGCAGTTTGGCGAGCGCTAAGGACTGTCGACCCGACGAAGGAGAAGAACCCCTGGATGGATGAGATACACAAGTTCCCTGTCCATGTTAGAAAGCGGAGTCCATCGGATCTATCGCGTAATAAGCGCATCAGTCAAGAATTTGCCAATATAGGCGAGGTTGATTCTTATGGATATGTATAAACTTAATTATCCTTTTGCCTTTTGTTCATGCACAAGCATCATTCCAAATCTACTCAAGATTAAACTTTTCTACATCTATAATCGATTCCTGGAAGAAGCTAGCTTTGTAATTATAACACACCAGAACGTCACTCGCAAACGTGTCGTTTCCGATTATATATTGTAATAATTATTATTAACATGTAGAAGCATGAGAAAACATTCACATCATCTCACCAAATGAATTTTGTGAGTTTAAATAAAGTATCTATGCATCTTCTTTATATTAATATTAGCATCACAATCCTAATGCAACGTCCAAGCAAAACACCAAATACAAAAGTCCTGAGAAGGGTTGGGGTTACCTATCTCCAAAATCATTCCTATGGCCAAAATATTGCTCGTATAAAAGTCTAGATCGGTAATATGGATCGACAATCTTGCCCATCGACGGGTCGCCATCACCATCAAAACCCCGCAGCGGTTCAACCAACCGTCGATGTTCAATTACCGAGCGAAAAATCAATGGGGAATCCACTCTAGAAACTCCACGTTGACCCATATGATGGAAAATAAGGAGTGAGCCGAAATCCAGCAAATGAAATCTCTAAGTATAAAGTAGAAAATCATCTTACCACTAAATATGGTGCAAAGTAGCGTGCGTTCAAAGCAATACAAAATCACCACATATGACTAGTCGAAGAGTAAATGTATTATCTTTCTTATCATGATATATCGATGGAAACCAATAACAACATATATGGATGACATAACATAATTTGAGATACGGTCATCAACAATTAGTTCAAAAATAAACATGTGTGCCCATATGTAGTTATATATGCATAGATACATGTATTATATTATTTACTTCTCCCCCTGAACACTCCTAAAGCATCCTGACACATGGAGCATCTTGACTATCGGGGCATCCCGACACATAGGGTATTGTCACACTAATATATGAGTGACAAATTATATAACATAATACTTCCCATATTTAGTCATATGGTAGTAGTGCACATAATAACTTTATAAACATATGGTCTCCCTTGCATCATCAACGAAATCAACACTCATTTTAAAAAATCAACATCCAATACACAACATCTTTTCATATATACCATTACCATCTTTTCATTCACGAGTAATGATAATGATGTGCTCACCTCTCTTTATTTCTCATGCAAGCATTGATCACATATTCAAAAAATTAGCAACGTGAACATCAACAACCTAAGTAATCGACAATGTGAATGTCAACAACTCAAATAATCGGCAACATGAACATTAACAACTTGAATTGGGTAATCACAAATTGACCGCTTTGGGAATGACCCTTTGAAAATTGACATCTTGATAATTAGCCCGTTTGTTAATATTGATGAATTGGTCGAGAAACCGGTTAGGCATGAAAATCCAGTAAAATATTTAGAATAGGTGAGGTGGTCGAAATCAATGGAATAACATGAATTGGTGAATGGTAAAATTGACATAATAGACTAAAAATTAACAACTTAAAACAAAGATTGGTATCTCGATTAAGGTCTGTTGCAACCTTATCTCAGAATGTACCTAGTGGTTCGGCTAATAGATTATTAAACTTAGACTTAACTCGGACTTTTCCAAGCCTACACCAATTTGTAACTTATTGTTCAAGTTATTAATTATGAATAAATCACTAGGTACACCCTAACTCTTATGCCCTAATGGGAGAGAAGAACACTAGAAGTGCCAAAACTTGTGTATGTCGCTCACTTTAGTGCCAAAAGTTTGTTTCGGATCACTTAAGTGCTGAAATCGGATAAAAACGATCACTTAAGTGCCAACAACGAGAAATTCCGGCCAAATTAATACGTGACTTTTTTAATTAAAATTTTAATCTACGTGGCATTTTCACGTGTATATTTCGAATTTCTCAGTCCTACGTGGCATTTCCACGCGTAAATTTCGAATTTTTAATTATTTTTTTGATTTTTTTTGTTTTTTTTCTTTTCTTTTTTTCTTTTTTTTTCTTCTTCTTCTTCTTCTTCATTTTGGCCGGTGATTGGACACTGGCCATCGGCCATGGCCGACCGCCGAGGGTCGCCCAGCAGAAGGCGACCCTCAGCTAGGCCCCCGTGGATTGGGCGAGGGCCGGCCTTGCCTCGCCTGGGCAAGGGCGTGCCCAGGCGAGGCGAGGCCGGCCCTCGCCTAGGCCATGGTAGCCTCGTCGACAGTCACCTTCCCCCAGGCGACGCTCGGCAAGGCCAGGCGGCCGGCCATGGCCGGTGGCCGGTGACCGAACATCGACCAAATGAAGAAGAAGAAGAAAGAAAAGAAAATAGGAAAAAAGAAAAAAGGAAAAATAGAAAAAAAATCAGAAAAAAATTTTAAAATATTATTAAATATTGTCCTCGTCAGCGCCGACGTGCCACGTAGGACTGAGAAATTAACAAAATATGGCCATGTCAGATTTCCGGAGACCCAAATCGGAGTTGGCACTTAAGTAATCGTTTTTTCAAAAAAGTGGCACTTAAATAATCCGAAATAAACTTTTGACACTAAAGTGAGTGCCGTACACAAGTTTTGACATTTCTAGTGTTCTTCTCCCGCCCTAATGGTGAGCATCGAGAACATCACCCCCAATTGGTACTTCAGCAATGACCGGTCGATGCTCATCTCAAACTGCCTCTTCCGAATGGGCAGAGCAACGATCCTCCTCTCCAACTAGTCCTTTGATCGCTGCCGCTCCAAGTACCAGCTCATCCACACCGTGTGCACCCACAAAGGCTTGGATGACAAGAGCTACAGTTGATTGTTCCAATGAGAGGACGAGAAGAAGATATTCGGGGTGTCACTCTCCAAGGACTTGATGTCGGTCGCCGGGGAAGCCCTGAAGACCAATATCATGACCGTCGGCCCGTTAGTGTTCCCGATGTCGAAGCAGCTCTCGTTCTTCATGATTTGGGTCACAAGGAAGGTATTCAAGATGAAGATTAGGCAATACGTTCCTGACTTCAAGTAGGCCTTCGAGCATTTTTGCATCTACGCTGGAGATCGAGTTGTTCTCAACGAGATAGAGAAAAACCTTGAGCTCACCGATTGGCACACGGAGCCATCATGAATCACTCTATACCGATTCAGGAACACATCGAGTAGCTCATTATGATACGAATTGGCCTATTCGAAGGCCAAAGGAAGGATTAGGAAAGGTGATCGGACATGGCAAATAGCTTTCAGGTCTTGATTCAAGTGCAACAGCGCGGTTTGGAGGGTGCTGAGGACCGTCGACCCAGCAAAGGAGAAGAACCAAAGGATGGAGGAAATTTATGAGTTTCCCGTCAATCTTTTGAAAGCGGTGTCCATCGGATCTACAATGAAATTAGTGCATCGGTTGGGATTTTGCCAATATAGGCAAGGTTGATTACGAAGAATACGCAGAACCTTAGTTATCCTTTTGCCTTGTATTCGTGCACAAGCATCATTCCAAATCTACTCAAGAGTAAACTTTTCTTCTCCAGGAATGGATTCCTGGAAGAAGTGTATATTTAGCTTTGTAATTGTCCATACGACTGGTCAAAGTAGGTTTTTTTTTTTTTGATAACTCAGGGAACCCCGCACGGCCGACAGCCGGGAGGTAAACCCTGGGGGCGACACGTGCTAGCCACCACACACGTGCACCGGTTAAGTCACCCTGCGGCGCCTGGGATTCGAACACTCAACCTTTTACGAGAGGAAGAGTGCCCTCTCTAGCAGCGCCACTCAGGCGGGTGGTAGGTTTTCTATAGCTACATTACTTGAAAAAACAATTGTGTAGTGCACCTATATTGAATAGTTAAAGGGTTAATACCACAAAAAATTTCAAACTAGTACATCTCTAGCAAATTTACCAAAAACTAATTTTTTACTACCAAAAATCTCAAACTGGTACACAAATGATAAATTTACGCTCTGTTTGTTTGCGTTAAATTCTACCGTCAAATTGCTGAGTTGGATGACACGTGGCAATTGACTGGTGTACTAGTTTAGAGTTTTACCCCTCTATTTGT
Organism: Syzygium malaccense; assembly: GCA_031216405.1. Lineage (NCBI taxonomy): Eukaryota > Viridiplantae > Streptophyta > Magnoliopsida > Myrtales > Myrtaceae > Syzygium > Syzygium malaccense. Next base: position 18,383,669 of record CM062260.1, on the reverse strand, counting down.
CACATATTTACCCGTTTGTGGTTTTTCGTGGTATTAATCCAATTTAATGGAAGGTAAATTTATCACATATGTTCCAGTTTGGGGTTTTTGATAATCAAAAAATTAATTTGGGGTAAAGTTGTCACATGTGTACCAGTTTGGGATTTTGTTGTCAACGAATTAGTTTTGGATAAATTTATTACAGATATATCAGTTTGAGATTTTTCATGACATTAACCCATAATTAAATTGAGATCGTGAACTTTAAATCCCATGAAGGCTTTTAGATGTTAAACCTTTTGCATTTTTGTAATTCAGTCATAAAACTTTCAATTTGGTCAATTTAGTCTTAAATATTTTTACAATTTTCTTATTCAATCCATCCAATTAATTTTGATCGAAAATCGTTGACGTGGATACCAGTCATCCTACATAACACTGTCGACGTTAATGTGGAAAATTTTTATAATTTTATAAATATATTTTTTTGAATTTTTTTATTTTTGATTTATTTTTTCTTTTGTGTTTTTATTTATTATTTATTTCTTCTTTTTATATTCTTTTTTTTTCAATTGTGGCCGCGGCTGGTCCAGGACATTGCTGTCTGCTGGCAAGGACCACCACGCCCTTGCCCAGGCGAGCCCTCACCAAATCCGGCAAGGGACAACCCTTGCTTGGCCACGGGAGGGGAACCCTTGCCAGATAATAAGCTCATATCTTTAACAGAGGATTTTTGCCTATCTAAATCATCAATTTCTATTTTGAAATTTATCTACACAGACAATTTAATGAATGATGTGGAATTGCTTGAGTTTACTAAATGAGATGTGTCGGGATTATGGAAGGCAAGTCTTTTCGTACACTCAATCCCCTATTTATACACTATGAGTTGAGTGAAAAAGTTCCATGTCCTCAAGATAAAAAGTTTTCTCATGAGAGATACGTGAACTGAAATGATGAGAGACATTTTATTTTTCTATCCTAAATATTGTAGGTAAACTGTTGTTTCACCTATTTGAGCCTAAGTATTTGGATAATTCTTTCAAATTACCCCTATCAAGAACCACCTCACATTGGGGCAAAATGGAGGTACAGTTAACATTACAATTTGAGAAAAATGCATGAAACTTTCTTTCTTTCACTTGAATCAATGTTCGAGTGTCTTTATTGAAGATGAACTCAAATGAGAATTGAAGTGTCTTAAGATAATGAAGAGCATTTCTTTTCTATCGTACACACTTTTATCCTTTGCGTAACACCATTGAGCCTACAAATTCATTTCCCAACCTAGTTGGTGATCATCCCTACACTACGGTAAGGCACATGAGTTACCATGGTGAATTAGCATAATCCAGATCAACTTAAGATAAAAACCCCGAGAAGCCAAAGTGTTGAATTGTTCAAGAGCTAATGGAAATGCAAATTAGAGTCTAATAAGTCTTTGAATATTTTGCAAGAAAATTTGTTGCAAGAAAATCCCAAAAAATGAGAGAAATAAAAAGAGAAAGAAAAATGAAAAGAAATAGAAGAAAAAAAGAAAAAAAACAATGGAAAAATGCTGATATTAAGCCTAATTGTCAATGGGAATAAAAAGCCTAAAGTGTTTGTCAAGAGTGTAAAGATCGACCCCAATATAAAGGTGGTGATTTCACAATGCTTGAAAAGAATTAGTATTGGACTCTTGTAGCCGATAAAATATCTACACGAGAAGATAATACCCAGCAAAGGAGGAATAATGGTAATGTTACCAAGATGATCACCAACTTCAAACCCTTCAATGAAAATTTTCTTTAGGCCTAACGAATCTTTTCGTTTCTTAACACTTTTAACCAAGCCTACATTAATTCCTTTTAAAGTCTCTTCAAATATTAAAAGTTTCACTCAAAAAAAGTGTGAGCAAGACTATTTCTATTTCATTTGCAAGGTTCTTGACTTGTAGATCTAATGGAATTAACGAAGAATATTTATTTCAAAGCCATGAATTGAATTACCCCTTGATAAGCCATTGAACAAGCATATCTTACTGTACTATCAAAAGACCTCTTAAATCGGTAAGGTCGTATCGTTATTTAAAAAAAAACTCGGACCTTTGTTGACATGATTATGGTAAGATCAAGTGTTGTCACTTTTTCCGCATCAATGTGTTGCAACCTTCTTAGAGGAAAACAATAAAAAAGAAAGCTAGTGGATTTCTCAGCGCAAACTCTTCCAAGTCCTACTAATTACAACTTTTGAAATTTTGATTTTTTCAATTTAACATGTAGATTAATTCAATTAGGAGTTGCTACTGATCAGTTATTGGTAGATCAATTAGACACCTACGTAAAGTGTGGGAGAGCACTTTACTTTTGCAGATCAAAGATTTATGTATATAGAAACTTGATTACGCTAAATAAATCTGACGCCATTTTGGTACATTTTCTCTTTATTTCAAAAATATTTTTCAAGTAGCCCCGGTTAATTTTAACTTAAGCCACTAAAATGCAAGAGTCATCATGCAAAGCACAATCAATGATGTAACCCTCAATGAACAAAGTAATAAATATATTGCTAGAAATAGGGTTTACCCTCAATACAAAGCAAAGCATAACTTCAATAAAATTAATATCCCAATATCTGCAAGATGTTAATTAAAAAAATGCATGCCTAGCCTGAATATTATTTCTAAATGATTATGCAACTCTATCTAATTCTTTTTGGGTTTTTCTAATCTATGAAAAATAAACTATATGTAATTTTAATCTAAGTTTAACATGCATTAATTATTAAACTAATGACATGTGACATGACCTAATTTTAATGACAAGTAAAATTAATATGAACTATTCTAACATAAACGTAAACATGTCATCACTAATTGACATAGAAATATGCTGACATGGAATTGGTGCGGGTTCTTGTTTTCAAAAACTCTCAAATATCTATAAATCATCAAGGCGTTTGATTAATTCGGTCTTTTTTTTTAGAATCTAATGATTGCCAAGAAATTGTTTTCGTATCCAAGTAATGGCAGATACGTACTCTAATTTTGTATTAGCATCTGCATTTTCATCACGTATCATTGCATTTCAAAAAATGTGGGTAGGCTCATTGAGATCTATCTTCCCAACAAAAAGAGTTATTACATTGCATTCTCACATTCAAAATTTAGGTATAATTTATTTTTTAATGAAGCTTGTACGAGCTCCCCTCCAAAGAGGGGTAGCTATTAACACATAAAATTTTGGCTATTCCCCTTAGTCATTTATTGCATAAGAAAATTAGGGGTCGTCTCCGACTTCGAAACTAAAATACCATTAGCATAGTTTATGTTTGCATTTTATTTAAGTCATGCATCACATGCAAATCACGTGATCATAACACGACGTTACCACGAACCATCATGCAGGCCTCTCACACCCCAAAAGTTAGCTCAAAGGGTGAGATTTTCCCTTACACTTATAAATTGATCACCACCCCCTTCCACAATCAATGTGGGACAACCTCAACAGTTCTCTCACCACGGTATCGCCGCCTGCCCTTTACCAGTCATCATCGTCAAACTTTCCTCACTCCTCGTTGTTGGATCAAAGTCCAATTTTGGTAATTTCTTAAACTAAATCAAATTTGAATATTTGATTACCTAATTTGGATTATTTGGTTGTAATTGATTTAGTGTGAGATTATAAGTGTCACCCAAATAGGAATTTTATATTTTTTGAGTCGTGCATAATTATGATAATTGGGGTTTCGATCTTTAAGACTTAAGATCGGATCCCTGATTACATTTATTTCCTATTTTGAATTGTGGAAAATATTTGATTATATGGGCTTAAATAGTGCATAACATTAATTTAGGAAACTTTACTATTATAAAAAAAACAATAAAATTGCAATGCATGTTAAGATAGATTGCTTTCGTTTTTCTATTTTAGAATTGCATATTTAGTGACCGTGTAGTTAATTAGGAAATTACCTAATTTAGATTAAGATGTAATGTAAATTATTTCTTAATTTAAATTAATTAATTACAGATTTTAGGTAATTTCCTATTCTAGTTGGGCTAGTTCACAAAAAAAGCACCAACTTTACCTTGAGTGACAATTTTGGCCCGAACTTTTTTTTCTCAATAAAATGCCCAAACTTTTACCCAAGTCCCAAATTTGGCTCTCGTGATGTGAAATTTTCAAACTGTTCAGGCCAAATGTCGGATTTAAGTGAAAGTTTGTGACTTTTTATGAGACAAAAAAAAAGTTCAGGTCAGAATTGTCACTCAAGATAAAATTGATGCTTCTTTTTGGAATTTGGCCTATTCTAGTTTCAAAGAAAATCACAAAAAATAACATGCATTTATCATATAAAATTAGTTGCATCATTGTTAGGTCATCTTTACCAAGTCATTATTGCCATGTCACAATTGCCATCATATTGCCGTGTCCATCATATCAATGTCATTTAGTAATGCATGTTTAGGTTCATATAAATTAGGTTGTGTCTCATATTAGAATTATGTTACATATAGATTGCATATAGATAATCCATGTCACATGTCATTAGTAGATTAGCATCATATAGACATAACCTAGAATTAAATTGCATCTCATGCACCGCATATAGTTTAATCTTTTATTAAGCAAGAAAAGTTCAAAAAGAAATAATCATCATTGCATTAAGATATTATATTTAGAGCATGCATTTTTTTTTTACATAAAATGTTGCAGATATTGGAAAATTAATCATAGTGAGGTTATGCTTTGCTTAATGTGCTGAGGTTTGCCCTATTTCTAGTAATTCACTTATTGTTTTGATTTGTTGAGTGTTACATTAATTGATTGCACCCTCGCATGATCACCCATGCAATGTTAGTGGCTTAGGATTAAAATTTGCCAAAACTGCCTCCTAAATATTTTCGAAAGTAAGGAGAAATTATACTAAAAGGACATTAAATTAATCTAGTGTAACTAAGTCCCTGTATCCATGAATATTTGATTCGCGGAAGTAACATGTTTACCCACATCTTACTTGGGTTATTTATTGACCCACATTAGATTAGTGGCAACTCCTAATAGAAATGAATTATACATTAAATTAATTGAAACAAAACCCTAAAGTTGCGATTGGTATGAGCTTGGAAGAGTTCGCACTAAATCTTTAGCTTAGTAATCCATTGGCCTTTTTTTTTCTTGTTGTTCACCTTTGGGAAGATCGCGATACATAGCCATAACAGCCACTCCACATTTAGGGTCCTCCTGGCCCTATGTTCGTGATGAATGGGGACACAGGACAATCTCATCCATTCCGTTAAAATATTGTCTCCGCTCTTTATATTCGTATGGTTTCCCTCCACCTATTAGCGTAAATTTTTGTATTGGACTTTTTATCATGGTATTAGAGTTAGTGCTATCCCTTTCGTGAATGTGTGCCCACCTCTCGTTAGTAAAACTTCACATAAGATGGGGTGATGAAGTATTGTCTCACATTATTCGACAACTGTTTTCAAATTAATTCCCTCGCAAGAGGAACTGTTAAGATAGATAAAATCGTTTTCCACTTCCCAATCCAATAACTAAAACTTTTGGAGTGAATGATTATTCCTATGGTCTTTTTTTTTGTTGAAAGAAAATTGTATTGATTGCTCAAAATGATACATGAGAAGTACAATGACTTTCATGGCAAAAAAAATCGAAGCAGAACAAATCCCAAAATGCAACAAAATAAAGCCAAATCTAGAAAATAAGGAAGATCAACAGAGCACCGGTAGGATTAAGCACATACTCATTCCATAAAAACTGATCAGTCAAGCAAAATAATCAGCAGCCGATCACTGAATCTCGAATCATCATTAGTGATGAGCAAGCGCCGGAAAGTCCTTCTCCAATAACTACGGCATTACTTGTTGGCGGTGCACGCTTAGGTTTGGCTTCCTATGCACCATCGCTGGACGAGGACAACCAAAGCGGGTTGAAAAAACACATATCTAACTCTTGGAAGAGCAAATCATCATGGTTCAAGGAGATGCCAAAGCTCATACAATCATTGATGAAACTAAAGGCAGAGAATCTGTACACGAATAGAACATGGCGTTATCAAATCTTGGAAAACATTATTAAACTCCCAATACAAATTAGGAGAAAAAAATTCCTAGATCTGGAACTAAATCAGGAGAGTTCAAACTCTCAAATCTAGAATTAGACTAGTAGAAGAGAGCTCTCCGATTTAAATAAGGAGAGAAGAAAAAATAGGAAAAGAACAAAAAGACTCAAATAAAATCAACGGGAGGGGAGGGTCACCCTCTCATGGCTAAAGATTGAAGAAGACAATGGAGAAAGAAGAGAGAGAAAAACTTTTAGGCTTCTATAAACATTATTCCTATGATCTCAAATGGTATAGTTTCCACATAATCAACGTGGGGCCCTCGTCATCTAACAGTTGCCACAAACCAGCTGGACACATGTACCAAATTACACGGTATAACTTCTCATCTCTCAACAGGTGTTTGACCGAAATCAATCTCAGCAATACGCGTACGATAACTCCTCTACGCTCCCCACGCACTCTCTTTAAATACCAGCCCAAACACTCCCCAATCTTCCCCATGCATTGCTAAGACTCTCTCTCTCTCTCTCTCTCTCTCTCTCCCCCATTTCCCTCCGTTTGCTTTTGAAACACCAAGTCCTCGTCCTTTGTTATTCTTCAGGAAACCCCTCTGAAGAAGACACAAAAAAAACCTCTGAAGCTGCAAAAATCTTGTCCTTTCCGCAGAAATGGCCGATCAACAAGAACAGACCAGCCGACACCCTGATCAAATAGTTCCCGTCTCAGTCGAACCTCGAAACCTAGACTCGGACAGACCATCGAACCACAACCTCCCAAACTTCCTCTTGTCAGTGAGGCTCAAGTACGTGAAGCTCGGCTACCACTACCTCATCTCCAACGCCATGTATTTGCTCCTCGTGCCACTCCTTGGCATCTCCTCGGCCCACCTCTCGACCCTTACAACTCGAGACCTGGCCCAGCTCTGGGACCAACTCAGGTTCAATCTCGTCAGCGTCGTCCTCTGCTCGACCCTCATGGTGTTTCTGGTCACTTTCTACTTCATGACCCGACCCAGAAAAGTCTACCTCGTTGACTTCGCCTGCTACAAGCCCGACCCGGCCCGGATTTGCACCCACGAGACCTTCATTGAGCGGTCGGAGCTCACGAACGCCTTCACCAAGGAGAACCTCACTTTCCAGCAGCGGATCCTCGAGCGGTCTGGCCTCGGGCAGCAGACTTACTTGCCCGATGCCGTGCTCCAGGTCCCACCGAACCCGTGCATGGCAGAAGCACGGGCGGAGGCTGAGGCCGTCATGTTCGGGGCAATCGACCAGCTGCTGGCCAAGACTGGGGTCAGGGCCAAGGACATAGGGATCCTCGTCGTGAACTGTAGCTTGTTCAACCCAACGCCATCGCTGTCGTCGATGATCGTGAACCACTACAAGCTCAGAGGGAATGTGACGAGCTACAATCTTGGTGGGATGGGTTGCAGCGCTGGAGTGATTTCTATCGAACTTGCTAAGCAGTTATTACAGGTTTGGTTTCTTTTTTCCTCTCTCTTTTTCTTTTCTTCAAAGTTTAAGTCTGATAATAGGAACTTTTTATGAACAACACCCTAAGTGTTATCCAAGCAAACAAGGAATGAAAACTTTCATCGACGAACGAAATGCTAAATATAAGTTTTTTTTTGGTCGAATCGAAATATAAGTTGGGTAATAGGAATTTTATCGGGTTCGCTAGTGAATAGCAGGCCATTTTATGTTGATAGCGTATCATATAATTTAAAACCATTTCATAAAAAATACCAACTTTATTTAGGTTGTGCAGACAGTAAAACTTCAGGTATTTTCATTCCCTAGTTTTACGCTTTGGTTGGTTGGGAAGTGGGAGTTAGTGAGCGGTTTGAACTCGGAACCCTCTAAACCTAGACGACGTCTAACAAAATGGTCCACTGATTAGTCCATCCAAGATTCATTGCGCCACAGAATATAGCTCGAGTTAAAATAGGACTTTTCGCATTTATGAATTCGATATATGACAACGGAGTTGAACATAAGATTTGTACTTGCTCAATTTACTATCTGTTCTATCTACTAGGTACAAAAGTTTCTAGGTTTTCTTTCTAGGCAAATTTAATTTTGGTCTCATGAAAATGAAACCTAGGCCTAATCTTATTGCTTCTCTTGTAAATCAATCGCTAGGTACAATCTAACTCTTATGCCCTAGTGGTGAGCATCGAGAACATCACTCTCAACTGGTACTTCGGGAATGACCGGTCGATGCTTGTCTCGAACTGCCTCTTCCGGCTGGGCGGCGCAGCAGTCCTCCTCTCCAACCGGTCCTCTGACCGCCGCCACTCCAAGTATCAGCTCATCCACACCGTGCGCACCCACAAAGGCGCGAATGACAAGAGCTACGGCTGCGTATTCCAGCGAGAGGACGAGAAGAACATAATCGGATTGTCGCTCTCCAAGGACTTGATGGCGGTTGCCGGGGAAGCGCTGAAGACCAACATCACGACCCTCGGCCCATTAGTGCTCCCGCTGTCAGAGCAGCTCTTATTCTTCACAACCTTGGTCGCGAGGAAGGTGTTCAAGATGAAGATTAGGCCGTACATTCCCGACTTCAAGCTGGCCTTTGAGCATTTTTGCATCCACGCTGGAGGCCGAGCGGTTCTCGACGAGATAGAGAAGAATCTCGAGCTCACCAATTGGCACACAGAGCCATCACGAATGACTCTATACCGATTCGGGAACACGTCAAGTAGCTCATTGTGGTATGAATTGGCCTATTCGGAGGCCAAAGGACGGATTAGGAAAGGCGATAGGATATGGCAGATCGCTTTAGGGTCCGGATTCAAGTGCAACAGCGCAGTTTGGTGGGCGCTGAGGACCATCAACCCAGCGAAGGAGAAGAACCCATGGATGGACGAGATTCATGAGTTCCCCGTCCACATGCCGAAAGCGGCATCCGTCGGATCTACCACGAAATAAGCGCATCGGTCGGGACTTTGCCAATATAGGCAAGGTTGATTTTGATAGATACGCAGCACCTTAATTATCCCTTTGCATTTTGTTCATGCACAAGCTTCATTCCAAATCTATTCAAGAATAAACTTTTCTTCGCCTGGATTTGTTTCCTGGAAGAAGTGTGCATTTAGCTTTGTAATTGTCCATGCGACCGGTCGAAGCCGGTTTTCTATAGCTGGATTACTTGAAGAAACTATGGTGTAGTTCACCTATATTGAATGGTTAAATCGAGACTACTTATAGTCCATGGAGGCTTTAGATGTTATTACGTCTCGAATCCTTACTTGTTCCAATGCAAGAAACTAACCTGGAAACCTAATTTAAGTCGAGAATCCAGAAGTTCAAAAGTCAAACGTTAATTTACTTTAATTGGTCAGACGACCGTCTCTCGTTTTGTTGCATGGGACAAAAATACCGATGGTGAAGAAAAGGTCCGAACCCCGCACACCGTCCTATGTGCAGGAACATTAAATATCCATTTAGACAGTGAAATCAATTAGATAATCCCCTCTAACGTGATCATCAATTGTGTTTAGGTGAATAATCGCTAATTACTTCTAATAAATTATTTTGTAACCTTTTCTTAGAAGTAAAGTTTCTCTAATATTTTTACTCAGTCGCCGAAACTTCTGATCCTCATCAGTGATGCTTATTGTTGAAGAGGTGGTTGGTAAAATATTCGAGCTTAAGGCGACGATGAATGTTGGACCGTGTGCACTTTCCCTTTCATCGGTACAATTGAAATTTGACACTTGTTGGAGATACAAACATGTTCGTTTGACCATCAGTTGACTATATGGAGGATTTCCAAAGGGCTCAGATAATATAAGAATAATATCAAATCAAGAATGTGATGTGGAACTGTAGAATGGGGAATGAAAAGGCAAATTAGTAATCTACAGCCATAATGATATATCGTATAGATTGTCAAGAACTGAACTCGAGTTTGGTGTATATTGGATCCAAATCGATCTAGGCTAATTTGACAAAAAGGGTACTGAGAAAACAGACTAATGGTTTGTTCTCAGGTTCGAGGCGCAATTCAAAGTGATCAAATTTCCACAAAACAGGTTTTTCGGATTGAATGGAGATGAATTTGAGTCGAAAAAAAAAAGGCGTGCTAGCTCCTGTGAGCAAAATGTGATTAAAAAGGATTTGTTTCGATCTAAATAGTGAGGAGATAACAGTGTTAAAAAAGCAAAGTGCAGAAAATTGGAAATTAAAAGATATTTCAAGGAAAACACCAGAATTAAGACTGAACTAGAGCGAGACAAGCAAAATTTAAAGGAAATTGAAACAATGATGCTGAGATTAAAGTTACGCACATCGAATTGTAAACAATTTGAGGGAAAAACACTAGAAACCGGACATTGGCTTCACAGAATTAAAATAACTCGAAAGTTACGGACACATTTACGCTCAAAGGGTAACAAACACAGCACTGATATTCCTAATGAACATTACGAATAACAAATTTGACCTTAAAACTGAAGCTGAAAGTAAAGGACATTGATTCGAAAGTGGAAATGCAATTTGGCAGAGTTTTGGCATAACTTGAGCGTGTCTTCTTCCTTTGTGTTCTCTCCTGTTATTAGGGGAAATTGTCCAATCAGTCATGAATCTATTATATAGATATTAATTCAGTTCAACTTTCCAATTTTACCAATTTTTGTCATGAACCTCAGCGCAAATTCCCAATGTAGTCCTTCCGATCAATTTTCATCGAGAGCTAATATGGTAATATGTCACGTAAGACAGTCGACAATGACTTGACCACGATGTCAGCGATTTCCGACAAATGTAGACCGGAAGGACTACATTGAAATTTTGTAAAAAAATTTGAGATTAAATTGGCAAAATTGAAAAGTTAGAATTGAATTAGCATCCGTATAATAGATTTATGAATGATTGGGTAATGTTCCTCCCATTGTACTTATTGAGTTTTTTTTTTTTTGCGGTCGAAAACAAACTTTTATTTGGGGGGGGGGGGTGTTTCATATGCCAAATTTTGTTCCACAACTCCCGGGGTGGCTGGAAGGGGTGGCTAAAACGATGTTGATGAACGGTCTCTTGTATTCTGCAACACTAATCGTCAATCCTTGTTATAAGCACTCTTAACAGTGAAATGACCATTTTCGGTTCCTATCCACACCAACTTGTCTTGTGTGTCTTGGGTTTTCAAAGGAGTCGCTAGAATTTCGCCGACAATTTGCTTATCGAACAGTCTACGGAGAGATTGTTCATCCCATTTATCTTCCTCTTTAAGAATCAATTCAGAAACTCGTGTGGGTTCGCCACAATTCGCTAGTCCACCAATAACTCCTCTCTTAAGCCAGTCTTCTCTTATGTTAATACTCTCTCCATTACCCACTGATCATATCCCTGAAGGTGAAATAGCTTCTCTGCCCATTAGTATGCTTTGCAACCCCAAGAGGGTTAGGACCCTTTTTCAGCATTCCAAAATGAGCCATGAGGGAAGTAGATCCCTTTTAGAATCTTACACCATAAAGAAGGTGCATTCTGTGAAAGTCTTCATGCTTGTTTACCGAGCACAGCTCTATTGAATGATGTAAGATCTCTAAATCCCATTCCTCCAAAGTCTTTTTGTTTTTTTAGTAATTCCCATTTTCTCCTGTGTAGTCCTGTTTTGGATTCGCTATTTTTCCACCAAAACAAAGCTATTCGCCTTTCAATAGCTTGGCAAATGGATATTGGGATTTTAAAAATAGACATGGTATATTGAGGCAACGCCTAAACCACCATTTTGAGTGGATTTCTTTGCCAGCTTTTGAGATCAAGTTTTCCTTCCACCCCTCTAATTTCAGGTTGACTCGGGCTAATATCCACGCAAACATTTGCCTTTTAGAACGCCCCCATTCTGATGGTATTCCTAGGTACTTCCCTATCTTTTCAACTTCAGGGACTCTCAATTCATTCGCCATATTCCTTCTCAAATTTTGTGAACATCCCTTCCTGAAAAATATGCTTGATTTGTTCAAATTAATGGCTTGCACGGTAATATAACAATACTGATTCAGAATTAAAGCCAAATTCTGACACTCATTTATCTTATCGTCCAAGAAGAAAATGGAATCATCCGCAAACAATAGGTGCGAGAGTATTGGACAATGCCTGTTTAATCTTATTCCAGTGATAGTTCCCTCCTCTACTACTGATTTAATAAGACACGACATTGTGTTAGCCATTAGGATAAATAGATAAGGGGAGAGAGGGTCACCTTATCGAAGTCCTCTTGTGGGCTGGAAGAAAGGTAAAGACTCTCCGTTGAATTTCACACTGAACGAAACAATCCGAACACAAGTCATTATCCTATTAACCCAAATCTCGCCGAACCCCATCTTCAGCATATATGCCTCTAAGAAATGCCATTCCACCCTGTCATATGCCTTCTTCATATCAAGTTTCAGAACAGCTTGGAATCTCTTCTTACGATTACGTATTCTCAATTGGTGAAGGACCTCTTGCACTATTATAATATTATTCTGAATTTGTCTCCCTTCCACAAAGGCACTTTGCTCACCGTCAAAGTCTGGCCCATGGTCTTTTTCGAGTCATCTCCTAGTCCTCAAGCCTTGGGAGCCGAGTACACCTCCTCATTGCATTGCATTTGATTCGTGTGACTTTTGGACGCAAATTCATGGGTTGCCTATAGAAGGAAGGACAGAAGAGGCGATTAGAAGAATGTCTGAATTCGCTGGAATTGTCTTGGATGTTAAAATTGAAACTAGAGGCTTTGCATCCATTGTAATAGGAAAAGCAAGGGTAACTTTGAAGCTATCTGCTCCTTTACTATCTGGGATGACTTATAGCTTTTGGGGAAAGGAGCATTGGGTGGATTTTAGGTATGAGCAACTCCCCCATTTTTGCTATTCGTGCAGGAGAATTGGACATTATGCAAAAAACTGTGAGGTGGTGCCTTATGATGAGGCTTTCTTTTCTACTAATGATTTTATTCTCTATAGTTCTTGGCCAAAAGCTGAAGCGAATGTCTATAGCTCGTTTTGGGAGGCTTTTTATGGAAAGAACGCTAAGGAGATGGATGAGATGGTGCCTGAAACTCCAGCAAATACTGGACAATTAACTCTGGTTGTGAATGAACCAAGTAGTTCCCAAGTTCGTCAACAAGCCCCACAAGAGGATAGAGGAAAGAGGAAAACAACCGAAGTTGAAGCTGAATCGAGACTGGAGGATTTACCTTCTAATACTCTGGCTCTTATTTTGCCTCCAGAGATCCTTTCACTATATGTTGTTGAGGAAAAACTACAGAAAAAAAGAGAAAGACAACCTTGACAACTAAAAAACAAGGTAGAAGATACTCTCCTTATGAACAGTAAGTTAATACACTGTAGGTGTTGAATGAGAATTCACTCATGGATAATCCAATCTAGGAGGCGACTGATTTAGAAATATGGGCTTTGGTAGCTAGCCCTAATAAGCCACCGGATGACATATGAAGCCTATATGCTGGAACTATCAAGGGTTGGGCACACCCTTGACAGTCAAGGAATTGAGAGCCACTATGGCTCAAGAAAGGCCCAACTTGGTGTTCTTGATGGAGACTAAAAATCAGGAAATAGTAATCCAAAGACTAAAGAAGAGGTTGAACTTTCAGCACTTTAATGTGGCGAATCCGAAAGGAATTGCAGAGGGGCTAGCTCTTTTTTGGCAAGATGGAATGAATATATGGGTAGAGTCAACTGCTGAGGAGTTTATTGATGTCATTTATGACGATCCTGAGAGAGAAAAGAAGAGTAGGTTGACTTTTCTCCATACTCTAGCTACATTTCAGGCACGGTTAGTTTTATAGGAGAAAATTCGAAGCCTAAGCTTGCAGAACCAATTATCATGGGTTTGTCTTGGCGATTTCAATGAAATTATGTATCACTAGGAGAAGGTGGGAAAGAGAAGGGCTAAGAATGACAGATTGAATGCTTTCAGTGCAGGAGAGGAATATGTTAAAGAGAGACTGGATCAGGTAACTTGTACTATGGAATGGAGATTTTTGTATCTCGAAGCGGAAGCTTATGCACTACCAGTTATCGGGTCAGATCATAGCTCAATTCTATTGTCATTAAACAAAACTAGCGAAGAGAGTAAAGCTGTTTAAGTTTGAGGCTTTTTGGCCAAAACATGAAGAGTGTGGCAATATATTAAAACAAGTTTGGAATTCTCCAACGTGTGTTGACTTGAGCTTAGCCAGAAAGCTAAAAGTTTTGACAAAGGAGTTGGACAAGTGGAGCAAGAGGACGTTCCCTAACAATAAAAAGAAAATTACATCTTTAAATGGGGAGCTCCAGCATTTGTTGAATACACAAAGTCTAAACTTTGAGAGAGATAGGGTGAAACAGGTAACTGACCAAATTGAACAATGCTGGAGGCAGGAGGAAATATATTGGGGGTTGCATTCAAGAATTAATTGATTGAAATTGGGCAATAAGAACACAAAGTATTTTCACGCCACGACTATACAAAGGAGACAAAGAAATACAATTTCAGCTTTCAAAAAGTCAGAAAATAGCTAGACCCGGGAACCTAGGGAACTGAAAATGATGACGGCTAATTATTTCAAAAAGTTATATAGCATTGTGGGGACTCGCAATTTTGATCCATTTATACAAAAGTGCCATGTTCTTGTTACAGAATAAATGAACCAGAAGCTGAATACTGAACTAACATTGGAATAAGTGCAAAGAGCGGTATTTCAATTGGGAGACTTGAAATCACCAGGTCCGGACAGTCTAAATGGTCAATTCTACCAACATTATTGGGAGGATATCAAGACGGGAGTGGTCCAAATAGTAAGAAATTTCTTTGAGACGGGAAATCTTGACCTGGAAATAAATAAAACCTGTATCTCATTGATTCCAAAGGTGCCTAACCTTGAAGGTTTGGATCAATTTCGACTCATCAGTTTGTGTAATTTTGTGTACAAGATCTTCCCAAAAGTCTTAGCTAACAGGTTGAAACCGTGGCTCCCAGAAATACTTACTGAGTTTGCTTCGACAATTGTTGGAATTTACATGAAACCCTTACTTGTGAATGAATGGTGGGTAGATATGTTTGGAAAATTTATTTGTGAAATATGATGTCGTTATCATCGTAGTAGTTCCTACGTAATAATAATTTAATCAAAATCATAATACTAGAAATAATAAGTCATTTGGATAGCATTATACATGGGAATTACTTTTTTAGTATTGACTGAATGCATGGTAAAAAAAACTTCTACTTATACAAACATTCTCTATAAGAGTACATGTAATACTTCTAAATATTATTCATTTATTTCCCCAGCCTAGCTTGCGCGTATATATTCAGCTTTTGCATACAAAAAAGGTTCCTTAGTAAGTAATATAAAGTTACTTAATGTCATCATGGCATGCACCTGTTAAGCATACTTAGTTTAGAATAATTTAACTTTCAAAATATTGGTTACACACAACATAAGAACAGTTAGGGAAAAATTGTCCAAAAAGTCTTAAACCTATTGCACTTTTACCATTTCAGTCACAAACCTTTTAATTTTGCCAATTGAGTCTTAAATTTTTTCATTTCATTCTAATTGAGTCCATTCGGTCAATTTTGATCTTAAATCACTGACGTGGACGCTAGGCGGCCACGAGGCGCTGACATGGACATTTTTATATAATATTTTAATAATTTTTGAATTTTTTATGTTTTTTTCCTTTTCTCTATTTTTTTTCTGGATTTTGAAGTTAAGCCCGGAAAGGTGGCCGGCCGACCCTCGCCGGGCAAGCGAGGGTGCGTGAGCCCTCGCCCATATCTGACGAGGGCCGCAACGCCTCACCTAGATCTGGCTAGGGGAGGGCTTGGCGGCCCTCGCCGGCCCCAGGCAAGGCACATGGCGGCCTCGTAGGCCCCACGCCTCGCCTAGCCAAATCTGGGCGAGGGCGTCGCGGCCCTTGCTGGATCTGAACGAGGGCTCGCACGCCTTCGCTTGGCCGACGGGGGCATCACGACCCTCGCCTAGAGTCGGCAAGGGCCGGCCGACCCTCGCCTAGCCCTCCCCCATGGCCGGCAAGGATCAACTAGCCATCTTCGCCAACCTAGCTTCAAAGTCCAAAAAAAAAAACATAAAAATTTAGAAATTATTAAAATATTATATAAAAATGTCCACGTCAACGATTTCCGATCAAAATTGATCGGTTAGACTCAATTGACGAGAAATGAAAAGGTTGAAGACTCAATTGGCAAAGTTAAAAGGTTTAAGATTGAATTGGCAAAAGTGTAATAAGTTTAAGACTTTTTAGATAATATTCCCGAATAGTTAGTGCATTCAAAAGCTGCATAATTTCCAAATTGGCTACTTAATAAGGGTCCACGATCCCTTTATAAGTAATTATGGTTTAGTTTTCTGAGAGTCCTCTCAGTACAAAACCTCATTAATAATGTCAATAGGTAATAGATATAGTATGTACTAAAAGTAGAGATAACAGTTGATAGGTCCATTCTTTACAATTGTTGACCTATATTAACAGTATAAGCAATAATTAACAGATTGAAGATAATAAATGACTATTGCTAGTGGTAGGAAACTGGCTTTTAAAATGGATTTTGTTGATGAGTGCACTGTTACAATTGCTAAACATGCTTAGGAAATAATCTAATTTCAAAATATTGATTATGCATATTGCGAGAACAATTGGTACTTTGAGAATTGCAATATATCCTTTTTTTGATTGCTTCATGACTACATTATGATACTTCTTAACGAAATCCATGAAACAATGTACAGATATGTTGAATTGCCCAAGCGTCTGCTTGCTATCCTTAATAATGGTTGGAATTCGTCAAAGAATACCTTAACCAATTAAGAAAATATAACAAAATTTAATACATTGACTGTTTAGATGAAGTGCGTAAGCATTATTTTGAAGATTGAAATATTTTTATGGAGATTATGTTTAACACTTCCACACTCATTAACAAGATCCTTATTATTATCTTACGAAGATAATATAACGTACGTGAAGAGAAAAACTATAAGCTGTTACTGAACATTATAGCATGAAATATTGCAGTTGCAACCCCTATTTGAAGTTTTAAAAAAAAGGGAAAAAACAGTGTTATAAATCTAGGATGGGCAGTGCAGCCGAATATATTAATATATAAATCTCTTGAATATCTAAAAGTGCATATATTCCTTCACTCTCAAGTGTCACTTTTGGGTCTTCAAGTGAGACTTCAAGGACATGATTGAATTAAAATGAAACGCAGATTATAATATACAAACAAAGCCTAAATAGAAAAAAGATGAGGATTGTAAGGTTATTTTACATGCAGAACCAGATACGCTAGGTCCAAAAGATTAGTCAAGACATTTAGAACTGCTAATTAAATCAGAGTTTGGTAAGCAAGTCACGCCACCCGTCCGTCTCCCTGAGCGATCAAAATTGCTTGCATGACTCAGGAACCGATTCAGCAATTGGAAGAGGAATTGAAAAGAAGAGGCAGTTGTTGGGTCGACAAGTTTCTTCTTTGCATATCGAAAGGGTCAACAGACATTAAGAACTGGACATTTTATAGGTTTCTTGCTGGCTGATAAGGGTAGAAATGAGCATTCCTGAGCACTTCGCCCCTTTTTTTAAGAAAAGAAAAGGTCAGATGGGTTAAGTGAGGAAATGATCCTAGGGAATTTTATAAGGTTTGAGTGCCTTACTCAAGTCTTCAAACGCTCTTGTTTGGGCTTTGTCTCCACCAGACAATGACAAGAGTTGTTCACGAAGTTAGTGAAAGCATGGAATAATGCCTTTGATCGAACAAAATACAGTACTATTATTTTATAGTCGACAAGAAACTCGCACATCAATACGCATCATGTGTGACACATGATGTGGCAAACCATTTGTTCACATGTCGAAATTAAAACGCAAAGTTAATTTTCATTGATAACGTAGAAGTTATTAGTTCGCCTCAAAGCATTAGCAGCTTATCAATTTACGAATTTTTTGATGACATGGGCTATCTTTATTGAACGAGTGAATTAATACCTATAAAAATACGCAAATCACCCTGTCCACATGTATCGAATAAGACTTCACTCATAGGATGACAGACGTGATCCATAAGGTTAATATGAGTGGGAGACACTACTATTCGAATCGAGATTCACCGTATTCCAACCTGAACGTCAATTACTCAGTCAAATGAAGGGCTATCATGATCCTAGTGAGAGATAACTTCAGGAGTCATCGTGTGAATGCAAAACAGACAAAAGACTTGTGCAGCTAGATGTTGACTCTGTGCTTGTTCTTGTATCGAAAAATGGGTATGACTCATGGCACGCAACGAATGCACATTGCTGCACGAGTTTGGACATCCAATTTGAATGCCTGACTTTTGGAGAATAACACCTCCATAGTCCATGAATGGCTGCTTGTGTCAATGAGCAATCAAGCGCATGGAACCAAACATTGCAAAGCTGTTGGAGATAGACAACTAGAGCAAAGCGTGAACTACATAAATCAATGCAGAATAAGGAGGAGATAGAGTGCAAGAAACTTCGGCGTCAACATATCTCCAAACACACCCTTCATGGGCATTGGTGCATCCTGTTTGACCTCGTCGAAATGCACCTTATCGCGTACGGTGGCGGCTCTTGCCCTCGCTCGTTTTTCTACGACTGTGAAGTAGGTCAAGGCTTCTATGTTATGCTATGTTCTTCTGGCCAACAGCTAAAGTTGGCCCCCCATCGGATTTCTCAGAAGATATACAATCAAGCAAAATTGGACGTATTCACACTTCATTATGACGTTGACCCCACAGATTGCTAAAGCTTAATAATTAGAATGGTGAAAGTTGGTTGCTATACACAAACAAAACCAGCACAGAGCCAACTTCTATTTTGCGGGTGTAAGAACACTAATTTAATTACAAAAATAACCATTGACTAAGTTTTACAGAGAAACATTTCTGGATCCCCATGTGTGGGAAGCCCATCAGTGTGCACTTCCATGTATACATGAGAAACCCATTGTCTAAGCCCATGGACAAACCTTGCCCATCCTGAACAACGCAGATATCAAACTTTTGTTTTTCTTGGTGGTGCGTGTTTCATGTATTTTTCCACTGGTTGTCCTGTCAGAGTTAGAAGCAAGCACAACTTGGTGTTGATGAACGTGTATTCCCATATGGTTAGGCTGTCTTGGCTAGCAGATTTTGTGAGTTTATGTGCTTAAGGTAAAGTTCCAAGATCGGTTCAACTGTACAGGTAACCACCATCTGCCTACAGGCCATCTGCATCAGCTGAAGACACCACGCGTCATCAAATACCCTAATATGGTGATTTAGATATGGTAACAGCAGTTTGCTCCATAACCTTTTGTAAATCACATAGTGGATTGCAAACGCGAGGAGCAAAAGGGTATGGTCGTACTCAGGTTCAAACACTTGCAGCCTCAGCTACAGAGATTCTCAGAGTGTTCCTAGTATTGGAGTCTAGTCGGTCCAAAGAACGTTTGGATCTTCCTTGAGTTCTCTTCTCAGCTATGGTTCGTTTAAAAGGTTCAAAATCACCATCGACACAACATTCTCTTCCGAACTCTCGAAACCTCATATTGCATCTACAATACTACATCGGTATCTCCAAAATAGGTTCATTTATCGCAGATGGTAATGCTTAGTTTAGGATCCCTCGGTACAGTATTCAATAATTAAGTGAAGAGAGTCTTACATTGTCCGGTATTATCAAACCAGGGGAAAAAATGGAAACAATAGCTCCAACTTCCTGCTCGAACTTTGCAACCAGGACACATAGCTTATCATTATCTCTGCTGAGCATTGTCAGCAGCTCAAAGCCAAGCAGGAGATTCCAGAACCAGCCTCAGGCTCAAATGCATACAAATCCAAAGCAGGATGAGCAAAAATCCGAAAAAGGAACTTCTTGACCGCAACCCCGTCGTTGAAACTCTGATAATCATCGTAATCCAGAATTACCGCTTAACACAATTTACTCGCACAGAAAACAAGTTCTCTTCAGGGTACGTTCATGACTTGAATAGACTGCAGCATATCAGAAACAGCAATGACAAGATCACCCGATTTGATCATCCCCCTGGCCTTGAGAAGAGAGAATGTTTTATTGAGGTTGCTTTCCATGTCATCGGAGAAGCTTAATCTGAACGGTATCAGACCCCACTGAAGGTTCAGACGCCTCCTCACTGATGTTGTAGTTGTGAAAGCAAAAATTGGGCAGTCAGGTCGACATCGCGAGAGGAGAGATGCCATGTGACCGGATGTTGTGTAGACAAAAAGTGCATCCACCCCCAAATTGTTGGCTGCAAAAAAAAATATAATATAACTCATTAGACATAAAGGACCAGAAAAGCATCTCTTTACAACTACGGAGAAGACATTGGTACAGTTTCAAGGTCAACACTACAATTGTCAACTATGTTCCAGAACAAAATAGATAATAGCACAAAAGTATTTGTGACAACAAGAAGAATCGCCAAAAGAATGCCAAAAGAATAATGCAACAAAGTAAACCAACGTCTGATGACATGGAACAGGTATCCCCTCCAAGTTATACTAGGGCAGAGTTTTCACTTAAGCTTCATTCGAATTTCAGCAATCAGAAGCAAAGCAAAGTTATATATGTCCTATCTTTCAATGGAGTACAGCAATGACAAGTGATATTAATTGACAACATAAAGAATAGATATACAGTATACACACGACATCTGTCAAAAGTTTGCTGTCATGGATGTATCTACGAAGTCCTACAGCCATTACTTTTTTCAAGAATGTATGCCCTCATTTGCCAAGCATTGAAAGTAATTGTAGAGAAGAGCTAAGCCACAATTACTCACCCATCTTGGCAGCAGAAATGCATATCTCTTCCGAAATGTTGTCCGCAAATGAAGATCCTATAGGTGGAAGTTCCATAGCTTCATGGCGTTTCTCATCCCTCCACCACTTTTCTATTCTCACACTGACAGTCCTTAAGACCGTCAATGCCTTCTCTGGGTACTGACCCATGGCTGACTCACCAGAGAGCATCAGAGCATCTGCTCTCTGTCTAACTGCTTCTGAAACATCGGCAACTTCGGCTCTAGTTGGTGTAGGGTACTCAATCATAGATTCGAGCAATTGAGAAGCAACAACAACTGGTCTATTAAGCTGCCTGCAGACCTGAACAATTTTTTGTTGAGCTGACGGGACCTGCTCAAGTGGTATCTGAGCACCCAAATCGCCTCTGGCAACCATAGCTCCATCTGATGCTAATATGATCTCTTCTAAGTTCTTCAATGAGTCAATACTCTCTATCTTTGCAATGACAGAAATGTCCCTGCAAAATTAAGCGAACAAGACATGCAATTGGCCCTTCACAATACAAATTACATATAACTAATTCACTATACATGAGTCGCAAGGTATATGTTCTTACGCATCACGAGAGCGGGCAGCAATGTAACTCTTAAGATGAGTTATAACATCAGCAGACTTGACAAATGATATCGCAATAAAATCAACACCCTCGGCGATCCCAAAATCGATGTCCAGCCAGTCCTAACCATGAGACATTCAACATAGGTTTAGGTTCATCCAACAAAGGATCAATATTTTGTTTGACATCAATATTTGGATGGTAACTTATCCTTTTTCAGTTTTCAACATTATTTGTCAGCATAAAATAAATACATAAAGACCGAGGTAAACCTTTGAAGAAATTGTCGGGAGCATTGCATTCCGTTCCCGAACTAGACTACCATTTCTCCAGAAAGTCAAATTAGCTCGTGGAAGCAAAAGTCCTGGATCAGTACATAGACATTTAACATCTGGACCAATTTTCTCAATCACTTCAAACCTCACCATTCCACCATCCACAAGGAGTTCATCCCCAACCTTCACATCTGTGAATTTCAGCAGATTAACAAAACAAAAGCACAGTAAGCAGTGCACGATCTCATAGAAATAACAATTGTTTCTTTAATGAACGAGATTTTCCATAAGTTATTACCTTCAGCAAAACCATCATAATTCACAATGATGGTTCGTTCAGGGAGAGTGGAATCAAAAGCCCTCACACTAAAAGTCCATATTTCACCGTCCTGACAAAAGCACAATCAGTTAAAGAAAAGTTCTTTTACAAGCAATGCCATCTGCCACAAAAACTGCAAACTGATCAACAGTAAAACGTTATAACACCAATCTGTGGAACTATTTCAATCCAACTGTTACTACATGGAGAACATTCAAATTTAACTCTTTCCTCTAGGTATATCAGCAATCACTTAAATCCAGCCCGAATCTTTTGCATTAGGCCACTGTAGAAGGTCCAATTGTGACTACTACAAAAAAGATGCAATTTTGACAGGCTCAAAGGGCATGAAAAATACAGTAGGGCCACAGTTCAGAGAAAGAGAGAGATGTCACCCGAATATTAGCAGAGTTTGGCTAAAAATTCAGCAAATAAAATTATATGCAGAAGAGTGTCAAACGTAAACTAGAGAAGAATATTATCTCCAAAGTAGCCAGACAAATAAAAAAACAAACTTCTTGCAGTGCCATCCTGGTTGGTAGCAAGGCGTGAAGATATACAATATTTGACAAGAAAAATTATAATACAGCAAGCAGGTCAAATTTTCAAATCATTACAAGCTTTTTGGTCCTTGGAAGAAGTCAATTACAAGAGGAAGAATACGGGGCATTAAAAGCCCAGAGGACAGCTTGCACAGAATGGCATCAAGGATTCAGACTCACAGAGAAATTTTTTTTTTTTTTGGTCGGACTCACAGGGAAAAGTTGGAAAGCCCTTACTATGACGATTGTTGATGGCTTGATCGATATATCAGAAGATGACTGCTCTTAGCCATGCTATTGGTTAGACTGCTTAGTTTGGATTTTTTACATTTGATGTTTATCTCTGTCCTATTTTTCCATATCCTTCCTCCAATACTTCGTAATGTATACTTTCTGTGTGAGTCTTTAACTTGGTTCTGTTTCAATAAAGTGCTTTTCATTCCCCCTAAAAAGCCCTGTACACAGGATAAGCAGCTTGCCCAAGGCGAAAGATAAGAATTATCGATCAGCAAAGAGACCATTGTTCACCATAAAATTTCACTCCACAAATACAAGCAGCTACCACTGAAAGAACAACGGAACCTAACAATAAGAAAGTAAAAACGTTCACATTGTTCCTATGAAGCATGCACCCAACACAAGCACAAAAGCAAGCATAAGCAAAACTCGGTTTCCTAGTCAGTCTGTACTAAGTCCTATAAAAAAAGCCCTTGCATTGAATCAGCACCAATGCAATTTCAAGTATGATGTGCACATATTGGGTGTAAATTACAATAGAGGACAGTGTAGTTCCCCGTCTTGCCCTTGACTCAGCGATTGATTAGAGAAAAGTTATGCATCATCAGATAGCTATCAAGTGCATGCATTAATTGGTAGAGTTCCATGATTGAGTGACAAATCATGCCTTGACATCTCAGCAAGAGCACATTAGTTCATATGTCACCCGGGCAAAGGTCTTTACATCGCGGAATTTACTATTCCTCACAAATTTTATGCATGTGGGTTGCACTATATGGAGAACAATAGAAACGTAGCTTCATCAAGTCCATTCCTTTTTCTTTTTCAGGAAACCTGAGGCATCACAATCTTACGCAAATATGGTCAGAGAATACAGAACCAAAACATGTGAAACGAATGCACGAACACCCATTTGCCCACCAAACAACTACAACTAACTCAATCAAGTCCAAAGTTCCAAAACTCCAGTTCAATCAAGCTTCAACTCAGCATACCTTAACAAGTCGCACCATTTAAATGATAAATGCAAATTCGATCAGATAAAAAAAGAAAGGAACCCACAAACGAACCTCGGCTTTCGCGGAAGCAGCCCCACCAAGATCGCCCATGTGAATCTCACTTCCTTCCGTGTCCATCATTACGGCGACGGCGTACCCCTTCTCCTCGTTGAGCCGCCGGACGCGCTCGATGACGCGGCGGTGCCACTCCCGCGTGCCATGGCACATGTTGATCCGCGCCACGTTCATCCCCCCGACCGCGAGCGCCTCCAGCTGCTCCGACCCGCACGTCGCCGGGCCGATGGTGCACACCAGCTTCGTGCGCCGCGTGCTCCGGAACCCGTTCTCCTTCAGCTCGGCCTCCGTCACCGCATCCACCTCGATGGCCGCCGCGTCGCCGCCGCCGCCGCCGCCGGCGGGGCGGGGGGGCGGCGAGGGGACCGCGGCGGCTCCGGCCCCATTGTCGGACACCAGGACGCGCGGAGCCGACGGGGACGGCGGGGAGGGTTCCGCGGCCGAGGCCCTGACGGAGAGGCCGGGGAAGGCGACGGGGAAGGGGCGGACGGTGGTGGGAAAGGACGGCCTGGGGTGGCGGCCGGATTTGCTCAGGAAGGCCACGCTGGGCGAGCCGGCGAAGAACTGGAGGGACTGCGCCGACATGGTGGGAACGGAACGGCGAGGCTCCGAGGGGGTTGCGGAGGTAGCGCGAGATGGAGGGCGGCGATGGGCGGTCGGAGCTGGTGATTGTTGAAGGAGGAGAGGACGCGAGAGGAAGGCGGAGCTGTTTATGGGTTTTTGGGAGCGCGGCGGAGTTTACGAAGAGGGGAAAGGAGAGAAACAGAGGAGCGCCCGTGCTCTGGCCCCGTTTCGAGCTTCGGGAGTGTCGTTCGGGGGGAGCGATCGTTGGAGGCCCGAGGGGACAGGACAAGGGCTCGCCGTTTCGCCCCGAAACGACCCCGACGAGGGGGGCACACATGGCTTCAAGGTACAACGAAGAATCGGAAAACAAGTCCGTTCCGGATTCAAGCAATTGATTCGAATGGTAGGTTTTATGTAACCTGAGATAAGTCTTTGTGCTTTCCTTGTTCAGTGTCTTCACACAATCGTTACATATTTCATGGCGCCCAATACTGAATGTGTAAGCTAAAATTACCGGCCTAAGCTTTCATTTTCGGCAATATCCATGATTGAGGTTTTTATTTTTTTTAATATTATATATCCTCGTATGTCTAAATAGGAATTGTGATCGGTAAATTATAACAGTAAATAATGATCATTAAAAGTGATGATTCTATATAATTAGATGAAATGTGGATAGACCATGCAATCGTTCAATCAATTAAGAATACTGGATTGAAATCAGTGATAGAGTAATTTCTGACAGTGGTGTCCTAGGTGGGAGCTGAGCTAATCCTGAGGCCCCTCAGCCCTATTATGGACATGCGGAAGGATTTGGAGGCTTAAGCCACGTGGCGCATGGCTATTGGACTGATCTGGAGGGATCAACCTAGGGGACTGTGGGGCCCGGAACAATGGGGACGGTAGGATCATGCGACCTTTTTCTTGCCTAAAGATATTTTCTGCTTTTCTTTTCTTTTGCTTTTGGTAGATTTCTAGGTAAATCCTTTTTCCGTTTTCGTTTTGACTTTTGGGCAATCCCCAAATTAGGAACGATTTTGACGGGGACGTGCCTCTTGAGATCTCCCCAGGAGCGGATCCGGAGTTCTCCCGCCCCGCTCGGCGGGTGGGTCGGGTTTGCTATTATAAGGAATCCGACCCGTCTCGAATTAAGACAAAGCCCATATGGGTAGGGATTTCGAGTTGTAAGAGACGAGTTCAAAATTGATTTTGCAGGTATGCTGAAACTCGAACCCGATTGCCGTTTTATTAGAATATTTTCACTCTTACAAAGAATGTAATGTCACTTATATGACTATGTATACTCCATAACAACAAATCTTGTTCCAAATGTGGAATCTAGTCCATACATCATTCGGTCTTTGCCGTCGAATACCAAATTCATTGTTATTATATTTTGGCTTCACTTTTTATTTATTCTAGAGTGAGAAGAAACATGCCATAAAAAAAAGCAAAACGTCTAGATTTTATTGGACCGTAGTTTACTCATGAGATTATTCTATTCCACGATCCGATCCAACATCCATCCTTCCTAAGGATAGGATTCCTTAGGCGCATCAAGAATACGTGCAACAGCCCGGTGAATCGCGGTCTTCGATTTTTGAGTGAGCCTCACGTGGAATTTACACTATTCAAAAGGCCTAGGGATTAAAACGTTAAGGGAAAATTATACAAACAGTCCATGAATCGTAGTTCAATATAAAATATGATTCCTAAATTTTTAATTTCAATGTGATTCTTGAACTTTTAATTCATATTTAACGTAGTTCCTAAATTATAACTAAAAGTCCATGGGTCGTGTACCTCACGAGCCAACGTGGCGTGCCACGTCATCTCCGCGCAGGAGTGGTGGTGCCGAGTCAACTCCCGTCACGCCTCCGCCACCTCGGAGTCACCACGGCCCTGCGGAAACACAAACCTCCGCGCGTTCTCAAACCCTCTCTCTCTCTTCTCTCTCTCTCTCTCTCTCTCTCTTGCTTTTTTGCCAGAACAAAAGCAAGTCGGTCGCGATCTGGAACTATTAACCTAAATCCCGCGGATTGATTCTTGATCATCTCCTAAAGAAGCGATTTTTCCTCCGCCGCACGTCTCTGGAACCCGAAAACCCCGGCGAAAGATCATCTTCCCGGCCCAATTTTCCCCATTTCAGGTTCGGTTCTAATGGATTCTACATACCCATATTGATGATCTCTTGCTTCCCTTCTTGTTAGCATACAAGCTGATCGATTCGTCTGCTGGGCTTTTGGTTCTTTGCGATTCGCTCTCAAAGTTTGCGCCTTTTTAGGTTTTACCGATTTTTGCTCCGTCTTCCTCGTTGGGTTTGTGCTTGGTTTGGGGTGGATTTGATTGTTGGGTTGGAGACGGTGTAGGTGTTGCGGCGAGGGATGGGGGCGTTCATATCGAGGTTCTGGTTCATGTTGTTCCCGGCCAAAGAGTACAAGATCGTGGTCGTGGGGTTGGATAACGCCGGGAAGACGACCACCCTTTACAAATTGCATCTAGGAGAGGTCGTCACGACGCACCCGACCGTCGGGAGCAACGTCGAGGAGGTCGTTTACAAGAATATCCGATTCGAGGTGCGGTCACGACTAACCCCGTTTTGTGCGTTTACTGTGTGCTGGTTCTCATAATTAGTGGTGGGAAATGTGATCTTTGACTGTGCCCATCAGTGCTTGGGGTTTGGGATTTGGAGTTTCGTATGATGGCGGTCCTGCAGATGATTTAAGCTTGTGGGCTGCCGTTTCGATTGGTTGCTGTGATATGTTAGAGTCTGCTTTGTGGAGTTTCTTTGTTTGGAGTTGTGATTATCCTTGAAAAGTATTATGCATTGCCTGCACAAGAGAGCTATATCACCTGGTTAGCTAGTTGGCTGGTTGAACTTTGTGATTTCAGTTCTGATCTCGACCCTCTGAGTATGTGTGTTTGTGTTTATCTGTGATAAGATAACAGCTTTGTTTAATGGGCCGTGGAGCCTGGATTTTTTGTTGATCATTGCTCGAATTACTTAAATTAAAGATTTGAAGCTCACAAGAACTTCTCTTGCTTTTTTTTGTTAAAGATTTGGAATTGCAGACTATCATAGCTTGTCTTGCTTCCGGGACAACTCTTTTGCTTAAGGTTCTTGATGAAAAGAGTTCTTTCTACCATATCGACGAAAGAGCGCAAGCTTTGGCAATAGGGTTTCATTTCTGAAATACGATTTCATTTATAAGTTGATGTTCTATTAAATTAGATGGTTTTGATTTTCTGTGTCGGTAAATTGTCAAACTCCTATCTGACCAAAAAAAATTTGTCAAACTCCTGATGATTGTTGAGCTTAGGTACTCGCAACACATGCTGCCTTCATCGCGTTGCGTGCTGCATTCTGTTTTGATCGTCATTTTAAGGTGTTTGGATGATGGCAGTACTTGGATAGTTTGGATTGTGATAATCTGCTTTCGTCCTTCAATACATTGTCTCGGCAATTTCAGATAGGCCTCTATATGTTTCAGTTATATTTGCTTTAGTATCTTTGGTAGAGCCAGTTCAAGCCAACAATTTCACACGAGGGTTAATAATGCCATTCTGTTTTTACATTTGGTTCTCTGTCATCTTGCGTCTTCACTGATCAAGACTAGTCTTTTTATGAGGAAATAATTGATGGATTAGTCATTAAGATTGTTCAAACAAAACGGCTCTGAAATGTATCTCAGTTTGTTAGATGAGTCATTAATCCAAAGGAAGATTGACTGGGAAATCAGATAGATAATCTAACATATGCAAGTGATTATGGTCTCATGATGCATCCGTCAGATTGAACTAGATATGTGAGTTTTTATACTGCTCATGTACTAATAAGATGGACTGCACATATGATGGCCAATGATCTTTCAAGTGGTAGAAAACGCTGGTTTAATGAATTCAGTCCGTCAATAAACTGATCTTGCTATTCTTGTGATGATGCTTGTTATCAGGTCTGGGATCTTGGCGGGCAAGAAAGATTAAGGACATCATGGGCCACATACTATCGCGGAACTCATGCTGTCATTGTAGTGATAGACAGCACTGACAGAGCACGGATTTCAATCATGAAAGACGAACTATTCAGGTTGCTTGCAAGTGAGGAACTTCAGCAGACCGTGGTGTTGGTGTTTGCAAACAAGCAAGACCTGAAAGATGCCATGACCCCGGCAGAAATAACAGATGCACTCTCTCTTCACAGCATCAAGAACCATGATTGGCACATTCAAGCTTGTTCTGCCCTCACAGGCGATGGGCTTTTCGATGGTCTTGGATGGATTGCTCAGAGGGTCACTGGTAAGGCGCCTAGTTGAAAAAGGATGACGGATGAGGAATCTCCAGTTTTCTTATGTATTTGCTGGAGTTGGATAAGTGAATTCTCCTCTGTAACCAAACAAATTTGTAGATTGATCCTCTTTGATGTGCCTTCTGTACCTTGAAATGACAGATTTGTTTCATCAAATATCTTGTCATGGAGAAAATTTGCTGAATGAAACTCACGTTCCATTATGAGGATACATAGATACCCGTTGCTGTAATGATGTATGATCTGTATGTATCTTAATTTTCGGTTACTTTTTGCTATATAGTTGTAGTTTGTGGGAAATCAGCCTGTCTTCTCATTTTTTAACGGATGAACAACTTGTGTTCTCTGTTTAGACACGGCTGCTAATTTTTCAAAACCACTATCTATATACACACGAATAATTTGCTGGAAGATCATCCTTTATTGATAATCCAGATTCACCGAAGCGCCAGAAATATCATAATACTCGGAGCACATTGACAGTGTAAGCTCGGCATCACCTTTCAAATCTACGTGAGCTGTGCCCTGTCCATTGTTTTAAGCTGTTACCTTTACTGAGTTGCCAGTTCGAAGTGGAGGCTTTCGGAGGGAGGGGGTATAACCATTCTTCTTTATTGCGTCTATGTCTGAGTGCAAGATTCCGACAGCCGAAGAAAGAATTGCTCACTGTTGGGCCACCTGAAAACTCAAGTTTAGATTTCTAAGACGACATGCAAACGCTTCCTGTTGTGTCCAAAGCAACTCCTCGCAGAATCAGATCGAGTATGTGTGGATGGACAGAGCAATAGGTGTTTGCCGAGTAAAATTGGCCAAGCCGAAACTCCGTTGTCTTCATAATGTCCAGCATCAGGATGCCTGCTCTATCCCCGCAAATGGTGGTGAACGAGCTCATGATCTCACAGGAGGGTAGATTCCTCAGCATCCCCTTAGCTTCTGGCAGGCCTTTAGCAGTAGCACTAGCAACCATAGTATTGCTATTGCTGCTTCAAGCCTGCTGATCAACAAATGTAAGACGTCACCAGATGTTTTATCGCTGTGACTAAAGCACTGGTTTGCCATTCTCATCTCGTTTGCTTCCCGCGAAGTAGTGTATTAACCGAGAAAAATTACATGAACAGCTGCCACACGGACTTTTCCTAGTGAAGAGATTAGCCTGTTCGACCGAGCCTGTAGATGCGTTTCCTCGCTTTTGTGATGACTGCACGAGCTTGTCAGTGCTCCCCATTTTGTGGTCACACCGACAGATGTTACTAGCATCCCGGCCAAAACTTGTCACCGGCTTTTGTGCCAGAGAGCAAGAAAGGGTCACTATCGACACATATCTTCTCTACCCCGTCTAGCTCGATTCATCAATTCATCGAGTGCCTTTCTAGGAGAACAGTCGTCGGCCAAAACTCCGCTACCCTTTTTACATGCAACAGTTTTGGTGTGATTGAGCTTGGCCTTGATGATAAGGATGATCCAATCACTAATCGCCAGCCTTTGGGGAAAAGTGTTAAAAAAAGCCCTAAATCTTTTACATTGATGCCAATTTAGTCCTAAACCTTTTTTTGATGTCAATTCAGTCCTAAATCTTTTGCATTTGTGCCAATTCAGTCCTTCGACATGTGAATAGTTATTAACCGGAAGGATTGAATTGACACCAATACAAAAGGTTTAGAACTGAATTAGCACAAATGTAAAATGTTTATGGCTAAATTGGCACCAAACAAAGGCTTATGACTGAATTGGCACCAATGCAAAAGATTTAGAACTGAAGTGGCATCAAAAAAAGGTTTAGAACTAAATTGGTATAAATACAAAAGGTTTAGGACTTTTTTGACACTTTTCTCCCGGCCTTCATCTAGCTTGTCAGACATGGTTCTTGAAGATGCCAAGCACCCACAAAGCAGGAAAAAGAAGAAGACCATTGAAGTATTGAAGAAGCTTTCACAAAGAAAGGATGTGTTATGTAGTCCACCAATTTCAGGAGCTAGTTCACATTGCAGGAATCCATGAAGAAAGGGCTTATACTGAGAGAAATATAATAAAGCAAATTAATCGGTCTTGTTAATGAATAGACATGTCCATAAGATAAGCCAACACGAGCAATACCATGTGATTGACTGGAAACTTCTTTATACAACTCTTGAAAGGATTGGAAAACACGGAGTAACCAATAAGCAAGAGGCCGGCAATTGGTACTGCGAAGGACCAAAGGAACAATTCTGATATGAAGCATGCGCGCGGCACGCTAGTAGTGGTCTTTTGTGATTGGATTGGTGCCCCAATTAGATTCTCAAATGACACTGTTTAACGCTGAGTGATGGGATTGCCTTGTGAAGAGCGGTGAACATGTCCGTCTCTAGAACAGCTTCAGTAACTACTCCAGGAACTTTTCATTTATTGAAAACAGGTGCATACAGACCATCGTGAGGTTTCTTGCCGCGCTTTGGCATGGCTTGCCCACCAATCTACGCAGTAGAGCCAATCCATTTAGAGATTACTTACTAGTTCAGTGAGCATTGCTTGACCATGTTACTTGGCTGATAAGTTGAATCTGTTCACTGTTGAGGA
Source organism: Syzygium malaccense (assembly GCA_031216405.1). NCBI lineage: Eukaryota > Viridiplantae > Streptophyta > Magnoliopsida > Myrtales > Myrtaceae > Syzygium > Syzygium malaccense. Next base: position 18,352,344 of record CM062260.1, on the reverse strand, counting down.
TTGCAGATGGGCCATTGTGATCGCTCTGCATCAACTCATGGTGGTCACACATATGCAGGTATCCTTTCCACTGGAAATGTCTCGGGTGTAGATATTCTCTTTTCTTGCCTGGAAAAATAAAGATGAAGCTGATGATGATGATAACGTGCTGTGAGGACACATTGGAATAAGGAAATGGTATCTTGCTTTGGCTTGTGACAAAGATCACATCCAACCAAGTAGCTGGTCTGAATTTGATGACGAATACCAAAAGTGAATATAAGTTTTTGGATACCGTGACTTTTAAGGTGGGCCTTATGAAACTGGCGTGTAAGGCTCTTTAAGCACTCAATGCATTATGTATTGGTCATTTGGACTTTTGTTACTAAACCCAATTACACCCCTATCCTTCTCGTCACTTCATTTTAATTATCGAGGAGTTGTCGTGATACAAGTGTTCCTTTTGAAGTACATGATATCTTGAAATCTAATCATCGGGTTTGTGAAAACTCCTGATATAAATACTACCAACATTTATGATAGTTTGTTATATCTATTCTCACGTATTGAATCTTTCGGTTAAATTTCATAATCAAACTTTCAATCAATTTTGATTTTATCTTTTTGGTCAGACAATCAATTTTGATTGCATGGTGCTGTTTGGCTAAAAATGGAGGCGCCAATATCTAGTTTTTCATTCTCAAATTAAGAACAAATGATTATATGAAAGTGGCATCGCTCTATCAATTCTGACTACATTTAGATTTGATTGGATATCCAAAACCTTAAGAAAGTATTTAGGGCCTAAAGTGCATGTGTGCAATGATATTAGTCTTCTTGTGGAAACCATAGAAATGTAGGAGCTTCTTCGTAAAACGAATATAAGCCACGTCATCATTGGGGGCGATGACATTCTCCTGTAGCGGTGACATGTCATAGGCGACCTGGCATAGCGTGTGATGTGTCACTAGACATTGCATGACGTGGGGCGCGCACAAATGAACAAGTGTCTCCCCACCGCCTGCTTGATTTCCTACTTTAGTCCTCCCCAGAATCACCTCCGTTCCACTGCCCCAAGATCGCTGGCCGGTCGCGCCATGAGAAAGATGCCTCCTTCCTCAGTACCATTATCATCCAATTCACTCAGAAAATTGATTGCCTCGACGAAACCAATAGCCCCGAGATCAATTGGGTTGCTACTCCACGACCCGTCCGACCTGCCGGACTTCCCCGGCAAAGCTCCATCACGGTTCCCTTCAGCACTAGATGTTCCGATGACTCTGGTGCCGTCGCCGCCGACTCCCCACACGCCTCCCCTAGAGCCTGAAGTGCTGCCGCCTCTCCCAAACGAGGACGCGGGAATCCATTGACCACCTACAAAGCCGCCGGACTACATGCCTCTGCCGGTGATACCGCCGGATATTCCACCCCAGAGAGGTCCGGCCATAAAGTAGAATAGCAAAGGCACTTACGGAGTGAGATGGCAATGTATTCCCGTCTAGTTTCGGAATTGAGGCGCTTAGTGTTGCTCTTTAACCGTTGGCAGTATTGTTAGTAATAATAGTGGGTTCTTATTCAGTGTTACCTTTTGACGGTACGGTTAACTTTCAGTGCTTCGCAATGCAAATTGTGCATAGTTGCTTTCAAGTTCTATACGACAATCGATTGATTTATTGATAATTGTGTCTTGATAGTCCAGTAAAATTTAAGGTTATCGATTTTGAGTGGATCAATTCTCACCTTGGAATCGGTCCACCTAGTGCGAAGTTTACTAATAAGGATTCACCGATCTATCGGTCCTATCCGGACAGTTTAATTGATCCACTTTCTTACGTGAAACTGGGAACCGGATTACTTATTCTCGATTTTAGTTCCCGATCTCAACTTTGTAGAATCGAGAATCAGATCGGTCTTCTCAAGAACCATTTAGAACTGGCCGGCCTTGTCCCATATTTTCTAGTTAGAGTGAGACCAATGCACACCCCTAATTAAGACCCCTTAAATGACAAGGTTGTGCCCAGGGACAATCCCGGAACAATCTACGAGCTCGGGAGGTCCGGCTCAATGTGCGTCGCAACTTACGAGTTTCGTGAATGCATCAGTTGCTTTAATTTCTCTCGCGTCTGGCAGTTGCGGTGGGGTCGGTTCTTTAAGACCTCCCGAAGTCTGGTCGTTTCTTTTCTAGAAGAGCACGAACCCCAATGAACACGGCCTTGGACTCTTCCGGTCCATCCATCCCTCGTTCCAAGTGCTCACTTCATCGCAGACTCTCCTGGAAGTTCTGGACATGATCGTTGAACAAGACCAAATGCCACGAACGAAGACCGTTGACTCATTATAACCATAGGATCGACGTCATCATGGCAGTTGATCATCGTGCATTCTGTAGTTTTTTTCGCGCTTGGAATCCACGTAATGAAGGGTTGCAATCATTTTGAGTCTTAGGACTTGGGTTCAGGCAAGGTAAGGAATTAATGGGGTTTGTTCTAACGTGACATGATGTGAATACCAAATAGATGTCTTAGACAAAGGGATTAGATTTATTTTTTCTGTCATAAAGATTTTTTTTCATTCATAAACCTCAAGTTTGAACAGACATTATAGAAGCTTCAGAACATATAAAAGCTCAACTTGAAGGGGTTGGATGGCCCCATTTGAAGAAAGCACATTTTGTTTTTGGTTGGTGACCCAATCTTCTGTTGAGGAAAACTCATACTAATTTTGAAGTTGACAAAACCTTCTGTGATAATTATAAAATCTGATACTTATTATGAACTATTTTATTCCAGAAATATATGTATGTTCTGAAAGCTCAGAAGGAAGTTATTCAGGTTTTACAAGTTGGAAAAATAAGTTCTTTGAAAATCCACAGAATCTAAGTTCTGAGATTCAGACGCAGAAGTTATTCAGATGCAGATGTAGATGCAGAAATTATTCAGACGCAGATGCAGATGCAAATGTAGAAATTATTCAGACGCAGAATTCAGAACGAAACATAACAGCTAGTGATCTGGCATGGATTTCACATAAGGAAAGTTTTGATTAGTTCAATCTTAATCAAATTGATTTACAATCAAATATTACGACAAGAATGCATTACAACGGACAAATCTCTACTTATGGAAACCAAGATTCTGATTATATGGGCAACCAGAATCAGCGGGATTCAGAATCTGTCATCCAACGGCTACTCAATCTTTATTATACAAATCTGTCCAAGGTGAAGATTGGAAGATAATCCTCTGAAAGCTGTCCAACGGCTAATTTGGGAGTAGAGGAGTATTTAAGGAGATCAACGAGTAGCAAAAAAAAAAAAACAGATTCAAGAATCAACAAGTCCAAAGTCTGAGCATACTCCAATCATTTTCTCTTGTTGTTCTGAACCAAAATACTTAGATCTTGAGGGTTACTTTGTAAGAGTGACTGTGTAAGATAGAGAGTCATATCATACACGAGAGTTATATCACTCAAAATCTATAAAATTCCTCTTGATTACATAGTGAAATCCAGCAAGTAGACTGTAAGCGTGGGAGAGTGGACGTAGGCTTGCTATAAGCCGAACTACTATAAACTTGTGTGTAGATTCTCTATCCCTTATCTCTTACTTTACTTTCTGCACATCAAGAGTTTCATCTATACAATCTGTCTTCAATCTGAATTTTATTCAGACTCTTCTGTGATTGGTTTTATTTCCGCATAAATATTATAAAACTGTTCAAGGTCACCTATTCACCCCCCTCTAGGTGATCCCTGCTAGCCACATCAATTGATATCAGAGCAGGTTGCTCATTTTATTGAAGTGTTTTACTTCTGAGCTAACGATCTACATGACTAGCTTTTGTGCTCCAGGGCTCATTGAAGGTCAGAGCAACAACAGACTACCATATTTTGATGGCAAGGAATACAATGTCCAGAAGAATAAGATGAAGGCATTTATAAAGTCAATTGATCATATCCAATGGGATGTCATTATCAAAGGAGTCAAACCGAAATCTTCTGATTCAAAAGAAAAGGCAGATGCAAGCAAATCAGCATATCCTCCATTATCTCAAGTAGAGATTTCTAAAAGAGAAATCTTAGATTCCAAAATAATTTATTCTCTTTATTGTGCTTTATCTTCTATTGAATATAAAAAAATTGCTGCTTGTGAATCTGCTAAGGAAATCTGAGATACTCTCTATATTACTTATGAAAGAACAGATCGAGCCAAGGAAACTCAAATCAATCTTTTGCTTGGTCAATATGAATCCTTCAAACTGAAGCTTGAAGAATCAATTGCTGATATGTATGATAGGTTTACTGACATAGTAAATGGTCTTGCATATCAAGGACAACCAGTCCCAGATGCATTGAAAGTTAACAAGCTACTGAGAGGACTGACAAAGGAATGGGATAACATCAAAACATCTCTCCGTGAGACACAAAGAATCAAGCCTCTGTCAGTGAATGAGTTAATTGGAACTCTTCAATCATATGAGACTGAAAAACGGAATGAGGAGAATGAAACTAAAGGTAATAAATCAATTGCATTGAAAACTAACATTGATTCTGATGCAGATTCTGAAGATGAAGATGTTGATGATGAAGAATTAGCTCTTTTCATAAAGAAGTATAAGAGAATGAAAATTAGAGGAAAAAACCTCAAAGGGAAGAAGCCCTTTGAAAATAAGAGGTCTATCGATGAGACAGAAAGATCAAAGGAAGTGATATGCTTTCACTGTAGGAAACGTGGACATATCAAGCCTAACTGTCCATTTCTGAAAAAGAAAATCAAATTTGAGAAAGCAAAGAAGGCCTTAAAGGCAGAAACCTGGAGTGACACAGAGTGCGAAGATAGTGATAAAGATATTTCAAATTTCTATCTAATGACAAAGTCAGATTCAGATTCTGATCCTAAAGTGGAAATCGAGATAAAACCTTCTGAAATGACTATTGAAGTATCGAATTACATTGATGAATTATGCTTTGAATTTAAGACTGCTCTTAAAAGAATCTCTTCTTTGAAAAAGGAAAATTCTTCTACGAGGTAACAGGATATTTTACAAAAAGAAAAGATTGATTTCCTTCAAAAAGAATTTTATCAAGTCAAAGAAAGTCGAGATTTTCTTTCCAAAGAAAACGCTGTTTTGAAAAAGGAAGTTTCAGAAATTACTTCCAAGTTTTCAAAAGGTTCGGAAACCTTGAAGCATATCCTTTTCATTCAAATTCCTTACTATAACAAATCTGGTCTAGGATTTGTAAAGGAAAGTGACAGCTTGATTGATTTTCCAAAAGTCAAGGAGAGATTAAGATAAAGACCTCCTCAACAAGCTTATAAAAATCATTTTAAAAGAAATTTTGTCAAACCTGTTGGGCGAAGTGCTCTTAAATGCTCAAATTGTGGAGATCCACAACATTTTGAGAATGAATGTCCTAAGGTCTGGAGACATGTACAAAGAGATTTTGTTAAGACAGCCTATACTAATGCTCAACGACCCAAACAAACTCGGGTACCAAAGAAAACTTGAGAGATTGTGATCTTTGCAGGTTACCACAAAGAGAAAAAGAAAGTGGTACCTAGACAGTGGATGCTCTAGACATATGACAGGAGATCCAAGTATATTTGTTGATCTACACAGTCTGAATGGTGGAAAAGTTTCCTTTGGAGGAAATACCAAAAGAAAAATAGTTGACAAAGGAACAGTTGAAATTAGAGGACTCACAATTAATGATGTTTTATTGGTAAAAAGACTCAACTACAACCTGATAAGTATAAGCCAACTATGTGATACAGGTTTCAGAATAAACTTTCAAGAAAACACATGTTCAAGAACAAGCAAAGACTCTTCTCAAACTTTCACAGGAAGAAGACATGGCAATATTTATCTTCTTGATGTAAATCCAAATTCCACTCATTGTCTGATCTCAGTCAAAGAAGATGAAGATCTATAGCACAGAAGGTTGGGACATATCAGTATGAAATAAATCTCAAAGATCTCAAACAAGAAACTGGTTTGAGGCTTGCCAGATTTGAAATACAGAAAAATAGAATTATGCAATGCCTACACCCTAGGAAAGCAAGTAAGGAGCTTTTTTAAATCTATACATCATGTTTTCACTAATCGTGCTTTGCAGCTTCTTCATATGGATCTGTTTGGACCAATCAGAATACAAAGTATTGGTGGTAAGAAGTATTATTTAGTAATTATTGATGATTTCACAAGATTTACTTAGGCGTTCTTTCTTGCTCATAAAAATGAGGCATTTTCATACATTTCAAAATTTGCAAAAAGAGTTCAGAATGAAAAAGGGTTATACTATTTCCTGCATTAAAACAGATTATAGGGGAGAATTTGAAAATCAAAGTTTTTCAAATTTTTGTGAGGAAAATGGCTTTTAACATAATTTTTCTACTCCATATACACTATAACAAAATGGTGTTGTGGAAAGAAAAAATCGCTCTTTGTAAGAAATAGCAAGAACACTGTTGATTGAAAGCAAGATTCCTTTTTATTTTTGGGCAGATGCAGTCTTTACAATATGTTACATCATTAACAGAGTTTTTCTCAGACCTATTCTTGAGAAAACCCCTTATGAGCTTTACAAAGGTAGAAAGCCCAGTATATCATATTTTCATGTATTTGGTTGTAAATGCTTTATTCTCAAAAATCCAAATGACCGTACTGGAAAGTTTGATGAGAAAGCAGATGAAGGACTCTTCCTTGGATATTCTACTATAAGTAAAGCATACAAAGTCTTCAACAAGAGTTCTCAGACTGTGGAAGAAACAATGAATGTAAGATTTGAAGAAAATATTCAAACTCACAAAGATGAATCTGAACTACCTTCCAACATTCAAGAGTTAACGGAAGCTCATCAAGAATCTCTAATGATTGTAGAATCCTCAAAAGAAAAGAAAAAAGATACAATCCAGACTCAATCGGAAAATTCAGAGTCTGCAGATATTCAGAAGGAAAGATTTAACAAAAACTGGAAACATAAATCCAATCATCCGAAGAGCCTCATCATTGGAGAAATAGAAGATGGAATCAAAACTAGATCCAAACAAAAGGAGAACATCACCAACTTGGCATTGATATCAGAAATAGAACCAAAGGAAGTTGGAGAAGCCTTATCAGATGAAAGTTGGATAGAAGCTATGCAGGAGGAACTTCAGCACTTCAGAATCAATGAAGTATGGGAGCTTGTGCCAAGACCGAAAAACCGTTCAGTAATTGGAACAAAATAGGTGTTCAGAAACAAACTGGATGACAAAGAGAAAGTCACAAGAAACAAAGCAAGACTGGTTGCAAAAGGCTATTCTCAAGAAGAAGGCATATTCCCTCCACCACTCGCCAAGCCTCAGTAATAGTCAACGGAGGTCGCCTGCCATAAGCAAGGGCTGTGATGCTCTTGTCAGCCACAAGCCCTCACCTGTGTCTGGCGATCTACGTCGGCCATTGCCGAGGCCCCACTGAAACAAAAAAATCTAAAAAAAAAACAATTTTAGGTACCTCAATGTACATCAATTTTTCACATCGTCGTATCAAGTTGGATTTAATTTTACTCAAAAGTTTAAGCAAATAAGTTATGAGCCAACTAGAATATATTAATTCCTCTAAGCGTTCCACTGCCCACAAGATTGTTGGCCAATCGCGCCATGAGAAAGATGCCTCCTTCCTTAGTACCGTTATCATCCAATTCACTCAGAAAAATTGATTGCCTCGAGGAAACCAATAGCCTCGAGATCAATTGGGTTGCTACTCCACGACCCGTCCGACCTGCCGGACTTCCCTGGCAAAGCTCTGTCACTGTTCCCTTCGGCACTAGATGTTCCGATGACTCTGGTGCCGTCGCCGCCGACTCCCCACACGCCTCCCCTAGAGCATGAAGTGCGGCTGCCTCTCCCAAACGAGGACGCGGGAATCCATTGACCACCTACAAAGCCGCCGGACTACATGCCTCTGCCGGTGATACCGCCGGATATTCCACCCCAGAGAGGTCCGACCATAGAGTAGAATAGCAAAGGCACTTACGGAGTGAGATGGCAATGTATTCCCGTCTAGTTTCGGAATTGAGGCGCTTAGTGTTGCTCTTTAACCGTTGGCGGTATTGTTAGTAATAATAGTGGGTTCTTATTCAGTGTTACCTTTTGACGGTATGGTTAACTTTCAGTGTTTCGCAATGCAAATTGTGCATAGTTGCTTTCAAGTCCTATACGACAATCGATTGATTTATTGATAATTGTGTCTATCACGATAATTGTGTCTTGATAGTCTAGTAAAATTTAAGGTTATCGATTTTGAGTGGATCAATTCTCACCTTGGAATCGGTCCGCCTAGTGCGAAGTTTACTAATAAGGATTCACCGATCTGTCGGTCCTATCCGGACAGTTCAATTGATATGCTTTCTTATGTGAAACTGGGAACCGGATTACTTATTCTCGATTTCAGTTCCCAATCTCAACTTTGTGGAATCGAGAATCAGATCGGTCTTCTGGAGAGCCATTTAGAACTGGCCGGCCTTGTCCCACATTTTCTAGTTAGAGCGAGACCAATGCACGCCCCTAATTAAGACCCCTTAAATGACAAGGTTGTGCCCAGGGACAATCCCGGAACAATCTACGAGCTCGGGAGGTCCGGCCCAATGTGCGTCGCAACTTACGAGCTTCGTGAATGCATCAGTTGCATTAATTTCTCTCGCGTCTGGCAGTTGCGGTGGCGGCTCTTTAAGACCTCCCGAAGTCTGGTCGTTTCTTTTCTAGAAGAGCACGAACTCCAGTGAACACGGCCTTGGACTCTTCCGGTCCATCCATCCCTCGTTCCAAGTGCCCACTCCATCGCAGACTCTTCTGGAAGTTCTGGTCATGATCGTTGAACACGACCATAAGCCACGAACGAAGACCGTTGACTCATTATAACCATAGGACCGACGTCATCATGGCAGTTGATCATCGTGCATTCTGTAGGTTGTTTTCACGTGTGGAATCCACGTAATGAAGGGTTGCAATCATTTTGAGTCTTAGGACTTGGGTTCAGGTAAGGTAAGGAATTAACTGGGTTTGTTCTAACGTGAAATGATGTGAATACCAAATAGATGTCTTAGACAAAGGGATTAGTTTTATTTTTTCTGTCATAAAGATTTTTTTCATTCGTAAACCTCAAATTTGAACAGACATTATAGAAGCTTCAGAACATATAAGAGCTCAACTTGAAGGGGTTGGATGGCCCCATTTGAAGAAAGCACATTTTGTTTTTGGTTGGCTACCCAATCTTCCACTTGATTTGCTTCATTGTTACAGTGGACTAGACTAAGCTCAGAAAAAAGCCTTATTTGGGCTCGGGCTTTATTGATTAGCACACTTGCGTTCTATCTTGGTTGATATGCACTCAACACCTCCATTATCATATCAGAGTGATATGCTTTCAATTCCAAACACTTCTCAGCTCATGGTTGAAAATGAATTAGGGTTTCTAGGAGACCAGTCACTTCAAAAGTTCGGTATGGTTGAATTCGACCAGTCATTCCTCTACTCTTGAAAGCCTAGTGTTTGAGATGTTGATTTTGAGGGACGAGTCGGACCAAATATTTTTCATTGATATAGCAAAAAGATATGTTCAATTGTCTTGGTACGATGTGGCACAAATCGCATATAAGATTAGGTATGGTTCTCCTCTTGAATAAATTATCCTTGGTAGAAAGAGCATTTTGACATATACTCCAAAGGAAAAACCTAATTTTGGGTACTGTTGGATATCCATGAGTTTATAGAAAATGAACTCGAGGGACCTTGCTATGCTCGTGCAACTAATTCCTTTTTTAAGAGTCATATATATCTTATGTTTTAACAATCGTTTTGCTGAGGTTTACTTCCTAACAAGTGTGAAACATGTTGATTGCATAGGTAGGATAACTATTCAGAGGATGACAACTTGCATAGAGCGAGATCCGGTTGCAGCCTTCCAAGGAATAGAAGGGAAAAAAACAAATTTATTTACTTGTTGATTCGGTTTGATTCTGTTCTAAGACCAGGTGGGCTAGTTCCTGATTCCACAAACCTTGAACCAACCCACTCTGGAACCAATCACTCATAATACTCTAGTCCAAAGAGCATGTGCTACTCGAAAGGAGGAGGAAGCCATGTTAACATCCGGTTTTGCTTTTTCTGTATGTTCTTGTCACGCACAATTTTCACAATGAAATGCTACATCAGTTTATCCTCCGGGGCTTTGCTAGCATGACAATTTTTAGGCCATTATAAGAATAACAGTATGTTGTAAGCTACAAATTTTTGAAAGGGTGAATCCCACAACAATTTATAATTATTTGTTATCTATTTTTTATAGTCTAGGATATATTATTATTCTCATAGTAGATTAAGGATCGTTACCTAATCATATCGCTATCCTCTATAACCTGAGAATCTAGAGGAGCAGTAAGAATTTCCTAGTCAGTCTCTTCATAAAAAAATTCCCGTAGGGTCTGTTCTTTCCATTTAGACGCCTCCTTATCTATCATATGAGCAACCATACTAGGCTCCCCTCAATTAGCAGGTCCCCCAATCAATCTCCTTTTAAGCCATGTGTCCTCTCATATCTTGATGCTCTCTCCATTACCTGCAACCCACATAATCGAGGATTGTGATGCTTCGCACCCCATAAGCAACCTCTGCAACCCCTGGGATGGTCGAGTGCCTTTCCCTGCATGCCAAAAGTCGCGATGAGGATAATATTGATCCTTCATAAGTTGACCTCATAGAGCTATGGCGCTTTTGTATTATCCTCCAAGCTTGCTTCCGTAGCATGGCTTTATTAAAGGTTATCAAATCCCTAAACCTAAACCAGCCATTGTTTTTTTTTTTTTTTGGATTTCAACGCATCGGATTTTCTCCGATAAAACAGAAAATGTCACTATGTTCATTAGTGTAAGAGGATATTAGGTTTATGTTGCTCTTATGTACTGATTCAAGTACTGTGATGAGATATTTAAATAGAAGGTAATCAGTACAAGAGGTCGATTTGCCATCCACTCAAGTCTGAATAAAAATATAATTGAGTACGAGTAATTCAAGTGTTAACCCAAGCTGACGTAGACTTTTGAACAGTTTGTATTTTCAGTCGAAAGAATACGTTTTAAGATAGAAATATAATAATCTCTGAATCTGAGTGATGCAATGATGACTCGATTCAAATACAAAATCTCACCAAACATTTCTTGTGCTCCAAAATCGGGAAAATTATCCAAAAAATAATAACTTTATTGTATGGTGGCCAATTTAATTTTAAACTTTTTAATTTGACCGGTTTGGTTGTAAGCTTTTTGACGATTTGTCAATGTATTCATTCTAGCCAATTTTGGCTAAAAATTGCTAACGTAGATGATTTTTGTAATTTTGTAATTTTCTTAATTTTTATATTTGTTTTCCTTTTCTTTTCTTTTTTTTTCTCCATCTTCCTCCACCGCTCGCCAAGCCTTGTCAACCACAAACCCTCACCTGTGTTCGGCGAACTCTGCCGGCCATTGCCAAGGCCCCGATGAAACAAAACGATAACCTCATAGAAAAAATATTAAGGTATCTCAATGTACACAACTTTTTCATGTTGTCGTATCAAGTTGGACTTACATTCACTCAAAAGTTTAAGCTAATGAGTTATATGTCAACTAAAACATATTAACTCATCCAGACCACATCAGTTTTTCAATACGGAACATATTTAACACAACTCACACACACATCCTAACATCAAGTTGACGGGAACTCATACAAATATGAAGCTACATAGCGCGATTGTATCCGTAGGGTGAAAGGGGAAATGGGTCTAGTCATGTACAGAATGAAAACAGCTACGTGATCGCATGAATTCAGCGGAATCTTGGGTGGTGTGGCACACCGAATTGATCAAAACCTCCTCTCTCTCTCCAGACGTCCTTTCCTCGCGTACGATCCAAGAGGAACAAAAGAAGGCGGGGTGGCGTCTGTGTCGGTGTCCATGTTGGGAGGAATTTAAGAAAACGCGTTTCGACAGCCGCGCGGGTCGCGCATGACCTGACCCCACCGACCTTCGCCTCATTTTATGAAACATGCAAGCTGACCAATTCCTTTGCGCGTGTGACACGAACTATTGAAACCTGTAAGGAAAACCAGAAATAAATGGAAATTTTCGATGCGGAAAATAAATTTATTTGCGAGCATGAGTTTTACTTTCGATTTTTAGATTTTGAAATATGTGAGATTTTAGTGAAATCACCGTCAACTGTTGGATGAATGCATGGTTTAATACTTAATTATTCTAATACTCCCCTTTACATTTACTCCGATTTTTTTGCCTAGTACTAAGACGTGAACATATTTAATTAGGAAAGCAAATGGAGTCTAGAAAGATTTGAACTCAGAATCTTCAGCTCTTATATCATGTGAGATTTTAATAGGACCACTGCCAGCTATTCTAAAAGGTTAAACTGTTAGATGAAGGCGTGATTTAATATGTAATTATTCAAACAAAATATATTCTTTTCTAGTGTTCTCAAATCTTTGGAAGCTTATAAAAAAATCACATGAGTCATCATGAATTTGTGTATCATTAAATTTTTTAAAGTTACAATAATTTTTTCTATATTTTGTTGGGAAATTTAAGGGGGGCTTATTTAGTTTTTTTTCTCTTTTTTTTATTCTTGTTTTGTGGTCGCTCCTGGTCAAGATCCACTTGCCACCTAACCAAATAGCGCGGAGAGAGAGAGAGAGAGAGAGAGAGAGAGAGAGAGAGAGAGAGAGAGAGAGAGAGAGAGAGAGAGAGAGAGTCCTTGCCATAGGGTAAATGGCATTGAGGTCCTTTTTTGTTCTTGTTTTTTTAATTCATTTTTGGTTCGTCTCTCTTTTTCTAGCCCCACTTGTGTTTTTTGCTCAAATTCCAATGCACATATTAAGGTTGCGCAACGGGTCCGATTCAACCTAGTAACCGGACTAAATTGACCTGGACCGATCGGTGCAAGTCCGCTTCTAAGGAGAACCAGTATATTACCTAGCTCCACGAACTTAGAACCGGCATAGGATCACTTCCATTTCCAGTTTCGAGGCCACAACCATTGGTTCTATTGGGGAACCATCTCAAACTGGTTGAACTCCATTCTCGGGTTAAATCATTTCTGATTCAGTTCAACGCGTCTTTAAAAAGATAAAATAATACTCTTGCACATATCGAGAATAGAATTATGGTCTTTAGCACGAACAAACAGCAACATAACCACTCGATAATAAAACGTAAATCAATTCTGCTTTCACAACAGTTCCATCATAGTCAGCGAAGGTGATTTTGACAAAACTGGAACGAGCTCAATTATGAGTCCCTGTTCCATGTTTTCTCGTGATCAAGAGATGATCACCATGACAATGCGAAAAGGAAAAAGCCAAAGACAAAAGAAAAGCGAGAGAGAGAGAAGCCTTTTGTTTTCGACTGGGTTGCCCCACTATCTGTGGTGGATATGTGAACACTGTTAGTTTCTCCAACACGACAAGTTCCATCGCCATTTTCAAGTCCGACACAAGTCAAAGTTTTGAAGATTCTAACTCCACTACTTACGAAAGGCTAAAACCTCTTTTACATGAATCGTCGACGTTTCGCTTTTTTGCTCTTTATGTTCGTAATTATGTCCACCATCTCTTGCTAATATCTTACAAGAAGAGACATGTTGCTGATAGATTGTCTTTTCCCCCTTTTTGACTCGGCCCACCTAGATTGAAAAATATCCCAAATTCATAGAGTACCCGCCAATGACTTTGTCAATCAAAGAAGATGCAGGATATTTTGGAGAGATGATATCTCGAGCATTGATAGATGTATGCACCATCATAGAGCTCATTATCACAAGCAAAGTCCTAGTTTGGTAGGCATCTGGGTATACTGTAATTTCATGGGAAAATTCATAAGGTCATATGAGTTTTCATCACGAAATTACTTTGCATCCTCTGTTTCAAGAAATATGTATTTGTGTTCTTACTTTTGAACGAAGCACCAAATTTCATTTGACAATCACCAATCACCAATCATAGAGTGACGGTGAGTCTCGAGGAGATTAATGCTTCGTAAATGACTAAGCGATTAGGGCCCGTGGTCGGTTTTGGAATATTGGGATTTTTCTCAGGAGGCAAATCATGGGATTTTGCTCTATTGAGAATTTGTCTTAAATTTGAGCCCGAAAAAGAAACTTTACTATTTTAAGTAGGTTTCCTATTTGAGTGGTTTCCTAATTGTAGTAGGATTCCTAAAAGAGATTTGCTATTTTGGGTCTAACTCTTGTTTGTATATAAGAAATGTCTTGTTGTAAAGAGCATTTAAGAGGCAACTTCTTCATGAATTATACCTAAGACGATAAGAGAGTGTTGAAACCAATAAATCTTGTGGTGAGATTGGTGAATTCCTTTGTGAAATTGGGAGAATATTTAGTAATAAATTATGAAGGCTAAACACTATGTTAATTGTTGGGTGTACTTGGGTGCTGGGAAACACTAAGAGGGTTTAAGTGACTTGAGTACTGTCCTAATCTCTATTATATTTCTTAATCTATAGTGAAAATCTGCACTGCTCTCCCACGGACATAGGTTACATCGATCAAAACACGTAAATCTAGTATTCAATTTATTTCTTTATTCTGTTTATTTTATTGTTCAATCAATAGTTTTCCTCAGCAATTAGTATCAGAGTTAAGCTCGGTTGAGTTGAAGCAAATTGATAGCGATGAAAGAAGGAAAAGTAAAATTGACGGATTTGATAGGAAGGATCGTGATTTCTGGAAGATGTTGATTGAGGTTTATCTGTACCAGAGAAATTTGCACTTACCCCTTTAGGAAGAAACTAGAGTCAATGAATGGGAATTGCTAGATAAACAAGAGCTGGGTGTTATTAGGCTGACATTGTCTTGTAACATTGCGTTTAATATTGTGAAAAAGAAAATGTATGACTAATGAATGCCATGCCATGTTAAACATATATGAAAAGCCTCCTACGATCAACAAGGTATACTTGATGCGGTGTCTATTTCACTTAAATATAGGCAAATGTGCGTCGGTTGAGCATATCAATGAATTCAATGTGGTCATTAGGTATTTGAGTTTGTCGCGACCTAAAAAATTTCCTTCTCTCAGGCTAATGGATTATTAGGACTAAACCTAACTCGAGCCCTCCCAAGCCCTACCAATTTGCAACTTAGGGTTTAGGTTTTTAACATGCAAATATTTTCATGCTTGGAGTCGCCACTAATCTATTTGTAGTAGGTCGATTAGAAACCTAAATAAAACATAGGGAGGTATGTTTTATTCCTACGAACCAGAGATTCTAAGCCCGGGGACTTGATTACGCTAGATCTAGTCTAACGCCCTTTCGGTACCTTTTCTTTTCAAAAATATTTTGGCAAGCAATCTGGATCCATTTTAACTTAGTCATTAACATGTGAAGTGTTCATGCGGGTGCGCAAACCACCAATTTAACACCCAAGAAAGCATTGAATAAATTGCAAGTTTGGAAGAATTACTTACCTCGAAGCAACGTAAGCATCTGCATTGTTAGTTAGAAAATCATATCAACAACCTAATATGATTTCTAATTAACAAGGAATTCACTCAATTTTTGGGTTTTCGTTTATTTAAATGAAACCTAGTCTATATGTAATGACGTGCAAAAAATGACATGCAAGTAATGCAATCCTAGCATGCAAACTATATGTCATGCGACGACGTGACCTAATTCTAATGACGGGCAAATGATTTACTTTTGGTATTTTCTGATGAAATTCGGAATAAAAATATGCCTAAATTAACATGCAACCTATGATAACTTAACATATCCTAACATGAATTATTTTTGGGATTTTTGTTAAAATTCGAAATAATAAATTACTTAAATTAAGAGTGCAATCTATCCTAACAATTCATAAAACAATTCATTCTTTTTTTGGGATTTTCATGAAAATTCGGAATAAAAAAATAACCTAAATAATCTATTAAGATTAGAATATTACTTAATTTAAACTAGGAAATAGATTATCTCAAGTCCTAATTTAAATTAAATAATTACTCTATCGTCTAGATATATTTAGGATTCCTAAACATGCAAAACTCAAATTCAAATCCTAACTGATATTTTTTGAATTTTCTTTTTTGTTTGAAAAGGAAAAGCAATTTAAACAGAGATAGCATCCACATTTAAAACGGCAACGCAATCCGCAAAATTCGTTTCAAACTCGGATTAGGCACAAGAATCGAACTATCGGTCATATCTATAGGGTTATAGATATTGACGGAAAATCGATCATTCAAATTTGGAAAGCAGATAAAATTCATTATCGTACCCAAGTGATTATGGGTAGGATAATGATTTTCCGTATCACCACGTATCATACCTTAGGGATAAGGTCGGATAGTTGTCCAGATACGTTGCTGAATTAGGAAAATTTCCTAATTTTAAATATTTTCAAATATTGCGAACAAAGGCAAATATTATCCGAGAATCATCTAGCAATCCACACAATATTCACAGAATATTCAAACATCCAAAAATTAAGAAACGAAATATTCTGAAAATATTGGATAACATCCTTACCTAATTTCTAAATATTTCCAAATTTGAACTCGAGGATCGGGATTGCGGATCGGGATGAGCGGGAACGGCGGACCGGCGATGGCGCGACCTCGAGGACGGCGGCGGCGCGACCTCGAGGACGGCGGCGGCGCTGGTGGTGCTTGTGCCGACGTGGCTCCGAGGCAGCAGCACCGGCGTGGCAGTGGCGGCGGTACAGCAGAGGCGCCGGCGTGCGACGGGAGAGGCGGCAGCACGCGGCAGCAGGAAGCAGCAGCAGCGACGTCGCACGGCAGCAGCGGCGTCGGCGAGAGGAGGCAGCGGCAGGCGCGGCGGCGGCAGTAGCGTCGGCGTGAGGCACGGCGTCGGTGGGAGAGGCGGCAGCACGCGACAGCAGGAAGCAGCAGCAGCGTCGTCGCACGGCAGCAGCGGCGTCGGCGGGAGGAGGCAGCGGCAGGCGCGGCGGCGGCAGCAGCGGCGGCGTGAGGCGGCAGCGGTGGGAGAGGCGGCAGCACGCGGCAGCAGGAAGCAGCAGCAGCGTCGTCGCACGGTGGCAGCGGCGTCGGCGGGAGGAGGCAACGGCAGGCGCGACGGCGGCAGCAGCGGCGGCGTGAGGCGGCAGCGGCAGGCGCGGCGGCGGCAGCAGCGTCGGCGTGAGGCGCGGCGTCGGCGGGAGAGGCGGCAGCACGGCAGGGAGCAGCGGCAGCAGGTGCGGCGGCGGCGGGAGTCGGTCTCCCTCTCTCCCTCTCTTACTCTTTCTCTCGCTCACGTGTGTCTCTAAAAATTCTGATCTGAAAATTGTGTGTCCCCTCAAAATCCTGACCTAATAATGTATATATAGTATTAATCTAGGTCAATTAGATGGGCTTTCTAGTCCTAATGGGCTTAGGTTTGGGCTTTAATTTAAATGAGCTGAATTAATTAATGATAATGGGCTGAATTAAGTTCAAATTAAAACGACCGAGCCCGTTTGACTTGTAATTCCCGGCCCTTGCATTTCACGCGAGTCGAGTCCCATTCAATGAAATTTAAGCTCGTTCGTCACCGCCAGTTCGATGCAAAATGCAATTAATCTAAAATGAATTTAAACTATATGTTATGCAATTTAAGTATTTTTTGTTTAGGGGTTTAAAAATTTTAATCCCTAATTTTCTATGCAAATTATACTAAATGGTCGCTAAAATTTAGGTGTCAACAGCTGCCCCTCTTTGAAGGTGAGCTCGTAGAGGTTGCATTCAAAGACTAAATGATACCTAAATTTCAACCATGCAAATGCAATGAATGTTGTTTTTGTCGGGATTATGAATTCCATTTTACAATGCATTAAGAAATGATGCATGCTGACATGAGTAGAAAACATACCTGGAATTACTTACCTGACAGGAGCGAGATAATGCAATTCGAGGCACAACTTCAACTTGTATGTTGTTTTTGGCAAATGTATGGGCTCAGTCCCCATCGGTATTGCCTGATATACGTTGATGAACTTCGGTGATCTGCAGTCAAGTCAAAACACACGAAGAAAGCTCGACGTATCCAATTATCATCTGGATTCGTGAGAATAGTTCGGGTCTTTACGAACTACCTATACATCTCCATAGGTGTTTGCAAAGATTTGATCGCTTCACTTATACCTGCTCA
The DNA here is from genome assembly GCA_031216405.1 of Syzygium malaccense. Lineage (NCBI taxonomy): Eukaryota > Viridiplantae > Streptophyta > Magnoliopsida > Myrtales > Myrtaceae > Syzygium > Syzygium malaccense. Next base: position 18,334,177 of record CM062260.1, on the reverse strand, counting down.
TAAGTGAATTGCGGGGGAAACTTTTGAAATCAAGAGGATATTCTGACCTTTACATATACCTGCTCATATGCAAAGATTTGGCCGCTTCACCTATACCTGCTCATAGACGAGTAGCGGGGGAACACCTGGGGTTGAGAGAATATTCCGACCTTTACATATACCTACTCATATGCAAAGATTTGGCCGCTTCACCTATACCTGCTCATAGACGAGTAGCGGGGGAACATCCGAGATAATGAGAGTATTCCGACCTTTACATATACCTGCTCATATGCAAAGATTTAGCCGCTTCACCTATATCTGCTCATAGGTGAGTAGCGGGGGAATACCTGAGATTTGGGAAGAATATTCCGACCTTTACATATACCTGCTCATATGTAAAGATTTGGCCGCTTCACCTATACCTGCTCATAGGTGAGTAGCGGGGGAATACCTGATATTTGGGAAGAATATTCCGACCTTTACATATACCTGCTCATATGTAAAGATTTGGCCGCCATGCCTATACCTGCTCATAGTCATGTAACGGGGGAATCTTCTCGAGATTGTATGAAAATCTGTGATTTGATGAACAAAAGGGGCTAGCCCAAGTGTTCAAGAGTTCCTTGACAAAGTACCTGGATATCATCAGAAGTACCTGAAAAGGTTTGATCAATAGACACCTGAACACAATCAAAGGCATCTAGAGATCGCAAAAAATGATCAAATGTGGGACCTGACAATTGCTTGAACAGGTCAGGGATACCTAGATAGTCATAGACATCCTAGGGATAAAGATATACTTACCTGGTGACATCTCCAACTCTGAAGGTGTGTCTCCTGTTAGACACGATTTTAAGTAACATGTAATATGCATTCGCATACTGTCGAGAACACATACATGCACTATGATTTCAACGGATTTTCATGCACGATGGTTTCGTCAAATCATCATTACAAACTTCGCTGGGGAAAAATCATGACAAGACAATCCGAACTCACAAGCGGATATCTTGAAAATGTCGAATGAGGGACTTCCGGTCCAAAAGGGCTTTCTCTCATTCTCATCGAAAAGGCTGATTTATGGAAAATCGCTCTATCTCACCATCATCATGTAGACAAGGGTCTGAGTATTCTCGCAAGCAGTATGACTTTACCAATCTGAGAGGTCTTTGTTAGGACCGTAACATAGGGCTTGGTCAATGGCTTAGCAAAAGAGACTCTTCGAGTCAAGGCTATTGAAAGAAAATACTCTGCAATTGTCTCCGGGTTTACAAGTCAAGAACCTGCAAAAATGAGATAGAAATGGACTTGCTTGCACTTCTTCGAGCTAAGCTTATAAACATCAGAAACTCTACGTTAGTTCAAGTGCCCTAATCTGAAGAGACTTTGCAAGGGACGTAACGCAGGCTAGGCTCATGGGTTGAGAAATGAATGGATCATAAGGCTCAAAATGTGTATAATTGGGGTGAGAGTTGGTGATCATCTCGGCATTATCACCGGTGCTTTTTTCCGTCAGGGATTGTCTTCTCGGTAGATGTTCCATCGACTTCGAGAATTCATCACTTGATTCCTTTGAGGCTCTGGATATTTTTGTGACTTTGACACATCTCAGCATTTTCTAATCCAAAGTCGTCACTTTTTCTCCATTTTTTTTTCTTTTTTTTTTTTGACACACACTGTCTACAATGCATACATTGGACAGTCACACTTTGGCTTGTTTTGACCGAATGACTAACATTTGGACTCTCAAGGTCTTCGTCTTTTATCGGCGCTCCGGATATGCTGCCTGAACAATGATGACTTTTGCCTTGCCCCAGTGTGGGGGATGATCACCAACTGGGTTTAAGAAATGAATTTGCAGGCTCAATTGGGCTTAGCAAAGGATAAAATGTGTATAGGATAGAGAAAGAAATGCTCTTCGTCATCCTAAAGCACTTGAACTTCACGTGAATTCATCTGAAAAAGCAACACTCGAAGATTGATGCAAGTGAGAGCATGAAAATTTCTACTCATTTTTCACCTTATGACGCTGACTTACCTCCAGTTTGCCCCGATGTGGGGTGGTTCTTGACAGGGGTAATTTGAATGAATTTCTCCAAGTGTTTAGGCTCAAAGTGGCGAAACAATGGATAACCTGTAGTGTTTGGGATAGAGAAATGAACTGCCTCTCATCATTTCAGTTGTCGTACCTTTTGCGAGATAACCCTTTACCTTACATACATGGAATTTTTCCACTCAACTCATTGGGAATTAGTGTATGGGACTGTGTATAGGATATGGCTTGCCTTTCATCATCCCGATGTACCTCATTCAACACATTCAATTCATTCCACGTGAGTTATCATATTGTCTAAATAGATTCCCTTTTTGAAATCGATGATACAGGTTGACAAATAACCATGCAGAAATTAAAGCAAATGCAAACATCTTAACTTGAAATTGATTGAAACCATTTATTCATAAATGAGATGTTTGCAATTCAGAATATAAAACTGAACACTTGAAAACTTTCGCCGCAAAAATGTTAGATCTTATCAGGGATAATATATCTTCACAGCATCAGAATTAACAGGAGTGGAAAACTCACGACCATCCATTTCTGCGAGAATCAGGGCACCTCCGGGAAGCACCTTTTTAACCACATACGGACCAATGTAGTTTGGGGCAAATTTTCCTCCAGGAACAGGAAAGACTGGCAGTACCTTCCTTAGGACTAGATCATTTACCTCGAAGTGTCTTGGACGCACCTTTTGATTGAAGGATCTAGCTATCCTCTGCTGATAGGTTTGACCGTGGCAAATGGCTTTCAATCGCTTCTCATCAATTAGGTTTAACTGCTCATGCCTTTGTCGCATCCATTCTGCCTCGGACAACTCCACTTGAGATAATACTCGCAAGGAAGGGATCTCTACTTCGACGGGTAGAACTGCTTCCATGCCATACACCAAGGAAAAAGGGGTTGCTCCGACAGAGGTTTGGATCGAAGTTCGATACGCCATTAGTGCAAATGGCAACCTTTCATGCCAGTCACGATAGTTTTCAGCCGTTTTGGCCAAGATCTTCTTGATGTTCTTTTTAGCGGCTTCAACTGCTCCATTCATCTGTGGACGATAAGGAGATGAATTCAGGTGCCGGATTTTGAACTCGTTGAACAACTGATCAATGAACTTGTTGTTCAAATTTGTCCCATTGTCAGTGACGATAGCCTCAGGGACACCATAACGAGCAATTATGTCTCGCCTGATGAATTTTACAACATTCTTTGCGGTGACGTTTGCATAAGATGACGCCTCAATCCACTTAGAGAAATAGTCAATCGCGACTAGGATAAATCGGTGTCCATTTGATGCCTTGGGATTAATCGGGCCAATCACATCGATGCCCCACATTGAAAAGGGCCATGGCTCAGACTGCTGATGTAATTCCGTCGGGGGAACATTTATTTTATCCCCATGAATTTGACAACGATGACATCTTCGAACATGTTGGATGCAGTCACCCTCAAGACTGAGCCAATAATAACCCAACCTCATAATCTTCTTAGCTAACATGTGGCCATTCATGTGTGGACCACATATCCCCTCGTGTACTTCTTGCATGATTCTGGTAGCTTCAGCCGCATCCACACATCTCAATAGGATTGAATCATATGATCTTTTGTACAGCTTCTCACCACTAACAAAGAATTTTGAAGCCATTTTCATTATGTACTTCCTGTCAGCCGGGGTACTTTCCTCAGGAAATTATTGTTTCTGGATGTAACTCATGATATCATAATACCATGGCTTTTCATCAGGTTCTCCAGTCACAACCAAAGTCTGGTGATGCAGTGTATATTGTCGCAGCCTATGGAGCACCCATACTAGCGCAGCGCAAGTCTTCTCGGCTTCAGAATAATTCAACTCCGAGACAGTGAACTTCTTGCTTAGGCAATAAATGGCTCGCTCTTTCCCATCTTCAAGACTTTTCTGGGCTAGCATCGCACCTAAAGACTCACTATGAATCGTGAGGTAAAGGATCAAAGGCTGGCCCGGCATTGGTGGGACTAGCACTGGTGGTTTCATCAGGTATTGCTTTAGTTCGTTAAACGCTTCCCGACAATCATCGTCCCATTTCACTTGAGCATTCTTCCTTAGAAGTTTGAAGAATGGCTTAGCAGTTGCTGAGAGCTGAGAAATAAAACGGGCTATGTAGTTCAATCTACCTAGGAGGCTCCGCACTTCTTTTACGGTCGACGGGGGTTGCAACTCACATATAGCCTTCACCTTGGAGGGGTCAATTTCAATGCCTTTACTGCTTACTATAAACCCAAGTAATTTACCCGAGGTTGCTCCGAATACGCACTTTGCTGGATTGAGACGGAGCTTAAACTCACGGAGCCTCTTGAATAATTTCTTCAAAGTATCGACGTGACTCTTTTCAGGTCGAGACTTAGCGATCATGTCATCGACATAAACCTCAATCTCCTTATGCATCATATCATGGAAGAGCGTCACCATTGCCCGTTGGTATGTTGCCCCGGCATTTTTAAGGCCGAAAGGCATGACCTTATAGTGGAATGTCCCCCAAGGAGTGATGAACGCCGTTTTCTCCTTATCATCGTCCTTCATTTTTATCTGATTATAACCCGAGAAACCATCCATGAAGGAAAACAGCTCGAACCCTGCAGTACTGTCCACCAAAACGTCTATATGTGGCAATGGGAAATCGTCTTTAGGACTGGCCTTGTTTAGATCGCGATAGTCGATGCAAACCCGAACTCGACCATCCTTCTTCATGACTGGCACAATATTAGCCACCCAGCTGGGGTATTGGGTGACTTCGATGAATCCCACTTTCAAGAGCTTCATGACCTCCTCCTCTATTTTCTTGGAAAGTTCAGGCTTGGTCCTTCGCAACTTCTGTTTCTTGGGCGGCATGTCTGGATTAGTGGGTAGACTATGCTCCACGATAGAAGGGTCTAGACCCAGCATATCGACATACGACCAGGCAAAGATATCCCGGTAATCCTTCAGCAGTTGGACCAGGCGTTTAGCTTCACCTTCGGGAAGGGTTGCCCCTATCTTCACCTCTTTGGGTTCTCCGGAATCACTCAAGTTGACAGTGATAGTTTGGTCTACCGTTAGGACTTTAGGTCTTTCATGATGCTCTAGATCACGCTGGAGGTCCGAGGAATCTTCGAGTTCATTGGTGTCATCGAGATCAGGTTCGGTGGCACATAATTCATCAGATTGGACCGTCCTCATACCCTTACGTGTCATAAAATTGCCCCTGAAACATAAAGTAGGAGGTTCAGTAGGACAAACAGGGCTAAGCATTGCATTTTTTATTGATTGATGATTTTTGATTTGTGACCCTTTTTTTGAAATTCTTTTCCAAAAGGTTTTAACACGAGGAAGCATGAAGAAGCCCAGGCCTCAGAATTCTCCTTGGACTATATTTTTTCTTTTATCGGTTGGATATCATCACCGGGCTGGTTTGATGTACCTCAACATGCCCTCAAAACGAAAATAACTTGTAATTTCATTGATTATCACCAAATGACTTACATTTATTGGAATGGAAATTGCAACAATCAAATCCTAGAAATGAAAAGTACTAAAAAGCAGCTCCCGAGACGGGGCAAGTCCTAAAAAGCAGTAAAAATTCCCGCGTAGGGGAGTGTGCGAAAAATGTAAATGTGTTACTCTTGCGGGCCAGTGCCCATTTCCTCCAACGGTCCTTCCTCGATAGCTCAAATGAAGAAATCATCAAACAGGGCAGTGATTCCCTCCATTGCATCATCGGGATCTTCTGTCACTAGAGGTGCTGGATCATCCATACCCCCCCATCCATCCGGGACAATGTCACGGGGGTCAACATAGAAGCTCGGGGGTGCTGAGTATTTCACATAATAATCGAACTTGCCGCTCGGCTGCCCCAAAGCGTCGATCACCTCCTTCTCTTCATGCATCATTCTTGCGGGGCCCGGGAATGTGGTGCGGATATGTGGAAGCAACCTACCACGTCCACGTTCTTTACCATTCGGCTCTTCTTCGGATCGCGATCTGTCCTGTCCATTTCCTCGACCTCGACCTCGACCATGTCCACGTCCACGTCCACGTGCCCCATTATTTGACTCACTTGACCCCAGGTATCCCAACCCAGTAATGCGGGGCCTCTGAGAAACTTCCAACGGTTGGCGGATACCTTGACCGTTTCTACCAAGGCCTTCACCCGGAGTAAAGCCATGAGAGACCATTACCTTTCCAACCATAACTGCAGCATTTGATACCTCAGGAATAGGCAGTGATGATCCTCTAGATGCATGTATGGTTGATACGAGCTCGAGCGACTGATAGCTCGATTCTATTTTGCAATTCGGCTCAACATAGGGGATAGCCGTTGCGTGGTAAATTGGGTGCTCTTCTTCACCGTGGACCGTGACTAACTTTCTCTCCACGATGAACTTCACCATCTGATGTAGACTGGATGGCACAGCTCCGGCTGTATGAATCCATGGACGACCCAACAGAAAATTGAATGCAGTGGGAATGTCCATAACTTGAAATAGGACATTGAACATCGTTGGTCCTATCTGTATGTCAAGGTGGATTTCTCCCATTACTTCTTTCTTCGTTCCGTCAAAAGCTCGTACGGAGGTTTTTGCAGAATTTATCCTAGAAGGATCTATCTTGAGCCGGTGTAAAGTTGCCAGAGGACAGATGTTCAAGGCTGATCCATTATCAATGAGTACCCGGGCTACATGTGAGGCCTTGTATTTGACAGAAATGTAGAGTGCCTTGGTATGCCCCCTCCCTTCCAGAGGGAACTCTTCATCTGAAAAGGCTATGAGGTCCTTGAGGAGTATAGAACCCACAAATTCCTCTAATTTGTCATGATCGATCGTTTCTGGCACGTGGACTTCACTTAACACCTTCATTAAGGCCTTCTGATGCTTGACAGACGTCTGGAGCAGCTCAAGCAGAGAGATTTGCGCGGGCAGCTTGCGCAATTGTTCAACTATGTTGTATTCGCTAGCCTTAATCACGGCTAGAAACTCCTTGGCTTCTTCATCAGTAACAGGTTTTGCAGGTTGGGCATTAGCTTGGCCGTAGGAACGCCCAGATCTGGTAACTAAGTCGACATCGAGACTGTAGGACCAAGGAACTGCCCTATTATCACTGTACTCATACGGTTGAGGTATCTCGATCACTATCCCTTCATCAGTTGTAGGCGTGCTTACAATGATCTCCTCATTATCGGACGCGTCTTCAAGCGGAGGCATGTCTTCAAGCAGAGGGTCGCTCTCGTCGCTCCCGGTGTTCAACGAAGCAAACTCCTCCTCCCAATTAATAACCACTTCAGAGATAGTGGAAATGATGCCAGTGTGGTCAGCATAAATGACCATCCCAGCTTCTACCATTCTTGAGATTCTTTCTCTCATGATGGCAAGGGGAAGGTCTTCATTACTCGGGTAACAACCGGCTTTCACTAACTTACCGTAGATGTCAGTAGTATACACCTTAACATTCTTGATTCGACCAGCGTCGAAGCTAAATATGACATTCACATTGCCTGCGTGATCAGGGAGTGGGTTGCTCTGAACATTTGGCTTAGCAGGTTGAAATGAGAAAGCCTTCGTATCTAGGAGGTTCTGGATTCGGTGCTTGAGGACATAGCAATCATCGGTTGAGTGTCCCAACTCACCCATGTGATAATCACATTTCTTTGACGGGTCGAAGTTATAGAACTGCTCGGGATTGGGTCGCTTTGGCTCAGTAGTAAGCAAGCCTTTCTTCTGGAGCACTGTCAATACTTGAGACAACGATCCGGGGAGGGGGGTGAATTGCCTCCTGTTGGTCCTCCTCTGAAAAGGTTGACGACCCGAGTTTTGTTGCTGAGCTTCTGCTACTTGGATTGCTGGGGCGGAGTTAGCATTCCGCCGGCTCGGTTGGTTATAAGCCACGTTCACTTCAGCTGCCGGTTCTTTCTCTTTTCTCGCACCAAATCTCCTGGTCGAGGGGGATGGCTCGACAAACCATCCATCCTTCAGCCCTATCTCAATTTGTTCGCCTATGGGGATGAGTTGGTTGAAGTTGTCAGTCGGAATGGCAACCATCCGATTACGGTATTCGAACGGGAGAGTTTTCACGAACATCCTCTTTAACTCACTGTCTATGGGTTCTGGGACAACCTGAGCAGCTAAATTCCTCCATCTGATAGTATAGTCTTTGAAGGACTCAGTCTTTTTCATCTGAGCACGTTCGAGATCATCACGGGTAGGAATGATGTCCGTTATGAATCTGTACTGCTTCAAGAATGCTTCACTGGCTTCTTTCCAAGTTTTGAGGCCATTTATCTTCTTCATGAGATACCAGTTCAAAGCAGGACCCGTCAAACTTGCTTGAAAGGCATGGATCATCAGGAGTTCGTTATCAACGTATGAAGTCATCTGTACATGATAGAGCTGTAGGTGGGCTTTTGGACATGTGGTGCCATTGTACTTGTCGAAGTCTGGCATTTTGAACTTCTTTGGGATTTTGATCTGTGAGTACAGGGACAGATCGATCGAAGGTGAATCCTGCGAACCTTCCAGTTGTTTCACTCTTTCTTCAAGTTTATTGACCCGTTCATCAGGTTTGTCTTCGTTGACGATAATCTGGACGGGGTCATCTTCTAAATCAGGAATATCGTCATCTCCGTCAATATCGACACTTTTTCTAATTTTCTGCTTTGGGACTGATGCTTCGAGGGATGCCGAAACAGGAACCAACCGGAGAGCTTTAATCTCAGCGGACATTTGTTGCATCGCGATGACAAGTTGCTTGATCTGGTCTTCCACACCAACAACACGCTCTTGCAAGTCGGTTTGATCGGCCATTCTGGCTCTCGACCGTGTACGAATGGGCGATCGTGATCGGTCCGTAGCTACCTAATTTCGAAACGAAACAGGCATACATGAGTGTTAAGCAAAATCATACGCCAATCCATGACATTGGTCTAACCGCTTTGAATTGAAAGGACCCCTTTATTGAAATGGCGAAAATTTTTACACCAATTAATGACTTGAAATTGCACTGAATATAAAGACAAATGACTCAATTCCTAGACAAATTTTAAAAACTGAAACTGAAATGAGAAAAGAACTTTGAGCTTTTTATTTAGCTTGATCTATAGACATATGGGAGGCGACTTCCTTCTTCAATTGCTCATAAGCTCGAGCTATCTTGGATGCCTTTTCTTCAGCTTCTTCGACCTTCCTTTTGAGGCGATTGTTCTCTGAGCGGTTGGCGGACTTGAGAGGCACCTTGGGTATCTTTGGGAGCAAATCCTGCGGGATTCTGTGCCGTCGAATGTACTGGGTCGTCGCGAAATAGGACTTCTGCTCTCCCTTTAGTTCTCCTTCGGGCCGAGCTATCTTTAACACACGGCACTTCCTCCACATCTTATTGAGCTGAGCTACGGTCTCTTCGTGGTCTTTATCATCATCGGCGAAGTCGACTTGGAGGAGTTCTGGTTGTAACGCTAGAGGGAGCCCTTGGAGAATCTGATACTGACGAGACACTCTGGCGGGGTAGTATTCAATTGCACCGATGAAACCCAATAGTGGAACTGGTCCAATACCATTACATGTAAGCCGAGCTTCCTCGACTTTGAACCAGTTAGCATGCCATTGGAAACCTTGGGGTCTAGCGTTTTTCATGAAAATGATCCATTCAGAGTAATGATAATCGGGTGCACCCCCTTGTTTTTCTTTATACCTCAAGACGGGATGGCTAGAATCACTAAGCTCGGATATTGTGAGTAAATCGCCACACCCTTTTATGTGAGACAAAAACCAAATTTGCAAAAGTTCGAGGGGGGCATGAAAAGTTTTGTCAACATGTTGCTTAAATTTAGTGAGGAAAATGAAAGTCTCGGCTAAAATGGTGTTGATAAAATTCTTTTCAAGATAGACTTGTTGGACCAACCATGCGATTGACGGATTACATGCATTCTTACAGTAAGGAAAAATCACGAACCCGAAAAATGCTAGCAAAAAGATTCTGCCTTTTTGAAAAGATGTGGCTTTTTCAAAACACTGACTCAGGAATGAAAAAGGACATGTGCCGCGATTTGCTTTTAAAACTTTTCCCAATTCATCTTTTCCGACATTCAAAAATTCAGCCAACATTAAAGTGGAATCAATTCCCAAAGGTGGTGTGACTAACTCCGACTCCAATGGTTTTCCAATGAGCATGCTATATTCTTCCAATGTCGGGGTGAGCTCGTGCTTACCGAATATAAAGGTAGAGGTTTCGGGACACCAGAAGTGCGCTAATGCTCGAACGAGGCCGGTACGGACTTTGACCTCCAGTAGGGGGAGCAGCCTCCCGATGTGGCCCTCAACTAGCTTGCGGTTGGTCGGACTGAGTAGATTCCACCAGGCACGGAGCTCGTCCTTAGGAGCATCAAGAATCCGGATGTCTGCCCCTCCCATAGTGTATAGACCAAGACTCACGACCGACCTAATGTCATGGACCGACCAAAGAAAAAGACGAAACATAAATAAATTGCGAGATAAAGGTTTAGAAATCTTACTTCACCCGGTAGAATGATGGCAATCACATAGACATGCGCATGAAATGTGAGGTTCGATTTCTATCTAGACTCTGGCTTGCAAAATGGAGACATGAGGATTACCGAGCTAAACCAGTCATGGTGGTGGTTAGGCTGGGATTCCCCTGACTCCGGCTTAGTCAAAGAGCCGACCCAGGTTGCAAAGGGTGCAATCGTGGTAGGTATTCAATGACACCATGAAAGAACTTTCGGGACTAAGAAAGGCGACCCATACCACGCGGGTGTGGTCGGGGTGTTCGTTTTCTCAGTACCATCCTAAACCTGTGCCGCCCAGGTCCGGCAGCGGGTAGTGTGTGCGGTGTAGTGTAAATGTAAGACATGCACAACATGTTATATCAAACAGCGCTTCGTGCATAAAATAAACCATTCATTCAAACACCTCCCTGCAAAACAAGGGTTAACAATCACGCCTCCCCTTATACCTCCCATTCTACAAAAACATTTAACACCTAAAATGTTAGGGACGTACCTGGGATCCTTGTTGCCAAGCAAAAATATTTTTTAAAAGAAAAACTGGCCTAAGTCCACTAAGAGTTTTAACTCAATTCCCCAGCGGAGTCGCCAAGCTGTCGCGACCTAAAAATTTCCTTCTCTCAGGCTAATGGATTATTAGGACTAAACCTAACTCGAGCCCTCCCAAGCCCTACCAATTCGTAACTTAGGGTTTAGGTTTTTAACATGCAAATGTTTTCATGCTTGGAGTCGCCACTAATCTATTTGTGGTAGGTCGATTAGAAACCTAAATAAAACATAGGGAGGTATGTTTTATTCCTACGAACCAGAGATTCTAAGCCCGGGGACTTGATTACGCTAGATCTAGTCTAACGCCCTTTCGGTACCTTTTCTTTTCAAAAATATTTTGGCAAGCAATCTGGATCCATTTTAACTTAGTCATTAACATGTGAAGTGTTCATGCGGGTGCGCAAACCACCAATTTAACACCCAAGAAAGCATTGAATAAATTGCAAGTTTGGAAGAATTACTTACCTCGAAGCAACGTAAGCATCTGCATTGTTAGTTAGAAAATCACATCAACAACCTAATATGATTTCTAATTAACAAGGAATTCACTCAATTTTTGGGTTTTCGTTTATTTAAATGAAACCTAGTCTATATGTAATGACGTGCAAAAAATGACATGCAAGTAATGCAATCCTAGCATGCAAACTATATGTCATGCGACGACGTGACCTAATTCTAATGACGGGCAAATGATTTACTTTTGGTATTTTCTGATGAAATTCGGAATAAAATTATGCCTAAATTAACATGCAAACTATGATAACTTAACATATCCTAACATGAATTATTTTTGGGATTTTTGTTAAAATTCGAAATAATAAATTACTTAAATTAAGAGTGCAATCTATCCTAACAATTCATAAAACAATTCATTCTTTTTTTGGGATTTTCATGAAAATTCGGAATAAAAAAATAACCTAAATAATCTATTAAGATTAGAATATTACTTAATTTAAACTAGGAAATAGATTATCTCAAGTCCTAATTTAAATTAAATAATTACTCTATCGTCTAGATATATTTAGGATTCCTAAACATGCAAAACTCAAATTCAAATCCTAACTGATATTTTTTGAATTTTCTTTTTTGTTTGAAAAGGAAAAGCAATTTAAACAGAGATAGCATCCACATTTAAAACGGCAACGCAATCCGCAAAATTCGTTTCAAACTCGGATTAGGCACAAGAATCGAACTATCGGTCATATCTATAGGGTTATAGATATTGACGGAAAATCGATCATTCAAATTTGGAAAGCAGATAAAATTCATTATCGTGCCCAAGTGATTATGGGTAGCATAATGATTTTCCGTATCACAACGTATCATACCTTAGGGATAAGGTCGGATAGTTGTCCAGATACGTTGCTGAATTAGGAAAATTTCCTAATTTTAAATATTTTCAAATATTGCGAACAAAGGCAAACATTATCCGAGAATCATCTAGCAATCCACACAATATTCACAGAATATTCAAACATCCAAAAATTAAGAAACGAAATATTCTGAAAATATTGGATAACATCCTTACCTAATTTCTAAATATTTCCAAATTTGAACTCGAGGATCGGGATTGCGGATCGGGATGAGCGGGAACGGCGGACCGGCGATGGCGCGACCTCGAGGACGGCGGCGGCGCTGGTGGTGCTTGTGCTGACGTGGCTCCGGGGCAGCAGCACCGGCGTGGCAGTGGCGGCGGTACAGCAGAGGCGCCGGCGTGCGACGGGAGAGGCGGCAGCACGCGGCAGCAGGAAGCAGCAGCAGCGACGTCGCACGGCAGCAGCGGCGTCGGCGAGAGGAGGCAGCGGCAGGCGCGGCGGCGGCAGTAGCGTCGGCGTGAGGCACGGCGTCGGTGGGAGAGGCGGCAGCACGCGGCAGCAGGAAGCAGCAGCAGCGTCGTCGCACGGCAGCAGCGGCTTCGGCGGGAAGAGGCAGCGGCAGGCGCGGCAGCGGCAGGCGCGGCGGCGGCAGCAGCGGCGGCGTGAGGCGGCAGCGGTGGGAGAGGCGGCAGCACGCGGCAGCAGGAAGCAGCAGCAGCGTCGTCGCACGGTGGCAGCGGCGTCGGCGGGAGGAGGCAACGGCAGGCGCGGCGGCTGCAGCAGCGGTGGCGTGAGGCGGCAGCGGCAGGCGCGGCGGCGGCAGCAGCGTCGGCGTGAGGTGCGGCGTCGGCGGGAGAGGCGGCAGCACGGCAGGGAGCAGCGGCAGCAGGTGCGGCGGCGGCGGGAGTCGGTCTCCCTCTCTCCCTCTCTTACTCTTTCTCTCGCTCACGTGTGTCTCTAAAAATTCTGATCTGAAAATTGTGTGTCCCCTCAAAATCCTGACCTAATAATGTATATATAGTATTAATCTAGGTCAATTAGATGGGCTTTCTAGTCCTAATTGGCTTAGGTTTGGGCTTTAATTTAAATGAGCTGAATTAATTAATGATAATGGGCTGAATTAAGTTCAAATTAAAACGACCGAGCCCGTTTGACTTGTAATTCCCGGCCCTTGCATTTCACGCGAGTCGAGTCCCATTCAATGAAATTTAAGCTCGTTCGTCACCGCCAGTTCGATGCAAAATGCAATTAATCTAAAATGAATTTAAACTATATGTTATGCAATTTAAGTATTTTTTGTTTAGGGGTTTAAAAATTTTAATCCCTAATTTTCTATGCAAATTATACTAAATGGTCGCTAAAATTTAGGTGTCAACAGAGTTCAATTGAGATTAACTTTGATGATAAGGTACTTGCTTTGATTTTATTATTCTCATCGCCTAATAGTTGGAATAACATTGTTACTGTTGTTAGTAATTCATTTGGATCACATTTGATGAGGTTCGTGATTTGATTTTGAGTGAATACATCAGTACGAAAGAACCTAGTGAACTTGCGCCTACTGATTTAGTAGGTGTAGGTAAAGGAAGAATTAGTATTTGTGTTAGCATGAATAGTGCCAACCTGATGGTAGCATGAAGACTAGTAAAACGATCAAGCATGGGCGGACTAATGTTGGCATGGAGTTTTGCTCAAAGCTAATAAACGATATTTGCACGAAGGAAGGCATTATGAGACATCACATTAGTGCCAATGAATCATAATTAGGTTGATGAGTAGAATATTATTAGAGGCGACCCATTAAATGTTCTGGAGTGTCGGTATGGTTAGGAAATTCCTGACAAATATACTTAGTACAGTAAGTTACCTGGTGAATATATATCCATCAATTGCGATTAGATGTTGGACTCCCAAAGAGGTGTAATAAGGTAACATTACTAATTATTCAGTTTTTAGAATATTTTTTTGTCTATGTTATTCTTGAGTGAATGATGGTAAGCTCGACGCGATGACAAGAAAGTGCATATTCCTAGATTATGCACAAGGTGAGCACGACCATTGGTCGTGGTTCATGGTATTAAATTCACATATTATTAATAGAGAAGTTACATTTGATGAGTCTCTAGTACTTTTTTTAACAGGAGTGATTATGGTAATGTTTGTATGAATTTGGACGGTGTTCCATTGGTAGAGTTACAATAAAAAAAACACATGAGGTAGTGGTTACTAGCACAATAATCGATACAGTTGGTGCTTATAGTGAGGTGGTGCCTATAGAGTCAACGGTTGCTATAGTTGTTGAGTTTGATAAGGTGCGTGTTCAGTCTCCTAACAAATAAGAATGCAACGACAATTTTGATTTATTTGTGGTAAGTGAAGTTGTGTCTGAAAATCCTTATGGAGTAGCTAAAAGTGCAAGCGAAGTTGGAGTTCTAAGAAGATCCATGGTTATAGCAAAATTCAAGTGTGGCTTAGACTTGGAAGATATTTGTGCCGGTTGAGTCCATGAGTGGCCATAGAAGAGTAGTAGCAAAATTTAGATTCCAACGAAGTGATTGTGACTTGGCTCAAATGTCGAGCTCATGCGGAGATTATTAAAAATATATCTTGAGATTCAGTGCAAAAAGGAAACTTCCCTATTTCAAGTAGGTTCCTATTTGAGTGATTTCCTTAGCTGGATTAGGATTTCTAAAAAGGATTTCCTATTTTGGATCCACTTTTTGTTTATATCTAAAAAGTGTATGTTGTGTAGAGCATTCAAGAGGTGACTTTTTCATGAATTATACCTTGAAGCTAGAAGTGTTTGAATGACTCAAGTGTGATTATAATGTCTAGCCAATGTGGAGATTATTAAAAATATGTCTTGAGATTCAGTGCAAAAAGGAAACTTCCCTATTTCAAGTAGGTTTCTATATGAGCGGTTTCGTAGCTGGAGTAGGATTTTTCAAAAGGATGATCCACCTTTTGTTTATATCTAAAAAGTGTATGTTGTGTAAAGCATTCAAGAGGTGACTTTTTCGTGAATTATACCTTGAAGCTAGAAGTGTTTGAACGATTCAAGTGTAATTGTAATTTCCGATGTATAACTTAATTTATAGTGGAATTCTATACTACTTTCCTATGGACATAAGTCTCACTGACCGAACAATGTAATTTGATACCTGATTTATTTTTTATTCTTTATATCTTATTGTTCGATCACTTGCATTTCGCAACATGTTCAAGGACACGAGCAAGGTAAATTTAAAACCAGAGTCCGCACATAGTGATATGCAAAAACTTGAGAGAATTATATGCATTTTTTTCTTAATTATTTCCCGAATCATGTGCTTTTCACTACCCTTGCCACGCAAAAATTTGTGGTGCACCATTAGACACGAGCTTCAGATTTTTGGACAGCCCCATATTACGTGAGGTGAACTTTCAGGCAATGTCTTGAAGGTGGACAATGTCTAGAGTCGTTCAACGGCAAAAACCCTTTTGGCTAAAAGAACATGTACACAGCTCTATGTGTGCAACGACTAATATGCATCTCAGACTTCGTCTTCGGCCTTAAAAGCTCAAGGACATCGTCCGACTTCAAACTATAGCGAATGCGATGGATGTTGCAAAGTTCGCTTAAACAAAAGAAACCCTCGTGCAAGCAACGTAGCGTGCTAACTGGGGTTTGGTCGAAGCCGAGAAAAAGAAAAGTCGTATTGTGGAAACAAAGTACACGCCTCCCAATACCCTCTCTCTCTCTCTCTCATTTTGAATGCTCTCAAAGTCTCAACTTCTTGTTTTGTCCCCTGGACACCAAACCCTAACAGCTGTCATTTTGGTTAGTCTAATCGTTTATCTTTTCACACCACCAAGCCGAAAGCAAATAAAAAGAGACAACGGAAAAAAGTGGAGACTTTGTTTATATCACTTCAGTTGCATCTTCCCCAAAAGTCCGTGCCTATCTAGAGAAACATGAATGGTCATGGTCTGAGACGGCTACAGAGAGAGAGAGAGCATTTGATTTGATTTGATTCTTCTCTGCAAATGCCTGACCATGAGAACCCAAAAGTTTAGTCATAACTTTAATTTGACTAGTATTATTAATTTTTTTTTTTAGTAAAAACTTAATGCTCCCCTCAACTTCTCAATCTTGGAAGTCTACATAAGCCCAGCTAAGATTGAGCTGCACATTACACATACTCAAACATCAAACACCCCCCCCCCCCCCCACCTCTCTCTCTCTTCTCTATCTTCTCTCTCTCAAAAACCAAGAAGAGGGCATGGCAGATATGCTCACTCAAGAACAGATAGTTGAGTTCAAGGAAGCTTTCACTCTATTCGACAAAGATGGCGATGGTCAGTCTCTTTTTCTTACTTTCTTGTCCATTCTTTCATGGAGAAATTCACTTGTTCTCCAAGAACAGCTAGGATTCATTGTCATGCCTTTTTCCTGGCTTGCACTTTGCAGGTTGCATTACTCTCGAAGAACTAGCGACGGTCATACGGTCGTTGGATCAGAACCCAACAGAGAAAGAGCTTCAGGACATGATCAACGAAGTCGATGCGGACGGGAATGGCACGATCGAATTCGCCGAGTTTTTGAATTTGATGGCCAACAAAATGAAGGTAACCAAACTGCTGCCTCTCTTTCATTTTCGGTTCGCTCTGCTTTTCTTTATGCTCAGTTCAAATGACGTTGCATGGTTCGTGACCAGGAAACGGATGCAGAGGAGGAACTGAAAGAGGCTTTCAAAGTGTTTGACAAGGACCAGAATGGATACATATCAGAAAGCGAGGTACGTAGCAATCGATTCATCATCCCTGTATTCGGCTTATGCAATTAATCGAAGAGTGAGCAACATTATACTATGATTATCCGATGTTTGGGCCACTCGACTAGTCTGCGATAGCAAGCAAAGATTAGTTACAGATGCGCGTAAAATGTGAGGGGTTTCATGTTAATTGATTAGTTGCAAGATTTGGCATGCTGCAGTGAGTAGATGCATGAAATTCTATATTCATTGCAGCACGCCAGCAGGGAGAAGCTAGTTAGTCATTGTTTAATACGTCGGCTACGTATTGCGGTGAATACACCTCGATTGCACGGACGTTAACGCATTTGATTACATGACCCTGTGAAGAAATTATAGCGTATTGTTTTCTTTTAAATGCCTTCCGGAAAATAAATTTTAAACAGGGTTCCTCTTTAGCTAGTTTCCATGTTGATAGCAACTTTTGCAATTGGACAATTGTTAAGTAGATAGATACATATTCCCTAAATTCACACGAGTCATTGATTCGATGGGCCTCACATAAGATGATGAACAATACCAAATGGAACGGTTCGTATGAGTTTTGCATAATTGGACGGGTATGAACTTTAGATCTACGGTATATGTGTGCTACCCCACGATGCCCTATGTTTAATCGCCAATCTCTCCATTAATATACTTCTACTTTTCAAAAAGAAAAAAAATGGAAAATTACAAATATCACCCTCTCCATATCGATACTCTCCTCGCGTTTCAAACTTCAATTTCCACCCTCAATTCTTTTGTTGGGTTTCAAGTTGCCCCTCTGAATCACAACATAATTCACCAAGTTGCATTTTATTCACAAATTGCCCCCACCATCTTCAATGTCGGATTTCATTTTTCGGGTATAAATTTGGGGCATGCATGAGGGCAAATAAAGTCGTCGAGGAGATGCAAAATCTAGGTTTCGAGACGTGAGGATGGTACTTTGTAACGAAGAGCAAAGTGGAAAATGGGTTTTGCAATTATCTCAAAAAATATATGAATGGAAGAAGAGGAAGTACAATTGGTCCAAAGTTTGGGAACCTTGCATATGGACATGTTAATGAGGCCAGCTTTCAATTTCTTTTTTGTTGACTTTATGGGGCAGTCCATGCATAAACTATATATAAACCCCACATCAGCCTCCTTCCCTTTGTCCCAGTGCAATGAGCAGACATTGTACGGAAGAAAAATACCCACTAAAGTATTGGCTCTGACTTCGAATTTTCCCCAAACCTTGCTTTCCAACTTCAGTTGACATTTCGAATTTAGATCAATATCTTTCATTTTTCACTTTAAAAAGTTACAAAAAATCTTATGAGCTTGGGTTTGTGCAGCTCCGGCATGTAATGATAAATCTGGGGGAGAAGCTGACGGACGAGGAGGTGGCGCAGATGATCAGAGAGGCGGACTTGGACGGTGATGGTCAGGTCAACTACGATGAATTCGTCAAGATGATGATGACCATTGGATGATGAGAAATGGTCAACGTGGTTGAACGAGAAGGATCGGAAAAGTCGATCCCATTCATATTCATTCGTTGATTATTCCTTTGTCCTATCGCAATCCCTCCCCAAAAAAATGATCCTGTTCTTATCGCGTTGCTGTATTTTTATCTTTAGCTAATTCATCATTTGAACTTGCATCTTCCTTTTTTCCTCTCTGTTTCTTAGGCATTGGGTTGTTGACTTTTCGTAGCCCTCACAATTGGACCCCAAAGTTTCACGTTCTTTGATCTTTTTGGTACCTAGGAAATTGGAAACTTTTGTGACTCGGAAAACTTCGTGCGCCTCAACATTAGTATCGTGTCGTTGCTTTGTGTTTCGCGCGATTTTTCGTAATTAGAGTATGTCACGATTCACGGAATCATATGTGAAAATTCTAGGTTGTATACATTACATGTTTTGCCACACCTTATAGACCTGCTTCGACGGATCACCAAAGATCAAACTAACTACCCCTAAGTGGAAACGGCAACATTAAAAATACTAAGGACTTCTCTTTATATTTCGCTTACGAAATGACTTGACAAGATCTCACTAGATGTTTAAACATGTGGAGCCTCTGCACGGGATGATTGTCTCATTTAAATGCTCAATCAGACTATGTTTATTCACTTAGTAAACAAAATGTAGTCGGAAACTTATGGTACATTTATCATTTTTTAGATTCCAAATTCATTATCGTCCATCGAAAAGTTTTTCTCTCGACTACTGCTAGATCAATGCCGATCTACAAAACCGGCATATTGACTAACGTGGCACGTTATAAATGGGGTTTTAAATAAATCGTTCATGCTTAACGCATCAAGTAATAGTCTATCGCATCACTTAACACAATTCTTTATTGCAAAGAAACCACAAAAAATCTCAAACTATGTTTATTGTGATATATTTACCCTAAATTTTCAAACTTGTACATATGTGACTCATTTACTTTCTGTCAATGTTTTTGTCAAATGATGTTTTGAGTCAAAATAGCATCGGTTTTATTTAACTTAGGGTTAATACCGCGAAAAACCTCAAACTGGTACATCTGTGATAAATTTACTCAAAACTAATTTTTTGATCAAGAAAAATCCTAAACTAGTACACCTGATACAAATTTACCATAAACTAATTTTTTTTTAACAAAAAATCCCAAATTGGTACACTTGTGACAAATTTACCCCAAACTAATTTTTTGACCACAGAAGACCACAAACTGGTACATGTGTGATAAATTTATTACAAACTAATTTTTTAACCAATAAAAACCCCAAACTGGTAATCCTATGACAAATTTACCCTCCGTTAGGGGACCAAATTGGGATTTTCCATGGTATTTCCTCTATGGATTTTCACGTGGACTTGCCAAGTCACAATGTACCATCCACATAACAAATTTAACGGTAAAATTTGACAGAAGCTAATTGAGGATAAATTTGTCACAGGTGTACCAATTTGGAGTAATTGATGGTAAAAAATTAGTATGGGGTAAATTTGTCACACTTGTACTGGTTTTGAGTTTTTTGTGGTCAAAAAATTAGTTTAGGGTAAATTTGTTACGGAAGTACCAGTTTGTGATTTTTCGTGATCTAAAAATTAGTTTGGGGGTAAATTTGTCATAAGTGTATCAGTTTGGAATTTTTCGTGATATTAACCCTTTAACTTAAGCCCCATGGACGTCATGTTAACACTATTTGCTTATTGGCATCCATATAGATAGATTTTTAACCGAGTTCATTGACGAAATCTTGATAGATGGTAAATATATCGCATTGGTACAAGTTTGAGATTTTTAGTGTCACAGAAAAAAGTTTGGAGTAAATGTGTTACAACGAATATAGTTTGGGATTTTTTGTGATTTTTTCCCTTCTCTATTTATGTTCTCCTTTTTTTTTTATTTCTGTCCATCTGATAGGCAGATCAGATGAAGTGCATAGAAGAGGTTTGATAGGCCTCTCCCAACTTCATATAATACTGCAAAATGCTTCCTGAAATAAGCCCGAAAGTCTTACAAAATGAGGCCCAACGTGCTAGTTTCATAGGGCAGGCCTTGTTTCATGTTCTGTTTCATTTAGATCATCGATCATCCACGCTTGTCGAAAGTACAGTTCAAATTGTACCAAGAGAATATATTACCTACATGCCGACTTCGCTTCCCATCATATTAGGGTTAATTCCGAAAAAAAAGCACTAACTTTTACTCAAGTCTCAAATCTAGCCCCTATGATGTGAAATTTTCAAATTGTTCGGGCCATATTTGAGATTTATGTGAAAGTGATTTTTAATGAGACAAAATTTCAAGCTAGAATTGTCACTCAAGGTAAAGTTGGTGCTTTTTTTCTTTCGAATTAAACCCGTCATATTATAGATCAGTCGTTCTTTAAGCCTTAAAGTAGATCCATCAAAATAAGAAATTAGAATAATAGAATCTAGGACCCACGTTCAGAATGTGAAGATAGTAATTACGATGGATAATAGAAGGGAGGTTTTGGGTCATGAAATGGCGAGATCTCGGTATCCAACCATGTGACTAAGGGTGTCAACAAGTCAGGTCGGATTTCGGTTTGGGCTGTTGTTTGTCGACACCACTACAGGTGACCAGTTGGGTTATAGAGAGAAGGTTTGCAGGAAACGGATATAGAGGATATCCGGCTACCTGGGATTGAGAAGCAAGAAGCTCAAGAGGAAAATTGCGCAAGAGAGGATAGCAGGAACACCAAGGGCCCGTTTGGTAACGTGCCAAACAGTGAAAATTTCTGTTCTTTTGTTCTCAGAAACAGTTTGGAAACAGAAATGCGTTTGGTAAATTTTTTATTTCCCGGCATATTTTTACAAAAATTTATGCCTAGAAACAATTTTGGAAGAGAAACAAGAAAAAAAAACTAGCTTCTTGTTTCTCGACACACAAATAAGAAACAATTTTGGAAGCGCTGAATCACTTTTTACTCCTTTCCTGCGCAGAGCTCATTCTACTCTGCTCCTTCACCGCTGCTGCTCCTTCACCCACGAGGCTGCTCCTTCACCCACACGGACGAGGATGCTCCTTCTCGTTCGAGGTAAGTTCTTGCTGATGACTTGCTACTGCAGAGGGATGTCGTCGTGGCGGCGCTCGCTCGAGCAACCATCGCCGATCTGGGCAAGGGCTCACTCGAGCGAGCGCCGCCCTCGCCGGTCTGGGCGATGGCAAGTTGGAGCGAGTGGGCGAGGGCCACGCTCGCTCGAGCTCGGCGTCGCCCAGACCGGCGAGGGCGGCGCTCGCTCGAGTGAGCCCTTGCCCAGATCGGCGACGGCGAGGCTCGAGCGAGCGCTGGCCTCGCCCATCTGGGATCGCTCTCGCTAGAGCGACCGTCGCCCTCGCAAATCTGGGCGAGGGCTGCGGTCGCTCGAGCGAGGCCGCGCTCGCTCGAGCCTCGCTGTCGCCCAGATCGACGAGGGCCATGCTCGCTTGAGCGAGCCCTGGCCTAGATCGGCGACGGTTGCCCAAGCGAGCGCGTCCGCGGCCCTCGCCGATCTAGGCGACGGCGAGGCTCGAGCGAGCATTGCCCTCGCCCATTTGGGCTCCTTCTCGCTCGAGCGACCACCGCCCTTGCGAATCTGGGTGAGGGCCGCGCTCGCTCGAGGTTGTTTTATGCAACTATGGTGATATGGTATTAGTCATTGGTAATTGGCTCGTGTTAATTTTCTGTTGCTTTTCACATCGGCGATCCTTTTTGCATTGGGGTGGTAATTTTCATTTACTAAATGGTTATTCTGTTTTTGTTATCAGATTGAACAAGCTAACTGGTGATTAGTCAATTTGAGTAGAAGTTCATTACGCCTGGATTCAGCTCCACGCTTCTGTCCATTGCTTTCTATTATTTGTCCAAGTTGATTCGCAAAGGTAAAATCCTCACCTGTGGTTATCGCAAAGGCAGACTTTCTTGTGGTTATTCATGGTGGACAATCTGTATTTGTTCTGTAGGTGCATTATATTGTGAGAGGCTCTCTCTCTTTGTTGAGAGCTTTCCCTACATCACAATGATGTTTCCTTTCAGCTACTTTCCTCCATGATTGTCATCCCCCATTCTTCTCGATCATCCAATATCCTTGTATTCGCACTCTATCATCATTAGTTATTTCCATCTGCTTTCTATTTTAGTTATGTCTCTTTGGAATTGTTTCATCGTATTAGTTTTCCTATCACTACACACTGCCCCTATCAAGTTCGACGACATTTCTGAGTTTATTCTCTGCTAATCTATTTCTTTTTTCTCGTTACAGGATGCCTGCAGAGGTTCCCTTAACATCGCATGCATCACTGGTAGACAATCTTCTGGGGTATCATTTGGTTTTTGAGCAAATTGATGATGAGGAAGCTGAGATGGTTTTGATGGGAAGGATTTTGTCGGAGAAGTGCTTGAGTTGAGCTGCGTAGCTAGTGTTTGAAGGAAAGCCTGGGCTGGTATGGGTGAGATTTGCACAACCCCTCAAAATGAGAAGATGTGTTTGTTCTGGTTTCGCAATTGGCACCAAGCAGAGAGAGTCCTAAGAACTGGCCCTTGGTCGATTAGGGGAAATTGCATAAACCTGCAGAGATGGGATGCTCAGAGGAGACAGGAGAACCTCTGTTTTCACGAACTGGAGGTGTGGCTGCAAATACATGGATTGGCCTTTGACCAAATGTAAGAGAACAATGCGAAACCTATTGCTCGTTGGGCGGGCAAACTGGTGAAAGTTGAGTCAAGTCACACCAAATCTCGGGGTCGCTGTGGATTCCTTTGTGCTAAAAGTTGCAGATGCTACATATGTACTGTGAAGGCACTAGCTTTGTTACTTCGACTGAGTATAAACTTTCCGAGTGGTTGTTGAGTGAATTTGAGATTGGGATAGAGAAAGCTGGTACTAATCATTCACCGGCGGAGAAAAAGTCAAAATGATGCATTCGAATCTTTCTTTCAATGGCGTGAGATAATCCTTTTGATCCTCGGACTTAATAGGATCGACACATCTCCGGTCGAATTTTTTCATGAATGTTTACTGAACTAGACTGCTACTTCTTGGTGCAATTTTTTCAACGAAAAATCTAGTAACTCAAGGTGCAATTTTAGTCCAGTCAAAATTGTTTATACAAGATTGCTTAGGTAGTTGCTTAGGGGGAAGTTGGACTTACATAAGTTCCTGCCAGCACTTCTTTGTGATACCTAAAGTTTTAACTAGTAAAACATTCACAAAAATTTTCTCCATACTGAAAAAAAGGAAAAGGATTTAGATTCATCTTAAAGTTTTCAATACAAGCACTCACCTAATATTTGGATTTGGAGCAATGTTTCCATTCTAATTCCAGGTTCTTCAATAGGAGCAAAAATACGATAGAGTCAAAATACGGTATACACTGCTAGGAGTGATAGAGGGAAGAGTTTGTATCAACTATATACCATGTTTATACATATCACCATATTTCCTTCACTTACAAGAAAACAAATAAAATTGGTAAGTGCTCCATGAGAATTAATACCAAGTTTTAAAAAGCACTTCAAAAAAATTTAGAATAGAAATTTTCTGCAGTTACCAAACGCATTTCTGCTCTTTTTCTATTCCAGGAATATAAATTTTGGACAATTACCAAATGCCTTCAAATGCTCAGAAATTATTTCCCGGCACAAAATAAAAAAGAATCATTTCTAAGTAGAAATAGTTTCTGAGCACAGAATGATTATCATGTGCACCCTAAATGGGCTTTAACACTATTCTTTTTGTTGTAATATATTGCGAAGAATATCGAATCTAACAATTAAATCGATACGAAATCACTGAGAAATAAATGAGGAATGATAAATAAATAATAAACAATAAATAATATAATTGGTTCACGTGGTGTTAGACCTACTTCACGGAAAGAGCCATAAATAATTCACTAATAATTGGAGAATTGCAAAATTATAATTGCTCACACGAGGAGAGTTAAGGGCAAATAATACATTAATAATAAAAAAATCACAGAGTTTTAATTGTTCACACAATTGTGCACCCAAAAAAACTCATAGTTTTTATAAATAAAACATCTCAATTGAATGTAAAATTCACGGCAAAAAAAAAATCACCGGATTCATAAACTCCGAGTGAGCAAAAGAAAGAGAACTCAAAAGGCAAGTTCCCCGCAAAAAAACAATTAATTAATTCGAATAAAACAAAAGATAGAAAGGGGTAAACGTACGTATGTCTCCGTTCCAAAGTTGCATGGAAAGACGTCGGGAGCACCAGTCAAAAAGGCGAAGAAAAAAAGATAACGTTGGTCTTGCGCGACCGCACGACACCCAATGTTGATCCATCCATTTACGAAAATGGTTAATATCACCAGAAATTTTAAATTAATATATTAATAATAAATTTATTTTGAATTAGTATTTTGATTATAAAAAATTTAAATTTATATATTTATGATAAATTTATTTTTAAATTTAATTTTTGATTATAAAAGTCCACAAATTAGTACATTTATAATAAATTTACTTTGTCAGTTTTCGTTAAATTAGATTAATACTACGAAAAACTATAAATTGGTACGCATGTGACAAATAGATGGTAAAACCCCAAGCTGCTACATGTCATCCAATTTGGAAATGTGACGGTAAAATTTAATTGAAACTAACAGAGAGTAAATTTATCAAAAGTGTGCTGGTTTGGGATTTTTGGTGGTCAAAAAATTAATTTTGAATAAATTTGTCACATGCATACTAGTTTGGGGGTTTTTGTGATATCAACCATCCACGAAACAAACACGCTTTTGACATGTCTAATGAGAATATAAAGTGCGAAAGCGAACTCCTTCAACTATGCACTTTCAACGAAAATGATGTGCCGAAATTCACTACCACATATTGATGTTTGTGTGAGATTTTATGGATTCAATGCCAAATACTCTAAAAATTTAAGCTATTAGATGAAGCCTCATTTACTAGTCTCAAAATTTAAGCTAGTAATTTAATATTTAAATATTTTAACAACTTGAGAGCTTAATTTTCTCATCTCCTTTTCAATAACTTCCTAGAAAGTTTCGGGTGTCGTGACATGTGTATTGGTTGGTAGAGGCAATGAAGAATCATGTAATGGTTTTGTTGAAATTATAAACGACGGTTATATTCCACTCTAATTCTCAACTTGCTCTTAGATTTTTGCTTTACCTTTTTGCAAAGCATGGGAGTCGAACTTCACACTTGATACTAAACAACCCCACCCCCAGCCCCTCAAGAAGGTGGGGATTTGAGCTCCCCACCTCCCCTTTCCATGTAGAAAGGGTTGCCCTGTGGTTGATTATAAACGATGGGTGGGAAAGAAATTTTTCTTCCAAAGAAGCGCTCTTAAACAAGAACAAAACCCATTTTCTAGGGGTAATCTAGGGAATCTAAATTCAAATCGAATGCTTCAAACAGAAAATTAATTGTATTTGTTTGTGAGAAATCAGTCTAAATTTCAAATCGAATGAGAAGTCAAATTAATGCAGTCACCGATGGCAACCAAAAGGTATCATTGATGGGGAAGAAAGAGGAGTGATAGCTGCTATGGGAGAAAATTAGAATGAGAAAGGAATGAGAGAAATTGGATGGATACTGGATACGCGTTAGTTGAGCAAATCCCACCTTACAAGTTATGACCATGAATTTCCTCGAGAACAAACAAGTACAAGGACATAAACAACGCCGTAGATTTATTTGATGTCGGACCTACTCCACAAGGAGATACAATAACAAATAATTTACTAATAATCTGAGAAGTACAGAGTTTCAAACACTTACACGAGAAGAGTTACTGGCAAATAATTTACTAATAATAAGAGAATCATAGAATATCAATTGCTCATGCGCTTGAGTTTTTTCCATACCTAAATTATATTTAAAAAAATCCGTGGTGTTTACAAATAAAACAACTCGATTGAATGTCAACTCACGGCACAAAATTTACACGGACCCACAAGTATATAATATACACGCAATATAGAGAGAGCCCAAGAAGTC
The DNA here is from genome assembly GCA_031216405.1 of Syzygium malaccense. Classification (NCBI taxonomy): domain Eukaryota; kingdom Viridiplantae; phylum Streptophyta; class Magnoliopsida; order Myrtales; family Myrtaceae; genus Syzygium; species Syzygium malaccense. The sequence continues at coordinate 18,307,499 of CM062260.1, read as the reverse complement.
AAACTTGGAAACAGAAATTTCTCTCGTCACCCGTTAAGACTTGGAATTCTTTAAAAGCTGTACATGGACATCTCAACTGCATCCTCCGCCGGTGCTCTTCATTATTTATCTCCAACTCGAAAAAAATTGAAATCTAATTAAAAGGCCCACCAAATTTTGAACAAATTAAAATCGTCCAAACAGGGTCGTCTTTCGCACATAGATATTTTAACTGAGAGAATTACTAAAATAATCTTAAATCCACTGTAATTGTGCCGATTAAGTCTTAAACCTTTTTATTTTATCAATTTAGTCATAAGAATTTTGCAGTTGTGTCAATTCAGTTCATCCGACCAATTTTGATAGGAAATCGCTAACGAGGATAATTTTTAATAATATTTCAATATTTTTCGAACAAAATTAGCCGAAATTACTAAATTGACACAATTACAAAAGATTTAGGACTCAAATGGCAAAAAAAAAGGAGTGAAATTTTTTTGGTTAAAAATTATTGTAAGTCGAATTTGTATTTGAAGGAAATACTAGCGAATTATCAATGTTGCACGATATTTTTTGGCAATTGATGGCAAAGTGCATAGGCAATGCAGAGCTTTTACCTTGAAAATTGGATAGACGAGTCATCTAGTTTTCAAGTAAAATAACCAAAAAAAAAAAAAGCATGGCCTAGATACTTAGATAGCTCCACCTCCTTCACTATTAACTTTTTCCCTCTAACAATAACGAAATGTGCTTTGTAAACGCATTTTTAATTTCGTTTCCCTAAAATGAAGAATAAAATAATTTCCACGAACGAAAGGGCCCTTAAATTTCTCTTTAGTTTCGATGGTCTCTCAATCAATTTTGACGTGGCATCACTTAACAGCTCCTCTTTATAAGATTCCATCTCTTTCGCAGGAAGGTTCCTCGCAAGTACCTCGAATTCCCGGAACCATCTGTCCATCCTTTTGCATGCATGCTTTAAAAAGACAACAGGAACACAAAAATCTTCTATCCATTCTCCCACTGACTTTCACAGCAGACCACCCTCTTCTTCTTCTATATGGAAAACCCAATGTGGGAAAAATTATGGGTCGTTCAAAACTTTCACTAATCACTAAAAATAGCATGATACATAATACTTCATCTCTACTTACACGGCTAGAGGCTCAAGACATCAACAATCCAGAAATATATCATTACAAATAAGCAAGAAAGATCTAATTATTCCATTTGAGGACTCCAAATAGAATAATTTGAGACATTTAACTTAATTAAGGTGCCGCTGTTTTCCATAATTTGATATTGCTCTTACACAACCTTGCTAGGGAGAGATGACAATATTTCATTGAGAACTTAAACCTGTCTTGGATCAGCACCTTCCCCAAAACTCAACTAACTAATATCAAATCAACCTCAATTGCAACCGGTCACAATATTCTAGCAATATCAACCACAAACTAGTAAATGCAATGTTGAAATTTAAATACGAAGTAGAAAAACAACACCCACAAATTTACATGGAAAATTCTGTTGCGGAAACCAAGCAATCGAACAATAAAATTGACAGAATAAGAAAATAAATTGGACACTAGATTTACGTTATTTGATCGTAGTGACCTACGTCCACGGGAAGAGCAGCACGGAATTCCATTATAGATCAAGCGATCCAACGGAGATTACAACTACACTTGAGTCACTCAAACACTCTAAGTGTTTCCCAAGCCCTAATTACACTCAATAACGCACGCAGTATTTAGCCCCACAATTTTTCACGAAATAATATTTCAATCTCACGAAGGAATTGACACAAATTTTACCATAAAATTTAATCGTTACAAACACTTGAATTGTTGATGTAATTCAACGACAAAACCATGAACCCACTGCCAAGCACTCAGCACCTATGGATGTCACTCAAAAATTTGGCACCCATGGCACTCACAGAAAATGGTGCTTCAAGTCTGCTCACATCAACAACTATTTGCCAATCTTGCGGCAAAAGAACAACCCTTATATAGCCCAAGAAGTGAACGCACGGTGGTCGACTCCAGCTTGGAAAGGGATTCCATGCCATCCTAATGGAATGCGGTCAACAAAGTCAACTTTCCTCTTCTTTTCTTTGACCGACTCATGAAATTTGCCATATGTCTATAATTTCCTTTCTTTCATGAGCAGAAGCCCAATGTCCACACAGAAATAAAATCGACCAAGACTCATAAAAGAAAGTTTCCGTATTTTGCGTTGCACTGTTCCGAACTCGCACAGGAAGTCCAAATTTCATACTTTCCTTTTCTATTTTCTTTGCATCAAAGCAAAACGAGAAATATTCAATTCGAAATATTCAAACCTCCACAAATAATAATTAATCTTGCATCAGGTTTCGTCTATCGGGCTCAAACTCGAGACATATTTTAACAAACTCAATGCTAGATAAATCACAGAGCCGCTAAAAAATTCCACTAATTACCAAGGATATCAGGATAGTTCACTTTAGTCACACAGCTAGAGGTTCAACACATCAACAATCTAGCAACATATCATCACCATAAAGGTGGATGAACATAATTAAGCAAGAAAGATCTAACCATTGCTAGAGAAATTGAGAGACAATTAAGAGAAGGAATTCATTAAACAAAAGACCAATCAACTTGTAGATTTCGATATCATGAATAAACATACTAAAATTTCAGTGAATTTTGACAAAGTTCAGCGTCGAATCTGGCCGTCTCTTCTCCTCCCTGAAGCTGCGGGCGCTCTCTGCCTCTTTCTTTCTTTTTCTGCAAGAAAGACGCCGCTCCTCTCTCTTCTCTACTACTGTGTATCCTCAACCCCCGTTTTCTTTTCTTATTTGACTTTTCTTCTTCTTTTTTTTAGGATGTGTTGGCCCTCAAGCGGCGGACCCAGCTCATCAATCTCTAATGGCATTGGGCCGGGTGAGCAATAAGGATACTCTGCATTAATATTTTGTTTGTTATCATGCTAGGATATTAGAGAATTGTCTTGAGATATAAACAAATGATGTCGTGGAGTACCGTCGGCTTATTCAACCTTTACCGCCCCATCGGTGTCCAAGTACACGTGCAACTTCACATGTGAGCAAGAAGAATGATGAATTTCATGAGACGAGTGACCTTAACATAGCCAAGAGTGCAACAAAATCACGAGAAAAATTGGGAAGCACAACAAGACTGAATGGTTATGAATTACATACATGGACTACTATGTCAAGGCAAGCAACAAATTCATATCGCGTATCAGTCATACTCAAATCAAGTCGGGACTTATTCTTAGAATTTGGAATGTTGATATAACAACATCAAACATGTAGTAAAGTAACGCAACAATAGAATGACATGAAGAGTGAGCTTTAGTGACCCAAATTAGATGCTATATACCCTTTTGTCCCGATAATTCAAAACTTTTTTTTAATCATCAAGAGTGCTCTTGTAAGTCGCCTATGTAGCTCCCGATTCTCAAGCAATATTTTGACAATGGACAATGGAGAGCATATGTTTTTATAAAATTGAAAACGATATGATGCATATGCAAAAGACAAAAAAAAGGACAATCAGTGAATAAGGGTATTATTATTACACTGAGAAGAGCAAGTGAACTTTTAGTAATTCGAATAAAACAAAGGACAGAAAGGGATACACGTACCTATGTCTCCATCCCAAAGTTGAATGAAAAGACGTAGGAGCACCGGTCAGAGCAAACGCGAAATGAAAGGATAATTGCCGATCGACACATTACAAACACACTTTTGTGATCTCTAATGACAACATAAAGCGCGAAAGCGAACTTCTTCAACATTGCACTTTTGACGCAAATAATGTGTCAAAATTTGCTACAACATTTTGACATTTGTACAACTTTTTATGGGATTACCATCAATACTTTAAAAGTTTAAGTTGTTAAATGAAACGCAATCCTTATAAAAATTTAAGCTCATAATTTAATGTTTAAATGTTTTAATAATTCAGGAGCTTGATTTTCTGGTCTCCTTTTGAATAATTTCCCAGGAAGTTTTGGGTGATGTGACATGTGCAATAGTTTGGTAGGGGCAAAGAAGAATCGCGTGATGGCTCCGTTGAGATTATAAGAAACGGTTAGAAAGCAATTTTTCTTGCAAAGAAACCATTTTCTACGAGTAATCTAGGGAATCTAAATTTCAAATCGAATGCTTCAAATAGAAAATTAATTATATTTGTTTGTGGAGAAATTAGTCTAAATTTCAAATTGAATGAGAAGTCAAATTAACGCAGTCATTGCTAGCCAACCAAAAGGTATCATTGATCGGGATAAAAGAAAAGTGGTAGTTGCTATGAGATTAGAATAGAAAGGAAAGGGAGAAAATTGGGAGAAATTGGACGGATAGGGGCTAGTTGAGCAAATCCCACCTGACAAGTTGACGAAGACTTTGTGGTGTCGTTTCACTTCAATTCTTTTGGAATGAAATTCCAGTCACCTCACTTTTCGGTTTCGGACCAAAATTTGCCCAAATTCGACCCCGTCTACCCACCCTCCTTTTATGTTCTCCGGCTCCCTCGTTCTTAGGAAACACCCATTCACTGCTGACTCTGTAAATTCTACACGCTCGTTATGACCCTGAATGTCCTCTACTTTTTTTTTTTTCAAAGGAAATTTCCATTCGTCACATGAAAAGGATCTATAAGAAGTTAACACAACAAAGCAAGTCCATAGTGCTGCAAAACAAACCAATCCAGAAATCAAGGTAATATCATCATAGCATGGTTGACAGAAATAAACACACGGCTCATCCTTTAAGAGTAGATTCGTAACTGCATCCAAGTAAAAGGATCGGATCACACATTAGCATATGCTAGGGTTTCCATATGTAGTTACGGTTTTGCCCTACTCCCCACTGCCATCACCGTACGGAGAGAATAAATACAATTTGAGCAAGCTCAAAATTTAGACCTGTAAGAGCGAGCACTTTAGCAAGTGACACCAGAGAATCAAGCACAAATCTAAGATTGGAGTTGCTGTGAACACCATTGACACTAGAGGCGGAGTAAGTTCAGGAGAAAGAAGCTCTCAAATTTAAGATCAGGAGAGCAGAGCTCCCAAATCTAAATATAAATCAGGAGAGTAGAGCAAGAAACAAGAGAAACCAAAAGGAAAGAAAATTAAATTTCCTTTATCTTCGAGTTGAATCAATGCTTTCGATAAGCATTGATCTTCGAGTTGAATTAACACTGAGCGACCAACTGATGGTCTCGTGCAAAAGCATCTCGTGGCTTGAAACGGTCCACTGATAACCAAAATTATGTGGAGAACCCTCCTAGCCTAGGCATCATACTAGGTAACAGTGCTTTTGATAGTGCAGTTTAAAAAGAAGATTGAGAGAATATTTTCAGGATGATTTTCATTGTTGTACTTCAATGATATTTATAGTACATGTACAAGGATGGCAACAACTAAAAGTATGGAGAAAATCTCAACTAATTGACAGCTATTTACAATAATGAGAAGGCTGATTATGAAGGATAATTTGAATGTTAAACTGATTCTCTTTTACACCCCCTCAAGATGGAGTTTTTGTCGGAAACGTCGATCTTGACTCGAACTGTTTGCACATGCTGTTTTGATAGTAGCTTGGTAAGGATATCCACTAGTTGGTCATGAGTGGAAATGTGAGAGACTCTCAATTGTCCGTCTTTTACGTGCTCACGAAAGAAGTGGTAATCAATTGTAATGCGTTTCATGCGAGAGTGGAAGACTGGATTGGCACACACATAAGTGGCCCCAATATTGTCACAGTATATCGTGGGTGTTTCAAGTGAGTGTATGCCCAATTCGATGAGCAAGTTTTGAACCCAAAGTAATTTCGATGAGGTAGCGGCAACTGCTCTATATTCGGCTTTTGTTGACGATTGGGCAACGGACCGTTGTTTGCAGGAGTTCCAAGAGATAGGATTGGCACCAAGATAAATAATGAAGCCGGATGTGGAAGTCCTGTCATCTGAATTACTAGCCCAATCTGCATTGGAATAAGCATGTAAAATGGGCTTTGTATCTCGTCGCAAGTGAAGCTCATGGAATAGGGTAACTTGAAGATATTGTAGAAGGTGTTTGGTGGTAGACCAATGATGTAATGTTGGCTTGTGCATGAACTGAGATAATTTGTTGATAGCAAATGAAATATCGGGTCAAGTGATTAGGAGGTATTAAAGGGCACCAACGAGGCTCTGAAATTCAGTTGTGGATGTGTACCCCGAATATCATGAAGTGTAAGTATATTATCGGTTGCCATTAGAGACCCAACATCCTTTGCTTCGGCCATTTTATGCTTTTTGAGTAGATCCTGTATGTATTTATGTTGCGAGAGCAAAAGACCCTTCTTGGTAGGAAGTACTTTGATTCAAAGGAAGTAGACTAACATCCCCAAATCTTTGGCCGAAAACGCTTGGATAATGTTGCAATGAAATCATTGAGAAACTGAGTGTTGTTGCCCGTAATGATAAAATCATCAACATATACCAAGAAATATGCCTCTATGCCATTGTGTGAGTGGATAAAAAGAGAGCTATCGGCCTTGGAATTAGTAAATAAATTAGCTATTAGAAATGCACTTAACTCATTGTACCAAGCGCAAGGAGCTTGTTTGAGCTTGTAGATAGCTTTCTTGAGTTTGCACACATGGTCGGGTTTTGTGGGGGGTTTTTGAAACCAGGAGGTTATTCGATGAATACTTCATCTTATAACGTTCCTTGCAAAAATGTGTTGTTTACATCCATTTAGCGTAGTGGCCAATTTCGAGTGAGTTCCAGAGTGAGGATGATGCGGATTGTTGTAGGTTTGACAACTGGATTGAAGATTTCTTTAAAGTCAATTCCAGTCTTTGGTGAAATCCTTTAGCAACAAGATGCACCTTGTATCTCTCGATGCTGCTATCAGATCGACGCTTGATCCTGTAGACCTGCCTACAACCAACAATATTCATGGAAGAATTCTTTGGGGTGAGTTCCCAAGTTCCATTTCGAATTAAGGCATTGATTTCCTCGGACATAGCGGAGCGCCATTGGGGATCACTCAAAGCTTGAGTAAGTCTACTTGGTTCATAGGTTTGAGGTAGGGGATGTTTTGTGATGAGTGCATGTATTTTTTTAGGCTTGAAAATATTGTTTTGAGAGCGTGTGATGATGTTATGAGTGTGGGTGGGGTGATTCGGGTTCGGCAGGTTTGGGGTTGGTTTGGTTAAGAGTGGGGAGAGTGTAGAACTGGTTGGTGAGACATTGGTTCCGATGGAGATGCTGCTAGTTAGGTGGTGGTTGTTACTTGGTGAGGTTTGAGGTGTGATGTTGGTGGTACGTGCATCAGATAGAGGTATGTGTGTGGTGTTAGAGAAGAGATCACTTACCGAGTTATCGGGTGGGTTGGCTAGCAAAACTTGCGTGTCGGCTGGGCTATTAGGAAGAGCGCTTGTCACAGCTGATGGCGTGTTCGGAGCAGGAGCAATAAATGACACAATGGGTGATTAAAGAAGAGTTTTGACCGAGAATGAGTGGGAGGACTCGGGTAAATTTAAAGAGTGGTATGGAAAGACGGTTTCATTAAAGACAATGTGACGTGAGGGGAATATTTTTTTGGTAGTAGGATCAAAACACTTGTATGCACTTTGAGTTAAAGAATAACCAAGAAAAATACATGAGGGGGAGCGTGGTAAAAACTTGTTTTTGGTGTATGGCCGAAGCCACGGGAAGCAAAGGCATCCAAAATTTTGGAGTTTTAGGTAGTTCGGGGGTTTGCTGAATAGGCGATGATATGGAGACTGAAGATCAAGGATATTTATGGGTAGACGATTTATGAGATATGTGGTGGTTTGGAAGGCGTAGGTCCAAAAAGTGGGAGGTAGGCCGGCTTTGTGTAGTAGGGTTAATCCGGTTTCGACGATGTGCCGGTGATGCCTTTCAGCGGTGCCATTATATTTTGGGTTGTATGGAGGTGTGGTTAGGTGTGAAATTCTGTATTTTGCTAAAAATAGTTTGAGTTTAATGAATTCCCTGTCCCCATCGGAATAAAGAGTTCGTTTTTTTGTTGAAATTGTTTTTTGACAAGTGTTTTGGACAGTTCAAAAATAGGTGCAACATTGGATTTGTTATGGATAGGATAAAACCAAATATAACGAGTGAAATTATCAACAAAAATAATATAATAATAGAAACCATCAATAGAAAAAGTAGATTTCGGACCCCAAACGTTCGTGTACAATAAGTCAAGTAGATGTCTACCTTCTAAAGTTGAAGAATGAAATGGTAGTTTATGACTTTTATTGCAATGACAGGAAGCACATGGTAACTTATTTCCTGGACTAGACTCATTTGACGACGGAAGTGAAAAATGCTTAATGGTATAATGTAAAATATTGATGGATGGATGACCGAATCGATCGTGCCATGTAGTTGCTCGCATCCGCTCACCAACCAAAGCCATGTGTGAGACATGTGGCTGCGAAGAGGATGGCAGCCATTGATAAATGTCATCTCTAAGTTCTCCTCAAAGTAGCGTCACCACCGTACGAATTTCCTTCACCAAAAAATGAGAGGCAAAGAATTCAATCGAGACTCGATCAGTACGACAAAATTATGAAACCAAAATTAAATTTTTGGCTATGTGAGGAGTGCATAAAACATTAGACAATTGAAAGGAAGTATGTGGGTAATTTAATGTAGTAGAACCAATGTGAGTGATACTAAAACCTGAGCCATCGCCAATGACAATCTCATTCGAACCTTCATACTCGCTATGCAGAGATAAATTAGCTAGATCACTTGTAACATGATGTGAGGCTCCCGAATCAATCAACCAACTCGCTTCTTGGGTTGAATTTGGCCCGACAACAACATTTGCAATTGGAGCATGGATTGCGTCTCGAATACAGAAACAATTTTTAGCAAAGTGTCCCACACGATCACAGTATTGATAAACGGGCCAGGAGTTATTATGCTATGGAAACCATGAGTCACTGTTTCTGTGATCTCTCCAGCGGTCTGAATTGCGGGTGCCAAGAGAATTTCTAGAGTCTCCAACAGGCTGTCCAGAACGTTGAGAATTGTTCCATCGAGATGGGGCTCTCGGAGTTCGAGTGTTCAAGTGCTAAAATTAGCTGCTACTGGTAGGACTTCAGTTGTCATTTCTTCATGTTAAAGGAACATTTTGTGTAACAAACTGAATTTTCGATCATTTTTCGGGGATTTAAGGAATGAAATTGATCAATGCACTTATAGTGAGATCTCACCCGGAAATGCGCATTCACGGGATGCTAACCTTAGGGGTAAGGCCAGTACGGGATTGAATTCGCACGACCAAAAGAACTTGACTTTGGTTCGATCTTCGACCATATCGATTGACAAGGGAATGTTTTGAGCCAACCGAGACCGATCTATTTGATTGATCGCGTCCAAAGGGCACTAGTGACAGACCCTCGCAATTATATGACAATCGAGGTCACCTTGGTTCGAGCAAACTTAAACGTGATTTGACTTAGTGTCGGTCACGGGTCGAGAGCGCGTAATCCCAATGAGCCACCCGTTAGCAAGAGATAAGCTAAAGTCGCAATTGTTCTATTCTAGTCATTTCTTGGAATTCGGGCCCGAGAATCGAGAATTTTGAAAGTGACAATTTTGGGTGGCCGATGACGTTTTTGGCTTGGTCAACCTTGGGGCCACCCATTTCTGCAAAAAAATGGATTTCGGTTCGGGACCGGAAAAATTACGATTTTGCCCCTCTAGTCACCAATGTCGATTCTGAGGCCGTTTGAGGTTATTTTTTTAGGCCGATGCCATTTTGGGGTGGCCACAGACATTTAGAGTCGTTATGGTCAAAAATTGGAATTTTGGCTCGGAAGTGAAAAATAATATTATTTTATTCCCAGAACTTTGCAGTCGATTTTCAAGGATTTAAGAAGCTATTTTCACGATTCCGACGCTATATTATGTTGGCCACGCACATATGGAACACGTATGTGTGAAAATTGGAATTTTTCCCCGGGACCGGAAAAATGACGGTTTTGCCCCTGGGCTATTTTCGGGTTCGAATTTTTGGGATAATTTTGGGATAATTATCAGAGGTTATCAGCTCAATTATTGAGGGCCAAGGACCATTTTACCCTCCACTTTTTGGATAAGATTGAATAAGAACTGTTGGATTATGGGTATTTTAGTCAATTGGCCCGGATCGGCGACACGTGGCGCCCCTAGCCCCCTATTTTTGACTAGCTGACTTCCTCTCTCTCTCCTCCCCATTCTGGCCAGAACCCCCCACGATAAGCCCTCTTCTTCTGTTTTCTCTCTTTTTTTTTTCCCTTGTTTTCTCTCTCGGCAAAGGAACGCCGGAGCTTGCCGCCGCCGCACCGGAGCCCGATCAGCCGAGCCGCTGCTGCCACGACGTCTAGCCTCGCCATACGTCGCCGTACATCGCTATCCGTACGGTGTCCCGTACGGATCCGTACAGTGTTCCGTATGGGGGTGTCTGTACGGCCGTCCGTACGCCGGCGACGTCGCCGCCGCCGCCGCTGTTCTGTTCCGCACCGTTCCAGCCCCGTTCTGTCTCGCTTTTTAGATAAGTGTTTTCCCCAAATGTCATTTAGGACCTCGGGTATTGCTAGACGCGGTTAGGACTCGGTTTAGTGGGTTTATGTGGCTATTTTAGAGGCTGTTTGTGGCTGAATTGAAGGCTGAAAATTAGTTGTTGTGGACTGATTTGGAGACTGAAAATATGAGGTTTGGGAGGTTTGGATAGGGCCGTGATGATACGGAACGATCACGGTTTGAATTCGTGTGATTTGGTGTGATTTTCGGATTTGTGACTACTGTACCCATCCGGTTTGCTATTTTTGTAAAAAATTTTGTGGGCCGAATTTGAGGAAGGTTTCTTGATGAAAGTTGTTTCCAACATCTTGAAGTATAACATATTTTAATTTGGGAATTTTTGGAAATCATTTGATACCATTCGGAAGTCCATCTTTGGACCGAAATAAAACTGCCCGATTTACTGTTCACTCGACCTTCGGGTTTGTTCGAATTTTTATAAATTTTTCCAGGCCTATTTTCAAAATACTTCCTTCACAAAAGTTATTGGGGACATTCATGGCTATAACATATAAAAATTTTCAAAGCTTTTCAAGGTGATTTGGGTGTTGAAATAAATGTATTTTGAGGACAAAACGGTCTATTTGAGGGAACTAATTTTGGTCTGACTTCGAGGGATAAAAAGGCATGGTTGCAGACTGAACCGAATTTCGTGTTCTTCATAAGAAATGTTGATCAAGATGCTTTTTATGACATATCCAAAATTTAGAATTTTTGGAGTTGGTTTACTATTTATTTCAAATGGATTTCTGTCACTGCACAACTACCCAGTTTGGACCCGATTTTATATATTCTCGGTTTTTCTCTCTCTCGAGAATTATTCGGTGTTATCGTGGCATTTTGACGGGTAGTTTGATGCTTGAATGAGCTCGTATGTGTGGTTGTGTGGCTGTGAGGTGTGGTAGTGTGATTTTGTAATGAGCGCGTGTGCTGGAAATTGCTGTGGGCTGATTATGCGTGATTGTGTGTGCTATGTGAGTGGCCGTGAATTGTGGTGGTGTGCCGCGTGTATGTGGCCGTGTAGTGTGGTGGTGTGGTAGTGTGTTTGTGCATTGGATTCGACTGGCAAGCATGGGTGTTTGTGTGGTGTTTACGTGACGAGATTGTGTAAATGTGAAATGGGTGTGAAGTGTGTATGTTTGGTAGTGTGTTTGTGTGGTAGCGTGGAACGTGTGAGAGTGTAGAATTAAGGTACGGAAATATAGGATTGAGTGGAAAAGTGATACCCTGAGGTGTGTTCGTTTACGCGGGGTAAGGTCCGTCCTGAGGTGTGTTCATTTACGCGGGACGATGCCGTCCCTGACGAGGTGACGATGCCCGGCCCGACGGGGTGACGATGCCTGACGAGGTCAAAAGACCATTAGCCTGATGCATTTTATGCGGGCACGGTAATTAAGGAAAGAGAGAGGTAGGATTCCGTCCTGAGGCGTGTTCGTTTATGCGGGACGATGCCGTCCTTGATGAGGTGACGATGCCCGGCCTGACGGGGTGACGATGCCTAACGACGTCAGAAGACCGTTGGCTTGATGCATTTTACACAGGCGCGGTAGTGATGGAAAGGTTGAGAATGAGCGGAAATTAGCTGGACGAGTGAGATTGTGGAAGTGACGTGTGGTGTGAGTTGGTGTGTGAGTGTGTTTGTATTGCATGATGTGATGCTTAATTATGGGGTAAAAACTGCTAGGCACGGTATGAGACGCGCCCAAGTGGGTTTTATCTTATAATTGAGGTACGCGCGCGTCTGTGATGTATTGTTGTGATGTGCTGGCTGTGTGGTTGACTAACGTGCAGGGACGTGCATGATGAATTTTAGGTAAGGTCGTGTGTGATTGTTAGATTGATTGATCGTGGTGTGTTATGTATGTTTTCGTTTGGCAGTACGTGAGTGCCTACGTGGGGTTTGGGGTTGTACACTTACTGAGATTCGTCTCACGGTTGTATAACTGGCACTTTCAGACCCCTAGCCCTAAACCCGGGAAGTCCGCCTCCTCTTTTTGAGAAGTCCGAGGAGCTGCCTTTGGTGCCTAGTGGAGCTACAGGTAATCTTCCGGAGTAGAAGTCAAAAGAAATAGGAGCGGATTGGAAGATGGTGATCAGTAGGTTTTCTCTAGGGTATTTTAGGGGTTGAGTAAATTGAGTGGACTGATAATGAAGTTAGGGTAACCAGACCCCTGAACTTTTGTTAAAATGGTGGCGGAGGATGTTCGTATGTATTTATATCTGTAATATGATGTTTGTATAATTGGTGCCGTATGAATATGTTGTTGTTTGATTGTAGTGGTGGTCTACCCTGTTGTCGTCATCTTTTTGTCCGGGGTTTTGTTTTATATATTTCGCTTTCGCATGTGGCTCTGATGTTTGGGTTGGGTCGGTGACGTTCCTGGGACGCCGCAACTATTCGACCGGAGCGGGATGTTCGCGCTTCGTGAGGCGTGGGGCGTGACATTTCATGAGTGACTAATTTGTCGTAAAGTTCATCGAAAGTGATTGTGTGTTCACGAGCACAAATCACCGCTGCGATTTCACGATATTCCTGTCCTAATCCTTGGAGAGTGTGGATGACAAGGACATTGTCACGGAGAGATGAATCAATCATTGCCAACTCATCTGCAATAGATTTTAATTGCTGTGAAAAATCAGAAACAGAACGAGAATTTCATTTAACCGTTGATAATTGGTCCTTGAGATGTTTGACGCGGGATCGAGATTTGCTTGCGTAAAGTGTTGCAAGTTTGTTCCATGTACTTTGAGATGTTATACAAGAGGCAATAAGGGGAATGATGGCTTCGGAAGTGGAAGCAAATATCTCGTTGAGCAAGAGTTGGTCTTGTCTAATCCAATGAAAGTAGGTAGCATTCGGGACTATTTGATTGCTGCGGGTAATTTCTTCCGGTGGGCAAGGATGCGTTCCGTCAATGAATCCTTTAAGGTCATATCCAACTTGCAAGGACATGAATTGAGCCCGCCAAGAAGCATAGCTGGTGGAAGTCAGCTTCATGGGAAGCTGTGCACTAGCAGAGATTGCAATAAGTTTGGTTGAAGTGGCTGTAGTAATTTCGAGGAGGATTGTTTCGGGGAGGATTGTTTCAGAAGCAGAGTTTGTGGCAGCCAGTGTTTCAGAAGCAGAGTTTGTGGCAACCATGACTAGGAACAGACATGGGATGAGAGAGGCTCTTAGGAGGAGACATGCTCTGATATCATAAAAAGAAGATTGGGAGAATATTTTCCAAGATGATTTTTATTGTTATATTTCAATGATATTTATAGTACATGTACAAAGATGGCAACAACTAAAAATATGGAGGAAATCTCAATTAATTGACAGCTATTTACAATAATGAGAAGACTGAAATTATGAAAGATAATTTGAATTTTAAACTGATTCTCTTATACAGTTTGAGGGTGGACAACTTCTTTGCATGAATGAACAGGTCAAGAATGAATCAATCTTCGACATTCTCATCCTGTGTCAAGTTTTACAATTTATTTGATTCAAGGAAGCTTAGAGAGATCAATGTCTTCAAGGGGACGATCTCACACGCAACAAGTGGCTTCTGGCTGTTTCTGGAGGAATAGTCCTCGCCCAGGTGGCGATGATGGATCTCCCGGCGAGGTTACTAGGTATAGAGAGGTTGAATTCGAAGCAACGCGGCGTTTGCATCGCAACGGCAGCCATTTCATGGCCTCTTCGTTGGGTTGTTATGTGCATCGCAGTACGTGAGAGACCATTCGGAAGCTACGTGAAGGGGAATTAGTGAAAGCAGGTTAAGCACCTAGCGTTTTTCTTCAGGGAGAGACATGTTTTTGAAGGGGCAATGCCCTTTGTTTCCTACTTCCCTTTTGGTCTTGTCCAGATACCACTATGACGAGATCTCAAACAAAACAACTGGATATTAATTTCTAATGACTGGAATTGAATTCTGCAGAGCACTGCAGGAAAACAATCGAGGCGAATACTGTGTAATTGGCATTTCTTGCCGTAACAGCTCCTCAATTTGAGCTCCTTTCAAACGATAGGATCAACATTGCAATTCAGATTTCATGATCACCAGAACAAATTCTGATGGTATAACACATATGGCATCTGTCATCAACGACGGCAACCGACCAAGCATAAACAGAGATACTCTCACCACAAGAGGCGGCAAGAGTCATGGAAAAAAAAAATCGACTGACGGGCACCGGCTACTCTCGGCGAGCCCAGCGAGCATCTCAAGATCCAGACGAAGCTCCCATGAGGGCCACTGCCAGCTATCTCGTCCTCTACCCCACCGGCCACCGCCCAAGTGAGGGCCGCCGCCAGCTATCTCCTCCTCTACCCCACCGGCCACCGCCCAAGTCAGCCAACGATCCGTCGTGGCAGTCTACGTAAACGAACATGTTCTCATTCTATTTTAATTGAGCAAACCATCGCGGAAGCAAGGATTACATAATTTATTCGTCCATCTGACGCATCTAATCCTATTCCTAGAAATGTGTATGAAAGGGGCGGGGAAGATGTCAAAAGTACGTGTGAAAGAAAAACCCAAGAAAATGCACGGAGAATGTTGGTGTAAACTCGATCCAAGAGCAGGATAAGATTGGTCAACCACGCAAATGCTCTTTCTACCAAAAAATAAAAAAAAATTATCACTATTATTGGTTCGATCTTCTATCCTTATCCGATTGAAATGACTTGATCTAACCCTTTTAATTCTTTTTAATGATCTCAATGTCAATATGTGTTGTTATGATACATGATAATCCATGTTTCACCTTGTGTTTTCGTGATGCATGATTCTTGTGATACACGATAACTTACCTGCTATTGATTTAACTAAACCTAGGCTCTTCCATGGCAATATCCTATTCGTTAATTGCCATAATCGACTCGTTATGTATACTATCTTGGTACGATGATCATTGGACTTTTGGAGGATGAGTCTGCTCTCTATATCATCCTAGCCTCTTTAGCGTTGCCTGGCGCGCGATGCGCTAACCCTCGCTCGCACCAAGGAATCACGTACTAACCTCGAGATAAGGCATTCCGGTCACGCTATTTGCCTATGCTTGTCAAGTGTGGGTCCGCAATATGGCTTGCTAAAATAATTTTCGTCTAATTACTATCTAATTTGCTGATAGTGTGCAAGAAATTATGAATCTGTATTACTAATGAACGCTATCGGAATCGTAACATCATTGGTGAAACCGTACAAAATATTGGCTATTTCGTTATACCAAAGCCCAAACAAACACATTACCATCTTTTGTTCGTGTTATGGCCACGTTATCTCGTACATGTCTGCTTTAACCTATACTTTAACCAAACGTGCGATAAGAATTGATATCTACAGAGTCAGTTTCACCCGGGCCCGATGTACTGCGCTTACTTTAAGATGTACACATCATATGGTTGTGCTTTCCGCCATCCTGGATTGGAGAGAGGAAAGTCCCTCTTGTCACACCCTGAATCTTACTAGAATGGAGGAGTGACACGACCGTTCTTCCACCTGAAAGACGCAACATTAATTCCAGCTCTCAAAAATCCTCGTTGATATCGCTCTCGCTCTATTAACCGCTAGCTGAAGAGCCTGAAAAGATTTGGAAGGAATGGGATG
Source organism: Syzygium malaccense (assembly GCA_031216405.1). Lineage (NCBI taxonomy): Eukaryota > Viridiplantae > Streptophyta > Magnoliopsida > Myrtales > Myrtaceae > Syzygium > Syzygium malaccense. The sequence goes on along the minus strand of CM062260.1, from coordinate 18,291,310 downwards.
GGTAACCATAGCTCAGTGAGTAGTGCGTATCTCTTCTGAGTAGAACGAGCATCCACTATGCACTTTACAAAACAATATCCAAAATCACTTTTCTCAATTACAGTATATAATACACGTACAAGATAAGAATGAGTCTCACTTTTCTCAATTCCAAATCTAAATGCAACGCAGAACTCATACGCGAAATCCTAAAATTCTCACTTTGACCAAACCATTGCTCTAAAACTACTCTCATCAGACCTCACGGTTCCACAACAACATAATCCACAATTTCTATAAAATTTCATAGTTCAGCAACTCGAAAATTGGACTTTGCAGCTCGAATTTCACAAAACTTAGAATTTAAGTCATAATTCCGGAAACTACTCCGATTGGACAAGCGAAGGCCGCAAACACTTATGGGACATTGCGCTACGATAGTTGGTCCAACTTGGTGACGTCCCCACAACATATACGCAAAACTCCTCTTTCTCTTTGTTCTTCTTCTTTCTTTGCTCTGTCTTTTCTTTCTTTTCTTTTTTCTTGGTCGTGCGTCCCTCTCAGTCGCTCCTTTTCCCTTTCCAAAAAGGAAAATAAAAATTCGACAAAAAAAATCAAGAGGAAAATATAACGGTACCGCGTGTTCTAAAAGAAACGACGCAGCATTGGATCTCTCGTATCTGCATATCCTTTGACTTTTCTTTGACTCCACATCACCAGGACTCAAAAGCGGGTTTTCCACTTGATTACTTCGGATCCTTATTTGAGACGATGTCCACTTGAGGTCTCTTTTTGAGAAAATAGCTCCACTTTAGGTCCTTATTTAAAATTTTCCCTAAATACGGACATCAATCACAATCAAATCTGAACGATAGAAAAAAAAAATTGAATCGTGAGTGATATTTATATTTATAATCCATTAATCACCTGATTGAACGAGTAATAAAGGGAAATACAAATTCGACCAAAAAAAAACCAAGAGGAAAATATAACGATACCACGTGTTCTAAACGAAACGACACAGCATTGGGTTTCTCGTATCTGCATATCCTTTGACTTTTCTTTGGCTCCACGTCACCGGGACTCAAATGCGGGTTTTCCACTTTTCCGAGAAGGGGGGAGGGGGGGCGCTTCGTTTCGCGGAAACCACGTCAGCAGCTGCCCCGTCCCACGCCCCTAACTTTCGCCGAAATTCTGAAACGTGTATCTTGGCGATCAAGAAACGCGAAGAGGCAAAGAGCCAAGAAAACGGCGCGCCGCGTAAGCAAAGAAAAGTCGCTTAATCCATTCCGCAAACCGACGTCCGCCTCTTGTTCAGCAGGTTCTATAAAAAGATATGTGATTCATGGGGTATCGTCACCCAACAGCATTCCACATATTTGAAATTTGCACTCTTCGCGGCTGACACACCACACCAACATCAGACTTTACCCGTTTTCTTTCTCGCCATTTGCATTGCCCGACCCGCCCTATCCCAGTATAGGATCACAAGTCCGAGCGTCTCTTCCGAGCGATGACGAGCATCTTGCTCGGCGACCGCGTCCGCTATGAGGTCTCTCTCGACTTGCCTGCCGTGCGCAAGTTTGCCAAGCAGTGGCACTTGGCCTTCGCGACCATATATTGCTCCCGAGCCATCACCACCTCCGCAAAGAAAACCAGGAAGTTCCCACGAAAATATCCTTCCTACACTTCGATTTCGATCCGCGATCGGGATCAGAGCGCTGGCCCTGATCGTCCCGGCTCCTTCGAGATTGATCAGTCACAGCTTACGAAGCTGGTCAAGGACAAGGACCTCGGCCACCTCCGGGAATTCGGCGAGGTCAAGAAAGTCGCCTCAGCACTCGAAACTGATGTCTCGGCTGGAATAAGCGGCGATCCAGACGACGTCTCTCGGAGGCAAGATGCGTTTGGCGTCAACTCATACAAGAAGGCACCGGCCAAGGGCTTCTTCCACTTCGTGTTCGAGGCTTTCAAGGACCTCACAATCATGATTCTGCTTGTTTGCGCAGGGCTCTCGCTTGGGTTTGGGATCAAGGAGAACGGGGTCAAGGAAGGCTGGTATGACGGCGGCAGCATATTCGTTGCCGTGTTCCTTGTGATCGCTGTGTCGGCCGTGAGCAATTACCGCCAGAACCGGCAGTTCGAAAAATTGTCTCAGGTGAGCGGTAATATTCTCATTGATGTGATAAGGAAGGGTCGGCGGCAGCAGGTTTCCATATTCGAGATCGTTGTCGGAGATGTCGTTTGTTTGAAGATCGGCGATCAAGTTCCGGCAGACGGGCTGTTCCTGGACGGGCATTCCTTGCAGGTATGGACGACAATTTGTACTGGTTTGACGCATTAGATTTGCATATTAACTCATGTTGGTTTCCTCCAGAAACATATGTATTAATATTACCGAGTTCGAGCACAGTTTGAGTAATTAGTCCAAAAAATTGTAGAAGTGTATCATATTCTGCTTGATACTGGGCAGTTTGTCTTTTTCATATTCTTGATTCTATGGCAAAAAGGGTGACTTAACCGGTGGCACGTGTGTGGTGGCTAGCACGTGTTGCCCCCAGGGTTTACTCCCCGGCTATCGGCCGTGCGGGGGTTCCCTAGGTTATCAAAAAAAAAAAAAAAAGAAAAGTGATGGTTTCTACTAGCAGTTCTAGTCATAGTAGAACAAACTATGTTAAAGAAATTCTACTGGAAAAAGTTGAGCGTCATCCATTTGTTCATATTTCATTTTCTTCTCTTCAAGTTAAGTCCAGAGCGCGTCGTATCGTGTCATCCTAGCATCACTAAACCATGTGCGACGTTTGTGTTGTCAATTTAGGTTGATGAATCGAGCATGACCGGAGAGAGTGATCACGTAGAAGTGAACAGCAATCAGAATCCATTCCTGTTCTCCGGAACAAAGGTTGCTGATGGGTATGCTCAGATGCTGGTTACATCCGTCGGCATGAACACGACATGGGGCGAGATGATGAGCTCAATCAGCCGCGACAACAGCGAGCAGACCCCTTTACAGGCTCGGCTCAACAAGCTCACCTCGTCAATTGGCAAAGTAGGCTTGGCGGTCGCCTTCCTGGTTCTTGTGGTCCTGCTGATTCGCTATTTCACAGGAAACACACAGGACGAGAACGGGAACCGGGAATTCATTTCAGGCCAAACCACAGGTGACGATATCATAAACTCCATAGTGGGCATCATCGCAGCTGCAGTGACAATCGTGGTGGTCGCGATTCCTGAAGGCTTGCCGCTCGCGGTAACCCTCACTCTTGCATATTCGATGAAGAGGATGATGGCCGATCAGGCGATGGTGAGGAAGCTTTCTGCTTGCGAGACGATGGGGTCGGCCACCACTATTTGCACTGACAAGACCGGTACTCTGACTATGAACCAGATGAAGGTGACTAAATTCTGGGTCGGCCAAGACTCAGTTGCGGAAAACGGGTACTCCTCTGTCTCCAAGTTTGTCCTGGATTTGATTCGGGATGCGGTTGCTTTGAACACTACGGGTAGTGTCTATAGGCCATCTTCGGGAATAGAGTATGAGTTCTCGGGTAGTCCCACCGAGAAAGCGATTCTTTCCTGGGCGGTTTCGCAATTGAGCATGGACATGGAGGAGACAAAGAAGAGCTGTGAAGTCATCCAAGTCGAAGCCTTCAACTCGCAGAAGAAGAGAAGCGGTGTCCTAATGAGGAAGAGCATCGACGACACATTCCATGTTCACTGGAAAGGAGCAGCAGAGATGGTCTTGGCGATGTGCTCGAGCTTCTATGACGAGTCGGGGATAGCGAAAGATTTGGAGGAAGAGGAAAGGATGAGATTTGAGCAGATTATCCAGGGGATGGCGGCGAGCAGCCTCAGGTGCATCGCTTTCGCTCATAAACAAGTCTCCGAGGAAGCGATCAAAGAAAGAGAAGACGGGAAGAAGATCCAAGAGGACAACCTGACATTACTAGGACTTGTCGGTATTAAGGACCCATGCCGTCCCGGCGTGAAGAGTGCGGTCCAAGCTTGTCAAGACGCGGGAGTGAGCATCAAGATGATAACAGGAGACAACATCTTCACTGCCAAGGCCATAGCCGCGGAGTGTGGGATTCTCAAGCCCGAGGATGATGCCTTCAGCGGAGCCATCGTGGAAGGAGTGGAGTTCCGCAGCTACACACCTGAGGAGAGGCTTCGGAGAGTCGAGAAAATCCGTGTCATGGCGAGATCCTCGCCTTTCGATAAGCTCCTCATGGTTCAGTGCCTGAAGCAAAAAGGCCATGTGGTTGCCGTCACAGGGGATGGCACGAACGATGCACCAGCCCTCAAGGAAGCAGATATAGGGCTTTCGATGGGCATCCAAGGCACCGAAGTCGCCAAAGAGAGCTCGGACATCGTAATCCTCGACGACAACTTCTCCTCTGTGGTGACAGTGCTGCGGTGGGGTCGATGTGTCTACAATAACATCCAGAAGTTCATCCAGTTCCAGCTCACTGTGAACGTGGCGGCCCTCGTGATCAACTTTGTGGCCGCGGTCTCTTCAGGTGATGTCCCCCTAACGGCAGTCCAGCTCTTGTGGGTGAACCTGATCATGGACACACTTGGTGCCCTCGCCCTTGCTACAGAGCGGCCCACCCGGGAGCTCATGGAGAAGCGCCCCGTGGGTCGGACCGAGCCGCTCATAACCAATGTCATGTGGAGGAACCTTCTAGCACAAGCAACATACCAAATAGCCGTCCTCCTCACTCTACAGTTCAAGGGTGAATCGATCTTCGGCGTGGATGAGGCAGTGAAGCGGACGCTGATATTCAACGCGTTCGTCCTGTGCCAGGTCTTCAACGAGTTCAACGCGAGGAAGCTTGAGAGGAAGAACGTGTTCGAGGGCATTCACAAGAACAAGCTGTTCCTCGGGATCATCTTCGTGACAGTAGTCCTCCAGGTGGTGATGGTCGAGTTCCTGAAGCGGTTCGCTGACACGGAGCGGTTGAACTGGGGACAATGGGGCGCGTGTGTCGGGATCGCGGCGTCGTCTTGGCCTATCGGTTGGGTCGTCAAGTGCATTCCAGTCCCTGATACACCAATCTTCACCTACTTGGGATTGAAAAGCAAGAAGCTCCGGAGGAAACTTGTGCACAGAGAACAACAGTAGCAACACTAACTAGGTTTAACTCGATTCTTTTCATTGTACATGTATATTGATTGCGTTCTTGATGCAGCATGATTTTTTATTTACTTTTCCCTAGAAAAATAAGGAATGTGTAATCCATCGATCTTTTGGCACCTAATATTCTTTTCATTTTTGTACATCTTATATTTCGGATTTTCAAAGAACGATACACCTGATATACTGTTGGCTGGTTAGGCCTCTCGCGTGCCCAGCTGACATTAATAATAAAAGAACAAAAGTCAAAAAAAAAAAAAAGGAAGAAAAGAAAGGGCTGCTCCGTGCCCGAGACAGAGAAGAGGAGAGAGAAGAAGAGTGCTCACCGAGAGGGCACGCACGTTGAGAAGAAACAAAAAAGGGCAACGCTTTGTGGTCCCCGTGGCCACACATCGACGAAATCGGCTTAAATTTTAATATGTTATTCGTGAGATCGAGGATTACGACTTAATCTATTTCGTTCATCGAGAACATTCTCCGAATTCTCCAATCACGACTAGGGTTTCTTTGCTCCGTTTATATTAATCCACCTTTGTAGTGAGAAAATATTATTGTAGTGTTAATTTTGAGCCTCTAGTGTGTGACTGCAGAAGAACATTTTGTGTATCCTGCTATTTTTGGCGATTAGTTGAAGTTTTTGGACCGTTTGTGATTTTTCCCTCATTGAGTTTTCACGTAAAATATCGGTCTTATTGTCGCCTTTATGTGCTATCAATTTGACATTATATTTACATATTGCGAGGATGTATTGTTAGAAATATTGCTTGTTGTTACTGGAGTTAAGTCGATTTTGGTTAGTTTAGTTTTGAGAGAGAAATTGATTATGGGTTAGATTAGTTCTCGGTGAATTGATGCCCGGTTCTCCCCAACACATACCGTGTGCATTAACAGTGTGCTTCTTATTATGCTGGGAAATAAGAGTATTGCATTGAATTATGAACAAACCTCGTCGTAAGCATGCAACTTCAGATATGAGCAAGAAGAAGGACGAATTCCATGAGATGAGTGACCTTGTTACAGCCGAGAATGTGAAGAACACAATCGCGAGAAAAATGTGGAGCACAAAAGGACTGAATCGGTATGAATTTACATCGACTATGTCAAGGCAAGGAACAAATTCATAAACCGCCTCAGTTATATTTCTAATTAGCTCGAATCAAGTCGACATCAAACATATAGTTCACTAACATAATCAATAGAACGGCATGAAGAGCGAATTTAGGTGATCTAAATTTCATTTTTTTGTCATCATGAACGATCATTTCTCTACAACATTTAAATAGTCAGAAAACAAACTCACAACATGAATCTAAGTGCATTTCTTAATATTCATTTGAGAACAATTTACAACTTTGCTTGTGACCTTGTGCTTCCGGCTTAAATTATATGATTTGCACGACTTAAATCTAGGACTTAGATTTTGACTGGATAAAGTTTCAACAAGAAACTCGAAAACATATTCTTATTTTATTTTAACTGACTAAAGCATGCGAACAAAACAATTATATAATTTTCTTTCGATCGACAAACAATTACGTAATTCAGTGGACACAATTTTCGAGAAAAAGTTGAAAATCCTTTGCTAAATATTTCCTCTTTTTTTACACTTGATGGGTTTGAATTGTGGCTTCTTAAGGACGATTTGGTCTCCTTTTAACTACTTCTAATCGTCTTAATGTCAGTCTGTGTTCTTATGACATCCTTTCCTCGTGATACATATTAATCAATATCATTTGAAATTGACCTCATGATACACGATAACCTACCAATTGTTGACTTAGATTATTACATGATAATATCCTATTTGTTAACCACCGTAGCTCTCTCATTATGTGTACCGGGGGTGATCGATTCCAGGATAAGCAGGTTTGAAACCCGGAATGTAAAACCTACCCTACGAAAACCGTTCTTAGTTTCAATCTCTTTTTCCCTTGAAATGAAAAATCGAGAGTCCCACGAACCAAAGGGCCCTTAAACTCTCTTTAGTTTCCAGCTCTCTTATTGGCATCGCTCCCTTGCTCCTCTTTTAAGATTCCGTCTCTTTTGGCGAAAAGCACTTTGCCTGGGCTACGCATTCTCCTCTTCACACAAATCGCAACCAAAGTTACCTAGAAAAAACAACACAGCCATTGGCCATGGCCTGTTTCCATTATAGCCGCAATAGCTCCAAACACAGCTGCTTTGACCATTGCCCTAACCACACGGGCCATGAGAATCGATATCTGCAGAGTAGATTGAAGGAGAGATGGAAGAAAGTTCGACGGTGGACCGCGGGTTCCAAAGGATGGACTAAGAAATTTAAACGCAGGATTCCTTTTCACTTGAAAGAATGGTACAGACGATGTGAAGTTTTGACTACCTTGATGGTGTCGCAATAAATTAACCGCATGGTACCCATGATCTGAAGTTTCGACTACCTTGACGATGTCGCGGTAACTTAACTGCAAATCATCCGATAAACAACATCCCATTGGGTCCCTAACGGATTCTTTGAAAATTCTACTTCCATATAGGAAACCTCCAAAGAAGAAGCACGGTTGAAACTTCCTTATAACGTTCACTTTAATAAAGCCACAAAAATAGGGTATCAGTATCAGGTATGAATTTGACCTAATTCCTTGAGTAAAAAAAAGGCATTTGTTGTACGAAAATTAGCTTCATATTGATAAAAAGAAAGACGTATCAGAAGGTGTTCGATTTCGATGCATTTCTTTAAATCGTAGCAATCATTAAATTCACGAATTTTGTTATTTCTGATGCCGTAAAGTATCACCAACATTTGTTGTAAAACGATAGCGGATTTTTCTTATTTCTATCTTTTTTAGTAGTTATTGGACTGATTATATATAAGATAGTTTATCGAATTTGTGAGTTCAAATTTGTAGATTAATACTGTAATTAGACATTTCAGAAATCTTTGCTTCAGCAGATGGTTGGGGTTACTTTCGCATTTTAACCATTTTACTACAGTATTTTACTTTGACTCCCGGCTTCCGTCGGATGCAATTCTCGTCAACCATAGGGTTACAAAAAATATATATTTGGATGGAGCGAAACTTTTTGGCTTAAAATTACTGTAAGTCGAAAAAGACAAAGCTCGCGAATTATATGCAACGCGGATCTTTTACTTTGGAAACCAGATAAACGAGTCATCTAGATTTCACGTGAAATTGCGTCGCCTTAATGGTTCCGTCTCCTTCATCAAAATAACGGAGCGGTCACCTAAGCATTTCCCCACTCGCTATTAACACCTTGTGAATAGGATAATTTTTAATGGGCGTTGTAAACGCATTTTCGATATGCCCATGTTCAAATACCGAAAATAAAAGCAAAATTTCATTCTCGTCTTGCTTTTCACCAAACAATTGAATATCGAAAAAATTTCGCACGAACCAATGGGCGCTTCATTTCTCTGTTTTAATTTTTGGTCAAGGCTTAATTTCTCTTTAGTTTCCATGAAAATCAATTAATTTTTGACTCGGCGTGACTCGCTCACTCCTCTTTAAGATTCCATGTCTTTTGGAGGAAAATACCCTGCCTTGACTAAGTCAATTCTTTTCTTCGCGACTCTTTCCATTACACTTGCTAGCAAGTATCTGGAAATTTCAGGAATATTTCATGATACCAAAACGCAAACCAACAGCACTACCATCGTCCGTTCCATTAGAGCCGCAATAGCTCCTGCATGGCTATTTTAACAGGGCTGTGCTTTCCTCCGTCCCACACGGAAGAGACGAAAATACCTTTGGCCAGATCTCTGATTGGCGTGATACAAATATGAACATCATCGACGAACAAACCCTACCAATCGACCAATCGAGTGAGGGATCGAGGTTAATACGACATTAGCGTCTATCGAGACTAAAGTATAAACCTAGGATTCCTTCTTATCAAAGGAATGATCATGGCAAGGTCCAGCTTCGGATGCCTCGATGATGTCGGGGTAATAGCTGCAAACCGTGTTGGAAGCAGCACACGGCAATATCTGCATATTGTCTGTTGACTTTTCGTTGACAACACGTCGTAAGGCCCGTATGATCTCAAATTCGGGGAAACCCGTCAGCAGCGTAAGCCGAAAACACGCATATCTTATGCCCTTCACCCTCTTGTTCAGCTTGTAGAGCATGTATATAAAGTAGATGCAATCCGTGGCTATTGTATCCATCTTTCACTCCACAAATTCGAATGTCTGCACTTGTCGCGGCTAACGCAACACCAAACATCAGAGTTTTGTTCCTTTTGTCTTGCCATTTTGCATTGTGCCACCCTGTCTCGTAATAGTATCACCAGCCCGTGTCTCCGCCCAGCCATGATGAGCATTCTCGGCGGCAACTACGTCCGCTGCGAGGTCTCTCTTGACTTGCCCGCAATGCGCAAGTTCGCCAAGCAATGGCGTTTGGCCTTTGGGACCATCTATTGCTCCCGAGCCATCACTACCTCCACAAAGAAAACCAAGAAATTCCCTAGAAAATCTCCTTCCTACACTTCGATTTCAATCCACGATTTGGCTCAGGGCGCTCACTCCTATCAACCCAGCTCCGTCAGGATTGATCAGCCACAGCTTACGAATCTAGTCAAGGACAAGGACCCTGGCCACCTCCAGGAAGTCGGCGGGGTCAAGAAAGTCGTCTCAACACTCGAAACTGACGTCTCCCCTAGAATAGGCGGCGACCCAGATGACATCTCTCGCAGGCAAAATGCGTTTGGCGTCAACTCATACAAGAAGCCGCCCGCCAAGGGCTTCTTCCACTTTGTGCTTGAGGCATTCAAGGACCTCGCAATCATGATTCTTCGTTGTGGAAGCCAAGCGATCGAACAATAAATTTGACAAAATAAGATAATAAATCGAATATCAGATTTACGTGGCTCGATCGTAGTGACTTACATCCACGGGGAGAGCAGCACGAATTGCACTATAGATTAAGTGATACAACAGAAATTACAACCACACTCGAGTCACTTAAACACTCTAAGTATTTCCCAAGCTTCAATTACACCCAATAACTCATGTATTGTTTAGCACACAATTACTCGCGAAATAATCTCTCAATTTCACGAATGAATTATATATAAATCTTATCACAATATTTAATCTGCTAAATCAGTCGAACTTTTTCTTTAATATCACTCACGAAGAAAACGCCAGGATGTAATTCCACGAAGACTCATGTCAAGCACTCGGTTCGACACTTCAGTTCTTCTCTGGACATGGACGACACGAAGACCCCACTCTGCACTCTTCAACTTCTTCTTTCCAAGGTGCCCACGATAGAATATAATATATGTGCCAACAGTTGACCGAGTCATGGTCTGAGTCAGATTCAAAGTCCACTTGGACTTTCCAATTTGAAGCCAAAGAATCCAATAATATTGATTATTTTGTTTCCTTTTCTGCTTTTCGCGTGATGGTCAACAAAGTCCAATTTGGACTTTCCTCTTCTTCACCGTGACTTCAACAGAATCAAGAAAGTGCATCTTTCTTTTAAACGTTGGCGGATTCCAGTAAAAAAAGAAATTATCTGCCCACCTTTCTTTGATAAATTTTTCAGACGTCCAATTAAACAATAATTTATCATGGGTCGGGTTTCTATCTACGAGCTCAAACTCGAGATATATTTTAATAATCTCCACCTTAGCTCAATGTTCAAGCTAAGTCACTGTCGCTTTGATAGAATTCGAATTTCGCTACTAGTCTCTCGCAGCCCCACTGGACTTAACCGCCACAGATGTCTTTCAAGTCTAAGCCGTGCTTAAACTTCGCCATAATCGTGAACCTTATCAGAACACTAACTCCACATATACCTTTAACTGCTTCACAGAGATTTTCAAATACAATTTCCTCAACCGCAGATAAAGCAAAACCATCGTTGCATTAATATCTGTCAGGAGATGGAATACGCACCTTGTTAATATCAGCAATTACAGTAACTGTTGACTCAATAGGCTCCACCTCGCTACAAGCACCATCTGTATCGATTATTTCCTTAGTACTCGCTCCTTCAAGAGTTTCTGGTTGCAACTCCACCTCAAGCTGAACACCGTTTAGATCTGTATGAACACTGTTATTAACACTCCTAGCTAGAAATACTGAAGACTCGTCAAATGTAACTTATCTACTGATAACAGGTGAATTTAATTCCGAGCACCACAACCGATATCCCTGCTCAGCTTGTGTATAACCTAAGAATATGCACTTTCTTGCCCTTCCATCGAGCTTACCATCACTAAATTGAATATAACATGGCAACCAAATATTCTAAGAACATAATAATCAGCAACGTTACTTGACCACACTTCTTCGAGAGTCCAACATCCGATTACAGTCGATGAGGATCTATTCTGTAGATAGCTAGTCGCACTAAGCTCATCCGTCAGAAATTTTCTAGCCATAACAGCACTAGAGAGCATTTTATGGGCCGTCTCTAGTAATGTTCTGCTCATGAACTCTGCAACACGTTGTGGTTCACTAGCACTAGTGCGATGTTTTACTATGCCTTCCTTCATGCAGAATTCATCTAACAGCTTCGAGCAAAACTCTATGCTACTGTCAGTCTGCACATGCTTGATCATTTTACCAGTCTCCTTTTCGATCAAAGCTCTCAACTGCCTGATCTTGACAATAATATCAAACTTATGCCTAAGCACAAAAACTTAAGTCTTCCTCGAGTAATCATCTACAACTGTTAGCATAAATCTAGCACTCTTTCTCGGAGGAAATCATGACAACCTGCGAACATTCAAGTGAATCAATTCTGTAATTTCTGTGGTTTCTTTGGTAACCGTACTCAACTGCACTTTTCGCCGTTGATCTAAATCACAGCACCTGCATATATTTAGTTCGTTAGCCACATAACCACATAAAAAATTTCTTTTACTTAGATCCTTCAGGCTTCTCTCGCTAATGTGCCCCAAACGCATATACCACAATTCAGACTCTCGAACAGATGCATCTGACTTCTCCGCAGCGAATTCCGTCACTATCTCACCTTGAAGCTCATATAGGTCACTATGCTTGATTTCTTTTATTATCACCAAGGCACCTCGAACAACTTTCAGAAGTCCACATTCAGAAGAATATCGACACCCAGCTGAATCCAGGGCACTCAAGAAAATTAGATTTTTCTTCAACTTTGGAACATGCCTCAGTCCAGTCAATGTCCACACGATATCATCATGCATTCTGATCCTGACATCACCAACACCTACAACATCGCATTTAGCATTGTTCCTCAACTGTATTGTACTACTATCCATACACTAGTAAGTAGTAAATCAATTCCTATTTGGTGTAGCATGAAAAGAATAACCAGAATCCATAATTCATCCATCAAACGATAAATCATCGATGACAGAAAAGACATATTCAACATTATCCAAATTACTTTTAGCTATAGCTGTAACATTATCCGCAAGATTAACTCTAATTCCCTTACCGCTGTTGTTTTTCAACTTAAAGCAATCCCTTCTAAGATGCCCCCTCTTGCCATAACTCTAACATACAATGCCACCGGTCCTAAATTGATTTCATATATTCGAGTTCATACTACTGCTGACACATGTACCAGTTCTTCCTCTATTTTCACTTACTAAAGCATGTTCACCAGATTCTCTTATACGGATATCCTCACTCAGAATTAAATCTCGAACACCATCAAATGTCAAACTAGTTGACCCGGGGGAAGTACTAACAGCAATAATAATAGCATTCCAACTATTAGGCAATAAAGATAATAGAATCAAAGCACGTACCTTATCTTCAAAGTCGATCTCAATTGAACTCAATTGACTAATGATCACATTGAATTCATTAATATGATAAGCAATCGATGCACCTTCTCTCATCTTCAAATTAAATAAACGTCACATCAAATAGATCTTGTTGATCGCAGAGGGCTTCTCGCACATGTTTAATAGGGCTTTCATCAAACCTGCAATGGTCTTCTCATTTATGATGTTAAACATAATGTTACGAGCCAACGTCAGCCGAATAACACCCAAAGCTCGTCTATCCAGCAATTCCCAATCAGCTTACTTCATTGCCTCTGGTTTCTCCCCAAACAAGGGCAGGTGTAGTTTCATATGATATAGATATTCCTCAATTTGCATCTTTCAGAAACCAAAATCCTTCCTATCAAATCTGTAAATTTTCACTTTTCTTTTCTTCTATCGCCATCGATTCGCTTCAAGTTAAGCAAGCCTAGTTTTGATACCAATTGTTGTAGAAGCCAAGCAATCAAACAATAAATTTGATAAAACAAGAAAATAAATCAGACACCAGATTTACGTGATTTGGTCGTAGTAACCTACGTCCACGGGGAGAGCAACGCGAATTCCACTATAGATCAAGCGATATAATGGAGAGATTACAACCACACTCGAGTCACTCAAATACTTTAAGTATTTCTGAAGCCCTAATTACACCTAATAACTCATGCAGTGTTTAGTCCATAATTCCTCGCGAAATAATCTTTCAATCTCACGAATGAATTGTATATAAATCTTATTACAAGATTTAATCTGCTAAATCAATCGTACTTTTTCTTCAATATCACGTACGAAGAAAATGCCAAGATGTAATTCCACGAAGACTAGCGTCAAGCGCTCGACTCGGCACTTCAGTTCTTCTCTGGACATGGACGACACGAAGGCCCCACCGTGCACTCTTCAACTTCTTCTTTCCAAAGTGCCTACGATAGAATATAATATATGTGCCCAACAGTTGACCGAGTCATGGTCTGAGTCAGATTCAAAGTCCACTTGGACTTTCCTATTTGAAGCCAAAGAATCCACTAATATTGATTATTTTGTATTTCCTTTTCTGCTTTTCGTGTGATGGTCAACAAAGTCCAATTTAGACTTTCCTCTTCTTCACTGTGACTTCAACAGAATCAAGAAAGTGCATCTTTCTTTTTTACGATGGCGGATTCCAGTAAAAAAAGAAATTTTTTGCCCATCTTTCTTTGATAAATATTTCAGACATCCAATTAAATAATAATTTATCACGGGTCGGGTTTCTATCTATGGATTTAAACTCGAGGCATATTTTAACATTCTTCTTATTTGTGCTGGGCTTTCCCTCGGGTTTGGGATCAAGGAGAATGGGGTCAAGGAAGGCTGGTATGACGGCGGGAGCATATTCATCGCGGTGTTCCTCATGATTGCCATGTCGGCCTTGAGCAATTACCGCCAGAACCGGCAGTTCGAAAAGTTATCTTAGGTAGGGGTGTAAATAGTTCGGTTCGGTTCGGTTTTTCAAAAAAACCGAACCGAACCATTAAGGGTGTCCCCTTGCACCGAACCGAATTTGAACCGAACCGAAAAATCGATTTGGTTCAGTTTGGTTCGAATCAGTTTTCGATTTCAAGTTCCTTAAGCATAGAGAGAGAGGAGAGAGGAGAGAGAAGGGGAGAGAGAGAGGGCAAAATAGCCCTAAACCAAAGTATTTATTTTAGTTAGGTTCGATCCGATCCGAACCGATCCGATCCGAACCGAACCGAACCGAAATTAACCGAACCAAAAAGAAAATTTGGTTTATTTTGATGATCCAAACCGAAACCGAAACCGAACCGAACTGCACGAAATTTTCGGTTCGGTTCGGTTCAGTTCGGTTCGTATCTCGGTTTGATTTTTCGGTTCGGTTTTGACACCCCCAGTCTCAGGCGAGCGGTAATATTCTCATCGATGTGATAAGGAAGGGTTGGCGGCAGCAGGTTTCCATATTCGAGATCGTCGTCGGAGAGGTCGTTTGTTTGAAGATTGGCGATCAAGTTCTGGCAGACGGGCTGTTCCTCGAGGGGCACTCCCTGCAGGTATGGACGGCAATTTTTACTGGTTTGACTACATTAGATATGCATATTAACTCATGTTGGTTTCCTCCAGAAACATATGTATTAACATTACCAAGTTCGAGCACAGTTTGCGTAATTAGTCCAAAAATTTGTAGAAGTATATCATATTCTGCTTGATATTTGGCAATTTGTCATTTTCATAATCTTGATCCTATGACAACAAGGAAAAGTAATGGTTTTTACTCGTAATTCTAGTCATGGTAGAACAAACTCTGTCAAAAAAAATTCTACTGGAAAAAGTTAAGCACAATCCTTTTGTTATTGTTTCATATTTGTTCATCTTTCATTTTCTTTGCTTCAAGTTAAGAACAGAACACGTCGTATCGTGTCATCCTGGCTTCACTAAACCATGTGCAACGTTTGTGTTGTCAATTTGGGTTGATGAATCGAGCATGACCGGGGAGAGTGATCACGTAGAAGTGAACCGCAATGGGAATGCATTCCTGTTCTCCAGAACAAAGGTTGCTGATGGATATGTTCAGATGCTGGTTACATCCGTCGGCATGAGCACGATGTGGGGCGAGATGATGAGCTCGATCAGCCGAGACAACAGCAAGCATACCCCTTTGCAGGCTCGGCTCAACAAGCTCACCTCGTCAATTGGCAAAGTAGGCTTGGTGGTCGCCTTCCTTGTTCTCGTGGTCCTGCTGATTCGCTATTTCACGGGAAACACACAGGACGAGAACGGGAACCGGGAATTCATTGCAGGCCAAACCACAGGTGATGATATCATAAACTCCGTGGTGGGCATCATCGCAACTGCAGTGACAATCGTGGTGGTCGTGATTCCTGAAGGCTTGCCACTTGCGTTAACCCTCACTCTTGCATATTTGATGAAGAAGACGATGGCGGATCAGGTGATGGTGAGGAAGCTTTCGGCCTGCGAGAAGATGGGGTCGGCCACCACTATTTGCACTGACAAGACCAGCACTCTGACAATGAACCAGATAAAGGTCACCAAATTCTGGGTCGACCAAGGCTCTGCGGCGGAATACACGTACTCCTCTGTCTCCAAGTTTGTCCTGGATTTGATTCGGGATGCGGTTGCTTTGAACACCACGGGCAGTGTCTATAGGCCATCTTTGGGATCAGAATACGAGTTCTCAGGTAGTCCCACCGAGAAAGCGATTCTTTCTTGGGCAGTTTCGCAATTGACCATGGACATGGAGGAGACAAAGAAGAGCTGTGAAGTCATCCAAGTCGAAGCCTTCAACTCTCAGAAGAAGAGAAGCGGTGTCCTAATGAGGAAGAGCATCGACAACACATTCCATGTGCACTCGAAAGGAGCGGCAGAGATGGTCTTGGCGATGTGCTCGAGCTTCTATGACAGGTCGGGGATAGAGAAAGATTTGGAGGAAGAGGAAAGGATGAGATTTGAGCAAATTATCCAGGGGATGGCGGCGAGCAGCCTCAGGTGCATCGCTTTCGCTCATAAACAAGTCTCCGAGAAAGCGATCAAGGAAAGAAAGGACAGGAAGAAGATCCAAGAGGACAGCCTGACATTGCTACGACTTGTCGGTATTAAGGACCCATGCCGTCCCGGTGTGAAGAGTGCGGTCCAAGCTTGTCAAGACACAGGAGTGAAGGTCAAGATGATAACGGGAGACAACATCTTCATTGCTAAGGCCATAGCTGCGGAGTGCGGGATTCTCAAGCTCAAGGATGATGCCTTCAGCAGAGCCATCACGGAAGGAGTGGAGCTCCGCAACTGCACACTTTGAAGAGTCGAGAAAATCCGGATCGTGGCGAGATCCTCACCTTTCGACAAGCTCCTCATGGTTCAGTGCTTGAAGCAGAAAGGCCATGTGGTTGCCGTCACAGGGGATGGCACGAACAATGCACCAGCCTCGAGGAAGCAGACATAGGGCTTTTGATGGGCATCCAAGGCACTGAGGTCGCCAAAGAGAGCTCGGACATTGTCATCCTTGACGACAACTTTGCCTCTGTGGCGACGGTGCTGCAGTGGGGTCGATGCGTCTACAACAACATCCAGAAATTCATCCAGTTCCAGCTCACTGTGAACGTCGCAGCCGTCGTGATCAACTTTGTGGTCGCGGTCTCTTCAGGCGACGTGCCGCTTATGGCTGTCTGGCTCTTGTGGGTGAACCTGATCATGGACACACTCGGTGCCCTCGCCCTGGCCACGGAGAGGCCCACCAGGGAGCTCATGGAGAAGCGCCCTGTGGGCCAGACCGAGCCGCTCATATCCAACGTCATGTGGAGGAACCTTCTAGCACAAGCAACATACCAAATGGCCATCGATCCTCCTCACTCAACAGTTCAAGGGCGAATCGATCTTCGGCGTGGACGAGGCAGTGAAGCGGACATTGATATTCATCACGTTCGTCCCGTGCCGGGCCTTCAACGAGTTCAGCGCAAGGAAGCTCGAGAAGAAGAACGTGTTTGAGGGCATTCACAAGAACAAGCTGTTCCTCGGGATCATCTTCGTGACGGTGGTCCTCCAGGTGGTGATGGTCGAGTTCCTGAAGCGGTTCGCCGACACGGAGCGGTTGAGCTGGGGACAATGGGGCGCGTGTGTCGGGATCGCAGCGGCGTCTTGGCCTATCGGTTGGGTCGTCAAGTGCATTCCAGTCCCTGATACACCAATCTTCACCTACTTGGGATTGAAAAGCAAGAAGCTCCGGAGGAAACTTGTGCACAGAGAACAACAGTAGCAACACTAACTAGGTTTAACTCGATTCTTTTCATTGTACATGTATATTGATTGCGTTCTTGATGCAGCATGATTTTTTTTTTACTTTTCCCTAGAAAAATAAGGAATGTGTAATCCATCGATCTTTTGGCACCTAATATTCTTTTCATTTTTGTACATCTTATATTTCGGATTTTCAAAGAACGATACACCTGATATACTGTTGGCTGGTTAGGCCTCTCGCGTGCCCAGCTGACATTAATAATAAAAGAACAAAAGTCAAAAAAAAAAAAGGAAGAAAAGAAAGGGCTGCTCCGTGCCCGAGACAGAGAAGAGCAGAGAGAAGAAGAGTGCTCACCGAGAGAGCACGCACGTTGAGAAGAAAGAAAAAAGGGCAACGCTTTGTGGTCCCCGTGGCCAAACATAGACGAAATTGGCTTAAATTTTAATATGTTATTCGTGAGATCGAGGATTACAAGTTAATCTATTTCGTTCTTGAGAACCTTCTTCGAATTCTCCAATCATGTTACGGTTTTCTTGCTCCGTTTATATTAATCCACCTTTGTAGTGAGAAAATATTGTTGTAGTGTTAATTTTGAGCCTCTAGTGTGTGACTGCAGAAAAACATTTTGTGTATCCTGCTATTTTTGGCAATTAGTTGAAGTTTTTGGGCCGTTTGTGGTTTTTTCCCTCATTGAGTTTTCACCTAAAATATTGGTGTTATTGTCGCCTTTATGTGCTATCAATTTGACATTATATTTACATATTGCGAGGTTGTATTGTTAGAAATATTGCTTGTTGTTACTGGAGTTAAGTCGATTTTGGTTAGTTTAGTTTTGAGAGAGAAATTGATTATGGATTAGATTAGTTCTCGGTGAATTGTTGCCCGGTTCTCCCCAACACATACCGTGTGCATTAACAGTGTGCTTCTTATTATGCTGGGAAATAAGAGTATTTCATTGAATTATGAACAAACCTCGTCGTAAGCATGCAACTTCAGATACGAGCAAGAAGAAGGACGAATTCCATGAAATTAGTGACCTTATTACAGCCGAGAATGTGAAGAACACAATCGCGAGAAAAATGTGGAGCACAAAAGGACTGAATCGGTATGAATTTACATCGACTATGTCAAGGCAAGGAACAAATTCATAAACCGCCTCAGTTATAATTCTAATTAGCTCGAATCAAGTCGACATCAAACATATAGTTCACTAACATAATCAATAGAACGGCATGAAGAGCGAATTTAGGTGATCTAAATTTCATTTTTTTGTCATCATGAACGATCATTTCTCTACAACATTTAAATAGTCAGAAAACAAACTCATAACATGAATCTAAGTGCATTTCTTAATATGCATTTGAGAACATTTTACAACTTTGCTTGTGACCGTGTGCTTCCGGCTTAAATTATATGATTTGCATGACTTAAATCTCAGACGTAGATTTTGACTGGATAAAGTTTCAACAAGAAACTCGAAAATATATTCTTTTTTTATTTTAACTGACTAAAGCGTGCGAACAAAATAATTATATAATTTTCTTTCAATTGAAAAATAATTACGTAATTCAGTGGACACAATTTTCGAGAAAAAGTTGAAAATCCTTTGCTAAATATTTCCTCTTTTTTAACACTTGATGGGTTTGAATTGTGGCTTCTTAAGGACGATTTGGTCTCCTTTTAACTACTTCTAATCGTCTTAATGTCAATCTGTGTTCTTATGACATCCTTTCCTCGTGATACATATTGATCGATATCATTTGAAATTGACCTCATGATACGCAATAACCTACCAATTGTTGACTTGGATTATTACATGATAATATCCTATTTGTTAACCACCGTAGCTCTCTCATTATGTGTACCGGGGGTGATCGATTCCAGGATAAGCAGGTTTAAAACCCGGAATGTAAAACCTACCCTACGAGAACCGTTCTTAGTTTCAATCTCATTTTCCCTTGAAATGAAAAATCGAGAGTCCCACGAACCAAAGGGCCCTTAAACTCTCTTTAGTTTCCAGCTCTCTTATTGGCATCGCTCCCCTGCTCCTCTTTTAAGATTCCGTCTCTTTTGGCGAAAAGCACTTTGCCTGGGCTACGCATTCTCCTCTTCACACAGATCGCAACCAAAGTTACCTAGAAAAAACAACACAGCCATTGGCCATGGCCTGTTTCCATTATAGCCGCAATAACTCCAAACACAGCTGCTTTGACCATTGCCCTAACCCCACGGGCCGTGAGAATCGATATATGCAGAGTAGATTGAAGGAGAGATGGAAGAAAGTACGACGGTGGACCGTGGGTTCGAAAGGATGGACTGAGAAGTCTAAACGTAAGATTTCTTTTCACTCGAAAGAATGGTACCGACGATGTGAAGTTTCGACTACCTTGACGATGTCGCAGTAACTTAACCGCATAGTACCGACGATGTGAAGTTTCGACTACCTTGACGATGTCGCGGTAACTTAACCGCAAATCATCCGATAAACAACATCCCATTGGGTCCCTAATAGACACTTTGAAAATTCTACTTCCAAATAGGAAACCTCCAAAGAAGAAGCACGGTTGAAACTTCCTTATAACGTTCACCTTAATAAAGCCACAACAATAGGCTATCAGTATCAGGTATAAATTTGATTTAAGTCCTTGACGAAAAAAAAAGGCATTTGTTGTACGAAAATTAGCTTCATATTGACAAAAAGAAAGACGTATCAGAAGGTGTTCGATTTCGATACATTTTTTTAAATCGTAGCAATCATTAAATTTGTGAATTTTGTTATTTCAAATGCCGTAAAGTATCATCAACATTTGTTGTAAAACTATAGCGGATTTTTGTTATTTCAATCTTTTTTAGTAGTTATTGGGCTGATTATGTATAAAGACAGTTTATTGAATTTGGGAGTTCAAATTTGTAGATTAATATTGTAATTAAACATTTCAGAAATCTTTGTTTCAGCAGATGTTTGGGGTTATTTTCGCATTTTAACCATTTACTACAGTATTTTACTTTGACTCCCGGCTTCCGTAGGGTGCAATTCTCATCAACCATAGGGTTGCAAAATATATTGATGCGGAATCTATTAGCGGTGCGTTTCTGGACCAATTGGACAAGCAGAAGTCCAAACGGAAGGCGAAACGGTGATGTGACTAGAACCGGTGGACCCGATCGACGACATTGGATATTTTTTTATGAGTTAATTTAAAAAGGCAGTTTCCTAATTTTGATGTTTTATGCTTTTCAATTTAGATTAGGTAACTTTCCTATTATGATTAGATTTCCTATTATGATTAGGTTTCCAATTCAGATTAGGTAACTTTCCTATTATGATTAGATTTTCTATTGTAATTAGGTTTTACTCCTATAAAAGGGTGTTTAGGATTTGTTTTGATTCAGAACATTATTATCATCAATATTGAATTTCGAGATTTTTCTCTCTAAGCAAAGTTTTGCTTGAATTATTCGCGAAACGCTACGTCAGGTGGTATCAAAGCCTATGGCGACTGGCGGTGGTCATCGTGACGATACTCAGGAGACTGGAGCCCCAACCCTTGGGGACGACGCGCTGTAACGTTTGGAGCAGCGTTTAATGGAACGCTTAGATCAACGATTCGATCAAAGTCTTCGTCATTTCGAAGAACGATTTGATGAGTTAACAGAACGATTCGAAGGTCTCGGCGTTGATGTGAATCGGAATCGGCGGAACGACAGAGGCTCGGGTGCAGATCTTGCTCGCGGTGATCCTGTTGATAGGCCTGTTCTTATTCGCAGGCAGAATAACCCTATGTTTTCAGAGAGTTCGGAAGAAGAAGAAACTGAAAATTTTTATGAGGAACGTGCTGATTATAGCGGCAGACGTCATCATGGAGAATTTCAAAGAGGATATGATCGGAGAGATGGAAGACGACGTTACGACGATCGTGAAGGTAACGACTTTAAATTGAAAGTCGATATTCCTTATTTTAATGGAAGTCTGGGCATAGAAGAATTTCTAGATTGGCTTGCTGATATAGACAGATTTTTCGACTATATGGAGACCCCTGGTGAGAAAAGGGTGCGATTAGTAGCCTGTAGATTAAAGGGGGGTGCGTCTGCATGGTGGGAAAGATTGCAGAATAAGAGGGAGCGAGAAGGGAAAGATAGAGTTCGAACTTGGACTAGAATGAGAAGGCTATTGAAGCAAGAATTCCTTCCACCCGATTATGAACATATTATGTTCCAGCTGTACCAACATTGCCAGCAGGGTAATCGGATTGTGCATGAGTATGGGGCCGAATTTATGAGATTGGCGGAGCGGAATAATTTATCAGAGACGGAGGGATAGCAAGTGGCCAGATATCTCGATGGTTTGAAACCCTTCATTCGAGATAAAATTGCAGTGCAGTTTCTACGAAATTTAACTAAAGCCAAGAATATGGCGATGAAGGCAGAATTGATGCAACAAGATAAGGGAAGAAGAGACTACGAAAATTATCGAGGTAGCCGTTCGAGCAGTTCGGTAAAAAAAAGCAGTTTCAATAATCGTTTTAACGCAGGGCAAAATCAGGAAGATAAGACGGTAAAAAAGCGCCCTATGAACGAGCCGAGGGATAAGGGAACGCAAGTACAGAAAACTGCGAACCCTAACCCTTATACTAAACCAGCCGCGATAAAGTGTTACAGGTGTAATCAGCCTGGGCACCGTTCTAATGAATGCCCTCAGAGAAATACCGTAAATATAGCAGCGAGAGAAGAGGAGGAAGATGAATATTGCTGTGCGCCGGATGGTGAGGACGATGATTTTAAAGATGAAGAAGAGGAGCAAGTAAACTGTGTGATGCGCAGGATGATGTTGCCCCAAAATAGGAAGATGATTCGCAGCGCCATCAGTTATTCCAAACCAGGTGCACCATTCTGGAAAAGATTTTTGCTGTGGTTATTGATAATGGAAGTATAGAGAATATCATTAGGAAGGAGGTAGCGAAGAAGCTGGGGATACCCATGGAGAAGCATCCTAATCCCTATACGTTAGGATGGATTAAATCTGGAGCGGAAAGCATTCAGGTGACTAAACGATGCAAAATTCCATTCTCCATTGGAAAATATCATGATGAGCTATATTGTGATGTAGTAGACATGGATGTATGTCATGTGTTATTTGGGAGGCCGTGGCAATTTGATATAGATGCTCAACATTCGAGAAGAAGCAATCAGTATGATCTCGTGAAGGATAGAGTGAAGTATACATTGCTGCCACTAAAGAACAAAGGAAAAGAATCTTCTGAAAATAATTTCCTTACCCTTACGAGGAAATTTGAAGTTGAGGTTAAGGAGACCTGACAGATTCACGTGCTGGTCGTAAAACAAGCAATTGAGACTAAGGCTGAATTACAAGTGGAGGAGCAGCATGAAGCAGTCAAGCCTTTATTGAAGGAATTTAGCGAACTAATGCCTGAAGAGATTCCAGATGGATTGCCGCCTATGCATGATATTCAGCACCATATAGACTTAATTCCCGATGCTAATCTGCCAAATTTATCGCACTACAGGATGAGTCCAAAAGAGAGCGAGATTCTAAAAGAGAAGGTGGAGGAGTTGTTGAAAAAGGGACACATTCATAATAGCATGAGCCCATGTGCTGTTCCGGCCTTATTAACTCCTAAGAAAGATTGGAGTTGGCGGATGTGTGTAGATAGTAGGGCCATTAATAAGATAACCGTGGGTTACAAGTTTCTAATTTCGAGATTGGATGACATGCTGGATAGGTTGCACGGATTTGAAGAATGGATATCATCAGATTCGGATTCGGCCTGGAGATGAGTGAAAAACAGCTTTCAAAACTTTCAAAACAAAGGAGGGGTTATACGAATGGTTGGTGATACCTTTCGGACTTTCCAATGCTCCAAACACTTTCATGAGACTTATGAATCAGGTTCTGAAATCTTTTATTGGCAAATTTATTGTAGTTTATTTTGATGACATCCTAATTTATAGTAAAACTGAGGAGGATCATATGATGCATTCAAGGGAGGTGTTGACATTCCTACAGATTAATAAGCTGTATATTAATCTTAAGAAGTGCAGTTTTTTCACTAATAAACTGTTATTCTTGGGATTTATTATTACTACTGACGGAATAGAGGTAGATGAGGTGAAGGTAAGAGCAATCAGAGAGTGGCCGACTCCTAAAATAGTTTCTGACATTAGGAGTTTTCATGGGTTGGCTACTTTTTATCGGCGATTTATTAAGAATTTTAGTACTATCGCAGCCCCAATTACTGAATGTATGAAGAAAGGCAAATTTCTATGGGGAGAGGAAGCTGAGAATAGTTTTGCTATTTTGAAGGAGAAGTTATGTACTGCACCTGTTTTTGCTTTACCTGATTTTGATAAACTGTTTGAAGTGGACTGTGATGCTAGTGGAGTGGGTATAGGAGCTGTTTTATCTCAAGAGCGCAGACCAGTTTGCTATTTTAGTGAGAAGCTTAGTGACGCAAGGCGAAAGTGGAGCACTTATGATAAAGAATTCTATTCTGTCGTAAAGGCTTTGAAGACCTGGAAGCATTATCTGATTGGGAAAGAATTCGTCCTTTATTCTGATCATGAAGCTTTGAAGTATCTAAATAGTCAGAAGAGGATTAGCAAAGATATGCATGCGCGATGGTGTCAATTTTTACAAAAATTTCCTTTCAGATTACAGCACAAGTCAGGTGTGCATAATGTCGTAGCAGATGCACTGAGTAGGAGAGCTGGCTTGTTGATTACATGAAGCCAAGACATCTTGGGGTTTGAGTAGTTGAAAGACTGTTATGCAGATGATGACGACTTTGGAAAAATTTGGGAGTCATGTGCTGTTGGTCAACCTGTACGAGAATTTTATGTATAGGATGGTTATCTGATGCATGGCAATCAGCTTTGCCTTCCTCGGACATCATTACGAGAGAAGGTAATTCGCGATTTACATGATGGTGGATTAGCTGCACATTTAAGTCGTGATAAAACTATTGCTGTAGTTCGGAAGCGATTTTACTGGCTCCAGTTGCGTAGAGATGTCAGTATGTACGTACAAAAATGTTATGTTTGCCAGACTGCTAAGGGTCAGTCTAAGAATACAGGTCTATATATGCCTTTACCTGTTCCTAACAATATATGGGAAGATTTGTCTATGGATTTTGTGCTTGGTTTACCACGGACATAGAGGCGTGGATTCTGTTTTCATTGTGATTAATAGATTTTCCAAGATGGCGCACTTCATTCCTTGTAGGAAGACTTCTGATGTAGTAAGTGTGGCTAGATTATTCTTTAAAGAAGTGGTTCGTTTGCATGGTGTGCCCAAATCTATTACCTCAGATAGGGATAGTAAATTTCTAGGGCATTTTTGGCGGACTTTATGGAAGCTGTTTGATTCATCTTTGAATTTTAGTAGCACTGCTCATCCACAGACTGATGGGCAAACAAAGGTGGTTAATAGAACTCTAGGAAACTTGATTCGAAGCATTTGTAGAGATAAGCCGAAGCAATGAGATGTTGCTTTGTCATAAGCAGAGTTTGCTTATAATAATGCAGTTCATAGTTCTATTGGCAGGTCGCCTTTTTCTGTTGTTTATACAAAGGCGCCTCGGCATACTCTCGATTTGGTATAGTTGCCTAAGCAAGCGGATAAAAGTGTAACGGCGGATCGTATGGCTAAACAGATTGTGGAGGTGCATCGTGAAGTCAAACAGAAGCTGGAGGAAGCTAATCAGAAGTATAAAATTACAGCAGATAAGTACCGGCGGAAGCAAGTGTTTACGGTAGGTGATCAAGTCATGGTTTTTCTTCGTAAAGAGCGATTACCAGTTGGATCTTACAGTAAGTTACAGTCAAAGAAGTATGGACCTTACGCTGTCAGCAAGAAGATCAACGATAATGCTTATGTTATAGACCTTCCACATAGCATGGGCATATCCAACACTTGTAATGTTGCTGATTTGTCACCGTTTCATGAGTCCACAAAGCCGTTATATCGGGATCCTGATTTCAACTCGAGGATGAGTTCTTTTCAAGTGGAGGAGAATGATGCGGAATCTATTAGCGGTGCATTTCTGGACCAATTGGACAAGCAGAAGTCCAAACGGAAGGCGAAATGGTGATGTAACTAGAACCGGTGGACCCGATCGACGACATTGGATATTTTTTTATGAGTTAATTTAAAAATGTAGTTTCCTAATTTTGATGTTTTATGCTTTTCAATTTAGATTAGGTAACTTTCCTATTATGATTAGGTTTCCAATTCAGATTAGGTAACTTTCCTATTATGATTAGATTTCCCATTGTAATTAGATTTTACTCCTATAAAAGGGTGTTTAGGGTTTGTTTTGATTCAGAACATCATTATCATCAATATTGAATTTCGAGATTTTTCTCTCTAAGCAAGGTTTTGCTTGAATTATTCGCGGAACGCTGCGTCATATATCTTTCGATGGAGTGAAACTTTTTGGCTCAAAATTATTGTAAGTCTAAAAAGACAGCTTGCGAATTATTAAAGTTGCACGATATCTTTTTTGCAAAGGATTGCTAGTGCATACGCAACGCGGAGCTTTTACTTTGGAAACTAGATAAACGACTCACCTACATTTCACAGGAAATTGCGTCGCCTGGATGGTGCTGTGTCCTTCATCAAACTAATGGAGCGGTCACCTAAGCATTTCCCCACCCGCTATTAACACCT
Source organism: Syzygium malaccense (assembly GCA_031216405.1). Lineage (NCBI taxonomy): Eukaryota > Viridiplantae > Streptophyta > Magnoliopsida > Myrtales > Myrtaceae > Syzygium > Syzygium malaccense. The sequence continues at coordinate 18,265,003 of CM062260.1, read as the reverse complement.
TGTTGTGAATAGGATGATTTCAATGTGCGTTGTGGACGTATTTTCGAGATGTCCATGTTCAACTATCGAGAATAAAAGCAAAATTTCATTCTTGTCTTTGTTTTCACCAAGCAATTGAATATCGAAAAATTTCCAACGAATCAATGGGCGCTTAATTTCTCTTTTTTTTTTGGTCAAGGCTTAATTTCTCTTTAGTTTCCATCTAAATCAATTACTTTTTGACTCGGCATGACTAACTCACTCTTCTTTAAGATTCCATCTCTTTTGGACGAAATTACCCTGCCTTGGCTAAGTCAATTCTTTCCATTTCACTTCCTAGCAAGTTCCTGGAATTTCCGGAATATTTAATGATACCAAAACCCAAACCAGCAACACTACCCTTGTCCGACCCATTACAGCCGCAATAGCTCCTACATGGCTATGCTTTCCTCTGTCCCACATGGGAGATAGGAAAATACCTATGGCTAAATCTTCGATTGGCTCGTTACAAATATGAACCTAGCTCACGAACAAGCTCTACCAATCAACCGATCGGAGGAGGGATCGAGGAAGATACGACGCTACCGTCTATCGAGACCAAAGTATAAACATAGGATCCCTTTATATCAAAAGAATGAAAATGACAATGCCCAGCTTCGGATGCCTCGATGATGGATGTCGGGAAATTGGCTGCAAGCCGTGTTAGAAACAACACGGCAATATTATCTTTTGACTTTTCGTTGACCACACGCCGTCAGCCCCCGGATGACCTCGAATCCTGGTTTTCCACAATCGGGTCTTCGTTTCGGGGAAACCCGCCAGGAGCTACCACCTCCCTCGTCCCTCCATTTCGTAAACCCTTACACAAATGACGTCACCCTCTTGTTCAGCGCGTAGAGCATGTCTATAAAGTGGATGCAATCCATGGTTATTGTATCCACCATTCACTCCACAAATTCGAACGTTTGCACTCGTCGCGGCTAACGCAACACCAACCACCGGAGTTTTTTTCTTTCCTTTTGTCTTGCCATTTTGCATTGTGCCGCCCCATCTCGTAATAGGATCACGAGCCTGTGTGTCTCTTCCCAGCGATGACGAGCATTCTCGGCGGCGACTGCGTCCGCTACGAGGTCTCTCTCGACTTGCCCACTATGCGCAGGTTCGCCAAGCAATGGCGTTTGGCCTTCGCGACCATCTATTGCTCCAGAGCCATCACTACCTCCGCAAAGAAAACCAAGAAATTCCCTAGAAAATCTCCTTTCTACACTTTGGTTTCGATCCATGATTCGGCTCAGGGCGCTCAGTCCGATCAACCCTGCTCCTTCCGGATTGATCAGTCGCAGCTTGCGAATCTGGTCAAGGACAAGGACCTCGGCCACCTACAGGAATTCGGCGGGGTCAAGAAAGTCGCCTCGGCCCTCGAAATTGATGTCTCCGCTGGAATAGGCGGCGACCCAGATGACATCTCTCGCAGGCAAAATGTGTTTGGCGTCAACTCATACGAGAAGCCACCAGCCAAGGGCTTCTTCCACTTTGTTTTCGAGGCTTTCAAGGATCTCACAATCGTGATTCTTCTTGTTTGTGCTGGGCTTTCCCTTGGGTTTGGGGTCAAGGAGAATGGGGTCGAGGAAGGCTGGTACGATGGCGGAAGCATATTCGTCGCGGTGTTCCTCGTGATTGCCGTGTCGACCGTGAGCAATTACCGGCAGAACCGGCAGTTCGAAAAGTTGTCTCGGGTGAGCGGTAATATTCTCATCGATGTGATAAGGAAGGGTCGGCGGCAGCAGGTTTCCATATTTGAGATTGTTGTTGGAGAGGTCGTTTGTTTGAAGATCGGCGATCAAGTTCCGGCAGACGGGCTGTTTTTGGACGGGCATTCCTTGCAGGTATGGACGACAATTTGTACTGGTTTAACGCATGAGATTTGCATATTAACTCATGTTGGTTTCCTCCAGAAACATATGTATTGATATTACCAAGTTCGAGCACAGTTTGAGTAATTAGTTGAGTAATTAGTCCAAAAAATTGTAGAAGTGTATCCTATTCTGCTTGATACTGGACAGTTCGTCATTTTCATAATCTTGATTCTATGACAAAAAGGAAAAGTAATGGTTTTTACTCGTAGTTCTAGTCATAGCAGAATAAACTGTCAAAAAAAATTCTACTGGAAAAAGTTAAGCGTAATCCATTTGTTATTGTTTCATATTTGTTCATGTTTCACTTTCTTTGCTTCAAGTTAAGAACAGAACATGTCGTATCGTGTCATCCCAGCGTCACTAAATCATGTGCAACGTTTGTGTTGTCCATTTAGGTTGATGAATCGAGCATGACTGGGGAGAGTGATCACGTAGAAGTGAACCGCAATGAGAATCCATTCCTGTTCTCGGGAACAAAGGTTGCTGATGGATATGCCCAGATGCTGGTTACATCTGTCGGCATGAACACGACGTGGGGCGAGATGATGAGCTCGATCAGGCGTGACAACAGTGAGCAGACCCCTTTGCAGGGTCGGCTCAACAAGCTCACCTCATCGATTGGCAAACTAGGCTTGGCGGTCGCCTTCCTGGTTCTCGTGGTCCTGCTGATTCGCTATTTCACGGGAAACACACAGGACGAGAACGGGAACCGGGAATTCATTGCAAGGCAAACCACAGGTGATGATATCATAAACTCCATGGTGGGCATCATCGCAGCTGCAGTGACAATCGTGGTGGTTGCAATTCCTGAAGGCTTGCCGCTCGCGGTAACCCTCACTCTTGCATATTCAATGAAGAGGATGATGGCAGATCAGGCTATGGTGAGGAAGCTTTCGGCCTGCGAGACCATGGGGTCGGCCACCACTATTTGCACTGACAAGACCGGCACTCTGACTATGAACCAGATGAAGGTGACTAAATTCTGGGTCGGCCAAGACTCAGTTGCGGAAAACGGGTACTCCTCTATCCCCGAGTTTGTCCTGGATTTGATTCGGGATGCGGTTGCTTTGAACACTACAGGCAGTGTCTATAGGCCATCTTCGGGAGCAGAGTACGAGTTCTCGGGTAGTCCCACCGAGAAAGCGATTCTTTCCTGGGCGGTTTCGCAATTGAGCATGGACATGAAGGAGACAAAGAAGAGCTGTGAAGTCATCCAAGTCGAAGCCTTCAACTCGCAGAAGAAGAGAAGCGGTGTCCTAATGAGGAAGAGCATCGACGACACATTCCATGTTCACTGGAAAGGAGCGGCAGAGATGGTCTTGGCGATGTGCTCAAGCTTCTATGACGAGTCAGGGATAGTGAAAGATTTGGAGGAAGAGGAAAGGATGAGATTTGAGCAGATTATCCAGGGGATGGCGGCGAGCAGCCTCAGGTGCATTGCTTTCGCTCATAAACAAGTCTCCGAGGAAGCGATCAAAGAACGAGAAGACAGGAAGAAGATCCAAGAGGGCAGCCTGACATTACTAGGACTTGTCGGTATTAAGGACCCATGCCGTCTCGGTGTGAAGAGTGCGGTCCAAGCCTGTCAAGACGCAGGAGTGAACATCAAGATGATAACGGGAGACAACATCTTCACTGCTAAGGCCATAGCCACAGAGTGCGGGATTCTCAGCCCCGAGGATGATGCCTTCAGTGGAGCCATCGTGGAAGGAGTGGAGTTCCACAGCTACACACCTGAGGAGAGGCTTCAGAGAGTCGAGAAAATCCGTGTCATGGCGAGATCCTCGCCTTTCGATAAGCTCCTCATGGTTCAGTGCCTGAAGCAAAAAGGCCATGTGGTTGCCGTCACAGGGGATGGCACGAACGATGCACCAGCCCTCAAGGAAGCAGATATAGGGCTTTCGATGGGCATCCAAGGCACCGAAGTCGCCAAAGAGAGCTCGGACATTGTAATCCTCGACGACAACTTCTCCTCTGTGGTGACAGTGCTGCGGTGGGGTCGATGTGTCTACAATAACATCCAGAAGTTCATCCAGTTCCAGCTCACTGTGAACGTGGCGGCCCTCGTGATCAACTTTGTGGCCGTGGTCTCTTCAGGTGATGTCCCCCTAACGGCAGTCCAGCTCTTGTGGGTGAACCTGATCATGGACACACTTGGTGCCCTCGCCCTTGCTACAGAGCGGCCCACCCGGGAGCTCATGGAGAAGCGCCCCGTGGGTCGGACCGAGCCGCTCATAACCAACGTCATGTGGAGGAACCTTCTAGCACAAGCAACATACCAAATAACTGTCCTCCTCACTCTACAGTTCAAGGGGGAATCGATCTTCGGCGTGGACGAGGCAGTGAAGCGGACGCTGATATTCAACGCGTTTGTCCTGTGCCAGGTCTTCAACGAGTTCAACGCGAGGAAGCTCAAGAAGAAGAACGTGTTTGAGGGCATTCACAAGAACAAGATGTTCCTCGGGATCATCTTCGTGACGGTGGTCCTCCAGGTGGTGATGGTTGAGTTCCTGAAGCGGTTCGCCGACACGGAGCGGTTGAGCTGGGGACAATGGGGCGCGTGTGTTGGGATCGCGGCCGCGTCTTGGCCTATCGGTTGGGTCGTCAAGTGCATTCCCGTCCCTGATACACCACCAATCTTCAGCTACTTGGGATTGAAAAGCAAGAAGCTCGGGAGGAAACTTGTGCACAGAGAACAGTAGCAACACTAATTGGGTTTAACTTGATTCTTTTTATTGTACAGGTATATTGAATTCGTTCTTGGTACAGCATTATTTTTTTTCTTCTCCATAGAAAAATAAGGAATGTGTAATTTTTTTTTTCAAGGAATGTGTAATTCATCTATCATCTTTCGGCACGGGTCAAAAGATCGAGCTCGGCTTATCTAGGCTCGGTATGTCGGTCCAGCCTTGTAAAACAAATTGAATTGAATCAGATTGAATGGCTTGGAGCCTAAGCCCGAAACTATTCTTTTAAAAAATTTTCATTTGTACATCTCATATTTCAGATTTAAAACAAGATAATAAACTCAATATATTGTGCATTGACAGTTTGCTTCTTATTATGCTAGGAAATAAGAGAATTGCCTTGGATTATGAACAAACCATGTCGTGGAGTAGTGTCGTGCAACCTCAGATATGAGCACGAAGAAACGATGAATTCCACGACACAGGTCCGCCCAAATGACCAAATCGGCATGAATCACGTACATAGACTATGTCAAGGCAAGGAACTAATTCATAACGCATATCGATCATATTTCTAATTTACTCAATTCAAGTCGGGCCTTATTCTCATGCAGAAATAACAACATCAAGCATACACTTCAAGTTCACCAACAAAGTCGATTGACTGGCACGAAGAGTGAGTTTAGGTGACCTGAATTTTTTGGTCTACAATTTTTTTTGCTATGGTGGACGATCATTTCTCTACAAAACTCAAGTAGTGAGCAAACAAACTCAAAAAATAAAACCTAAGTATAATTATTTATATCCATTTTCAGGACATTTGGAACTTTGCTAGGGATTGTGTGCCGCCCGGACTTAAATAACACGATTTGCATGTCAAAGCGTGTGACAAAATTTATTTTAACCGTAATACATATTCAATCTTAAACTTTTCATTTTTATCAATTGAGTCCAAAACCTTTTAACGTTGGCCAATTGAATCCCTCTGGCCAATTTAGCCGCAAATCGCTGACGTGAATGCTGGCTGTCCTACATGGCACTACTGACACTGACATAGACAACTTTTATAAAATTTTAAAAGATTTTCTGAATTTATTTTATTTTATTTTATTTCTTTCTTTTTCCTTTTTTTCTTTCAAGCTCCACAAGGTGGCCTCCCTCACCAATCACAAGCAAGGGTTGACCGACCCTTGCAGGCCACTAAGTGAGACCTAGCAAGGGCCGCGACCCTTGGCGGACTTAGTAGAAAAATAAGGAAAAGAAAGAAAGAAAAAGATAAAAAGAAAAGATAAAATATTAAAAATATAAAAAAAGTTACAAATGTTTTTCAAAAATAATAATAAATTTTCCACGTTAGTGTCGGCCGTCCTACTTGGCACTACCAGCGTCCACGTCAGCAATTTTCCGTTGAAATTAGTTAGATGGACTCAATTGACAAAACATTAAAATATTTAGGACTCAATTGGCAAAATTCAAAGATTTAGGACTCAATTGGCTAAAGTGCAATAGGTTTAAAATTTTTTGGACAGTTTTCCCACCTGATATCTTCATCGTTTCACAAATTCGAAAGAGTGGTGCTAGTATAATGGCACCGTTGATAGAATTTCTTTCCGCAAAGATGGGCAAGTGGGAGTATATTTCATTTTGTCCAACAGGCACAACTTTTCTTTCCTTTGTACTCATTGTTTCTTTTTTTCCTAGTACAACTTATTTCATCTCCCGTAGGATTGTCTATCTTTCTTTAGTTTGATGAAATACATCTTGTACATCAAATACAAAATTTATTCAACCAAAATTAAAAATATATATAATAATTTGGAATAACACTAAGACTTGTTGCGAACCATGAAGACGTTATGACAAAATTGATGGCTCGATATACCAACTAAGTATCGCAACCGCTATCCCGGATGCATCCTCATTTGTATCTTTCTATGTCTCATCCAATTAACTAACTCAGACAAGATATGATTGATAGACGGGTCGGGTATTGGTCTAATCTAGAGTTGCAGTGAATACTAAATTTCCTTCGTAGAAATAACCAGGCATGAGCAAGCCCAACTAGACGGGCCAAACCTAAATAAATCGTTTATAAGATCACGCATTTGCACTTCGGACCCGGGTGCTTCGTCGAATCAATGATTAGGTTGTAATCCAAACACAAGATAACGCAAAAGTTATCCTATCCTATTTTATGCCTTGTGTAAATGATAGCATGAAATCATATTATATTAATCCTATTGTAAAGTAAAATATTTTGTTCACACGATTGGAGTTTACAATATCTTTTTAACCCCACCCAAGTGGCATTCTTTTTCTTAGTTTATTTTTTTTTAAGGAAAAAGTCATGCAAGACCTCAAACTTTACCTTGAAATTTTTTTTTTTAATGTCAAAAATTCTAACCTATGCCAACTATGACACATTGACCCTAAACCTTTTCTTGTGACACCGAATACCCACAACTTGTATTTATGTGACATATTTATCTTCCGTCAAGATTATATCAGACGATTTTTTCATCAGAATAACGTCTCTTTTATTTCACCTAAGTCACGTGAGCACTATGTCAATACCGTTTGCTTTCCAACATCCATGTAGACAGATTTCTAATAGTGTTCATTGACAGAACCTTGATGGAGAGTAAATGTGTCATACAGATACAAGTTTAGGATTTATACTGCCACAAAAAAAAGAATTTATAGAAAATATGTTACATAGAGCATAATTTGAGGTTTTTGATGATTTTTTCTTATTTTTTTAATTTCGTTTCACTGTAACTAAATATGCAAACAAGTTGTCCGGTACCCTTGCGAAAAGACGTGGTGTTGACTGCACCGTCACTCTTCCAATCCATGCGATATTAACATGCAAATAATATCTATAAGTAGCTTTACTTGAGCCCGCTGCCGGTACGAAACTTTTCACTCGTGCAAGCAGGGCATCGAAATTGACCATGCTATTCCAGGATGGTACAAGAGTTACCTATCAGCACAATAACATAGACAAGGGATGTGTAAAGTCCCCCAACATCAGTGCCCCAACTTTAGCAAATTAGGTGGCCCCCACCGACCTTCCGCCAACACGATATTTGCACCCACACGACTTTAATAAGTGATATGCTAGTTGGCGGAAAATCAATGACATAATTGATGCTTCGCAATTTGAATTCATTAATTTTTTTTATGAGATCAATTTACATTATCCTAATGCTCCATATACAAAATAAAATCGAGTAAATAAACACAATTTGATTCCACTCATTGTGGTGTTTTCAGCATTGTCCTTATGTTCATGTCAAAAATGCCTCATGTTAGGGGATTTTCCGAGCCATGACTGATGTAGGACGACAAGTCCCATGTTGGTGAGCGCAATCAATTGAGAACTTGACGAGAAATCGTGACGAACAAATGCTCAAAACGAGCAGATTCTTTGGGCATCACACCCGAAGCTTCCTAAGCATCACAACTAGGGTTTCTCAAGCATCCCACCTAAGAAAAGAATCTCCCAAAGCAAAGACTTGCCATTTCCAATTGCTCGTCAACTCTATTCGAAATAAGAAACCTCCAAACAAGAATCATAATTGAAACTTTCTTATAACTTTAACTTAATGAAGCCACAATGATAGGCTATCATGTCTATATTTAATTTAATTCCCTGAGGGAAAAAAAGCATTTATTGTACGAAAATTGGTTTCATATTTAAAAAAAAAAAGGCATATTAGAAAGTGTTCTATTTTGATGCATTTTGCCATTGTGGTCCATCAGTTTTAGATAAATATATATTAGCAATCATTAAATTTATACATTTTGTTATTTCAGGCGTCAAAAGGTATCGACAACATTTGCTGTAAGACGATAGCAGATTTTTTGTTATTTCAAACTTTTTTTAGTAGTTGTTAGAATGATTATACATAAGATATCTTATCGAATTTGCGAGTTTAAATTCACAGGTTAACATATTGTAATTAATTAAACTTTTTTGATATCTTTGTTTCAGTATATGTTTGGGGTTATTTTCACATATTTACTACAGTATTTACTTGGATGGAGTGAAATTTCTTTGACATAAAATTATTATAAGTGGAATTTGCAAAACTCGCAAATTATCAATGTCGCTCGACATGTTTCTTTGCAATTGATGGCTAGTGCAAATGCAGTGCAGAGCTTTTTACCTTGGAAACAGGATAAACGAGTCGTCTAGATTTCGTGCACGGTGTAGATGTTTCCGTCTCTTTCATCAAAGTAGCGGAGCTGTTGGCTAAGTATTTCCCCGTTCACTATTAATACTTTGTGAATAGGATAATTAAATGCGCTTTTTAAAACGCGTTTTGAATATGCGCACGTTCAAATATCGAAAAATAATGGCAAATATTTCGTTTTCACTAAAACGAGAAAATAAAGGAAAAAATTCCCATGAAGCAAAGGGCCCTTAATTTCTCTTTAGTTTCCATCTGAAATCAATTGATTTTCGACGCGGCATCACTCACTGTCGCTCCCTGCTCTTTTAAGATTCCATCTCTTTTGGAATAAAGCGCTTTGCCATCCTTCCATTTCACGCCTCTCTCCTTTCCTTTCCATTTCATCTTGTCTGTCCCTTCGGAGAGCGCGAGGAAAGTTCCTTGCGAGGAACCATCTGTCCAGAATATTGGCTAACAACACTACCGTTGCTCGACAATTTGCAATAAGAATTGAGGGGCCACTTCATGTCCTTATTTGACACAATGTCCATTTCAGATCCTTATTTGAGAAAATGATGGCATTCCAAGCTCTTATTTAAAATTTTCCATAAGAATCGATGCATGCAGAGCAGGTTTCAGCAGGAATATAACGATTACTTCGCTCGCTTTAAAACCTGCGCATACCGGAGGGCCGTGCGTTCCTCCATCTTAGATTGGAGAGAGGAAAATACCTTTAGCTAAAGCTTTAAATCAGCGCATTATAAGTAAGGACATCACCTATAAACACACTTCTCGAGAAGTAAATGCGAGCGATGTTTATGTTCATCATCTACCGATCAATTGATCGAACGAGAGATGGGAGAAAGAAAATACGACACCACCACCGCGTGTTCGGGACCACGGGGCTAAGATTCTGAGAATAGGATTCCTTCTTTCGAAAGAACGATGAGGACGATGTCCGGTTTCGAATAACCTTGATGGTTTCGGGGAAACCCGTCAGCAGACCAAAAAAGTAAACACAGCTGGCCGCGTAAGGCAAATATATAAAGTCATGCAATCCATGATTATTCTGTATCCATCGTCACTCCACAAATTCGAACGTTGCACTTTTCACGGCCGACGCAAAATCAAACACCAGAGATTTTCCTTTTGTCTTGCCAATTTGCATTGTGCCACCTTGTCTCGTGATAGGATCACTAGCCTGTGTGTCTCTTCAGAGCGATGACGAGTATTCTCAGGGGCGACTATGCCCGCTGCGAGGCCTCTCTCGACTTGCCTGCTATGTGCAGGTTCGCCAAGCAATGGCGTTTGGCCTTTGCGACCATCTATTGCTTCCGAGCCATCACTACCTCCGCAAACAAAACCAAGAAATTCCCTAGAAAATTTCCTTCCCACACTTTGATTTCGATCCATGATTCGGCTCAGAGCGCTTGCTCCGATCAACCCAGCTACTTCAAGATTGATCGGTCACAGCTCACCAATCTGGTTAAGGACAAGGACCTTGGCCACCTCCAGGGATTCGGTGGGGTCAAGAAAGTCGCCTCGGCCCTTGAAACTGATGTCTTGGCCGGGATAAGCGGCGATCCGCACGACGTCTCTTGCAGGAAAAATGTGTTTGGCGTCAACTCATACAAGAAGCCGCCTGCCAAGGGCTTCTTCCACTTCGTATTCGAGGCTTTCAACGACATCACAATCATGATTCTTCTTGTCTGCGCTGGGCTTTCGCTCGGGTTTGGGATCAAGGAGAATGGGGTCAAGGAAGGCTGGTATGACGGTGGGAGCATATTCGTCGCGGTGCTCCTCGTGATCGCGGTGTCCGCCGTGAGCAATTACCGGCAGAACCGGCAATTTGAAAAATTGTCTCGGGTGAGCGGTAATATTCTCATCGATGTGATAAGGAAGGGTCGGCGGCAGCAGGTTTCCATATTCGAGATCGTCGTCGGAGACGTCGTTGTTTTGAAGATTGGCGATCAAGTTCCGGCGGACGGGCTGTTCCTCGAGGGGCACTCCCTGCAGGTATCGATGGCAATTTTTACTGGTTTGACTGCATTAGATATGCATATTAACTCATGTTGGTTTACTCCAGAAATAATTAGTCAAGTAATTGGTCCAAAGAAATGTAGAAGTGTATGATATTCACTTTGACACTGGGCAGTTTGTCATTTTCATAATCTTAATTCTATGATGAAAAGGAAAAGTAATGGTTTTAAGTCCTAGCAGAACAAACTAATTGAAAGAATTTTACTGCAAAAAGTATAGTTATAATAGAATCCATTTGTTCTTGACGGGAAGGAATTGTATCGTGTCATCCTAGCGCCACCAAATCATGAGCAACTTTTGTATTGTTAATTTAGGTTGACGAATCAAGCATGACCGGGGAGAGTGATCACGTAGAAGTGAACAGCAATCAGAATCCATTCCTGTTCTCGGGAACAAAGGTTGCTGATGGGTATGCTCAGATGCTTGTTACATCCGTCGGCATGAACACGACGTGGGGCGAGATGATGAGCTCGATCAGCCGAGACAACAGTGAGCAGACCCCTTTGCAGGCTCGGCTTAACAAGCTCACCTCGTTGATTGGCAAAGTAGGCTTGGCGGTCGCCTTCATGGTTCTCATGGTCCTGCTGATTCGCTATTTCACAGGAAACACAGAGGACGAGAACAGGAACCGGGAATTCGTTGCGGGCCGAACGACAGGTGATGATATCGTAAACTCCATGGTTAAAATCATCGCAGCCGCGGTGACAATCGTGGTGGTTGCGATTCCCGAAGGCTTGCCGCTTGCAGTAACACTCACTCTCGCTTATTCGATGAAGAGGATGATGGCGGATCAGGCGATGGTGAGGAAGCTGTCGGCCTGCGAGACGATGGGGTCTGCCACCACTATTTGCACTGACAAGACCGGCACTCTGACAATGAACCAGATGAAGGTGACGAAATTCTGGGTCGGCAAAGACTCCGTGGCAGAAAATGCATACTCCTCTGCCTCCAAGTATGTCCTGGATTTAATTCAGGACGGGGTCGCTTTGAACACCACGGGCAGCGTCTATAAGCTGTCTTCGGGATCGGAGTACGAGTTCTCTGGTAGTCCCACCGAGAAAGCGATTCTTTCCTGGGCAGTTTCACAATTAAGCATGGACATGGAGGAGATAAAGAAGAGCTATGAAGTCATCCAAGTTGAGGCCTTCAACTCGCAAAAGAAGAGAAGCGGTGTCCTAATAAAGAAGAGAGAGGACGACATGGTCCATGTGCACTGGAAAGGAGCGGCTGATATGGTCTTGGCAATGTGCTCGAGCTTCTACGACGAATCGGGAATAGAGAAAGATTTGGACAAAGATGAAAGGTTAAGATTCGAGCAGATTATCCAGGGGATGGCAGCGAGCAGCCTCAGGTGCATCGCTTTTGCTCATAAACAAGTCTCCAAGGAAGCGACCACAGAAGGAGAAGATAGGAAGAAGATCCAAGAGGACAGCCTGACATTGCTAGGACTTGTTGGTATTAAGGACCCATGCCGTCCTGGAGTGAGGAGCGTGGTCCAAGCTTGTCAGGACGCGGGAGTGAACATCAAGATGATAACGGGAGACAATATCTTCACCGCTAAGGCCATCGCCACGGAGTGCGGGATTCTCGGGCCTAGGGATGATGCCTTCAATGGAGCCATCATGGAAGGAGCTGAGTTCCGCAGCTACACGCTTGACGAGAGGCTTCGGAGAGTCGAGAAAATTCGGGTCATGGCGAGATCCTCGCCTTTCGATAAGCTCCTCATGGTTCAGTGCCTGAAGCAGAAAGGCCATGTGGTTGCCGTCACTGGAGACGGAACAAACGATGCACCAGCCCTCAAGGAAGCCGACATCGGGCTCTCGATGGGCATCCAAGGCACTGAGGTCGCCAAAGAGAGCTCAGACATTGTCATCCTCGACGACAACTTCGCCTCTGTGGTGACGGTGTTGTGGTGGGGTCGATGCGTCTACAATAACATCCAGAAGTTCATCCAGTTCCAGCTCACGGTGAATGTGGTGGCTCTCGTGATCAACTTTGTGGCCGCGGTCTCTTCCGGTGACGTCCCCTAACGGCAATCCAGCTCTTATGGGTGAACCTGATCATGGACACGCTCGGCGCCCTCGCCCTGGCCACTGAGCGGCCCACTAGGGAGCTCATGGAGAAGCCTCCCATGGGCCGAACCGAGCCACTCATAGCCAACGTCATGTGGAGGAACCTTGTAGCACAAGCTACGTACCAAATGGCAGTCCTCCTCACTCTACAATTCAAGGGTGAATTGATCTTCGGGGTCGACGAGGCGGTGAAGCAGACATTGATATTCAATGCGTTCGTCTTGTGCCAGGTCTTCAATGAGTTCAACGCGAGGAAGCTCGAGAAGAAGAACGTATTCGAGGGCATTCACAAGAACAAGTTGTTCCTTGGGATCATCTCCATGACGGTGGTCCTCCAGGTGGTGATGGTCGAGTTCTTGAAGCGGTTCGCTGACACGGAGCGGCTGAGCTGGGGCCAGTGGGGCGCATGTATTGGGATTGCGGCCGCATCTTGGCCTATCGGTTGGGTCGTCAAGTGCATCCCGGTCCCTGATACACCAATCTTTAGCTACTTGGGATTCAAAAGCAAGAAGCTCGTGAGGAAAATCCTGCACAGAGAACAGTAGTAACACTAATTGGCCCTAACTCAATGCTTTTCATTGTCCAGGGATATTGAATTTTTTCTTGATGCTGTGTGATTTTTTTTCTTTACCCAGAAAATAAGGAATGTGTAATCAATCGATGTAGTTTATTCAATTCAAAGAAAGCATTCATCAAGATATAAGGAATGTGAAATCAATCGACCTTTCGGCACGAGTCAAAAGATCGAGCTTGGCATATCTGGGCTCAGTATGTCGGCCCAGTCTTCTAAAAGGAATTGACTCAAACCGCTTCAAACCAAAGCCCAAAGATATTCTTTTAGTATTTCAGATTTTGTGCATTACCATTTTGTTTTTATGTTATGCTAGGAAATAAGAGAATTGGCTTGAATTATAAGCAAATCATGTCATGGAGTACTGTCGGCTTGTTGCATCTCTGGCCCCATCAGTGTCCGACCAAGCATGCAACTTCAAATATGAGCAATAAGAATGATGAATTCCATGAGACGAGTGAATTGGTACGAATTATGGACATAAGCAATGTCAAGGCAAGGAAGGAATTTATATCGCATATTAGTCATAATTTCTAATTAACTCAAAATAAGTGGGGCCTCATTCTCAGAATTTGGAATGTAGACATGACAAATATGGTGTTGAAACTGTTTGCGGAAAAACAATAGACAGAACACAGAGATTTACGTGGTTCGATCACAACGTGATCTACGTCCACGGGCGAGGCAAGACAATGTTCCACTATAATCAAAGAGAGTACAATTTTCAGAAGTCGAAAACAACGACTAAAGCTCACGGCTCACAAAAAAACTCTCTGTAAACAAAATTCTTTCGGTACATCAATGAGAAAACCTAGCCGCAGTATAAATAGGGCTCCCAAAAATTTTCCTCGGGGGCTACGCCCTCGAACCCCCCGAAACATTAGTTCGCTTCCTCCAGCTCGGGCGGTCCGCTATGGAGATTTGTTCGCTTGCTGCGGGTTGGGCCTATCGGCCCAACCCTTCGCGTCGCGAACCAAATCTCAATTTTCTCTTCACTTTCGGGTCGCACAAAAATATGTCGGGTCGGGTCATAAATCGGACCAAGTACATAAAATTCAAGACATATTTAACATATGGGCTAGTGCATGAACTAGGCGCCTTGGCCCTTGACACCGAGCGACCGACTGATGGCCTCATGCAAAATCATCCTGCAGCTTGGAACTGATCCACTTGTAATCAACATAATGTGGAGAAATCAGGTAGCTCAAGCATCATACCAGGCAACAGTCCTTTCGATGGTGCAGTTCAAGGGTGAACAAGATTTCCACGCGCATCGATCTTCGGCGCGCTCATCCTGTGTCAAGTTCTACAACCTATTTAATTAAGTAAGCTTGAAGAGATCAGTGTCTTGAAGGGAATGATCACATAGGGAGAGAAGCCTGAAGGTTCTTGTAACACCTCGGGTCTACACTGTGTAATATTGTCCGCTTTGGGCCCACTGACCCTCACGGCTTTAAAACACATTACATAGATATAGAATCTCAAACCTTATAAGCTAACCCGAAACTTCTTCCCAGGCAATGTGGGACAAGAAAGGTACCCCACTTCCCTGCACATGTCTAGGGTAGTGGCGTGGACGCTCCGCCATCCCTCCTCCCCATTCTCCGCCGCTTGGCTTGGACAGTCATACTCTCCATCCCTTACAGGCACAACGACCTCGCTATGGGTCCACACGCGGTCGAGAGTCAACTCTGATACCACCTGTAACACCCCGGATCTACACTGTGTAATATTGTCCGCTTTGAGTCCACTGATCCTCACGGCCTTAAAACGCGTTATATAAATATAGAACCCAAGCCTTATAAGTTAGCCCGGAACTTCCCCCTAGGCGATGTGGGACAAGAGAGGTACCCCACTTCCCTACGCACATCTGAGGTAGTGGCGCGGACACACCGCCATCCCTCCTCTCCGTGCTCCGCTGCTTGGCTTGGGCCGTCACAGTTCTAAATGAAAGGAATTTGCTAGGTGGTTATGTGACTAAAAAACTGAATATATGCATGTGGTGACTTAGGCAAACGGCCAAAAGTTCACTTTAGTATGATTGCCAAAAAACCACGGAGATTCCAAAATTGATTCACTTAGATGTTCATATTCTATCGCAGTTTCCTTTGAGGAATAGTGCTTGTTTTTTACTAACAGTTATGGATGATTACTTGAGGAAGACACGGGTGTTTGTGCTTAGGCACAAGTTTGATACCATTGTTAGGATTAGGCAGTTGAGAGTTTTAATTTAAAATGAGACTGGTAAGACTATCAAGTATGTATAGACTAACACTAGTATGGAGTACTACTCATAGCTATTAAATGAATTCTATATGAAGGAAGACACAGTGAGACACCACACTAGTGCGAGTAAACCATAATAGGTTGCAGAGTTGATGAGCAAAATATTACTAGAAATGATCCATAAAATGCACTCTAGTGCTTGTAAGACAAGCTACCTGATGAATAGATCTCCATCAACTGCGATTGGATGTCAGAATTTTGAGTGGTCATGTAACTTTGCTTATTATTCTATTATTATAATATTTGGTGCATGTAGTATGTTTAAGTAAGTGTTGGTAAGATCAGTGAGAGGGCAAAAAAATGCATGTTCTATATATAATGTGAGCAGGGTTATTGGTAATGGTGTCCGGAATTAAATTCACCTATCATCAGCAGAGAAGTTACATTTAACGAGTCTCTAATACTTCTGAGTGTGAGTGTTTGTGGTGTTTATACAGATCTTGACGGTGTTTAGCTTAAGGTGGAGCTGCAACAAAAAACTCTTGAAGTAGCGAGTACTAGTGTGATAATCAACACAGATGATGCTTGTAATGAGGTGAAGCCTATAGAGCTGAGGGTTGCTGTAACTATTGAATTTGACAAGGTGGGTGCTTCATCTCCTAACATCTATGGGTGCAACAGTAGTTTTTTTTTATTTGTGGTTGAGGAGGTTGTGTCGAAAAATCGTTGTGGAGTAGTTAAAAGTACATGTGGAGTATTCTGATAAGATTCATGGTTATGGCGAAGTTCAAGCGTTGGTTAGAATCGGAAGATGTTGTGGCGGTCAAACCTATGAGGGGATATAGGAGATTAGCAACGAAGTTCGGATTCCAATGAAGTTATTGTGACTTAGCTCAAACTTCAAGCAAAGGTGTAGATTGTTAAACATATGTATCGAGTTTGAGTCCGAAAAGGAAACTTCCGTAATTTGAATAATTTCCTAGTTTGAATTTCTTATCTATTTGTAAGAAGGGTTCTATTTGTAAGAAGGGTTTTATTTGTAAAGAGTATCTAAGAGGAATTTGTGTTCGTGAATTACATTCCAAGTGTTTGAAGGCATGAAAATTTTGTGATAAGATTTTGTGTAATTCCTTTGTGAGATTGAAAGATTTTTTTGTGAGGAATTGTGAGAACTAAATACTATGTAAGTTATTAGGTGTACTAGGAGGACGCGAAACACAAAGAGTGTTTAAGTGACGAGCATGTTATAATTTTTATTGTTTCGCTTAATCTATAATGAAATTATGTAAATCCCTCCCGAGGACATAGGTTACACCGATCCAATTACGTAAACCTGTTATTCGATTTATTTTCTTGTGCCGTCTATTTTATCGATCCATCGCTTGCTTTCCCCCAACATTATATGTGTAAGGGATCAAGAAAAACTTTCGCCTTCAGCCTCTTGCCGTGTTTGCTTTGTCTCTTCGAGTTTCTTTGTTTTTGTTCGTCGATCGTGACATACACGACTCGAGTTCTGTATTTTTCGCAGTACCATATCTTGTGAGTTCTTACCAGTAGGGTTACAGCGAAATTGACGGGCGCAGCAGAAAACGTGTTTCGCTTCCAGGAAAGCCCGCGATTGAGTTAATTTGACGGGCTTGGGACCGGGGAGTCAACGAAAGGCCGAAGCTCTCTTCTTTTCCTTGTTCTTTTCAAAGTGATTCCAAGTCTGCTGCTCGTACGACATGAGCGACGGGAGAGTCTACGTCAACAAACATTTTCTTATTCAAGAGCTAGTGATGCATTTAGCCCTATTCTTATTGACGAGTAATTTACGGCATGAGCTTTTTTTTTTTTGGGTCATAATTTACGGCATGAGTTGGAGAGACATGAAGCTTTTCAAGCCGAAAGTCTTCCTAAATAAGCATCTTTACGAGACAGAGTGATAGCGCAGTATATGTCTCAACTCTCACGTTTTCATTCGTCGACGCAGACATTCTGTATGAAAGGGACAAATTCGAAAAAGATGGGTGGAAAGAAATATCCAAGAAAATGTTGGTAGACATGGTTTAAACACAGTACAAGATCAGGATTTGCCAATGAAATCTTTCCGGCTAATTTTGACAGGAAATCATTGACGTGGATGCTGATTATCTTACATAGCACGATCGAAACTCATGTGGACAACTTTTACAATTTTAAAAAAAATCAAGAATTTTCTTCTTTTTTATTCTTTTACTTTTTTCCCTGTTTTTTTTTTCGGATTTCCGACCTGCAAATCCTTTGGATGGTCGGCCATAGCCCTTGTGAGATCTGACGAAGGGGGCTTTCACCCAAGCCAAGCAAGGCGACCTTGCTTGGGGGTCAGCAAGGACTGCCCTCGCTAGATCCGTTGAGGGTGACCCCTTGCACAAATGAGGACAACCATCTAGTTCACCTCAACATGTTATATAATCCCATGTAATCGATGGGTCTTATCTAAAAAATATAATTGCCTAATTCTCTAAATAACTCCCAACTTTAGGTCAAGTCTCAAATCTACCCTGAACATTTTTTTATCTCAGAAAAAATCCCAAACTTTATGTACAATCCCAAATCTGCCCCAAACTTTTTTTTGTCTAAAACAAATCACAAACTTTAAGTTCAATCTCAAATTTGCCCCAAATCTTATTTTGTGTAAAAAAAATCACCAAAATTCAATTTATTTTCAAAAATATACCCCGTGATCTAGTCTCAACTTGATGTCGCACTTCCACATCGATAACAAATTCACATCAACAAAGTAATTGGGCTTTTTTTTAGACAAAAAAAATCCAAGCAAATTTGGACTGAACCTAAAAATTAGGTTTTTTTAAAATTTAAAAAAAATTTGGGATGTATTTATTATTGTCCCTAACTTTCATATCCTAGAATGGTTTTATTTTGGAGAATTTCAATAATTTTTACTTGGTTTGATTTATTATCGAAGTGAAAATGCGACGTTGGTCTGTATCTATCGCCCCATTACTTTGCTGATGTGGATTTGTTATTAGCATGGAAGTGTCACGTCAAGTTGGAACTAGATTACGATGGTATATTTTTGAAAATAAATTGAAATTTGCTGATTTTTTTTACATTAAAAAAATTCGATGCAGATTTAAGACTGAACTTAAAGTTTAGGGTTTTTCTGAGACTGAAAAAAATTTGGGGCAGATTTGGGACTGGACCTAAAGTTTGAGATTTTTTCTGAGACAAAAAAAGTTCGGGGCAGATTTGGGACTTGACCTAAAGGTTGCGGTTTTTCGGGGAATTCACCCAAAATATAATAGTACAAAAAGAATAAGAATTTTGGCTCCGTTTATTTCGAGAAAAATGAATAATTTGGAAAATAATTTCCTAAAAATGATCGCTTATATCGTTCATAAAATTGAATAAACAAAAATATTTTCATCGTTCACGAAAAATTTCGGGCAAAATTGTTGTTGATAATAAAAATATTTTTCATCAACTAATTATTTCAAACGATTATTTTTAGGAAAATATTTTTCAAATCATTTATTTTTCGCGGAATAAATAGAGCCGAAATTCTTGTTTTTTTTTTGTAGTATTATATTTTTGCGACAAGAGACCCATTGATCACATGGTTTTATATACATGCTTAAGCGGAACAGGAGCGTGACGTCATAATCAGTGATTAGGGTTAGTGTAGTTGCGGGAGAAGGCAACTGCCAAGTGCCAACGCGATTTTCAAGGAAGGAAGACCTGACACAGGCTTAGGACGTGGAGCGAACAAAAAGCCAAAGGACATGCATGTGTCACGTACTGTGATTCTCTCGTATTC
Organism: Syzygium malaccense; assembly: GCA_031216405.1. Classification (NCBI taxonomy): domain Eukaryota; kingdom Viridiplantae; phylum Streptophyta; class Magnoliopsida; order Myrtales; family Myrtaceae; genus Syzygium; species Syzygium malaccense. The sequence goes on along the minus strand of CM062260.1, from coordinate 18,245,535 downwards.
CTGTATCCTTATGAGTGGTGCTCGGAATTTTCGGGTGAAGAGTGAGGATGTAGAAGGGATGAAATACAACTAGATCATGGGAGTGGTATCAGAACGATTGATGTTAAGAGTTATAAGATGGAATGAATATACCTTAGGAGCTCTAAAGGCGGGGTGGACCTCCTGTGCATAAACTGGTCGAGAGCGACCATGACAGGTCGAAACCAATTGTCGTACCTAAATAAGATCAGTGTGTCTTGCCCGATAGACTAAATACCCGAGCTATACTGGGTGTGGTACGATCCGATACGAAGAAGATATTCGCCGTTTTACTCTTTGGAACAACTAGTGAACGAGGGCTGGCCTAATGTGAACAATGCACTAGGCGCCGTGCGGGCTATTCCGCGGTCAAGGAACTGCCGGCCCGTAACACATGTAGACATGAGAGACCCAATGTTGTGTTGTTTCTCGAACGATTTGGAGTTAGTCATGTACATCGTTAAGCTACTCTGAAACTCGAAATCATCATTGTCATTCTTTTAAGAAAAGGAAGCCTTTGTTTAGGCTTTGATAGAGAAGATTACCAAAAAAGTTCTCAACCTATTATGTAGTGACTAATTCAGTTATAAATTTTTAATTTTGCTAATTTAGAGAAAAATTATCCAAAAAATTCTAAACCTACTGCACTTTTGCCAATTCAGTCCTAAATAAAAGAATAATTTTCCCGATGAAAGCCTAAACAAAAAGGCTAATCTCATGTAATCAATGGGTCTTATCTCAAAATATAATAATACAAAAATAAAGAATTCTAGCTCCGTTTATTTTAGGGAAAATGAATTATTTAAAAAAATTTTCCTAAAAATGATTGTATGCATTGTTTGAAATAATTAGTTAATAGAAAATATTTTCATTATAGTGACAATTTATGCCCAAATTTTTTGGTAAATGATAAAAATATTTTTTGTTTAGTCATTTCTTATGAGCGATCATTATTATGAAAAAAATTTATAATTATTCATTTTTTGCGAAACAAAGGAAGATTTAATTTGCGTATCGTGTACCGTCATGATCAAGAAATGACGTCAGCCCCTAGTTCAGCTCAGCATGTTAAAAAAAATTTACAATTTTTTTAAAATGATTGCAGCATCGTGTCCCTCGTGTCTGCATTTGGACTTTTCGTGCGCTCCACGTCACCAGAACTCAAACGTGCGTTTTCCACCCGAGCAACTATACTAACCGTTTCGACCCAAAAGAGAAAGACTGCACTAACCCTGCTCGCCGATGATAAAAGGATATGCGATCCATGGGGTATTGTCTCGTAACAACATCACTCCACAACATCGAAAATTGCACTCTTCAGCGGCTAAACCGAACACCAGGCATCAGAGCTTTTCTCTTTGTCCTGCCATCTGCATTGTGTGCGTACCCTACCTCATTGGAGGATCACCAGAGCCGCGTGTGTCTCTTTCGAGCGATGGCGAGCATGGTCCCCGGCCACTATGTCTGCTGCGAGGTCTCTCTCTGACTTGCCCGCTATGCGCAAGTTTGCCAAGCAATGGCGTTTGGCCCTCGTAGCCATCTATTGCTCCCGAGCCCTCGCTGCCTCCGCACAGAAAGCCAACAAGTTCCCAAGGAAATCTCCTTCCTACACTTCGATTTCGATCCACGATCAGCCTCCGAGCGCTCTCTCCTATCAACCTAGCTCCTTTCAGATTGATCGGTCACAGCTCACCAGGCTGGTCAAGGACAAGGACCACATACGCCTCGGACAATTCGGCGGCTCCAACAAAGTTGCCTCGGCCCTTGAGACTGATGTCTCCGGTGGAATTAGCGGCGAACCAGATGACGTCACTCGCAGGCAAAACGCATTCGGCTTCAACACATACAAGCCGCCTGCCAAGGGCTTCTTCCACTTTGTGTTCGAGGCTTTTAAGGAACTCACACTCATGATTCTTCTTGTTTGTGCTGGGCTTTCGCCCAGGCATGCAATCAAGGAGAACGGGGTCAAGGAAGGCTGATACGACAGCGGGAGCCCATTCTTTGCAGTGTTCCTCGTGATCGTGGTGTCGGCCGTGAGCAATTACCGGCAGAACCGGCAGTTCGATAAATTGTATAGGGTGAGCGATAATATTCTCATCGATGTGATGAGGAAGGGTCGGCGGCAGCAGATTTCGATATTCGAGATTGTCGTTGGAGATGTCGTTTGTCTGAAGATAGGCGATCAAGTCCCGGCAGATGGTCTGTTCCTCGATGGGCACTCCTTGCAGGTAAGGACGAGAATTTGTACTCGTCCAGAAATAAATATTATTAGTATTACCAACTTCAAGCCCAGCTTGATTAATTAGTTAAGTGAAAAAGTGCACGATATTCTGTTTGATACTGGACAGTTTGTCATTTTCGTTATCTTAAATATATGACAAAAAGGAAAAGTAATGGTTTTAATTCGTAGTTCTAGCCAAAGTAGAACAAACGTTGATAAAAAATTTTACAGGAACAAGTCTAGTTAAAAAATAATTCATTTGTTCTCGTGTTAATAGTTATTCAGGTTTCATTTTCTTTGTTTCAAGTTAAGACCGGAAAGTGTCAGCGTCGCGTCATCCTAGCGTCACTGAATCATGTGCAACGTTTGTGTTGTCATTTTGGTGGACGAATCGAGCATGACTGGGGAGAGTGATCACGTAGAAGGGAACAGCAATCAGAACCCATTCCTGTTCTCCGGAGCGAAGGTTGCTGATGGGTATGCTCGGATGCTGGTTACATCAGTCGGGATGAACACGGCATGGGCAAGAATACGAGCTCAATCAGCCACAACAGCAGCGAGCAGACCCCTTTACAGGCTCGGCTCAACAAGCTCTCCTCGTCGATTTGCAAAGTCGGCTTGGCAGTCAATTTCCTGGTTCTTGTGGTCCTGCTGAATCGCTACTTCACGGGAAAAAAGCAGGATGAGACAGGAACCGGGAATTCGTTCCAGGCCAAATGATGGGTGAGGGTGACAATATCCTAAACTCCGTGGTGGGTATCATTGTAGCAGCAGTGACAATTGTGGTGGTCGTGATTCCCGAAGGCTTGCTGCTCGCAGTAACACTCACTCTCGCTTATTCGATGAGGAGGATGATGGCGGATCAGGCGATGGTGAGGAAGCTTTCGGCCTGCGAGACAATGGGGTCAGCCACCACTATTTGCACTGACAAGACCGGCACTCTGACGATGAACCAGATGAAAGTGACGAAATTCTGGGTCGGCCAAGACCCCATGGCGGAAAACACCTACCCCTCTGTCTCCAATTTTGTCCTAGATTTGATTCAGGACCGAGTCGCTTTAAACACCGCTGGCAGCGTCTATAAGCTATCTTCGGGATCGGAGTACGAATTCTCCGGTAGTCCCACTGAGAAAGCTATTCTTTCCTGGGCGGTTTCGCAATTGAGCATGGACATGGAGGGGACAAAGAAGAGCTGTAAAGTCATCCAGGTCGAAGCCTTCGACTTGCAGAAAAAGAGAAGCGGTGTCCTAATAAGGAAGCTCACGGATGGCACGATCCATGTGCACTGGAAAGGAGCGGCAGAGATGGTCTTGGCGATGTGCTTGAGCTTCTATGATGGGTCGGGGATAGAGAAAGACATGGACGAAGATGAAAGGATGAGATTCGAGCAGATTATCCAGGGGATGGCAGCAAGCAGCCTCAGTTGCATCCCTTTTGCTCAGAAACAAGTCTCCGAGGAAGTGATCAAAGAAAGAGAAGACGGGGAGAAGATCCAGGAAGATGGCCTTACATTATTAGGTCTTGTCGGTATCAGGGACCCGTGTCGTCCCAACGTGAAGAGGGCAATCCAAGCTCACTACAAAAAAACATGTAATTTGCGACGGAAATTTGCGACGGACTAAATCAGTCGCAAATTTGCGACGGAATTTGCGATGGATTATATTTTCCGTCACAAATTTGCAACGGAAAAAAGTTCGTCGCAAATTTCCGACGGAATAAAAATCCGTCGCAATTGCGACGGAAAAATGTTCGTTGCAAATTTCCGACGGAATAAAAATCCGTCGCAAAAAAAGTTCGTCACAAAGTTCCGACGGAAAAAAAACCGTCGCTAAATCCGTCGCAAATTTGCGACGAAAAGAACGTCCATCGCAAATTTATAATTTACAGCCCGTGATATTCCAACTCTATCTCTCTCTCGCTCTCTCTCGCTCTCTCTCGCTTTTCTCCCTCTTTCATATGTCTGAAATCAGCAAAATCCGCGCACACACATATTAATCTCGGTGAAGCTTTTGTACCGGTAAGTATCATAGCTAGCTTCGTGACTATTTATCGTTGGATTGTAATTTTTTTTATATATGTTTATGTTTGTTTTTTTTCGTATCTGCATCACCGGTTTAATGACCGGCGACCGGCGACACCTCACCGGACTTAGGACGAAGCCGAACACGCATGCCGTTTTGCGACGGAAATTGGGATTCCGTCGCAAATTTGCGACGGAATCAAGTGTTCGTCGCAAATTTGCGACGGAAAACGAATTCCGTTGCAAATTCGCGACGGATGAATTCAGTTTCCATCGCACATTAGAAATTATTAAAAAATAATTCTTAGGTGATTATTCTTTTTGGATATGTGTCTAATTGAAGGTCTCGCAATCCAAGTGGACGTTGCAATTCTCATCAAATTGACAACTTTCTCCTACCAATATTTGGTCAAATATTTGGGTAAGTCTTCTTTACATGGCAATTTTTTCTATTTTTACAATTTCATATTAATTGTTGCGTGAATAACAAAAATTATAATTTCCAAAAATTTATGGTTTTAATTAAGAACAATAGATATGATATTTTAAATATTTTACCAGAATTTTTTTATTTTAATACAAACACAATGCAAAGAGAAAGGGCTTGAATGTATAATAAGAACTTACCTAGACGTCAAGGATTGACAGATGAGTTTCGTACTGGGTCGGAAATATTTTTAGACTTTGCTAGTAGCAAATATGATTTTATGGATGGAAATAAGTTAAGGTGTCCGTGTAAAAAGTGCGGTAATGGTAAATTTCTTGTGTGTGATCAAGTTAGAGAACACCTTACTAGATTTGGATTTACTCCGAACTATTATAATTGGACTTCCCATGGTGAATCATTTATATCTGATGAAGGATATGGAAGAAGTGACCAATTTTCAGTTAGGGAAGAATGTGGCTATTATGAGCAATTGAACCCATACGAGAGGATGGTGATTGATGCAGCTAGTTATAATTTTGTCACAGAATCAAATCATGCAAGTACTAGTTTTACTTCTACACATGAACGAGTGGGTACTAGTCATACTTCACAATTGGAAGATATAGGAGTAACGGGTTTTGATGAAAATGTATATAATGAAACTTTTCAATCTAATCAGTTCTGGGATGTGTTGAAAGCAGTAGATGAACCTTTATAGGCAGGTTGTGAGGACCACACTAAATTATCGGTGACAGCCCGACTATTAAATATCAAGGCAGTGCATAATGTGTCTACGAATTGCTTCAACTCTTTTGTTGAAGTAATGCGGGAATCATTGCCTCGTGATAACATCATGTCAAGTGATTTTTATGATATGAAAAAGCTAGTGGATAACTTAGGTCTTCCGGTTGTAAGGATTGATGTATGTAGTAGAGGTTGTATGATATATTGGAGAGATGATGAAAATGGAGAATCTTGCAAATTCTGTAGCCAACCTAGGTACAAGATTAACAGGAGACCGGGTCGTAATCAGAAGCGTAGACCATGCAAGCAAATGTTTTATCTGCCCTTAATCCCCAGATTGCAAAGGCTTTATGCATCTAAAGCCACTGCTGAACACATGACTTGGCATGCAAATCATGAAACAGAAGAGGGTCTAATGTATCATCCTTCAAATGCGGAGGCATGGCAACATTTTGATAGAACATACCCTGAGTTTGCGATGGAGCCTCGGAGCATCATGTTAGGTCTCTGTGCCGATGGATTTGCTCCATTTGGGAAAACAGGAAAAAGTTATTCATATTGATCAGTTATCTTAATGCCGTACAATCTTCCACCTGGTATGTGCATGAAGACACCTTATATGTTTTTGACATTGATCGTGGCAGGGCCGCAAAATCCGAAAAAGTTGATAGATGTTTATATGCAACCATTGATTGAGGAGTTGCAACGGCTATGAGTTGAGGGTGTCCCTACGTATGACGTTTGTACCGATCAAATATTTATAATGAAGGCTGCCCTTCTTTGGACGATAAATGACTTTCCAGCTTACGGAATGTTATTTGAATGGAGTACAGTTGGGATATTAGGATGTCCGATATGTTTGGAGAGGTCAAAGTCATTTAAATTAAAACATGAAAAGAAGCCCAGCTATTTTGACTGTCACAAACAATTTTTATCGCCAAGTCATCCTTTCAGAAGGAATAAGAAAGAGTTCATCAAGAATAGGACTGAAAGAACGCGTCCACCATTGAGGTTGACCGGCAATCAAATTTGGGAGCGTGTGCAGGACTTGCCAACTGTTGTTGAGAACCCACACGGCATGACTTTTGCATACGAAAGTACACATAAGTAGACAAAACGCAGTATATTTTGGGATCTACCATATTTGAAGGCCCATCTTATTCATCATAATCTTGACGTCGTGCACATAGAAAAGAATGTTTTCGACAATGTCATAAATACTGTGATGGATGTCGCCGGAAAAACAAAAGACAACTTGAACGCAAGAAAAGATATGAGAGATATTTGCGATCAGCCAATACTAGTTGTGGATGCAAACAGCAGGGGACCAAAACCAAAAGCAGTTTATACATTGGATAATGAGCAGAGGCGAGTTGTTTGTCAATGGTTGAAATCTGTGCGGTTTCCTGATGGATATGCTTCGAACCTCGGGAGATGTGTTGATTTGAATGAATGCAAGTTCACAGGTTTGAAGAGTCATGATTGTCACATCCTGATGGAAAGACTAATTCCAATAACTTTGAAGGAAGTTCTAGCGAACTTTGTATGGGGCGCCATTACAGAGTTAAGCAATTTCCTCCATGATATTTACTTGACAGTGTTAAAAGCATCGCACATGGAAAAACTAGAGAGAGATATTCCAATTATTCTTTGCAACTTAGAAAGGATATTTCCTCCGGCGTTTTTTGATTCGATGGAGCATCTCTTAGTTCACTTGCCTTATGAGGCCAAAGTTGCAGGTCCCGTCCAATTTCGATGGATGTATCCATTTGAGAGGTAATGTTTTTTTTTAAAATACAGTTCAAATTAGTTTATCATATAATATGTTCCGATAAGCTTCTTTCCATTTCAACTAGATTCTTATATCATTTGAAGAAAAAAGTGAAGAATAAGGCACGTGTTGAAGCTTCAATTTGTAATGCATATATTGTGGAAGAAGTGACAACATTTGCATCATACTATTTTGAGCCGCACGTTCAGTGCAAGAGGCGGAGAGCAGGCAGAAATGATGAGGGCCCCATTGATCCCAATTGCACAGCATTCTCTATTTCCAATTATCTAGGTCGACCAAGCGGCGCATGTCAGTTTCGTTACTTATCAGACGAAGAATTTCATGCAGCCCATACTTATATTTTACTGAACTGCCCAGAAGTCGAGCCATACTTCAAGTAAGTGTAAATTTGCAAATATATATTTTGTGTGTCAAATATTTGCTAATATTTAAATGGTTTTTAATATTATGATTTTTCAAACTTCAATGTGTGGACTACAACCAAATGAGTTTGACCGTTTGTGCGATGAACAATTTGCAGCATGGTTCAATCTCCTGTAGCTGCATATTACGGGACTTGGCCACATGGGAACTGAATATCCTCAAGTTCAATCTCCTGTAGCTGCCTCTCCTTCCGTTCCACCGCATTATTCGGCGGAACAATCGAATAATGACGGAAACACAGGTCAAGAAGATAACCGATTCTTCATATGCCCATTTGGAGATTCGTAAGTACTTCATTTTTTTTAGTATATGTAATATTTAGGGCTTTAGATATAGATGTCAACTGAATTGTCGATGTTGCACAATATTCGTATGATTGCAGATTCACGGATGCTCTGTCTGCTGTGAGGGAATTGAACAAAATAGTAAGAAACTTTTGGATGGGAGAGTATATTACTTACAGAAGTATTCCCTAAGAAGTGAAAGAAATGTGATGGAATAAGTTCAAGATAAGTTTTACATATTTTATTTTCTCACCAATTAAGTTTGGTGTAGTATATTCATGGTCAAGAATGATGTAAAGGGACTAGAACAACTCTGTAGTTTTCGATACCTAAAGGATCAGATATTTTCCCCGACATGAACTTTACAAAATATGTCTATATTTGTCTGGTGCATGGTTATGGATATGTGATCATCAAAATAACTTTCAATTTGTGTTTTTATTCATTGCAGCGGAAGTTCAAGTGGGAGGAAGCGGAAGACAATGAAGTGAGAAGAATTTTCGATAAGAAAATCAGTGATTTTATGCGAAATGTCATGAATAGAGCGAAGATCAAGCAAGTGAAGCCGTCTTTCATTACAGCTGATAATTAGGCGGCAAATAATAGATTTTGGGCATCTGAACAGAGTCGGCAACTCTGTGAGCAGAATAAGAAGAATCGATCTTCTAGTTCTAGTGATGGGTCAACCACATATGCTGGGGGCTCTATCAATATTGCGGAGCATCGCAAACGACTGGTAAGTCTGTTAAATGAGTTATAAGTTAATTTCATTCGATTACTCATGTTTACATTTTGTAGGCACATGAATTGGGGACGGAACCGACATTTGCAGCTACATTTGAACGCACATTTCAAAAGAAAGATAAGACATGGACTGGCAATCGAACAAAAGCTGTTAAGGTATGTAAGGTTATACTTTGGCTTATATGTAAACTATAATGAAAACCGTGAATGCTTTCAATATTTATGGTTGATATATATATATATATATATAGTGATTTTATTTTCATCTACATTGTTAATGTAGGAAAAATATGATGAACTTTTAATGAGCAGTGCTAGTGGTAGTGATGATTGTCCTGAGTCCAGGCCATCAGGTGATAATATGGCATTATGGATGGAGGCAACGGGTGGGGTGAAAAAAGGGAAAATATTTGGGATGGGATCGTTGTCAAGGATATACATGCCGAATAATATGGAAGTTCATCATCCACTGCGACTGATCGAAGGAGGTCACGACAAGACGAGCAATTGACCCAAGAAGTGGATCATCTGAAAAATGTACTTGTTCAGAAGGACGAACGAATACATAACTTGGAACAACAAATGGCACTCGTTATGCAACACCTTAACCTCAATCGCTATAACGATCCTTTTGTACCTCCAGCCAATCCAATAGGTCATGGGCACAATGATGACCAACCCATTGATGCCGAGAATGCTGATGATGATGATAATGATGATGATTTTCTCTAGACTTTCTAGTTAAAATTCTCAAAATTGGGGGTAAGCTTGCTTCATAATCTTGGTTTTTCATAATTTCACTCATATTCATATGTAAGAACATTTATATTCATCCTGAAACGTTTTTTTGTTAACCCTCTTGTTATTTTATACCTAGTTCCACATCTATGCATAAACGCTTCTTTTATATTCCGGACTGATTTATGTATCGACATTTCCTCAGGTCTCGACAAAAGTGACTACTTTTGGTGTCTTGCCATCGTACCAAAGCTGCATCTTCTTGTGTATGGTTTTTCTGCATCTTATATGATTATCTCGCCTCTTAATTCATGTTTTGAATGTATTGTAAGCTTGGATATCAAATAGCATCATGTCAGACTCTGCAACTTTCCTTCAGTTATTTGTTTCAATTATATGTCATTGTGGCTGGTTTGTCAGAATTTATGGTTTGTTCGTTTTTCTGTTTCAATTATATGTTATTGTCTCATTTATTTGATATGAACAATAATTTATGGCCGAAATGATGAAAAAATAGCCGAATTCTGCGATCATTACAGTTCGTCGGTAATTTGCGACAAATTTTGCGACGAAATTTGCGAGGGATATGCGACGAATTTTGCGACTAAATTTTCGACAGATTTGCGACTAAATTTGCGACGGATTGATATCGTCGCAAATTTGAGACGAAATATTTGCGATGAATTTTGCGACGGATTGTATTCGTGGCTAATTTGCGACGGATTTGCGACGAATTTTGCGACGAAATTTACGACGAGATTTGCGACGAATTTTGCAACGGATTGAGATCGTCGCAAATTTGCGAAGAAATATTTGCGATGAATTTTGCGACGGATTGTATTCGTGACTAATTTGCGACGAATTTTGTGACGAATTTTGCGACAGATTGTTGCGACAAACTTTGCGACGAATTTATTTTCGTCGCAAATTTGCGACGAAATTTTAAATTTTCCGTCGCAAAAATTTGCGACGACCTAGTAGCAAATTCGATTTGCGACGGATTTTTCCACATTTTCCGTCACAAATTTCGTCGCTAATCCGGTGTTTTTTTGTAGTGGCTTTTCAGGAGGCGGGAGTGAACATCAAGATGATAACGGGAGACAACATCTTCACCGGTAAGGCCATTGCCACGGAGTGCGGGATTCTCAGGCCCAAGGATGATGCCTTAAATGGAGCCATCGTGGAAGGAGCTGAGTTCCGCAATTACACGCCTGAGGAGAGGCTTCAGAGAGTCGAGAAAATCCAGGTCATGGCGAGATCCTTGCCTTTCGATAAGCTCCTCATGGTTCGATGCCTGAAGCAAAAGGGCCAAGTGGTCGCCGTCATAGGGGATGGCACGAACGATGCACAGGCCCTCAAGGAAGCTGACATCGGGATCTCGATGGGCATCCAAGGCACCAAGGTCACCAAAGAGAGCTCGGACATCGTCATCCTCGATGACAACTTCGCCTCCGTGGTGACGGTGTTGCGGTGGGGTCGATGCATCTATGATAACATCCACAAGTTCATCCAGTTCCAGCTCACAATGAACTTTGTGGCCCTTTTGATCAACTTCGTGGCCGCGGTCTCCTCCGGTGACGTCTCTTTGACGGCCTTCCAGCTCTTGTGGGTGAACCTTCTCTTGGACATGCTTGGCGCCTTCGCCCTGTCCACAGAGCAGCCCACTGGGGAGCTTATGGGAAAGCCCCCCATGGGCCGGATGGAGCCACTCGTAACAAACGTCATGTGGAGGAATCTAGTGGGACAAGCAATTTACCAAGTGGCCGTCCTCCTCAATCTGCAATTGAATGGAGAATCGATCTTCGGCGTGGACGAGGCGGTGAAGCGGACGCTGATATTCAACGCGTCCCTCCTGTGCCAGGTCTTCAATGAGTTCAACGCCAGGAAGCTCAAGAAGAAGAACGTGTTCGAGGGCATACACAAGAACAAGCTGTTCCTCGGGATCATCCTCGTGATGGTGGTCCTCCAGGTGGTGATGGTCGAGTTCCTGAAGCGGTTCGCCATCACGGAGCGGTTGAGCTAGGGACAATGGGGCACGTGTGTCGGGATCGCGGCCGCGTCTTGGCCTATTGGTTGTGTCATCAAGTGCATTCCGGTCCCTGATACACCAATCTTCAGCTACTTGGGATTGAAAAGCAAGAAACTCGTGAGGAAAATTGTGCACAGAGAACAGTTTATTGGGTTTAGGAACGCTAATTGGGTTTGACTCAGTTCTTCTCATTGTACAGCTATTTTGAATACCTCTTGATGCAGTGTGATTTAACCCAGAATAATTTGGAAGGTGAATTCAATCGATGAAACTTTTCCAATTCAAGAGAGCACTCATTGAAACAGCAGCACCACAATTGGATAGATTTTTTATTCCTTGAGAGCCACTCCCAAAGCCCGTAGCATTGTATTCCTTGAGCGCCCGCAATGGGTCGACTCAACTCGACTCGGCAATTCGAACGAAGACCGAATTCATCTTCAATAAGAAGTTCTAAAGGAGGAGGGCCTTCTGCTCAACCCAACCCCACTCCAGTAAGGAAGTCAATCTAACCCCTTGCCTCGAGACTCTTGTTAACAGAGAAAACGGACTACGAAAACACCATAGAAGAGCAAATTTTTCCGTGCACCTTTTGCGCTCATAGGTTGTTTGGATCGAATATAGCTAACAGGGATTCATCCTCTCCCGAGTAGGAGATTCATGCTAAACAATTTTCGGCTCTGAAGATCTATATTCTCGTAGTTATTAATCTTAGTTTCCTGAATCTGAATCGACATGGTTCGCAGTTAGGTCGCAAACCGGCCGGGTAGCTGGGTCATGCCTAAAGGGTTTCTTGGCACGGTCGGTAGATCGAGTTTGGCTTATCCGGTCTCGGTATGTCCGCCCGGCCTTGTAAAAGAAATTGACTCATATCAAATTGAAGCACTTCAAGCCAAAGCCCGAAACTTTTTCTCTAGAAAAACCTAAATACCGTGCATTAGCAGTTTGCTTCTTATTACGCTAGGAAATGAGAAAATTGTCATGAATTATGAACAAATCATGTCATGACGTACTGTCGGCTTGTTCAATCTTTAGCGCCCCATCCGTGTCCGAGTATGCGTGCAACTTCAGATACGAGCAAGAAAAATGACGAACTCCATGAGACGAATCATCTTCATATAGCCTACAATGTGAAGATGAAAATCATGATAAAATGTGAAGCACAGAAAGACCGAATCCGTGTGAATTACGCACATAGACTTTGTCAAGGCAAGCAACAAATTTATAATGCGTATTAGTCACATTTTTAATTAACTCAATTTAAGTCGGATCTTGTTCTTAGAATTTAGAATGTAGACATAACAACAATAAACATATAGTTCACTAACAGAGTCTATTGAATAACACAAAGAGGGAGTTTTCGTGACTTAAATTTTTGGTTCACACTTTTTTTGTCATCGTGGACGACCATTTCTCCGCAAAACTTAAGGTAGCGAATGATAACCATTCTGTTCCGGAATGAGTTCCTGAACCAGAAATAGAAAAATCTATTTCTGGTTCCTGGATGAGTTTCTGGGAAAAAAAACCCGTTTGATAACGACCAAAAATTTCTATTTCTGGAACAGAAACCCGTTTGATAACAGCACAAAATTTCTATTTCCTGAAACAAAAACCCGTTTGATAAACAACACAAAATTCTATTTCTAGGAACAAAAATCCATTTTTTTAGAAATGGAATAAAAATAATTCAAAAATTCAAAAAATTCATAAAAATCTAAAAAAAATTCAGAAAATCCCAAAAAATTGAAAATTTCCAGAAAAAAGCATCAAATTGTTGAGAAAATAAAAAAAAATTCAGATTTCTGGATAATATGAATTTTGTTGACTTTTTTCAAAAAAAAATCAAGAAATCAAAAATTTCAAAATTTCACAGAATTGCTTAGAATATCTATAGCCACCCACTTTGAGTAAAATTTAAATTTTTTGAGGTGCCGAAAAAAATAAAAAATAAAAAAAAATAAAAAAAATTTCAAAATTTCATTAAATGACTTAGAATACCTGTGGCTACCCACTTTTTGAGTAAATTTTAATTTTTTTGAGATGCCCAAAAAATTTTTAAAAAATTAAAAATTTCAAAACTTCACAGAATGGCTTAGAATACCCGTGGCCAACCATTTCAAGAGAAATTTAATTTTTTTGAGATTTCAAAAAAAATTTAAAAAAATTAGAAATTTCAAAACTTCATAGAATGGCTTATAGAATACTTGTGGCCACCCACTTTGAGCGAAATTTAAATTTTTGTAGGTACAAAAAAAAATCTACAATTTCAAAACTTCACATAATGGCTTAGAATACTTGTAGCCACTCATTTTGAGTGAAATATAAAATTTTTGAGGTGCCCAAATGGTATTTTTGATTTTTTGCTTTTCTAATTTTTATTTCGTCACCTAAAAAAATATTAAATTTCACCCAAAGTGGGTGGCCACAGGTATTCCAAGCCATTCTGTGAAGTTTTGAAATTTTTCATTTTTTAATTTTTTGATTTTTTTGGCACCTAAAAAAATTAAAATTTCGCTTAAAGCGAGTGGCCACATGTATTCTAAGACATTCGGTGAAGTTTTGAAATTTCTGATTTTTTTAATTTTTTTTTTCAAATCTCAAAAAAATTAAATTTCTCTCGAAATGGGTGGCCACAAGTATTCTAAGCTATTCTGTGAAGTTTTGAAATTTTTAATTTTTTTATTTTTTTCGACACCTAAAAAATTTAAATTTCCTCAAAGTGGGTGGCCACATGTATTCTAAACCATTCTATGAAGTTTTGAAATTAAATTTTCCATTGGATTCGTAACGTTACGTACGCCCGCACACAAATTCCAGTCAAATTAATGCAAATAGCCAAGCATTGGAACGAGTCTTTAGCATTCAACCACCATCGCTCTCGATATTTGCTCTCAATATTTGTGAGTATGCATCGTTCCTCATAATATCCCAAATGCTTATGGAGAAAAGTAAACCAAGCACATCACATTACAAGGCCAATATAGTAGGAGATCCCAAAATACCACGTCACATTACAAGAGCCAACATAAAAAATTCCTCAAATACAAAATAATGGAAATACATTAGAAAAGTCGGAAACACATTTTCATGGAATCTCCGCCATATTATTATCAATTGCCAATTGATTGGCAATTCTTTTCCTAAGCATGTTGATCTCCATATCCTCCTCAGTCGATGTATCGTCAATAACCTCATCTTGTGCACTTCCAAACGGGTACTCTGAATCACCATATTGGGAAAAGTTCTTATCCATCTTGTCTTGATCACGGATGTAATTATGTATAGCACAACATGCAATTACAATACATGACTGCTTTTGAATTGAAAATGAAGGCATGTGTCTCAAAATGAAAAAACGATTCTTTAACACCGCAAATGATCTCTCAATAACATTCCTCAGTGAAGAATGCCTGTGGTTGAATAATTCTCTTGCTGTTGTTGCCTGCCTCACTCTACCCCTAAAATCATTAATATGATACCGTTCCCCTTTGAAAGGAGTCAAAAATCCCGGAGCTGCAGCATAATCAGAATCTACCACGTAGTATTTGCCTAGCAAAATGTATTCGTATATTGATCATGATTCGCAAATGCAATACAATTATAAAGAAAATTATCCCTTGAAAAACAAGCAAATACCTGGTGGAGGTCGAGGAAATTGTAAGCGATGTGTCTCGAGGGCTGCCGAGAGCACCCGACAATCGTTGGCAGAGCCTTCCCAACCAGCATACACAAATGTAAATTTCATATCAAATGAACAAACACACATCACATTCTGAGTGGTAATTCCTTTCCTGCCTCTAAATGGGATCTGTTTCGACACTGGTACAGAAGCATGAATGTGAGTGCCGTCAATAGCGCCTATGCAGCCCTGTCATTTCAGCAACCCCTTGCATTATACAAGATTATCAACAAAAATGTAATTGACGGTGTAAAGGAATGTATGCAAATCCTACCTTGAAGTAAGGATTATATTTAGGATTGATAAGAATTTCTTCTGGGACAACATCAAATGAAGGTGGTACGATAATTTCTCTTGCCAAATTCAGAACTGATTGCAACACTTTAGCAAAGTACTTGCTGATAGTTTGTCCCGAATGTTGGAATCTCTCACATAAATCTCTATTCGAGTTCTTGTGCGAAATCATAGATAAAAATATCCCAACTTGTTCATCTACCCTAATATATCGACTATCTGCCAACCAACCCCTTGCCTTCATTAAATCACAAAGGTTGAGAAAAACATGCCTCTCCATTCGAAAAGCTTCATATACCCTATCTGAATGTCCATAAAGAATCTCTCTCATCCATTCAGGCCCTGACAATTTACTGTCCCTAATAGGTTCTCTCATGTGCATAGACATGTTCATCAAAACAGTACACATCCATGCTTTCAGTATATTAAGTTCAAAATCATCGAAGACCTGTTCAATTGGTTCAACTGATGCTATTGGACCATTATTGCTGCTACTTTCACCGCCCTCCATATTACCTATGCCCTCGCACGAAGAACACAAACACACCAAATAAGTCAGGAATCAACAGTAGCCATAACGTCATCATAGTTCCATAATTAACAATAGCCACGTCATCATAGTTACATAATTAAAAACAAACCAAATACATCATAGTTCCATAAATAAAAACAAACCAAAGTATCTCAATGACACAAGTCATTAAATGAAAATAAAGCAAACATGAAAAAGTCATCGTAGTTCTCAACATCTATTCAAAGAGATTCAAGAAGACCGCGTCTCCTTTCAGGTAAAGATAGGACGAAACCCTCTCTCCAATTGGCACTAAGGCATGCTTGGTTCATAGCTTTGTTGTAAAGATTCTGCTCTAAGTCAGGCATATCGTTTAAGATGGCAACCACAGCTCCCATGGAGTAGGGGTTCTCGGGTGGAGGGGCATGTGAGGTGATGGAGCCACTTGTTGATTGATCCGCCTTGGACTTGATCATATCTTGAATGGCTTTGCAGGTGCTAGCAATATCATATGCGCTACTCTTTCTCCTCCTCTTGGAATTTGGAGTCCTATCCAACTTGTGATTCTCACAAACTTTCGTGGCACTCACGTCAGGTGTGAAGACTCCATCACTAAGTTCGTTTGGATCACCTACAAAAGCACTACCACCATTGTCACCAGCACTACCATTGTCTTCCCCCTCCGACACCACCAAGTGTTCTGCATTTCCTACTGCGTAATCCCCAGTAGCATACGTATCGCCAAACACAATACACAGATCGGGATATTGAGGAAACCCATCCTTTCGGAATTTAGCCCATTCGATGTTATCCTGCAATTTCAAAAATAGTGACATACGTCAGCAACATAATCGAGACATATATCCACAATAAGAACAAAATGACCCAAAGTAAACTGATACCTTGATGTGATCATCCCATACACTTGGATCCTCCACAATAACCGTTTTGTTAACATGATCCCATCCAAATCCAGATTGTGAAAGAAGCTTCTTATAACTCGCATACTGTCTCCTCAATTTGTTTGTCCTGTTCTTCAACTGAACTACAGTAAACTGGAGTGTTGTTCGTTTATTGAACTCGGTAACTATGTTATTCCACCCTACTTTGTTGTAGGTAGTAGTGGTGCGATTTCCTCTTTTTACCTCGTCAACCATTAAGCTTACAAGCAAATTGGTTAAAGGTTCAGTCCACTTTGCCACAAATGCCTCTTTTTGAGAAGCCATTTACCCTTAACTGGTTGAACATCAAATAAAGCACATCATAGGGTGTACCAATTCCAATGCAGAAGATTTGATGTAAAGAGCCATATCATCTACAATTTGAACCGTTCGGTGTACATGTGCTTTAATGTTGAGTGTTCTGATAGATAATTAGCGCTAACTTTATTGTTTGAGAAATTCATAAGAACTCAGCAGAAGTGCAAATGATATAGGAGTATACCGATATATTCAGGCAAAACTTCGTAAATGAAAAACAAAAAGGAAAGTAAAAAGCCAAGCTTTATTTGCTAAGAACACCTGAGCAGCTAGAGTGTGGAGAAAAGTCCAAGTGGCCCTCCCGAGTTCTCCTTTACTTACAGCTGCAGCAGCTTTATACCTGACAAATTCAAGTGTAACCAGCAAAAAAAAAAGTCAATGTGCTTTAGTCGCAAGATTTGAATTAAGCAAAAAGCAAAACATAAAAGCTTATCCAAACACACCCTTAAACTTCATGCTTAAGTCACCTTAATTCTCGGCCATACATGACAAACTTGAACAATGACATACCCAACGAGCCAACACCCAATGTACTTTAGCTATCAATCAACACCAATACAGACACTATTGCAAAAACTACATTAGAATATTTCCCTTCCTCCAGCGCCAAAAAATAGAATAACAAAGGGCATGTATCCTCCAAAGATGCCAATACAGAAGGAAACACTACCACCCCACAAAGTAAAACATTATGCTAGGACAGCACAAAAACAAATGCAAATCCAAAGATATTCGGAAAATGAAACTGCAGCCAAAGAACTGAGGCTAATATTCGGAAAATGAAACTCATTCAATGTTGTGGGCTACACTGGAGATGCTCTCATCGAAGGATGCCATTGACATTGTGAGCCCTCCATCTTGCTGATGCGCTCTCATCATCCCTCTTTAAGGTTTAACCAGGATAAATTTTGTATCTTGAGTTCTCTTTCTCGCATTTGCTCTCTATTTTATTGTGTTTGTACGCCTGATCCTACCACGATATCATTGTAACTGTCATCAAGTTTCATCGACAAGAATCCATTTCTCTCCGTGTGGCCACACCGCTTTTCACTGATCTCAAAACCCAACCCGAAAACTATATAGTAAATCAAACAAGTCAAAGAAGGGTTCCAATTGCCATATCCGGCGCGTATCTTTAGAACTCTTATCACTGTGAAGGAAGACTTGCTGTCAGAAGTTGATCACCTCACAATCTGTAGAGCAATCTCCAAAATCTTTTCCGAATGGAGCTTAATTGGCCCTCTTGCATCTATCTCTATATGAGGATCCAGAGATATAAAGTCAGACCATGTGCTGTTTGGTGGACGCGCTGTGAACCCGAGACAAACATGATCGATTCCAAAAACGGAGAACAGAAAAGGTTTCTATCTTCTTGGGCAAGATCTTGCTGAAGACGGAGAACAGCCGCGGGTACCTCTCTCCGCCCCCACAAAGAAATCCCGATTCGTCGAGGCACCGGAAGCCGAAACCCTAGGAATTCGGCGGCGGACCCAGGCAGCGACGCGGAGACCCACGCCCACCCCGGCCCCACCCAACCCGCGTACCCTGGACGCCGAAGCCCGCGCCGCCACAAAGCCCTCGTCCTTCGCAGGTGAATTGGCCGCCGGAAACGCGAAAGGGGGCTCGCCCAAATGGGAGACAAACGCCGAGAGAGAGAGCGAGAGGGGGAGGGGGAGGCCGAGCGGCCTCGCCCAGGTTTGGCGGTCGACCTCGCCGTCGCCCAGATCTGGGCGACGGCGAGGTCGACCGCCGGCCATGGCGAGGCCGAACCTGACCCCTCCGATGAAGGCAACTGGAAAATCCAGAAAAGAGAGAGATGAGAGGAGATCGGAGCTTACACGCGGAGCAGGAGCGAGCGAGCGAGCGGCCGTGGCTTCCTCTCGGTCGGAGCGAGCGAACGAGCGACTGGCTTCTCAACGGCGACAGAAAGACAGAGAGTCTTCCGAAGACGAGAGAGGTGGGTGTTCCAGACGAGAGAGAGATGGGCAGCGTGAGTTCCTCAGAACCATTTCTGAGTTTTGTTCAAGAAATCGAGAACCAGCTTTTTTTTGGTTCTAATTTCTTGTTCAGAACCGGTTTTGGGACAAAAATTTGTCCCGGAAATAGAAAAACATTTTTGCGTTACCAAACGGGTTTTTGGTCCAAAACTGATTCCGGGAACAAAAAACCAGTTCTGGACTGAACCAGAATGGTTATCATGCAGTACCTAAGAGTATATGTGTGTCTATATAAATGGCGGAAACTACTATTGCAGAAAACACGCCTATACTTATAGATGCCCTCATTACATTAGATCCCTCATTCTCTCTCCAAAAATCTAATGCTTCCAAAATCGATTATCTTCATGAGGTTTCTTACCTCAATGAAGATGATAAGATCAACACCCATCTCCCTCTTATAAACCCATTCTCAGCTTTTGCTAAACCCGCATCTTTTTCTCCTATCCGTTCCATAAGAAAACTCATCCAATAACTCAGCAGGAACACT
Organism: Syzygium malaccense; assembly: GCA_031216405.1. Lineage (NCBI taxonomy): Eukaryota > Viridiplantae > Streptophyta > Magnoliopsida > Myrtales > Myrtaceae > Syzygium > Syzygium malaccense. The sequence goes on along the minus strand of CM062260.1, from coordinate 18,225,868 downwards.
TTATAATCCTGCAAATACACCCACAATTTATGCGCCAATGGCTCATTCAGGGCTATACCCACCTCCATTTTGGTGCAATTTGTCTGGCTCTAACCGTTCATGGCCGTAAAGGACTTCCAGTAGTTACCCAGATGACATTACTTGATACTCGGTTTCTTGACTACCAACATACTTGTATTGGAACAGTCAAAACCACTCTGAATACTGGAATTGTGTTCATAAACTATTCTCAAACTTTAACATCACTCTCGCATATCCCGGTCTTCTTAATGTGTTGAAAGTCCAGCTACAAATAATTGGAGCACCTCAAACTCCAAATTCTATTATAGCAACCCTTCACTATCAAATGGTTTACTGTGTTCAAAATCAAGCATTCTTTTCTTCACGCCTCTTTCCATTTCATTTCCTAACAAGTACCTGGAATTTCCGGAAAATTTCATGATACCAAAATCCAAACGAACAACACTACCATTGTCTGTTCCATTATACCCGCAACAACCCCTACATGGCTATTTTAATAGGGCTGTGCTTTCCTCCGTTACCTCCGGCCGAATCTTTGACTAGCGCATTATAAATATGAACATCGCTGACAAATAAACTTAACAAGAAACATATGCCGAGTAACTTTTTTTTATTTATAATCTACCAATCAACTGATCAAAGGAGAAATCGAGGAAAATACGACATTAGCATCTATCGAGACTAAAGTACAAAGATAGAATCCCTTTTTATCAAAAGAATGATAATGACATTGTCTAGCTTTGGATACCTTGATGATGTCGGAGTAATGGCTGCAAACCGTATAAGAAACAACACCGCAAATAGGGTCTCTCATCTCTGCGTATCATCTCGTTGAATTTACGTCGTAAGCCCCGTATGATACTTATATCATAGAGATGGCTTTTCAGAGAGAGTATTTTCTCTCTTTTTCACTTGATGGGTTTGACACGTGGCTCCTGACAGACGATTTGGTCTACACTACAAAAAAACATGTAATTTGCGACGGAAATTTGCGACGGAATTTGCGACGGATTTTTATTCCGTCTAAAATTTGCGACGGAATAAAAATCCATCGCAAATTTGAGACAGAAATAAAACACCGTCGCAAAATCCATTACAAATTTGCAACGGAAAAAAGTTCGTTGCAAATTTACGACGGAATAAAAATCCATCGCAAATTCCGTCGCAAAAATGTTCGTCGCAAATTTGCGACCGAATAAAAATTCGTCGCAAAAAAAGTTCATCACAAAGTTGGACGGAAAAAAAACCGTCGCTAAATCCGTCGCAAATTTGCGACGAAAAGAATGTCCGTCGCAAATTTATAATTTACAGCCCATCATATTCCAACTCTCTCGCTCTCTCTCGCTTTTCTCCCTCTTTCATATGTCTGAAATCAGCAAAATCCGCGCACACACATATTAATCTCGGTGAAGCTTTTGTACCGGTAAGTATCATAGCTAGCTTCGTGACTATTTCTCGTTGGATTGTAATTTTTTTTATATATATGTTTATGTTTGTTTTTTTTCGTATCTGCATCACCGGTTTAACGACCGGCGACCGGTGACACCTCGTCAGACTTAGGACGAAGCCGAACGTCCATGCCGTTTTGCGACGGAAATTGGGATTCCGTCGCGAATTTGCGACGGAATTCGTTTTCCGTCGCAAATTTGCGACGGACGCTGGCTTCCGTCGCAAATTTGCGACGGAAAACTAATTCCGTCGCAAATTCGCGACGAAATCCCAATTTCCGTCGCAAATTTGCGACGAAAAAAGAATTCCGTCGCAAATTCACGACCGATGAATTCTGTTTCCATTGCACATTAGAAATTATTAAAAAATAATTCTTAGATGATTATTCTTTTTGGATATGTGTCTAATTGAAGGTCTCGCAATCCAAGTGGACGTTGCAATTCTCATCAAATTGACCACTTTCTCCTACCAATATTTTAGTCAAATATTTGGGTAAGTCTTCTTTACATGGCAATTTTTTCTATTTTTGCAATTTCATATTAATTGTTGCGTGAATAACAAAAATTATAATTTCCAAAAATTTATAGTTTTAATTAAGAACAATAGATATGATATTTTAAATATTTTACCAGAATTTTTTATTTTAATACAGACACAATGCAAAGAGAAAGGGCTTGGATGTATAATAAGAACTTACCTGAACGTCAAGGATTGACAGATGAGTTTCGTACTGGGTTGGAAATATTTTTAGACTTTGCTAGTAGCAAATATGATTTCATGGATGGAAATAAGTTAAGGTGTCCGTGTAAAAAGTGCGGTAATGGTAAATTTCTTGTGTGTGATCAAGTTAGAGAACACCTTACTAGATTTGGGTTTACTCCGAACTATTATAATTGGACTTCCCATAGTGAACCATTTATATCTGATGAAGGATATGGAAGAAGTGACCAATTTTCAGTTAGGGAAGAATGTGGCTATTATGAGCAATTGAACCCATACGAGAGGATGGTGATTGATGCAGCTAGTTATAATTTTGTCACAGAATCAAATCATGCAAGTACTAGTTTTACTCCTACACGTGAACAAGTGGGTACTAGTCAAGCTTCACAATTGGAAGATATAGGAGTAACGGGTTTTGATGAGAATGTGTATAATGAAACTTTTCAATCTAATCAATTCTGGGATGTGTTGAAAGCAGCAGATGAACCTTTATGGGCAGGTTGTGAGGACCACACTAAGTTATCGGTGACAGCCCGACTATTAAATATCAAGGCAAAGCATAATGTGTCTGCGGATTGCTTCAACTCTTTTGTTGAAGTAATGCGGGAATCATTGTCTCGTGATAACATCATGCCAAGTGATTTTTATGATATGAAAAAGCTAGTGGATAACTTAGGTCTTCCGGTTGCAAGGATTGATGTAGTAGAGGTTGTATGATATATTGGAGAGATGATGAAAATGGAGAATCTTGCAAATTCTATAGCCAACCTAGGTACAAGATTAACAGGAGGCCGGATCGTAATCAGAAGCATAGACCATGGAAACAAATATTTTATCTGCCCTTAATCCCCAGATTGCAAAGGCTTTATGCATCTAAAGCCACTGCTGAACACATGACTTGGCATGCAAATCATGAAACATAAGAAGGTCTAATGTGTCATCCTTCAGATGCGGAGGCATGGCAACATTTTGATAGAACATGCCCTGAGTTTGCGATGGAGCCCCGGAACATCAGGTTAGGTCTTTGTGCGGATGGATTTGCTCCATTTGGGAAAACAGGAAAAAGTTATTCATGTTGGCCAGTTATCTTAACACTGTACAATCTTCCACCTGATATGTGCATGAAGACACCTTATATGTTTTTGACATTGATCGTGGCAGGGCCGCAAAATCCGAAAAAGTTGATAGATGTTTATATGTAACCATTGATTGAGGAGTTACAACGGTTATGGGTTGAGGGTGTCCCTACGTATGACGTTTGTACCGATCAAACATTTGTAATGAAGGCTGCCCTTCTTTGGACGATAAATGACTTTCCAGCTTACAGAATATTATCTGGATGGAGTACAGCTGGGATATTAGGATGTCCGATATGTTTGGAGAGGTCAAAGTCATTTAGATTAAAACATGGAAAGAAGCCCAGCTATTTTGACTGTCACAGACAATTTTTACCGCCGAGTCATCCTTTCAGAAGGAATAAGAAAGAGTTCATCAAGAATAGGACTGAAAGAACGCGTCCACCATTGAGGTTGACCGGCAATCAAATTTGGGAGCGTGTGCAGGACTTGCCAATTGTTGTTGAGAACCCGCACGGCACGACTTTTGTATATGGAAGTACACATAAGCGAACAAAACGCAGTATATTTTGGGATCTACTATATTGGAAGGCCTATCTTAATCGTCATAATCTTGATGTCATGCACATAGAAAAGAATGTTTTCGACAATGTCATAAATACTGTGATGGATGTCGCCGGAAAAATAAAAGACAACTTGAACGTAAGAAAAGATATGAGAGATATTTGCGATCGGCCAATACTAGTTGTGGATGCAAACAGCAGGGGACCAAAACCGAAAGCAGTTTATACATTAGATAAGGAGCAGAGGCGAGTTGTCTGTCAATGGTTGAAATCTGTGCGGTTTCCTGATGGATATGCTTCGAACCTCGGGAGATGTGTTGATTTGAATGAATGCAAGTTTACAGGTTTGAAGAGTCATGATTGTCACATCCTGATGGAAAGACTAATTCCAATAGCTTTGAAGGAAGTTCTACCGAACTTTGTATAGGGCGCCATTACAGAGTTAAGCAATTTCCTCCATGATATTTGCTCGACAGTGTTAAAAGCATCGCACATGGAAAAACTTGAGAGAGATATTCCAATTATTCTTTGCAACTTAGAAAGGATATTTCCTCCAGCGTTTTTTGATTCGATGGAGGATCTCTTAGTTCACTTGCCTTATGAGGCCAAAGTTGCAGGTCCCGTCCAATTTCGATGGATGTATCCATTTGAGAGGTAATGTTTTTTTTTAAAATACAGTTCAAATTAGTTTATCATATAATATGTTCCGATAAGCTTCTTTCCATTTCAACTAGATTCTTATATCATTTGAAGAAAAAAGTGAAGAATAAGGCACGTGTTGAAGCTTCAATTTGTAATGCATATATTGTGGAAGAAGTGACAACATTTGCATCATACTATTTTGAGCCGCACGTTCAGTGCAAGAGGCGGAGAGCAGGCAGAAATGATGAGGGCCCCATTGATCCCAATTGCACAGCATTCTCTATTTCCAATTATCTAGGTCGACCAAGCGGCGCATGTCAGTTTCGTTACTTATCAGACGAAGAATTTCATGCAGCCCATACTTATATTTTACTGAACTGCCCAGAAGTCGAGCCATACTTCAAGTAAGTGTAAATTTGCAAATATATATTTTGTGTGTCAAATATTTGCTAATATTTAAATGGTTTTTAATATTATGATTTTTCAAACTTCAATGTGTGGACTACAACCAAATGAGTTTGACCGTTTGTGCGATGAACAATTTGCAGCATGGTTCAAGACATATGTAGGTTGCCTATGTACCAAAATCAAGTTATTAAAATTATATACATCATTTAGTAAAATATATATTATTGATTTTGCATGTGTAACCTTAGGTTCACAGTAATTATGATGAAATTGGAGGGCAAGGATTGCTATATCATCTGTCATGGGGTCCACAGTTAAGAGTTCGAAAGTTGGCCAGCATATTTCATAAATGGATATAATTTTCATACTCAAGAATATGGAATGGGAAAATCCACAATGAATAGTGATGTGTCTGTTCGGTCATCCAATGGTGGCAGTGCAGAAGATGATTTTTATGGCTTGTTGGATAAAATCATAGAGATAGAGTACCCTGGACCATTAATGATGCGGGTTGTGTTATTTAAGTGCACGTAGTTCGACCCCGTCAAAGGAATGAAGGTGCATACGAAGTTCAATTTGGTTGAAATAAATCACAAGAAAAGGTATATGAAGTATGAACCATTTGTCTTGGCACAACAAGCAATTCAAGTATGTTATGCATCATATCCTAGTTTGAAACGTGACAAAACTGATTGGTGGGCTGTATGTAAAATCAAAGCACGGAGGAAAATTGAGGAACACTGGAAGGATAGAGCCTACCAACAAGAGGAAGTGTGTAACACGGTTGAAATTGAGGAATATAACATACCAACTTTACGAGATCCGTGTGGAGCAATGATAGATGTGGATCCAACTGAAATTTGCAAATTAAATGTACAAGAATGTTCAGAATCTGATTTTCAAACGGATGACGAAGACGAGGACGAAGACGAAGACGAAGACGAAGACGACGATTAAAATTTTTGTCACAAAACACTACAAATGTGTAATTATTAATGCGATAAGTGCTATTTTGGTTGTTATCATTATTATTCTTGTTATTATTGTTATTGTGCTTTTTTAATTGTCGATTATTCTTTTATATTTATTTTCGTCGCAAATTTGCAACGGATTTTTTTTAACGTCGCATATTTGCGACAGATTTTAATTTCCGTCGGAATTTTTTTGATACATGTGGAAAATTTGCGACGGACAGCGGATTCCGTCGCAAATTTTCGACAGGAAATTTGCCATAAATTTTCGAGTCGCAAAAATCCCACGCAAAAATTTGCGACGGACTAAAATGGTCAGTCGCAAAAATTTCCGACGAAAATTAAAATCCGTCGAAAATTTGCGACGTAAAAAAAATCCGTCGGAAATTTTTTTTCCGGTTCGAAATTTGCGACGGACAGTTTGCGACGGAATTTTCCCGATCGAAAATATGTCCGAAATTTTTTGTCTGTCCAAAATTTGCGACGGACTTTTTAACTCCGTTGCAAATTTGCGACGGACCGTTTTAGTCCGTCGCAAATTTGCGAGGGAATTTTTCCGGTCGAAAATATGTCCGAAATTTTTTGTCGGTTCAAAATTTGCGACGGACATAGAAAGTCCGTCGCAAATTTGCGACGGACTTTCTATATCCGTCGCAAATTTGCAAAGGAATTTTCCCGGTGGAAAATATGTCCAAAATTTTTTATTTTGTCAAAATTTGCGACGGACATAAAAAGTTCGTCGCAAATTTGCGACGGAAGGGTTTTGTCCGTCGCAAATTTGCGACGGACTTTTTTACTCCGTCGCAAATTTGCGACGGACCGTTTTAGTCCGTCGCAAATTTGCGAGGGAATTTTTCCGGTCGAAAATATGTTCGAAATTTTTATCATGTCAAAAATTTGCAACGGACATAGAAAGTTCGTCGCAAATTTGCGACGGAAGAGTTTAGTCCGTCGCAAATTTTGGACCGACAAAAAATTTCGGACATATTTTCGACCGGAAAAATTCCCTCGCAAATTTGCGACGGACTAAACCCTTCCGTCGCAAATTTGCGACCGACTAAACCCTTCCATTGCAAATTTGCGACGGACTTTCTATGTCCGTCGCAAATTTTGGACCGACAAAAAATTTCGGACATATTTTCGATCGGAAAAATTTTCTCGTAAAATTTGCGACAGACTAAAACGGTCCTTGCGACAGACCGTCTTAGTCCGTCGCAAATTTGCGACGAATAGTTTTAGTCCGTCGCAAATTTGCGACGCAGTAAACCTATCCGTCGCAAATTTCAAACCGAAAAAAAATTTCTGACGGATTTTTTTTACGTCGCAAATTTCCGATGGATTTTAATTTTCGTCGGAAATTTTTTGTCGGTCGAAAATTTGCGACGGACTTTCTATGTTCCGTCGCAAATTTGCGACCGACTTGGTTCCGTTCGTCGCAAATTAGCGACGGACTTAAAGCGTCCGTCGCAAATTAGCGACGGACTTAAAGCGTCCGTCGCAAATTTGCGACGTACAGTTGTATTCCGTCGCAAATTTGCAACATTTCTACTCACCCTCCCCCCTCCTCCTCCGCCTTCCCCGACGCAGCAGATCTACAGATCTGCGTAGCTCCCCCGCCGCCGTCGCCATCGCAGTCGTCGCCGTTGTCGCCATCGCCGCCCAGCCTCGCAATCGCCCCGCAGCTCCCCCGCCCGTCGCCGGTCGCCCCGCAGGCCCCCCCGCCCGTCGCCGGTCGCGGGCCAGGCGCCCCGCAGCCCCCCGCCCCCGCCGGTCACGCCCTCGCCCCCGCCCCGCCTCGCCGCCCTCGCCGCGTCCGAGCAGCGGACCGAAGCCTCGCCGCCGCCGACCAACAGACCGAGGTCGTCGCCGCCCAGCCTCGCCACCTAGTCGCTCGCCCGCCAGGAGCCGCCCCACACCGTCCGCCCGCAGCCACTGTCGTTGCCGTCGCCGCCCACCATCAGCCGGCCGAGGCTCTCGCCGAAGCAACCCCCTGCCCGTTGCCGCCCTCGCAGGAGCACAGCCACCGTCGCCGTCGGCCAGCCGCCGCCGACGCTGTCATCACTGTCGCCGCCGTCCACCGCCGGCCAGCCAGCCATCCGCCTCCCAGTCGCCGGCCGACGCCTTTGTCGTCGCCCGATGCCGTCGCCGCCCACCGACACCGTCGCCACCGAGCTCCGCCGTCGTTCGCCCCGTCGTGGTCGAGCACCTAACCGACTAGTCACCATTTGGGCCCACACCCGCGCCGAGACCGCCACTGTCCGATCGGCCGATTCTTGTTGTCCTTGAACCAAGTAAGCAACTCCCTAAACCCTAGTTAGTATAATTAGGTAATTAGTCGGATTTGTTTAGGGATTATTTAGGATTACTTTTCGTTGGCTAAGTTACGGGTCGATTTCAGGATTGCATGTGGCTTTGATCGATGGTCGACTGGTTAATTTGTCTATTATGTGGACGATTAAGCGTTAAATGACGATAAGCTGATTGATTAAGCGTTTTCATAGAAAATGCATGAAAATTGAACAATTCTATAAAAAATCATGAAAAATTACGGAAAATTATAAAAACGGTATATGTTGGCAACAAATATGAAATTTGACCGTAAAAATTTTAAAAATTTTTACGAAACTAAAATTTCATAATATCACAAAATGGCAAAAATTAATAGTGACCACCCATTTTGAGTGAAATTTATATTTTTTAACGTTCCGGGAATAAAAATATTAAAAAATTAAAAATTTTCATAACCTTATAAAATTGCTTAAAATAAATGTGGCCACCCATTGTGAAGGAAATTTTTATTTTTTTCGGAAAAAAAAATTTTACAAAAAATTAAAAAAATATAAAATTTCAAAACTGCACAGAATTGCCTAAAAAACATGTGGCCATCAATTTGCAGTGAAATTTAAATTTTTTAAGGTGGCAAAAAAAATTAGAATTTAAAAATTTTCAAAGTTTAACGGAATGGCTTATAATACATGTGGCCATCCATTTTTAGTTATACTTAAATTTTTTAACGTGCCCTAAAAATTATTAAAATAAAGAATGACAAAAATTTTGGAAACTTTATCTAATAGCTTAGACTACTTGTGACCACCCAATTTTAGGACTGAAAACTTTTTTTATTTCACGGAAAAAAATTTATATTAAAAAATAATAATGTAAAATTGTTGGAGATATGATTTGTGCAAATTGATTTGATTGAAGATACTTGAATCAATCCAGGATTTATAATGATGTCAATTAGTGATTTAGAATGATTTCATATCTTTGTATTCTCCTTTTATTGTTTACACTTTGTAATATAAATACATGTAAAGAGTACATATCAAAAGTAGACTGAATACAAAGAAATTCTTCAAGTTCCTTCTTTCTTCTTCATTTCGTGTCATGGTATCAGAGCTTCGTTCATATTTAGCTTCCGCAAAATTCCGAAAATTTTCTTCCTGATTGCCTTCCCGTGTTTTTTGTATCCTTGTTGTTGCAAGAAAACTAATCTGCAAAACAAGATTAGCACTCCGGTGTAGGAATCAATTTCTTGAGTGTTTCAATAAAAAGAAGCATTGTCTTACCAATACCATGCCGAAGAATTCTTCAAAATCTGAAGAATCATCTCCAGAAGGAAGTCTGGAGAATATGTCTCATGCGGACTCGCGTCAGGAACCAACACCCCAGGATCCAACTAAAGTCGATCAAGTCCATCGAGATCCTGCCCAAATTCAACCAAACCAGGGGCAACCCAATTTGAGCCAGCCTATCCAGTGGGTACCGATGCAGGGTCCATTCAATCCACTCTGGTATGGGCCGAATTATTCGAACCCGTGGTACAATTTCCAAGGACCAACAAATCAGGCCCAAAACTTTCAAGGCTTCGGAGAACACACCCAGGCCGGAGGGAGCCCACCAGCTGACGTTAGGGCAAGCTCAACCCCCGGGCCTGGGACGTACCATCTGGGTCAGGCACACGAATCCGATGGGTCGGGTCAAGGAACTAATCCCTACCCGGGAATGCAACCCGGATTGTGGCCGTTCTCGGTTCCTGCCCACCATGGTCGCCCGGAGCCCGGCGACCCCCTGTATACCTCCACCGCCGACGGACCAGAGCTGAAACTCATCAGCCAGCAATTGTCTGGACCAGAAAATTATTCCAGGTGGTCCCTGGAATTCCGACGAGCCCTTGTGACGAAGGATAAAGACGGGTTCCTCGACGGAACCGTCTCAATTCCCTCCGACGATCGTCTGGCACGACACTGGAGGAAATGTAATCAACTTGTCCGAACATGGATCGGCAATTGCATTTCTCCAGAAGTTGCGGCTGGACTTCCTCCGACCGAGGACTCGAAGTGCATGTGGGAAAACATCAAAGAAATGTACGGTAAATTAGACCGAGTGAAAATTTTTTCCCTAATGCAGGAACTCAGTGAGCTGAAACAGGGGAATATGACGGTCACGGCTTGCTTCAACAAGCTCTCGTCACTTTGGAACGAACTAGAGGCAGCAGAGGAGAAGCTCGAGGGACCGGAATCAACACTGAAACAGTATAGATCTATCAAAGAAAGGGAGAAAACTACTCGGTTTCTTTTGATTTTGAACGAGACATACCTAACTTTTCGCTCCCAGATCCTAGCAATGGAGCCGATGCCGGTGCTCGGCCGGATTTTCCAACTCGCCGTCCAGGAGGAAAGCCAACGATTGGCTTCGTCGGAGCACATGAAGGTCCGGGAATCCATACTCCTCGCAACTCAGACAAGGACCCAACAGAGAGGAAACGCTGAAAAATCAAGGGAAGAATGGAGGCACGCGGCAACCTATTCTCAAGGGTTTGCTGAAGAAGAGGAGAAAACCCTCAAGATGGACGGCTCAGATTCATTTCTGAGATCAAACGGCCTACACGCAAAGCAATTAACGTCCAGATCTGACGCTCCTTACGAAGCCACGTCGGCACCAATTATTAAATCAGTTGGTCCATCATCTGCGACGTCTCACAAAGGACATGGACAGAATTTCAAAGGCAAAGGTAAATTATTTTGTGATTATTGTAAACGACCACATCACACTGTAGATACCTGCTGGAAATTGCATGGAAAACCCGGAGAAAAGGGGAAGAAAGAAAAGGAATTTTTGGCTAATCAAGTCATGGTGCACAACATTGATAAAGGAAATCAACCAATTACTCATGACCAGTATCAACAGCTCATGAAGGTTTTGAAGCAGTTTGATATTCCTGACAAAACAGCAAGTTTCTCAGGTACCTCTTACTGCTTGATGAATTCTATTTCAAGTGATGAGTGGATAATTGATTCAGGTGCCAGTGACCACATTATTTGCGACAAAAAATTCTTTAGTCATATTCATACAAATCTGAACTCACCTACATCAGTTCGTCTTCCAAATGGGCATGTCACATATATCACTGAAATTGGCACCGTCAATCTTACCCCTTCTATCATCCTTAAAAATGTGCTCTATGTTCCTCAATTCAAATTTAATCTCATTTCTGTGTCCAAAGTTTGCCAAGACAATTCATGTTCTATCTTTTTCAATTCTGAAAATTGTTATTTTCAGGCCCTTTCGACTGGCAGACTGATGGGCTTGGGTAGTGTTTCACAAGGGCTATATTTCTGGACAAACTTTCCAGAAAACTTTGATTTGTCAAGTATCTCCTTACATAAACATTCATTATGTAATACAACTACCAATGATAATATTTTCCTTTCTCATCAACGATTGGGCCATAGTGCTTCTTTTCCATATCCTCAATGCAAAATATGTCCCTTAGCGAAACAAGCACGTACACCTTTCCCTCTCAGCAAATCACGTGCTAACAAAATTTTTTCAATCATCCACGTTGACGTTTGGGGGCCATATCATACTCCACATCGTGATGGATCACGTTTTTTTCTTACTATCGTGGATGATTATTCTAGAGCCACGTGGGTATTCCTTATGCAATCAAAAAGCCAAGTTCCTTCTCGCCTTAAAAATTTTCTCTCCCTAATTACAAATCAGTTCCATACTTCTGTGCAACGCGTTCGAACTGACAATGGAAGTGAATTCCTTAATCATGAATGTGCATCTCTCTTTGCTTCCAATGGAATTCTTCATGAACGTTCTTGTGTTTACACCCCACAACAAAATGGGATTGTTGAACGCAAACACCGTCACCTTCTAGAAGTTGCACGTGCTCTTAAATTTCAGGCTTCCATTCCAGAGATTTTTTGGGGCGATTGTGTGGTCACGGCAGCTTACCTGATCAATCGAATGCCATCTCGGATCCTTGATGGAAAGACTCCTTTTGAGCTACTCTTTGGTAAGAAACCCGAAACTCATCATTTAAGAGTTTTTGGCTGCTTATGCTATGTTACTACTGTGGGTCCTCGAGACAAAATGGGTCCTCGTGCTCGTCGTTGTATTTTCATGGGTTATCCCACTCTCCAGAAAGGTTATCGTGTTTTCGAGCCATCCACCGAGAATTTCTTCGTGAGTAGAGATATTATTTTTCATGAAAGCATATTTCCCTTTCAAGATGAAGACAAACCGATTGAATCTTCTGGCAAAACAGAACATCATCGCTCTTTCTTATTTGAAGAGGATTTATCTCCAAATCAGCATTTATTGTTCGCTGCACCTCCAGACATTTCAATATTGTCTCCGGCTACAACAAACAATGAAGATCCTTCATCCCCTATGGAGTTTCCAATTGAAAGTGCTAATCAATCAATTGAAGGAAGACTTGTACAACCTCAGGCAGCATTTCCTACGGAAGATATTAATGAAACATCTATCCGTTCTATACCTGAAACAGACAATGCTGAGCAGCCTCGACGCTCGGGGCGTGTCACTCGTCCACCTACATGGACCAAGGATTATGTGTGTGCAACCTCGAATTCTTCATGTCACTATCCTGTATCTTCATATGTTTCGTTTAATCAACTATCATCGGAGTATATGTGTTGCATCAGTCGTATATCTGAGGAAAGAGAACCACCATCCTACAATGAGGCAGTCATTGACCCACGTTGGCAGAAAGCCATGGAGGCTGAATTATCTGCCTTAATGGAAAATAAAACTTGGGATATTGTACCTTTACCTCCTCATCGTAAACCAATTGGCTGCAAATGGGTATACAAGATCAAATATAAGGCAGATGGGTCTGTTGAAAGATACAAAGCGCGCCTAGTAGCCAAAGGTTTTACACAACGAGAAGGTTTCGATTACCATGAAACCTTCTCCCCAGTAGCAAAAGAAGTCACCGTTCGCTCTTTTTTATCTATTGCTGCATGTCGCGACTGGCAACTCCATCAAATGGATGTCCACAATGCATTTCTTCATGGTGATCTGGATGAGGAAATCTATATGGATCTTCCGCAGGGTTTACGGAGACAGGGGGAGTCTAGGGTATGTCGCCTCCGTAAATCCCTTTATGGACTCAAGCAGGCTTCTCGTCAATGGTATGCTAAGTTTACTGCTGCACTTACAGCTACCGGTTTCAGACAATCCAGGCATGACTATGCATTATTTACATGGACAAAAGGTGCGTCATCTATTTATTTGATGATATATGTTGATGACATTCTCATTATGGGATCAAATGAATCTGCTGTCGAGAATCTTAAAAGATATCTACATGCTACTTTTCACATTAAGGATCTAGGTCCTCCCAAATATTTCCTTGGAATTGAGATTGCACGATCAAACAAAGGAATCTCACTTAGCCAACGGAAATTCATTATGGAGATTATATCAGAAGCAGGTCTATCTGGATGTAAACCAGCAGTTATTCCTATTGAGCAGAATATAAAATTGACCACTCTTGATTATGATATGGGAACATCGTTTAATAATGATGATCCACTGCTCAAAGACCCATCGAGCTATCAAAGACTCGTAGGAAAACTTATCTACCTTACTATGACAAGACCTGACATATGCTTTGCAGTACAAACACTAAGCCAGTTCATGCACAATCCGAAACAATCACATATGAATGCAGCCCTGAAAATTGTGAAATACTTGAAGAAATGTCCAGGACTTGGAATACTTCTTTCTCGAGAGTGCAACATGGAAATGACAGCCTATTGTGATACAGATTATGCTACATGTCCGATGACCCGAAGGTCTATTACTGGATTCTGCATTAAGCTTGGGAAGTCCTTACTATCATGGAAAACGAAGAAGCAATCAACCGTATCATTATCATCAGCTGAGGCTGAATATCGAGCTATGGCTAAAACCGTTTGTGAGATAGTATGGATACGAGGCTTACTTCACGATCTTGGCATACAAGTTAAAGGATCAATAATGCTATTTTGCGATAATGATGCAGCACTCAAACTTGCAGCCAACCCCATAATTCATGAGAGGACAAAGCATATAGAAGTTGATTGTCATTTCACTCGAGACAAGATCCAAGAAGGGATAATCAAAACAAAAGGAATCGGGACTTCAGAACAACCTGCGGATATCTTCACCAAACCTTTGTGTCAAAGACAACACACATATCTGCTAAGCAAACTGGGTGTCTTAGACATATATAAGCCACCAGCTTGAGGGGGAGTGTTGGAGATATGATTTGTGCAAATTGATTTGATTGAAGATACTTGAATCAATCCAGGATTTATAATGATGTCAATTAGTGATTTAGAATGATTTCATATCTTTGTATTCTCCTTTTATTGTTTACACTTTGTAATATAAATACATGTAAAGAGTACATATCAAAAGTAGACTGAATACAAAGAAATTCTTCAAGTTCCTTCTTTCTTCTTCATTTCGTGTCAAAAATTTCTAAAAATTTTTATATTTCAAAACTTTACAGAATATCTTAGAATATCGGTGGCCACCAACTTTTAGTGAAATTTTTTTTTAGCTCCCAAAAATTATTTAACAATAATAACAATTTTTCTCTTACAAAACTTTGCAAAATGACTTAGAATACCTGTGGTCACCCACTTTCAATGAAATTTAAATTTTTGTATGTGGTCAAAAAAAATGTAATCAAAATGAATGTGATTTATATTGTGATGTTTGATACTTGTTGCCACCCATATCGTGCTCATATATTGATGTTTCATATCAAAATGAATGGGATTCATAATATATTTGTTCGTAGGAAATTGCACGTCATAAACACTCGACATTGGCTCATTTCAAGAAAACATTTTCTCAGTCTTTCCATCAAAATGGTAAGTTTCGTCATGTACATCATTATGTGTTCGTAATACGTGTCAATAGTTCTTTACATATTCGCATAACCTTCCTACTTGTCAATATAAACGTGGAGGTCACATGCATAGAAGACAAGCCTCGTCCTCGTCCTCGTCCCCGGCCCTTTCCTCTTCCCCTGTCCCGTCATCTAACCCTCAACCACACTATGGTC
The DNA here is from genome assembly GCA_031216405.1 of Syzygium malaccense. Lineage (NCBI taxonomy): Eukaryota > Viridiplantae > Streptophyta > Magnoliopsida > Myrtales > Myrtaceae > Syzygium > Syzygium malaccense. The sequence goes on along the minus strand of CM062260.1, from coordinate 18,210,642 downwards.
CGTCACAATATGGACACGTTGGCCCTTCCTCCAATTTTCAACAACATGTTACGGGACTTGGCCACATGGGAACTGAATATCCTGAAGTTCAATCTCCTATAGCTGCCTCTCCTTCCGTTCCACCGCATTATTCGGCGGAACAATCGAATAATGACGGAAACACAGGTCAAGAAGATAACCGATTCTTCATATGCCCATTTGGAGATTCGTAAGTACTTCATTTTTTTTAGTATATGTAATATTTAGGGCTTTAGATATAGATGTCAACTGAATTGTCGATGTTGCACAATATCCGTATGATTACAGATTCACGGATGCTCCGTCTGTTGTGAGAGAATTGAACAAAATAGTAAGAAACTTTTGGATGGGAGAGTATATTACTTACAGAAGTATTCCATAAGAAGTGAAAGAAATGTGGTGGAATGAGTTCAAGGTAAGTTTGACATATTTTATTTTCTCACCAATTAAGTTTGGTGTAGTATATTCATGGTCAAGAATGATATAAAGGGACCATAACAACTCTATAGTTTTCGATACCTAAAGGACCAGATATTTTCCCCGACATGAACTTTACAAAATCTGTCTATATTTGTCTGGTGCATGGTTATGGATACGTGATCATCAAAATAACTTTCAATTTGTGTTTTTATTCATTGCAGCGGAAGTTCAAGTGGGAGGAAGCGGAAGATAATGAAGTGAGAAGAATTTTTGATAAGAAAGTCAGTGATTTTATGCGAAATGTCATGAATAGAGTGAAGATCAAGCAAGCGAAGCCGTCTTTCATTACAGCTGACAATTGGGCGGCAATTAACAGATTTTGAGCATCTGAACAGAGTCGGCAACTCTGTGAGCAGAATAAGAAGAATCGATCTTCTAGTTCTAGTGATGGGTCAGCCACATATGCTGGAGGCTCTATCAATATTGCGGAGCATCGCAAACGACTGGTAAGTCTATTAAATGAGTTATAAGTTAATTTAATTCGATTACTCATGTTTACATTTTGTAGGCACATGAATTGGGGACGGAACCGACATTTGCAGCTACATTTGAAAGCACATTTCAAAAAAAAGATAAGACATGGACTGGCAATCGAGCAAAAGCTGTTAAGGTATGTAAGGTTATACTTTGGCTTATATGTAAACTATAATGAAAACCGTTAATGCTTTCAATATTTATGGTTGATATATATATAGTGATTTTATTTTCATCTACATTGTTAATGTAGGAAAAATATGATGAACTTTTAATGAGCAGTGCTAGTAGTAGTGATGATTGTCCTGAGTCCAGGTCATCAGGTGATAATATGGCATTATGGATGGAGGCAACGGGTGGGGTGAAAAAAGGGAAAATATTTGGGATGGGATCGTTGTCAAGGATGTACATGCTGAATAATCATGGAAGTTCATCATCTACTGCGACTGGTCGAAGGAGGTCACGACAAGAAGAGCAATTGACCCAAGAAGTGGATCATCTGAAAAATGTACTTGTTCAGAAGGACGAACGAATACATAACTTGGAACAACAAATGGTACTCGTTATGCAACACCTTAACCTCAATCGCTATAACGATCCTTTTGTACCTCCAGCCAATCCAATAGGTCATGGGCACAATGATGACCAACCCATTGATGCCGAGAATGCTGATGATGATGATGATGATGATGATTTTCTCTAGACTTTCTAGTTAAAATTCTCAAAATCGGGGGTAAGCTTGCTTCATAATCTTGGTTTTTCATAATTTCACTCATATTCATATGTAAGAATATTTATATTCGTCCTGAAACGTTTTTTTGTTAACCCTCTTGTTATTTTATACCTAGTTCCACATCTATGCATAAACGCTTCTTTTATATTCTGGACTGATTTATGTATTGATATTTCCTCAGGTCTCGACAAAAGTGACTACTTTTGGTGTCTTGCCATCGTACCAAAGCTGCGTCTTCTTGTGTATGGTTTTTCTGCGTCTTATATGGTTGTCTCGCCTCTTAGTTCATGATTTGAATGTATTGTAAACTTGGATATCAAATAGCATCATGTCAGACTCTGCAACTTTCCTTCAGTTATTTGTTTCAATTATATGTCATTGTGGCTGGTTTGTCAGAATTTATGATTTGTTCGTTTTTCTGTTTCAATTATATGTTATATGTTATTGTCTCCTATGTTTGATATGAACAATAATTTATGGCCGAAATGATGTAAAAATAGCCGAATTTTGCGATCATTACAGTTCGTCGCTAATTTGCGACGAAAATTGCGACGAATTTTGCGATGAAATTTGCGACGAAAATTGCGACGAATTTTGCGATGAAATTTGCGACGAAAATTGCGACGAATTTTGCGATGAAATTTGCGACGAAAATTGCGACGAATTTTGCGAAGAAAATTGCGACGAATTTTGCGACGAAAATTGCGACGAATTTTGCGACGAAAATTGCGACGAATTTTGTGACGAAATTTGTGACGAAATTTGCGAAGAAAATTGCGACGAAAATTGCGACGAATTTTGCGAAGAAAATTGCGACGAATTTTGCGACGAAATTTGCGACGGATTTGCGACGAATTTTGTGACTAAATTTTCGACGGATTTGCGACTAAATTTGCGACGGATTGATATCGTCGCAATTTGCGACGAAATATTTGCGACAAATTTTGCAACGGATTATATTCGTGGCTAATTTGCGACGAAATTTGCGACGAAATTTGCGACGAATTTTGCGACGGATTGAGATCGTCGCAAATTTGCGACGAAATATTTGCGACGAATTTTGCGACGGATTGTATTCGTGGCTAATTTGCGACGAATTTTGCGACGGATTTTGCGACGAAATTTTAAATTTTCCGTCGCAAAAATTTGCGACGACCTAATAGCGACGGAATTTTTTCCATCGCAAAATTCGTCGCAAATTCGATTTGCGACGGATTTTTCCACATTTTCCGTCGCAAATTTCGTCGCTAATCCGGTGTTTTTTTGTAGTGCTACCCCTAACTCCTCCTAATGGTCTTAATGTCAATCCGTGTTCTTATGACAGGTGATAACCTATAGTTGACATCATTTCTTGTGAAATATAACTGTCTATATCTCTAGCCAAAAATACTCTCAGAGGGATTCTCGGTTATCGAAAAGGAATAACTAAAAGAATTAAATTCATTGAGATGACAAGGATTTTTCTTTTATAGCAGTTGACTCATAATTTCAATTTTTATTTAGTTGCGTATTTGCTAGTATGATAAATTCATCGTATGCTAAAGACAATAGTTGTATTAATTGACTATTCGAGTAAAAAGTAATTTGTGGGTCTCCTTTTCAAAACAAATAGTATCATTAGTAAACTTACTTGTGACACGCTTCATGTGACTAACGCAGAGATAGAATTATTCACAACGCTAAAACTATAAAGTAATTACATTTTCTAATTTAGAAATAAACACAATTAGATTCCACTCATTGTAGTGTTTTTAGCATTGTCCTTATGTTCATGTCAAAAATGCCTCATGTTAGGGTATTTTCCGAGTCATAACTGATGTAGGACGACAGGTCCCATGTTGGTGAGCGCAATCAATTGAGAACTTGAAGAGAAATTGTGACGAACAAATGCTCAAAACGAGCAGATTCTTTAGGCATCACACCAGAAGCCTCCTAAGCATCACAACTAGGGTTTCTCAAGCATCACACCTAAGAAAAGAATCTCCCAAAGCAAGGAATTGCCATTTCCAATTACTAGTCAACTCTATCGAAATAGGATACCTCCAAACAAGAAGCATAATTGAAACTTTCTTACAACGTTCACTTAATGATGCCACAATTATAGGCTATCTTGTATACATTTAATTTAACTCCCTGAGGGAAAAAAAAGCATTTATTGTACGAACATTAGTTTCGTTAAAAAAAAAAGACATATTAGAAAGCGCTCTATTTTGATACATTTTGGTTCGTCGGTTTTAGATAAATATATATTAGCAATCATTAAATTTATACATTTTGTTATTTCAGACGTCAAAAGTAATCAGCAACATTTGTTGTAAGACGATAGTGGATTTTTTGTTATTTCAAACTCTTTTAGTAGTTGTTGGAATGATTACACATAAGATAGCTTATCGAATTTGCTAGTTTAAATTTGTAGGGTAATATATTGTAATTAAACTTTTTGGATATCTTTGTTTCTATAGATATTTGTGGTTATTTTCACATTTTAACAATTTACTATAGTATTTTACTTTGATTTGGTTTTTTGTTTGCCTTAGACTACATCCATCAACTGTAGGGTTTTTGTGACATTCCGAATTTCGGCTCATTTTTAGGATTTATAAAACGTGTAATTCGTCAATGTGCTTATAGTAAAATCTCATCCTAGAACTGATCACTCTCGATTATTGTTTTAAATTTGAGATTTCGCTAGAATCGTATTCGATCAAATTTTGTCGTTATTTAGAGCCCAAACTTTGGTGTCGAATTTCTCGGAGTTCCAAGACGAATTTAATTGGACAGTGTCGATATTATTGTGGCCGGCCTCGAGATTGCCCAGAATATATGAAAAGTGAATTTTTGACCGGGTGCGAATTTGGACTAGTAGACCTCCCTCGGGGTAGTTTGATTTAATTAATTTGGCCTTTGTCCCTTATTAAATTCTAGGATTAATTTGGACCAGTAGATCGTTTTCGATTTTAAATGTGGGCCATCGGATCGCAATTATTATTTGAATGTTTATTTTTTTTCTCTCTCTCTCTCTCTCTCCGGTCACTTTCCCCCCCTTCGCACGTCTGTCCCCCCCTTGTCAGACCCATCCACTCCTCTCTCTCTCTCTCCCTTTTCTTTCTTTCTTTCTTTTCCTTTTTCTTTTCTTTTCTTCCTCTCTTCTTCTTCTTCTTTGTGGGTCTTCTCTTCCGACCGCGACTGCTCTGGCCTCTTGCTTGCTGCACACCGGGACCAGCCCAGCCGCTGTCCGCCTCACGCCGCCGTCGCCCGATCGAGCCATGCCGCCGCTCATCTCCTGCGACCGCCGCTCGCCGGCCCTGCTCGCCTATCGTCGGCCCTGCCCACGCTGCACGCGAGCAGCAGCTCGCCGCTGCGTCCGCCGTGGTCCGACGTCGCCCAGCCATCCGCCGGCCTGTTCTCCACCGCCCGGCCACCCGAGACGCCGCCGTGCCACCTCCGGCCGCCGCGCAACCTCCTTTCTGCCCCTGTTTCTCTCTTCCCCAGCACCTTCCCCTGTTTCGGCTCCCAGCTTCACCATCGCTGTGTGCCACCGTTCCGGCCGCCGCCACTCCGCCTCTGCCACCCAGTCTCTCCCCTCAGCCTCCACCTCCCTCTCCCTCTCGCCGTATCTCTCTCTCTCTCCCGCTCCCCCTCTCCTTCTCGACCGCTCAAGGGCCTCGCCGGAGCCGCCGCTCGCCGTTACTGTTCCGACGCGGATCCACCGCTGACCAGCCGTCCTCGTCACTTGCTCAGTCCTATTTGGAGCCTAGGAATCCAAGTGAGTATAACCCTAAACTCTAATTAGGCTAATTTACATTTCTAGACGGGTTTTAGGGGTTAATTAGGGTAATTTAGGGATTAACGTGCGAAGGACATTAGGGGCTGATATTGAGGCTAATTTGGTGTTTTAGCGGGATCATTTTAATGAGGTTTAGTGGCTTGGAATGTGCTGTATGATGGCCGGAAGTATTGGATTGAATTGGCCCAAGTTCGGGTCAAGTTCGGGTTCAATTGTGAGTTATAGAGCGCGCCTAGTTTGGTCCTTGTGGTGGCTGATTATGTGGTGAATTTGGGAGTTTAGGGTGATGATTTGAATGTGATATGATGGCCTAGAATGGGCTGATCGGTGGCTGTTTATTGTGGATTCGATTAGGACCTTCGGGTCGGAATAAACTGTGGCCTACGGATCGGGCCTTCGGGTCGGAATAAACTGTGGCATACGGGTCAGGCCTTCGGGTCGGTATATTTGTGGCCTTCGGGTCATGGCCTTCAGGTCGGTATATTTATGGCCTTCGAGTCGTGGCCTTCGGGTCGGAATATTTGTGGCCTTCAGGTCGTGGCTTTCGGGTCGGTATATTTGTGGCCTTCGGATCGGAATACTTGTGGCCTTCGGGTCGGAATATTTGTTGGCCTTCGGGTCGTGGCTTTCGGGTCGATATATCTGTTGGCCTTCGGGTCGGAATAATTATTTGATTCATGAGCGTGGCAATCGCGTACTGAGTATGTTAGCCGTGTGCACGTTCAGTAAATTTCACGTGAAATTGGTATTCTTGAGCATGAGTACGCATGTGACGTACACGTGACCAGTACGTGTGCGCATGTGCCATTAGTACTGTTATAAAATGCCTAACCTGCAGGGTTGTTGTATAAGTGATCTGGACTCTGAGCCTAGGTCAATTATTGTGATGTTTATGCTATACTATTATGTGTGTTTTAATTGCCTGTCAGGAGATGCATGTTAGCCTAGTTTAGGTTTATGGGGCCTACTCATTGAGATTTATTCTCACTGTTGTTGAAACTCCACTTTTCAGACCCCCAACCTTGAGGATGGCAGGCGTACCGATACGTTTTGGGAGGAGCCTCGGCTAGATATAGCGCTTGACCGCCGAGCCACGTACCCCCCTTTTAGCGTTGGTGACTGTTGACCCGTTTTGGCTTTTATATGTTTATTCTATTGTAATAGACATTGTAAATCCCCGTTATTAGTGTAGGTTGTATTTATGGTATTACTGCTATCCTTGGTCATGTGGTTTTAATTTGTACAGGTGTTTGTTTGCTTTCGCTTGTGCATTGTTCTCTGTTTTTGAGTTTCGGGTTGGCGACGCGTCCTAGGATGTCGCACTGAATCGACCTCGGTAGGGATGCTCACGCGTCGTAGGGTTTGAGGCGTGACATCCCCCGTTGATTTGGTATCAGAGCAAGGTTAGCTCCGTCCAAATAGGTCGAAGCCTGGAGTAATAAGGAGCGATGACCTTGGGTAGCTAGTAAAGTGACCTCATGTGCTAAGTGTACCTCCTGACTGTCTGTGTTTTGATTGAGTGCCTATATGAATTGACCCGCAAAGTGCAAGTGCGGCAGGACTCGAGGTAAGTACGCGAATCTCCTTGGTTGAGATGTTGTGCTGTTTGTGTAAGGCCGCATGCTGATTGCTTGACTGCTGTTGTGTATACCTGCCTAGGACCTTAGACCGATTTAGCTTGGTTTAGGTCTCTAATTCCTGAAAGGGATTATAGCAGGTAAGTGAGTGGTGTGACCCTGTGACTTTGAGCGGTCGAGGTCGAGGTTGAGGTTGAGGTCGAGGTCGAGGTCGTATAGGTCCACAAGCTGGAGTTGCAGAGGATCCCAGAGTAGATGGAATTCTGAAGGCACATGAGGAAGTTGGAATTTTAATGAGAATGATGAGAATCATGGTTAAGGACAAGTTAATGCACTCAGACAGATGCAATAACTGGTTGAGCAATTTTTGAAATTTAAAACCTCCGAAGTTTGATGGGAAAAGTGACCCCGAGGCTACATCACTATGGATATAAGGGTTGGAAAAGGGCTTTGAAGTATTAGGGTGCTTTGGTTGAGGCTTTCAATGGGAAGTACTTTTCGGAGAGTGCGTGAGAACAGAAAAAGACAGAGTTTCTTCGACTTCGCTAAAATCGGATGTCAGTAGATCAGTATGAGGTCGAGTTTGTAAGGTTGTCTAAATACGCACCAAGGATGGTTAGGCACCATGTGGATAGGACAAAGAGGTTCCGGGATGGATTGACACCAGAACCCCGCAGTCAATTAGTACTCTTGAGTCCTAAGAGATTACAATAAGCTGTATGAGAGGGCTCGATAATTGAAATGGATATGAGTGACAGGGCTACCGCTTCTGGATTGTGGTACGCGCCGGTTAGGGACAATAAGAACTTGGGAAGAAGTCTATGACAGAGAATCGGAGATTTGTCCCTCTAGTAAGAAAGAACTTTGGGAGGCCGAATTACTACTCCAACGCCGTATGTCGGTCTTATGGAAAGAGGCATAGGAATGGTCATTGCCAAGGTAGAAGTGGAGCATATTGTGGATGTAGCTAGTAAGATCACCAAGTGAGAAATTGTTAAACCGACAGGTTAGGTCACTGATGCAATCACAGCGATCGCAGGTAGGACATTAAGCGAGAGCTACCCTGAAGATTAATCAGAATCGACTAAGGACGTAAGGAAAAGTATATGTTATAGCTGAGAAGGAAGCGGAGGATGCGCCTTGAAAGTCTAGATGCGTTATGAGATAATATTGGGTGCAATAGGAGATGATTTTGAAATTATCGCTTGAGTGGTCATGTAAGACTTATAATCAATTTTTATGGTGAATAGGTGCGATCGTTTAAGAATTTATAGATTACTGATGATATTCTTGGATGGGTTTGGAAGGATGAGTGTTGCTTGGAAATTTGGATTTTTGTAAAGAACCGGGGTGATTCAATCTGGGAGACTGATGGATTGAAATTGGATGGGTTAAGCCTTGTCTTTGAGGTGTGGAAAGATAACTATCTTGTGATTAACTCGTTGGTTAAGGAGCCAAGGCTAGAGGACATAGTCGAGTTATGTAATCTTCCCGATGTCTTTCTTTAGGAATTGCCGGTATTGCCACTTGATAGAGAAGTGGAGTTTATGGATGAATTAGCCCCAGGGATAGAACCGATCTTGAAAGTGCCCTATAGAATGTCACTGTCAGAATTGAAGGAATTGAAGGTCCAAAAGTAGGAGTTATTGGATAAAAGTTTTATTCGCCGAGTGCGTCTCCATGGGGAGTACCAGTGTTGTTCGTGAGGAAAAAGGATAGATCATTGAGGTTGTGCATTGACTACAGACAACTAAATCAGGTGACTATTAAGAATAAGTACCCATTGCCTCGGATAGATGACATATTTAACCAGTTGCAAGGGGCGTCGATATTTTTAAAGATCGACTTGAGGACGGGGTACTATCAATTGAGGATTAAGAAGGAGGATATATAAAAAACGGCATTCAGGACAAGATATGGGCACTATGAGTTTACGGTAATGCCGTTCAGATTGACTAATGTCCCGGCAGCCTTTATGGATTTGATGAATAGAGTATTTAAGGAATTTTTGGATCAATTTGTAATTGTGTTTATAGACGATATCCTGGTATACTCGAAGAGTCCCGCCGAACATGAGATACATTTGGAAAAAAAAAAGGTTCTACGAACCTCAAGGGAACACGCACGATACACTAAGTTTAATAAGTGCGATTTCTGGCTTCCTCGAGTGGCGTTCTTATGACATGTGATACCTGGGGAAGGAATTGCAGTGGACCTGATGAACATTGAGGCCATCATGAATTGGCCAAGACCGACAATGATAATCGAGATTCGGAGTTTTTTTTTTGGGTTTGGTAGGTTATTATAGACGTTTCGTGGAAAGGTTTTTAACGTTAGCGACACCGTGGACACGTTTGCTAAAAGAAGGAAACGAAATTTGAATGGACGAATAAGTGCAAAAGAAGTTTTCAGGAATTAAAACAGAGTTTGACGACCGCGCCAGTGTTGACAATCCCGTCAGGTCTAAGAGGATATAAGATCTACGGTGATGCATCGCTAAAAAAGACTACGATGCATGCTAATGCAACACGGAAGGGTGGTGGCATACGCATCGCGACAATTGAGACCGCATGAGCTGAACTATCTGATGCATGACTTGGAATTGGCTACAATTATATTTGTCCTTAAGATTTGGAGGCACTACTTGTGTAGGGAGAAGTTTCAGATTTATACAGACCATCAGAGTCTAAGGTACTTATTTTCTCAAAAGAAATTGAACATGAGACAGTGTCATAGGATGGAACTCCGTAAAGACTATGACTGCGATATTCTGTATCATCCCGGAAAGGCTAATAAGATGGCGGAGGCACCGAGTTGGAAATCGAGTATCGCGCATATGATGATCAAAGAGTGAACCCTATTGGAGGGAGTCTGGGATTCAGAGTTTAAGTTTGAAGTGAACCATGTTTTAAGTCTACTTGCTGCATTGAGGATTGAACCGGAGATCCAAACTAAGACTAAGGCTTTACAATCGATGGACCCAAAGATCCAGAAGATTCTAGAATTGGACATCACAAAAAAAGAGAAGAAACCGAACTTTCAGGTATCCAAGGATGGGATTCTGAAGTTCCGCGGACGGTTATGTGTACCCGGTGATGCAGAACTCAAGGAAGAGATTTTGTCTGAAGCACACCGTAGTAGTTATAGTATTCACCCTGGTAGTACGAAAATATATCAGAACTTGCGATAACATTATTGGTGGAACGGTATGAAGGTGGAGATAGCCAAGCATGTGGCCAAATGCTTAACATGCCAATAAGTGAAGGCGCAACATTGCAAGCTGGGTGGAATGTTGCAGCCATTGGAAATCCCCGAGTGGAAATGGGAACATATCACGATAAACTTTGTAATGGGATTATCGAGAAGTCGAAGGGGTCATGATTCGATTTGGGTGGTAGTCGATCGATTGACAAAGTTAGTACGTTTTCTGTTAGTGCGAAAGGACTTCGCCTTGGAAAGGTATGCCGAGATTTACGTGTGACAAATAGTTCGTCTGTACGGAGTGCCAGTGACAATCACTTCGGACCGTGATCCTAAATTTACTATCGCCTTTTGAAAAAGTCTTCATACGGCATTAGGAACAAAGTTACAATTTAGCACAGCCTATCATCCCCAAACAGATGGCCAGTCTGAAAGGACAATTCAGACTTTAGAGGATATGCTGCGGGCATGTGTATTGGATTTTAAAGGTAACTGGAAGGAACAATTGCATTTGGTTGAATTTGCCTATAACAATAGCTATCAATAGAGTATCGGAATAGCCCCGTTTGAAGCGTTGTATGGCAGAGCTTGTAGAACACTGGTGTGTTGAGACGAAGTGGGTGAGAGGAGTATCACGAGTCCCGAGTTGGTTCAACAGTCAGTCGAAACAATTAAGGTGATTTAGGAGCACCATGGAACTGAAGGTGCAACGTGGGAAAGCGAAGAGTTGATGCGACACCAATACCCTCATTTGTTTGAATAGTTGAGTTGAATTGTAAATTTCGAAGACGAAATTTTTGTAAGGGAAGAAGAGTTGTGACATTCCGAATTTCGGCCCATTTTTGGGATTTATAAAACGTGTAATTCGTCAATGTGCTTATAGTAAAATCTCGCCTTAGAACTGATTACTCTCGATTATTGTTTTAAATTTGAGATTTCGCTAGAATCACATTCGATCGAATTTTGCCATTATTTAGAGCTCAAACTTTGGTGTCGAATTTTTCGGAGTTTCAGGACGAATTTAATTGGACGGTGTCGATATTATTGTGGCCGGCCTCGAGATTGCCCGGAATATATGAAAAGTGAATTTTTGACCGGGTGCGAATTTGGACTAGTAGACCTCCATCGGGTTAGTTTGATTTAATTAATTTGGCCTTTGTCCCTTATTATATTCTAGGATTAATTTGGACCGGTAGATCGTTTTCGATTTTAAATGTGGGCCATCGGATCGCAATTATTATTTGAATGTTTATTTATTTTTCTCTCTCTTTCTCTCTCTGGTCACTTTCCCCCCTTCGCACGTCTGTCCCCCCCTTGTCAAACCCATCCACTCCTCTCTCTCTCCCTTTTCTTTCTTTCTTCCTTTCTTTTCCTTTTTCTTTTCTTTTCTTCCTCTCTTCTTCTTCTTCTTCTTCGTGGGTCTTCTCTTCCGGCCGCGACTGCTCTGGCCTCCTGCTTGCTGCACACCGGGACCAGCCCAGCCGCCGTCCGCCTCACGCCGCCATCGCTCGACCGAGCCGCGCCGCCGCTTGTCTCCTGCGACCGTCGCTCGCCGGCCCTGCTCGCCTATCGCGGGCCCTGCCCGCGCTGCACGCGAGCAGCAGCTCGCCGTTGCGTTCGCCGTGGTCCGACATCGCCCAGCCATCCGCCGGCCTGTTCTCCGCCGCCCGGCCACCCGAGATGCCGCCATGCCGCCTTCGGCCGCCATGCGACCTCCTTTCCCCCCTATTTCTCTCTTCCCCGGCACCTTCCCCTGTTTCGGCTCCCAGCTTCACCGCCGCCGCTCCGCCTCTGCCACCCAGTCTCTCCCCTCAGCCTCCACCTCCCTCTTCCTCTCGCCGTATCTCTCTCTCTCTCCTGCTCCCCCTCTCCTTCTCGGCCACTTAAGGGCCTCGCCGGAGCCGCCGCTCGCCGTTACTGTTCCAACGCGGATCCACCGCTGACTAGCCGTCCTCGTCACTTGCTCAGCCCTATTTGGAGCCTAGGAATCCAAGTGAGTATAACCCTAAACCCTAATTAGGCTAATTTACATTTCTAGACGGGGTTTTAGGGGTTAATTAGGGTAATTTAGGGATTAACGTGCGAAGGACATTAGGGGCTGATATTGTGGCTGATTTGGTGGTTTAGCGAGATCATTTTAATGAGGTTTAGCGGCTTGGAATGTGCTGTGTGATGGCTGGAAGTATTGGATTAAATTGGCCCGAGTTCGGGTCAAGTTCGGGTTCAATTGTGGGTTATAGAGTGCGCCTAGTTTGGTCCTCGTGGTGGCTGATTATGTGGTGAATTTGAGAGTTTAGGGTGATGATTTGAATGTGATATGATGGCCTAGAATGGGCTGGTTGGTGGCTGTTTATTGTGGATTCGATTCGGGCCTTCGGGTCGGAATAAACTGTGGCCTATGGGTCGGGCCTTCGGGTCGGAATAAACTATGGCCTACGGGTCGGGCCTTCGGGTCAGTATATTTGTGGCCTTCGGGTCATGACCTTCGGGTCGGTATATTTGTGACCTTTGGGTCGGTATATTTGTGGCCTTCGGGTCGGAATATTTGTGGCCTTCAGGTCGTGGCCTTCGGGTCGGTATACTTGTGGCCTTCGGGTCGGAATACTTGTGGCCTTCGGGTCGGAATATTTGTTGGCCTTCGGGTCGTGGCTTTCGGGTCGATATATCTGTTGGCCTTCGGGTCAAAATAATTATTTGATTCATGAGCATGGCAATTGCGTACTGAGTATGTTAGCCGTGTGCACGTTCGGTAAATTTCACGTGAAATTGGTATTCTTGAGCATGAGTACGCATGTGACGTACACGTGACCAGTACGTGCGCGCATGTGCCATTAGTACTGTTATAAAATGCCTAACCTGCAGGGTTGTTGTATAAGTGATCTGGACTCTGAGCCTAGGTCAATTATTGTGATGTTTATGCTGTACTATTATGTGTGTTTTAATTGCCTGTCAGGATATGCATGTTAGCCTAGTTTAGGTTTAGGGGGCCTACTCACTGAGATTTATTCTCACTGTTGTTGAAACCCCACTTTTCAGACCCCCAGCCTTGAGGATGGCAAGCGTACCGATACGTTTTGGGAGGAGCCCCGGCTAGATATAGCGCTTGACCGCCGAGCCACGTACCCCCCTTTTGGCGTTGGTGACTGTTGACCCGTTTTGGCTTTTATATGTTTATTCTATTGTAATAGACATTGTAAATCCCCGTTATTAGTGTAGGTTGTATTTATGGTATTACTGCTATCCTTGGTCATGTGGTTTTAATTTGTACGGGTGTTTGTTTGCTTTCGCTTGTGCATTGTTCTCTGTTTTTGAGTTTCGGGTTGGCGACGCGTCCTAGGATGTCGCACTGAATCGACCTCGGTATGGATGCTTACGCGTCGTAGGGTTCGAGGCATGACAGTTTTATTCCCAACTTCTGTAGGGTTTTATTCTCGCTGCCGAGGCCTGGCGACTAGCTGAGGGAGGAAGAAGGAAAAAGAAAAAGAAAGAAAAGAATAAAGAAAACAAATGAATAATTATTTAAAAATTCAATTTTGTTTTTTGCCTAACATAAAGTCATGAAATTGAAATTATTTTTCAAATGAGATCCAAACATTGGAAAAGTTTTTAGATTACATATCACCAAACAAAGAAAAATTATTCATTTTTTTGAAAAATGAATTCCCTAAAAATATTTTCAAAACGTTACGTTTTTCTTAACGCATTTCTCTTTAGTTTCCATCTAAATCAATTAATTATTGACGCGGAATCACTCGCTCACACCTCTTTTAAGATTCCATTTCTTTTGGAATAAAGCACTTTGCTGGCCGTTCATTTCATGCCTCTCTCCTTTCCTTTCCTTTCCTTTCCATTTCATATTGCCTGTCCTTTCAGAGAGTGAGAGGAAAGTTCCTAGCAAGTACAAGGAATTCCCGAAACCATCTGTCCAAAATATCGGCTAAACAACACTATTGTTGTCCGACAATTTGCAATAAGAATCGAAAGGCCACTTCAGACCCTTAATTGACACAAAGTCCACTTCATATCCTTATTTAAGAAACTGATGGCATTTTAGACCCTAAAAATCGATACCTGCAGAGCAGGTTTCAGCAGGAATATAACGATTACTTCGCTCACTTTAAAACACGCGCATACCGGAGGGCCGTGCGTTCCTCCATCTTAGATTGGAGAGAGGAAAGTGCATATAGCTAAAGCTTTAAATCAGCGTATTATAAGTAAGGACATCACCTATAAACACACTTCTCGAGAAATAAATGGGAGCGATGTTTATATTCATCATCTACCGATCAATTGATTGAAGGAGAGACGGCAGAAAGAAAATACGACACTACCACCGCGTGTTGGTGACCGCGGGGCTAAGATTCTGAGAATAGGATTCCTGCTTTCGAAAGAACGATGACGACGATGTCCGGTTTCGAAAAACCTTGATGGTTTCGGGGAACCCATCAGCAGACCAAAAAAGCAAACAGAGCTGACCGCGTAAGGCAAATATATAAAGTCATGCAATCCATGATCATTTTGTATCCATCATCACTCCACAAATTCGAACGTTGCACTTTTCACAGCCGACGCAAAATCAAACACCAGAGATTTTCCTTTTGTCATGCCATTTTGCAATGTGCCACCCTGTCTCGTGATAGGATCACTAGCCTGTGTGTCTCTTCCGAGTATTCTCGGTGGCGACTATGCCCGCTACGAGGTCTCTCTCGACTTGCCTGCTATGTGCAGGTTCGCCAAGCAATGGCGTTTGGCCTTTGCGACCATCTATTGCTTCCGAGCCATCACTACCTCCGCAAACAAAACCAAGAAATTCCCTAGAAAATTTCCTTCCCACACTTTGATTTCGATCCATGATTCGGCTCAGAGCGCTTGCTCCGATCAACCCAGCTACTTCAAGATTGATCGGTCACAGCTCACCAATCTGGTTAAGGACAAGGACCTTGGCCGCCTCCAGGGATTCGGCGGGGTCAAGAAAGTCGCCTCGGCCCTTGACTCTGATGTCTTGGCCGGGATAAGCGGCGATCCGTACGACGTCTCTTGCAGGCAAAATGTGTTTGGCGTCAACTCATACAAGAAGCCGCCTGCCAAGGGCTTCTTCCACTTCGTATTCGAGGCTTTCAACGACATCACAATCATGATTCTTCTTGTCTGCGCGGGGCTTTCGCTCGGGTTCGGGATCAAGGAGGGTCAAGGAAGGCTGGTATGACGGTGGGAGCATATTCGTCGCGGTGTTCCTCGTGATCGCGGTCCGCCGTGAGCAATTACCGGCAGAACCGGCAATTTGAAAAATTGTCTCGGGTGAGCGGTAATATTCTCATCGATGTGATAAGGAAGGGTCGGCGGAAGCAGGTTTCCATATTCGAGATCGTCGTCGGAGACGTCGTTTGTTTGAAGATGGGCGATCAAGTTCCGGCAGACAGGCTGTTCCTCGAGGGGCACTCCCTGCAGGTATGGATGGCAATTTTTACTGGTTTGACTGCATTAGATATGCGTATTAACTCACGTTGGTTTACTCCAGAAATAATTAGTTAAGTAATTGGTCCAAAGAAATGTAGAAGTGTATGATATTCACTTTGACACTGGGCAGTTTGTCATTTTCATAATCTTAATTCTATGATGAAAAGGAAAAGTAATGGTTTTTAGACCTAGCAGAACAAACTAATTGAAAGAATTTTACTGCAAAAAGTATAGTTAAAATAGAATCCATTTGTTCTTGACGGGAAGGAATTGTATCGTGTCATCCTAGCGTCACTAAATCATGAGCAACTTTTGTATTGTTTATTTAGGTTGACGAATCAAGCATGACCGGGGAGAGTGATCACGTAGAAGTGAACAGCAATCAGAATCCATTCCTGTTCTCTGGAACAAAGGTTGCTGATGGGTATGCTCAGATGCTTGTTACATCCGTCGGCATGAACACAACATGGGGCGAGATGATGAGCTCGATCAGCCGAGACAACAGCGAGCAGACCCCTTTGCAGGCTCGGCTTAACAAGCTCACCTCGTTGATTGGCAAAGTAGGCTTGGCGGTCGCCTTCATGGTTCTCATGGTCCTGCTGATTCGCTATTTCACAGGAAACACAGAGGACGAGAACAGGAACCGGGAATCCGTTGCGGGCCGAACAACAGGTGATGATATCGTAAACTCCGTGGTTAAAATCATCGCAGCAGCAGTGACAATCGTGGTGGTTGCGATTCCCGAAGGCTTGCCGCTTGCAGTAACACTCACTCTCGCTTATTCGATGAAGAGGATGATGGCGGATCAGGCGATGGTGAGGAAGCTGTCGGCCTGCGAGACGATGGGGTCTGCCACCACTATTTGCACTGACAAGACCGGCACTCTGACAATGAACCAGATGAAGGTGACGAAATTCTGGGTCGGCAAAGACTCCGTGGCAGAAAATGCATACTCCTCTGCCTCCAAGCATGTCCTGGATTTAATTCAGGACAGGTCGCTTTGAACACCGCGGGCAGCGTCTATAAGCTGTCTTCGGGATCGGAGTACGAGTTCTCCGGTAGTCCCACCGAGAAAGCAATTCTTTCCTGGGCAGTTTCACAATTAAGCATGGACATGGAGGAGATAGAGAAGAGCTGTGAAGTCACCCAAGTCTGAAGCCTTCAACTCGCAGAAGAAGAGAAGCGGTGTCCTAATAAAGAAGAGCGCGGATGACACAGCCCATGTGCACCGGAAAGGAGTGGCTGAGATGGTCTTGGCAATGTGCTCGAGCTTCTACGATGGATGGGGAATAGAGAAAGATTTGGACAAAGATGAAAGGTTAAGATTCGAGCAGATTATCCTGGGGATGGCGGCGAGCAGCCTCAGGTGCATCGCTTTTGCTCATAAACAAGTCTCCAAGGAGGCGATTGACGAAAGAGAAGATGAAAAGAAGATCCAAGAGGATGTATTGACATTACTAGGACTTGTCGGTATTAAGGACCCATGCTGTCCTAGTGTGAGGAGCACGGTCCAAGCTTGTCAGGAGGCGGGAGTGAACATCAAGATGATAATGGGAGACAATATCTTCACCACTAAGGCCATCGCCAGAGTGTGGGGTTCTCAGGCCTGGGGATGATGCCTTCAATGGAGCCATCGTGGAAGGAGCTGAGTTCCACAGCTACACGCCTGAGGAGTGGTTTCGGAGAGTCGAGAAAATTTGGGTCATGGCGAGATCCTCGCCTTTCAATAAGCTCCTCATGGTTCAGTGCCTGAAGCAGAAAGGACATGTGGTTGCCGTTACTGGAGATAGCATGAACGATGCACCGGCCCTCAAGGAAGCCGACATCGGGCTCTCGATGGGCATCCAAGGCACTGAGGTCGCGAAAGAGAGCTCAGTCATTGTGATCCTCAACGACAACTTCGCCTCTGTGGTGACAGTGCTGCGTTGGGGTCGATGCGTCTACACTAACATCCTGAAGTTCATCCAGTGCCAACTCCCGGTGAACATCGTAGCCCTCATGATCAACTTAGTGGCTGCGGTCTCCTCCGGCGACATGACATCAATTAAACAAAATTTTTAGGACATCTAACACCCTAAGGTATAGCTGTAAAGGCTTGTTCAATTTAAACAAAAATTTATTTTTTGAAAGACTTTCACATATTATTTTTTTATGAAAAATTACTCAAAATCTAGCTATTTAAGCTATTTCGTAATTTTGTAAAAATATATTTTTTCGGAATTTTTTTTACTAATTTAATTTTTATTATTTTTTATTTATAAAATAATATTTTAATATTAAAATAATTATAATCGGATCCGGATCGATTCAGCAGATCAAGATCGGATCAGAACCGACCCGGGTCCATGAACCCGACCCAAATCGGTTGACCCAGGTCCCTCATCGGATTGGGTCGGGGCAGGGCCCAACCCGAGTGAAATAAGAAGCCTGGCCCACGAAGGGCCGGTCTGGGTCGAGGAGGGCTTGCAGACCGGTCCGACCGGGACTGCTGGCCCGGTTCAACCCGATTCTCGCATGACTCAAGCATGCAGGAACGTCGACCAAGTGAGATTCGGCATCTTGCCGATCGACCCAAGCCAATTTCGACCTGGTTCTTGCTTATAGGGGTCACCATAAGTAGGGGTGTGCAACCGGACCGGATTTATCCGGAAATCGGACCAACCCACCTGAAAAATAGGTTCGGGAACCGGTTCTAATAAGAACCGGTCCGGGTACCGATTCCATTTTTTGGGAACCGGTTAGAACCGGTCTGGTTTCTGGTTCCAAGTAAAAATCAACCCAAACCTATTTTAGAACCGGTTTTGAGATAATGTACAAAAAAGTAAAAAGCCTATATCACGTTACCCTACTTCACCAATTTTAGAACCGATTTCTGATTTAATATTGGAATATATTTCACAACTATGAGTGAAACAGCACGGCCCTTAAAGTCATCTAAATATTATGTGATTCAGATGAAATATATAAACATTTTTCTAGTGAGAGCATATGCCTTACCACTAAGTCTCTTGATTTTTCTTTCAAGATATTTCATTCGGAAACAGAAGTGAGGAGTTATCTCATCATGGCGCAAAATAAAGAGCTAAACATGTTGAATAAATTCCCTGGAAATGTGACTCTTAAAGATTTATGCGATTGGACTATGTCTTCTCACATAATGCTTTTGGATTGTTGATTTTGATGGATTGTATTTTCAATTGCTCATTTTGGGGATTGTTACTTTTGGCGGATAGTGGTTTTTGTTATTCATTTTTTATTTGAAATTGTTTCATTGCTACCTATATTATTTTGCTAGAAAAAAATGTAATCGAAAAAAGAAACAAAAAAAAATAGGTTCTCGGGTAGACCCTGAAACCGGACCCAAAAAACAGGGTTGATTCCAAAACAGGGTCTAGGAAAAATAGGGTTGGTTTCAAGTTTTAAAAATTGGGAACCGATTATAACAGGGTTGGTTTTAGGTTCTAGATCCGGACCCAACCCACCCTGGAACCGATCACCTCTAACCATAAGGCCTTCTTAGGCCACCCAGCTCTCCGGTCGACCACCAACTCGCCGGCCAGGGAGAAAAACAAACGGATCTCATTTAGGCATTTTGTCAAACAGTTAGTGTGTGCAATTGGAATGGGGCTTTCAGACCTCTCTCGAGGCTCAAACCTACGCCAACAACCATAAATCACCTCCGACAACAACATGTGGACTAGAAGCAGGGTCTGTATGGGCCGAGATTCACGCAAAATGGCCGGCGCAAATCCCGGCCAACCCGTGAACAAAAACAAGGGCAGATAAGGACCAAGAAGGGCTCACCTATTGAGCTACGTCTGGGGGACCTCCGGTCGGCTGACTAACGATAGCGAGGCTGACTGGCTTCCCTTTCCGACCTGCAAATGCCAAAAACTCACCCTTTTTTCTCTGTTTCCCACTCTCTCTCTAGAATTTCTTCGCCGACCAACCCCTTTTTTCTTTCTTTTCTATGGCTTTATAGCCGGGGCGGCTACCTACTCCCTCCTCTCTCTACCACCTGATCTCTGCTATCTGCTGTAGACTTTTGTGGCCTATCCTTGCTTGGGCACCACAGTCCGTCACCGTCCGGCCGAGATGTGCAACGCATGGGGGGGAAGAGTCAACACGGAAGGAAGGGGAGAGGAAAAGAGAGGGAGGGCTGGGACGGAGGGAAAAAGGAGAGGGAAGGTAGGCCGGGCCGGGCCGGCCCAGCTCGTGGGGGAAAAAAGAAGAAAAAAAGGAAAACGGGCTGGGCCTAAGGGGAAGAAAGAGAGGGCCGGGTTGACCCGGCTCTAACCCGACACGATGTGAGTTTTTTTCTTCTTCTTCCTTTTTTTTAATTTTCTTAAATTAAATAAAATACATTCTAATAATGCAAAATGCACCTAATATTTATATGCCATGCAATTTAATAAAAATATTTTTATTTAGAGGCTAAAAATTTAATATCTAATTTTTGTACAATAAACTTTAATTGGATGAGCAAAATTTAGGTGTCAATAGTGCTTTAATGTTTGGAGGTTCCTATTGGATGCATAGCAAGCTCCCTGATGAATAGATCTCTATCAACTGCAATTGGATGTCGGATTTCTTAATGGTCATGTAACTTTGCTTATTATTCTATTATTAGAATATTTGGTTGCATGTATTATGTTCGAGTAAGTGATAGTAAGCTCAATGAGAAGGCAAAAAACTGCATGTTCCTAGGTTATATATAATGTGAGCGAGGTTATCGGTTATGATGTCTAGAATTAAATTCATCTATCATCAGCAGAGAGATTACATTCGACGAGTGTGAGTGTTTGTGGCATTTATATGGATTTTAACGGTGTTAAACTTAAGGTGGAGTTGTAACCAAAAGCTCCTAAAATGGCGGGTATTAGTGTGACAGTCGATACAGATGATACTTGTAACGAGGTGGAGCCTATAGAGCCAAGGGTTGTTGCAACAGTTGAGTTTAACAAGGTGGGTGCTCAATCTCCTAATATTTATGGATGCAATAGTGGTTTTGTTTTATCTGTGGTGGAGGAGGTTATGTCAAAAAATCGTTGTGTAATAGTTAAAAGTGCACGTGGAATTGGTGTTCTGATAAGGTTCACGCATATGGCGAAGTTCGAGCGATGCTTAGAATAGGAAGATGCCTGGGGGTTAAACCTGTGAAGGGCTATAAGAGATTAACAGTGAAGTTTGGATTTCAATGAAGCTATTGTAACTTAGCTCAAACGTCAAGTAAATGTGGAGATTGTTAAAAATACATCTCAAGTTTGAGCAAAAAAAAAAACACTTTCGTAATTTGAATAATTTCCTAGTTTAAATCAATTCCTTATTTCAGTTGTTTCCTTGTATGATGAGGTTTTTCAAAGGGTTTCTATTTCGAATCAAACTCTTATCTATTTATAAGAAGGGTCTCTTTGTGAAGAGTATCGAAAAGGAGCTTGTGTTCATGAATTACATCCCGAGAGTTTGAAGCCAAGAAATTTTGTGATAAGATTTTGTATTATTCCTTTGTAAGATTGAGAAATTCTGTCATGAGGAATTATGAGAACTAAATGTTACGTGAGTAATTGGATGTAAATGGAGGATGTAAAACACAAAGAGTGTTTAAGTGACGAGCATGTTATAATTTATGTTATATCATTTAATCTATAATAAAATTACTTACAACCCTTCTGTGAACATAGGTTACACTGATCGAATCACGTAAATTCAGTGTTCAAATTATTTTCTTGTGTCGTTCTTTTTACAAGCATTTACACATCAAAAGGATCACAGAGGACTAACTTGGACGGCCTTTAGCCATAGGAATGTACTCCAGCGAGGTTTAGAAGCTCCGGCGAGGTTGGTTATAGGGGCCGACTCGAGGATTATGCAAAAACATGGTCCAAAATGCGAGGAACAAGCGAGCAATTGATTAGAAATGCAAGCATAGACCCAATAATCGCTGAAACAGCAAGCAAATCCCTAAATCGATCAAGTATTAGTTTGGTCATTCACTCAAGCATTTCAACGAATGATTGGCATGCAGGTAGGAAGGAACTTTATCTTCGTTGCCGGTGACCAAAATGGAGTTTCAGAACCACTGGGAAGCTACGACTTGGTCACTCAACCACGAGACCTCAACTCTCTCTCTCTCTCTCTCTCTCTCTCTCTCTCTCTCTCTCTCTCTCTCTCTCTCGGGAGTTTTCGCGAACAACTTCTATGCACTTCCCCTTCTTTCCCGCTCTTTTTTTTCTCTTCCCCTGGGCTCTCTTCGGCCTCTAACCGACTCCGTAGGCTGTTATAACCAATCTCTAGTGATAGCTCCAGCTGTCCACCGTTGTTTTTCACGTGCCTATTTGAGAGATTTCAATCGGTGAACAGGCAGGGCCAACTTGCTTGTCCTTCCCTTTCCCGCGCGTCCCTGAGTTAGGTGAGGAAGAAGCTATCCCAGGTTTGGTCGGGTTGGATTCGACTAACCCAGCAGACCCAGGTGTGTCTAAAATTGCAAATTGAACCCAATTTTGATCCCAAATTTCAATTCCTTGACACATTTTATTTTAAAGGGATAATGACACGAACAGTCCATGAACTTTGACAAAATGTGTAATTTGATCTCTAAACTTTTAATTTGTTCAATGTAGTCCCTGAATTTTAGGTTAATCTTCAATGTGGTCCATCAATTCTTATTTTGTTCAATGTCATCCCTGAACTTTTGGTACATATTCAATTCAGTCCCTGAACTATATGAAAATATTCAATGTAGTCCTGAACTTGAATTAATGGAAATGATTGCTTTGAACATTTTTATATAGTTCAGGGACTGAATTGAACATGTACCAAAAGTTCATGGATGACATTAAATAAATTAAAAGTTTATGGACCACATTGCACATTTGGTTAAAGTTCAGGAATTACATTGAACAAATTAAAAATTCAGGGATCAAATTACACATTGGGTCAAAATTTGGGGACTGTTTGTATCATTTTTCCTATTTTAAAATATGGGATCACTTTGAATTTTTATCTCAATTAAGCCCAAAAATCCTAAATTTGGATTTGGGTCAAACAGGTTTTCATTCAATTGGAGGTCTAAATGACCTAATTTTGCTAATTTAAGGCTAAAATTGGATTCCCCATGGTCGATTACCCTTAGGGAAGGTATATGCTTTAATTAAAAAAAAAGACCAATTGAATGAAATCCCCAATTTGAGTCTTAAAATCCCTAATTTCCAATTAAATTTGGGGCTTTTTGATATTTTCATCAAATTATGAAATTGGACTGACCAATATGAAATTAAAGGTCCCAAAATCAATTGTTGTGAAGACACTATAGCCTAAAAATTCCTAGAAATGATTTAATTGGATTTTTTGTTCAATTAGAATATGAAATTACCCAAATTTGGGGAACACATATCCTTTATTGAAATTTTGTAAAATTGATGCTACAAGATTGAAATGTGAATTAAAATAAGACTAATGACTATTTTTAGGAAATTTTTGGACTTTATTTGGTATTATTCTTGATTTTCCTCCCATTTTAAGCAAATGAAATTAAGGAAAAATTCAATAAAAAGTCTATAAATTTTTTTTGTTTAAAAATAGGTTCCTAAGCATGGCCAAGGTTCCAAAACCTAATTTTGTGATTTTTATTAAATTTGAAAATTTGACTAAAAATCAGGTGTCAACATCGTCCTGTGCTAGGTCTTCAACGAGTTCAGCGTAAGGAAGTATGAGAAGAAGAACATGTTTGAGGGCATTCACAAGAACCAGCTGTTCCTCGGGATCATCTCCATGACAGTGGTCCTCCAGGTGGTGATGATCGAGTTCCTGAAGCAGTTCGCCGACACGGAGCGGTTGAGCTATGGCTAGTGGGGCGTGTGTGTCAGGATTGTGGCCGTGTCTTGGCCTATCGGTTGGGTCATCAAGTGCATCCCGGTCCTTGATACACCAATCTTCAGCTACTTGGGATTCAAAAGCAAGAAGCGCGTGAGGAAAATCGTGCACAGAGAACAGTAGTATAACTAAATGCTTTTCATTGTCCAGGGGTATTGAATTTTTTCTTGATGTAGTGTGATTTTTTTTCTTTACCCAGAAAATATAAGGAATGTGTAATCAATCAATGTAGTTTATTCAATTCAAAGAAAGCATTCATCAAGATATAGACCTGTTAAACGGGTAGATCGGGTCGAGTTTGGGTCGGGTCATAAATGATTCTACCCAAATTGACCCATTAACCCGTTTATGACTCATTTTATTCGCAGTGTAAATATCCCAACCCATACCCGACCCGACCCATACCCAACCCATGCCCGACTCCACCCATATTGCAAAAACACTTTTATATTTAACCTAATCTAGGAATACTTGTTTCTTATGATTTTTTTTTAAATTATAATGCTAAAACATTTAATGTAATACAAAGCTAGTGAACAAATTTTATAATTTTTTTTAAATTGAGATTCTGTTTGTTTTGTGAAAAATGTGATATTTCTAGAAAATATTTTTCATAAAGTCATTATCCAAAAAAATAAAAAAATTTCTAACGTTTGGCTGAAACTTGAAAATATTTTTCGATATTTGGTATATAAAATCTGATTTGATTTTACTTTGTGCATTCATTTTAATAATATTAATATTTTTTTTATTTTTTAAATCAAATTTTTAATTTTTTTTTCTTTTTCCTTTATTTTTGGCCGATCGCCGACCACCGTGGCCGGCGACTGACCACAGGCGAGGACGAGCTCGCCGGAGGCCGGCGAAGCTCGTTCTTGCCGATTTGGCGAGGCCGAGGCCTTGTCGGCCTCAGGCGAGGCCGAGGCCTTGTCGGCCTCAGGCAAGGCTCCAACTCGCCCAATTCCGGCAAGCCGAGCCTTGCCAACCTCGGGCGAGGCTCCACCGGATCTGGCGAGGTCGAGCTCGCCCGAGGCTGGCAAGCTCGAGTCTCGCCAACCTCGGGCGAGGCTCCACCTCGCTAGATCCGGCGAGGTCGGGCTCACCCGCGGTCAGCGAGGTCGAGCTCGCTCGAGGCAAGCGAGCTCAAGTCTCGCCAGATCAGCGAGGCCTCGGCCTCGCCGGGATCGGATGAGCCTCGAGGCTCGCCGGAATCGGGCGAGCTCGAGGCTCGCCGGAATCGGGCGAGCTCGAGGCTCGCCGGATCGGCGAGGCACGAGCCTAGCCCGAGGCCAGCGAGCTCGAGCTTCGCCGGCCTCCGGCGGGGTTGTCCCGCCCCGGTGGCCGGTCACCGTGGCTGACCACCGGCCGAAATAAAAAAAAAAAAAAGAAAAAGAAAGAAGAAAAAATAAAAGAAAGAGAAAAAATAAAAATAATTAAATTTCGATTTTTTAAAAACATTTTTAGAAAGAGGGAGAGTGTGTGGATGGGTTTAGTGGATGGGTGGGTTGGACATGAGTTCCAAACTCAACCCATTTAGACCCATTTATCTTTAAACTTTAAAATTTAAAACCCATTTAAGGTTGACTCTTTAAGATTAAGGTGACCCATATATGATCCATTTATTTTTGAATGGGTCATATATGGGTTTAAGACCCATTTTGACACCTCTATCAAGATATAAGGAATGTGAAATCAATCCACCTTTCGGCATGAGTCAAAAGATTGAGCTTGGCATATCTGGGCTCAGTATGTCGGCCCAGTCTTCTAAATGGAATTGACTCAAATCAAATTAAACCCCTTCAAACCAAAGCCCAAAACTATTCCTTTAATATTTCAGATTTTGTGCATCAACATTTTGTTTTTATTTTATACTAGGAAAAAAGAGAATTGGGTTGAATTATAAGCGAATCATGTCGTGGAGTATTGCCAGCTTGTCGCATCTCTGGCCCCATCAGTGTCCGACTAAGCATGCAACTTGAAATATGAGCAAGAAGAATGATGGATTCCATGAGACTGAGTGAATCGGTATGAGTTATGGATACAGTCGATGCCAAGGTAAGGAACAAATTCATAACACGGATCGCTCACAATTTCTAATTAACTTTCCCTCGTGGCTCATTTTGGAATGCTGAAAAAGGGTCCAGACCCTGTTCGGGTTGGCAAAGCATCCTAATGGACAGAGAAGCTATTTCACCTTGAGTGATGTGGTCAGTGGGTAATGGAGAGAGTATTAATATAAGAAAAGACAAATGGCTTAAGAGAGGAGCTATTGGCGGACCAGCGAATTGTGATGAGCCCACACAGAGTTTCTGAACTGATTCTTAAAGAGGAAGATAAATGGGATGAACAATCTCTTCGTAGACTGTTCGATGAGCAAATTGTTAGCGAAATTCTAGCAACTCCTTTGTAAAGCCAAAACACACGCGACAAGTTCGTGTGGACAGGTACCGAAAATGGTCATTTCACTGTTAAGAGTGCTTATTATAACAAGGATCGACAAGTCGTTTCGCAGAATACAGAAGAGCATTCATCAACATCGTTTTAGCCACCCCGGGAGTTGTGGAACAGAATTTGGCATACGAAAAGAGACGAAAAGTTTGTACTAGAGTCTGACCGTTTGACTTTAGTTAACTCAGTGAATACTTCACATCATAGAGTTTGGGAAGTGGACGCAGTTATCTTAGAAGTCAGGCGGGTCATGGGCCGATTCAAGAACATCAGTTTAGCCCACTGCACTGAAGAGCCTAACAGAGTAGCTGACTAGATTAGTAAGGTTCATAGATTGAATGTTCTACCTTTTAATTGGGTAGCACAACCCCTCCAATCCCTTTGGGATTTACTCTGTTTTGATGCCCCAGTAGGGGGCCACGGAAGTTGAGACTTTCGGATTCAATAAAATTTTGTTTCGACCAAAAAAAAAAATTTAAATTGGTCCTTATTCTCAGATTTTGGAATGGAAGACATAACAGCATTATGTGGAGAAATCTGGTAGCTTGGACATCGTACCAGGTACCAGTCTTTTTGATAGTGCAGTTCAAGGATGAACAACATCTCCGTGTGAATCAACAGGTCAAGAACGCTCGATCTTCAGCAATCTCATCCTGTGTCGAGTTCTACAACCTATTTAATTCAAGGAAGCTCGAAGAGATCAATGTCCTGAACGGAATGATCACACGCAACAGATGGGCTTGGGCTGGTTCTGGAGGAACAGTCCTCGCTCTGGTGGCGATGATGGAACTCTCGGCGAGGTTTCTAGGTAGAAGAGATTGAATGGGAAGCAACGGGGCGCGCGTGAGAATCGCAACGGCAGCCATCTTTCGATCGACGAGAATGTGGAAACTCCTCTTCTTTTTCGCTGAAAGAGCCTGAAAAGTTTTAATAATGCTCCACGACGAAATTGGAGGGTCGAAAGGAAAACTTCAAAAGCTCGTCTCGTGAATTTGATATTCAGACACGTCAGCTCAACGATAGCATCCGTTAACGTTATTTTGCGCACGTTTTGGTCCAACCGCAAAGAGGAAGGGAGACCATCTGGGGTTGACTTGGTTTGGGACGAATGTTTAAGTCCAAAAAACAGTCACGAGGCAGAGCACCACCCATGTGACCTTTCAAACTCGTGCGGTGGACAATCTCAGCTGGGCGACGCTGCTTTGGCGCCCACTGCCCAATCAAAGTCGGGAGGATGCCGACATGGGAAAGGGAAATTAGGATTTCGCCTCCCACGCGACTAAGCAATCAAATTCTCGAGTTTACAATTGCAGCGGTTGGCCCCAGGGATATCTCAAATATGTAAAGAATCTCCCGGTCGCAGATTCGATTTTCCCGATTTCGAGGACCCCTTAATTCATCTGCGGTGCAGGTTCGGTCACGCCACATATAGGATAGCTCGGGCTCTACTCCGATTAACACCGTGGCAGATCGAGAATAACGAATCTTTCAAAGTGAGTAGTCGTTGTAGCCCAAATCAAACATTTCATCGCAGGTCCAAATGTTATGGTAATGCACCGTGGATCGCCAATGTGGTCACCTCATCCTACTCTTTTGACGGGTCAAAAAAGAAAATTTTAATTACCAAAGCATTAAATTTACCGGTGACCTCATTGGCCCTCCTGATAACTGGCTGGAGGAGAAGGAATGGGAGCAAAAAATAAAAAGAAAAGAAAACTGAAAAATGAAAAAAAAAAATTGAAAAATATTATTAAAAATTGTCCACATTAGCATTATGTAGGCTGGCCGACATCCACGTCAACAATTTTGGATCAAAATTAGCTAGATAGACTCAATTGACAATAAGTGAAAATGTTTAGGACTGAATTGGCAAAAATGGAATAAGTTTATGACTTTTTAAACAATTTTCCCCCGTAAAAGCTCTTGCATGGCTGCTTGAACCAATACTTTAACCAAACGTGCGGTAAGAATTTACATTAGCAGGTTTCAACCGGATTTAACAAATATTTCACTCCCTCTAAAACGTGCAAAACATATGGCTTTTAATGGGCCCATTACAAATATGGACATCAACCGCAAACAAACTTAACAAGGTGTTTTGCCAGAAATTCTCCCGTGACGAAATATCTTTCACCGAAAGTCGGTTTTTGGCTTTTAAATAAAGGAAACAGGTCCTGTGGCGATTCCAGATAGGAACTATCTAATCAAATCAGGGAATCAACGAACATAACTGTGCGAATGCAAACCCTGCAGGAATTTAATCGATGACAAGACTTAGAAAGTACAGTGATTACAATGCAAACAAACTCTTCCAGAATTTAATCAGCGACAAAGCTTGAATACACTACGATATCACGCTGGAATTCAATCGATGACGTAACACCCAGGATAAAGATACACGCCAGAATTTAATCGACGGCGTGAATCTGAATGTCAATCTGTATTCTCACGACACGTTTGGAGTGTGGCTTCTTACGTGATTTCTATCATATTGACATAAACTTTCCAGTGATGGAAACTAAAGAGAAAACTAAACATTTCTTCTCGATTAGTACTCGACATGTTTGGATGGGCGGAGTGAAATTTCTTTTGGTTAAAAATAGTTGTAAGTCGAATTTCCATTTAGAGAAAATACTCGCGATTTACCAATGTTGCTCAACATTTTTTTTTCTTTAAATAAAAAAGACTTCCCACGAACCAAAGGCACTCACAAACTTTTAAAGATTGCATCTGTTTTGGAGGGAAACAGTTTTCCGTAGGCCAAGTCATTCTTTTTCTCCACGCCTCTTCCCATTTCACACCATCTTCTTCACGCGGGGCGGGCGCAAAGGAAAGTTCCTAGCACTATCAGCGTACGGATTAAACATTTGGGGTGGAACCTGCATCTTCTGATCGGTAGGTGGATTGATCTTGGAGGATCGGTAAACTTTTCCACGCATCATCTTCCTAGATAAACCCTCCTCTAGTCATACCATTGCATATTTCATTTTCTCTATCACGAACTTTGTGAGATTTTGTGAACCATTGACAAACTGTCGTATAAGTTTAAGCTGTTATATGAATGCGTGGTTTATTATTTAAATATTCTAACAAACTTGTTGATAAATTCAACCGGAGGACTCGGAGATTTCTCATACATATGCTTTTCAAAGTGATTGCTCCCGCGGGTGGGTCCGTAACATGGCTTGCTAGAATAATTTCCGTATTATTGCTGTCTATCTAATCTGATATTGTTACGTGAAATTAGATAATTTGTATTAAATTATGGAACCGTATTATCAATTAACACTGTCAGAATCATGACATCATTAGTCATAGATCACATAATTGTATCATCTATAATAGGACGAGTACATTGTCATTAAATTAATTATATACAAAAGAGTAGCAGTATGGACATTTTTACCTCTATCCCTTTGACGTCACCCGTTGAAACCATACAAAATATTGGCAATTTCATTATACCAAAACCCAAACGAACAATTTCACCATTGTCATTTCCATTATAACCAATGCTTTAACCAAACATATAGTAAGAATTGATAACTGCGGCGCAGATTTCTAACAGGATATAACGAATGTTTTTCTCACTCTAAACTTGCACACTATACTGTAGGGCCGTGCTTTCCTTCATCCTGGATTAGAGAGATCGGAAGATATCTCCAGCTAAATCTTTAATCGGCGCGTCACATACGGACATCGCCTATAAATAAACTTAACGAGAAAGAAATGTGAGGGACGAACGATACAGCCGCCTGTTCGGATTTAAAAGAAAGAAATGGGTCTCTCATATCTGCATCTGTCTTTCGACTTTATGTCAATTCCACCTCCGTGTCACTCCTGTCAAAGATTACAATCTAGACAAAAAGTTTATACCTATACTTCTATCCTTTCAATTATCGTGGTCAAGACCCCTCGCATTTCCCCGCTTGGGGATCGGGCACGCGGAAACCCGTTCGCAACTTCCCATGAATGTGACGTCTAACCTATAACCCATGGGTATAAATTGAAAAAACACAAAACATATCGCTAACTCCGCAAAGAAAACCAAGGAGTTCCCAAGAAAATCTCCTCCCCTCACTTCCATTTCGATCCACGATCAGGCTCCAACCATCTCAGCTCCTTCAAGATGGATCAGTCACAGCTCACCAAACTGGTCAAGGACAAGGACCTCGGCCACCTCACAGAATTTGGGGGCGTCAACAGAGTCGCCTCGGCCCTCGAAACTGATGTATCTGCTGGACTTAGCGGCGAACCGGACGACATCTTTTACAGGCAGAATGCATTCGGCATCAACACATACAAGCCGCCCACCAAGGGCTTCTTCCACTATATGTTCCGGGCTCTCAATGACCTCGCAGTCATGATCCTTCTTGTTTGTGCCGGGCTTTCGCCCGGGCTTGCGATCGAGAAGAACGGGTTCAAGGAAGGCTGGTACAACGGCGGGAGCCCATTTGTCGCAGTGTTCCTTGTGATTGCAGTGTCAGCCGTGAGTAATTACCGCCAGAACCGGCAATTCGATAAATTGTCTCCGGTGAGCGGTAATATTCTCATCGGTGTCATAAGGAAGGGTCAGCAGCAGCCGGTTTCCATATCCGATATTGTCGTCGGAGACATCGTTTGTTTGAAGATCGGCAATCAAGTTCCAGCAGATGGCCTGTTCCTTGACGGGCACTCCTTGCAGGTATGGACGACAATTTGTACTGGTACGACCACATTAGATTCGCGTATTAACTCATGTTAGTTTCTACCGGAAGGTTGATCGTTAGCTAAGTACTTAGTTCAAAGAAAGGTGAAAGTGCGATATTCTGTTTAAATTGGGCAGTTTGCCATTTTCGTAATCTTAATTCTATGACAAAAAGGAAAAGTAACGGTTTTAATTCGTAGTCCTAGTCAATAGGAGAACAAACTTTGTTAAAAAAATTTTACAGGAAAAAGTATGCTTAAACATAATCCATTTCTTGTCGCGTTAATATTTCTTCAGGTTTCATTTTCTTTGTTTCAACTTGAGACCAGATCGCATCGTATGCGTCTCATCCTAGCGTGACTAAATCATGTGTGACATTTGTATTGTCAATTTAGGTTGATGAATCAAGCTTGACCGGGGAAAGTGATCACGTAGAAGAGAAGAGCAATCAGAATCCATTCCTGTTCTCCGGAACAAAGATTGCTGATGGGGATGCTCGTATGCTGGTTACGTCGGTCGGGATGAACACGACATGGGGGGAGATGATGAGCTCAATCAGCCGCAACAGCAGCGATCAGACCCCTCTACAGGCTCGGCTCAGCAAGCTCACCACATCAATTGGACAAGTAGGCTTGGCGGTCAATTTCCTGGTTCTTGTGGTCCTGCTAATTCGATACTTCACAGCAAACCCGCATGCCAAGAAAGGAAACCGGGAATTTGTTGCAGGCCAAACGATGGGTGACGATATCATAAAATCCGTGGCGGGCATCATCGCAGCCGCAGTGACAATCGTGGTGGTCGCAATTCCTGAAGGCTTGCCGCTTGCGGTAACACTCGCTCTTGCTTATTCGATGAAGAGGATGATGGCAGATCAGGTGATGGTGAGGAATTTGTCAGCCTGCGAGACAACTGGGTCGGCCACCACTATTTGCACTGACAAGACCGGCACTCTTACGATGAACCAGATGAAGGTGAGGCAATTCTGGGTCGGCCAAGACTCCGTAGAGAAAAACGCGTACTCCTCTTTCTCCAAGTATGTCCTAAATTTGATTCAGGATGGGGTCGCTTTGAACACCATGGGCAGCGTCTATAGGCCGTCTTCAGGATCAAGCTACGAGTACTCAGGTAGTCCCACCGAGAAAGCGATTCTTTCCTGGGCGGTTTCACAATTGAGCATGGACATGGAGGAGACAAAGAAGAGCTGTGAAGTCATCCAAGTCGAAGCCTTCAACTCGCAGAAGAAGAGAAGTGGTATCCTAATAAGGAAGAGCATCGACGACACGGTCCATGTGCACTGGAAAGGAGCGGCAGAGATAGTCTTGGCGATGTGCTCGAGCTTCTATGATGGGTCGGGGATAGAGAAAGATTTGGACAAAGTTGAAAGGATGAGATTTGAGCAGATTATCCAGGGAATGGCGGCGAGCAGCCTCAGGTGCATCGCTTTTGCTCATAAACAAGTCCCCGAGGAAGCGATCGACGAAAGAGAAGACCAAAAGAAGATCCAAGAGGATGAACTGACATTGTTAGGAATTGTCGGTATTAAGGACCCATGTCGTCCCGGCGTGAAGAGCGCAGTCCAAGCTTGTCAGCACGCGGGAGTGAACATCAAGATGATAACGGGAGACAACATCTTCACCGCTAAAGCCATCGCCACGGAGTGTGGGATTCTCACGCCTGGGGATGATGCCTGCAATGAAGCCATCGTGGAAGGAGCCGAGTTCCGCAATTACACGCCCGAGGAGAGGCTTCGGAGAGTTGAGAAAATCCAGGTCATGGCGAGATCTTCGCCAATCGATAAGCTCCTCATGGTTCAATGCCTGAAGCAAAAAGGCCACGTGGTTGCCGTCACAGGGGACGGCACCAATGATGCACC
Source organism: Syzygium malaccense (assembly GCA_031216405.1). Classification (NCBI taxonomy): domain Eukaryota; kingdom Viridiplantae; phylum Streptophyta; class Magnoliopsida; order Myrtales; family Myrtaceae; genus Syzygium; species Syzygium malaccense. The sequence goes on along the minus strand of CM062260.1, from coordinate 18,178,035 downwards.
AGCCCTCAAGGAAGCCGACATCGGTCTCTCGATGGGCATCCAAGGCACCGAGGTCGCCAAAGAGAGCTCGGACATCGTCATCCTCGATGACGACTTTGCCTCCGTGGTGACGGTGCTGTGGTGGGGTCGATGCGTCTACAATAACATCCAGAAGTTCATCCAGTTCCATCTTACAGCGAACATCGCGGCCCTCGTGATCAACTTCGTGGCCGCGGGCTCCTCCGGGGACATCCCCCTAACGGCCATGCAGCTCTTATGGGTGAACCTGATCATGGACACACTCGGCGCCCTTGCATTGTCCACAGAGCGGCCCGCCAGGGAGCTCATGGAGAAGCCCCCCGTGGGCTGGACCGAACCGCTCATAACCAATGTCATGTGGAGGAACCTTGTGGCACAAGCAATGTACCAAGTGGCCGTCCTCCTCACTCTACAATTCAAGGGCAAATCGATCTTCGGCTTGGACAAGGAGGTGAAGCGGACGTTGATATTCAACGCATTCGTCCTGTGCCAAGTCTTCAACGAGTTCAACGCGAGGAAGCTTAGGAAAAAGAATGTGTTCAAGGGCATACACACGAACAAGGCATTCCTCGGGATCATCTTCGTGACGGTGGTCCTCCAGGTGGTGATGGTCGAGTTCCAGAAGCGGTTTGCTGTCACGGAGCGGTTGAGCTGGGGACAATGGGGCACGTGTGTCGGGATCGCGGCGGTGTCTTGGCCTATCGGTTGGGTCGTCAAGTGCATTCCAGTCCCTGATACACCCATCTTCAGCTACTTGGGATTGAACAGCAAGAAGCTCGTGAGGAAAATTGTGCACAGAGGGGAGTAGGAACACTAACTGGGTGTAACTCATTCATTGCATTGGTATACCGAATTGTTCTTGATTCAGTGTGACTTTTTTCTTTAACCTAGAAAAAAGAACGAATGTGTAATCAACCGATGCAATTTTTTCAATTCAAAGAAAGCATTTATAGAAATAGCAACACTATAATCGAATAGATTTTTTTATTCCTCGAGAGACACTCTAAAAGCCCGCAGCATTGTATTCACTAGCATCAATGGGTAAGAGAGAAGACTCTAATTGGCATTATAAAAGATCGAGCTTGGGTTATCTGGGCTCAGTATGTCGGCCCAGCCTCGTAAGAATTTTGTTTTTGGTCAAAAGCCTTGTAAGAAATTGACTCGAATCATATTGAAGCGATTCAAGCCGAAGTACTCTACAAAGAACCAGTCGCATTACATTCATGAGAAATGTTTAGAGGACTGTACCGTTACTTCCCCTAAAGTGATGAAGTCCTCCTGACCACACATCGCCGTGCATATGGACGACAGCGAAATAGTGGTGGTGATGGATTCAAACGGAGGGAAGCCGTGGTTGGCGGGCAGCGATGGATGCTGCGACGAGGAAGGAGAGGCGGCGGCGGCGGAGACGATGCTGCTTTGGGGCCTTCAACAGCCCGCTCTCGCCAAGCCAGCACCTTCGTCTCAGAGTAATCTCTCGCCCTCGCGATCGAAGCTTGCGGTCACTCCGTCTCCATCGTCCAATCTCCTTCTATGGTACAGACTCCATTCTTGAACTCCATGAATTGCCTTCGCTCTCGCCAGGGTATGGTGGAATGGAAACTTTTCTTTGATCGGAGCAATGATATGGGAAAATGGATGGAGGAATACATAGCACGGAGGAGACGATAGCGTGGGGGAGATATGTGGCTCTACAACAGGGCCATTTTTGACGATTGATTTTGTCAATTTGATATTTCGGTTCCCAAAATATCGCACTAGAGACGTGTGGTCAGGATGGCTCCGTCATTTTGTGGAGACTGACCGTACCATCCTCTAAGCATTCCTCTACATACATAGACTATGTCAAGGCAAGGGACAAGTTCATGGCGCGTGTCAATCATATTTCTAATTGTTTCGTCGAGATTGGCCTCGAACGAAAAATCTTTCACTGAAGGGGAAGGTCTTCGATTTTTTCTGAGTAACAAGGCCCTGTGTCATTTCGGAAAGGAAGCAACGAAATTTACTCTAATGGCAATAAAAGTAAAGGTACGGGAAATAAAAATGTGCGATAAAATGTAAATTGACGATAGCAATTAAATAAAACAAGATTACAAAGATAATTGTTTTGCAGTGTGTTTGACAAAAGGTCTTTTCAATCATTTTCTTGGGGCTATTTATAGCTAACGCTAATGAATAATCGCTGCCAAACGATTATCGTCTCAACTCTAGATTGTTCTAGAATTTTTAGTTTCATTCTCGATAACTGTCTCCTCTTATCCGCGCTACTGTCGACACCAAATGTGATAACTACTCTTATCTTTATCCTGTCGTCTCGAGTGATTATTGATGTCGAGTCTTGGTATCCCGTGTAGTGGGCCTTGTGCGATTTTCTTACTGTTTTAGCGATTTGGACGTGATGTACCCTTCTTTTCCTCTGGCCTAATCAGCTAAATTTGAGCCAACAAATGCATTCTTTAAAAAATTAAAAATATTTAATTATTTTTATTCGATTTGACAATTGTACTGGCTGATACTTATCCTTCTAGATTCTCTTTTCAGTCCCTAAATCTTTTCTTGCAGTCTGATATCTTTTAGGGCTTCAATCCAAAGCATCTTTCAAGCTCCTCTCAACGCCATTGACGGCTGCTCCAAGATCGGGCTTTTACCCTTTCTCTTTTGCCATCTTCGATCCTCTTCTTCTACCCTGGTGCTACCGTGTCTTCTTTTACATCCGACTTTTTGACCTTCTTGGGTCCCCTCAAACAGCTTCAATCACCAGCATATGTGGACAACGTCTTCCTGTCGCTACAAAACTGCCCTTGGGAGGCTAGCAGGGGGATCGTCTTGGATCCGTGTCTTCGGACACCATGCCCTCCACCTTTCCTTTCCGATTGCTTCTCTCAGCATATTACCGAGCTTCTCCCGTTTCAAAAAGAGCACATTGTGGATTATGTCTGGACGACCACGTCCCAGAGGCTCAGGTTGTTCTTTCCTTTTGAACCTAGTCTTCTTTAAATGGTATAACAGACTTAAGCCTGCCATGCATGAGCTATGGCGAAAAGCTAAGATCGACAAAGCCCTTGAGTTTTGTACCTTTAATTGGAGGCTAAACCCTAGACTTTTAGGTGCCCTTGTTAACTTTTGGTCTCCATTTGCTAATTGCTTCTTTCTCCGATCGGGTCCCATGTCAGTAACTCTTCTTGATGTTCGTGCCATTACGAGGCTAAGCCCCACGGGAGAGGACCCCAGCCTGTTTGACTCCTCTTATTCAGATTTCCTCAAGGGCGTTGATCCTTCATATACTTGTATTTTGAGTGAGTATGCTTCTTGGAAGGGGGATACTGAGGAAGAAGACCATGTCGCTTTTCTTCTTTATTAACTGTCCAAATTCCTCCTTTTCCGCCCTTCGCTTCAAGTGGCTAAAGAGCTTAGATATCCGGCCTTCCACTTATCGAAAGGTAAACACATCACCATGGGGCGCTTAGCTTTGGCTGCTTTATACTGGGGTTTGGGTTTCGTGTGTGCTTCCATGGGTGAGCCAACTTTAGGAGTTTTTTATGGTTCTTTATGGATTCTCCAAGCTTGGATTCGCTTATATTTCCCATCTTTGTTTTCTGACTCTCGAATTCCGCTTCTATCTTTTGACACCCGATTTTTAGTCAAGATTTTCAATTTTAAATAAAATCACAAAATTAGGATTTGGAATCTTGGTCATGTTTAAGAACCTATTCCTAAATAAAAATAATTTTTTTAGATTTTTTCTTGAATTTTTTCTCAATTTCTTTTCTCTAAAAGGGGAGGAAAAATCAAGAAAAAATACCAAATGTGTTCTAAAAATTTCACAAAAATAACCATTAGTCTTCTTTTAATGCCAATTTCAGCCCTGAAGTTTCAATTTTATAAAATTTCAATTGTGGATATGCTTTTCCCAAAATTGGGTAATTTCATACCTTAATTAAACCAAAAATCCATCTAAGTCATTTTTAGTCATTTTTAGGTTATGGTGTCTTCACAACAATTGATTCTGGGATCTGAATTTTATATTGGTCGATCCAATTTCACAATTTGACAAAGGAATTGAAGAGCCCCAAAAATTAATTGAAAATTATGGATTTTAAGACCCAAATTGAGGATCTTATTCAATTTGAAATTTTCAATTGAAACCTATAGATTCCCTAGGGTTAATCGAACATGGGTAATTCAATTTTGGCCTCAATTTGGCTTCATTAGATCATTTGGACACTGAATTGGACAAAAACCCAATGAAATCGAATTCAAAATTGGGGATTTTTTACCTAATTAAAATAAAAATTCAAATTGAACCCATATTCTAGGGTAAAATGTGTCAATGAGTCAAAATTTGTGGTCAAAATTGTGAAAATGGGTTAAAATGAGGTCAAATTTGTAAAATTAGACCAACCCGGGCTGCCGGGTTGGTCGGATCTGACTCGACCCGACCCGACCCGACCCGACCTGACCCGACCCGGGTTGGTCTTCTTCCTCACCCGGCTGGGCATACACGGGGGAATAAAGATAAAAATATCTGTTCAACCCCACCTCTTTACCTATTTAAAACTTGATTTCCGGCACATGAAAAATGAAATGGATAGCTGGAGAATCTCCAGCTGTCTATCCTTATCCATTCTAACCAATCGACGAGTCGATTAGAGGCTAGAACCACCTTGGGGAGGAGAAGAAAAGGGGCGGGAAAACTAGCTATTAGGCAGAGAAGGTATTTGACAGAAGTTCTGAAAGAGAGAGAGAGAATTCTAGAGAGAGAAAGGAAGAAGGAAGTGAGAGAAGGTGATTGAGAGAGTCGAGATCCATTAGGCAGAGTGATCGACGCCGCCCTAATCGGACCGGCACCGATGAATCAGTCCGGACAGGTGATCTTCTCCTCCAGTTCCAATGAAAGATTTTATCGCGAAGGCTTGAAACAAGGCTAACTTCACAAACCAAAGACTTTTACGACGAAGCTGACCCTGTGGGTGATAGTACAAGTGCAGGAGGACCAAACCGAGGCGGCCTAGTGGTTCGAAAACTCCATTTCTGCCATCGTCAACGAAGGTAAAAATCCTTCGCAGTTGTATATTAGTCGTTCGATAAAATGCCGAAGTCAATAATCGAGCTAAATCTTAGCTGATCTTGTGATTTTTTTGTTGTGTTGTTAATTACAAGTTCCATGCTTGCATTTCTAATCAGATTTTGCTTGATTCTTGCATTTTGGATCGTTGAACTTGCATTTTGCATGGAGTCGGTTTGGTATTCCTTTCGCCGGAGCCTACTAGCCTTCGCCGGAGTGCTTTCCAGTGGCCAATGGCCATTTAAGTTAGTTTTCCCAATCCTATTTGATGTTATGATTGTTGTTTTGATCGCTAGAAATGGCTAGGATGTTTTGTATGATAATCTGAATGTTAGAACATGTTAGGTTTGTTTAGTTTTAGGGGATAATTTCTGTGTTAAATGGCGAAGTTTGAGCTTGAAAATCACTAGCATAGGGAGGTTCAATGAAAATCTTATTGATGTAGATGTGTAGAGGGTCACTTGAAGAAGTTTTAGGATCAGTTAGAATGGTTGAAATGTGGCCGGAAAGTTGCCAGAAAATGATCCAAAGTCACGACCATGAAGATGACACAAACTAATACCCATCACATGTTTGAGAAAATGCCTGAATGCGGCACCGTGCTCGATGGAGGAGTAATTGGAGACCAGTTCAGGCCGGTCAATTTCGGTCAGACCAATTTGAACCGGTCCGGTCCATTCCCAGCAGGAATAAGAAATTCAAAAAATTCATTAAAAATAGAAAATTCATAAACTTCATAAAAAAAATTAGAAAATTCAGAAAATTTCATTAAAAATTAGAAAATTCGGAAAATTCATAAAAAAAAATAGAAAATTCGGAAAATTCATAAAATTTAAAAAAAAATCATAAAAATTGGAAAATTCAGAAAAATGAAAATTTAGCCTTATGGGAAGTAAAAATAAATAAATTTTCCCCAAAAAAACTAAAAAATTGCAGCATGACTCAAAATGCTTATGGCCACCCCTTTGAGTAAAATTTTAATTTTTTAATGTGCCCAAGTGGTATTTTTTAAAACTCAGTTTAGGGATTAAAATGGGTTTTAACCCCTAAAAAACCCTAAAAGAGGTTCAACCCCCAAAAGGGGTATTTATTCCTAAAAAGCCCAAAACTATAAAAGACAACACAATCATTTGAATAAATAAGCCTTTAGGGCTTTACTAGGGTTTTGGTGTTTTAATTGATTTTTATTTTAGGGCATGTTTAGCAACTGGCCAAATAGTGAAAATTTCTATTCTTTTGTTCCTAGAATCAATTTTGGAACAGAAATTTGTTTGTTAAATTTTTTGATTCTGGGCACAAATTCTTGTAAATTTGTTCTCAGAATCAGTTTTGGAGTAGAATCAAGAATAAAAAAAAATAGCTTCTTGATTCTGGGAACAAAAATGAGAATCAATTTTTTTTTCTTCTTTTTCTTGTTTTTTAATGTAGCTTCTAATGTTTGGCGTGAGGGCCACCCTCGTCGTATCTGGCGAGATTAAAATATTTTAATAAAAAACTATTATAAATAAAAAAATATTTTACCGACCATGAACAAAAAAAATTATTTTACCAGCCATGGCCAGCGACTAGGCCATGAAAAAAATATTATTAATAAAAAAAATATTTTACCGGCTATGGTCGACGACTAGGCCATGGCAAAAAAAAAATAAAAAAATATTTTCAATAAAATATTTTTTGTTAAAATATTTTAATAAAAAAATATTTATAAAAAAAATATTTTACCGATCATGGCCAAAAAAATAAAAAAAATATTATTAATAAAGAATTTTTTTACCGGCCATGGCCAAAAATAATAAAAAAAATATTATTAATAAAGAAATTTTTTACCGGCCATGGCCAAAAATAATAAAAAAATTATTTTTTATAAAAGTATTATTAATTAAAAAATATTTTACCCGCCATGGCTAAGGAGGAGGAGAAGAAAAAAAAAGAAAGAAATATTTAAATATTTAAAATATTATTAATAAAAAGAAATTTTATGTCGTTATCAAACGTGTTTCTGTTCTTTTATTATTTCAGGAATAGAAATTTTGGGCAGTTACCAAATGCCTTCAAATGCTCAGAATCAGTTCCCGGGTACAGAATAAAAAAGAATCATTTTTTATCAGAATTAGTTTCCGGACACCGAATCATTGCCATGCGCACCCTTAAAGACCATTTTATGATTGCTGTGTTTGATTGAAATTGATTGTACATTTTCTTATTGATTGGTTGATTTTTCCCAATTAGAACGGTTAGAATTAGTGGATAAGCCTTGTGAACTCGTGTGACACGTTTAAACACTCTAAATCGTTTTAGGTACTGAAAGGGTGTTAGGGATTGTGATAGCAGGATCGTTAGCGTGATCAAGTCTCCTTACCCATGCAATCTTTGGTTCGCAGAAATCATAGTAATTCTCCCATACCTTGATTAGGTTTCTAGTCAACCGATAAAGACTAGTGGTGATTCTAAAGCAAAACTTAGGCTAAATAGAAAATTAAATAGCAAGTACCCGCTGTCTCGTGAGGTACGGTCAGAGAAAGACCTCGTTCGTTTAATAAATCACCTTATCATTAGAAATGAACGAAAAAACCTCATAGTGCACTCGGGTAGGCCAAAGCGCGGCGCGACACCATCGGGACACAAAGCTGAACCTTACTTCCCTGACAGAGATGGAGCCCGTGTAGTAAGCTTCCGTCTATGCTCCATTCCTGAAGGAACACTGCCTTCAAGTATTATCTTCGTTGGTTTTACCAAGTCTCTTTGAGCAATAGCGACTTTTGTCCACTTTCTCGCCCAGATTTCTAAGATACCTTTTCTTTCCCTCGCTCCAAAGATACCTAGAAATTCTGGCTTTCTGTTTTAGTTGCATCCGATCTGACATTGAGGCTGTCTCTCAAGGGAAAACTAAAGTCCGGGGTTGAAGTATATTCCCCTCAATACTGCTCTCGGCAATTTGGGTTGACGCAGGGTATTCCGATTCTTGTCCCCTGTTCCATGGACTTTCCTTTCAATGAGAAGACTCTATTCACGGTCACCAAGACTTCGGACCCTTTCGTTTGCTTTCGCCAGATCATCTTGGAGGTGTCAATGAATCATGTGGTTAAGTCTTTCGCGTAGGCTCCGAGTGCTCTTCAAAGCTTTGAGAACTGGTGGAAGGATTATCGGGATGGCCTCTTTGCTTCTGAGATTGATGACATACTCGGCAAGATCGCTAATAGGGGCTCTCGTTCCAAGACTCCCGAGACTTCCCTGCGATCGCAAGCTTCTCCTCCCCGCAGAACATTGAAGAGGATTTTGGAACCTGGTATTTGTTTTCCTTTCTTCTACTCTTTCTTTTAGATGATCTGCATCTCACCTCTTAACTTTTTCTTTCTTAGAAGGTTATGAACGTGCTGCCGCTCCTAAGACCAGGATACGCTCGTCCAAGTCTGCCTCTGAGATGTCGAAAGCTTCCGCTTTATCCACTCGCTCCTCTTCTGCTCCCGATGTTATCAAAGTTATGGCTCCGAGCATTACTCCTGTTGATATCTCGACGTCATCAAAAATTGAGTCGGCTCTAATTGATGCTCCTTCAACGGCTACTACCCCTCATGCCACAGAGCCAGTTTCTCCATTCGCTGGGGACGCAGGTGGCGCCACAGAATTTGACGCTTTATCCGACGATGGGGGAGTCGACAGCTTAGAACCCGGTTTCATGTCGAGTGGGACTACTGAGGACCTTATTCCAAACGTGTCTCCCGCTTCGCCAACACCTAATTTTTCTCAGGGTTTGGTTGAGCTTTCTGCCTCTCCTGAGGGTAATGAGTTAGTTCTGGGTTCAGAGTCTGATCTTTCACCTATGGCACCGATGGCTTTGGAACCGACGTCTCCATCTGCCGTACCGACCGTCTCTACCAGGGCATTATCTGATCCTCTGGTAAGTTTCATGTGTGATGTTGGAGTTGGATCTTTTCTCGCTTTTCTTTGCTCATGGCTTATTCCAGTACTTTAACTGCTCGCTGTTCTCAGCGTTCTTGTTGCAAACTTGCTCTTTTCGTTGCTGGATCGATTTCTGAGCTTGACCCTAGTGGAGTTGCACTTCCACTTCCCAAGGACGTTGCTAGTGCTAGGAAGGCACTCCTTAAAGCCACGCTGACACCTTTGGCTACCCCCTTTGGGTGCAGTGAGGATCTTTCGAGCCTTTCCGCTAAGGAGAAGTGCCGAGAGTTCCTCAAGCTATCGGAGGGCGGACTTATGTCGATCATTTCAGATCCCTTCCTCGAGACAAAGGCCCAGATCCTTCTCAATGCTTTGTCTGAGGACTCAAACTGTAAAATATGGGTTCCGAAAAAAAAAAAAAAGTCAACAGTCAACAAGTCAAAAGAAGAATAGTGATGTTCGGCTCTTCTTTAAGAAGCCAAGGGCAGCACGAACAGAAACAAAAAAACAGAGAGGAAAAGAGGAGAAAGGAGAGGAAGAGAAGAAGAAAAAGAAGAAAGGGAGAATTTTACGCCACGCGGACCTCACCTAGCCGATTCGACTTCATATCGCAACGCTCGGTAAGCACTCGCGCCCCTCGTTCGTTTGATCGGAGAAGTTTTCCGATTTAGGGTTTAAATTCGGAATTTTAGGAAATTCGAGCGGCGAAGTCTGATTTTTGAGTCGTTGAGCTGCGTATTTTTATAGAATTGGTAGCTTACGGTGTTGCGAAGTCGTAAGATTTTATGGAACCTGATTTGGACTTACGGTTTGCCGGATATGAATTTTTGAAGTTGAGTGCACACAGTGAACAGTGCGCGAACAGTGGTTTTTAGGCCGATTTTCGTCTGTTTTCGGCTCGATTTTGGGGCTGCCAAGTTAGGGTTCCTGTAGTGCTCTAAATAAGCTTTCTCTGGACTATAAGTTCGCTTAGAATGGAGTTTAGTGGAGAAAGTTTTGGCACAATTATGTTTCGCGCTCAAGTTCCGCGTCGTGGACGAATTTGGATAATCGCTTTGGACGAGTATTTTGGGAGCGTCTTTTAGTCGTTATATCAGTGTCTAAGCGTAGTTGAGCCGAATCGTAATTGAAGTATCATTTTACTCGGTTTTGATACCGTTTTTCGGCTTATTGTTATGTATTCGAGTGCGTCGGCTCGAGAAACCGCTGTAGGTTAGTTTTTCAGCTTTTCAAGGTGAGTGGTATTATTTCTTCTTTGAATTTGTAAGCTCATATTTAGAAAATGAGATGTTATAGATATGTTATCATATAAGAAATGGCATTTTCTCTGTATAAAAACTGGATCGAGCATTTACTGCCATATTGTATATTTAAAATGAAAGATTATCTTTTGATTTCGGTTTGAATTTACTGAATGTAAATAGGTTTGCAAAACCTTTTGAGAAAGACTCGTGAGGAGTTCTTGCATTTGAATGTGGCTTATGAAGGGTTTTTATATCGGTTTATGAAATGGTTTATAAAATGATTTCTGGAATGGGTTTTGTAGATTGGTGGATGATATTGTTGTGGATTTTGATGCTCAGTATCTCTGTGAACCCAAATGAGGAGTTGTGGGTATGCGCATACTAGTCTAGGATATCCTTGTGGGCCGAGCCACCGGCTTATAGTAGGTGGAGACCTTGCTAAGGAGGGAATCTTGGTCGCCTTTCACGGGGCGTTATCCGTGATCATACTTAGATTTCTGAGCATTAGATTGGCCAATGGAATGGACCATTGGCGTGTACTTTTCGACGAGATTGGCTAATGGATTTGACCATTGGTTTCTTCTTTGATATTATTAATTGGAACGAGCTTTTCTATTGTGAAAATGTGACGTTTAAAGTAACATATAACTTATTTTGAACATGGAGTTTGTTATATGTTGGGTTAATTGAGCTTTCGTTTGGTCTTATAACTGTGTAATTAGTGGGTGCTCGATCTACTTAGAAGAAATGTATTACTCACTGAGTTGTGGTAGCTCATTCCTCTCATCTAACTTGTTTTTCAGGTTCTTCACCGAGACGCTAGTAGGCGTGAGAGTTCCGGTATCGGGGAGAATATTTTGATAGTTGGGACTTTTTGGTACGAGTTATGCGTGGATGTGGAGCTTGATATACTTAGCTTTTTGGTGGATTGTAGTTAACTCTGATATTGTAACCAAATAAACTCTATATCATGTGTATATATATATATATATATATATATATATATATGTGGATGCATATATTATGATATTAGGTGAGTTTTGGTTATGTTTAGGCTGTGTCCTTTTGTGAAAGGATGGCCGTGTCATGCCTTATTCTTGTTGAGTTTGGGCTGTGACACAAACTGTGCTAGATACCGCCAATGCTATGCTCGTTGTGAAGCGTATCTCCCCAAGCTTGTTTCTGACCTTGAAGCTGTTATAAGGAACTGTGACCAGCTCCAAACTTTGGCCATGTCAGAGTGAAAGTCTCGAGTATTCCTTGATGGTGTCGAGAAGCAGAAGAAATTGACCGACCATCTTTTCAAATCTTATGAAGCGATGGTTAGTACTGAAACCCGCCTGATCAAGGACATTTTCGACCTTGAAGTTAAATTGGTTGAAGCTCGTCGAGCGCTTTTAGCTCATCAACTCGACATGACTAGATTGTGGCGTTTTCTTGATGTTGAAGTTAAAAAAGTAACTCAACATACCAAGGAGGCCCAGGACTATGTCATAGCCTTGGATCGTCGGAACGTCCTCAAACCTCGCCTCCTTATCGAGAATCTATCTTTGGATAAAGACTTTATTTCCTTTCAGGCTGCAGTTGAAAAGATGTACTCTTCTTTGTGAACAATGAAGTTGCGCTTATTTTGCTTGCCCTTTATTATGTTCCTTCTGTATGGCATTAACGTTTCTTTAGTCACGGACGCGACTGCGACTAGACTCTTGCCTATCCTTTCGGACTTTTAAACCGCGTCCATTAATAAATGTTCCTGTACAGCAACCAACTTCTCTCTTCAAGTGTCCCGTGATATAATGAACCACCACGATTACCCACGATACTTTGGGATTTTATGTCTTTTCAACATCTTTGTTTGGCGGTTTCTTCCTTCAATCCACTTTTATTTATCCTCTGGTTCGTCTTCTTTCTGACTACTATGTTATGCTCATCACGATCCTGTGATCCTTCACTCCTCCACTCATCCATGCCTCCTCGCACTAAAGCATCCAACCAAAACCACTACCACCATAGCACTTATACCGGTTGGTTCTTCTCTTTACGTCGACCGGAGAAAAGAGGTGCTCTCTCCACAGTTTGTAAGCTTGGTCCATGGTTCCGCGAATGAGGATCACGCCGAACCTCCTGAACTTATAATTGATCCTTACTTTAAGGTTCTTCCCCACCTTCGCTCTTCGACGAATGTTTCCCTTCGCATTTCAAAGAACATCTTCCATTTCAGCAAGGGTCTTTGACTGATTGGCAATGGCTTCCTCCCAATAAGAGGTTTGATTTCTTGCCCGCTTTTGATTGTGTTTTTCACATGGTATAGCCGTCTCAAACCAATCATGGAGCCTCACTAGAAGAGACTCCAAATACATCGACCACTAGAATTTTGTTGCGTCCCCCTTTTCACTGACTACGACATGCTCGCCAGCTCCTGCTGTTTTTGGTCTCCTTCTACCCATTGCTTCTTTCTCCCGGCTGGTCCAATGTCCGTCACCTTAGTCGATGTTCATGCCCTAACTGGCCTCGCACCGTATAGTAGTGAATCACTTACTCTATATTCCTATGAGAATCGTATGTTTCACGACCTGAGCTCATCGGATTTTCATCCCAAGGCTTTTGTAAGGCGTTACATGTACAGCGGGGGTGATGTTACTCGGGAAGAGCATGCCGCCTTCGTTCTGTACTAGCTTTTCCGGTATGTATTTTGTATTCCCTCAGATCTTATATCTAAGGAGTTTGGTCATCTTGCTGTCACTTTAATTTGGCCTCTGTGGGTGATCAACCTCTCGGCAAGACAATACTCGCCGCCTTGTACTGGTCCATCATTGATTTTCAGACTTCACTCACCACTGAGCATCCAGACTCCTTTTCCAGACCCCTCTGGCTCCTTCAGGCTTGGATCAAATTATATTTTCTGACACTTTTTAATGCCTTCCCTGAGATCTCCCAGCGATGATATGAAGTGAACTCTCATCCTCCTGGTCCTGACAATTTTAGTATAACCATCCTCTGCAAGCTACAGAGACAACGTTCTTCACATCTCTCTCCTTTCGCTTTCTTTCTTAAATACTTTCTTTCTACTCGGGAGGATTCCTTGAAGTCCTTCATTCTGGCTTGTACCCCGTTTCCAATTGGTATATCGAATGGTACTTGATTCAAGCTCCTTTCGTTTGACGAAAAATATTCTTCCGGAAAATATTTTCTGGGTTTTCCGGTATTCGGGGGGCGGAAAACGTTTTCCGTGAGAAATTATTTTCCTTCCCCATTTCACAAAATAGCCTAAATCTATGGAAAATGACTTCCACTTTTTCAAAAGCGGAAATCATTTTCCGGATTTTCTTCTTCTTCTTCTTCACTAAGGTCGCCGGCCACCGCTGCCGACTGGTTACCCGCCGCCGTCGCCGGCCGGTCTCCGGACGCCGGCCGCCGCCGAAAAATATTTTTCGAAACTTTTTCATATTGATCGCCGAACACCAGAAAATTATGTTCCGGGAAAACATTTTTTAGGAAAATGACTTTCGGGAAAATATTTTCCAAAAGGAGAATATTTTCCGCCAAATGAACGAAGCCTCAGTGTGACTTTTCTCTTTAACCTAGAAAAAGAACGAATGTGTAATCAACCGATGTAATTTTTTCAATTCAAAGAAAGCATTTATAGAAATAGCAACACTATAATTGAATAGATATTTTATTCCTTGAGAGACACTCCAAAAGCCCGTAGCATTGTATTCACTAGCATTAATGGGTAAGAGAGAAGACTCTAATTGGCGTTATATAAGATCGAGCTTGGGTTATATGGGCTCAGTATGTCGGCCCAGCCTCGTAAGAAATTTTTTTTTTGTGTGGTCAAAGCCTTGTAAGAAATTGACTCGAATCATATTGACGCGATTCAAGCCGAAGTACTCTACAAAGAACCAGGTCGAATGAAGACACTCTAGTTTGGACTGGATCTAAGTCTGGTCGCTACACGGTCAAAAGTGCCTTCAGCAACATCAGAGAGGAAGAGTTGGAACAAAACAGAGGCTATGGACTAGGATATGGAACCCCCAAATACGAAAATTCTTTTGGAGTGTCTGTTAAAAGCAATTGCAACCAAAGAAAACCTCTTGAAGAGACATATAGTTCTTGAACCTACCCGTGGGATCTGCAAGAGGCATGCAGAAACAGTCGATCATCTCTTCCTAATATGTTCATGGACGAAGCAAGTGTCGGAAGACCCTGATCTGCAGATCCGAATCCAAATTCGTGGGTTAACAAGAATGGATGAGTGGCTATTGAACTTTTTTGTAAAGAAAAGAGAGAACTCACGGGAATTCGAAGTAGTAGCAGGATTCCTCTGGTTCATCTGGAAAGCACGGAATGACTTTGTCTTCAGAGGCCAACACCCCGAGCCGTCGAGAATGGTGAAACCGACTCTAGATCTGCTCGAAAATCATGAGAAGTGGAACAGTAAAGATAGATACATGGAGAAGAAGAGGGCGACACCAAACCGAGCTTGGGTTCCACCAAACCGAGGGCATTTTGAAAGTAAATATCGACGGATCTCACCAACCGGGAACCTTCAAAGGTGCGACGGCTTGCCTGGTGCGAGATTTCTCTGGGACTTTCATTGACGGATTTGCCAAATCGGAGAACATCCCCTTGGGAAGTCATGCGGAAACCCGAGCCATGGTGAACTGATAAACCTAATAAATTGCGCATCAGCAGTTCGCTTCTTATTATGCTAGGAAATAAAGAGAATTGCCTTGAAGCATTAACAAAAGATGTCGGCTTGTTCACTATTTAGCCCCATCAGTGCCCGAGTAAGCATGCAACATCAGATATGAGCAAGAAGAAAGGCCATGTGGTCGTCGTCACTGGGAACGGCACAAACGATGCACCAGCCCTCAAGGAAGTAGACATAGGGCTCTCGGTGGGCATCCAAGGCACCGAGGTCACCAAAGAGGGCTCGGACATCATCATGCTTGACAACAACTTCACCTCTGTGGCAACGGTGCTGGGATGGGGTTGATGCGTCCACAATAACATCCAGAAGTTCATCCAGTTCCAGCTCACAGTAAACTTCGCGGCCCTTGTGATCAACTTTGTGGTGGCGGTCTCCTCTGGCGACATCCCTCTCACCGTCCAGTTCTTACGGGTGAACTCAATCATGGACACCCTCGGCGCCCTTGCCCTGGCAACAGAGCAGCCCACCAGGGATCTCATGGAAAAGCCCCCATGGGGCCGGACCGAGCAGCTGATAACCAACGTCCGAACCTTGTGGCACAAGCAACGTACCAAGTAGCCATCCTCCTCCCTCTACAATTCAAGGGCGAAGCAGTCTTCGGTGTGGACAAGGCAGTAAAGCGGACGCTGATATTCAACTCGTTCATCCTGTGCCAGGTCTTCAACAAGTTCAACATGAGGAAGCTCGAGAAGAAGATCGTGATTGAGGACTTACACAAGAACAAGCTGTTCCTTGGCATCATCTTCATGACAGTGGTCCTCCAGGTGGTGATGAACGAGTTCTTGAAGCGGTTCGCCGACATTGAGCAGTTGAGCTGGGGACAATGGGGCGCGTGCGTCAGGATTGCGGCCTGTCTTGGCATATCAGTTGGGTCGGTCAAGTGCATTCCGGTCCTTGATACACCAATCTTCAGCTACTTGGGATTAAATAGCAAGAAGCTTGTGAAGAAAATTGGGCACAGAGAACAAAAGGAACTCTAATTGGGTTTAACTCAAATTTTTTTCATTGTACAGTATAGGGAATACGTTTTTGATGCAGTGTGATATTTTCCTTTTACCTAGAAAAATAAGGAATGCGTAATCCATTGGTGTAATTTTTTCAATTCAAAGAAAGCATTCATTGAAGAAATAAGGAATGAGACAAGTGACCTTAATTTTGCCAAGAACATGAAGAACAAAATCATGAGAAAAATGCAGAAGCACAAAAAGACTAAATGGATACGGATTACATACATGAGAAATGCTTAGAGGACGGTCCGAAGCCCTCCTGACCACACATCGCCGTGCATATGGATGACGGCGAAATGGTGGTGGTGCTGGATTCAAATGGAGGGAAGGTGTGGTTGTTGGGCGGCGATGGATGTAACAGCCTAAATTTCGATGTAATTCGGAGATCAATAAAAATGACATTATTTCGCATTTCATTTTAGTGAGTCTCACCCAGAGCTGATCACTCTAGGGATACTAACCAAAAGGAGTATGGCTAACTAGAAAGATGGTACGTGGACTAGGGACCCAATCACGAATCGGACACCGATCTTGAGAAATGATGAGGGAATATTTTGGGCCAACGTGGGCCGATCTTAGGAAAAGTGACGGATTTGGTTTGGCCAAGGCCAACGATGTACAATCGGATCGCGGGTGATTCCGCAAGTCCAAGAGTGCACGTGGCCAACCAGTCCCAAGCTTGAACCGAACGATCGCGACCTCTGGAACTAGCGATAATTCCTCTCTGTCTCTGAGTGATCGGAACCATCATGATTCGGATAACCCTAGGTCGATATGTGTAAACCCTAAACAGCCGTCCGTTAGTAAGAGACCTTAAAATTTGAAATCTAGCGAGTTTTGATCAGGAAATTGGACCCGGACTTCGGTGTCAACTTTCACGGGCTTAAAGGACTATTTTCGCGATTCTGATGTCATATTATGCTGGCCACACACGTTTGGGGTGAGTACGGTCGAAAAATGGAATTTCGACCCGGAAGTCAAAAATTACGATTTTGCCCCTGTAGGCGCCGATGTTGGTTTCTGGGGTCGTTTGAGATTATTTTTCGAAGCCGATGACATTTTGGGGTGGCCACGCACATTTAGAGTTGTTACGGTCAAAAATTGAAATTTTGGCTCGGAAGTGAAAAATAATATTATTTTAATCCCCAGGACTTTGCAGTCGATTTTCGAGGGCTTAAGAGGCTATTTTCACGAATCCGACGCCATATTATGTTGGCCACACATGTTTAGAGTTGATTTGGACAAAAATTGAAATTTCGCCCCGGGACCGGAAAAATGACCATTTTGCCCCTGGGCTATTTTTGGGTTCCGAATTTTGGGATATTTTTGGATTTATCAGATCTGAAAAATCAGCTCAATTATTGGGCTTTGGACATTTTTGCCCTTTAATTATTGGATAAAGATGAATAAGGGCCGTTGGATCAAGGGTATTTTGGGAAAATTGCTCGGATTGCGACACGTGGCACCCCTAACCCTCTATATTTGACCAGCTGACCTTTCTCTCTCTTTCTCCTCCCTCATTTTCGGCCAGACCACCCCACCAGCAGCTCTCCCTCTCTTGTTTTCCTCCTCCTCCGCCGGTTTTCCTCGCCGTACGCCGGAGCTCGCCGGACCGCCGCCGTGTCGTCGCCGTCCGCTGGTGCCGTTGCTCCGCCTGACCTCGCCTCACCACCCTCACCCCGTCCCCCTCTTTCTCGCTCTCTCTCCGCCGTCCGTACGCCGTGTAATAGCCCGAATTTCGATGTAATTTTCGGGATCAATAAAATTGACATTATCTCGCATTTCATTTTAGTAAGTCTCGCCCAGAGCTGATCACTTTGAGGATACTAACTAATAGGATATGGCTAACTAGAAAATAGTACGTGGACCAGGGACCCGATCGTGAATTGGACACTGATCACGAGAAATGATGAGATAATATTTTGGGCCAATGTGGGCCGATCTTAGGAAAAAGTGACGGATGTGGTTTGGCCAAGGCCAACGTTATACAATCAAATCGCAGGTAATTCTGCACGACTGAAAGTACACGTGGTCAACCAGTTCTGAACTTGAACCGAACGATCGTGACCTTTGGGACTAGTGATAATTTCTCATTCTCTCAATGATCAGGACCGTCATGATTCAGATAACCCTAGATCAATACGCGTATGTCCTAAACAGCCGTCCGTTAGTGAGAGACCCTGAAATTTGAAAACTAGCGAGTTTTGATCACGAAATTGGACCTGGACTTTGATATCGATTTTCGAAAGCTTGCACGACTATTTTCACGATTCTGACGTCATATTATACTGGCCACATACATTTGGAGTTAGTCCGGTCGAAAAATGGAATTTCGATCCGGAAGTCAAAAATTACGATTTTGCCTCTCTAGGTGCCGATGTTGATTTTTGTGCCCGTATGAGGTTATTTTTCGAGGCCGATGTCATTTTAGGGTGGCCACGCATACCAGGAGTCGTTATGGCAAAAAATTGGAATTTCGATAAAAATTGAAAAAATTGACGATTTTGCCCTTCAAACTTTGACGTGGATTTTCGAGGGCTTGCGCGATAAATTTCGCGATTCCAACACCATATTATGTTGGCCATGCACATTTAGGGTTGGTACGAGTGAAAAATGGAACTTCGACCCAGGACTGGAAAAATGACAGTTTTACCCCTGACCTATTTTTGATTCCAAATTTTGGGGGATAATTAAGGAAATTAATTAAATTTGGACTTATCCTAATTATTGCAGCAAATGACTAAAATACCCATGAATAATTGGATAAGAATTAATGGGGACCCTTGGATGAGGGATAAAATGGTCATATTGGCTAGATTTGTGACACTTGGCGCCCCTAGCCCCTATTATTAGACCAATTTAAACATGTTTCTCTCTCCTCTCACCCCCATCTGGTCAGAACTCTCTCTCTCTCCTCCCGAAATTTCTCTCCCTCTCTTGTTCTCTCTCGGCCAAGCCTTGTCGGAGCTCACCGCCGGCCGCCGGAGCGCCGCCGCCGGCCACCATGCCTCGCCGTCGACCACCTCAATCCCTAGCCTCAGCCTCAGCCTCATCCCAACCTCTATTTCTCTCTCTCTCTCTCTCTCTCTCTCTCTCTCTCTCTGGCTGTCCCGTACGTCGTCCGTACGGGGGTGTCCGTATGAAGTCCGTACGCCGACCGTATGGCCACCACGCCAGCCACCGCCGCCTCGCCGGCCACCGTCCCCCGCGTCTGTACAAGTCCCCCCCCCGTACGGCGTCCGTACGGTCCGTACAATGTCCGTACGGTGACCGTACGCCGTACGCCGGGAACGCTGTCGCCGGTTTCACTGTTCATCAGTGATCGGCCGCCGTTCCTCGTCGTCGTGGCTTAGAAATAAGTGAGTATACCTCCTAAACCCGGATTAGGACTGATAGTGCATTTTTCTAGATTGGTTTAGGTATTATCGGTGTATTTTGGACTGGCTTGGGTAGTATCAGTGTATAATTCGGACTGGATTGAGGATGATATGGTGGAAATAAAATCCGAGGAAATTAGTGGGATTATTATGGATAATTATTGGACCCGGATTGATGAAATAGTGACTGTCCATATTTTTGAGGAATGTACTGGATTTTATTGGACAGCAAGAATTATAAGCTGAATGGCCGGGATTACCCAAAGTGATTGGCTGTTGATTAATTGGTGATTTATTGTGCTTAATTGTGAAATGCCATGTTGCGTGCTCATGTGGTTGAATCGTGCGGAGTGTGATTGGCCAATTGATGGCTTGAATTGAGTATAAAATTGTGTTTTGGAAATTGGGCCGCACGGTATTAATTGGCAAAGTGAGCATGCTATTTGTGAATTGGGCATTGTGTGGTGATATGGATTTGACTGAGTGCCTGTGGTTTATTGATGCTCATGTTGCATTTTTCATGGTCATGCATTGTGTATGCCAAGAGTGGTGCATGTGATGAAATTATGCGGAAATGCGTGCCTGCCATGAGCATGTGATCACCTAATTGTCCGATGCCTTTTACGCCGGGTTCAGATAAAAATTGGCAGTGTGTCGTGTGATCACTTAAGGCCTTCGGGTAGTGACGTCCTCATGCACTTTGTAGCAGGACGATACCTAGCATGTCCGGAAGACGACCAGCCTCATGCACTTTGAGCAGGCTTTGGTTCGTAGGGAGATTAGTGTTGCGCCTCATGTATTTTATAGCAGGCTAGAGACACTGGGCCAGATCGGTGTTGCGCCTCATGCACTTTGTAGCAGGTTAGATGCACCGGGCCGGGAATTGTGTAGACTCGAGTCATAATTAATAATTGAGATAGTGTGCTGGGTGAATCGAAATGGGAACATCGCATAACATTGACATTGCATGCATAAAATGCACGACCCGGCATGCGAGATGAACATTGTGAATATGAGCATACGCGTGGCGCACATGTGATCAGCATATTTGTGCACGTGCCTTGAGGAATTTAATGAACTGCCTAACCTGCAGGGTAATTCTTATGTTCTATTTGGGCCAAAGGCCAAACCATTATCTGTGTATTATGTTGTTTTGCCTGTCAAGAGAATGCATGTTAGCCTAGCCTAGGTCTAGGGGTTGTACTCGCTGAGATTCGTCTCACGGTTGTAATAACCCACATTTTCAGACCCCCAGCCATAAAGATGCCGAATCCGCCGCTTTTTGGAATACCTATACAGATACACCAGTATACTAGTACATACCCCGTAGGAAATGGGGAATCTTATGTGAGATATCAATCCGTGGTGGTTGATAACGTGGGAGAGTATTTTCATCAGACTTAGAAGTACGTGGCCCAATGCTTGCGAGATGCATACGAAAACCTTGGGCAACCCCTTAGGACTTTTGATGTGCCGATTGACCAAAATGGATTGATGATTCCACAAATGGCTGATGGTGAGATAGTCAATCCTCAGGATGTGTATGACGTAGACGGCGTGGATGAGCCCATGCATGGGGAGCCTCAAGTAATCGCCGAAGATCCTGATCAGCTCGAAGACGAAGAAGAGGAATTTGAAGACATGGACATAGATGACGAGGAAGAAATTGGAGAGGTCGCTGAGGTAGGGTTCGATGTGGAGATAGGAGCTGAGGAAGATGACGAGTTAGGTCTTTATCTGGACCCAGAGCTAGAGCTAGATTCGGAGGACGAGAGGATCGTAGTCAAGGATATGGAGTCGGAGGAGTCGGAGCCCTCGGAGGAGTCTTCAGAGGAACCGTCGGGCGATTCATCGAAGTCCTCGGACCCTGACTGGGAGCCCTAGAGCAGGCCGGTACCCTGGGAAGCGAAGACCGTCTCTTTTGAATGGCGTTCCTACCCTAATTAGCATAACCACTGGTGCCACTTACCCTTTTTGATATAGTGGCAGTTGACTGCTGATGTTGAGGTTTTTGGAGTTGTATAAAAGGATAGTGTAAAAAGGTTTTTACTATATTAGTACAAGTGTATATTCTTGTTTGATGGCTGTCCTATCTTGGTCTCACGTGTGTTGTTTTGTACGGGTGTGTGTGTATGTGTGTGTGTATATATATTTATATACGTTGTTTCCGCATATGCCTTATCTCTGATTGGGCGTTGGGTTGGCGATGCATCCTAGGAGCGTTGCACTATAATCGACCGAGAGGGATGTTAGCGCTTCGTGGGGGTACGGAGCGTGACACGCCGTCCATACGGGGTGTCTGTACGGCGTCCATACGCCGTCCGTACGGCCGCCGCGCCAGCCACCAACGCCTCGCCGGCTACCGTTCCCCGCCAGTCAATACGGTGTCCGTACGGTCCGTACAGTCGCACGGAAATGAGAAAATTGTCATGAATTATGAACAAATCATGTCATGACGTACTGTCGGCTCGTTCAATCTTTAGCGCCCCATCCGTGTCCGAGTATGCATGCAACTTCAGATACGAGCAAGAAAAATGACGAACTCCATGAGACGAGTCATCTTCATATAGCCTACAATGTGAAGATGAAAATCATGATAAAATGTGAAGCACAGAAAGACCGAATCTGTGTGAATTACGCACATAGACTGTGTCAAGGCAAGAAACAAATTTATAATGCGCATTAGTCACATTTTTAATTAACTCGATTCAAGTCGGATCTTGTTCTCAGAATTTAGAATGTAGACATAACAACAATAAACATATAGTACCACCCGCCTGGGTGGCGCTGCTGAAAAGGGCACTCTTCCTCTCGCAAAAGGTTGAGTGTTCCAATCCCGGGTGCCGCATGGTGACTTAACCGGTGCACGTGTGTGGTGGCTAGCACGTGTCGCCCCCAGGGTTTACCTCCCGTCTGTCGGCCGTGCGGGGGTTCTCTGGGTTATCAAAAAAAAAAAACAATAAACATATAGTTCACTAACAAAGTCGATTGAATAACACAAAGAGTGAGTTCACTACAAAAAAACTAGATTTTTGCCACGAAAATTTGCGACGAAAAAATTTTCGTTG
The DNA here is from genome assembly GCA_031216405.1 of Syzygium malaccense. Taxonomy (NCBI): domain Eukaryota; kingdom Viridiplantae; phylum Streptophyta; class Magnoliopsida; order Myrtales; family Myrtaceae; genus Syzygium; species Syzygium malaccense. The sequence goes on along the minus strand of CM062260.1, from coordinate 18,155,642 downwards.
CAAATTTGCGACAAATTTTCCAACGAAAAGCAAAATTCGTTGGAAATTTCCAACGAAAAATTTTCGTCGCAAAATTCGTTGGAAATTTCCAATGAAAAAAAATTTGTTGAAAATTTCCAACGAATTTTCCAACGAATTTCAATTTTCCGGGAAATTACTTCAGTGTGTACAATGTTCGTTGGAAAATTCGTTGGAAATTTCCAACGAATTTTCCAACGAATTACAAAAAAACCCACATTTTTCATATTCGTTGGAAATTTCCAACGAATTTTCCAACGAATTTCAATTTTCTGGGAAATTAATTCAGTGTGTACAATTTTCGTTGGAAATTTCCAACGAATTACAAAAAAAACCCGATAATGTTCGGCATTTTTATATTCGTTGGAAAATTCGTTGGAAATTCCCAATTCCGGACAATTATTTTAGTGTGTACAATTTTCGTTGCAAAATTCGTGAGAAATTTCCCACGAATTTTGCAACGAAAACCCTACTTCTTCCTTATTCAATATTTTCGCACTCGTTATTCCCACAACTCTCAATTTCAAAAATTCATTCTCTCTCTCTCTCTCTCTCTCTCTCTCTCTCTCTCTCTCTCTCTCTCCTTCGCCTTCACCTTCTCCCTCCGTCTCCCCCTCCGCCTCCCCCTCTGCCTCCTCCCCCGCCGCCCCCCCTCCTCCTCCGGCTCCGGCGCCATGGACACCAAGCCTCCGACGCCCCCGACGCCACCAAGCCTCTTCGCCGGCGAGGCTAGGAGACGACAACGGACTTGACGGGCGGCAACCCCGAAGCCTGCTCCCGCCCCTGTTGCTGTTGCTGCTTCTTCTTCATCTTCTTGTTCTGGGAAGAACAAGAAGAGGCGGAACAGTCTCGCCGGCCATGAGAGCAAGCCTCGTCGTCGGCGAGGGCCGAGCTCGCCCAAATCTGGGCGAGCTCGGCCCTCGCCGGCGACGAGGCTAGCCCTCGTCGGCCATGCCGAGGGCCGAGCTTGCCATGGCCGGCGAGCTCGGCCCTCGCCGGCGACGAGGTTGGCCCTCGCTGGCGGCGAGGGCTATTTTTCGACCAAAAAAAAAATTTCGACCAAAAAAAAAAATTTTCGATGGAAAAAAAATTTCCACGATTTTTCGACAAAAAAAAATTGTAGTTTCCAACGAAAAAAAATTCGTTGGAAAAAAAAGTTCATTTCCAACGAATTTAGCCACAAGTTTTCCAATGAATTTTCCAACGAAAAAAAATTCGTCGCAAATTTCCAACGAAAATTGAAATTTTTCGTTGGAAAAATTTGCGACGACTTATTACCAACGAATTTTTTTTCGTTGGAAATTCGTTTTCCAACGAATTTTTTCGAATTTTTCGTTGGAAATTTCGTCGAAAAAAACATGTTTTTTTGTAGTGGTTTTGGTGACTTAAATTTTTTGGTTCACACTTTTTTTGTCATCGTGGACCACCATTTCTCCGCAAAACTTAAGAGTACGTGTGTCTATATAAATGGCGGAAACTACTATTGCAGAAAACACGCCTATACTTATAGATGCCCCCATTTCATTAGATCCCTCATTCTCTCTCCAAAAATCTAATGCTTCCAAAATCGATTATCTTCATGAGGTTTCTTACCTCAACGAAGATGATAAGATCAACACCCATCTCCCTCTTATAAACCCATTCTCAGCTTTTGCTAAACCCGCATCTTTTTCTCCTATCCGTTCCATAAGAAAACTCATCCAATAGCTCAGCGGGAACACTTTATAATCCTGCAAATACACCCACAATTTATGCGCCAATGGCTCACGCAGGGCTATACCCACCTCCATGTTGGTGCAATTCGTCTGGCTCTAACCATTCATGGCCGTAAAGGACTTCCGGTAGTTACCCGGATGACATTACTTTATACTCAGTTTCTTGACTACCAACATACTTGTATTAGGACAGTCGAAACCACTCCGAATGCTTGAACTGTGTTTATAAACTATTCTCAAACTTTAACATGACTCACATATCCCCGTCTTCTTAATGAGTTGAAAGTCCAGCTACAACTAATTGGAGCACCTCAAACTCCAAATGCTATTATAGCAACCCTTCATTATCAAATGGTTTACTGTGTTCAAAATCAGGCATTCTTTCTTCACGCCTCTTTCCATTTCATTTCCTAACAAGTACCTGGAATTTCCGGAATATTTCATAATACCAAAATCCAAAGGAACAACACTACCATTGTCTGTTCCATTATACCCGCAATAGCTCCTACATGGCTATTTTAATAGGGCCGTGCTTTCCTGCGTTACCTCCGGCCGAATCTTTGATTAACGCATTATAAATATGAACATCGCTGACAAATAAACTTAACAAGAAACATATGCTGAGTAACTTTTTTTTATTTATAATCTACCAATCAACTGATCAAAGGAGAAATCGAGGAAAATACGACATTAGCATCTATTGAGACTAAAGTACAAAGATAGGATACCTTTTTATCAAAAGAAGGATAATGACATTGCCTCGCTTCGGATACCTGATGATGTCGGAGTAATGGCTGCAAACCGCATAAGAAACAACACCGCAAATAGGGTCTCTCATCTCTGCGTATCATCCTTCGACTTTTCGTTGAATTTACGTCGTAAGCCCCGTATGATACTTATATCATAGAGATGGCTTTTCAGAGAGAGTATTTTCTCTCTTTTTCACTTGATGGGTTTGACATGTGGCTCCTTACAGACAATTTGGTCTACCCCTAACTCCTTCTAATGGTCTTAATGTCGATCCATGTTCTTATGACAGGTGATAACCTATAGTTGGCATCATCTCTCGTGAAATATAACGGTCTATATCGCTAGCCAAAAATACTTTCAGAGGGATTCTCGATTATCAAAGAGGAATAACTAAAAGAATTAAATTCATTGAGATAATTAAGATTTTTCTCTTGTAACAGTTGACTCATAATTTCAATTTTTATTTATTTACATATTTGCTAGAATGATAAATTTATCGTATGCTGAAGACAATAGTTGTATTAATCGACTATTCGAGTAAAAAGTAATTTGCAGGTCACCTTTTCAAAACAAATAGTATCAATAGTAAACTTACTTGTGACACGCTTCATGTGACTAATGTCGAGATAGAAAGATTCGCAATGCTAAAACTATAAAGTAATTATTATTTTTTTAAATTCAGAAATAAACACAATTTGATTCCACTCATTTTAGTGTTTTAAGCATTGTGCTTATGTTCATGTCAAAAATGCCTCGTGTTAGAATATTTTCCCAGTCATAACTGATGTAGGACAAGTCCCATGTTAGTGAGCATAATCAATTGAGAAATTGTGACGATCAATTACTCAAAACGAGCATATTCTTTGGGCATCACACCCGAAGCTTCCTAAGCATCACAGCTATGGTTTCTCAAGCACCACACCTAAGGAAAGAATCTCGCAAAGCAAAGAATTGCCGTTTCCAATTACTCGTTAACTCTATTGAGAAGAAAGAACTACAACGATATATATAGACTCCCTAAAAATTCTACTTTGAAATAGGAAACCTCCAAACAAGAAGCACAATTGAAACTTTCTTATAATGTTCACTTAAAAAAGAGAAATTAAAAAAATTTCCCACGAAGCAAAGGACACTTAATTTCCCTTTAGTTTCCATCTAAATCAATTAATTTTTGGGGAGGCATCACTCGCTCACTCCTCTTTTAAGATTCCATCTCTTTTGGAATAAAGCACTTTGCCATCCGTCCATTTCACGCCTCTCTCCTTTCCTTTCCATTTCATTTTCCGTCCTTTCAGAGAGAGTGAGGAAAGTTCCTGGCAAGTACAAGGAATTCCTGGAACCATCTGTCCAAAATATTGGCTAAACAACACTACCATTGCCCGACAATTTGCAGTAAGAATCGAGGGAAATTTCCACACAATAGCTTGAAGTGTCCTTATTTGAGAAATTGATGGCATTTCAAGTCCTTATTTGGAATTTTCCCCAAGAATAGATACATGCAGAGTAGGTTTCAGCAGGAATATAACAATTACTTTGCTCGCTTTAAAACACGTGCACACCGTAGGGCCGTGCGTTCCTCCATCTTAGATTGGATAGAGGAAAGTACCTATGGCTAAAGCTTTAATCAGCGCATTATAAGTAAGGACATCACCTACACACAAAAAAAAAATTTCGCAAGAAATAAATGCTGAACCATGTTTATATTCACCATCCACCACCGCGTATTCGGGACCGCGGGACTAAAATTCTAAGAATAGGATTCCTTCTTTCGATAGAATGATGACGACGATGTCCGGTTTCGAATACCCTTGATGGTGTCGGAGTGGTAGCTGCAAACCGTCTATAAGAAACACGTCATTGGGCTTCGTTTCGGGGAAACCGTCAGCAGACCAAAACAAAAGCAAACAGAGCTGGCCGCGTAAGGCAAATATATAAAGTGGATGCAATCCATGGTTATTGTATCCATCATCACTCCACATAATTCGAACGTTGCACTTTTGGCGGCTTAACGCAACACCCAACTTCAGAGTTTTTTTCCTTTTGTCTTGCCATTTTGCATTGTGCCACCCTGTCTCATAATAGGATCACCAGCCTGTGTGTCTCTTCCGAGCAATGACGAGCATTATCGGCAGCGATTATGCCCACTACGAGGTCTCTCTCGAGTTCGCCAAGCAATGGCATTTGGTCTTCGCGACCATCTATTGCTCCCGAGCCATCACTACCTCCGCAAAGAAAACCAAGAAATTCCCTAGAAAATCTCCTTCCTACACTACGATTTCGATCCATGATTCGGCTCAGAGCGCTCGCTCCGATCAACCCACCTCCTTCAAGATTGATCAGTCACAGCTCACCAAGCTGGTCAAGGACAAGGACCTTGGCCACGTCCAGGAATTCGGCGGGGTCAAGAAAGTCACCTCTGCCCTCGAAACTGATGTCTTGTCCGGGATAAGCGGCGACCCACACGACATCTCTCGCAGGCAAAATGCATTTGGCGTCAACTCATACAAGAAGCCGCCTGCCAAGGGCTTCTTCCACTTTGTGTTTGAGGCTTTCAAGGACCTCACAATCATGATTCTTCTTGTCTGCGCTGGGCTTTCGCTCGGGTTCGGTATCAAGGAGAACGGGGTCAAAGAAGGCTGGTACGACGGCGGGAGCATATTTGTCGCGGTGTTCCTCGTGATCACGGTGTCGGCCGTGAGCAATTACCGGCAGAACCGGCAATTTGAAAAATTGTCTCGGGTAAGCGGTAATATTCTCATCGATGTGATAAGGAAGGGTCGGCGGCAGCAGGTTTCCATATTCGAGATTGTTGTCGGAGACGTCGTTTGTTTGAAGATTGGCGATCAAGTTCCGGCGGACGGGCTGCTCCTCGAGGGGCACTCCCTGCAGGTATGGACGGCAATTTTTACTGGTTTGACTGCATTAGATATGCATAGTAACTCATGTTGATTTCCTCCAGAAATAAATAGTTAAGTAATTAGTCCAAAGAAATGTAGAAGTGTATGATACTCACTTTCATAATCTTTATTATATGATAAAAAGGAAAAGTAATGGTTTAAGGTCCTAGTCCTAGTCATAGCAGAATTAACTTAGTGAAAGAATTTTACTGCAAAAAGTATAGTTAAAATAGAATCCATTTGTTCTTGACGCGAAGGAATTGTATCGTGTCATCCTAGCGTCACTAAATCAAGAGCAACTTTTGTATTGTTAATTTAGGTTGACGAATCAAGCATGACCGGAGAGAGTGATCACGTGGAAGTGAACAGCAATCAGAATCCATTCCTGTTCTCTGGAACAAAGGTTGCTGATGGATATGCTCAAATGCTCGTTACATCGGTCGGAATGAACACGACATGGGGCGAGATGATGAGCTCCATCAGCCGTGACAACAATGAGCAAACCCCTTTACAGGCTCGGCTCAACAAGCTCACCTCATCAATTGGCAAAGTAGGCTTGGGGGTCGCTTTCCTGGTTCTCGGGGTCCTGCTGATTCGCTATTTCACAGGAAACACAGAGGATGAGAGTGGGAACCGGGAATTCATTGCGGGCCGAACGACAGGTGATGATATCGTAAACTCCGTGGTTAAAATCATCGCAGCCGCGGTGACAATCGTGGTGGTTGCGATTCCCGAAGGCTTGCCGCTTGCAGTAACACTCACCCTCGCTTATTCGATGAAGAGGATGATGGCGGATCAGGCGATGGTGAGGAAGCTGTCGGCCTGCGAGACGATGGGGTCTGCCACCACTATTTGCACTGACAAGACCGGCACTCTGACAATGAACCAGATGAAGGTGACGAAATTCTGGGTCGGCCAAGATTCCGTGGCAGAAAACGCATACTCCTCTGCCTCCAAGTATGTCCTGGATTTTATTCAGAAAGGGGTCGCTCTGAACACCACAGGCAGCGTCTATAAGCCGTCTTCAGGATCGGAGTACGAGTTCTCCGGTAGTCCCACTGAGAAAGCGATTCTTTCCTGGGCAGTTTCACAATTAAGCATGGACATGGAGGAGATAAAGAAGAGCTGTGAAGTCATCCAAGTCGAAGCCTTCAACTCGCAGAAGAAGAGAAGTGGTGTCCTAATAAAGAAGGGCGCGGATGGCACGGTCCATGTGCACTGGAAAGGAGCGGCTGAGATGGTCTTGGCTATGTGCTCGAGCTTCTACGATGGATCGGGAATGGAGAAAGATTTGGACAAAGATGAAAGGATAAGATTCGAGCAGATTATCCAGGGGATGGCGGCAAGCAGCCTCAGGTGCATCGCTTTTGCTCATAAACAAGTCTCCAAGGAAGCAACCAAAGAAAGAGAAGACGGGAAGAAGATTCAAGAGGACAGCCTTACACTACTAGGACTTGTTGGTATTAAGGACCCGTGCCGTCCTGGTGTGAGGAACGCGGTCCAAGCTTGCCGGAACGCGGCAGTGAACATCAAGATGATAACGGGAGACAATATCTTCACCGCTAAGGCCATTGCCACGGAGTGCGGGATTCTCAGGCCCGGGGACGATGCCTTCAATGGAGCCATCGTTGAAGGAGTTGAGTTCCGCAGCTACACGCCTGAGGAGAGGCTTCAGAGAGTCGAGAAAATCCGGGTCATGGCAAGATCCTCACCTTTCGATAAGCTCCTCATGGTTCAGTGCCTGAAGCAAAAAGGCCATGTGGTTGCCGTCACTGGAGACGGCACAAACGATGCACCGGCCCTCAAGGAAGCCAACATCGGGCTCTCAATGGACATCCAAGGCACTGAGGTCGCGAAAGAGAGCTCAGACATTGTGATCCTCGACGACAACTTCGCCTCTGTGGTGACGGTGCTGCGTTGGGGTCGATGCGTCTACACTAACATCCAAAAGTTCATCCAGTTCCAACTCACGGTGAACATCGCAGCCCTCGTGATCAACTTCGTGGCTGCGGTATCCTCCGGCGACGTCCCCCTCACAGCGGTCCAGCTCTTATGGGTAAACCTGATCATGGACACGCTCGGTGCCCTTGCCCTGGCCACTGAGCGGCCCACCAGGGAACTCATGGAGAAGCCCCCCGTGGGCCGGACCGAGCCACTCATTACCAACATCATGTGGAGGAACCTTGTAGCACAAGCTACGTACCAAATGGCAATCCTCCTCACTCTACAATTCAAGGGCGAATCGATCTTCAAGGTCAACAAGGCGGTGAAGCGGACGCTGATATTCAATGCGTTCGTCCTATGCCAGGTCTTCAACGAGTTCAATGCGAGGAAGCTCGAGAAGAAGAACGTGTTTGAGGGCATTCACAAGAACAAGCTGTTCCTCGGGATCATCTCCATGACGGTGGTCCTCCAGGTGGTGATGGTCGAGTTCCTGAAGCGGTTCGCCGACACGGAGCGGCTGAGCTGGGGCCTGTGGGGCGCGTGTGTCGGGATTGCTGCCGCATCTTGGCCCATCGGTTTGATCGTCAAGTGCATCCCGGTCCCCGATACACCAATCTTTAGCTACTTGGGATTCAAAAGCAAGAAGCTCGTGAGGAAAATCGTGCACAGAGAACAGTAGCAACACTAATTGCCCCTAACTCAATGCTTTTCATTGTACAAGTATATTGAATTTTTTCTTGATGCAGTGTGATTTTTTTTTCTTTACCCAGAAAATAAGGAATATGTTATCCGTCGATGTAATTTGTTCAATTCGAAAGATTGAGCTCGGCTTATCTGGGTTCCGTATGTCGGCCCGGTCTTCTAAAAGGAATTGACTCAAATCAAATTAAACCGCTCCAAACCAAAGCCCAAAACTATTCTTTTAATGTATCAGATTTTGTGCATTAACATTTTGTTTATATATTGTGCTAGTAAATAAGAGAATTGGCTTGAATTATAAGCAAATCATGTCGTGGAGTACCGTCGGCTTGTCGCATTTCTGGCCCCATCAGTGTCCAACTGAGCATGCAACATCAAATATGAGCAAGAAGAATGACGAATTCCACGAGAGAGTGAATCGGTATGAATTACGGACATAGGCGATGTCTAGGCAAGGAACAAATTCATAACACATCGGTCACAATTTCTAATTAACTCAAATGAAGTGGGCCACATTCTCAGAATTTGGAATGTAGACATGACAAATTATGGGCTAGCCAATCGTGCATATACTAGGTGCCTTGGCCCTTAACACCGAGCGACCGACTAATGGCCTCAGGCAAAAGCATCCCGCAGATTGGAACTGATCCACTTATATACACAAAGTGGAGAAATCTGGTAGCTCAAGCATCATACCAGGCAGCAGTCCTTTTGATAGTGCAGTTCAGGGATGAGCAACATCTCCGCGTGAATTAACAGGTCAAGAACGAATCGATCTTCGACACTCTAATCATGTGTTCTACAACCTATTTAATTTAAGTAAGCTTGAAGAGATCAATGTCTTGAAGAGAATGAACACTTAGGGGGAGAAGCCTGAAGAATCTTAATGAAAGGAATTAGCTGGGTGGGTATGTGACGGAGAAACTAAATGTATGCATGTGGTGACCTAGGCAAACGGCCAAAAGTTCACTTTAGTATGATTGCCAAAAAAACCACGGAGATTCCGAAATTGATTTACTTGGATGTTCGTATGCTATCGCGGTTTCCTTTGAGGAGTAGTGTTTGATTTTTGCTAACAGTTATTGATGACTCCTCAAGGAAAACCTGGGTTTGTGTGCTTAGGCACAAGTTTGATACTGTTGTTACGATCATATAGTTGAAAGCTTTGATGTAAAAGGAGACTAGCGAGACGATCACGCATGTGCGAACTGACACTAGTATGAAGTCCTACTCGGAGCTGTTAAATGAATTATACATGAAAGAAGGCATAGTGAGACACCACGCTAGTGCAAGTGAACCACAATAGGTTGTAGAGTTGATAAGCAGAACATTACTAGAGACGGCCCATAAAATGCATTCTAGTGCTTGTCACAACCTCCCCGCAACACAGCCCCCTCGAATGGTGGGCCGACAACGGTCGGTTAAGAGGCTAATGGATTACTAAGTCTAACTCTATGGATTTAACTTGAGCTCTCCCAAGCTCATACCAACTCACGACTTAATATTCAAGTTATTTACATGCAAATTGATTTTTATCTAGGAGTCGCCATTAATCAATTTAGGGTAAGTCAATAACAATCCAAGCAAGGCAATGGGAGAATCGCCTTACTCTTACGAACCAAATATTCAAATTAGCCTAGAGACTTGGTTACACTAGTTAGATAACTAATGCCCTTTCGGTACCTTCCTCCTATTCAATTTTGAAAAACGTTTTCTTTTTTCACGCAGCTTAGATTGATTTTAAAACCTATCCATTAACATGTGAAGTGAACATACAAGTGCACAATCATTAAAGTAATAATTGGCAGCCAATATGTATATGCAGTTTAGGGTTCCAGTCCTAGCTAGGGAGATGACGTTCAATATATTGAAATCATGTAATCATATGATGACCAAAATAACTTGCATAAATAACAACACGACATCAATTTTCAGGACATCTAGCACCATGAGGAATAGTTGTAAAGGCTTGTTCAATTTAAACGAAATTTCCTCTTTTTTTAAGATTTTCACATATTATATTTTTTATGAAAAATTGCTCAAAATCTAGCTATTGAAGCCATTTCTAATTTTAGTTTTTTTTTTGGAATTTTTTTATTAATTTATTTTTTATTAAATAATCATTTTAATATTAAAATACTAATAATCGGATCAGAACCGACCCGGGTTCGTGAACCCGACCCAAATTAGCTTACCTGGGTCCCTTGTTGGATCGGGTCGGGGCAGGGCCCTGCCCAAGTGAAATAAGAAGCCCAGGCCACAAAGGGTTGGTATGGGTCGAAGAGGGCCTGAAGACTGGTCCGACCGGGATTGCAGGCCCGGTTCCCGCATGACTCAAGCACGCAGGAACGTCGGCCAAGCGATATTCGGCATCTCCCCGGCCAACCCAGACCAATTCCGATCCAGTTCTTGCTTATAGGGGTCACCATAAGGCCTTATAAGGCCACCCAGCTCCCCGGTCAACCACCAACTCGCCGGCCAGGGAGAAAAACAAACGGATCTCATTCAAGCATTTCGTCAAACAGTTAGTGTGTGTGACTAGAATTAGGGGTTTCAGACCTCTCTCGAGGCTCAAACCTACACCAACGACCATGAACCACCTCCGGCGGCGACGTGTGGACTAGGAGCAGGGTCAATATGGGCCGAGATTTCCGCGAAACGGCTGGCGGGAATCTCGGCCAACCCGTGAACAAAAACAGGGGCAGACATGGACCAAGAAGGGTTCACCTGTTGAGCTGCATATGGGGGACCTCCGGCCGGCTGACTGGCAACGGCGAGGCTGACTGGCTTCCCTTTGCGACCTGTAAATGCCAAAAACTCACCATTTTCTCTCTGTTTCCCACTCTCTCTCTCTCTCTCTCTCTCTCTCTCTCTCTGGAACTTCTTCACTGACTAACCCCTTTTTTCTTTCTTCTCTATGGCTTTATAGCCGGGGCGGCTACCTGCTCCCTCCCCTCTCTACCACTTGATCTTTACTCTCTGCTGTAGACTTTCGTGGCCTGCCTTGCTTGGGCACCACAGTCCGCCACCATCCGGCCAAGATGTGCAACGCACGGGGGGAAAAGTCAATGCGGAAGGAGGGGGAGAGTTAAAGAGAGAGAGGGTTGGGCCGGAGGGAAAAAGGAAAGCGAAGGTGGGTTGGGCCGGCCCAGCTCGCCGGGGGAAAAAAGAAGAAAAAAGAAAAACAGGCCGAACCTCAAGGGGAAGAAAGAGAAGGCCGAGTTGACCCAACCCTACCCCGGCCCAATTCGAATTTTTTCTTCTTCTTCCTTTTTTTTAATTTTCTTAAATTAAAGAAAATACATTCTAATAATGCAAAATACACCTAACATTTATATCCCATGCAATTTAATGAAAATATTATTGTTTAGAGGTTAAAAATTTGGCATCTAGTTTTTGTGCAATAAATTTTAATTGGGTGAGCAAAATTTAGGTGTCAACAGTACTTTTATGTTTGGAGGTTCCTATTGGATGCATAGTGAGCTACCTGATGAATAAATCTCCTTCAACTATGACTGGATGATTTTTGAGTGGTCATGTAACTTTGCTTATTATTCTATTATTAGAATATTTGGTTGCATGTATCATGTTCGAGTAAATGATGGTAAGCTCGGTGAGAAGGCAAAGAAATGCATGTTCCTAGGCTATATATAATGTGAGCAGGGTTATCGGTTATGGTGTCTGGAATTAAATTCATCTATCATCAGCAAAAAGATTACATTCAACGAGTCTTCAATACTTCTGGGTGTGAGTGTTTGTGGCGTTTATACGGATTTGGACGATATTCAACTTAAGGTGGAGTTACAACCAAAAACTCCTAAAGTGGTGGGTAATAGTGTGATAATCGATACATATGATACTTGTAACAAGGTGGAGCATATAGAACCAAGGGTTGCTATAACGGTTGAATTTAACAAGGTGGGTGCTCAATCTCCTAATAGCTATGGATGCAACAGTTGTTTTGTTTTATTTGTGGTGGAGGAGGTTATGTCAAAAAATCATTGTGGAATTGTTAAAAGTGCACGTGGAGTTGGTGTTCTAATAAGGTTCACGATTATGGCAAAATTCGAGCGATTCTTAGAATTGGAAGATGTCTGTGACAGTTAAGCCTATGAAGGGCTATAAGAGATTAGCAGCCAAGTTTGGATTCCAATGAAGCTATTGTAACTTAGTTCAAACATCGAGTAAAGGTAGAGATTGTTAAAAATATATCTCGAGTTTGAGCCCGAAAAGGAAACTTTCGTAATTTGAATAATTTCCTAGATTGAATCGGTTCCCTGTTTCAGTTGTTTCCTTGTATGATGAGGTTTCTCAAAAAGAGGTTTTCTATTTCGGATCAAACTCTTATCTATTTATAAGAAGGGTTTTCTTTGTAAAGAGTATTGAAAAGGAGCTTGTGTTTGTGAATTACATCCCGAGAGTTTGAAGCCAAGAAAATTTTGCAATAAGATTTTGTGTAATTCCTTCATGAGATTGAGAGATTATGTCATGAGAAATTATGAGAACTAAATACTACATGAGTAATTGGATGTAATCGAAGAATGTGAAACGCAAAGAGTGTTTAAGTGACGAGCATGTTGTAATTTATGTTGTATCGTTTATTCTATAATGAAATTCCGTACAACTCTCCCGTGAACATAGGTTACACCGATGGAACCACATAAATTCGGTGTTTGATTTATTTTCTCATGCCGTTAATTTTACTAGTTGGTCACTTGCTTTTCGCAACATTACATGTGTAAGGGATCAAGAAAAACTTTCTCCTTAAGCCAGTTGCCGTGTTTGCTCTGTCTCTTCGAGTTTCTTTGTTTTTGTTCGATGATCGTGACATGCATGACTCAAGTTCTTGACTTTTCGCATTATTACATCTTGTGAGTTCTTACTAGGGTTACAGAACTAGGGGTGTTTCCAGGAAAGCCCGCGATGGAGTTCAGTAGACGCGCTTGGGACGCCAAAGTCAAAAGAATTTAAGTTGATGCGCTTGGGACGCTAAAGTCAAAAGATATGCATCTGGGTCTCTCCATCTCTGCATATCTGTTTGTCCTGTCATTCACTCCACGTTCCAAGCCCCTCACTCCTCAACTGAACTCAATCGCGGGCTTTCCTGGAAACCCGTTGGCAGCTTCCATGTCCCAACATTACGCTGTAACCCGGCTCGCCGCTTAAGCATGTCTATAAACCCCATGTAATCGAAGGGTATTGTCTCAAACCAACCTTCATTCCACAAATTCCAAGATTGCTTTTTCTGTTGCTATCACAACACGATCGAGTTTATTTTCTTTTTGTCTTGCCATTTGCATTGTGCGGCCCTATCTGTGCATCTCTTCCCAGTGACGACGAGCATTCTCAGTGGCGACTCCATCCACTCCGAGGCCTCTCTCGACTTGCCCGCTATGCGCAAGTTTGCCAAGCAATGGCGTTTGGCCTTCGCGACCATCTATTGCTCCCGAGCCCTCCTCACTACCTCCACAAAGAACACCAACGAGTTCCCAAGAATATCTCCTCCCTCCACTTCGATTTCAAGCCACGATCAGGCTCCTGGCGCTGGCTCCGATCAACCCAGCTCCTTCCAGAGTGATCAGTCACAGCTCACCAGGCTGGTCAAGGACAAGGACCTCATCCACCTCGGAGAATTCGGCGGCGTTAACAAAGTCGCCTCGGCCCTTGAAACTGATGTCTCTGATGGAATTAGCAGTGAACTGGATGACATCACTCGCAGGTAAAAGGCATTCAGCGTCAACGCATACAAGCCGCCTGCCGAGGGCTTCTTCCACTGTGTGCTCGACTCTTTCACGGAACTCACACTCTTGATTCTTCTTGTTTGGGCTGAGCTTTCATCCGGGCTTGCGATAAAGGAGAAGGGGTTCAAGGAAGGCTAGTACGACGACGGGAGCCCAATGTTCTCAGTTTTACTCCTGTTCATAATGTCGCTTGTGAGCAGATACCGGCAGAACCTGCAGTTCAATAAATTGTATAGGGTGAATGGTGATATTCACATTGATATGATAAGGAAGGGTCTGTGGCAGCAAGTTTCCATATTCGATATCGTCGTCGGAGATGTGGTTTGTTTGAAGATCGGGGATAAAGTCCCAGCAGACGGTCTGTTCCTTGATGGACACTCCTTGCAGGTATGGACGAGAATTTGTACTGGGTTGATCGCATTAGATTCGCGTATTAACTCGTGCTAGTTTCCTCCAGAAATATATATTATTAGTATTACCAAGTTCAAGCCCAGGTTGATTAATTAGTTAAGTAATTATTCCAAAGAAATGTAAAAGTGTACGATATTCTGTTTGACACAGCACAGTTTGTCATTTTCATAATCTTAATTCTATGCCAAAAAGGATAGGTAATGGTTTTAATTCGTAATTCTAGTCGTAGGAGAACAAACTTTGTTAAAAAAAGTTTTTGGAAGAAGTACACTTAGACATTATCCATTTCTTCTCGTGTAAATACTTATTCAGGTTTCATTTTCTTTGTGTCAACTTGAGACCGGAATGCATCCTATCGTCTCATCCTAGCGTCACTAAATCATATGCGACGTCTGTATTGTCAAATTTAGGTTGACAAATCGAGCAAGACCGGGAAGAGTGATCACGTGGAAGAGGAGCAATCAGAATCCATTCCTGTTCTCCGGAACAAAGGTGGTTCATGGGGATGCTCGGATGCTGGTCACATCAGCCGAATGAACACACCAGGGGCCGAGATGATGAGTTCAATCAACAGTGACAGCAGCGAGCAGACCCCTTTACAGGCTCGGCTCAACAAGCTCACCTCGTCGATTAGCAAAATCGGCTTGGTGGTCCATTTTCTGGTTCTTGTGGTCCTGCTAATTCACTACTTCACGGGAAAAAAACAAGACGAGAATAGGAAAGGGGAATTCATTCCAGGCCAGACGATAGGTGACAATATCATGAACTCCATAGTGGGCATCATCGCAGCCACAACGGCAATCGTGGAAGTCGTGATTCCCGAAGGCTCGCCGCTCGCGGTTACACTTACTCTTGCCTATTCAATGAAAAGGATGATGGCAGAGCAGCCGATGGTGAGAAAGCTTTGGGCATGCGAGATAATGGGGTCGGCCACCACTATTTGCACTGACAAGACCAGCACTCCGGCGATGAACCAGATGAAAGAGACGAAATTCTAGGTCAGAAAAGACTCCGTGGCGGAAAACGCGTACTCCTCTGTCTCCAAGTTTGTCCCGGATTTGATTCAAAACGGAGTCGCTTTGAGCACCACAGGCAGCGTCTGTAGGTTGCCTTCGGGATTGGAGTACGAGTTCTCCGGTAGTCCCACCGAGAAAGCGATTCTTTCCTGGGCAGTTTCGCAATTCAGCATGGACACGGAGGAGACAAAGAAGAGCTGTGAAGTCATCCATGTCGAAACCTTCAACTCAAGAAGAGAAGCGGTGTCCTAATAAAGAAGAGTGCAAACGACACAGTCCATGTGAACTGGAAAGGAGCGACAGAGATGGTCTTGGCAATGTGCTCGAGCTTCTAAGACGGGTTCGGGACAGAGAGAGATTTGGACAAAGATGAAAGGATGAGATTCGAGCATATTATCCAGGGGATGGCGATGAGCAAAATCAGGTGCATCGCTTTTGCTCATAAACAAGTCTCCAAGGAAGCGATCAAAGAAAGAGAAGACGGGGAGAAGATCTAGGAAGACGGCCTGACATTATTAGGACTTATCGGTATTAAGGACCCATGTCATCCTGATGCGAAGAGTGCGGTCCAAGCTTGTCAGGATGAGGGAGTGAACATCAAGATGTTAACAGAAGACTGATGGATTATAACCTAAATAGAATCAGAATAATCACATAGATAATAGAAAAATTAACACACAAGTTTATCTAGGTTCACCCCAGAATAGGGTTACGTCCTGCAAAGGGATTACACTATAATATTTAGGTTTTCAACCATAGCCACTCGTTACAATGATCTCTCATACGAGTACAATATATATAAGACTTAAAATGGGCCCAAAACTCAAGCCTATCCAAACCCCTTTGATCCCACAACAAACGGGTCAGCAAACCTGATGTTATTTTGAGGGCGCTGCCCCGTCTGCTCACCGGGGAGCGGAACCCCTGCCCTCTGTCCGGGTAGTAGGAGCCCCAACATTTTGTGCTTAGGGGTCACATGTCGTCAGTTCATACCTCAGTTTCCCTAAGCTCACGTGGACATGCTCGATATGAAATATAAGGGTTCTCGAAGTATTTGCCAACTCAAACATTCTCCCACTTGATGGATACTTCACACAGACGAGGGTCATACCAACATCACTCCTCTTTAACCCAATCACAGCAGAGTACCATTCAAACTTTGCAACCATGACAACTTTAGTAAAGAAGTCTGAACTATTTTTCACCATGTCGATCTTTTCAAGCCGAACCACTTTCTTCTCTACCTTTTCTTGGATAAAGTGATATTGTATGTCGATGTGCTTTGCACGTGAGTGAAATGCTGGATTTTTAGCTAAATAAATAGCCCCTTAATTGTCTCATCTCACTTCCACAGCACCTTGCTCAAAACCAAGCTCCAAGCACAACCGCCGTAACCATATGGCCTCTTTTTCAGCATGAGTAAGAGCCATGTACTCAGCCTCCGTAGAAGAGAGCGCTACCACGCTTTGCCTCTTTCTCATCCAACTCAACGCAGCTCCAAATAATGTGAAAACATACCCGCTAGTAGACCGTCTACTATCAATATCTCCACCCCAATCTGCATCTACATGGCCCATGATATTGAGGATGTTTCCATTTCCTATACCTTCAAAACATAAAGAAAAATTTCAAGTTCCACGAAGTTACCTAAAAACCCTTTTTATTGCATTCCAATGTTCTCTGCCTGGGTTGGACATATAGCGACTCAAGACTCCCACTGCTTAGGCTATATCTAAACGCGTGCACACCATAGCATACATCAAGCTACCCACTGCACTTGCGTCTAGAACTCGGGCCATCTCTTTAGTCTCCTCATCCGTTTTAGGGCACTGTTACGCAGATAATTTGGTCCCTAAAGATATGGGGGTAAGGCTTGCAGCTCGTCATGTTGAATTTCTTCAACATTTCTTTGATGTATTTCTCTTGCCCTAGCCATAGCTTCCGTTTCCCATGGTCCCTGGTAATCTGCATGCCCAAAATAAAATTTGCAGGCCCTAAATTTTTCATATCAAACTTCCTAGCCAACAAATTTTTTGCGGATTTCTCCATCTTCACGCTATTCCCGATTAACAACATATCATCCACGTACATCGTGAGAATGACAAACTGATCGTCCACCTTATTCACATAAACACAATGGTCAGAATTTGAATGCACAAAATCAAGCTAGAGCATGTACGTATCAAACTTCTGGTACCACATCCTCGGTGATTGTTTCAGCCCATATAAAGACATTTTCAGCTTGCACACCAGATTCTCCTATCCTTTTGCATCAAACCCTTCTGGTTGCCTCATATAAATCTCCTCCTCCAAGTCCCCATGAAGGAAAGCCATTTTCACATCCATCTGCTCCATCTCAAGATCATATGCAGCTACTATGAATAGAACAAACCGTATCGAGGTCAATTTCGCCACGGGTAGACCTGTCAAATGGGTGGGTCGGGTCGGGTTTGGGTCGAGTCATAAATGATCCGACTCAAATTGACCCTTTAACCTGTTATAACCCATTTATACGCAATGCAATTTTCTTGACACACACCCGACCTGACCCGACGCATACCCAACCCATACCCGATCAGACCCATTTTGCTAAAACACTTTCATATTTAACTAAATATAAGAAAATTCATACCTAAGCTGAAATGAGAGTGCGGAATGAGTGAGTACAAGATTGAGTGAAGGCGAGAGAGATACGTTGAGTTTAAATCAGTTGTAAACTCATTTATGACCCATTTACGACCCATTTAACACAAATATAAGACTTTTACCTGTTTATGACCCATTTACTAAATATAACTGACCCATTGATAACCTATTTACTAATATATGGGTTAAGAAATGGGTTTATAACCCATTTTGACAGGTCTAGCCACAGGGAAAAAAATTTTGTCATAGTCAACTCCCTCGATTTGAGAATACCCTTTGGCTACGAGCCTCGCCTTGTACTTTTCCACGGTCCCATCCGGTTTCAATTTTCGCTTGAACACCCACTTGCACCCGATTGCCTTTCTATCCTTAGGCAATTTACATAGGTTCCATGTCTCGTTATGATCAAGCGACTGCATCTCATCTATTATTGCGAGCTCCCACCTATTCACGTCATCCATAGATCTCGCCTCTTTTTCAGTACTGGGATCATCCCCGATAATGCTCAAGGCATGAAACATACTCAATGCACTTAGCGAGTATCGAAGTGGTACTCGCCTCTCCCGCGTTGATCTCCTGAGAGCTGGCATGCTATCTATGTCTAGGTCTTCATCCGAATCTACATCCGAATCTGCATCCTCAATTTCATTAACCAAGTCCTCTTGTTCCAGATCAGAATCAGACTCCACTGGTGTACCTGGTGGAACCATCTCTATTGTTTTAGCTTTCAGGTTTTCTTCAAGCACTATTACTTTCTTGGGCTGATCATTTTCCTGTGTGCTTGGCTAGGATTGTTTTTCACAAAAGACAACATCCCTGCTATATACGATGGTCTTTGATTCAGGATTCCACAGCTTATAGCCCTCAACCCCTTCCAACGAATATGCACTTTTCAGACTTATTATCAAGCTTACCCCTCTTCTCCTTGGACACATGAACGTATGCATCACACCCGAACACCTGAACATGTGACAGATTTGGCTTCTTCCCAAACACTGCCTCGAATGGTGTACGGTCCTTCGCTGATGAGGTTGGTGACCGGTTCTTCAAATAACTGGCCGTGGCTACGGCTTCTGCCCAAAATTTAGGTTTCAACCCGCCCAACTCAGCATGCATCTCGCCTTTTCTATGAGTGACCGGTTTAATCTTTCAGCCACCCCATTCTGTTGGGGCGTATATGGGGTCGTTTTCTGTCTCACGATACCATTATCCACACAGAACTGCTCGAACTTGTCCAAACAGAATTCACCTCCGTTATCCGTACGAAGTACTTTGATTTTCCTGCAGTATTGGTTTTCAACCAAAGTCTTGAATTCTCGAAATTTTTCAAATGCATCTAATTTACTTTTAATAAAATATATTCAACTATATCTCGAAAAATCATTTATAAACGATACATAGTACGTGGATCCTCCAATAGATGGAGTCGAAGTAGGCCCAAAAACATCACTGTGAATTAGCTCCGAAATCTCTGTTGCTCTCGAACCGGCATGTGGAAACTAACTCGATTCTATTTTTCATGAAGATAGTGTTCACAGAACCCGAAACCCATAGAGCAATCCGGTACTCCCTCTACCATTTGACTCCAAACTAAGGTAGATAGTCTTTTTTCACCGATATGCTCTAGCCTCTGATGCCACAACATGGACATATCATATCCATCTTCCTTTGGCTTTTCAGAGATGAACCCGCCACCAGCAGTTACTGTTTTCCCGAGCAGCTTGTATAGCGTCCCGTAACGGACTCCTCGTGTAATCACAATAGAACCCCGAGTCATCTTACACAAATTTTTATCACATCTGAAAGTAGTCCCTGAATCAGCCATCGTACCAACCAATAACAAGTTTTTACTCATCGAGGGTATGTACATCACGTCTGGAAAAGTCTTCACTATACCATCAAACATCTTTAGCTTCACCCTGCCACGCTCGACAATCTGAACTGCAGTATCATCTCTGAGCATGACATCTCTACCACTATATTGCTCATATTCACAAAACTAGTGTCTATGAGACGTCATATGGTATGAAGCACTGGTGTCGACAAACCAAATATCCTTGTCTGACTACGCCATACATGCAGCAGCCACTTACATATCTCCTGTCTCGACCTCCTTCTTCCCCAAGGATGATTCGACTTCTCTCTTAGGAACGGGCTTGTTTTTATAATCCCACTTCATATGGCCCTACTCTTCACATCTCCAACACTGTACTCTCCTCTCCTTACTCTTCGATCGCCCACGAGATTTGGATATGAACCCTTTCCGATTTAGTCCCTTCTCTGCTGGCCTACCCCTAGCCGCCAACGCCTCTTTACCGGAACTCTCTGACCCCTTTCTTCGTGTCTCCTCTGATAACAAGGCTGAACACACGGTCTCATATGACAGTTCCTTATCCCCACTACCGATTACTACAATCAAGTTATCCCATGAATCCAGTAGTGAGTAGAGTAATGTTATCGCCTTATCATCATCCTGAAACTTAACACCGATTGATACGAGTTGGTTTATCAATGTGTTAAAGTCATACGGGTGCGTAGAAAACGAGTGACCCTCATGCATCTGAAGATTATATAGCTTCTTCCTTAAGAGCAACTTATTTACCAGTGACTTGCTCTGGTATAGCGACTCCAGTTTCTGCCATAAATCCCTGGTTGTAAGTTCGTTCATCACGTTCGTCGGAATGGAGTCCGCGAGACAAAGCTGGATCAAACCCTTTGCTTTTCGATCGATCCGATCCTAGTCCTCAATCTCCTTTGGATCTAGCCATTTGGGAGTTGCATCCGCTTCCTTGCCTATCACAACACTAGTCGTTGTAGCAACCGGCATTTCCCTTATGATTGCCAACCAAAAATCTCGATCACAAAGAAAATCCTCCATCTTCATCTTCCACTAATCAAACCGCTTCCCATCGAATTTTTCTATCTCAATCCGTAAACCTCCTGACATCTCAGATAAACCCTAATTCCTCGAACTGGGCTTTGATACCAATTAATGGGTTATAACCTAAACAGAATCAAAACAATCACACAGATAATAGAAAAATTGATACACAAGTTTACCTAGGTTCACCCCAGAATAAAGTTACATCCTGCAAAGGGATTCCACTATAATATTTAGGTTTTCAACCACAGCTACTCGTTACAATGATCTCTCATACGAGTACAACATATATAGGACTTAAAATGGACTCAAAGCCCAAGTCTATCCAAACCCCTTTAATCCCAAAAAAAACGGGTCAGCAAACCCGATGTTGTTTCGGGGGCGCTGCCCCCATCTGCTCACCAGGGATCAGAGCCCCCGCCCGCTGTCCGAGCAGCGGGACCCCTGGCATTCCGTGCTTAGGAATCACATGTCGTCGGTTCATATTTCGGTTTCCCTAAGCTCACGTAAGCATGCATGGTATGAGAAATAAGGGTCCCCGAAGTATTCGCCAACTTCAACAGAACAACATCATCATAGCTAAGGCCATAGCCACGGAGTGCAGGATTCTCAAGCCTGGGGACGAGGCCTCCAATGAAGCCATCGCGGAAGGAGCTAAGTTCCGCAATTACACACCTGTGGAGAGGCTTCGGAGAGTCGAGAAAATTAAGGTCATGGCGAGATCCTCAACCTTCGATAAGCTCCTAATGGTTCAGTGCATGAAGCTGAAAGGCCACGTGGTCACCATCACAGGGGACAGCACAAACGATGCAGCGGCACTCAACGAAGCTGACATCGGGGTCTCGATGGTCATCCAAGGCTCCGAGGTCGCCAAAGAGAGCTCGGACATCGTCATCCTCGACGACAACTTTGCCTCTGTGATGACGGTATTGTGGTGGGGTCGATGCATCTATGATAACATCCAGAGGTTCATCCAGTTCTAGCTCACAGTGAACGTCGCGGCCCTATTGATCAACTTCGTGGCCATGGTCTCCTCCGGTGACATACCGCTAACGGCTGTCCAAATCTTCTGGGTGAACCTTATCACTGTCACGCATGGCGCCTTCGCCCTGTCCACAGAGCGGCCCACCAGGGAGCTCATGGAAAAGCCCCCCGTGGGTTAGATGGAGCCACTCATAGCCAACGTCATGTGGAGGAATCTGGTGGGACAAGCAATTTACCAAGTGGCCGTCCCCCTCACTCTGCAATTGAATGGCGAATCGATCTTTCGCGTGGACAAGGCGGTGAAGCGGACGCTGATATTCAACGCGTTCGTCCTGTGCCAGGTCTTCAACGAGTTCAACGCGAGGAAGCTCGAGAAGAAGAACGTGTTCGAGGGCATACACAAGAACAAGTTGTTCCTCGGGATCATCTTCATGACGGCGGTCCTCCAGGTTGTGATGGTCGAGCTCCTAAAGCGGTTGGCCGTCACGTAGCGGTTGAGCTGGGGACAATGGGGCGCATGTGTCGGGATCGCGTCCGCGTCTTGGCCTATCGGTTGGGTCGTCAAGTGCATTCCGGTCCCTGATGCACCAATCTTCAGCTACTTGGGATCGAAATGCAAGAAGCTCGGGAGGAAAATTGTGCACGGAAAACAGTATATTGGGTTTAGGAACGCTAATCGGATATAACTCAATTCTTCTCATTGTACAGGTTTATTGAACTTCTCTTGATGCAGTGTGATTAAATAAGGAATCTGCAATCAATCGATGTAATTTTTCCAATTCAAAGAGAGCACTCATTGAAACAGCAACACTACAATTGGATAGATTTTTTAGTCCTGGAGAGCCACTCCCAAAAACCGCAGCATCGTATTCACTAGCATTGATGGTTATTAGAAGACTAAAATGGGAATCATAGGATGTGGGCTTCAAATTTAACCTCCTGCAGTGGGTCGACCCGACCCGACTCGACAATTCGAACAAAGATCGAAATCATCTTCAACAAGAAGTACTGAAGTAGGGCGGCCTCCTGCTCAACTCAGCCCCGCTCCCGTAAGGAAGGCAGTCGACTCCCTTATACACCGGAGAAAAGGCGCAGTTTTCGGCGCACCTTTTGCGGGGTCATAGGCTGTTGGGATCGACTCCTCGCTAATAGGGATTCATCCTCTCCCGAGTAGGGAATTCATACTAAACAATTATCGGCTCCTAAGATATGTGTTGTCGTAACTATTGTCCTTAGTTTTCTAAATCTGAATCGACATGGTTCGATGTAAGGTCGCAAACTAGGCAGGCGGGTCATGCGTAATGTGTTCTTTTGGCACGTGTCGGCAGATCGTGTCCGGCTCATCTGGGCTTGGTATGTCGGCCCGGCCTTGTAAAAGAAATTGACTCAAATCAAGCCCAAGCCCGAAACTTCATTCTGCATTAACTGTCCGCTTCGTTCAAGTGTTCGAGTATGCGCGCAACTTCAGATGCGAGCAAGAGGAATGACGAGGACTCCATAGGACGAGTCACCTTCACATAGCCAACAACGCGAAGAGGAAAATCAGGATAAAGATGTGAAGCACGGAAAGACCGAATCGGTATGAATTACGCGCATAGACTATGTCAAGGCGAGGAACAAATTCATAACGCATATCGGTCACATTCCTAATTAACTCAATTCAGGTCGGGTCTTAATCTCAGAATTTGGGATGTTAAACATAACAATGACAAACATATATTGCAATAACTAACAGAGTCGATTGAATGACGCGAAAAGTGAGTTTTGGTGACTTAAATTTTTTGATAACTTTTGTCAATTTAATTGTAAACCCTTCAATTTTGCCAAATTAAGTCCTAAACATTTTCATCTCTTACCAATTGAGTACATCAGGCCAATTTCGCCCGAAAATTGCGAACATGAACGTGCCACGTAGGCAAGCCGACAGTGACGTTGACAAATTTTAATAATTTTGAATCTATTTATTTATTATTTCCTTTTTTTCTTTTTTCCCTTCTTCCTCCTTTAGCCGGTCGCCGGGCATTGGTGATGGCTGACGATAGGCTAGAGGCGAGGGCGAGGTCGAGTGAAACAAAAGGGGTTTGCAAAAAAATCAACTAAATTAAAATTAATTAGAATATAAACGAAAGAGACAGAAAGGGCTACACACGTACGTATGTCTCCATCCCAAAGTTGCATGAAAAGACGCAAGCGCACCCCACCACCAGTCAAAGGCAAAGGTGAAAAAGAAGATGGAAGGGGATAACGTTGGTCTTAACACGACCGCATTTGGGTCCAATTGCTCCCCAACAAAAACAAAACCAAACCCAACTTTTGTCATCTCCAATGGCAATCTAAAGCACGAAAAGCCAACCCCCCTTCAACATTTGCAACTTTTGACGACAATGAGGTGTCGAAATTCGCCGCCCACATGATCCCTATTCTTAAAAAAAAAAAAGCAAGCTCGGGATATGTTCGTTTCACAAAAAACGAATGATTTTTTTTTTAAGTGATCGCTTATGTCGCCTAAAGGAATGAATGAATAAAAGACATTTTCATCGTCCATGAAAAATGTTTAGACATATACTGTCAATGACAATGGACATATTTTGCATTATAGCTAATTATTTCAAACGATACAAGCGGTCATTTTTAAGACAATATTTTCCAAATGGTTCATTTTTTGCAAAATTAATGGAGCCTTATGGTGCGTTTGTTTCACGTAAACTCAAGATTTGTAAAACATTTTCAAAAAATAATCGCCTATATCTCTCACAAAAATGGATGAGTGAAAAGTTTTTCCATCACCCATGAAAATAGTGAGCAATAAATTATTGTCGATAATGAAAACATTCTCCGTCGGCTGATTTTTCTAACTGATATAACCAATTAATTTTCAAAAAGTATTTTTTTAAATATTGAATTTTCCTACCTTAATTTTCCTTTTTTTTTTCCTCGTGACCATGAAAAATCTTTAAGCTCAGAAGCATTTTTTTTCTCTTCTCATTTTTTTCTCTTCACTTAAACGTCGTGTCGTTTTCAATAATCTTCCCCCGCGACAGAGCAAAACCCCACGAAAGCTGGCCATCATGAACGTGAGACATCATGGTCAAAAAAAGTTCTTATTTTTCAGCAAAGCCGAATGGCCAGTCCTCTTGAAAGGTACAACTCGGGCCTAGTTTCGCACTGTACGGACGGATATGGAAACTAGGAGGGGGAAGGGAGGGACACATCGGGTGTAACACGAGGCCTAGGCGTTCGGTGGCAGCGCGGGCCCCGCGGAGTCCGGCTCGATCGGGTCGAGCAAGTTATCGGGTATTTTCGGGACCATCACGCGGACGGCACTCCCGCATCGGTAAGAGACCGTCGGATCCGTGAGGCCTGGAGAATACGACGAGGGTCGCCAGACTCTCGAATCGGCGTGGAATAATTAAAAAAAAAAGAGTACATTAGGCCATGCAATTTTCGGCATCATTATGAGTCGGGGAAGATTTTTTTAATTGATATTCGTAGAAAAAAAAGATTTGTCGGTTCTATCTCTAACTCTCCTCGCTCTATGACTTTTTGCTTTATCTCTTGTAGAGCGTGGGAATCAAACCCTGCACCTATGATACTAGCATCCTCACCTCCTCAATTCCTTTACCGTCGGTGATTTTTAAGATTAAAAAATTAGATTTTGGGAGGGACTTGAGATTTTGCAGGGATTGGTGGGGGCAGATCACATGGGCCCCCACAAAGCAACACTCATTAGCCCATGGACTGTGGTGGTGATGAAGTGGCCGCAAAAAAAGACCACTACAAAACAAAAAAACTTTTTTTCACCCATTTTTCTAATTTTTGAATTTTTTAAATGCCCAGCCTTTTTATTTATGTTTTTCTAATTTTTTTTTTGGGGGGGACAGGGATGTGCTTTTGTGCCTTTTGGCAAGTAAGAAAAAACATTAAATTAAGGCCAAAGAAAAAAAAAGAGAAGAAAGAAAGTAAATAAAAACAAAGGAAAGGATATGATTAAAGGGGAGATGTGAAAGTACTTTGTGCGCTTTAAAAAGAGTTCTGACCGTTCTTTGCTTTTGGGGTGTGTGTTTGAAAGGGAAGGGTTTGCTTTGGGGGGGTGGCCTTTTGATGCCCACCCCTATCATGTTTTTCTTCTTGCTCGGAGGCGATGGCTGGAAATGACGGGAATACCCTCCCGCGCTGGGCACGTTGCGACAGGATTTCCCAAAGTGCTTTTGTCCAATTCGGGAAAAAGGGAGGGAGGGGGGGCAAATATGATGAGCCACAAGGTGGTGGTGATCTGCAATCAGCGCATAATAATTCAAAGCTGTTGTGCAATGATGGAATGAGACATTAACCCCATTTGCCCCTCTCCCCAATCTCTCTTGACTACATGTGCTTTGTGAGGGGTGGGGCACTAGCAATGATTTGCCCTAATTTTTACCATGCAATTTGGAAGTCCTTATGGTAATGAGTACAACCTTTTGAAAACATACCTTAAAGGCACTCGGGACTGTCCTTCTTTTTGACCCTCTATCTAATCGGTATCGATCGAAACTAGGTATGAGGCGCTTTCGATATGTACAGTGAATTTCGTTTACTTGGATTCGACGACGATTATGATAAAGTGAATTTTTACGACAGGTACCATGTGTTGGAGTGTAGTTCATACTCCTCATCAATAGCAAAACACCGGAGTCCAGGGAGTCTGCCCCTGCCAGGAGTCGTTGGGGGCAGCGCCTTCACAACGCCAAAGGACTTTTATAGTTTGGTAGTTTGGGTTTTAGCCCATAAAAAACTATTGAGTATATATAATTTATTTTTCTTGTAATTGAAAATAGTAACATAGAAGTAGGAGTTAATAATTATAGTGAAATCTTCTGTTAGATGTAACTCTAGTTTAATAATGAACCAAGATAAAATTTTGTATTTTGATTATGATCGTACTTGATTTTTGGCCTATAATGTCATATTTTCTTGGTGCAAACGACAGTTCCATATTTTAAAAGCAATATGGATGATGTTATTTGCACTTTTTTTTTATAGAACTGATGTATTGACGATTATCTTAATTGCTCGTGTCCACATCATGTTCATGCTTGCAGTGATGCTACACTAACGTTCAATTCATTTAGATTTATAATGCCATATCACCTTGCTTTATAAAGTGATAGATAACCCGTCTAAGTCATGTGATGGACTGATATAGTTTATCAAGATTAGGTATAAAAACGATTGATTTCGAAAGGGAAAACAAGCAGACCCATAGTAACAATGTTGTTGCGTTTATAAGCGATCGAACAATTATATAAAGAAAATAAGGAAATAAATCGGACACCAGATTTATATGTTTCGGTCAGTGTGATCTACATCCACGAGAAAAGCATCACAAAGTTCAATTATAGATCAAGTGATACAATGAAAATTACAAAATGCATTCGAGTTACTCTAACACTTTCAATATTTTACAGTCTCCAATTATATCTAATAACTCACGTAGTATGTAGCCTCATAATTCTTCACGAAATAAATTCTCAATCTCACAAATGAATTAAACAAATCTTACCCAAAAGATTTAATCAGCTTACACATGAAATTTTGGTGTAATTTCACGAGGAAAAACCACTGCCAAGCACTCGTCAAACAGCGCTTCAACAAGGCACATGCCTAATCATTTTCACAGCATAATTCGTTGTTGTCTCTCCTTGAAGCTCACTCGGGCCATTATACTTAATAACTCTCATTATCACTAAGGCACCTCGAACAACCTTCAAAACTCTACCTTCTGAAATATACCGACACCCAGTTAAATCTCGGACACTTAAGGAAATCATATTCTTCTTCAATTTGGAACATGCCTTACTCCAGTTAATATCTTCACGATACTGTCATACATTCTCGCTCTAACATCACCGGCACCTACAACATCGCAATTAGCATTGTTCTCCCACTGCACTTAACCACAATTCAAGCATTGATAAAAGTTAACCAGTTCCTGCTTGGTGAAGAATTCATAACTCAAACGACGAATCATTAGTAATAGGTTTGACATAATCAGCATTATCCGAATTTTTATCAGCTATTACAATAATATCATTAGCATACTCAACTCTAATTCTCTCATCATTTTTGTTCTTTAACTTAAGGCAAACCTTTCTAAACTGCCTCCTCTTGCCACAACTCCAACGGACAACACCATTAGTCTTAGATTGACTACATCCATTTGAATTTATACTACACTCACTAACACGAGTACTACCTTCCCCTATTAAAGCACAATCGGGCTCACTAGATTCTCTCATGTGGAATCAAATTGTAAAGCCCATTAAACTTCAAATTTATTGATCTAGAGGAATTATTAACGATAGTAATAGTGGTATTCTAACTATCTAAGCAAGTTCTAGCAGGATCCAACTTTACCATTCGTGGCAACAAAATTGGGGCCGCAAGCACATCTTCAGGATAATTGAGCTTAGCTAGAGGTGCAAGATTTTTGCAGACAGCCCTAGCTTGGGTCTTCCTTTTCTTGAAAAAATTATCTGGTTAGGTTTGATTTTTGCTTTTTACCCACGTGACATTGCACCTATTTTCCCACCCAGCGGAGAGACACGGTTTTTGTGGCAGAACACTGCTGAAACCCCAACTGTTTAGGAGAAAACCGACACTACCAAACGCCAAAACTTTTTCCTCTGTGGCTCGTTTACCATTTATATCTTCTTCTTCGTTTTTTTCCTCCCCTCCCCCAGCCAAATATACAATAAAAACAATCCAAAGAAGGGAGGACACGGATTTGTCTGTCTATATTTGTTTTTCTTTTTTGGCATTATTTTTCGTATAATTTGAGGGGGCCTTTCTTTTTTCCTTTGTTTCTTAATTTGAATCTGTCCAAGTTTTGTTTGTCGTTGAGTTTCAATTTAGCTTGTGACTTGTGAGAGTCCTTTGCCTCTTGGTATCACCGGTTCGGTAGCAACTTTCCTTTTAGCTCTCGCAGTGTTTAGCAGACAAGCTGTTTTGCAGAACATGCTCTTAACAAGGTTTAACATTCGCGCAGTATACATAATCCCAACGAGACTTGAGAGTTTGAGAGAGAGAGAGAGAGAGAGAGAGAGAGAGAGAGAGGGAGGGAGATGAGTAGTGTCTCGTTGCCTTTTGAAAAATGGTTTCGCTATGATGAAAGAGATTGCATGCTTCTGACAAGTAGGTGATCCCTCGGAAGCAAAGGGAAAAGCGAGAGCACACTGTTTCAAGTTTCAAAAGATCTTGCACGATTGCGGTAATAATAACGACCATGAGGACTGCTGATAATATCAAATGATGATCTTTCTCCATACTTCGTGTAACATAATGATGACAAACGCATCCGACGAGGTCATAGTTTAAGATTTTAGGGGATATTATGACGCTGAGTTTTGTACTAGGTCCCCTCCAAATAGCTAGCTGATTTCGATTGTGCCCTTAAATTGTGAGAAAAACCAAAGTATTTACTCCCTTTGATGATTACTGTGAGAGTTTCACGCATGCTGCGGGTTGTTTGAATTTTGTACTAAGAAAAGATTGTGAATCGATATCATTTGCGACCTATTTTGGTAGGACGCATTCCTGTGAGATGGGCTCTACGAATGCGTTCATTATTTTTAACGTGTCAGTGTCTGCACGCTCTATACTCCCAATTTCTACCATATCTTTTCTTTCCCTAATGAGAGGATATACCCCTGAAAGTTTCATATCCTAATGATTTCAAGATCAGGGTCAAGATGAAACATTTTAAGCACTTGCTTAGGTCCTGAGTTATTGTATTAGGTGCTCTCTAAATAGCTAGCTGATTTCGATCGTCCCCTTAAATTATGAGAAAAGCCTATGTAACTCCCTCCGATCATCTAATTATTAAACATCATCGGCAAAATCGATTACATGGATAATTAAAATTCATGCAAGAAAGACGTAGTATAGCAACTTAAAATTTAAACTATTTGATAAATCTC
The DNA here is from genome assembly GCA_031216405.1 of Syzygium malaccense. Taxonomy (NCBI): domain Eukaryota; kingdom Viridiplantae; phylum Streptophyta; class Magnoliopsida; order Myrtales; family Myrtaceae; genus Syzygium; species Syzygium malaccense. The sequence continues at coordinate 18,125,985 of CM062260.1, read as the reverse complement.
CAAAAATAGGAAAGATTGGAATTGAGAGGGAAACTAAATAGTCATTTTATGTACTTAGTCATATATAATCCATGGAGGGGAAAATCTATTAAAATGTACGCTCCGTTTGTTTCACAAAAAAAGAATTATTTGAAAAATATTTTTCTAAGAATGATTTAGGACTGCTAGTAATGACTAGACTGTCATATCAATGATTTCTGGTGAAAATTCACCAGAAAGACTACATTGAAATTTTCCACCAACGTATAGAACTAAATTGACAAAATTAAAAAGTTTAGGATTGAAATGGTATTGTAAAATAGGTTTAGGACTAATTGGGTAATTTTCCCCGTGCCATCCCTCTGTGTACCGCTAGATCACGTATCACCACCACCAATGGCATCTAGAGGTGAACCCTGTTACCTTTTTAAAGCGCACAAGAGTAAAATATTAGTGTACTCCATTGAAATATTCCCACACTTACACAACGGATTGAAAAGATCAATTCCATCTATATAGACAACTATGAGTAATTATAAATACATTGCCAGTGTAAAAAACCTTTTTCCTAGAGCGGGGCTCTCATCCACCTTTAATTTCATGGCTAGTAAGAGGGTGAATAGTTAAAACTCCCAAATCAATAGTAAATAAATCCATCAATAAACTCAATCGACCCAAAAATTTCTTGCTTCATGATTCAAGAATTATTCTCATCCTCTGCTTTAAAAACTGTAAAACGATACACCTTCGATTTTTTTTTCTTTTGGCACTAGAAGATATTTTAATGCCATGTGGACAATAATCACGCCCCTTTTTTTACACCCCTTAAAGCTTGAGTTTCAAGTCATATAAAGCTCAAATCGTGCCTACACGTGAAACTATGTGTAGTCGGACCGAAGTAGAGTCCACATGGCTCTTGCACCAAGCCAATGACACCTTGACCATACTTTGTATATCTTTATAAGAGACATACCGAAACTATGAATATTTAGTGATGTGGCAAACTCTACCCGATGTAAAATGTGAAATATTCATTTGAATGCTCGATTATAGTCTTTTTCATGTTCATTTAGTACATCGATCTCAATATATTTGATATTACTTGAGCCTTACTTAGTGTCATCCCTAATCTTTTAACAGCAGAAGCGCAAAAGCCACAAAGAGCCATCCATATGTGCAACTCAGCTGCTCAACATTACTTGAACACAAAGAACAATCGAAAGAAGCTCCAAAAATTAAAAGGGGTTGGCCCTAATGAGAACCTAATCACCTCCCCCCTAGTGTAGACATGATTAAGATAATCACACACATGCGTACCCAAGCACGGACAATAGACATCGAAACGGAATGATGGAAAGAGATTAAAGAAATGGTCGTGAGGAGTAAGCGACGATACATGCGTGCATCAACATACCAAATAGATATAAAGAACATAGCAACAGGATCGAAAAGCCACCACATCGTGGGCATCTGTCAACATTATACGAATAGAATACCTTATTGATCCCATGATGCAAGAATCCAGTACATCCTTTTTCTTAATCCTTTTAACCATAACCCTTGCGTTTGACTTCACTTTTCCCTATAACACTACTTCCCCCCAACATTCCCAAGAACCAACTTTCGAGTTGTTTATACGAATGATTTTAAGATCATATGTGGTCATGTAAAGCAGCCTCTTGAAGCGTATGGAGGGTGGTAAAAGTGTCCCCTTAGCCTATATGCGAACCACTTTTCTTGGTCACCACTTTTGATAATTCCGATTCCTTTAGGGAGTTCAATGCAAATATTATATCCACAGTGGGTGAATATCATATTTATGGAATAAGGTTTGTCCAATCACCAATGATTCCATTTATTGCTTCAAAACCACACAAAGGATTGGTTCCCCCACCTTCTTTCCCCCCCCCCCCCACCCCAATGATTTCATTTATTGCTTCAAAACCCACACAAAGGATTGGTTCCCCCACCTTCCCACCCCCCCCCATTTTTGCCTTTTTTTTTATTTGCCTTGGCCATACACATATACCAGAGTTAATATTAGTTGGTACCATAAATTTGTCGCGATGGCAATGTTGGAGTCAGCAATCAGGTCGATTCATAAGGAGACTAGTCCGATTTCCCAGTTCCAAAAACTAGAATCGACCTTGACCGATTTGATTCTCGATTTCAGAACCTAGAACCAATCTTGATAAGGTAGATTTCAAGTTTAAAACTCACCCATACTGAAATCGATCACCCACGGCATGATCTTCTAATCTCTTTTATAAAAGTGAACAGGGGATGCACCCAAGATAGAGATGGTGGAATCATAGCAGCAATGGAACAGTGCAAAAAGGAAGTGTGGGATGTTGGGATTGGGATGTGGAGAGAGACATGACTAAATGTGCACTATCTTGGAGATGGCCCCCACCGCACGCACTAAAAACGCTCCCCCCTGCTTGGGAAAGCTCAAGCCAAACCTCCTCCACTCAAATAATTCCCGAACGCCCCCTTTGTCCACGAGCTTGCGCACTATTTTATGTAAAAGATGGTGGAAACCCTTATTTACTTGTCAAAAGATGGAGAAATCCTATGTTTTATCGAGTCCGAATCACAAAATTGGTACATTAAATGATGTCGTGAGTCATTAGAAGATTTGGAATATGGCTTGTTCACTTACTTAATCATTCATTTACAGTCTACCATATCACAATGTACCAATATTTATATCGATGTCAGTATACTTAGCATTTCTTAGAAAGAGATTCTCCCGCCAAAATCACACCACCCGTTTCTTGCGGGGAAAATCTTCTCCGCTCGAGTCGGTCCCCCGCAGGATGACGAGGCCCAATGTCTCGTGCCCATCGCTACTCAATTACCAAAGCATGCTATTTTAGTGAAGAAGATCGAAATCCTTATTTACTTATTAAAAGATAGAGAAGTTCTATGTTTGCAGAATCTAGGCCACATAATTGGTGTACAAATTAATGTCGCAAACTATCATTAGGTTTTAAATGTGGCCTACTTGCTTAATCAACCACTCACAATCAGATACATCACCTACTATATCAATATTGCATACCAAACTTAGCATGCCTTGCGTTGTTAGAATTTCCCCGGTATAAAAAACAAATGTCATTTATGAGTTTGCCGTGTGATAAATTTGTTAAACTTTAATTTCCTTCTATGATTCATATTGGAATTGGCCCATCTACACAAATTCCTATATTCTAGTTCTTGACAGGCATGAGATGGAGATCTAGCACACTCTATGGGTATTACTAGTTCAATGATCAAAAGCCTCAAGCACCCTTGAGAGAAAAACCAAGGGAATGGATACGAAGACCAGTTCAATAAAGTGGTTCAATCAATAGTGTTTGAGATCGAATTTGTTCATTCTTTGCATTCGAAAGTGAGAAAAACTTTGGGAGTGCATGAGCTCAGCATGTTGCTTTCAAAAGAGTACCCAATTTTGATTTGGCAATTACACGTCACTTCAGCCAATGCACATGGTGGTAACATGAGATTAAAGTCCCTATACGATGGGCCCTGTATGGATATTATCATTATTGTTTTTCACTTTTGCAACATTAACTTTTTTTTATTCAATTGGGGGGGAAAAATCCAAAAACTTTTTTGTGGATCAAAACAAAACAAGCCCATGCCCCCCCCCCCCCCCCCCACCACTCACTCCCCTCCAACTCTTTTTTTCATTTCTTTTATATACTTTTTTGGATCTTTTTTAAATCTTAAAGATGAGTAATGATATGGTGCATTAATGGTGCCATGGAACTTTGTGTTTGATGGCTCCAAAACCTCGCAACAAAGGGTACATTCTCCATTTATGCTCCTCCTATGGATCGTCGCTAACATATCTCTGCATGATTCTCTAACTCTTTCCTTCTCCCTTCTTGATCCGCTTGAATCTCTCTCTCTGTGTGGTCCCTCTCTCAGGTCATTTAAGTTGAATGGCCTCACCCACTGGATTTTGCGTAGTAAAGTGTCGAACTAGCGATATTGATATTGATGTCGTTTGGACTTGAGTAGGAGGAGAAGAGTGCAACCACCGATGCAAGAGCAAAAGCGAAAAGATGGAGGGTAGATTTGCCATTTGCTCAGTGAATGAATAGTACCTTTATTTTGAGAAAAATAAACGATTTGAAAAATATTTTCCTAAAAATGATCATTTTTATCACTTGCCAAAAATTAATGAGCGAAAGATATTTTCATTGCCTAACGAAACCTTTTAGACATAAATTGTTATCGATAACTAATTATTTTAAGCGGTAGAAACGATTATTTTTCGAAAATATTTTCAATATTATTCATTTTTGCGAAATAAACGGAGCCGAAGTCTTCTAATAATAATTTCTCCTTAATAGATTGGTAATAATGAAATGATGGAAATAAGAATGCATTTTGCATATCAAGTTATGGAAGAAACGTGTACTTTTTCGGAAATATCACCAACCAAAAGTAACTAAGCAAGTCCTTAGATATCTTGTCATTTAAACAATTACCAAAACGGAAGAATGTGCATATAAATTGAATTTATGTACTTTATATTTTGCACCCGCTCTTTCGACATTATTAATTTGCAACTTAATCCCTCCTAGAGCAAAATATTTTTGGTCGGGGAAAAAAATTAAACCCTTTTAGTAAGAGCATGTTAAATTACCTGTTTCTTGCTAATGTAGTTACTAATATCAATTAGAAAAAATTGGACAAACTTGCACCGAGAGTTATCAATCTTATATACCACATGCAATCGGGTCCTAAATGTATATTGAAAACTGCGATCAAGTCCTAAACAAGTCCTAAACTTTTACCAAACAATGCAACAAACTTATATTAAAAAGTGCAATTTAAGAATGTCATTTATGCGATTTTTGAGATTCGTCCAAGTGAAAATGAGTCGGTAAGGCTATGAATGTTTAAAAGGAAAGTAGTAGAAATTAAATCAAGCAATCATCATCTAGTCATTTTGCTACACAAAAATAAAGATCTCGTAAATTTAATGAAGAAGATAATATCCCCGTCATTTCTCAAATCAAATATTTCATTTAATTGAAAAAATTACATGGGTATTTCTATTTGTTAAATAAATATATGAAACTTAAATATTAACCCTCATGAAAATCTCGATTCTAATCTATTGAAGGTTATTGTGATAATCTCTCTCTCTCTCTCTCTCTCTCTACCACCCACATTGCTTCCCTTTCCCATCCTTTTCTTCTTTCTTTTTTTTTTTTGGGTTCGAATACATTATTATGTGCTTTTATTCTAGTTCCATATTAACTCTCTAGAAATTGAATTCCATATTTGATCGTACGTGAAAGATCCTTTCATTTGTAAAGAATGATTAAAAAGAAGTACGTGGAAATGGATGGGACACAAAAAAAAGACCAATTTAATAAACTAGTGCCGATAAATTGCAAGGAAATGAACCTAAAACTTTGTTATTGTGCTCTAGTGTCACGTCGAGGCTTTAATCTCTACGTTTCATCGTTCGGATTCTGTGGCAGGATAGGAGAAGAACAGAATACTGAGAATAGGGTTTCCTACATCTTTTACACTGTTAGATAGAAGACTATAAGTTAATTAGTCAAGTCGTTTATTCCAATCGGTTCGCGGGTCGATGATACCCGAATCCGGTGCTCACTCTTATTTCCTTTTCATCTTCTTTTTCTCTTGCATTTATGCCATTTGATTATTATTAGAAAAGCAAATCCAAATTTCCCAAACAAACCACTCGGAGCAGCAGAACCCCAATGAGGAAATCATCAGTGCTCATGATGGCTCACGATTCATGATGACTCTTAACGCTGCATTCATCACCATTGAAATTTTCAACCAAAAAAAAGACAAATGAAAAGGGGCCATAATCACTCCTTCTGAATCATTCCATAATTACACAAAGGATCTAGTACAGCGATCCTGCTTTCGGGGGCCGTACCCTTTTGGATCCGGGAGCGTTGCGTTAAAGAACTCCGGCTGTCTCGTCGATCGTTGACTCCTCCTCCATTTAAACTGATTGTTGCTGTTGCTGATCAGGGCCTCACCAGTGACGATGTTAATGCTGTAATCCATCATCAGCAGCGTGCGATCCTCTCGAAGCATGGGGTCCAATTTGAGTCCATGCTGCCTCAGATGACATTGGAACTTCAACTGCCAAGAAAATCTTTTCATGCAGGTACTTCACCTTTTCCCCTCAGAAAAAAAAAGAAATTTTACATCACGTGAAAGATGAATGATGAGATGTTAAATTGTTTTTTCTAGCCCTGGCTAGGGTTTTTTTTCAAAGAAATGAATCATTACCATTGATGAGGGCATGGAGTGACTTGTGGTTTTTTTACTGTACTTTGCTTTCAAAACCAAAAAGAAAAGGTATGTGTGTGCAATGTGTTTCTCTATCATGGGTGCATAAAACCTAGGAGATTGTATAATAGTAATTCAGCTATTTTGGTAGATCTTCAACTTGTTTGAGTTTAGTATTTAGATGATCATCTTGAGCTCGACTAGTTTTAGTTTCGATCTACTCTGACTTGATTCGAACTTGAAAAATAGATGAGTCAAGCACAACTAATTCATCTCAAGCTATTCGTGATTTGAACTACTTAAGCGCACAATTAATAGTTTAATTCGATTACATTTCAAGTGGCCGGAAAACCTGCACTTGTCCAGTTCTTGAGACTTGCAGGATGTTCCATAAGTCTCTAAGTAACCGAACTCCTATATTTGTACCCTTGATTTATCACAAAAAAAAATGATTGCATCTCAAAGACGTGCAAATCCCATTGACATCATGTGCTATCTTATGGCCAAAATCCTATATTATATAGTTAAGAGAGGATGATTTGAGATTTTAATATGATTGTTGGGTTTCTTTATCCTTTGTTTTCTTTTATTACATGGAGTAACAAAAACTTTCGGCTCAACTAATCTTTAGTGGTATATTTTAGGTAAGGTTCCATCCACAAGGTGATAAAAGTAGCCACTAGCTAGGTTACTATGAGCAAGAGACATTGTAATTAGGGATGATTGGTTCCCGGTTGGGTAGGCTTTAGACCCGGAAGTTGGAACCTACTTTGTTAAAATCGGTTCCCGATTTTGAAACTTGCAACCTACTATGTTTGCCTTAAAATCGGCCTTGGAACCTGTTGTGTTATTCCGATCTAGTTTTAGGGTCTAACCGAGAACCCTTTTTTCTTTTGTTCCTTTTTTGGGTTTCATTTCTTACAACAAAATAAAATGAGCAACAAAATGGTTCAAAATAAAATATGAACGAGGGTGAGCGAAGGTTCCGAGGCTCGAACAAGCAAGGGCGAGCCGCGAGTGAGCGAGGAGGAGGGTGAATCGCAAGCGAGAGAGAGAGTCATGAAGTGTTTGAGTGAGATTAGAGAAAATAGAGCAAAAAAGAGATAGAAAAAAAAGATGCCAAGAAAAAACCTAAGGCTTTTAGGCTTTATGGAATGGTTCTAAATTCGGTCCAATCAATCCAGTTTGCAGGTGGTTCTTTACTTAGAACTGGACCGATTCCTAACAGTTCCAAAAATTTAGAACCGGGAACTTGGAATCGAACTGTCTTTCAAGGAGATCCGATCTAGTTTCTAGATAGAACTAGTTCGATTGCACAATCCTAGTTGTAATGTGAATTGTCCTGTTTAAATCTGCACCTTACCATTTAGCTAATCGCTTGAGAGTGATTCCTATACTTTTCTATGCTTTTCAGTGATTGTTAATGTCATGTTCTCTATTTTGTCTTGCAACAGTCTTGTTTGGGGACATTTGTTCCGCCATTTCTACTTCTGACTAATATGACTTTCGATGTAACAAGCTATTACGTTAAAAGGCAGTAGTAGTATTCAAGAGCTCGCTCATGCGGAACGGAGAAAAAAGTTCAAAACCAAAATTTTATATTAAGACTTGTCTCGGAGATGAACTAGTCGAAGTGCGCATGATCCTTATACCCAAAAAGAAATAGTTTTTTTCTAATTTTAGGCCGATGCTTTTTTTTTAATGGAAATACACAAGTTAGAATAATTTAAATATTATAAAGCAAAGTATTACCATATCTGACCTGGTAGCTCCATTGCTTGTCCGACGATAATGGGTCACAATGGGGACAATATCCAATTTCCGACCTTCAAAACCTCTAAAGACAAGACAAAACATTGAATGAATGTTAACGTGGGAGGGCACACTGAAAATCGAAAAACCACGGTGAAACTCAACAGTTTAAATCGAAATATTTACTTTGCATCTCCGTATGAAAGGCGCAAGGAGATTCGGAATCTATGTTGACATAAATTGGCTTGGCTAAGGTCGTGCTTATTGTCAAACCCCAACTCGATCGCCCGGCACGAACGGACGAGGTGTCGCGGGACCCAACCACCTTCAAGTCTAGCATGCAATCATGCGCCATCACTTGTCTTCCTCTTATTTTCCATCCCACGACGCGTCCCCCACCGGAACGCGGAGTTCTTTCTATATAGACAGATGGGTACCAAGTGCATGGATCGTTACTTAGCATGATGTGATATATTGAATCCACATATAAGATTTACCGAATTTAGAAAGATAGATGGATCGATGGTCCAAAGAAAAGAATTGCTGTGACTGGATCGAGGGTGCTTCCGCACCTTGGTTACCGTGAGATTATTTGCTATTAACAAATGATTCCCATTTAACATAGGTTTTTGTCAATATGACGGTCTCTCATCGCATCGTATCTAGTGACCACTGTGGTAACTACCTCGACGGTGGTCACCATCGCCTTAAGACATTGATGGCCATAGCTATGGCCATCATCTAAAGGGAAGAGAGAGAGAGAGAGGGGTCTAAGCGAGTGGCGGAAACCACCGTCAGCATTGCCCTCTTCTTCCGCCTCCTCAGCCTCTCCCCTTTTTTTTTCAATTTTTTATGATCTCGTCATGAAAGTTTTCTCACCTGATAGGATATATAATTATATCTAGATTAATCCAAACACATCTCATCAATACCATCTAAGTGTTTGTATGATAAAATATATCTCATCACTCACATAAAAGCTCAACCAAAACTAAGATCGTGTCTCACAAAGTGGTAGTAACTATGTTTAGTAATTATCCTCAATAATTGTTGTTCTCCTATATATCCCGATATATGACAAACTAGTAACCATCTTTTACATAAAATAGTTTGCCTCAAAGTCTTCAAAAATCGAATACCTTAGTGCCAGTAGCTTTTTACGAGAGTCGTAACCAACCTGAATTGATTGTGAATATTCTTTTTCCTATGTAATTTATCTTAATCAATAAAAAAGTTGGCAAAATTATAATAAGCAATTTTCTTCTCAAAATTATTAGACCATTGAAATTTTTATCCTTTTGATCCAACAGTCCATATTACATACGGTATCGATCCCATAAATTATCGGACCGGACCACATAATTTTCATAAAAATGTGCCCTAAATATGCCTTCAGTGATAGATTAACTTGACCCCAAAATTACTCAGAAAATTTGTTGACCTTGGCAGCGGGCCAATCGCCTGTTACAGGTCGCCATAGCTCTCTGTTTAGATAAAAGAACCAAGGGTGCAAGGCGTACATACAAGAGTTTCTTACCAACGTGTGAGAAACAGAGAGAGAGAGACAGAGGCTGCAAACTTCGAATTATTCCTCTTCTTCTTGGTATGACTGCTTTTGCAAAACCCCAGAAGATAATTCCTTTGGACTATTACTCCCTTCACATGACCCCTCTCCCTCTCTCTCCCCGTTAGACGTCGGACAAATTTTGTTTCTGGACATGAACATTGCACAAATTATGTGACATAACATAGCCATACATGTACACGAACACACGTAAGCGTATGGAATGCACCGTAGAGAGAGGGTTTAAACGAATAGTTTTATAATTTCGGGGTTGCAGAGAAAAATGAATTTGCTTTATTGATCACACTGTCATGTTGGCTCCAGAGCCGAAAATGGAAGAGAGGGGAGCGAGGCTTTTTGCAGCATCTTTGTGTGGAAAGAGAGTGAAAAAGCAAAGGTTTCGAGGGTGGAAGGGAAGAGAGAGAGGGGAGCAGGCCCTCCCAAGGCTCTTTTACACGTGATAAAGAAAGCAACCCCAAAAGCACTTGCATGCGTGTATAAGATTCATCATCGCCATCATCAACCCATTTCATTTCCTCTTTCTAATCGCCCCACTCTCTCCCTAACTTTGAATCTCTCCAGTTCCCACAAGGATCAACTTTTGCCCCCCCCCCCCCCCCCCCCCCCCCCGCGTCCCCTCTCTCTCTCTCTGCCTGTGTGAGTTTGAATCAGGAGCATCTTATAAATTCTCTCCACTCTGCGCCTGCGCATTGTGAGGCCAAGTTCCCTGCTTTCTTCGTGTGCTAAACCAAGAGAGCTCGTTTTGCTGGGTTGGCTGGTTGGTGAGTTAGTAAATTTTTCGGCTTCTCATGACTTATTAATAATGGTGTTGTTTATTTGTTTCATTTGTTTATGTTGAGTCGCTCTTTGCTTCTTAGCATTTAATTTTTGCCGTATCCTCCGGATAGTGATTTCACTGCCCTTTTCAAGGTTTATTCCTTGTGCTTCATTTTTGTTCTTTTCTATGTGTTCTCATTCTCTCTCTCTCTCCCTCTCTCTCTCTCTTTCTCTCTCTCGCTCACACTCCAACAGACTCGTCCTTTCCAAATTTTTTCTTTCCTGGCTAAAAGTATATATTTTTCGAAACAAATCATGTTGGTGTTTTTATCTGCTTGGTCTCACTCGATGTTTTCCCAACACAAATTTTTCGGTTTTGGGTAGGAGACAGGATTGGATCCCAGTTTTGTCTTCTGGGTATTTCCCGTTTACTAGGTTCTATGGAGAAAACCAGAGATTCTTTCGTATTTCGCCTTATTTTTTTGGGTCTTCCGGCCTTGTGATTCTCGTCTTCGACGATTCATGATCATTGGTTTACCGAACAGAAGAAGAATCTAAAAGAAGTTTTTATTAGTTTCGGGGTTGACTGTCAGCTTTGTCTTCGCGTTCATGAATTTAGTGCTCTTTGCACGTTTTCGTTTCAGGTTTCTGTTCTCTTTCATGCTGATTCTTTTGCTGGGTCTTTGAAGATTTTCTCAGCTGATATTACCGGGGGCAAAAGGAGAAAAATTGTGTTTTGTAGCATTAAATTGTCCTCACTTTTGCTTGAAATTTTTTATTTTTGGGGTGATCTATGTGCTGAATCAGAGGTAAAAATTGACTCTGTGTTCCAATCTTGCGAAGAAATAGTAATGCTTGTAATCTGGAACAAAGGGTGGTCTTTTTTCCACCTCCCTTCTTTTGAACTATTGCGTGCCGCAGCTGAACCCATGATTTCACACACTCATTGATGAGATTTTCCATTCATTCACTGTTCTGCAATTGTGACCACTTCTCTGACATGCAATATTTTGCCTTTTTCTCATATTCTTTCTTCGACTTTGTTTTCCTCTCAGCTGAAACAGTTCTGAGTCTCTTGACATAAGCCGAGGCCAAGAGGAGCCGGTACCTTTTTGGGACATCAGTTTGGAGTTTTCAGTTATCCCAAGCAGATGCCTACGAGGCAAATGAAAGAGAGCACAGAGCAACACCACCAACACCTTGTCATCAAGACCACCCACTTGCAGAGTCCCATGAACAATCAGCCCCAGAAGTCTCCCAAGACCACGCAGAACGGCAAGGGCCCGCCGACCCCGTCACCTCCTTCGAAGAGCAGAGGGAGGAGGAGGAGGGGGAGAGGTGAGCGGAAGTCCGACCAAGGCGACGTCTGCGCGAGGCCGAGCTCTCGGCCGTGCACCGGAGAGATTGTCGTGCCGAGGGCTCCGAACGGGTGCGCCCAAAATGGTGGTGGGACTGGGAACCGGGTGGATTTCCCGACCTCTAGCCGGTCCTGGAGCTTGGCTCGCAGGCCCGGGTTTGGGCAAGTTGGGACCCGGTGCATTGTGAAAGCCAACCATTTTTTTGCAGAGTTACCAGAGAAAGACTTGAACCAGTATGACGTAAGTAGCTCTGTTCTCTAAAATGGGGTGATTTTTTTGTGTTTTTCCTTTTTCTTTTTTTCTTCTCTGGGTGTTGAAAACATGTCTGCTTGCTGATTTTTGCAGAAGATAAATTTGAGATAGTTCTTAATCTGTGACACAACAGTTGGGACCCTCAATCTGACATACAATGTAGTTTGATGTCATCACATGGGTGTTTTTTTCTCCTTTATCTTTTGAGGTCTTTTACATTTGGAGCTGACAATGAAAGTGGGTTTCAATTTGGCTTGTCCTTCTCAGAGGTTTTAATTTGATTAGCTGTAGATAGATACATCTGCGCTTCAGAGTTTTGTTCTTATTGTTTTGCTCAGCTATCTGATTTTTTCCTGAGTCTGTCTCTGTGCTCATGGCAGGTCAGCATTACACCAGAAGTGGCATCAAGGACCGTGAACAGAGCCATCATGGCAGAGTTGCTGAGGCTGTATAGAGAATCTGACTTAGGAATGAGATTGCCTGCTTATGATGGGAGGAAGAGTCTTTACACTGCTGGTGAGCTTCCCTTTGCTCGGAAGGAGTTCAACATTAAGCTCTTAGATGACGAGGATGGAATTAATGGACCCAAGTAAGCCTTCGTAATGTTGAAATCTGTGTTTATTAATCTCTTTATAGAGTTACTTTTTGTGTAAAATTCACTTGGAATCTGGATTGAAAAATGTAGGAAATGATAGGCTTTCAATCATTTGCTTCGCCTGCATTAGGCAGTACTCTAGATTTTGAATTGCTCGTTAACTGAATCATAGAGAGTTACATTGGTGAAAATGTTTCTTATGCTCAAGTCTTGGGCATTATTGCAATTTTTCAGGAGAGAAAGAGAATATAAGGTGGTTATCAAGTTTGTTGCCCGTGCAAACATGCACCACTTAAGCCAATTCTTAGCTGGTAAGCGTGCCGACGCACCTCAGGAAGCTCTTCAGGTACTTGATATCGTTTTGAGGGAGCTTTCCACGAAAAGGTAAATAATATCCTCTTATAATAGAATTTCCACCTCACCCTAATGAAATGACTTATTTGAGGATACAACGTATGCAGGTTTTGCCCCATTGGTCGATCATTTTTCTCACCCAATATAAGAACACCCCAACCACTAGGTGATGGCTTGGAATCATGGTGCGGTTTTTACCAGAGCATTAGGCCTACCCAAATGGGCTTATCCCTGAATATTGGTAATTAAAGCAAATTGATTGCACTTATTAAACCAAACCAACTACTCGATTTGGTCCCTTGATACACCAAGTTGCTTCCTTTTTCTTCTTTGAAAATCCTCTTGTACATCACAGATATGGCTTCGGCTGCATTCATCGAGCCTCTTCCGGTGATAGAGTTTGTGGCCCAGCTTCTAGACAAAGATGTCCTATCGAGGCAATTATCTGATTCTGATCGTATCAAGGTATGTTCTCTTACATGTTGTCTATGAATTGACTTTGCAAACTTGGGGTATTATGACGTCTAGATATTGGAGAAAGTATATTATGGAGTGGCATGATGTGGACCAAATCAATCAGCTGTTGAAATTATATCTATTAATAGGGTACTTCTTACAATAAGTTGCCGAGGCACTCCATGATGTGTTTCCTCTTTGAGATCAACACAAGTGGGCTCAGTGCCTGGCTGATCTATTGAATATAGATGATTATATGTTAATGAATTCGTGATGGTGTACTTGCTCTCTCTGATGAAAAATATTCCACCAGATTAAAAAGGCTCTTCGAGGTGTAAAGGTTGAAGTGACACACAGAGGGAGCGTACGAAGAAAGTACCGTGTCTCAGGCTTGACATCTCAGCCAACGAGAGAGCTAGTGTAAGTTTTCACTCTTTATTTGTCAGATGAAAGTCAGACAGTAAACTGAAGCCATCTATAGTTGGAAATAAGCTAAATCTCTCCGTTATTGGCATGTTTCAAACTTTTGGTTTCTAGATTTCCTGTTGATGACAATTTGAACATGAAGTCTGTCGTGGAATACTTTCAAGAGATGTATGGCTTTACAATACTGCATACACATCTTCCTTGCCTCCAAGTAGGAAATCAAAAGAAGGCAAACTATTTACCCCTGGAGGTAACAAGTTATCACAAATTATCAAACAATTTCCCTCTGGGGAAACTTTTGGTAATGTTTTCCTATTATAATCTACATTACTTTCAGGCATGCAAAATTGTTGAAGGGCAACGATATACGAAAAGGTTGAACGAGAAGCAAATTACAACCCTGCTAAAAGTTACATGCCAAAGACCTAGGGATCGTGAAAATGATATTCTCCGGGTATATTTGAATCTATTGTTTGTTAACTTATCACTATATATCACTGTCATCTCTAGCATGTTATTAGTGCAATCATTGAAACAAGAACAATTGCTTTAAGACTAAAAATCAAGACTTTTGTCTTATCATACCTTGGATGCATCTCATCAATCACTAATTGTTTTTGGCACATGCGGTTTTCCTCGTTAATAAATTCGGATAGAGTCCGTTTTCATTTTGTTCATGACATGAATTCTCAATTGCTTCTATCTGTAGCAGACACAAATTGATGAGGCCATCCTTTTGGTCAGTGCAGGCTTTTTCTTATTTTTATAGTGTGGAAGCTGCCTTAGCAAATTCCAATTCATTAAATATACTACTTAACTTTTTAGATTAGATAAGACCATAGCCTAAATCTGGGTGGATGGCCCAAAAGTTTGTTTGTTAGCACTTGATGGTTTGGGAATTCCAACATGCCTCGCATGGCTGCTCCACTCTCCCATCTTTGATATAGTTCCTAGATAACTAAGCCCACCTAATGGGCTAATAGGAATGGCAAATGTCCTGTTGGAGTCCACCCTGCTTGTCCTGGGGGTGGGGATGGAATTTCTGCCTCAGAGTTGGGACTTCCGTGGCCTCGCCCTGGATATGTTACTTTTTCGTTTTTGGGTAATCACAAAGCAACGTTTGTTATTTATACTATTGCTGGTATAATTGCTAAATTACTCTCTTTTAGAATGTCTTGTGAGTATTTTTATATTCCTTTAAGAAATCTTAGTCAAAATCATTGTCTTATTAAGTTCAATTTTTAAATTTGATATACAGAAATCTCTATCAGAATGTCCAAATTTAGTTCCTAAAGAAAAGGGCAAATGGGGCAGGCATTCCAAATAGTTGTGCTAAGTGGAATGGGGAGGAGTGTAGGGGTGCAGGGTGGGACGGGGTGCAGGGGTGCAGGGCGGGCGCTAAGTGGAAAGGGCAAATGACTCACACCCCGTCCCATTGACATCCATATTAGGACAACCTTTTCTATTGCAAAGGTTAAAAAGAAGAGAGACGTATATCAATATCCAATTTCAATATTCTGGTTTTTGAGTTGGGCTCAATGGTCACGTGTTTCTGGTATTTTCTATCACGCTGTATTATTTAGAGTAGCAACTTTTTTCCCCACTTGAATTTTGCTGTTTATGTCTTGATGACCTTGTTATTCATTTAATTCTTTTAAATTATGTAAACACATGCAGACTGTTCAACAAAATGCCTACGATCAAGACCCTTATGCCAAGGAATTTGGGATCAAGATCAGTGAAAAGCTGGCATCTGTCGAAGCTCGTATCCTTCCAGCCCCTTGGGTAATATTTTTAAACTTTTTCTCCTACGTTGCATCTGATGGGCAGGAAGTTCATACGTTTTCCTTGTAATGACACGTATATGCAGTTGAAATATCATGAAACTGGAAAAGAGAAGGATTGTTTGCCCCAAGTTGGTCAATGGAATATGATGAACAAGGTATCTCAGCACCCCTACAGTATTCGTTTTTATTTATTATGAATTGAATATAGTAGGGACAGTTGCATCATAGTTTATAACTACAATCATAAAAATGTGATGACCTGCGTGTATTGTCATGAAAAAGAGAGTTTTTCATGTCAATCAGTGAAAGTTTGTAGAGGTGAAATAAGAAGTCTTCACTACAGATTCATTTCAACTCGCGTGGTGCTTTTTTCCTCACGTTTTATCTGTCTAGAAGTTGTTTTGTGTACCTTTGATGCTTGTGCTGCTTCACCTTGATGTTGTTCTGTTCATAATTTGCAGAAAATGATAAATGGCATGACTGTTAATCGGTGGTCATGTATCAACTTCTCTAGGAGTGTGCAGGAAAGTGTTGCGAAGGGGTTCTGCAGTGAACTCGCTCAAATGTGTCAAGTTTCTGGAATGGTAGTACTCTTTTCCTTATCGTTGGTCATAAAAACTTGCAGAGGACTCTTTTATTATTTGTTTTGATGTTCCTTTCTTTTTCTTTTATTTTGTTCTGGTTTTATTCGTTTTATTCCTTTGACTAAAGTTTCATTCCTTTTGCTGTTTGAAGGAATTTAATACTCAGCCCGTCATACCCATCTATAACGCAAAGCCAGAGCAAGTAGAGAAAGCTTTGAAGCATGTTTACCATGCATGCATGAATAAAACCAAAGGAAAAGAACTAGAACTTTTATTGGCAATTTTGCCCGACAATAATGGCTCCCTATATGGTAGGCCATAAAGCGATCTGGTTCAATGTTGGGTCAGTGAAACTAGTTTTAAACTTTAAAACTGACGCTTTTCCATTGATATTTTGTAGGGGACCTCAAAAGAATATGCGAGACTGATCTTGGTATAATATCACAATGTTGTCTCACAAAGCATGTTTTCAAGATTACCAAGCAGTACTTGGCAAATGTATCCTTGAAGATCAATGTTAAGGTGATTTGAACTCCTGATCTTTTAATTTATTCTATAAAAAATTTCTTGCAATTGCTTTTTCCCCAACAATGGAAAGATCTGCACAATTTACTTGCTAATTTCATATGTTTTAATGGCAATTGATTTTATGCTACCTTCCTCTTCAGACTTTCATGTAAAATTGGTCTTTGTGCAGATGGGTGGCAGAAATACTGTTCTTTTGGATGCAATTAGCTGCAGAATTCCATTAGTTAGTGACATACCAACTATAATATTCGGAGCAGATGTGACCCACCCAGAGAATGGGGAAGACTCTAGCCCCTCAATAGCTGCTGTATGTATGCTGATTAATTTACTGCATCCTTACAGTCTTAAGAGCATAAATGTTAGTAACACAGCCTTTTCTTATAAATGATGTTCTTTATGTAGGTAGTAGCATCTCAGGACTGGCCCGAAGTTACAAAATATGCAGGACTGGTTTGTGCTCAAGCTCACAGACAGGAACTCATCCAAGACTTGTACAAAACATGGAATGATCCAGTTCGTGGAACTGTTAGTGGGGGCATGATCAGGTACAAGGATATCCTGAGCATTAGATTCTAACTTGGTTAGAACTGCTTTTCTTGCATAGCACAGAGGGGGACTCTAATCCTTATGTCATGCATTGTCTTCACAGGGATCTTTTGGTGTCCTTTAGAAAAGCAACGGGGCAGAAGCCGCTGAGGATAATATTTTACAGGTTCATATCATCCTTAACCTTGTTCATCATATGCGCTTAATTGAAAAAGGCTAAATTTGAATCCAAGTTTTGTACCCAACTAAACATGTTATAGATCCTCAGCTTAGGGAGTTCGTATACAGAACTGGTAAGAAGAGGGATGATCCAATAGTGTGTTTTCCATACTCTAATTTCTCTTTCTGCTATTGTTTTGTAGATTGAGTGAAAAAGTTTACTCGAGTATGTGTCTTTTTCATTGCTGCTGGTGAGGGGGGCATATCTCTTTTCCTTTTTGTTTTTTGGAGAGAGAGAGAGAGAGAGAGAGAGAGAGAGAGAGAGAGATCTACTAGCCTATGTTCTTCCAGTACATGTTATGCAATTGTTTTCTATGTAAAGGTAGGTTCGTCCATTTTGATTTAGCTGTTTGATGTTCTCATATTCCTCTATGGAATGCGCAGGGATGGTGTGAGTGAAGGGCAGTTCTATCAAGTTCTCCTGTATGAATTGGATGCAATCAGAAAGGTGAGGGGATTTATGTATATGTACATATATCATTTTTTTTTATCTTTATCTACTTCATACAGAACTAAATCTACCGTTGCCCTTGGAAAATTACTTGCAGGCTTGTGCATCACTAGAACCAAACTATCAACCGCCTGTAACTTTCATTGTGGTGCAAAAACGACACCACACGCGCTTGTTTGCTAACAATCATAGAGACAGAAGCAGCATTGATAAGAGTGGGAATATTATGCCCGGTAAATGAAAAAATTTCATTTTCACATACCACACAATTTCGCTTCTTTTTGGACATGTGACATGATAAAAGTCATTGTTCTAGGTACCGTGGTTGATTCGAAGATCTGCCATCCCACAGAATTTGATTTTTACCTTTGTAGTCATGCTGGAATTCAGGTAAATTTCTTTGCTTGATCCTTTCCTATTTATCAAGTGCTCGCTTTTTTCATTTGCAAGTGTCCACCATTATCTTTTCTTAAAAGTGAAGGAACAGATATACTGGGAGCTTCAAAAGTTTCCCCTCACAATGTTTAAGACAGAAACTCAGAGAACAATATTTTCTAAGGATTTTTCAGTAGGAACCAGAGCTTGGTATATATGATCGGTTTCTTGTGAAGTGAGAATATGCTAGGTGAACACTGATTATACCATTGGAGAATAAGGTAACAGGAAGTTTCAATTTTATGGCCAAACATGTGGACAATATAGTTGCAGTGAGGCTGCGATTTTTTGGTGTCCTGCCATTATTGGGTAGGAATTGCAGAGTATTCTGATGTGAACGGGTTATGAAACTGAACCATCTAGGCAGTTGACCTTTCAATCCTCCTGTGACTGGCAATTGAATTTGCAGCCAGGATCTTAATTTGATGAGGGGACCATCCGGAGAAGACTTGCATACTATTTGACCTAGTGAGTAGGAAATTAAAAGTTCAGGGAAGCAAATTCTTATTTCGATCAATTTATCCGTATTTGACTGAAATGTGACACTATTAGTTACTTGCATGTGAGATTTGTTCCTTGGACCTCAAATTGTCATTTGGAAGCAAGACTCGAAGAAATGTTGAGACATTACTTTCTTTAGACTTTGAGAGGATATGATCAAATTGTTTGTACATAGTTCTTCCAATATGGTTCTAAGTCCAAGTGCATGGTCATAGAAGATATACATTGTCTCGTCTTTGTGGAATTTCGAAGGCATTGAATTTTGCATCTCCTTGCTCATTGATAGGGAACAAGTCGGCCAGCTCATTATCACGTACTATGGGATGAGAATAATTTTACAGCCGATGGAATCCAGTCGTTGACAAACAATCTCTGTTACACATACGCAAGATGCACGCGTTCGGTCTCAGTTGGTGAGTAACCCCTTCTACTTAAGTTAGGCATAGCGCAACAGAGGTGACGATGTAGATGTGCATGTGATCAATTGCATTACCATGTTTTCAACTGGACGCCTGGATTCATTGCAGTGCCTCCGGCTTATTACGCGCATTTGGCTGCTTTTCGAGCCCGATTCTACATGGAACCGGAGGCGCAAGAGAACGGATCGACGGGGAGCGGCGGCAGCGGCGATCACAAAACCAGAGGGGCGCGCATAACCGGAGAGATGGGCGTGAGGCCACTGCCGGCATTGAAGGAGAATGTGAAGAGGGTGATGTTCTACTGTTAGGACGGGGCCGAGGACAGCGGCAGCCACTAACTTCCGATCTTCAAGTCTCGGAGTCTTAACTTGGTAGGGATGTGTACATGCTGTGTTCATAAGCTGTAGATGGTTTGCCCCAGAAAAGAGTAGGGAGAAGTGCAGGAGGGTGTGTTTTAGGCTTTTGAAGTGGAGGATGAGAGATTTAAGTTGGCAAAATAGACCAGATAGTCACAATCAGATAGGGAGATGATAGATGGAGGGGCAGTTTCTCATCCTTGTTGTAGACATCAGTTCTAGGAAGAAGAAGGGGGGGAATTTGGTGAATCAGACTAGGCTTTGTAAAGAATGTTTTTTTTTTCCTTAGTGGAGTCAAATCAAATCTTAAAGTCAGCACATCTTGTCTCATTTTGGCTCTGTGTGCTCATGTCTTTTTCCCGGTTTCTTTTTTCCCTTAAAAAATTTAAAAAATATTAAATGAAATGTTCAGACCAATTTAACTAATTATTTTCATATGTTGGAAGATTAAAAAAAACGATTGAGGAAAACATATATAAGCGCTCATTCAATTAAGTAATATTAGAAACCAACGATGGTGCCTCAGGGACACTAACACAAAAATTGCATCAAATAGAATGTCTAATGATGTTTATGATGCTTACCACAACCATTTCTTAATTTTTCCCTGGTCGACTTTGATAGTACCGTGGATGCCTTTGGAGTCGATATGTCACAAGCAAGGGAAAATTGTCTAAAAAACGTTAAACTTATTGCATTTTTTTAAATTCAGTTCTAAACTTTTTAATTTTGCCAATTAAATCCTAAAATTTTTTCAAATTTTGCCAATTGAGTCTATCTGACCAATTTTAGCCAAAAATTGCTAATGTGGAGACGATGTAGACAATTTTTTTAATATAATATTTCAATATTTTTCGAATATTTTTATTATTATTTTTCTTTTTTTTAACCTTTTGGCTGGCGAGGGCTAGTGAACCTCACCTGGTTTGGGCGAGGAGGTCACGGCCATCGCCGGCCATAGGTGAGGGCTAGTGACTCTCGCCTGGTACGACCTCGCCCACATCCAGGCAAGGTCATTGCGATCCTTGCTTGGTCTGGGCGAGGGGGTCGCAACCATTATCAGCCACAGGCGAGGGTCGTGAGCCCCTCACTTATGACCAGCAAGAGTGTTGCGGCCCTCACCAAGATCTAGCGAGGGCATCGGCCTCGTCACAACCCTCGCCTACACCAAGCCTATGGCCGGTGACTTCACCAAGCCTATGGCCAGTGACTTCACCAACTAGAGGTGTAAAAAAAATTAAAAAAAGGAAAAATAAAAAAATAATAAACAATTCGAAAAAAATATTAAAATATTATTAAAAATTATTCATGTAAGCGTTGGCCGTGCTACGTAGGATGGCTGACTTCCACGTCAGCGATTTTTAGCCAAAATTGACGAAATAGACTCAATTAGAAAAACGTGAAAATATTTATGACTCGATTGGTAAAATTAAAAGGTTTAAGACCGAATTGATAAAAGTGCAATAGGTTTATGACCTTTTAGATAATTTTTCCCACGAGTCATGGTAGAATGAATTGGAAAACGGTGGCTCTCTTCTTCCACCGTTTCAGCATATCGAGTTGTCTTCACCAAATCTCTATTGATATATTTGAAATAGTTTGTTCCCAAGTACATCTTTAACTCTTTGCTGGATGAAAAGAAGACCTCGCGGAAGGCTTTGGGGTGTTCTTCTTACGAAATAAAGACCATATAGATTTCTTGGCACTACTCAATAAAGAGGCCATACACTCGCCAGATCGAACCAATTAGCGAATGCAGCATACATATTTTGTAGCCAATTAATTCCTCACCATCACCAGTGTCCACTTCACTTGGAACTCTTAACCCCAGTCAAATTTTCGTACAATGGAAATAGGAGAGTTTCAAGTCCCCGAAACTTGAACCTCAGATCCGGACAGTGGACACCAAAAAACAAGCGAACTGTCTTCACAAGTTTTAATTGTTGAAAGCGGGATTTAACTGTTGGACCAGGCTAAGGATTGGAGAGCTGTTCATGTTGGCATCATATAGCGGGAAGCTTGAGACACTATCGGTATGCTAAACTCATTAACAACTCTCATTATTTGAGCTGCCACGTTTTGAGGATCATGAGAGAAGATTTTAACTTCTTAAACATACAGGCTTGGTGACATGATTCTCATCCCTTATCGATCCAATGACTGGTGACGACATAGTACATGTAATTCCTAGGGTTATAGTCCATAAATTACAAGTTAAAGAGACCTGAAGTTAATCGTCGACAGCAAACGCACTGTCGCGCACTCGAGGTCAACTTATGCGCGCCTCTTCTAATCCACTCTCGTGGGTATGTCAAAGGAAAGCAACACATGCTTATGAGCGCACCTTGATCGACCATTCATGAAACGTTTATCAAGCCCTCCAAAGCTCATGGCTCTTTCTTTTCAAGCCTCTCTATGTTTTTGTCTTCACATATTGGGTTTTCTTTTCGTTTGCAACATCACAATGATTTTCTTTTATTGCCTTTAATCTCAATATTTGCAAATATACTGAAACATTCAACTTGAAAGAATCATACCATAAAGTCGAAGTTGGGTTCTATCCCAATTCAAATTCGATCTAGCCAACACCCAAAACTAGAACGACAGCTACTCCATTTGAGCGAATTGGGCCATTGGTTTTGGTGCTGCATCTCGTTTCCATTTGGGCGAATTGGGCCAAAATGCAAGTAGTTTGTATCAATTTGATGTCCCAATTTGCAAGTGATTTTCCATTATTAAAGAATTTACACCGATTTTTTTTCCATGAACACGATTTTCTTTTTCAAGAGGAAAAAAAGGACTTTTGAAAATTGGGAAAGGTGGTGGCGCCGCCTCCATGTCAGGCGGCTGTGTGTGTCACAAGATCCCAAGCAAAAGCCGGTTCACCCACTTGCAGGACTAGACACTTTTCTTTTGTTCTTGTTCGTGTTATTTCATTTTTTGTCGACAAGTTGCTTGTTATTTTATACTACTTAGGAAGACAATTAAGTCGCTTTTAAGTAGGGCTGGTGCAAGGCAGTGTGCATTGTCCAGTGTCCAGAGCTAGAAGTCCCCTATAGGAAAGAGCTGGGGGGCAGTAACTTTGAATAGAAGTAAAAGTATGCAGTCCAGCTACTTACAGCTAGATATCAAAGTAAATTCACCAAAAGTTATCCGCTTTCAATAATGACATGATTCGATGCACGAAGACCAACAACGTATTTGGTCGATTATTGGACATTACCGCGGAATCTTACTCATTCAAAACGGATGAAAACACTGTTAATTCGCGACAGTTTTGAATTGGTCTTCTCATGACTGATGTTGGGTTTTGATTTTTCAAAATAGACTCGTATCATGTCGATTTACTGTCCCATTGAAGATTGCAAACTAATGCAGAAGAGCTCAGTATCATACATTGTTTACGTAAGATGTGAAGGGATGCTTTGAAGCCAGCCGATCTTAGGGTTTAAATCCTGGCCATATATGAGAAGGGAAAAAGAGATGCATAACCAAACATCAAACCTTAATAAACCTCGAAGCCCAAGAACTTACTAATCTATAATTCTTATCTATCTTTGAGTATACAATATTAATATTCCCTAAGGTCATCATTATTTCTCTCAATATACTATAAATTACATATTAGGGCAAATACCACAAAAAAAAACCTAAATTATATCTACTGTGATACAAATATCCCAAACTTTTTTTCGTGTCACATAAAACCTTAAACTTGCCCACTGTGGCACAAATACTCCCAACTTTTTTTGTGTCACGGAAAAACCCAAACTATACATGTGTAACATATACACCATCTATTTCGAGAAAAGTATCAAAAAAGTCCTAAACATTTTGCATTTGTGCCAATTTAGTCCTAAATCTTTTTTTTGGTGTCAATTCAGTCCTAAATCTTTTGCATTGATGCCAATTAAGTCCTAAACCTTTTTTTGGTGCCAAATCTGTCCTAAACCTTTTGCATTTGTGCCAATTCAGTCCTAAACATTTTGCATTTGTGCCAATTCAGTCCTAAACCTTTATTTGGTGCCAATTCAGTCCTAAACGTTTTGCATTAGTGCCAATTAAGTCCTAAATCTTTTTTTTGTGCCAATTCAATCCTAAACCTTTTGCATCGGTATCAATTCAATCCTAAACCTTTTTGCATTTGTGCCAATTCAGTCCTAAACCCATTTTTTGTGTCAATTCAATCATAAACCTTTTGCATTGGTGCAAATTCAGTCCTTCCGGCTAATAGCCATTCATGTGTCGAAGGATTGAATTGGCACCAATGCAAAAGGTTTAGGACTGAATTGACACAGATACAAAAGATTTAGAACTGAATTGGCACAAAAAAAATTTTAGGACTAAATTGGTACCAATGCAAAAGGTTTTGGACTGAATTGGCACCAAAAAAAGGTTTAGGACTCAATTGACACCAATGTAAAAGGTTTAGGACTAAATCAACACCAAAAAAATGTTTATGACTAAATTAGCACAAATGCAAAAGGTTTAAGACTTTTTTGATATTTTTCCCCATCTATTTCAGTTCCATCCAGGATAAATTTATCGTACCGGTATAAGTTCGGGATTTTCTATGATACAAAAATTTTTTTGAAATATTTGTGTCACAATGGACAAATTTAGGATTTTCGATGACATAAAAAAAACTTCGGGATATTTGTGTCACGCTAGACATAATTTGATTTTTTTTTGTGATATTATGATATATACTTCTTAAGATGAATTGCTCCGTTATGTTTCTTGAGTTGCGGGATACAGAGTGTCATCTTCATTATTATGGGTAGCCTCTATAGACAGAACTTCTGCAACGAAAAGTGAACATATTGTCAAGTTACTATGTGCTCGATGAGCTTTTGGGACGTGAAATATGATCCCTCCTTACCTCCTTTTTTTATTTCTCTTTTACTATAAATTTACTGCATTCACTTGTTTACGTTATTTATTTATCATCATCTTTTGAAACTGTTGATTCTTCTTTCTCTTTTAAATGATAAAAATAAATCTAGCTAGCAAGTTAGACATTAACTTTATTTGAAAAAATATTTTCCCAATCAAGAGAGGAAAATGTTCTCTCTTTTCATCATTTCTAGCGGAAGAGCACATGCTTATGTGCATCAGAAAATAGAAAAAAAAAAGCTTCGTAAATGCGTGAAAAGAGATAAATATTTCGAATCACAACTTAGGTTAGGAAAGAATTTTCAATGATTGAAAGATGGGAGATGGTCCGACGGCCCATATTGGTGAAATGTTTCACAAAATGCCGCGAACTCATATAATTCATACTAATGATAAAAAAGGGGAAATGCATGTGTGGTTCACAAAACTGGATCTTACAGAGTTTCCAATAGAATTTTTGAAGTAATTAATTAATCGGAGGGAGTTTTGACTATGTTACTTGATGACGGTGTCTCTTTTAACTTGAAGCATAGCTTTCTGATATATAGGCTATGATCCCGTATTTTCTACCAAGAAAAGAGAGAAATTTACTAGACATTTGAAAAGCAAGTAGCTCAACTATTTAAATTACAATTTTATCCATTTTTCTATGTCATACTAATATAACACACCTTAAGAAAAGTTAAGTTGTACTTTATGGAATTTTTTTTTTTTACCTAGAGTTAAGGTTGAAATCGTCTTTGAGTTTGCTTCCTGTGCACGTATTAGAGATTCCTCGCATCCCAAAAGTCATACACTCAATTCTCAATTATTTCATTCAATGTACTTTTTTTTTGTCATAGAAACATTTTATTCATTCTACGGATATACAATAGAAATAGGCAATCTAACTATAAACCAAGACAACAAAACAATTTTTAGATAAGAAGATGAATTATTATAACAAGATTATTGGTCATATGTTCAAAGAGCAAATCTATGACTTCTTCAAATCAAAATCAGCGATCGATCACTGAATTTGTCTTCAGTAATGAGCACACATCAAAATATCCATATGTTGCTAGGGCTTTGCCTTTTGGCGGTGTGCGCCTAGGTTCAGCATCTTTAACACCATCGCCGTGCAACATAACAAGGTTGAACGCATACAGATCTGACAACTATAAGAGCGAAACATTCACGAAACTCCTCTAATCTCTTTAAAAACTGGACTTGTACATCAATGAAATCCGAGGAAAGAGAAACCCCAAAATCATATACGCAAAAAAACTACATATCTAGACTATACCGAGATAGAATCCTCCCCAAAACGAGAGAGAAAGAACATCAAACCAAATCAATCAAAAAATTAAGGAAAAAAAGGGAGGGAAGGGAGAGATCTAGCTCAAACCCTCCCCTCGATGAAGGTTGAAAAGTAAAGCTGTGTGAAGACAGGAGGGAGAGGAGAGAATCCTAGAGAGGAGAGGGAAAAAGCAATTCAATATACTTTGATAATGAAATTATTAAGATGTATTCGGTTTTTTATTATGGCATATCTAGATATTTAGAAAAGCTCGTTGCATAGGTTGGTAAAGCATGCCTTTCCTTCCTTACTCTCTCTCCCCTCACTCTCCCCGGCCCTACCGGTTCAATACATATCCATACCACTCTTCCCACTATAACAACACGAATTATATTTTTTCTAAACATATTCCTCCATTATGGTAAGATCTATCAGTCCGTCACATCGTCTGTAAATAAATCCGTGAAATGTCTTTTCCAACTAATGATAAAGAAGCTAATACAGATGAGCGGTCGGCTTGTGTTCCCCCTCAAAACCCGCACCCGTGCACGAGTGTGCATGATCCATCTCTTTCACATCCCACTTCTTCCATCTTCTTTCAGCAACTTCAATGTAGTGCCTCTTCAGTACTTGCCGGTTGTTTCCCTGTCCATATGTACGTGACAATAGCATGCTCTGCTTTGGGAAAAAGCAAAACAAAAGACCAAGGCTTTGACATTTGAACCCTCATAGTCATGTGATGACTATATATAAAACGTCTCAAAAGGTCTAGGGACAAGAATCAATAAAAAGTCATCCTCATAATAAGTGTTCTCCTTCTATAATTCCCAGAATAGCACATGTATCTTCATGAACTGTTATTGTACCACAGTAACTTCGTGTATATGCACGAAGTTACCAGCTGGAAAAAGGTATGAAAATAGAGAAGCAACAAGCTTTTGCGAAATATGAGCCCCACCCTGACCACGCCGGTTCCATGTGATACTAATGGCTTTCTTACGATTCGCAAAAAGAAAATATAACAACTTTTCCCTGGAAATTTGTATCAACCTATAATTAAGATATCGACCAAATTTCCCTAATCAAAAAGTGGAAAATTTTGCTGGTAATAGACATCTATACATTTCAACTAAACATGCAGAAACCAGTCTTCCGTGTATTTGTGTGTGTGTGTGTGTGTGTGTGTGTGTGTGTGTGTGAGAGAGAGAGAGAGAGAGAGAGAGAGAGAGAGAGTGTTACCATCTGTAAACCTTGACGAACAAAGGTGGGTGGCTTTCAAACTACCTTGTTCCCATGTGTGATCGAAGTGAGTGTAAGAATAATAGTGAAGTCAGATCTCCTGTTATTCATAGAACTCAGTGTGTATTATCAGACATTATGGTGAATGTTTTGTGAATTCCATGCAATCTCAATATATCTTACCACCATCTCATTTAATCAATGGCATATTGTAATAGGCTCAAAGAGTTAGCTTAATTCGTTATGAACATTGCAGGAACGGCTTTACCCAAAAAAAAAAAACATTGCAGGAACAGTACTCAGATTCCAGTAACAACAAAAGGCAAATTTCTTATAGTCATCCTCGGAGACAAGAGGACTACCGCAACCTGATGAACTTAGTCAGGCATTCTATGAGGCTCCGACACCAACTTTCATGAAAAGATAAATCAGTGGTATCAAAGCAAACACATCTGGCAAGTGTCGCCGGAGAGAGCTGAACATAACCACTTGAACCCGATCAGACCATTCTGGCTCACCATCCACGTCGCCGCTAATTTTCGAATGTTTTGAGCACACAGCTTCAAAACAGGCGAGGACAAAATGTCTGCTTTCTGCAAGTGATTAGCTGATCCAATTCAAACTTGAGAAAATGAAGCATACAAAAACAATTCTGGTTACACATAATTTGCAAATTCAGTTTTTTCACTTAGTTAATCAATCTATGCATAGAAGCTTTTGTTCTTTAAGCATATGCCAGCTTGGAAGTGTTAATCCTTTTGTCAGATCTACTCAAATCTGTTGAACAAAGTTGATGGACCAGCTTCGAATATAATGTTCGAGCATTTTTCGTTTGCAGACATTCAGGCACGAATGTTACTTAATTAAGTTCAATCCTGTACCTGAGTGTTGATTGGTCTTCTGTTAGCTGATATCTCCATTTCCTTTCAGTATTTAAGTGGCCTCTATCATCTTCTTTGCCTTGGCATTTTACCTACTAAACAGAAAAGACTTTCAGTTTAACTTAAAGCTAACACTCCTGTACCAAAGAAGACATCATATCTGATGTGTGGGTCTTAGTATACCAAAAACACGAGTGTTAAATATAGCCTATAGAAGCCAGAAGACGTTTTGAAAACATCCAATTAAATGAGAAAATGAGATCGGTCCGACATGTACACACCAGAGATAGAGGAGCAGCTCGATGTATACCTAATTAATTGTCAGGATTACTATTACAGTGATGGGCTCAATCACCAAAGCACAAGTACAGATCTGCAAATTAATCGCACAGCACAAGCCCTTCACCGAGCCTTGAGACCACAAGTTAGAATCGGAAACTCCAATCCCAAACAGTTGACAACTGTTCTTGCCTCAAAACCGTACACCAGACAGCCCCCAGGAGAAAAAGAACGCATGATTCAAACCAAAAAAAATCTAAAAAGACTCTACAGACAAGGGGACAAATTGATACTGAACACACTTGATTATTTCCTCAAACAGAAAATTGCAGTACAAAATTACAGTGACCCAGATTAGTTTAGATGATCGCAAGATATATATTATTCGGAAACTTCTTGTACCTTTGGAAGAACGCCAGCATGGCCGGAGACTAAAATCTGGAATTAGGGTTTCTCGAGCTCCCAGCAACAGGTGAAGCTGCCACATGATCTGATCTTTCCTTTACGAGACCAGGGAAGTTGAGATCACGCTGGCAGCTTCAACTGATAGTGGTGCGCGATGAGGACGCGACGTTGAGGATGACCATCCTTCTTCTTTGTTCTTGATCTTTGGTGTCTTGGTGTATTAGTCATTAGAGGTCACAAAGAGAAGTGAGAAGATAAAGGGCTATATATATAGAGGAAAATCAGGAGATTATAATTTTTTTGGAAAGTGAGGTTTTGATGAAGCATTATCATGAATTTGAATTCTTCTTTATTTTTCCCTTTTTATGGATGGAATAGTGGGTGAGAGCGAAAAGCTCAGAGAATAAATTAAATAAGAACAAAGAAATCAGAAAAATACAATGAAGGGGTGGTCCCAAAAATGGTGCAAATTGAATATTGTCATGCCAAAAACAACACCACCACCATGCATGTTCGGAGAAAGGTCGGCCTAGAGGGTGAGTTAGCGTAGACTGCGAGTTTTCCTATATCTACTGTCGCTGTTAACTGTAAGTGAATTAATTAACTCTGTATGTGACTCTCTCTCTCTCTCTCTCTCTCTCTCTCTCTCTCTCTCTCAAGAAAAGCATCGACACAGTGACTGTGTGGGCTAAGCTTAAAAGGAAAAGGGGAGAGTGACATGCGAGGGGACCATATTTTTGCATGCCATGAAAGGAGTAAATATTAGGTTTCTGCAAGAAAAAGAGACAGAAAAACTTTTAAAACAAAGAAAAGAAAAGAAGAAGAAAAGGGTGAGAGCATCTTAGCGGGAGAATATAACGTGAATCTGTTTCCTTTCTTGATTTTGTATATGAATCAGGACCATTCTTGTCTATTCATTATCTGCAATCAGAAGAATTGGTGTGTATATAGTCTCTTGATGTATACTCTTGACATTCTTCTTTTCACCTCCTGATGTTAGCGGTTTAATTTCTTTTTCTTATTTTTTGACAAACCTGATCAAAGCAATTCCTTGTTGCTATTATCAAAATTAAGTTGAACTGCATTATTTAGAGGTATTATTAGCTGATAAATGTGCTTAAAGAAGAACATGCCGACATTCTACTTAGAAGATGAACCTGAGATTAATGCCCGTAAAATCTCGAGTTTACGTGATCATGCACATCGAGATCTTTCAGAGATTTTTTCACCCGTAAGAAGGTCCAAGTCCATCCCGAAAAGTATAAATCATGGTCTAATTTAGTTTTTCTTAGCACATCGAGCTCGAGGATGGAGTTATCCAAATAGAGAGACCCAATTATCATATAAGGATTGTATTGATAATTGCATGTGTCCATGAAAAAAAAAGGAAGCATATATATATATATATATATATATATATATATATGTATATATATATATATATATACGCTTAGCGAGATGGAAGGAAAAATAAGTACACTCATATGACCTACATAGCTCTTCCTGAATAGTGAATACATATAGTTCGCTTAATTTCAAATTACTTGGTATAGTAGTTGTCCTTTCAATGCTTACAACCTTATAATTATATTACTTAGCGAGATGGAAGGCTTTTAAAACATGCTATTTATGCGGCAAAAGATACTTTTTAAACTATTAATCAAGCCCAAAAAATATAGTAAAAGTTCTATTTGATACATGGTGGTCGATATTTGAGTTAGAAGGAAAAAAAGAAGAAGAAAAAGAAGAAAGAAAGAAATGGTGGTTGTCTGGCTCTATTTGAGAGAAAGGTTACTTTCGACAATATAAAAGCTACCTAACTTTCAAATTAAACAAAATGAGAGATAATTTTATGTAAAGTAGTCTTTTAACATTAAAAAAACCTTTAGGCGCAAAACGTCCGCCAATTAAAGTTCATCTTGACACTTACAAAATATTCTTCTTCTTCTTCTTTTTCGCACAATAATCTTATCATGGAATATTTAAAAGCACCGTCTAGGGCTAAATGAATACTTTCTCGGTTACTTGATCGAACACCTCTACTGTTGCCCCAATCACGACAAAACACACAGCGAAGTACCAACACTAACTAAGCCATTAATGAGTTAGAGCAGATGGCTAATCGACTCTAAAGCAGATCCAACCCTCTATATATGCTAATGCTATTACAGGGGGCGTTGTTGGTGTTAATCATACTTTGCAACTTATTTTTTCTTCATTATTATATTTTACTTCAAAGAAACTTCTCTCTCTCTCTCTCTCTCTCTCTCTCTCTCTCTCTCTCTCTCTCTCTCTCTCAAAAGTTCAGTTTCTTGGAATATATATTCTTGTGCTAAGAAAATTTGTTTTTAAATGAGATGAAAACACTAGGGAGTATCACTGGAGTAAATTTAGCTGATGGAGCATTTTATGTTTACTGTATGGAGTTTTATCTTTTTTAAGGCTATTGCGTTAGTATTTCACTCGAGAAAAACTAAGTTCTATGTTTCATCGCATGACATGAGTTCTTACTTGTGTATATATAGATGATCGTGTTGAGAAAAAAAATATGTTCTATCTAATCATCAATCCCCAAAAAGAAAATTTGTTTTGGAGGTGAGGCGTACGGTTTAACCCAAGAACAATTTTAAAAAATGGAAATTTTTGGGGCATATGATGATGAGCTTAGAGGAACCGAGGGGGCTCGAAGCCCTTGCTTTAAGGAAACCTCGTTTAAAAAGATGTCCTTGGCGATCCAGCCATGATATAGCAGATCGCCCCAAATCTAGAGCGGGACAACGACATATGATCCTTTCACATGGCTTTGAGATTTATAAGGAAACGCATGAGAGGAGAGGGTCTCAACAAGCATGCCAAAAGCTGAGGTGCTAACCCTAGGGCTGTCGATGGTCATTTCGGTTCGAATATTGCCAAAGGCCCTAACCAAACCGTAAAAAGTACAGGCGTGTTTGTTTTAACCCAACCCGGAATATGAACCGATATTATCCACCATGAAAATTTTGGGTTCGGCTCGGTTTAGTCCAAGTCGGATTTCGAATTTCATGCCACATTTTGATTATATCGTTTTACAATTGTTTGATAGTATTTTATAGAGAAAACTAATGAATAATGAAAAGACGCTTTTTAGTGTTTTTTCGAATTTTAGAAGTTTGTGCACATCGCTTCAACGATAAGAGAGAAGAATTTGGCTGCAAAATCAAAGAAGAGAGAGAGAGCAAATCATCAAACTACAACACAAGAGATTGTCAACGACGGCAATGGTCACCACACTTCCGGATTTAGAAAATTTTTTTTTTACCTTTAGAAGGTACAATCCTGGAGCGACGGAGCTAGGGTGTTTTTTTGAGTGGGGGTTTACCCTGTCATGGATGTTAACGATTTGAGTCCGCTTATCTAATTGGCCGATTGAAGGTTCTATTCAACCCCATGTTGACAAAAAAACACAATACGATTTTTATATGATTATAAGGTATGATAATGTTTGAAATCCAAAATATCGATAATTTATCCCTAAAATTAGACTCAGTTTGTTTTTTAGAAAATAAATGATTTATAAAACATTTGGATTACAAACTGCTTAGAATAAATTTTCCCAGTGAAGAGATCTTGTTTGTCACAGAAGAAGAAGCGATTCACCCAGCATTGGCATACTTAGGATCATTATCAATAATAATCTATGTCAAAATATTTTCGGGGACAATAAATATATCTTTCATCCCTTCATTCATTTTTGTAAGTGATTTAAGCAATCATTTTTAGGAAAATATTTTTCAAATTATTAATTTTTCAGCTAGATAACTGCACCCTTAAATATGATTTTTGCTTCATAATCCTTGTTTGCGTCAAATGTGAGTTTTGGACATATCTATCTAACCGTACAAATAGTGTCAAAGTAATCAAAGACTTAATATCCTATGGGCATAATTAAATTATATAACAATTGTGACACAAATAATATAGAAATAAAAACTCCGTAAAGTACTTACATTATTGGTATTAATTGGATTTTCTTTTCATTGTAGCTTGGGTTTTAAAGTTCTTTTTAAGGTCAAGTTTTCATTTAGAAAATTAAGTGGTATCAAATTAGAATAAGCTTAACATTTAATAAGCAATCAAAGAATAAATTACGACTTCATAAAGGTAGCGTCGCCGCTGCTTAAATGAGATATGAATGTAATCAATCTAGAGTTTCTTCATTTCAACTTTATCGTATTTTATCCGAAAATTTATCTTGGCAACCGAACGCACAGCCTCTTAAGCTCACAAAACCACGTGGTCGGATTCTTGCCATAATAACTGTTGGATTGAAGTGATAGAACTCATGTGAACCAATCAAATTAGTGGGGTTTTTTTTTATTTTTATTTTACGAGGTACCTGTTAATAGGAAAAATGCATGCCTATGGACCTCAGCACAAATTACTAAAAGAATAAAAAAAACAAATCAAGAATAAATTAAAAAAAAATAGAAGAGAGGCTATAGCACTTGCTTGGAGCCTGCAAAAACCTAGGGTGGTCCTTATTGGATCCAGCATGAGCTGTCACTGCAGAGGAAACATTTACATATTCTCTCTCCCACGTAGATTCATAATATGGTCACAGAAGAGGTAACAACAAAAGCGCTCTGTCCCTCTCTCTCTCTCTCTCTCTCTCTCTCTCTCTTCTGTGTTGGATTGAAGCAGCAGCAGCAGCAGTTTGTGTAGAGGCCTGTTGTCTGCTGCTACTGCTAGAATTTATGGAACAGGGACCGCATAAGTTGCAGAGAGATTTACATGGTGACAAGATCTTGTTGGAGAAGGATAATTTTCATTTGTAAAATCTTATGAACAATGAAATATGTTTGATAAAGAATTTACCAAATCATTTACACACAGCGCTTTCGATTTTCGGAAAATGAAATTAGGGATGCTACGTACCATTAAAGTCGAAACGAGATTCGGTATTCATTCGAGATGACGAATTAGCCGCACAATTACGTGAAAATATTGCTATCTGGATATTTGTATTTTTAAACTTACTATGCTGTACCTTATAATACTTTAATTACGGGTATTTTTAAAAATAAAAATAATATACGAACTACGTACATTAAATAAGTGATTACGTGGTTTATTATTTTGGTCTTGTTCTTATATCAAATACCAACATCTTCAAAGAGCTAATTTTTTTCTTTCTGGAGGGAACACATGCAACTCAGGCTGTTAAGCACGAATTGGAAAATCATATATAAATTTTTCGTAAGAAAGCTTTGCGGTGAAACAAGGGATAAAGATCTGGAAAATCAAGTTGAAAACTCAAAGCAGCAAGATAACTAAGACAGATTAACAGATGTGTAGAGTACTCAAGCACCTAACTAAAGGGATAAAATAAATAAAAGTTCTACCGAAGTCACCAAATTAAAACCAGAGATCGACAAACCTAGTCCTAAAATCCTACAATGCCTGAAATTAAGAAGACCGTAGAGATTGCAACAAACATTCCTAATCCGAAAAAGTGAGCCATCACTTCAGTTGCCCCATTCTTAGCAGTCTCGGGTGCTCCACTTGAGTTGCTTGATGGTGCTCCACTTGAGTTGCTTGATGCAGCTCCTGCAAAAACAAAAAAAGTTGGAAGAACCCTGTTAACAATCAAATAAGATCTGTAAAATATGAAATTAAAGAGACAAACTTGTCGTCAAAAAACTTATATTCCGCAGGAAAAGAAGTTGAAAAACTCGACCCTGAGATGGGGTTGGAGATGGTGTTGCCGGTGACCTTGATGGAGCTCCTTCTGTAACCAGAGAAAAGAAAAGTAATTACTTCGGCCAGAAGTTTTTGCTTGTGTTTGTGATTACTTACTCTGTCTGTGCAGAGATCAAAGGATACGAATATGCGCGGCCTCGATCAGGACAAACATGATATCACATATAACTTCAATTACATCGAGTTCACAAAGTTTATATTTCCAATCATTATTCAATTACGAAGGATTGATCAAAGGTCTGATTCAAAACAAAAGCAGTTTGACAGCACAACATGTAAGGCGATTCGTGTGCGTGCATTCCAGTTTTTAGATCTCGATTTAGAATCGGTACGCAAAAACTTAGGTGCCAAATTATTACTATTGTGACCGTGATTTGTTAGTATAAAGAAAACAACGATATAACTATAAGAAAAAGAAGACAGCAACGACATATGATGAGCCACGCAAGCTTTTACATACCAAATGTATACGAACACCTCTTAATCTGACCATTAATTAATCTTATAGTAATTTGAGTTCATGGGACAGTAATAACACCGACACCGCGTACCAAAGACTTGCACTTGCATGGACCATGTTTCACTCTACTTTGAAAACCTAACTATCAGGATGCATAACTAGTAGTTCTGAAATTGAAACAACTAGATTGAGAGAGAAAAAACATCACTGGCCTGTCTTGCACGCTGAGGTGTCCGCATTGGCGCCGCACGCCTTGGCGAGCGCCAGTGCATCATCCTGGGTGATGTTGAAGCTCTTGAGGATGTCTGCATCGTTGAAGACCTTGCAGAGGCACTTGGCCTCATTCGCTACCACCTCCTTCAACGGGATGCAGCACGAGGCCGGCGGCGATGGTGACGGTGTCAGGTACGCCAAGCACGGCATCAGCTCCCCGATGCACGGCAGTGAGGTCCCATCGTCCCCGCCCGGAGGAGACGGGCTTGGGTTTCCCGAGAAGGCGATCGAGATGCACGAGGTGAGCAAGATAGGGAGAAGGATGAGGGATTTGGAGGCCATTGCTGATGCGTAATTAGGGTTTGGGAGAGAGAACTAAGAAAGGTGGTGTTGATTGGTAAATTCTTCAAAGGATGGAAGTTGTTGTAGAGTGAGAAAGCACCAATATATAGAGATTAGCGATTCAATGCGATAGCAGTGAAGAAGTTTGTTGCTATTAACTTGCATGATTATCTCTGATTTTCTCAAGAAGTTATCACCAGCATCATAATTTAAATTTTGAAAAAAAAAATGAAAATCCATAGCACAATTCTTACTTCTTAATAGATAATGATTGCGTTAGATGATATATTTCTCGAGACATAAGATTAGCTTTTGAATAGTTTCATTAATGTGCAAAAGGAAGGCAATTTCAATGTATTCTCAGATACCTGTCCTTATCTTGTTTCTCTTTTTCAATTTTCAAATGATTCGAAATTTAAGATCGACTTCCAATTCATATATTTCATTTTAGGCTCATCGTTTCCGATCCTACGTGATTTTCCCTAATTTCTACGCTAATAACCAAGTAAACACCAACACGTGTCTAGATATATACACCCACATTGAGATTTTGAATCTGTAGGAGTTATATCAAGATCAGATGTTGAGATTCACTTGCATAACTGTAGTTCTTCTTCTTCTTCTTCTTCTTCTTCTTCTTCTTCTTCTTCTTCTAGCTCTATGAATCCGGCGAGACCGAGAGAGCAAACGTTCGAATAACTTCTCAAAGGAGTACTAGGGCACGAAGAATTGCAGTATATGACAACGAAACGCGGAAGACCGGTTTCAAATGGGTGTGTGTGTATATATCATCCAAGTTCCTAAATTTTTATATTGGAAAACCACAAAAGCGTTGAAGCCAAATTGACTTTAATTCTTCAGACAGGAGAAAGGTCAATGATGAATAGCTGCTACGGATCTCTGAGCTGAGCTAAAATGTGGTGTCTCCCAAATCTAATCGCAAGAGATAAGATAGACAGATAAACTGCTTTCAATCCCTCCCCAAGCAATCTAAGTGAAATCTCACACAAGAATTATTTGACACAAGAGAGATTTTAGCAGCAAACAAAAAAATAATTGATACAAGAGAGATGTGCATGATTTATAGATTATTTTTCAGCATATATCTACTAAATTGTCTCTTGGATTGATAGATAGGGGGAGATCACTTATATATAAAGAGCACATAAATACCCCTCTCATGTGCGCCGGTCATATTAAGAACAATACGTGGAATCTGATGAACATGGGGCTACACATGCAAAGTAAATTGGGGCGGAACGTGGCTTTAATACTTTACAATCAAAATCCTAAGCTAATAGGTAAAGAGATACCAAATGTATGTAAAGAGCATATAAATCCCGTACGCTTGTGATGTGAGATTTTTTAATAATACCCATGCGTAATGGCATGCTGAGACATTTCGCTCTCACCATAATTTCCAAGAAGTTTGAACCTACACATTAACAATTGACGATGAGGAACAATATGTAGTAAATTTCACGTAAAAGAATTAGATAAACTTCATATTACAAGGATAGATTAAAATAAATTATAGTAGTTTCGTGGCACAAAATATTGGCGCGGCTCAACTAAATGACATGGGTATGGTCTATCATTCAGAAAATGTCGAAGGAACAAAGAAGAGAGAGAAAAACTAAATCAAGACGATGAGGAACAACGTGCAATAATTTCACCTAAAAGAATTAAATAAACTTCATATTACAAGGATTAATAATAAATAAATAAAAGTGCGGCAGTTTCGTGGCATGGGATATTTGGGCAGCTCAACCAAACCCCAGAATTGAAACCTCTTTAATTGATGTCACGGTGAGGTTGAACTGCATCAACACTGCTGACCCAACTAAATGCCATAGATATCGTTGATCATTCAGAAAACGCCAAAGGAACAAAGTAGTGAGAAAAAAAAAAGGAAAAATGATACAAACAATCCCTAAACTTTGGCCCAACGTGCAATTTGGTCCTTGAACTTTTAATTTATTCAATGTAATCCTTGAACTTTAGTCGAATATTCAATGTGGTCCATGAACTTTTAATTTATTTAATGCGGTCCCTGGACTTTTGGTACATATTCAATTTAGTCCCTGAACTATATGAAAATGTTCAATGTAGTCTTTCCATTAATTCATAAAAAAATTATGGCAGTTTCGTGGCATGGGATATTGGGGCGGCTCAACCAAACCTTGGAATCAAACCCTTGTCAATTGATGCCGCGGTGAGGTTGAATCGCAACAATACCTCGGACCCAACTAAATGCCATAGCTACCATTGATCATTCAAAAAATGGCAAAGGAACAAAGAAGTGAGTAAAAAAAAAACTAAATCATGACGATGAGGAACAATGTGTAGTAAATTTCACCTAAAAGAATGAAATAGAATTCATATTACAAGGATAAATAAAAACCTACAGCAGTTTCGAGGCACGGGATATTGGCATGGCTCAACCAAACCCCGAAATCAAAACCTCAATTGATTTCACGGTGAGGTTGAACCGCGACAACACCTCGCACTGAACTAAATGCCATAGATATTGTCGATCATTCAGAAAATGTCAAAGGAACAAAGAAGAGAGAACAAAACTAAATCAAGACAATGAGGAACAATGTGTAGCAAATTTCACCTAAAAATATAAAATAAACTTCATGTTACGAGGATTAATAAATATATAAAACCTACAGCAGTTTCATGACACGGGATATTGGCGCGGCTCAACCAAATCCCGAACTCAAACCCTCAATTGATTTCACGGTGAGGTTGAACCGCGACAACACCTCGCACCTAACTAAATGCCATAGATATTGTCGATCATTCGAAAAATGTCAAAGGAACAAAGAAGAGAGAACAAAACTAAATCAAGACAATGAGGAACAATGTGTAGCAAATTTCACCTAAAAATATAAAATAAATTTCATGTTACGAGGATTAATAAATAAAAAAAAAACCTACAGCAGTTTCATGGCACGGGATATTGGCACGGCTCAACCAAACCCCGAAATCAAACCCTCAATTGATTTCACGATGAGGTTGAACCGCAACAACACCTCGCACCGAACTAAATGCCATAGATATTGTCGATCATTTAGAAAATGTCAAAGGAACAAGGAAGAGAGAACAAAACTAAATCAAGACAATGAGGAACAATGTGTAGCAAATTTCACCTAAAAATATAAAATAAACTTCATGTTACGAGGATTAATAAATAAATAAAAACCTACAGCAGTTTCATGACACGGGATATTGGTGCGGCTCAACCAAACCCCGAAATCAAACCCTCAATTGATTTCACGATGAGGTTGAACCGCGACAACACCTCACACCGAACTAAATGCCATAGATATTGTCGGCCATTCGGAAAATGTCAAAGGAACAAAGAAGAGAGAACAAAACTAAATCAAGACAATGAGGAACAATGTGTAGCAAATTTCACCTAAAAATATAAAATAAACTTCATGTTACGAGGATTAGCAGTTTCATGGCACGGGATATTGGCGCGGCTCAACCAAACCCCGAAATCAAACCCTCAATTGATTTCATGATGAGGTTGAACCGCGACAACACCTCACACCTAACTAAATGCCATAGATATTGTCGGCCATTTGGAAAATGTCAAAGGAACAAAGAAGAGAGAACAAAACTAAATCAAGACAATGAGGAACAATTTGTAGCAAATTTCACCTAAAAATATAAAATAAACTTCATGTTACGAGGATTAATAAATAAATAAAAACCTATAGCAGTTTCATGGCACGGGATATTGGCACGGCTCAACCAAACCCCAAAATCAAACCCTCAATTGATTTCGCGGTCATGTTGAACCGCGACAACACCTCGCACCGAACTAAATGCCATAGATATTGTCAATCATTCAAAAAATGTCAAAGGAACAAAGAAATGAGAACAAAACTAAATCAAGACGTGAGGAACAATGTGTAGCAAATTTACCTAAAAGAATTATATAAACTTCATGTTACAAGGATTATTAAATAATAATAATAAAACCTACAGCAGCTCCGTGGCACGGGATATTGATACAGCTCAACCACACCCTTGTCAATTGATGTCACGTGAGGTCGAACCGGGACAACACCTCGCACCCAACAAAATGTGATAAATACATTCAGAAAATGTCAAAGCAACAAAGAAGTGAGAAAAAAAATTAAATCAAGATGATGAGGAACAATGCGTAGTAAATTTCACCTAAAATAATTGAATAAACTCCATATTACAAGGATTAATGAACAACTAAATAAAACTACGACAGTTTCGTGGCACGGGAAATTGGCGCGACTCAACCAAACCTTGGAATCAAACTCTCGTCAATTGATGTCACAGTGAGTTTGAACCACAACGACACCTCGGGCCCAACTAAATGCCATAGCTACTGTCGATCACTCGGAAAATCGCGAAAGAACAAAAAAAAATAGGTGAGCAAAAGAAAACCTAAATCAAAGACTCAGGAGAGCCATGGAATGAAGAACTCGTGATTGGTGGCAGATTTATAGGGAGCTTGTCGTGGCTAAGTTTAACTTTGGCAATACACAATTCGTTTAATCAGATGATTACATAGGACAGAACACAAGAAACACGATCTTCTCTAGGGGAAGTAGCGGATGCCGGCCAAATGGTGTTTTTGCATAGCGATGAGGGTTCTTGGGATAGCCGGCTGGTTCATCAAAGCCTTTTGTGCACAGCCATTTTCATCTTGGACGAGCTTCCATGTCTGTACATATGTCTACTCTTTCGAAGGCGACTTGAGTCTTGGAATCAGCTTCAAACCCTAATCGAA
This sequence comes from Syzygium malaccense, assembly GCA_031216405.1. Taxonomy (NCBI): domain Eukaryota; kingdom Viridiplantae; phylum Streptophyta; class Magnoliopsida; order Myrtales; family Myrtaceae; genus Syzygium; species Syzygium malaccense. Next base: position 18,085,827 of record CM062260.1, on the reverse strand, counting down.
CCTTTTTCGATAACGCTAGCTCAAGCGATACAATCAATTATTTTTAAGAAAATATTTTTTGAATTAATTATTTTTCGTAAAACAAACGGAGCCTAAAAGTTAATTACGATTTAACTCATGAAATTTAGAGGTTTCTTCTCGATTTACGCCCTTTGTATTTCATTCGTTTCTTCTTCTTCGTTATTTTTTTTTGGGGGGGGGGGGGGGGGGCGTATACTTAAGACCCAGGGCAAAGTTAAGTCAATATGTTTTATAATAGATGGTCAAAGTTGACTCGGTCACGTCCATTTCGAGGGTGAATTGTCCTAACTTTGGACCCTCAATTTGGTGGTATGGTTGAGCTTTTTAGCTAATGGTCTGATTTCAGCTATGGATGCAATCATACTAGATTGTGAGGACCAGTAGGTGTTTCAAAATAAAGCGGTTCGGATTTCAACAATCGCCCGAACTCTTGTTCGGACCGTGCGATGGCATCATGTTCGGAGATGAAGTATGCAGCTGACCGCGAAAATTCGAGGTAAATCGAGATGATTTTCGTCAGAACATAGGAACTTATGGTGGAGAAAATTCAAAGAAGAGCACGAGGGTCAAAGGGGTGCCAAGAATTGGAGGCTCTAATTAGGGTTAGGACTAGAAAAAGGGCACGACCCTAGAGATTGGGCCTAAGTTTCAATTCGAGCTCAGCCCAATCCAGAGGCAAAGCAAGACAGCCCAAAACATCACGGGCCGATCGAACCATGGTATCGGGCTAACTCAATCACCAGTGTCCAACTTAATCAGATAATTTAGGCTTTGTTTGTTCGAGGGAAAGTGTTTTTATGGAACGAACTTTACCTGTTTAGTTTGCCGGAAATGATTAATCAACCCAAAACATTTTCGGTCAAGGAAAATATTTATGCATAAAATTAGGAAAGTGAATTCCTAAATCTATCTGACCAAACAAAAAAAAAAGAATTCCTAAATCTAAGAAGGTGAAAATAATTTCCGGAATTAATCCTCCTAAATCTTTTAATTTATTTCTTTTGTTTATTTCTGTCATTCTCCTCCACCGGTTGCCGAGCCTCGGTGACGACTAGTGACCAGCCATAGGCACGGGCCAGTGAGGGCTAGTCTCGAGCAAGGCTCGAGCTCGCCGCAACAAGGTCGAGCTCGTTGGGATCTAGCGAGCTCAAGCATTGCCATATCCCGGCCCGAGGACGATCAGGTCTGCCCTTGTCAGTGGCCTTCGTGGCTATTGTCGAGGCTCGGCAACCGGCAGAGGAGGAAGAAGGAAAAGAAAAAAAAAAGAAAAAGAAAGAAAAAATAAATTATTAAAAAAAATCAGAAGGAGAAATTTCAAAAAGTGTTTTTACTTTCTTAGATTTAGGAATTTACTTTTCTTAATTTTATACATGAATATTTTCCTTGACTGAAAAGTATTTTCAGTGGTGAAAATTCAAAAAATTAATTATGAGAAAATACTTTCCCTCAAATAAACGGAGCCTCAACATGTAATTTGCAACAAGGTAAAGCTAAAAGTAGTGACTGACCCAAGAAATAAAGGTTGTTCGTTTTTGTCCTGTGTGTTGATGTTGATTGACTCGATTTAGCAAAACAAGAAATTATGTAGTGATTTTCAGCCTGTCAATGCGGTTGAAAAGAACAAGAATAAGCAAAAAATGAAAGGGAGGATTGAGCTGTCTCTTGTGCAAAAGGAAACAAAACTACACACTCCCTCTCCAGCTACACTTTGGTGTTGCCGCCTTGAGTTCTCATTGCAGCCTCTCGCCTTTGTCCTTCGCAAAGTCCCTTGAATTCTCCTATCATTTTAACCGTCAAATGTTGTCTCCATTAGACAACCTTTAACCTGTCCTCATTGGTATAATCATTCCCCCACACTCGCTCAAGGTCTCACAACTTGCAGCCCCTTAAAAGACCTCTTCCCCCTAGCGGTGTCTTTGTGCAAGGGAGGCCCCGCAATTCCTCCCACCACAACAATGGCTAGGCACGCGCAGAACGGCACGAACCGGAGCCTCGAGACACTGCTGGACATGGACAAGGTCGTGGCCAGGAGCAAGAGCACCGCGCCACCCCCGAGGAAGATGGTCCCGGGCCACGGGCTCGAGTTCAGCGGTCTCTCCTACAGTATCATCAAGAAGCAGAAGAAGGACGGCGTGTCCGTCATGAAAGAGGCGTACCTCCTCAACGACATCTCGGGCCAGGCGATGAGGGGCGAGGTCATGGCGATCATGGGGCCCAGCGGGGCGGGGAAGTCCACGTTCCTTGATGCGTTGGCGGGGCGGATCGCGCAGGGGAGCCTCCAAGGTTCAGTCAGGATTGAAGGTAAACCGGTGAGTCGCACTATGGGAGATGATCATTTTCATTACTAGTCACGATATGCTTTTATTAGGAACAGATTTCATTGTGATAACTGATGTTGATGAGATGGTCGTTGACAGATTACTACTAGTTACATGAAGATGATCTCATCCTATGTGATGCAAGATGATCAGCTCTTTCCAATGTTGACCGTCTTCGAGACGTTCATGTTCGCTGCTGAGGTCAGGCTTCCTCCTTCGATCTCCAGGGCTGAGAAGCAGAAGCGCGTCTACGATCTCCTCGAGCAGCTTGGCCTTCAGGTACAGATCCTATGCGCACTTCACGTACTTGATGATGTTCACAATCCGATTAAGACAGAATATGACTTATCGAGACGAAAATAATGATTCGCTTCTGTTCGGCTTTGTCGGAATAGATGGGAGGTTTGCTGTGAAAGAAATCTTGAATCAGAATATTGAAGGGGACAAAGTAGTATTGCATATTTGTAAGATAAGATCTAAACAGTCATGAGTGCATACTCTACTACATATGCCTACAAGTTCGAATTACAGATTTGACATATATAGCGAAACCGAGTTTCGTGATTAACTGCATACTCGGTCGAAATTTTCACGCGACTGACATTATCCTCAACCTTTTGTTTTCACAGAGCGCGACTCATACATACATCGGTGATGAGGGAAGGAGAGGAGTGTCGGGAGGGGAGCGTCGAAGGGTTTCCATAGGAATCGACATCATTCATAAGCCGTCGCTGCTGTTTCTCGATGAACCTACCTCCGGTTTGGACTCCACGAGCGCCTACAGCGTCGTTGAGAAGGTGAAGGACATAGCTCGAAGCGGTAGCATTGTGCTCATGACCATCCACCAGCCTTCCTATAGGATTCAATTGCTCCTGGATCGCATCACAGTCCTGGCAAGGTAACGACATCAGGCTCGCAATGTTGCAGCTTCAAATTATGCGCGCGGTCGACTAATTTATCACGAGTATGTGTGATCACAGGGGAAGGTTGATATATATGGGGAATCCTATGGCGCTGCCTGATCACCTTTCCGGATTCGGAAGGCCGGTTCCCGAGGGCGAGAACAGCCTCGAGTACCTCCTAGATGTGATCAGGGAGTATGACGAGTCGACCATTGGCCTCGATCCGCTTGTGCTGTATCAAAGAGATGGCATCAAACCTACCCAAGAAGCTAGGACACCAGTCCGAAAGACACCAAAACGTCCCAAAGCACCTAAGACTCCGCGGACTCCGCACAGACACATCCCCAGTTCAAAGCTCAATCTCCGCTCTCAGACCTACACTCCTAAAGGACAGAAGACTCCTCGATCCGACTCTGATCAGTTTGACTACTATGACGACGACGACAACGAATTCGACAACTCACTGGAGCGCAAAGTAGTGCAGACGCCAATGCACATGCAGAGCAGTGTGCACCCGAGATTGGCGTCCCATTTTTACAAGGACTTCTCCCTCTGGCTCTACAATGGTGTGAAGGGGACGCCACGGCGCCCGCCATCCTGGACCCCTGCGAGGACTCCTGGGCGGACACCTGGAGGTAAGACGCCGATGTATGGCCCACAGAGCCAAATCTCAAGCCAGTACCCGACTCCTCAGCATAACCCTCCTCGCCCCAAGACCCCGCTGGTCTTCAGCACCGAGCCTGACCTATCTTACGCTACTTCCTATGAGGAGTTTGAGATGGAAGTCCTTGACGAGCCTGACCATGGTCAGAAATTCGCGAATCCATGGCTGCGTGAGGTCGCAGTCCTGTGTTGGCGCACTGCGCTTAATGTGATTCGCACGCCGGAGCTCTTCCTCTCGCGCGAGATCGTCCTTGCTGTCATGGCACTGATCCTATCCTCCCTCTTCAAGAACCTTCACCACAGCGACTTCAAAACCATCAACCGCCTCCTCAATTTCTACATTTTCGCTGTCTGCCTGGTTTTCTTCTCCTCTAATGATGCCGTCCCGACCTTCATCCAAGAGCGGTTCATCTTCATTCGAGAGACATCCCACAACGCATACCGAGCTTCATCCTACGTCATCTCATCTCTCATTGTATACCTCCCCTTCTTTGCCGTCCAGGGCTTCACATTCGCAGTCATCACTAAGTACATTCTTGACCTTCGAAGCAGACTTTTCTACTTCTGGATGATCCTGTTCGCCTCCCTGATCACTACCAATGCTTACGTGATGCTCGTGAGCGCGCTCGTCCCAAGCTACATCACGGGATATGCTGTCGTCATAGCAACCACAGCTCTCTTCTTCCTCACCTGTGGCTTCTTCTTAAAGAGACCACAAATACCACCATATTGGAGGTGGCTCCATTACATCTCCGCCATAAAGTATCCATTCGAGGCACTGCTAACAAATGAATTCAAAGGGGCTCACTGCTACACAGGCAATGCAACAGATCTCTCGCCAGGTCCGTTGGGAGAAATCAAGCATAGCAAACTGCATCCGAATAACGGTACTTCCGGCGGAAGTTGCCCTCTGGTGGGACAGGACGTTCTGTCCACCATGGGCATTGACATAACGAACATCTGGTATAACATCGGTATCCTGCTGGCGTGGGGAGTCCTTTACAGGCTCCTCTTCTATGTGGTCCTGAGATTCTATTCCAAGAATGAGAGGAAGTGAATATTTCTATTTTGGTAATGCTCCTGTGCTCTAAACCATGCTATTCCTTAAAATATACTTTGAAATATATAGGCATTCAAGATACTGGCCCTGCCCATAAGTGTAGAATGATAAAAAACAGGACCGATTCTATATGCTATTCGTGATAAGCTTTTGCTATAAATGAAACTAAGCTACGTTTCTCTTGCACACGTTATTCTCATGTAATATGTGCTACCGTGCATGTTCGGAATAAAAAAACAGGGGACCGTGCGGCGAGCTTCGAATCTGGAGAGGAATTCCTCAATCATGTTCAAAGAGTTGACAGTCACAACTGGCTGTAGCCAAGTTAGTCTCATAGTTCAGCACCTCTGACTTCTTTCGACATGAAGAAAAGTTTGTCAGCGTCGTAAGAGGAGACGGGGTTAATTATCTCGGGGTCATTAAGCTAATAATTATTCATTACCAGACATGTTTGGGTCTGGTAGTAATCCTCAATTAAAGATTATCTATCAAATAAATCTCGCTCATATTTTCCAATTACCTAAGTGGGTCTAGACCTGCAAAACAAAACAAAACATTTAGGGTAAGTCGCTTCATCCATGCTTTCATTCAGGGGTTAAGACGAGTAGAGTAATAGAAGAGGACCGAGAGGATACAATAGGATGTATAACTCGAGAAACCACACCAAACACAGTTTTGGAGCCGCGAATATGTCATTTATTACCCCAACCCACACAATTCAACACACCTCTCACCCTACAGCAGGACAAAAACCAGTATGTATACCTTCCATGTTGCAAACACGGGTTACAGGGCCAAGTTTCTCACTTTTCACATCCCCAAAATCAGCCTCCATGCTGCGCTATCTTCCTCTCAAGGGCGCCCTTATCAGCACCAACTAGCTTGTCGACCTCTTTGCCATCTCTCACGAAGAAGAAAGAAGGGACACTGCTGATATTCCAACTGGCAGCCACATCCCTTGCCTCATCAATGTCGACTTTTAGGAATACCACTTTCGGGTATTTTGCGGCTAGGCTAGTAAAAAGAGGAGAAATGAAGCTGCAGGGCCCACACCAGGTAGCAGTGAAGTAAAGGATGGCCAGGCGGGATGTTCTTGAAGCAGCATTCAATTTGGAATCCAGTTCAGTATGAGAGTGGATGCCAATTACTTGCCCTGTCAAAAGCAAGAACCAAAAAAAAAAAAAAGCAAGAACCATATCAATGTTACGTTCCAAGTAAATTGAACAGAGGAATCATCACGATCAGTTTGCTCATGAGGAATGAAATTTTGGGGAACTGCTCTTATGAGTGTACAGCAATCTCCAACCACGGGTCGAGTACACTTTATCACAAAAAATAGGTGCTGGGAAAAAAACAATAGAATTGTCTGAAAATGACAAATTAAAAACAAGGAGAAAATCCGGTCTCAGGTTTTAGTTTGCAATTAATCCTTTCAAGTGGAGTCCTAATAAGCATTAAATAATGACAGATGCTAGTGATAAATTACATATAAAACATAACAATGATGCTCACCATCCTTGAGAGCAGCTGAAGCGTCCGACTCCTGCAACAGGTGAAAAATAATCCTAAATTTCAGAGTAAGAGCAAAGGTGAAGGTTATGCAACTCTAGAGGACTCGAAGGGACTTGCATATTCACTTTCAACTCAATTGATAATCTCATGACTCTCATCAAACCCCAAAAGGTAAGTCAAAGAAATAGCCATGCGCAAACAGACTCAGCAAGGGGCATGGAAAAGCCAACAGTTTCGCTTGCTTTTGGACCCCGACAGCAAGGTCATGATACCACTATTGCTACTACTGCACATTGACCACAAGCAAAGCACTGTAGAAATTGAGGAGACAAAGCTATGGTTGAGTGAGCCCCGACCATGATCATTTCTTAAGTACTAAGGATCAATTAACGAGGCATATGAAAGATTACGTGAAAATAATATCCCAAATAGAAAAAACTATGTATTGTCATCTCACTTCAGCATTGCGCTGGCGTTGCCGCTCACGTTCAGCCTTTTTTGGCCCCTTCTCTCTACGCAAGCGTTGATACTTTCTGCGATGCTCTTCTATTTTGCGGGCATTGGGTTCAACCTGCAAATCCATATGGAATCTTAAACATAAATCCCTCAGCGGCTCGAGCGTCTCAACTCTAAACGAGTCGGAGAGTACAGTACCTTCTTGAGCACCATGCCAATTTCCTCATCATGATCTATTTTTGAAGCTACATGCAGATCACTAGCTGCTTCCTCCCACTTACCCAGTATGGCCCTCGCCATCCCTCGTGCTTTGTATCCTTTTGCTGAGTCAGGGTTAATCTATGAAAAAGATAGAGGAGCTTCAATTCAGACACATAAGAAACATCCACAAGTCACACTCATCCAAATGCAAACCTAAGCAGTAAAGCTGAATCACCAAAAAGTCTATGAAGACCCACCTGTAAAGCTGCCTCTGCATCACGAATAGCAGCATTTGGCTTCTTCAATTTGACAAAGACGCTAGCTGGATGGAAAAAAGAAAACCGCTAAGAAGAAGCCACCAAGCCACACATACACTGAGACTGCACTATTCAGTATAAACGCATGGGAATAGATGTTACCTCTAGTCGCATATAGTATTGCTGAACCAGGATTCGACATGATCGCCTCTGTTAGGTATTCTATGGCTTCATCCAGCTTACCTGGGAAGTACAAGCAATTTAAACAGACAGATAATTCTCCAGCAAGAGCACTTGAGGAATTTTAGTTAAAAAGCCCAAATAATGTTAGCCTAAATATCATGCCTTCTGACATTGCATCCACAGCTTTTGATTTTTCCATTTGTGCAGCGTCCTGCTTTTCTTCTGTAACTTCGATAGAAGGGTTTCCCATCTGTAATTAGAAAATCTGCACATTCACTTTTCTACAGAGGAGAATCCTAAAGCTACTTCTCCCGGAAATCTTTTCCACCGCTCACCTTTTGCGGAGGATCATTATCAGGTGCTACGGTGTCAGATTCGTCTAATTCAACATCAGATTCAACAAAGCTATCATCATCATAATCCATTTCCAAATCAGTTTTGTTCGCATCAGACCCAGAGCCTGGCATGCCATGGCTCTCCTGTCACATTGAGAACTAGATTAGTGCAAGCATGAAGAGAGAGATTACGAATTCAAGCACTCTTTCAAGTATACAAAGCCAAAAATCATGAAAATTGTCATGCAAATTCTTCGAGACACAGTATGAGTGGCTATATAAAAAGTGCTCATGCAAGTGACAAACCATAGGCGGGTCGATGCAGGCATCAGACCAGGCTGCAATTTCAATTCCCCGAGGGAGATTTTTATCAGCTCGCCCGAAGCTATGGTCTATCTAAAGAGTTTGCCAGTTCAGATTTAAGTTTAGTAACTTTAGGTGTCTTAGTAGAAACCTGGATTATTTTGGCACAAAAATATATGACTTCTTCCGAAAACTATGACCATTACATCCAAAAGAACTTAACTTTGCGGTTGCTCAATCTCGTAGTTTCTCCCAAGCTTTCTTTACTTTTGTTAAACCTCGACCTGATTCTGAACGCCAATTTTATGAATCCAAAGTACCTTTCTTAACGGCATGCTCCAGTCATATCATATGGTCCATATATAAAGTCTTTGCATAGTCAAATACTTTTGCCTTTCTTGTGATTGGAAAACTACGCGTAAATTGCATTTCTTTTTGCTTTCCCGTCGACTAATTCTTCCACCGATCATTTCGAGGTCCAACATTTTTCCCAAATCGCCGACTTTCTGCGAAATAAAATGCACCCCAGATGCACAATTCTCACTCTATTCAGCAAGCAAACGGACGAACACCCAGCAAACCAAGAACGTGTTCGATGCAGCCAATTATACTAGAGATACAGCACTTCCTGGCCAGCGAGTGCACGAAAGAACCGTGTCAAGAGCGAGCATTTCAGGAGCAAGTTTCTCACCGATTTCGCGGCGGGCGGGATTCGAGCACCTAAGCTGCAAACAAAACACGCCACGTCCTTGAAACAATTCGCAAACACAAAAAAAAAAAAGAGAGAGAGAACATGTCGCACGGCAGGCAGGCCGAAACGTACTGACATGCGCTCTGTAACGAAACAAATTGTGGATTCCCTTTCGGGCTTATCTATCTACTACCCAGCTGACCATCCAGCATCGGCAGCCTCGCCGAGCGATCGACCGATTCAGAACGGCGGGGGAAAAAAAGACACGCGCGCGCGCCCCCGCGTACGGGGACGCTCGAGACACGGTACCTCTGGAGGTAGGACTTGAAGAAGGCGAGCGAAGGATCGTGGAGGATGGAAGGATCCGACCTGCACTGGCGGATGAAGTACCGCAGCTCGTCTATCTTCTCCGTCTCCATCTCCATCGCTCTCGCTCTCGCTCTCTGCTCTGCTCTCTCCCTCTCTCTCTCTCTCTCTCTCTCTCTCTACTGTGTTCTGGGAGTGTCGAGCGACGGAGGAAGGAGTGCGCGGGACGCGCCGCGGCGCCGGAATTCTCTAGAAACCGCCGCCGCCGGGCCTCCCGGGCCGGGCCTCTTTCTGGTCCACGAACGGGCTTTCCGGTGGGTTCGGTCGGCCCGGCCCGAACCCACAGACTTCACGGCGATTGCATCCGGTGGTTTTTACCCCTTTCCAAGCGATAAAAACTTTAAAAAGTTGCTTATTTTGGCGAAAAGTCAAACGAAATTATTCGGGAAAATGACACAAATAGTTCCTAAACTTTGGCCCAATGTATAATATGGTCTCTGAACTTTCATTTATTCAATGCGGTCCTTGAACTTTCGATAGATGTTCAATCTAATCCCTGAACCATACAAAAATATTCATTGTTATCCCCGATCATAAATTAATAGAAGGACAACATTGAACATGTATTCAAAATCCATGGACCACATTGAACAAATTAAAATTTCGGGGACTACATTAAATGTTATGCTAAGGTTTATAGATCAAATTGCACTTCATGCTAAATTTTATGGATCATTTGTGTTATTATCCCAAAAATTATCAATAATCCTCTATATGGATATCTCGCCAAAACCAATATATGTATGTTTTGAAAAACTTCCAAGGGTTTCGTGTTATATAAAACTCAAATTACTCAGGCCGCATAGTTTCACAAAAGCAAAAAAATTTGAAAATGTTAAAATCATTTCGAATAGGCCGATACGAAAATCTGAATACAATATAGATATAGTTTTTAGGAAGACAAATTTTTAGTTTTGGGCCCTCACGTGACGATGGTTGGTCGGGTGATTATCACAATTGACATGAGGTGATCGGCATTGGCCGATGGGAAAGTTAAGGCATTGAGAGCGCCTAAACACTTATCGTGTCATTTTTTTAGTACACGAAATTCATGACCATTCAACATTTCGAGAGTATTATTATAATTATATAAAAATTAATGAAAGTAGTTGTGAAGTAAGGTTAAGGTCAACTTGTAAGGTAAATGGTCTAGAGATGGGTTCTATTGAATCGACCAGAAATGCATGCTGACCTCCTAAGGAAAAGTTTGTCCCTAGATAAACGATTTCACAGCCGTCATCGCACCGCCACGAGTCACCATCACGACACCAACTGCCCAGTTAACGACACACAGAGCGATCGCCCCCGTTTATCGCCTCCACCATGTGACATCCCGTGGCGATGCCACCAAAACCGCAGTAATTAAGAATTGGATTAAGTCACCAAACCTTTCATTTGAGTGATGTAAGGAAAGGAGGATTCCGTACACGAGTCCTTGATAGAAAAAGATCGTTTTCCAGCAAACGAGATGGACCTTGTCAGGACCGCCCACCAGCTTTTTGACCATTGGTTTTCGTCTCACTATCCAATGCGTGAACTCTGCACACGCCAATCAAACGTGGAATGAACAAACAAAGGCAGTGCAGATTGGTGGCAATTGCTCAACATCCTTCCAGTTTGACCGAGTGCAATGAAGCAGCCAAGCAGCACTGATCAAAGATGGAAGTCTGCTAGGCATGTGAGTATCTGCAGTTCAAGTAGTACCAGCGCTGCAAATCCAATCTGATGCAGCACAGATCGCGCTCCATTCGAATCGCCGCATCGCCCATAAAACACTTCGGCAATATGAGGAAATTCCTTGAATTATGTTTACACTAGGCTCAAGCCGGAACAAAACTTTAACCATTACACAGCAAAATAGGAAGGGCGCGATGAAATCGCATGGTTTTCAACAAATCGGATCGAGAAAGACAGCAGATAGCGAGGGAAATAAAAACACAGGTTTGAAAGGCATACGACTAGTGACTTTCAACCAAGAGTCATGGCTGAAAAGATCCATCTTGGACCTAAAAAGAGAAGGAATTGCTGATGATGGCATTGGCTGGCTCGCGTAAAAAACCCGAGTCGGGATTCCCATGCCCAGAATCATCGTCGAAAACGGTTGCTATAGCTTCTGGTTGATGTCTATGTGATGACAGGAAGCGGTGGAATTGGTAGAGCGGCTAAAGCTGTCCGAAGCTGAGTCGGTACCATCTGGAGATCTCTTGCCCGGGGCATGAGGCCACGTGCTCATCGCCCTGAATACAAACAGAACTTAGGTTTAGGGCTAAAAAAATATCACGAATGTTTAGCTCAACCCGCTTCGATTCACATTGAACAGTGCCTATGATCAGAGACCAAATGAATGATCCAGAGAGAGTATCATCCAACAGTCTAAACCAAACATCGGCAGAAGAAATGAATTACGAGTGAAGGTTTCGGTGCATAATACTGACCTTTCTTTGCGCTTCTCTAGAAATCGAGCCAAGGATGCCTTCCGAGCCTGAGGTAGAGCAACTGCGAGACAACAATTAGTTTCACCGATTTGATTCAGTCTTGAAATCAGCTGATTGGTAATTATCAAAAAGCTCCACCCAAAAGATTTAAGAGAGTGATACAACGACATACCGGCCCGAAAAACAGTTGGTCTAGCTGGTGCAAGAGAAGTTATTGCTCTTGGAGTCTCAGGTCGTCTAGTGGGCGTATCGTAGGCTCCCAGTGTTTTTACACTCCTCTGATCCACATTGCTCGGAACTGCAGAAAACGAGAGCACCGACGATCTTCTGCTCCCATTTAAATCATCAACAGGCCCAGGTCTGGTGATCGGTGCAATCGGCGCAATCGGCGCTTGAATTTGAGTCGATGGAACGGTCTTAGACCCAGTTGCAGAAGAACCGTTTCCAGCCAGCAACATGATCGCCCGAGCCTAAAATCAGGCCGAAACATCTTAAGCTGCCTGTCAATTTTGGAGGCTTAAACGGTAACACTCATCGAAAGAGCAAGAGATGTACACCTTTTCTGGAGATACATCATCGTACACATAAACCGAACCGCCGAAGAAGATGGTCAACTGGGCTGGTGCTGCAGGGGATCTCGTAGCATTCCTACAAAATAAGATCACCACTTTGACCGATCATCCATTGAGCTTGCAGAGTTTCTGCTCCTTGCCAAGCATCAATCAGTTCAGCAAACAAGCAGGAAGAGTAAAAACTAACAGACATCTGGATCACCTAGAATCAGTGAAGCCAACAAGAGAAGTCGAAGTCAGAGGAACTGATGCAGGAGGGACAAACGTAAATCCCCCGAGAGATGGCGGCTTTACAGAGAAGCAAATCACGTTTTGCTCTGTGGATGCCGCCACATGGGACTGAAGGACCGGAGTGTTTGTGGCCACTTGACTGAGGTGCTTCGGGGAAGGGAAAGTCCTCGCTTCTTGAGGCCAGGAGATCGCCTGCGCATTCAAGTGCCGCTGAGGGTAAGCCGTCGTCACATAGTAGCTTCCTGCTTGTTTGTCGCCGAACCTATTCCTCTGCAAGCCACAGGAATTCAAAATCAGTTCTATGTTCCTTCACCAACAAGAAAGGAAAAGGACCAACGAGCGAAGCAAATGCTCCAAACTCCAAGCACGGCCCAAAAGGAATGTACTATGACTCGGACGTTTATAAAAGATCAAGCGCGAGTTCAGATACTTCGGAAGCTGAAACAATCGGACCAATGCATACCTCGACATCCAACCTAGATGCGGTCATAGATCCAGATGACGCTGACGAATCGCCAGCGCTTTTCCCCAGCCCGTCATCCGACGAGGCCTTGAAAGAAAGCAGCTGAAAAGGAGCAGAGCGCTCGTTCGAAAACGACCACTGCATTCCGGGTCCGTTTAGCTCTGCACAATCAAAACATTGACGCAAAAGAAATTGTCGATCCATCCTTAAATCACTCGTCCATACGAACAAAACAACGGAGCAACAAGCTAAGAGCTTTCACCGTACCTAGCGTTTGAATCAGAGAGCGAAACCGAAGCAAAGTTTTACAGATTCAACTAAACAAACCAGAAAACTTTCCTTCAAATGCAGAGAGCGAAACGCTGGTTCTTCCTCAAGAGCTCCATTGCTCGACACGTGAGACGAGCGCATTGAGCAACAGGGGAGGGAAAAAGGCTAAGTTCTAGGAAAGGAGGGGGGGGACGTTCAACGGAGGAGGGCATCAACCGCAATATAAAACGCGCCTTAAAAACACTGAACGTGCACCATATAAAAATTCCCAAACTTAAGATATAATTTACACATATGATCATCACTAACCACAGCTAATGCGCAAGAAAAGCTTTTGATTAAATCAAGAATTACTAAACTAAGGCCAGACAACCCACCAAGGCACCGCAACGTGATTGGCCAAGACGATCAAGCTGCGACCCCCTTTTTTTCTTTTCGTGATTTTTAATGCAAAGGGGCCGCGGTCCTCTCGGCCTAGGTTCATGCAAAGAAAGCTACGAACCCCGTATTACTTTAATTTCTCCGAATTTTATATTCGATTAAACAACTCGAAAAACCCTCCTTTTTTTTTATTTTCATATAGTGAGTCTCGGTACGGATGCCCGCATCTACCTAGACGGGCGCTCTATAATGCTCGTGTAAATAAGATAGAAAAAATCATCATCGTCATCCCCCTTTTCTTTAATAATTTAACGTGACGCACAAGTGGAATTGGTTAATGCAATCATGGCCAAAGATCGAATTTTTTTTAAGGGCCACAGGGGTAATAATAATAATAATATCATGGAAGATTGGAGCACCTGACGAGACGCCAGTTATTAAATTCCACACAAGGACCACGTTAACCGAGGATGAATTCACAAGCATGCCCTCGGTTTGGGATGATACTCACAATAATGCCATCGGGGTTCACCGCATCTTCCATTTTGATCTTCCCCTGCTCCGCCAAAACTGTAGCCCACGAACTTATCCTCTATTTTCCTTTAAATTGGTCTTGTCCGGACATGTCATGGCTATGCCACAACAAACCAAAAAATCTAATCTCGCGTGCATCTCCGAAAGGCAGGGTTGAACGGTAATCTAAAGTCTGATTAATAACGTTTCTGTTTCTCTATTTTTCTATTTTTTTATTCTTCGGAGCAGAAAAAGAACAGAAATCCGTTTAGTAACGTCAGCTAGTAGTTTTGTTCCCCAGAATAGAAAAGTGGTCATGGAATATATTTGAAACAAAACTAAGAAGTAAAAAAAATATACTTTTTTGTTTCTAGAACAAAAAAGAGAAACAAGATTAGCTCTCTCTCTTTCACAAGATATTCTCGTACTAAACCCTAAACCCCAAATCATAAACTCAAATCCCAAAATCTAAAACCTTAACCCTAAACCCCAAAACCTCAATACACAATCCATAAAACCCATAACATTAAAATCAAAAACCCGAAACCCAAATCCCTAAACCCAAACGCAAACCCTAAACTTTCTAAACCCCAAATCCTAAACCCAAAAACCCAAACCCTAAAATCTCAAACCTAAAACCCGAAATACTAAACCCTAAACCCCAAAACTCCAAACCCAAAACCCTAAGACCTAAACCCTAAAATCGTAATTGCAAACCCTAAATCGCTAAACTGCAAAACCCCGAATCCTAAACCATAAACCCCAAACCTTAAATTGTAAACCCTATACCCTAAATCCCAAACCCCAATATCCAAAACCCTCAACCACTAAATCCCAAACCCTAAACACAAACCCTTAAACCCGAAACTCTAAAACCTAAACCCCAAACCCTAAACCCTAAAATCCAAAACCCAAAACTGAAATCCTTAAACCCTAACACCCAAATCCTAAAATCATATACCCTAAACTGCAATTTTCTCGACCATCACCCGGTATTTGCTTTGTCTATAAGGAGTAATTTTCTTTATGATTATATTAAGGTCATCCAATAATATATTCTTATGCTATTTATAGTCCAATTTTATCCAAATATGAATTATTAAGTCTCCACCGACAATTTGATAATTAAATGAAAAAATTGAGAGTAGAATTTTTAGTGTCTTATCAAACGCATTTATGTTCTTTTTCTACTCTGGGAATAAAAACTTTATGCAGTTACTAAACGTATTTTTTTCTCAGAAACTTGTCAAGAGAATAAAAATAGAAAAAACTATTTCTGAATAGAAATCATTTTTGGAAACATATATGTTACTAAACAGATTCCTAATATGGAAGGAAGGCTTTCTTCCAGGGAGAAATCGATGGACGACACGCCTATAAATGTGGAAGCGGGGAGTTACAAGCCCGGGCATTTACCGACCCACGCTACTCGTACATTAGAAACTGTTCACGTTCATTTGCAAAGATTGGACGCGGCACGCATCGAGTGGCGCCGACTAATTCCGGGCATTGTATACCTTTCGATTTCTTTATGTCATACGATATATTTTTTACTTCTTCAAAGCACGTTAAATAAAAAACCTAGAAAGAGTACAAATAATGCTTGCCCTATATTCTCCTTCTCGAATCATTTGCCGAAGTCAAACATCTATTGACAGAGCCAGGCCACTCTATACCCTACAAACGCAAACTGTTCATGGCCACGGAAGGTAGATAAGAAGACGAGATTGTTCAGTGGGTAGAGCCAAGCATCCAGCTCATATAACATATCATAAAAAATCAAACCAGCAGTTCAAACTTCAAAGGGCAGAAAAACACCAGCAAGATGAATACGGGTTGACAAGAAAACAGCAAGCGGCATTAAAGAAAGGCATAAATGTCAGGACGAGCTGCAGATGAAAAACAAGCGTGCCTTAATTCTCCACGGCCATAACTCTCCCCGAAAACTTAGAACTGGCGCGCGCGCTCCGCGCACCGCTCGAACGTCCGACACGAAACCCGGAAACCGATGAAGATCAAGAAACAGCCCTAGATCGAACGAAACCGAAGGACGTGGAAAGAGGGGGAGAGGGGAGAGAAATGGGGGCGTGCCGTACCAGGATTCTCGTCTCCTTTCTTGGGAGGAAGCCAATCCGTCTTCGGACCCAAGCCCAGAAAATCGCCGTCCATCTTGAACTCCAGCCCCGCTCGAACTTCTCTCTCCAACCTCAGAGATGTTGAGAGAGAAACACGTTGAACGTATATGACAAAGAATCTCTCCCTCCCTCTCTCTCTCTCTCTCGCTCGCGCGCGCTGCTCGCGAAAGCAAAGAAGAGATTGAATCCAATGAGGATAAGAAGAAATGAAGAGAAAGATCGGGAGGCGCAGAGCAGAGCAGAGGCAAACTGAAGTAGCGGAGCGCAGGCGCCGCAGAGAGAGAGAGAGAGAGAGAGAGAGAGAGAGAGACGTTTTTTCAAGAGGTCATTCAAAGATGTCGGGCGAGGAGGGGGGCAGACCCGTTTTGACCGTACGATCGCGGGTGACCGGCTGCTCCCGGTCGCCGCACACGTGCGGCATCTACCAGGCGCGGGCGCCAGGGGGTGGGGCCCGTGGGGGAATTCACCGTCCCCGCCACGTGGCGGGATCCCCGTGTTTCTGCGCATTTACTGGGTAAAAAATTGCAGATAAATGCAGCCCGAAAACGGAAAGAGAGAACGGGGGAAATTCCTTTTTTTTTTTTGTTAATTCTTCGATGGAAAAAAGGAATTGAATAATTTACGAAATGCGTCGTCATCATTTTTCACTCGAGGAGAAAATTACCAAAATTGAGAAACCCCCGTAAAATATTTGTTCAAAAAATGATTACTTATATCGTTAAGAAAGAAATTAATTAACGGAAAAAAATTTCCATCGTCAGTAACTATCTATGTATAAGTGTACAAATATTCTTACAGGTCCCCCGGGTTATTTTCGACCTCAGTTCCAGCGGTGCGTGATCTTATCTTCAATTTCGTGGGCTCTCGAATGAAGATTTTGTTTTCCATTTAAGGCCCCCCTCGATTTAGCTTGTAGGGGTCGATGTCCTCATTTGGACGTGGCGACGAGGTCGCACTAGGGTTCCTATCTTCGTATGTTACCATGTATGTTTTTATTCCTGTCGCTCTAAATCTCTCGGCCAATAATGGGATAATTTCGGAAGTTTCCTAATCAATCCCACGAAATGAGGCCTGTCTCCTCTAAGTTCTTTGCGCATGGAGCTCGAGCTTCGTGTCGTTGTTATTGCTCTATTAATGACCTAAAAATCCCGCATGATGACGGTATCGTTTTAAAGTATTTTCCCGCAAAATACGACATGTCTCCACTAAATTCTCGACACGTCGCCCTTTTTTTTATGTAAGGAAAATGGAGCATATTTGAGCCATTTAACAAATTTTTTTTTTGGGTCAAACATTTAACGAAGTTTCTTGAGCATAGTTTAGTTGATAAATGATCCTCTAAAATTGGTACGAGAGAGAGAGAGAGGGGGGGAGAGAAATTGTTTTTAATGACGATTTGATTAGATACATTGTATGGAGGTTTTTTTTTTGTCAAAATACATGGTATGGAGGTTACGAAAATTAAAATTTAAGAGAACTAATAGCATTTGGAGTTGCTTGGTTTATATTGATTGAAGCTTTAATTTTCTTAAGTTTTGAGTGTTCGTAATTTGATTCTTGGAGAATTGTCGAATTTCTCTTGTTTTGTATAAATTAGGGTTTGTGGAGTCGTTGACGTGCAAAGGAAATACTACGCAGATGTCGCTAATATTATGTTCGATTCTACGAGAAAGAGATTTTTATCTTGGTGTAATGCAGTCGCGGTGATGGCAAATCTCTCAAAGTCAGGGTTTTCGTGTATTTTTTTTCTATTTTCTCCATAAATAAATAGACAGGCACGTATTTATACTTGAAAGTCACACGCGATACTCACGTGCTGATGGAAAAGCAAGTTGTGCGTTGGTTTCATTTCATCACTAAAAATAAATATTCGAGTGAGATACGCAAATATTTTATCAAAAAGTCAAGGGCAAACACGTTTTGTCCTAAACTTTGAGGAAAATTGTATAAATGCATTGTCGCAACGAGGAATTATTCGATTCTTATCAACCCTTTTTCTTTTATAATTATAAGTTGAAAAGTCGTACATCTTAAATGCAATGCGGTAGATATCAAGTATTTTTCTCATACTAAACTACTGTGATATGTCATATCGCTGAAACATATTATAAACTAATTAAAATAGGCTGCGGAGTCCGAAAAGCAATAAATATATATATATAATGTTAAATTAAATAAAGTAGATGGCTTTGCTAAGTTGGTGAAAAGCCCCCACAGCCACTCAAATTATTCTTCTTTTTTTTTGGTATTGAAATTATTCATTTATTTAATCGAGTCAAAAGTGAAAATAATTCACCATGTGATGTTTTTTGAGAATATAGAAACTCGTGGGCTAAAGCATGATAAAAGGCATGCATTGAAGAGAAGGCATGTGATTGGCTAGCCTTTTTTTTAAATAAAAATCATGATAAAAAAAAATAGCCACGCTGGTCCCTCGGGCCTGCTGTCCCGCCACTCTTTTTGTCAACGTCCATATCTTATTAATTACTTTATTTCTATGTAATGGGTAGACAAATAAGATAAAATAAAATATTGCTATTAATTAACTAAGTGGAGAGCGGTGAAGAAGAATGGCGATTGATGATAATTTTCGTTTTTAAATGCTAAATGATGGATATAGTCTATGGTTCCATTCATGCCCTCATCAAATCTGTTTTGTATATCGAATATCCTTCTCACATTCTAAAATATACAATTACTACGCCAATGTTGCATTAGATTTCGAGTTGCATCTCTCGTCTGTGCATAATTTAACTAGTTGTTATATCCTTGCCCACATTATTTCATTCTCAATATTGGGTTTCACTTTTTCCATGTAGATTTCGACTTAGGGAAATGCAAAATGGAAGTTTCTAATTATGAGGAGGATTTTTTTATGATGGTTTGAATTCAAGGGATAATTTCGAAAACTTTATTTACTTTTCATTCCAATATAAATTTGCATCTTGAGAATTGAAAACATAATATATCCATCTCCAAATAGAAACCCCAAATCTGAAAATATCCATCTACTCTCAAAGTCAATTAAACCCCGAATCATTTTCTACTTCTCCCTCTTTCTCCCTCACCTTAACGCTCTCTTGCCCTACCCTCTCTTTCTCTCACCAGTGCTCTCTCTCTCCACCGTAGGTTCCCACCACCGACCCTACCAACATCGGACTACCATTGGCCCAGCTGAGCCCTCTCTCTCTATCGCATGCACACACAAACACTATGCTCTCTTCTTCTCCCTCTTCTCCGCCATGGCTGACTCAACAGTTTTGAGTTGAGCTCGATGTTGGTGGAGCTCGACAGATCTATCGATAAACTTGACAAATCTATATAGCTCAATGCAGACGGAGCTCAACAAATCCAAGTTAAAGCTCGACCTTGCTGAAACTTGACAAATCCGAGTCAAGCTCAGTGGGTTGTGGCTCAACTGGGTGGCGAGTGGCAATAGCTCGGTGGCTCCAAGAGGAGAGGGGCTGAGTAGCGGGTGGGTTAGGGTTTTGGGCAAGTGGATTTTCATTATGGGTGGATTTGAAATAGTGGGAGGAGCAAAGCCGAAAGGTAAATGACAAATTCACAAATAGGAAGGCGCAACTTGGGATAATTATTGTAAGTTTTCAACACTCAATGTGAAAATTGATCCTTTTGATATCTTACCCTCATACGTTTAAATAGCATAACTTGAATTTGAGGTACTTTAGATTGAGAGACCAAACGAAAAATCTCTCTCCATTTTAGTGAACATTGAACGGTCATAACAGTGCTTGTATCAAAACAAGGCTAGTTTTAATATTGTATAAATGTATCGCCGCGACGAGGAATTATTAAATTCTTGTCAACCCTTTTTTTTAGAGTTAATACCATGAAAAATTCCGTGCTAGTATACATGTGATAAATTTACGAAAAATTATATTTTGATCACAAAAATTTTAAACTGATACACTTGTGATAATTTTATCTCGAACTAATTTTTTTACCACCAAAAACCCCAAACCAGTACACCTATAACAATTTTACCCCTAACTAATTTTTTTCCCACAAAAAATCCTAAACTAGTACACCCGTGACAAATTTACCCTTCATTAGTTTCTGTTAAATTTTACAGTCTAATTACTAAATTAGATGACATGTGGTAGCTGACGGGTATACCAGTTTGGAGTTTTACCCCTCTTTTTGTCACAAGTTTACCAATTTGTGATTTTTCGTGATATTAATTTAATTTAACGGATACTAACGGAGGGTAAATTTGTTACAAATGTACTAGTTTTGGGTTTTTAATGATCAAAAAATTAATTCTGGGTAAAATTATCACAAGTGTACCTGTTTGGAGTTTTTGGAGTTCAAAAAATTAGTTCGGAGTAAAATTATCACAGGTGTAACAGTTTGGAGTTTTTCGTGATATTAACCCTTTCTTTTATAATTATAAGTTGAAAAGTCGTAAATCTTAAATGCAATGAGGTCTATACATAAACTTCTTTATCAAGTATTTTTCTCATACTAAACAACCGTGATATGTCGTATCGCCGATACATATTATAAACTAATTAAAATAGGCTTTCAGAGTCCAAAGCAATAAATATATATAATTTTAAATGAAATAAAGTAGATAGCTTTGCTGAGTTGGTGAAAAGCCCCCACACCCTCTCAAATTATTCATTTATTTAATCCAGTCAGAAGCGAAAATAATTCACCATGTGTTGTTTTTTGAGGATATAGAAACTCGTGGAGTAGAGCATGATAAAAGGCATGCGTTGAAGGAATGGCATGTGATTGGCCAGCTTTTTTTTTAAATAAAAATCATGATTAAAAAAAAAGCCATGCTGGTCCCCCCGGGCCTGCTGTCCCGCCAATCTTTTTGTCAACGTCCATATCTTATTAATTACTTTATTTCTATATAATGGGTAGACAAATAAGATAAAATAAAATATTGCGATTAATTTAACTAAGTGGAGAGTGGTGAAGAAGAATGGCGATTGATGATAATTTTCGCTTTTAAATGCTAAATGACGAAAATAGCCTATGGTTCCGTTCAAATGCCATCGTTGAGTTTGCTCTGTATATCGAATATCCTCCTCACATTCTAAAACATACCTTTGCTACGTCAATTTTGCATTAGATTTTGAGTTGCATCTCTCGTCCGTACATAATTTAACATGTTGTTATTTCCTTTGCCTTATTATTTCATCCTTGATAGTGGGTTTCACTTTTTCGATCTAGATTTCGGCTCAAGGAAACGCAAAATGTAAGTTTTGAATTACGAGGGGGATTTTTTTATGTGAAGTGTGGAGTTAATGGTGATTTTATGTCACGGGATAATTTCGAAATCCTTATCTATTTTTCATTTCGATATCAATTTGCATCTTGAGTGTTGAAAACATAATATACCCATCTCCAAATAGAAACCCCAAATCTAAAAATATCCATCTACTCTCAAAATCATCCAAACCCCAAATCATTCTCTACTTCTCCCTCTTTCGCTCTCGCCTTATGCCCTCTCGCCTTACTTCTCTTTCTCTCTCTACTCTTCTCTCTCTCTCTCCACCGTGGGTTCCCACCACCGACCCCCGCCAACATCGGACTACCATTGTCCCCGGCTGAGCTCTCTCTCTCTCCCATGCACGCACAAACACTATGCTCTCTTCTTCTCCCTCTTCTCAGCCATGGTTGACTCAACATTTGAGTTGAGCTCGATGTCGGTGGAGCTCGACAGATTTGTCGATAAAACTCAATAGATCTATCTAGCTCAATGCAGACGGAGCTCGACAGATCCGAGTTAAGCTCGACCTTGCCGAAACTTGATAAATCCGAGTCAAGCTCGCCGGGTCGTGGCTCAACTGGGGTGGCGAGTGGGAATAGCTCGGCGGCGCCAAGAGGAGAGGGGCTGAGCAGTGGGTGGGTTAGGGTTTTGGGCAAGTGGATTTTCATTATGGGTGGATTTGAAATAGTGGGAGGAGCAAAACCGAAAGGTAAATGACAAATTCGCAAATACGAAGGCGCAACTTGGGATAATTATTGTAAGTTTTCAACACTCAATGTGAAAATCGATATAATGATGAAATGTGAGGATGCCTTTTGATATCTTACCCTCATGCAACTATATAGCATAACTTGAATTTGAGGTACTTTTGATTGAGAGACCAAAAGAAAAATCTCTCTCCATTTGAGTGAACATTGAACAGTTAGAATAGTGCTTGTGTCAAAACAAAGCTAGTTTTAATATTTTAAGAATTGGTCGAGAAAAAAGTTCGAATGCTTCGATACTTAAGGGAACATAAGTGCTTTCGTGCACCGAGTTCAAAAGGTGAATCGCATTTTCTTTACGCGGCTATAAATATGGCTTTCGCATTATAAATAATAGGACACAGTAATTATTAATCATCTGACTCGTTAAGGTTTAGTTAGATTATATTTCCCACTAGACTCTGATACATGGAATGGAGGTTAAAATAATTAAATTAAAAATAAATTAATAGCACTTGGAATTGTTTGGTTTATATTGATTGAAGCGTTATTTTTTTTTCTCGCGTTTCAAATGTGCATAAATTGTTTCTTTAAGAATCATCAAATTTCTCATAACTTGTACGAATTAGGGTTTGTGATGTTGTTGACATGCAAAGGAAATACACAGGTAGGTACGACTTCTCTAAGTTAGGATTTTTGTACAAATTTTTTTCTTCATAAAAATAAAGAAGAAGGCATATTTGTGCTTGAAAGTCACGCGCGATACGCACGTACTAACAAAAAAGTAAGTCATGCGTTGATTGTTATTTCGCAAGGCCCCGTTTGGTTCAGCATTCCCAATGGGCTTTCGGCCAAAAGTCAGCATTGGGAATGCTCAAAGCCCAAAGCTAGTACGGACTAGCTTTGGGCTTTGAGCATTTGGCAAGTACTTAAACCAACTTTTTTAACCCCAAACTACCCTCACTTATTTCGGTTTTGCTCCTTTATTACTGTTCATCTTTTTGCGTGAGGGTAGCCAACATCGTATCGGGCTGGCGAGAGGCCGGCGAGGTCGCACGACCCAGGTGACGGCTGACTGAGGTCACACGATCGCCCAGGCACCATCGACCTAAGTCGCTCTACCCTGTCGCCTGGGGTCATGCGACCCAGGCGGCCATCGCCTGGGTTGCTCAACCTCCAGCAGTCGTCGCTTGGGCAAACATGTAAAGTTGAACCAAACAGGCCCTAAATAAAAATACCAATCGAGACACGTGAACGGTGGTAAAAAATTCAAGGGCAAACATGTAATTTCGCAGAGTTTGAGGAAAATGTATAGACGTATTGCCACGGGGCCGAACAACTAAATTCTAGTCTTTGACAAAAAAAAATTCTAGTCAATCCTTATTTTTTTACGATTCCAAATCGAAAAGTCGTGCATCTTAAATGCAATTAGGTGTTCTACGTAGGCTTTCTTTATCAAGTGTTCTTCTCACGCTAAACAATTGAGATATGTTATATTGGCGTACACATAATACTAATTTTTTTTTGGTCGAAATATAATACTAATTAAATAGGCCACGATATCCAAACAGCAATTAAAAAAATTAATCAATTAATTAGTAAAATCAAATAAAGGAGATAGATGGCTTATTAAGTTGGTAAATATCCCCTACGCCCAACTCAATCATTTATTTATTTATTTAATTGGGTCAAAAGCAAAAATATTGACCATGTGATTTTGAAGAATAAAGAAATCTTGTGGACTCGAGCGTGATAAGAGATATTTATATTTATTGGCATGAGAAAGCATCGCATAGAAGAGAGGGCATGTGATTGGCCAGCTTTCTTTAACAAAAAAAAATGATATTATAAAAAATAAAAAATAAAAAAACACCACGTCTCAGCCGTCGCCGTCGGTCCCCACAACCCGATCTCCTCAGCATGGCGGGGTCACCGGCGACCACTCCCTGCCCTCCTTTATGTCAATGTCCGTATCTTATTGTTTGATTTAGTTCTATATTACGGATAGACAAATAAAATAAAATATAAAGGATTGCGATGCTCTATTTTTCGTTTCTAGGGTTTTATAGGTTTAGTCAATTTCTTGATCCGGAGCCCGATACGTCACCGAGAGAGGGAGTCTGAATTTCAACCCGTGAGCATATTCAACTAGAGTTATCTTCACACGGTAACCTAAGCTGATAAGTTAGGAATTAACTATAATGTATTAATCGTTCCATCTTCCATCAATTATTTAAAGGGTTAATAACACCAAAAATCCTAAACTGATACATCTGTGATAAATTTACCCAAAATTAATCTTTTGACCACCATAAACCCCAAACTGATACATATGTGACAAATTTATCTTTCATTAGTTTCCGTTAAATTTTACTGTTAAATTTTTTTGTTAAATGACACGCGGCAGTTTATAGATGTATTAGTTTTGGGTTATACCACACAGGTGTACCGGTTTGTGATTTTTTTTTTGTATTAATCCAATTTAACGGAAATTAATGGGGAGTAAATTTATCGCAAATGTACCAGTTTGGGGTTTTTGGTGGTCAAAATAATAATCTGGGTTAAATTTGTCACATATGTACCAGTTTTGGATTTTTTATAGTCAAAAAATTAGTTTGGAGTAAATTTGTCACAGGAATATCAATTTTGGATTTTTCATAGTATTAACTCTTATTTAAATAAACTTCTTAAATAATGCTTTACTTTTTCTCTGTCTATTTTGTGCAAAGCAAATGTGCATGCACTTCCAAAAGGAAGGGGGAAGTGGGTGTGCATTGTGCTATCAGACTATTAGTACGAGCCCCATTCAATTTTTTTTATCAATATAAATGGTTTAGTACCGAGCACGCAATAGATATGCAACAAGGAAAAAAGTAATGGATTTAGGAGATAGATATATATATATATATATATATATATAAAATAGAAAAAAGGTTAGCTATTTGTTTAGTCGAAAAGTGGGTGAGGATAGTTTATTTTTTGCTTAGAGCAAGTGGGTGTTTGAGTAATGGATTGAATATAATTGTTATTTTTGTTATTGTTTTGTGAAGAGAAGTTTTGGAAGGGATAGAAGTAAGACCAGATGGTGTTTATTTTTTTACTTAGATTTAAAGATTAGATGGATAAATATGGCTACAGATTAGATAGTAGGTCCAGCGTGCGCTACACGCGCCATATACATTAGATTGCGCTGGTAATGTCTAGTTAGAAATTTCATACCGAGTTTTGGAGAACTTACATTTGCAAGAATCTCGGGTCCAATGTTGATGGGTGGATTTCAACTGGTGGGAGTCGCAAAACCAGAAGGAAAACGGCACACTTATAAACAGGACCGGAAGCTAGATTTGATTTGGGATGCTAATTGTAGGTTTTCAAAACTTAACTTGTAAATTAACACGATGATAAAATGTGAGTTGGTTTTTTTTCTGCACTTTCCCCTCATGTAAATATCGTAACCTAATTTTGAGTTTTGAGGTACTTTGGATTGAGAGGCCAAAAGAGAATCCTCTCTCCATTAGTGACCTTTGAACGGTCAGAAAAGTGCTTGTATAAAAAATAGAGTAAATATCACAAAAAAAAAACTCTAAACTAATATATTTATAATAAATTTATTTCGAACTAATTTTTTTATCACAAAAACCCCTAACTGGTACATTGTGACAAATTTACCCTTCGTTAATTTTCGTTAAATTTTACCTTCAAATTTCTAAGTTGAATGATACGTGGCAGTTAATAGGTGTACCAGTTTGGGGTTTAACTCTCTGTTTGTCACAGGTATAACAGTTTGTGATTTTTCGCTGTATTAATTCAATTTAACGAAAGATAAATTTGTCACAAATGCATCACTTTGGGGTTTTTTGTGGTTAAAAAATTAATTTTAGGTAAATTTATTGCAGGTATACTAGCTTAGGATTTTTCATGATATTAATCCTAAAAAATAAGGCTAGTTTTAATCTCTTACTCCATGAAAATTAGTAGCAAAATAAGGCTAGTTTTAATCTTTTACTCCATGAGAATTAGTCAAGAGAAAAGTTCGTTCACTTCGACAATAAAAGGAACATGTGTATATGCCGAGCTCAAAAGGTGAAACATTCTTAAATATATTAGGAGCAAATATCCAAAAAGCGCTACACGCATCGTCAACTACTGAACTATCCATAACAAATCATACGCGCTAATTATTACACATCACATCGAGCTAACGTGATTAATGAAAGAACACGTTCTCTGCGCCTTCGGTGATTATATTACCCGTTTTCTTAAGCCGAGATCGAGTTTATGCTATAATTTAAGTCGCTTCCGGCGTTCCATAAACAATAACGATTGATGAATGAAGGTGTACATAATACGTGTCGGATTGGAGGATCTTCTTGCGTCGTATATGCTAGACTCAAACGATTATGTTCAAGTTATTTGCATCGATTTGCAGATGAATTTTTTGATGAATGCTATATAATATATATTGAAATATTGCACATTGCTTGACAATGGGGATTTATATTCTCTTCATAAAGTTGTGGTCTCCCTCCATATCTAATATGGTATCAGTGCCAGCTTTTGCCCCTTTGTTAGTCAAGTTTTTGAGTTGGACTTTCTAATGGTCATAATCAAACAAAATGTGGAACTTCTATATTTGTAACAAATTTACCATCCGTTAATTTTCATTAAATCGGATTAATACCACGAAAAATTATAAACTATTAACGGAAGGTAAAACCTCAAACTGATATACTCGTAAAATTTAGCACAAACTAACGGGGGGTAAATTTATCATGGGTGCACCAGTTTTGAGTTTTTTGTGGTTAAAAAATTAATTTTTAGGTAAATTTATCATAAATGTACTAGTTTGCAGTTATTCGTGGTATTAACCCTTTGAGGAAACATAGAAGAATTTTTAAGAGATTTTGGTGGGTTATGAAAATAGTTCGATTTATCCTAAACTTGTTTTTGGAATTTCATCGAATGAGGGGTATGCTTGGAAATTTTCTAAAAGTGAGACAAACCCTCCTTTTATTTTCTCAAATTCCAATAAGTTTTTCCCTAATAGAAGGCGAGATTGGGGACCGATCAAATTAATACCCTGCTAATTAACAGCGGAGATGTCTCCAGGTGACAATTTTCCCCCCAGAGGAAAAAGTAAAAGGAGCAGGCAAGCTGTTAAATGTACTGGGCCTAGAATGAGATGGGCTTGGGTTGGGCCGGTGGATACGGGCCTTGATCTCCCAAAAAAAAGCCCACCGGTCCAAAGGCCCTCCTCGGCTTACATGAAACGAAGTGAAAACAGAGGCAGTCGATGATGGAATAACAATTGTCCTCAAATTATGCGTCGAATTCATACGATGCACCTTCGACAGTCAAGTCCACACAAAATGGTCCAGCCCATATAGGCCCTTGAAGGTATGAGCCACAGGCTCGCGGTCGAGCCGTTCGACGTTGAGCTCCCGGTCGGATGCCGAGCCCGCTCCGCTCGGCAAACGAAGGGACAAGGAGGAGATGGAGCTGGGGTGCGGGAAATAGAGACGGTATGGAATTTCTCGTGAGAAAGGCGGCAATAGAGGGAGGGGGGGGGGGGAAACATTACAAATTACTGCGAACTCTTGTTCCCTACCCCCTCAAATTTTCCTCCCCTTCCTCCATCCTGCAAATAGCACATGAGCGGGGTTCGAACGTGTTTCGGCCCGATGGGGGTTGGGCCGGCCCGTCTAGCCGAGACCCGATGATCCGGTCCGGCTGATGGCCAACCTCATCTCAATTGATTTTAGGCATCATCCCTAAGGAAAAAGATGAGAATCTCGATCCAACCCAAGTCGGTTTAGTTCCCAAAAAAAAAAGAATTTAACTACTCGTTTAGCGCAACTTTCTTCTCCAAAACAGACACACGAATTCGGCCGATCTATCGTATTTCCAATCACACATTTACAACGGGAGCGGCCGAAATATCTCGCGATACAAAATCCCTAAACGTACTGATCAATGGTAGTCAAACCTTATTTTTAAGCCGGTCTGAGCGGTGGTCAAACCCTATCCCCCCACATTAGTAGTCTCCTTGGTAAGGACCGGTGGCCGAACTCCTCCACTGCCCTCCAAGGTTTACTTTTCTCCAAAGCTGCAAAAGAGGAACAATATATTATTAATTATATGCCATATAAGCAAAACTGAATTAGCCACCCACCAAAATCAAATCGCACCACACATCGCGTACCATATATTGCACACAAATTCCACTTCCAGGAAAGAAAGAAAAATTGGCCAAAAAAAAAAATTCCCTTCTTTTTTCGGTTTTTTCTTTCTTTGTTGGGGGGGGTGGGGGGTGGGGGCTTTCAGTTCAAATTCCATAGTTACGGACAGTTTTCGAGCTGCAATTATCCTGCCTCCGACGAGATTTTCGCAATCAAAAGTCGCATCTTTCTTCCTCGTTGCTTCAAACCCCGTCGCTCGTCTCTCGTCTCTTCTCTCTCTCCCCTGGATTTCCGACCCTCTGTTCATCGGAAGTCAAAGATTGTCCGCAACCCTCTGTGTCCCTCTCCCTCTCTCTCCCTCTCTCTCTCTACAAGCCGAAGCTTTGGCAGCCACTTTCTCTCTCTCTCTCTCTCTTTCTATATATGCCGCAGCAACAGTGTCGGCCACTGGGAAGAAGGGTCGTCTATGCTTCTTGGGAGCCTCCGGTCTAGCGTCGAGGAGGAGGAGCGGCGGGGGGCGACGACGACGAGATGGTGTTCAAGGGGAGGTTCTTCTCCTCCAAGAAGTCGGACTCCTCCAGCCCCGACGGATCCAACAGCCCCCGATCCCTCGGATCCAACTCCCCGATCCGATCCGACAAGAGGAAGCCCAAGCCCGCCTCCAAGCTCGACGACTCCGCCACCCCCGCCGCCGCGGCCGCCACTTCTTCCTCCTCGTCCTCCTCCTCCGGGTTCCCCTCCCCGTGTCGTCAAACCCAAGTCAAGGACGGTCAGAAGAAGAAGGATGCCAGGGGCAAGGAGCCCGAGAAGCCGAGCCAGGCTCAGGCCCCGCAGAAGCACAACCCGGTGTCTTTCAAGTCGGGCTCGTCGCTCGGGTCCAAGTCCAAGAAGGGGACGGTAGCCGTGGCTGTGGCGGCGGCGGTAACGGCAACGGGGACGAACCCGGTTGAGGAGAAGGAAGCGCCGTCTTCGGTGTCGCCGATATTGGCTTCCTCGTTGGGATTGAATAGGATAAAGACGCGGTCCGGCCCGCTGCCGCAGGAGAGCTTTTTCGGGTTTAGGGGTGAGAAGGGGTCGGGTTTGGGGGCAAGTAATCTCTCCAGGCCGAGTGTAAATGTCGGGGATCGGAGTTCGGGGTCGGCGAATTCGAGTTCCGGTAGTGGTGGTAAGAAGAAGGAAGTGGAGTTTGCTCCTAGCAGAATGGGTATTCGTCAGGACAATGCGAGGTTTGGAAATTGGGTTGAAAATGGGACCAATTCCGACAGTGTGTCGCCAGGGAGTGTGCTGTCAAGGGATCAGAGCCCCAATTTGCCCGCAGCTTCCAGTTTGGCAAATGCCGAATCATCTTCTGGAGCAGGTATACATTTGGTATAGTTTGTGCTTTTTATTTTGACCCTTCAGTTCTTCATATATGGCATTTGCAACTATATATTAGCTGCTGAACTTAGTTGAAATTCTGGTATGAATTGCCTATATGTCGAATGAGATTCTGAAAGTTCCCAAATCAGTCAAATTGTTGGCCGTTCATGTTCAATGTGCCAATGTGTTTGGAGTCTCGACTAGCGGGCATATGACAAAACAACTTTAGGTGTAGTCTAACTTCTTTGTGAATTGGCCAATGAGTTTTAGGGTAACTTAAAGTATGCGCTATGCAGGAGATAGTGATACAGAATGGAAGATATGAGTAGCACAGGGTAGCGCATCACGAGGCGGGTATGATTGCATATAATACAAGAGAGATATTTTGTACTATGAATGAACGAAAGGAAGTGAAAATGAAGATGAGATGAATATAATTGTATGGTCAAGTTGATGAGCGAGCCATAACGATTAGGGAAGACCATATGATGAGCGCGGATGTGGTTGCCTAAAACTCTTTTATCCACTTTAGGTAAGCTGTTGCAAACAATTCATTGGAAAATTGTAAAGGAAGTGTGTGACAAAAACTGGTTACAGCTAGTGCAATATGAGTTCAGTATATGAAGTTGTAGAGGAGGGCCTTTTTTCTTTTTTCTTTTTTTTTTGGGGGGGGGGGTGGGGTGTAGGGGGAGTTGGAAGGGTCAATTTCTGATGCACAAGAGGATGCGTAATCATAATCATGAGATGCGAGAGTTATGCTAGCCTACAAGCTATGTACATTGCCAGACTCAATATTTCTTTCTTAGCCTCATTCTGTATCTTAAATTATCTCTATTAGGCCATGTGGATTCATCGTGGGGCCGTGCTGGAGACATAAGAAGTTCAGATGTTTGTACACCGGAGGTACTGTTAAAAGATTCTTATTAATGCTGTACATGCAGTTCCTAATGTTCTGAATCATCATTATTTATGCGTATATTGTGAAAATGGAACATATGCTTATTTATACTAAATATGATTTGGAATAAAGGAATCGGAGTCTCCCCGTTTTCAAGCGATTCTCCGTGTGACAAGTGCACCAAAGAAGCGATTTCCTGGTGATATCAAAAGTTTCTCACATGAGTTGAACTCAAAAGGTGTGCGGCCTTTCCCATTTTGGAAGCCTCGTGGCTTGAATAATCTGGAGGTACCGTGATTTAAAGCCCTGCAACTCTCCAGACGATAGAACTTGTTTTGGATATTCTATCTCGTTCTGATAACTTTGATGCTCTTTACAGGAGATTCTGGTTGTAATCAGAACCAAATTTGACAAGGCCAAGGAAGAAGTCAACTCTGATCTGGCTATCTTTGCTGCTGATTTGGTGGGAATTCTTGAGAAAAATGCTGAAACTCATCCTGAGTGGCAGGAGACCATTGAAGACCTGCTGGTGTTAGCTCGTAGCTGTGCTATGACATCACCTGGAGAGTTTTGGCTTCAGTGTGAAGGAATAGTTCAGGAGCTTGATGACAGGCGCCAAGAACTTCCCATGGGAATACTGAAACAACTTCACACAAGAATGCTTTTCATCCTGACAAGGTGTACTAGGTTGTTGCAGTTCCATAAGGAAAGTGGATTGGCCGAGGATGAGCAGTTCCTGCATCTTCGTCAGTCCAGGGTGCTGCATTCTGCTGACAAGCGATTTTCGCCCAGCATGGGGAGAGATGGTAAGAGTTTGAGTGCAGCAAAGCCCTCAAAAGCACCTTCATCCAGGAAATCTTATAGCCAAGAGCAGCAGCATGGCTTGGAATGGAAGAGAGAACGTCCCATGCAGAGAGATGATGTTCTCTCTCCGCCAGCTAATGACACTCCTAAGAACGAGTCACCTGGAGGTAGGAATCGGATGGCTTCATGGAAAAAACTGCCAACTCCAGCTGGGAAAGCCTTGAAAGAGTCCGTCCCAGCGAAGGAGCATCATGATAGTAAAGTTGAACCTGGAAAAGCGTTCAACGATAGGAGAGGAATGTCCGACGGGGATGTTGCTGTGAAGTCTCCTGAACTCCTTTCTGCCCGAGAGTCTTCTAAGCATCAGCACAAGGCTTCTTGGGGTTACTGGGGAGATCAAGCACATGCTTCTGGGGAAAGCACCATAATCTGTCGTATTTGCGAAGAGGAGGTTCTTACTTCATTTGTAGAAGATCACTCTCGAATTTGTGCAGTTGCTGACCGATGCGATCAGAAGGGTATAAATGTCAATGAGCGTCTTCTCAGGATATCTGAAACTCTTGAAAAGATGATGGAGACCTTTCAGAAGGATGCTCAACATGTTGGCAGTCCAGATGTTGCCAAGGTATCAAATTCAAGTGTCACTGAAGAATCTGACATACCCTCTCCGAAACTCAGTGACTGGTCAAGGAGAGGTTCAGAGGACATGCTTGATTGTTTCCAAGATGTCGATAACTCCATTTTCATGGACGATATGAAGGGTCTACCTTCCATGTCATGTAGAACCCGTTTTGGTCTTAAGTCTGATCAGGGAATGACAACATCGTCCGCTGGAAGTATGACACCTCGGTCTCCAGGATTGACACCAAGAACCAGTCAGATAGACTTGCTCTTGGCAGGGAAGGGTGCTTTCAGTGAGAATGAGGATCTCCCACAGGTATCTTCTTCAGTTCTGTCTTAAAATGCTTGAGCTGCTTTTCTAAGTGATATCCTATTTTGCTTGCAAAACTTGATACATTGGCATGATAGATGACTGGAAAGTTGTAAGTTCAGCCTCTGTATTTTGACTTACCTTGTTTGAAAAACAGTGATGATCTTACAGCATTTTCTTTTGGTTTTACTGGAGGAAGTCACAAGCAAAGTTTCAAAAGACACGTTTGATGCATCAATCCTCAATCCTAACCCTAAGCAGCAAAATGGTTCCATAATGCATTGGTCCATCAATTGGCTTAGACCTAAGGGCGAGTAACATGCATTCGATACTTAGTGTCTCTGAAATTACGTGCCTGGATAACTGCATGTTTTACAAGTCAATCATGACAAGTAATATGACATTCATATCAGAATGGGCTAGCTGAGTTTGCATTGTTTATACTAATCCTTTATGATGAGATTGTTTTATTAGTTGTGTAGTCATGGTGAGTTGAAGTATCTTTTCTACAGATGAACGAGCTGGCTGATATTGCTCGATGTGTAGCAAGCACACCAATGGATGATGAGAGATTGTCACCCTTCTTACTGACCTGTCTTGAAGATTTGAGGATGGTTATCGATCGGCGGAAGTTTGATGCGCTTACAGTGGAGACCTTTGGAACACGGATTGAGAAGTTGATACGGTGCTTAATTTACTAAAAATTTCTTCCTAAATCCAGTACGGTAGTGATATTTTTTATTGGATAACAATTAGTTTGCTTGCTTTGTTTATTATACGAAAAGCGTAATGCCTTGATGGAATATTGGACGCGTAATATGCAATTTGATTAATTAGAACTTAGGGTCAACTATCTTTTGTTAAATAATATTCTTGATGCAAAAGTGGTTTTCTCATATTTTGCAGTCTTTGTTCTTTTCGAAGCTAAAATAGAACACACCATTTTAATGATACCTCGGAGCTTATTTGCTCTATCCTTGATTTTGTTTGATACCTTTGAACTCTTGGAATTACCTTGGTATGAAAGAAGACTAGTCACTCTTATGCGACTTTCATCATTGATTCTGATTAGATTTCATCCTCTAGGGAAAAGTATTTACAGCTCTGTGAGCTGGTGGATGATGAAAAGATCGACATAACAAGTACTGTTATCGATGAAGATGCTCCTTTGGAAGATGATGTGGTTCGTAGCTTGCGAACAAGTCCTGTTCATTCTTCTAAAGATCGAACATCCATCGATGACTTTGAGATCATCAAACCAATTAGCCGTGGTGCTTTTGGACGTGTTTTCTTGGCTAAAAAGCGAACGACTGGTGACCTTTTTGCAATAAAGGTGATGCCTTTTGAATTTGATTTTCATGCTTTGTTTGTTATCCTAAGCAATTGTTGCACCTTTTCTCTTTCTATCGAAGAACTAGCTTCGGAAGGGGTTCTTAACTTTTAGATCTGTTTAGAGTTATGCATGTTGACATATAATGATTGTTAAAGTCATAATTATCCCTCTTGATCCATCATTTAGTTAATGAAGGTCCTGTTTTATGAATCATAGTCTGGAAAAGGTATCAGAAAGAAGCGAATTGTTAAAACTTGGCAGAGTATCTCTTTTTATTCTTGATATGATTATATATGGAGGCTTCACCTGTATATTGCTTGTGACTTGCATTATCTGCGTCCTGCTTTGTCCAACAGGTTCTTAAAAAGGCAGATATGATTCGCAAGAATGCTGTTGAAAGTATTCTGGCAGAACGTGATATTTTGATTTCAGTCCGTAATCCTTTTGTGGTGAGCAGGTCTATCTATGATGCACCTCATTGTCTATATAATACATGGTTTCCTGTATTCATTTGCTTCTGTCTGTCTCAGGTTCGCTTCTTTTATTCGTTCACTTGTCGTGAAAATTTGTATCTTGTGATGGAGTATTTAAATGGAGGAGACCTGTATTCGTTGTTGAGAAATTTAGGCTGCTTAGATGAAGAAGTGGCTCGCGTGTACATAGCGGAAGTGGTAAGTTGCTAGTGTTACTTGGATGTGCTACTGTACCATTTATGATGCAGTCTTAAGAACCATGAACATGTCCATGTAGGTGCTTGCTCTTGAGTATTTACATTCTCTGCGCGTGGTTCATCGTGATTTGAAGCCTGATAATTTGTTGATTGCTCACGATGGTCATATCAAGGTAATCATTGAAGAGACTCTTTTCAGTAGGAACATGAGGATTTAACTTAGTAATTTTTAACATCTCTTTGTGTCTAGTCATTAATTATAAAAATTTCAATGTTGGTTTAGCTGATAGTTAATTTTTACGTACAGTTGACAGACTTCGGGCTTTCTAAAGTTGGTCTCATCAACAGCACTGATGATTTATCGGGTCCAGCAGTTAGCGGCACATCCATGCTTGTAGATGAAGAGCCTGAGCTATCCATGTCTGAGAGTCAGAAAGAAAGGCGGAAGAAACGTTCTGCTGTGGGCACACCCGACTATCTGGCACCAGAAATACTTCTGGGAACAGGACATGGTCTGTATTTGCCATTTGCTTTATTTAAGATACAATGAATATTGTCCGGTTTTATCGTGTGTTAATTATTTGGCTACTTCATATCTGGAGATGTAAAAATTAACTTGTTCATGATAAGTCTACAATTTGTCATTTGTGTTTCATATTCACTCTATCGATTTTTTATCGCTGAGGGAAATCGCATGTAACCTCTAGTGTACAGTCATGTTATCACTGATCACACTCCTGAATGTTGCGTTACATTATTCCTATATTCACTCATTATAGCAGTAGGGCTAACATTATCACATCTCACTTACTGCATTTCAGGCACGACTGCTGATTGGTGGTCTGTTGGTGTTATATTATTCGAATTGATTGTTGGAATTCCTCCATTCAATGCGGAGCATCCGCAGGTTGGTTTCTTGTCTTTTACCTAGTAGTTGAGCATTTTTAGTGTATATTTATTTATTCAAACTAACCATTCTCATTCTTTCAGACAATATTTGATAACATTCTTAATCGTAATATACCTTGGCCTAGAGTGCCTGAAGAAATGAGCGCTGAAGCACAAGACCTAATCGATCGGTTAGTTAACTTCTCTTTTACTTGGGCATTTAGAATCTGTGGATGTTGGATGATTTAATTTGACAAATCAATCTTCATGATTCCAGAGAAATTAAATTATTGGGAGAATTTTCCGTTATTACCCCCCAACCATTTTTATCCCCCATCAGCGATCCGTTCTGTCTTGATCTTTGGTAGATTCGTTCTTAAATTTTTTTTTTCGAGACAAAGATTCATTCTTAAATTCAAAAGTAGAAAAAGTGGACGTTTTTAGCAAGATTCTCACAGTGCATAGTTTCTGTGTGTTTTTCTTTATGCCCCTCATCATTTTTGTGAGAAATAAACTTATGAGGGAAGAGAGAATGGAAATGAACACTCTGAACAGATACTCACGCTGCCGAAGTTCATATTATTGCTTCCATGATGATTGGTTAAGATGAAATTGTTATGTTAAAACATTTAACAATGTGCCTACTCGTTTGGTTTTAAAGGTTACTGACCGAAGATCCTCACCAGAGACTTGGAGCTAGTGGAGCATGGGAGGTGATTGCTTTTGCCTTAAATATAATTGGGGGGAATGATCATGTTTGTGAAGTTGATGTTTGGTTATTCAGTGAATTGAAAATTAATCCTACAGGTGAAGCAGCATGTCTTCTTCAAAGACATCAACTGGGACACTCTTGCCAGGCAGAAGGTTTTACTATCAAGTTTACCAATCAAACAATTTCCTAGAATTTAGTTTGTTGATATTTTCTTCATTTTCATATTGACCCATGGCATCTGGACGACTTTGTTTACAGGCGGCATTTGTCCCCTCTTCAGAAAGTGCCCTGGATACGAGCTACTTTACAAGCCGCTACTCGTGGAATACTTCAGACGAGCAATTTTATCCTGACAGCGAATTTGAGGACTTGAGTGACGAGGATAGCTTGAGTGGAAGCAGTTGCCTCAGCAATCGCCAAGAAGAAGTGGTAAAGTTAATCAAGATATTTAGGACTTGTTAATATGATTGTGATATTTTGTGGTGTTTACTGTTTTCTTTTAGTATATGACCTTACGTTAGTGGACTTGTTCTGGATAATGATGACATGCAGGGAGATGAATTTGGGGGTCTTGCTGAGTTCGAGTCTGGCTTATCTATCAACTACTCATTCAGCAATTTCTCGTTCAAGGTAATAGCTAAACTAATAAAATGCCATTACATGCTATAGTGCATTTATCCAAAGTTGGATTGAGATATACAAGTGTTGGGTCGAAATTGAGGTTTGTTTTCAGTCTGCTTTCTATGTTTTACGATTTCGCTATTATGGCTGCTATTTACTTGTCTTGTGCTTTTGTCCCTCCAATTTTTGCAGAATCTCTCTCAGTTGGCATCGATCAACTATGATTTGCTTTCTAAGGGATGGAAGGATGATCCTCCGCCCAATTCCGGTGCATGATCGCTTATCTTCCCCAGCAAAAGCGGGGAGGGAATACTATTGAACTTGGCTTGTGACGAGCTTTGGAGGGCACCGACTGACCTCGTCGCTGTTTATATACCCTGTACATGTATGAATCTGAAAGATCAGCCTTTTCCTTATCTGAGTTTCCTTTTTCAAATTCTCTGTTTTATAAATGTGAATCTTCGTTCAATGTGATCTTTCTTTTGCAGAGATAGAAGAGACATTGATAGAGAAACTGTGCCGGAGATGTGCTCTCTCTGCGGTTAGGTAATGTTTCCACACCGCGGGGTTTCCATTTTTGCCATCGAATTGTTCTGTGTTGGTAATGAGTTTGGGTTGTCAATGTACCTACAACTTACGCGCCTAGGTGTTGGTGTATTTGTGACCCTCCAAAGTGTATCATCTGCAATTTTCCAAAGTTGGCAATGAGAGCACATCTCCCTTTTCTCGAATTCTTAGCGCCCGTCTATTTTATAGGGGCTGTGTGACAATATCTACCAGGCCTTGGGGATCATCACAAAACACGAGCTCCTCTTCTTGAGAATGTATGAGAGCTGTAAGAATATGCTGCGGTGGAAAATGAACTTCATGATGAAATCTAGATCGAAGTCGTACTCGTCCCAATTTCGTTATCTCACGTAAATTTTGCTTATTTTAGTCGTTATGAATCGGAAACAAAGTTCATTCATTAGGTTGGTGCTGTCCTTCACTTGTGTCCCTAGTTTCCTGGTCAGTGGTAAGTTGATCCTTTCTACTTTGATTTGAATTTTAAGCACCACTTCATAATACAGGAATAGCTGTATCTTTCTAAGGATCAAACATGGCGATCTGAGATGTCCCGGTATGTGGAGAGCTAATAGTCTTTTCCATCCTAGAGGAAAATACTTCTCCTGTCCCCTGACGATCGTCTCACTTCTAAAGCAATTGACCATCGGTGCAACTTCCATTTTTGTCTGATGAAGATTTCATGTTCATCGTGCTTCTTGGGCACGCCAACTCGCGGATGTGAATAATAGCGGTGATAATCGCCCGTCCCCTCCTTGAGAAGCGCGGAATTATACGTTCATGTTTATGAATTGGATGCGGACCATGAAACTATTCACAAGAGTCTTGAACAGTCGATTTTAACGAGTAATTGGAAAGCATGTGTTTCCGCTCCATCATAGATCTAAATATGTTCATAGCATATAACTTAATGAACCTTGTTAAGATCCATATCATTTTTTCTCTCCTATGTGAAAGTGAGTCAAATCATAATGACAAATGTCCAAGAAAATCTGCCTGGAGCAAGGTATCTGAGAATGCTATTCAGATAAAGAGAAAATCAGACAGATGATTGGCCCACTAGCCTCGTGTACTGGTTTTCTGTGTGCCCAGATGTTTTTGTATTTATGTGATCAACAAATCTCGTGTTTTTCCCCTCATACAAAACTCTGTTCTATGTTAAAAGGTTGAGATGTGGGCGGGACAGCATCAACCCAGACCCAAGGACAAGAAAACCCTTCAAAAAGATTTTAATTAAAAAAATTAGAACAGAGAGGTGCAACTTTTTGTTTATTTCCATACCTTATCTGACTCCTTGTTATTGGATCTTATGCAACCAATCTAAAAAAGATAAGTAGAGAGGAACAGAGACAGCTCCCGGAGTTTTTCCGGGGCCTGAATGAAAAACAAAAGTTTGATTATCATATCCACCATGGACCACATGAAATCAGACTGATGATCTTGGCCATGTCTATGGAGCCATGTTTGTCAACCTTTTTGTTAGGCACCATAATTTCACATCCTTTTTAAAAAGACTCAAGTAGCTGCTGGGAATCACACATATGATGAGAATCCTATACAAACCCACCGGCCACCACCACCGCCAGCACCAATTTCAAAGTTTTAAATTCATCAAAGAAAAGCATTTCACTTTTCTTTTTTCTTTTATCTTGCAGCAAGTACAAAGATATTCGATTGGTTAGCTGTAAAACAATAATTAAATTCTCATAAGGTTCCCGAAGTTGCTGTTATAATTTCTTTTATAACAGTTACGGAGATTTGCCAACCATTGTGACAGAGAAAGCACATGCTGCAATAACTGTACCAACAAGTTGGCTCACTGCAATGTTTGATTAAAGACTAGTGAATTAGCCAAAAAGAAACTTCTCCTAGGACGTCACAAATTCAACTTTAGACTTCAGGTATACATCTCAATCTGATTTTCAAAAGGTCCAGAAAACTATAAACAAAGTTTGGTGGATCAATACACTTGAAAACACTATTACACCAAGCATCCTAAGAAGCAACTGAAACATCTCAATCTGAACAGATGAGAAGTTGCATCAAAAGCAAAAGGGGAAAGCAAAAGCAAAAGCATGAGTAATAATTACAAGAAACCATGATCCAACATACTTACCAACAAGAACAAATGTAACTGATATCCACCCCAAAGCATAAATGAAGAGAAGGTGAAAAAAAGTAGCACAATGGGGAATTACAGAAAATGATGAGAGAAAAAAGGGGAGAAGACTATTGCCTCGTGATGACATTAGAAAGAGGCCCAAATTGACATAGAACAGAAAAATAGAGAAGAAAACCCAGATTATGATGGTAAAAGTGACATAATGTTGCAAGATGATCCTTCGGGAATTTCGCTCGCCAGTCTTGGAAATCAACTCACCGAGATGATGCGTCATCGTTCACTTCATTGACCTGGTCGAGCTGCGGGGCGCGATCTTTCTGCGAGCTAGAATGACACAGCCCTTCAATTTGGCTCCTCACTTCGGACATTGATGGACGCTTATCGGGATATTGGGCGGCACAATCTATCGCGAGCTGCAATAGCTGAACCATCTCCTCCTCGATGTTCTGGTACCTCAGGAGCTCAAGATCGAAGACTTCGGAAGTCCACTCCTCGCGAACAATGGACTGGACCCACCTTGGAAGGTCCACACCTTCCTCGTTGAGGAGAGCGTGAATAGGTGCCTTCCCAGTCAAGAGCTCCAGAAGCAACACCCCGAAGCTATAGACGTCGGCCTTTTGGGAAACTCTACGAGGGTCAGTGACTTCTGGTGCTCGGTAGCCGGCAACGTGGTTTGGAGTGGTGGAAGGCCCTACAAGGTGGGCCAGGCCAAAGTCGGACACTCGCGCATCGTATGATGTCGTGAGAAGGATGTTGGAGGATTTGATATTTCCATGGGAGACGTTCGGACCTTGGGAATGTAGGTACTCTATGCCACGGGCAGCTCCAAGGGCGATGGCAGACCTGATTTCCCAGTTCAGCGGAGTCCTTCCTGCTCCTTTGTTTCCTGCAGTAAATTTTGCAAACATGAGTTCTACCATATCAATGCAGTTACAGCCGTGAGAAAATGTTAACAGATAGTTATGCATTCGCGATCAACTCAAGGAATGAAAGCTGGCATGAACCAATCATAAGTAGTTTAAAAAATGTATAATGGAAGTAATTGAACTTCAATCAGAAGAAAACTGTTGCAGGGAGCTACAATAACAGGAAATTTTAATAACCCCAGGAAAAGCAGAACATAATTGAAACTTCAGGAAGAAATTATCACCGTGTAAAAGTGCAGACAAGCTTCCCATGGGCATATAATCATGGACGAGAAGCTTCTCATCATTGCTGTAATAGTATGCCCTCAGAGGAACCAGATTCTGGTGATCCATAGCTCCGACTGCGTCAATCTTCTCCTTGAATTCCTTTGCAGCCACGTTGACATCCTTTAGCCTCTTCACAGCCACCGTGATCCCGGCCTCCAAAACCGCCTTGTAAGCCGTTCCAAAGGTCCCTTTCCCGAGAACTTCCGCCGAAGCCCTCAACAAGTCCTCCAAATCAAACACCTTTGCCGAGTTACCGAAGAAGATCAGCTTCTTTGCCGCGGCACCAGCACCACCATTTACTTCCCCTTTTCCACTTCCCGCCATGGCCGCAGATGCAGCTGCCGCCACGGAGTACCCATTACTGTAACCGCCATTCTCGACCTCCCCGACCGGTTTCTCAGCTGGAAGCTCCAATTCCTGGTGCTTGAAGGTCGCGATGTCCACAGATCTAGTCTTCTTGCCACCCATCTTCCGGCACAGATACATCAACAGTACGACGAGGACTATAAACCCGAACACGCACCCAATTACTATGCCCGCAACCGCTGCCCCAGAAAGCTTCTTTTTCTTTCCTCCTCCGTTGTCAATACTAGCGGCCGGCACGCCGGCGGGCTGATTAATATCTTGAGAGCAAGAAGCCAGCGGCTTCCCGCACAGAGAGTTACCCAAAAACGAAGTGTTGGCAAAAGCCCCCAAGCTGTCAGGTATCGACCCGTTTAACAAATTGTTAGAGACATTGAACTGCTCGAGGTTGGGCAGCTTCAGCTCAGCGGGGATCGACCCAGAGAGCTGGTTGTTCTCAAGAAAGAGAGTCCTAAGCCTAGTCAAGTTGCCGAAACCAGCAGGAATCTCCCCAGAGAACTTATTGGACGCGAGATTGAGCCTCACGAGATCACGCAAGCTGAACAGTGACCCAGGGATCGGGCCAGAGAACTGGTTACCTTGCACGTAGAGGTTCCTCAGGTCGGTGCAGGACGCGAGATCTGAGGGGAGCTGGCCGGAGAGCGTGTTGAGCCGGAGCGAGAGAGTGCGGAGCTGGGTCAAGTTACCCAGAATGCCGCCGGGGATTTGGCCGGACAGAGCGACGCCGGGCAAACGGAGGGCGGTGACCCGGTTCGCCTCGCACTGGACCCCCGCCCACGAGCAGGGGCTCTGGAGGTTGGCATTCCAGAGCAAAGTGCGGCCTCCGACGGCGGATCTCAGCGCGAGGAGCGCCGCTCGGTCGGACGCGAGATCTGGCTCCGCGACGGGGACAAGGATGGCCGAGGCGGCGAAGAAGCTCAGCAAGGCAAGAATTCGAAGCTGCATTGTGGGGGATTGTTCTTCCGAGCTGGTGGGGGATCAAGAAACGCAGCCGCAGATGATGGGTCTACTTGATTTCCCTCTCCGCCGGTGAGTGGGAGGCTATGGTTGGAGTAAATGAGAGCGTAACTGCATAGTTCCGTGGTTGGTCCTTGGGGGGTCGGAGGAGGTTGGGCGAACTGCAATAAAAATAGGATCTTTTCCTTTTGGGTCTTCTTGCTTTTCTCTGGGCTTGTGTGTGGTGCTGTCTGGCGTATTTCTTGGTGAAGAGTGGGAGACTGGAAGAAGAAGAAGAAGAAGAAGGAGAAGAAGAAGAAGGAGAGGGTAGCAGTCCAGGCTGTATGTATGTGGGTTGCTGTCTTTGTGTGTGTATATGGGTGCTAGAGAGAGACAGAGAGAGAGAGAGAGAGAGAGTGAAGAACAAAGAAAGTGAAAAAGAAAAGAAGTAATAGAAGAAAGGAAACGCGAGGGGAAGGAAGGGGGGGGATAAAAAAGGCAACACACTAGCTGCTGTTGAGTGCAGTCGGGGAGTGAGTGATGATATGCGTGATTTGCTGGTGATTAGTCAACTGGTGCCTTTTCTTTCTCTGCATGTTGCAGCATCTTACCTCTTCCCTTTATTTTCCCTGATTCTTTATTTATTATATACACCCATTTTCATTTTCTTTTATTCAATCCCCTGTTTTTTTGCTTGGCCTTTCCAAGAATAATGAGGGTAATGATTCTTGGTTAGGGGGGACATGGCCCCTGAGGGATTCCCATTTCTCTCTTTTCTTTTTGTTGTACATTATTGCTTGCCGTTTCGCTTTTCCTTCTCTTGGTCTGTGCAGTACCATCTGGGCAGAATTTTCCGGACATTTTCCCAGGGGGCCGACTGCTGAACACGGAAAAAAAGAATGGAATTATGAGATAATGACACGTTGTTTGATGT
Source organism: Syzygium malaccense (assembly GCA_031216405.1). NCBI lineage: Eukaryota > Viridiplantae > Streptophyta > Magnoliopsida > Myrtales > Myrtaceae > Syzygium > Syzygium malaccense. The sequence continues at coordinate 18,043,103 of CM062260.1, read as the reverse complement.
CCTAAATACCTGTTAGTACTCGAGAAAAATCGATGTGCAGTGCTGACGTCATATTTACCAGATATTTTTCAATTGGGTTTTTTTTGGCGAGGATAAATATGAAGTGGGGGACGGGGAGCCCTCCCCATTTATGGACTGGACACAAAAGTACATCGATTTGACAGTAAAACTTATTGTTTAAGAGTACCAGCTGCGCATGATTCAAAGATTTTCAGAGAATTTCAGACATTGAACTGAAAATTTTAATTTTTCTTTTAATTTTTCTTAATTTTTTGGCCCCCCCCCTTCTTCTTTTTTTTTCTATTTTTCTTGTGCAATAATAAACATTTCGTGTGCAGTGACATTGGACGTCCTAACGGTTGGAAAATGAGGTTTTTGGTTTCTGGTGGTTTGAATTTTGAAGTGGAAGCGATCACTGACAAATATTTTTGAAATTTTTTTGGCATTTCATTAAATGATGCGATTGCGATAGGAGGGAGGAGAAGGCAAAAAGGATTTTTTTTAAAATTTTTTGGGGAGAATTTTTGTTTTCATTTCTTCCCCACGTAATAATAATAATAATAATAAGCTTAGTAATTAATCCTGGGAAAATAGTGATTATTTAATTTAGTGATGGGCTCTAGAAGATTGGTTAGTCTTTTCCCAATGGGTCCATTCAGATGTTAGTTTTCTCTCTTTCATTGTAGATTTTGGTTGTTGCTTGTTGTGCGATTTGAGTTTGATAGATCAACTTCTCTGATCGATCAACCTCGGAATCGATCAAAGACTGACAAAACTTTTATGCATCTAAATCCGTACATATAAAATGAATTAGTGAGTTGGAGTTCACATAATTATCAATCGATTCTCATCGTGCCACTTTGCACAATTTTCAAACTTGATTCGACTTCATGATATCCTTACGAGAAAGTTTCACTTGCAATTGCATAATTTGATGAGAGATTAGCCACATTAGCATAGTCAACTAAAGTGAGGTCAAATCAATTTGATGAAATTGAGGCTAGAATCTACATCACCAGCTAGGAGCATCACTGTATGGAGTTGGCGTCCTTTAAGGGGTTTTCTCAATTTTTTTCTGCTCTCCAATTTATAATTTCGCAAGCAAGAGCAATAGTTTTCCATCCCTAAAGACCAGCATTAGTGTAGGTAATTCCTTTTATTTTACTGTAATCATTATTCTATAGAACCCAACGAAAACTATTTCTACTCGTAATGTCGGATTATGATGTGCACTAAACATCGGATTAAAATCTATCGATGGACAGTGGTCACTAATCTAATCGGGCCGACAAATTTGGTTTTTTCCACGTACCATGATCCTAATTAAAAGAATAATTTTATTCATGAGTTTCCCAAAGCCAAACTCATACGATTTTCAATGTATTGGATTTTTCGTATGGATTTTGTTTACGAGCGTCAGTTCCAAACACTCGTGTATTAAGAAAAAAAAGCTTGCGGTAATAACATTTTCCAAAAGGGACATTGACAACAAAAGAAGTACATATTTCAATTGGAAATATTACTCAATCGGTTATATACCTATTGTACAGACATCAATTTGGTCATATTCCAATTTTGCCAATTTAGTGCGTACTGCAAATATAGTCATTCCGATTAATTTTCTTCGGAAATCACAGTAGGACGACAACGACTGGACTGCCATGTTAGCGATTTTCGATAAAAATTGATTGGAAAAATTACATTAAAATTATTCTCAAAATTTGGGACTAAATTAGCAAATTGAAAAGTTTTAAACTGAGTTGGCAACCGTATAATAGATTTATGATTAATTGGATAATTTATTCTATTTTGATTACACTATTCACTTTGAATAATATATTTTAAATTTCCAAAGCACATTTCTCAATGTGCATTGTTGTTCCTAAATTTTTAATGTATTTAATATAGTTCTTGAATTTTCTTAAATGTTCAAACTAGTCCCTAATTTATATAAAAATATCCAATATTATCATTTCCATTGATTTAAGTTTATGGATAACATTGGACATTTTCATATAGTTTAAGGACTAGTTTAAATATGTACCAAAAGTTTGTGGACCATATTGAATAAATTAAAAGTTCAAGAACAACATTACAAATTGAGTCAAAGTTTAAAGATAATTTGTGTCATTTTCCACACTTTTTAATATTTTCCTTATTAAACTATGAGTGTCGTTAACTTAGAGCTCTCGAAACACTTATTAATCATATCCAACAAAGAAATAGATGCATTTTTCAGTATATTGGTCGTGCACAATACGAGAAAGGTGATCTTTTGATAATGACAAAATTTCTTGATCCGAATAATTAACAGAAATCGAGGGTAATCGTTAACAAAATCCTTGAATTATATCGAATTACATATCCCCGATAAAAAATGTCAAAGTCGCTCGTCAACCCATGAAATTCATCCGAAAGGTGTTTTTGAATGTATGGATAGGTATCTCCATCCCGTTTCTGTTTCCTAGCTAGCTAGGGACAGAGGATGACGATAACGTTACCGGTCCTCCTAGCTAATCTATAACTTGACTAAAGTGCAATTAAAGAGGATTTTGAAAATAGATACACATCATTAAATGTATGTTCCAAGGTCAAGGAGTGGGTAATGTTCTCACCATTAATTCAGATTAAAACGTCGAATGTTGACTAGTCCTAATTTCGAGACGTATTTACAAGTCATACACATACGATTCGATGAACTCGTAGAATTTTTTGCAAATGCGTAGGACTTGTATCGAAAGACATATGATTCGCAGTTTGGTTTTTCCTTTTAGGCCGGAATATAGCCGGAGTCGAAAATTATGTTCGTCGGCTTTTGATGCTGATGAAAACTATGCCGACGGAAGTATTACGCATTTGCTTACAAATTACGCTCCCGAAAATGATGATTTGTAGAAAATATAATGGAGAATAGGAAGACAAAAAAGTAATAATATAGGCCGACAAAAATCAGGGAAAAATGAAATAAAAATCAAGAGACAAAAAATAATTTAAAAGGAGAGAAGAGTCGGGACATTCGCTGCATTAGGCCATGCTCTGTTTGGGGCCACTCCCAGCAACCATGTCCCTTTCCATCTCACATGCATGCCCCATTCGAGATTCATTCCTTTTTACCATCTATTTTCTGGAAAAATTAAAATAAAAAAAAAAAGAAAGAAGAAGAAGAAAGAAACTACGGCATCAAAGAAGAGAAGAAGAAAAAGGAAAATCTATTTATCGTCCACGGTAAATAATCAGATAATTTATTGACCACTTGATTCAAACGATACGGGCGACAATTTTCATGAAAATAATATTCAGACCGTTCACTTTAACACGGAACAAAACGGAATCCGAATGGATGCCCATTTCCCGAGCAATTGAATAGTTGTTTTTTTTTAATTGATATCGGTGTAAGGAATTGAAAAATATTATGTGGAGACAGCTTAAAAGCAGGGGACGTTGATTCTTTGGAGTCGAGGCTTTAGGCTGCGTTAGCAATCATTGCAACCAAAGTCCATACCCAGAAAACCCCTCCCTTCTCTTTCGCCAGCGAGTTGACGAGGGACATCCTAACCTCACACCTTCCCCGATTAAACTAATCATGCGCGCGCGATGTCGTACATTCGCTTGATTAGATTAACAAAGGGAAGCTCAATTCCAAACAAATTAGACTACCTAAGCTGAATAATTTAAACTCAGAATTAGCTGATGATTGCTAGAAGCTCATAATATCATGAGATTATTGCAAGTTTTCACTTATCGCCCATCTCACTGTCGGCTCACACGTTAGCCAATCGCCACACTCGAGCCACATATGATCCCGTGCATTGTTTTCCCTTTCATTTCGGACCTTTCTAGCAGTGAGATGGGGTCGGAGCCGGCACGGGCTTATCATTGGGGCCCGACTTGAATGATATGGAGATTGATGCTGCATCACGTTGACCCACCTTTCTCACCTATTCATCAACAGCTAATATCTACGATTTTCTCTCTAATTCATGCAATGATTCACAAGCATAATTGACGACAACAACAGGAGGAATTGAATTCTGTTCGTGTCTTTGCTTAAAACCCCCAAGGTTAGCTGAGGGTAGATTAGACGCACGCTTTTCTTGCTAGTCACTTCACGCCTATGGCAACTTCCTAGGCGTAGAGCGAGGATTGGTAAGGACTATGCACAAAACGCGCAGAGTCTCACCGAACCCTAGAGGACAAGGGTGTTCCTACACTCCCTTTCTTCTTCTGGTTCAAAGGATTGCTTTACAAGGAAAGAAACCTGTTGGTCAGAAGGAAAATCACACAGGTGAAAAGAACAGCGACAGTGAAACCCCCATGTGTCCAACTGCACATCAATCTCAATTCGAAAAGGACCGAAAACTGATGGAGGTGGTCAGCATTAATAGCTTGAAATGCCTGTCGGGTTGGTGCTGCAATAGACCAGATATATTCTAGATGGTAGATACATGAGCTGTGACTGCTATTAAACATGGTGAGAAAATTCAGATAAGAACACGACTCAGGAAATCCAACAGTCAATCGAGGTCACCTAAATTATTGAACATACCCATGACAAGAGTAACAAAAAGCCAATCCATGGGGATATCGGAGTTATGGTGTTGCAAAAGAGTACTAAGAATCAAGAAGCGAATCCAAATTCTTTTCCAGGGAAAAAGACCGAATTAAAATTGCCAAAAAGACAAGAGGAGAAGAATGAACTAATAACTACTGATGATTGGGATATCTTCCCCGGCGTAATTAATCCACGTGTACCCACCACGCATGGATAACCAATTTCCCACTTTTCCATGATAGGTAAAAGTATTTAGGGAAAACGAAAAATGTAAACTATGTACTTCCTGGAAAAATCCTTTTGATGCTGCTATCCTCTGATTCTGCTGCTGTCACAGCGGGTTCTGTTTCTTTTTTGCGATAACAAGCAGCAATCAGATTTCCCTAGAGAAGTGAATATAAAAGTTACTATTAGAGCTAAGGACGCTGAAATCATGAATGAGGGATCTGGCTTGTTAGATGGCAATGCTGCTGATATGTCCAAACTAACTGACGCGAACCGCTCTCGAGACTGCCTCTGCCTGCATGTGAAATAATAATCAAGCGGAAATTTGACCAAAGTAACATTCCGATAGTTGTTTTAGACGAAATATTAAAATACCCTTGATGGGGATTGGGGATTGTAGTGGAACTTGATAAGGAAAACGAGAAAATTCATGAAGATGTACCCGAAAAAGTCCTTTATCGAGTTCCAGAAGGATGAAGCATTGCTTCCCTCACTGGACGAGTCTGTACTACTGCCCCTAGTTTTCTGATTCTCAAACTTGCCCTCTGAACCTTTTGCAATGACAAATAGACATCAATGCATCAGAATAATCCTGGTAAACAATGACAAACTGCAAAGACATGGTTCACTAGGAGTTAAAACAAGCATAACAATTACCACTGCTGCCAACAGAAGTTGGATGGCATTTGGCCCTGAGTGAGGCTAATTTCTTCACAAGTTCCCGCTCCGCATCGCTGTAATCATAATTTACACATTAAGCTCCAACAAAATGTGATTAAATTAAGAAATAAAGGAAAGTATGTGTGCAGTGGGTATATTTATGTCTAAAATAATATTTTGGTTAAAGCATCTGATAAGCAACTCTTACATCTTCAAAAATGCTAACGTGAATTGAGGAATGATTATCAATATTCACAGTTAATCAGATTTCTCTATCCCTCATTCTTCAAATACAGAAAGTGCACTAGGTTTCCATGTTCTTCATTATCATATGCCTTTTTCTTTGCAATACAACAACTATTCTAATCTGAATTGTTCGAAGGTCTTCCTCACATCAGCATAATTATTCGACAGCGAAGAAAACCACTTGTAATGCATCATTCCTATCTCCTTCACAGTACGTACAACACAAACTTACAAAAATTATAAAATCAAATCTAGCCACTTCAACTATCAATTCAAGAGACCAAACTGGTAGCTACTTCCGGATCTCATGCTAAGAAGAGGCTTTTGGTTGACCCTAAACTAGACCCCTCAGCTACTAGTGTCAAACATCCGAATTGTGTTTGCAACTCTTGGCAAAGGCCCTGCTGAATTGCAAGGTACAATCAATCATATCTAGATGTTTTTTTGCTCTTAATTGTATCTAGATTGACCAGCTGAACCACTACAATCACACACCCAAAGAGGGACCAATCTGGAACTTTTCCTGGTGGGGACAAATTTTAATGATCAATTCAAAGTTTATAGATTTTAGTGACTCACGAAATTTACATAGTGATCTCTTACTCGTAGATATAGATTTGTGAGTATGATACTGAGTAAAATTTTGACTGCATAGTAATTATATTATCATAACTGGAGAATGTCTATTTAGATTCTTGAACGCGGGGGTGAAATGAACAAAAAAGGAAAAATTGTTACTCCAAATTCTTTCATAAAAGTACTACGGAGGCATATGGAAAAAAGCTTGAAAAACATAATAGAATGATATCATCTCAAAAAAGTTAGATTGCCCACATATATTAAGGTGAATTCATCCTTTGCATCCAACTCATTTTTGCAGAGGTAAAAGGACCAAAGTTTGCAGCCTTACTGCACCTAATCATACAACCGGATCTGAAGGTAAGGATAAGTCAATTGAAAGACAAGACTGAAGACACAATTTGGTGTCTTGAATTTAGAACGTAAGCAGAAAAATAGTTTCAGGCACTTCTGTCTACAATCACTACTTTTTCCATAATGAAGGACCTCATAAAGAACTAATTCTTGAGCCCCACAGAAAATCGAGATATAACAGAACTCACCTAAGATCTTTGGGGATCAGAACATTGACAATGAACTGATGATCACCTCTCAAAGTTGGTCTGTTGATGTCTGGAACACCCATTCCCGGTAACTTTACAGTTTCTCCAGGCTGAATTCCAGAAGGTATTTGAAGCTCCTTCAGACCAGCAACGGTATCAACCTGAAGTTAGACACCTACGTCAAACAACTGGCAAATGACTTCCATTTAGCAGTAAAATTGTTACAATTATGAAACCTTCCATATTAGAAAAATGAATACAGTACACAGATGAGCAAACTAATGCATTGTGGAGTAATGCCATTATCAATTCATTTAATTGTCCATAGAGTAATTAGTTCCATATTTGGCAGTTCTTCCCCTGTTGCCTGATTGTAGAATCTAAAGATCTGCTTTCTTTCTTTTCCTCAAATGAAGAACTTTTAAGAGTTGCTACATATAATTGCACATGCACATAGCAGACAACATAAAACTAGACTACTGGACTTATTTGATAAAATGAAGTGTGTTGCAACTCTGGACAAGCAAATTCTCAAAACATATTAGTACCCACCTTTTGAAGGCAATGCATAGGTCTCAAATTACTCTTCTTCAAAAGCTAATCTGAACTAATCCATGGCATGTAGGTAAAACTGAACTTAGGGCAACAAGTTCCAGCCAAAGAAAGGAAATATTCATCAAACTAGTAATGATTAATTAGAGAATAACAAGGCACCAATTAATTGATCAGAAATATCATGAAGATCCGTAGAAGTTGACAACAGCAGTACTTTTGTACATGTACAATAGGCATAACCATGTACCTTTAATACTGTTCCGAGTATTGCATCAGTAAAATCAACATTGATTTTTGAAAAGAGATTTATGCCATCCCTTTTGATTCCCTGCTTTTCATCTACATGGAGGTCTATGACAAGATCACCAGTTAAACCACTGGCAGATAGAAACAAGGAAGAGAAGAAATGAGTCAGTCCACACAGCTTACTGTAAAACCCATATATATCTCAAGATAAAAACCTAAGTTTAAAGTTATGTATTCATATTGACAAGGTAATTGCTATTATTTTAGGAGAATAGAGAGCGTGCATCCACACGAACATATATAGTGCTTGGTGTGCACAGATTCTTGACTTGGCAGTAATTACAATTGAACGAAGAACAAGTACATCCACTGGGTGAAATGTGTAAGATATTTAATTCCCAAGAACAAGGAAATGGAGCTTCAAAATGCATTCATGACCATACGGGTAAGATGACATTTAATTTTTTTTTTTGGTAAGATGCCACTAGTAAAATGCATAATTTTTGTGCAAATTATATCTCCATGCTAGTTTCTCAATCTGACATCTGAGGCATTTGGCCTTGAAAATAATCTCCCCAAGCATAAAACTTCACTGAGGCACTTACGGAATTACCTAACAAGGGCAAATCATTCCTCAAATGTGATAACATCCACAAAGTGAAGGCAAACTAAGCCACAACCATACAGGAAGTTCAAAATCATGACCACCTTCTCTTTTCCTCTGAACAAGACTGACTACAGTCCAAAGCCTCGAAGAGTTATGTTGTCTTGGACTGTCTGCTTGCTTGCGTTTTGTCAATTTCTTAGCAAAAATTTTCAAAACCTTCAAAAGATATTTTTTTAGTGCACTCAAGGACATGAATTGTTAAGGTCTGATACAATTTATTTCTTTGTACATGCTAAGGCCTTGCCACCATAAAGGCAGGTAGATCTCATTTATCTTTTTTGTCAAATAAACCAGACAAATGTATTTGGGACGACTCTTCAAATAGCTTCCAACAACAGGTTTAATTAATTTGAGAAAACCCTTCAAACAATAACGCACCTTTTTTTATCGAAGTTTCCCTCCTTTGGCATTCGCATTCTGGATCCTTCGTTAACTCCAGGTGGGATGACGATTCTAATATTTCTCTTTGACATTATCTTGCCACTACCACCACACCTCCGGCAATTGTCAGTTACCATTTTACCATCACCACTACACTTGGAGCAAGTAGACACCTGGCAATCATTCAATAAACATGAAGAACATGCCAAAGAGATGTGAATCTAATGGAAAAATGATGGAAACTCTCACCCGCGCCTATAATATAGTTGGAATCAAACGCAACTTGGTCAACTCTGTAGGATTACCATGTCTATCTTACGTCTAAGGATGTATTAATACTACCAAGGTATTCAAAAGCATAAGCCAAAGAAAACTGGCCGGCAGTTAAAAATGCAATTAATGTTGGTCTTTGGAATCTACAGAAGTGAAGTGCGCTAACCAGATTTGGGCCCAGGTAACCTAAATAAAACAGGACAAGAAAGTAATACCCAAGAAACAAAAGTAGTGATAATACGTTTCAACTACTATGTTCAAAGCCAAAGACCTCTCATTCGATACCACCTAAGTGGAATCATCACTTGAAGACCACTCAAGCAATAGTCCTCTCTATAGGAGAGTGTAACATCTCTCTAAGTATAACATCCTACAGGAGACAGAAAGATGTCTTTCAAGAGTCAATCTCCGCCATCAGAAGAATTCACATTGCTGGTTGCAGTTACAGCATAGTGACATTAACACCATCACGGTGATGCATGTTCCATTATTAAACAACCATAATTAGAGTGGAAAACCGGTGTATCGACCATCACAAGGAACTTAGAGAATGACTCTGGAAATTGAAAAATACAAAAAGCTCTTCGTGGTGACATTTACCTGAGACATCATACCAAAAGGAGTCCTCTGAGTTTTCATGATCCCACCTCTGCCACCACAGGCATCACATTGCTTAATGCAGGTACTGGATTTAGCACCTGTTCCACCACATTGATCACACACTTCAGAAGACGAAACTTCAATTTCCCTCTGACCTCCAAAAATTGATTCTTCAAAGCTCAGGAACAGATCATACCTATAACACAACAAAAGAAACGAGAACTTTAAGTATTCATGAGGAAAACTTTAGTACAAGGTGAAACATTCTAGTTACCGTATATCAAGCGCATGTCTTCCTCCACTTCCTAAATTGAAGTTCAGGCCCCCTTGTTCACCCCTGTCTCCAAAAAGCTCCTCTGGTCCACCAAAAAATGCACCAAAGACTTCGAATGGATCCACCTAGAGAGAGAGAGAGAGAGAGAGAGAGAGAGAGAGAGAGAGAGAGAGAGAGTTCATCAGAGAAAAAAGGAGAAAGAAATATGCACATGGAAAAGGTTTTGTTAAATCAACCCCCATATCCAAGAGAGCCAAAAGTATGTAAAACAGATTGTTCCCTCAGGAAGATAGACAAGATTGTTTGTTGCTTAACTGGTTTGAAATTTCGAAGTCAGGGAAAATCTTACCCCCTGTGAACCACCACCTGAACCATCATATTCGCCTTGTAAACCCGCCTCTCCAAACTGATCATACATAGATCTTTTCTGTTCATCTGATAGGACCTGCACCAATGCACGCCGCACCGTCAGCTCATGAAAGGAGGAAAAAGAAGAAGATACAATGACAGAGCAAATGCATAAAAATTCCGTGCTAACTGGTCCCGGAAGAGAATGAACTTTCACGAGCATAAATTCAGAAAGTGGGCAAGCAATTCCAGAAACGAATATCCAAATTCAACAAAAACGAACAGCTAACAACACTGGCAACCGAAGCAAAATCCTGAGAAATGGAGAAGCTACCTCATACGCAGCGCTTATCTCCTTAAACTTGTCTTCCGCCCCAGGTCCCTTGTTCATGTCCGGATGGTACTGCTCAAAGACCACAACAGACCGAAAACGAAACGATCAATGAGATTTCGCAAGCCAATCATGTAGGCATCCTATACTCCCATCACAAACACCAATCCACTTAAATGACAACCAAATGCCAAATCAGAATCATCCCATTTCATCTCTAACAAAGCCATCCCACATCACTCTAGAGCAGAATCATCCACCTCTGTTCCTTCCATTTCGCAAGCGCGGGAGCACGAGCGTAGCATAAAGCATAAAACGACGCGGATTTCGACGCGGATTATACCTCACCTTACGGGCGAGCTTGCGGTACGAGCTCTTGATCTCGTGCAAGGTGGCGTTGCGGCCGACGCCCAGCGTCGAGTAGTAGTCCTTCCTCGCGGCGCGGATGGCGGCGCCGCGGCTCCGCCCCTTGCGAGCGGGAGGAGGACGAGAGCTGCGGCCGAGCTGGGTTGCGGAGAACTTCGTGCCCGAGAGCTCGGAGCCGGACGAAGCCGGGAAGGAAGAGCGGGCCGCGATCGGGAATGGAGGGAGATTGTAGGCGACGGGCATTTTTCAGCGTGGATGGAAATGAGGCATGCAAGGTGTTCGACGAAATGACGTGAACAGAGACGGGGGGTGGGGGGGGTGGGTCGACGGTGGAGGGTTTTTGCCCGGGGGTTTTGGGATTTTGTCTTAACGCGAGAAGAGAGCCATGCAGCCACGAAACCCGCTCGGCAGGTTCGGGCCCAAATCACGGAAATTTTTGCAAGGGAAAAGTATAATGAATATTTTAATTGGACCGATTTAGCGTTAAATATTTTCACATTTATACCATTTCAGTCCATTTGATCAATTTAAACGAAAAATTACTAACATCGGTGGTCCTACGTGATATGGCCAGCACTGACATAGATATATTTAATATATTTTTTAAATTTTAATTGGACCGATTTAGCGTTAAATATTTTCACATTTATACCATTTCGGTCCATTTGATCAATTTAAACGAAAAATTACTAACATCGGTGGTCCTACGTGATATGGCCAGCATTGACATAGATATATTTAATATATTTTTTAAATTTTTTTCCTTTCTTTTTTCCTTTCCCTTTTTTCTGCCGGTGGTTGACACATCAGCGTCGGCTGGGGATTGCCAGCCACTGGCGGAAAGAGACGGGAAAGAAAAAAAATAAAAAAAATTATTAGAAATGTCCACATCAGCTTTAGCCATGCCACGTGGGACAATTGCATTCGCCTCAGCAATTTCCGACCTAAATTGGCCGGATAGATTGAATTAATATCAATGTAGAAAAATTTAGAACTAAATTGGTTCAATTGAAAAGTTTAAGATTGAGATTGGTACCGATATAATAGGTTTAAGGCTTTTTCTTTTGTACTTTTCCCTTTGACCCAATATGTCTTTAATCGTGATCGCGAGGCTTATGTAGAAATTTACGATGTAACCCACAAAATCCATGATTGTCATTCGCTGGATCCGTCGTGGACCGTGTCCGGGGCATGAGTTCTCTCGACGCCGGAGACCTCCCTAACTCGTCGCCAACATTTTAGAGTCCTCTTATTCTCCCATTTTTGCAAACTATATAGTCCTATTCGCAAATGCAATTCGATTTAATGATCTTAAGAGCTCGTACGCCTTTCATTCTTTTCTAGCTACTCCTACTCGTAACAAGTTCCCAAATCCAACAATGGACTTGTCGGATTTTCCGAGTTACGCCATCGAAGGGCTTATCAAGAAACGGTTCGCACTCTTTTCAATAGTCCTCTTACCTTCCTCACTTGACTTGAGAGGGAGAGGATCTTCTCAGTTAGCCATGAAAACAGAAACTAGAACAGGAGAAGTTCAGGAACAAGAAAGTTTGGAAAGGATGAAACAAGCTAAACATCGAATTTGAGTTGCCGAGCGCGGTTGGTGGGAGTTTTAAGAAGAGAGATTCCGGTCGACCAGAAGCTAGCAATAGTGAAACAACAACAGCAGAAAGAGAATTCCATTGATAATAGATCATGATAAATTATGAAAACAATAGACGCAAAGTCACAGATCGCCTCACAAAATTGAGTCGGCACACCTCCGCTCCAAAACTCGTTGCCTTCCATCAGGTTAATCCCGGCCAAGAGAGGTGCTACTTGTTAGTGCCTAGCAGCACTTCGGGAGGTCACCGACGCTTCCTCCACTTCAATAGCCGACATGAGTCACCTATGTTGTTAGCTTCCATGGAACTTTAACTCTGGCCATCCAGAAGACATAACAATAAATATCATGGAGGAAATTCCTCTTTATCAGATATGCCGCTCATGAGATTGATTGAGCTATGGGCGCCATGTTATCAAGATCCAGCAGTTGGAAAAAATTATAATCAACAGGCTTGAGCAACCAAAACCCTCTGAACATGGGAATGCAAGTTGCCTCATTTAGCCTCGACTAACATAGATGCTTCCTCAAAAGAATTTGAATAGAATGGTGAAAGTGCGACAACTTTTCCAATGATGATCAATGTGGGTGAGACCAACTTCTCAGCAGATATTTTGTCAGCAAGATCCTTCAGTTCAGCAAAAACCTGATGATTAACGGAGGACAGTCAGGCATTTGCTCCAACAGTATGCAATTGCAAGAAATACTTTAAACCCACATAATTACATGCAAATTTGAGTACCACCAATGAATGCTTGCCAAAGATCTGGAGGTAAAAAGAAGATCATGGGAGACATAATGACTTCAAAACACAGGTTATTATTGGCAGCCTTGCCCTAAACGCTCCAGAAGTTATTGAACAGTGAATATACAGATTCTTTCTTCAATGTACAGCAACTACAGTTATGATAACTCACCCAGCGCAGGGAAGACAACTCATTGAAGAAAAAAGCCTACTATCTGGTTACAATTAAAACACGATGCCATACCTCTTAAAACATATGCAGCATCACTAATTTGGTTAAAACATCCGATTGAAGATTTGATGGTCAACTTGAGATGCATTTGTCCACTAAGTTTTCTTACCTGGACTGATCAAACCAAGATGAAGCTTTCATGCCATTTTCAATTCAACTGGATAAAAAGCTTTTAATTCTATGTGGCATCCAATTGCTTCATACAGAATCACGCATCATGCTTCCATAAAGAATTACTACCACGTTTACTATCACTAATTCACAGATACTACACTCATAGGCCCTCGACATAATACTCATAAACACATATGAATGATATATTAGCTTACCACACGTTGTTGGGGGGTGGTTCCACGCTCAACTGCAGCAGCTGGTGTACTTGGCGGCAAACCATGATCCATTAACTTCTGTGCAAGAGAAGGGAGAGTGGAGAGACCCATATAAACCACCAAAGTAGAATCAGGATCCGCTGCATTTTCTGCTACAAACAGAGGATCCGTTCCACCTTTCCTCGAATGTCCCGTGAGGAATCTAACACTGTTTGCCACACCTCTATGAGTCAATGGGACTCCCAGCTCCGCCGCTATTCCTGAAGCAGCAGTTATGCCTGGAACATCGAGAGACAAGGAGTTCAATATCTTCCACAAGGCTAAAGTATTTATATGCAAAAGAACATCATGAACAGGCCGGCGACCAAGTGGGAATCAACAACCAGGTTAAAAAATTCCACGAGTTAGGTGCATTCTCATTGAAGGCTCATCTTCACCTGGTATGACTTGCACTTGAATGCTTTTCTGTTGCAGGAAGTCCATCTCCTCCCCACCTCTCCCAAATACCTACACAAACCATGTTCAACGGTCGCGCCGATCAAGTACAAATCGGAACAAATGAACATTCCAAGTAAACATCCAAAGAACTGCAGATTAATTCGATCTTCAATTCAGCAAAATACACTCACCAGAGGATCGCCTCCCTTGAGTCTAACAACAGTAGCCCCGGCCTCGGCGAAATTGAGAAGCAACTCGTGTATCTCCTCCTGCCCACACAAGTACCGAAAAAGATCACACCACCTCTCACAGCCCAACAACACATTCACCAAAAATCAAACACGCGGTGGACAAAAAGAAGTAAGCTCGTCAACTTCCGTAATAACTGACTCCCAGTCAACACTAATCAAAGCAAAAACACCGGCCTAATTCTTCCTCAAAATCCGACAGAACACAGAAACCGAAGCGGGCGCGACGGGAAGTAAATTCATTTACCTGAGTGCGGCTGTGGTACCCAGCAGTCTTCCCCACGTAGAGCAGCCTCGCGCCAGGGCCAACCAACTCCAGCACGTCGTTCGACACCAGCCGGTCGTAGAGCAACAAATCGGCGCCCCTGATGACCCGGACCGCCTTCAGGGTCAGCAGCTCGGGATCGCCCGGCCCCGTCCCCACCAAGTAGACGTTCCCGGGCCCGCATTTCTCGCCGCCGCCGCCGCCGCAGGCGCGCTCCCTCTTCTCCTTCAGCACCCGGAGCAGGTTCCTCAGCTCCGGCAGCTGGAGGGCGATGTCGTCCCGCCCGAGGGAGTCGGGATCGGAAGCCGCCGCGGCGGGGGAGGAGCTGCCGGAGCAGCCGGAGGAGGAGGAAGGGAGTGGGGGCCGGCAGGGGGAGTCGGCGTAGAGCCACCGGTCGCGGCGGTACCTCTCCGGCGAGTGCCTCTCGGTGAACGGCGAGGAAGGAGTCGGAGTCGGAGTCGGAGGAGGGGTGTAGTGGAGGGAGCAGATGCGGGGCGGTCGAGCGCGGGAGGAGGAGGAGGAGCTCCGACGGAGGCGAGGTGAAGCGGCCGCGGAGGAGGAAGCGAGCCTGCTGACGAGAGCCATTGCAGTCGCGCAGAGAGAGAGAGAGAGAGAGAGCGAGCGAGGGGTTCGATGAATGGAGACGGGAATGTATATAAAGTTCGGGGCTGCTTTTGTAGCCTCGGAACCGCACCGTTGGGGGGGAGGAAAGAGAGAGCAGAAGCAGCTCTCCTGTTTTGGGGAAGACGAGAAGGCGAAATCGGCTTTTGGGTTCCCTGAAAATCTATATAATAATGATAATAAAAGATGGACATTTGTCTCTTGCAGGCTCTCGCGGGTCTTTTCTTTTTCTCGATTTCTTCGATTTACCGAGAAAATGTTTCTCATTAAATATAATAAGATTCACACACACACACACATATATATATATATATATATATATATAAAGATGGTATAGAGCCAGTCATATGGGGGAGTCGTCGGCTCGTATTTTAAATAAGGTTATATTCGCTACGGATTAATAGTCAATTAAATCATTTCATTTGTCTTAAGGACTCTTAATACAAGTAGCATCGGTGGTCTCATTAATGTCATTTTGGGACTTACGATGTCTTATTTATGTTATTACATTACGTGATATTTAAAAAGCGAGTGAAGAATTACTACATCACTTTTAATTTTCGCACATTGGAATGTACCGCGAATAAATGGGAGACGAGCCAACCGTAATTGAAAGGTTGAAAATCATATCCGCTATTCACGACGACATCGGAAGAGAAGAGACATCGAAGACGAAAAACACTGGAGAGATCGAATGGAAAGGCTTCTTTTTTTGAGGTTTCATTTTTTTTTATTTCCAAGTTTTACTAATTTTGACGGAGGGCGTGATTCGCTGGAGTCGTGCTCATGGTAAGCCGTGATTTGACGGACCTACGTGTCTGCTGATGAAGCGATCGGCTCCTTCCTGTTACACGTGTAGCGAAGCTATTGGCAACTCCACCGAATCGGGCCGAAGCGCGACTGTAGGGGAAGAAACGTCGACGGCTGAACGACGGCGCCTATGGGGAAGTTGACTATGGTTTGACCGTGGACAACTAACAGGGGAGGCTTATATGGTACTTTGTCAATTGTCATCGCATTATCATCATAAATTTTTTTTGTGGAAATTATCATAAATACTTCTTAGGCAATTATAATTTATTTATTTGCGATTGAACGTTGATCAATTCCGAAAGGTCGATTTCCGAAGAAGCAATACAAAAAAAAGTAGTATTTTTGAGTTGGACAGTACCGATTTTGATCGTGTGCCCTATTCTTTTTTCCTTCTAGGAAATTGGAGAAGAGATTCGATTTTGCAAGCAAAGAAGCATTTCTCCTTTTCCCCACTTTCCCACAAATAAAAAAAAAGATTTCGTAGAAAAATTGAATTGCCAACAAATTGAAAGTCTTCTTTGTGCTGATAGTAAATAGGCTTTCATCAAAATTTCACTCGAGCATTGAGAAAGGGACTGAGAACATAGTGTTCGAAAAAGAATCAGAATCAAGGTGAAAATGCCCAACAGTTTAATGAAGCTGTGGTTTTACAACAGTGCTAACGGCTGTCTTAACTTGGACGAAAGGAAAATCTGCGAGACACACTTAGCAGAACTGCAGTTGTTCGCGTCGAAAGTCTAGTATGTGATCCAAAACACGATGCCGTTGCCGAGATGTTGTAGCCGGGCTCCTCGTGTTGCTGGTCTTTCTCCACATTTCGACCTCGGAATCCATTGCTTGGCGAGGCCCGCCCCCGCCGTCATCGCCTGCGCTTTGTGGCTCGTTGGAGCTCATCCATTAGAAGATGCGCCACGGACTTGTATCCCATTTCCCGAGCTTCGATTGCCAAAGGTTTATTCCATCACGAGAAGTCAGTGATAAGAGCGGAGTCAACACAGCACAAAAAAGGATCGTAGATGAGCAGGAGAGGAGCGGTCCGTACCTCTGTATACCGCAATTCCTGTGGGTGCCCTGTTTCGCTTCTTCAAGCATATTGAACTTCCGAAACATGAAGGCGACGGTGAACTTAGTGTCAGTCATAATGAAAGTAATAGATGTGCAGAACCCAAAATTTCGTAGGCGAGAGATTCCGAACTGTCGAGTGAATGACCGACAAAAGTTTACCTATTACATATCCAGCATGGGTTTGATCCAGTTGCTTCAACGCAGCGAGGGCACATCCAATCTTTGCTTTCTCTTACTTCCTCCATCTCTGCAACATAGGGAGAATTTAGAAAAAGATTTGCATGCTTGGCAGCAGTTGGAAAGCTCAGTGCATGAAATTGCCAGCTTTTGGCAGAGCCAACAAAAAGAAACCAATATCTCCCTTATAATCGCAGTAACAAAACATGGATCTATTCGCACATTGTTCCTTTCAGACACAACAGCTAATAGCCATGATTTTACAGATTCTTTTCCATCGACTTTCCATAGGAGAGCATCTTACCCTCGCCATATCTAACCTTGAGACAACCACGGCAGAGAACACTGATGGCGGAATGGCAAACTGGACAATCCGTCTTTCCTGCACGAGACATGGAAAACCTTACAAACCATGGGAATCCTTGGCTTTTGAGAATGCGTCGAGTCCTAACTGTTCCATACATGGTTCGTCCATATCAAGATTAGCGCATCGTTTGCAATCTTCTTCACCGCACAATTTCTTTTGCCTGCGTTTTTGCGGCTCCTGTTGGCAGCTATTTCTTCACTCAATTATAGAATAATGGCTTCGCTGTTACATTACACTATTTACAAGAGCAACTTCGCGGTACATTCTCTATAAGCATGGAAAAAATGTAGAGAACATGCCTAAAAGAGAAAAGGAAATAATGACAACTACCACCCATGAATTTTTTCAGAAGCATCTGAGATGGATTAGTGAAGCCACAAAATGGTACAAATTATTTGTTCCAGCATTACTTTTCAATTAAGATAACAAAACCAGATAAATAAAAGCCAATCCTTGCTGTATCTTGCAGAAATATGAAGAAGAGCATAATTTTTTTGTCATTGAGTACTGGATTTTGAATTGCAACTTTAAACTCCTATTCTTGTTTTCTCTACTTCAGCTAAGGCTATCGATGGTCCAGCTCCAACGTCAGAAAGAAAGGAACTAATGAACCTTCTCAGTAACTTCTCATGTACTTAATCAAAGGTTGACTAAGTTCCAGCATCAACAATTCCATGTGATTATTATAACGGCCTTTCAGCGATTTAACAAAATAAGACGACTACTAAGACAAGGATCCATCATGCCTGTTGAGCGTCAGAGGCGCGGCAACAATATTGATTTGATAGAAGAAATTTTTGAAGGTGAAACGATCACAATTCGCGCCTTTCTATTGCATGTCTCAATTACAAGAGAAATAGACTATATATAGACCATAGTTTGATTCGAAATAGGAAACCTCTTTTTAGGAAACCTATTCTAATTAGGAAACCTACTTGACTTAGGAAACTTTTCTAAAATATAACTAGAAATAATATCTCACAATATCTTATCTTATCTCTTAATATCTCACCGTATATATGAAAAATCAAAATATGGAAATACGAACAGACTCAAAAAAGAAACAAGTACTAACAAATTTGGTTTAATTTCTAACACTCCCCTTTAAACCAAATTCTCTTCCATCGATCATTCCAAGCAGGCTCTTGAACTTTCGAAAAGTATCAATCTTGAGAGGTTTAGTAAAAATATCTGCTACTTGATCTCCGGTCTTCACATGCAATACTTCAACTTCATTCTCTTTAACCTGTTCTCGGATGAAGTGATATCGAACATCGATATGTTTACTTCGTTCATGAAAAACTGGATTTTTCGCCAAAGCAATAGCAGAAATATTATCAACAAAAATCTCCGTTGCTTTCTTCTGCTCCATAAGAATATCTTTGAGTAGTCTTCTCAACCATATTGCATGACAAACACATGAAGATGCAGCTACATATTCAGCTTCACATGTCGATAGAGTAACACTTGATTGCTTCTTTGATGATCACGTAAAAACAGTGTCGCACAAGAAAAATACAAATCCGGTGGTGCTTTTTCAATCGTCGATATTTCCACCATAATCACTATCCGAATAAGCTCTAAGTTTGAAAGATTCAGAGCAATAATAGTGTAAACTATGAGAAATAGTACCTTTGATGTACCGAAGTATTCTCTTTGCAGCTTTAAGATGAGATGATTTCGGCTTCTCCATGTATCGACTAACAATTCCAACACTATACATAATATCCGGTCTCGTGCATGTCAAGTATCTCAAACTCCCAATCAAGCTTCTATAATATGTCGAATCAATATCGGCACCATCATCAAACTTCGAAAGTTTGGTTCCACGCTCCATTGGTGTATTGACCGACATACAGTTCTTCATGTTGAATTTTTCAAGGATATTTTCTGCATATCCTTTTTGGGAAATAAAAATCCCATCGGCACTTTGCTTCACTTCAATACCAAGGAAATAATTCATGAGACCATTATCGATCATCTCAAATTCTTTCACCATCGATGCTTTAAAAACATCAATCATAGCCGAATTATTTCCTGTAAAAACAAGATCATCAACATATAAACAGACGAACAAAATATCACCTTTTTCTTGCTTCAAATAGAGTGCATGCTCGTATGGACATTGAGAGAATCCATTCGCCTTGAAATATGTATCAATTCTGGAATTCCATGCTCTCGGAGCTTGTTTAAGCCCATATAGAGCTTTCTTCAACCTCGGTACTTTATCTTCATGACCTTTCACAACAAACCCCTCGGGTTGTTCGACATAAATTTCTTCTTCAAGGATGCCATTCAAAAATGCTGATTTGACATCCATTTGATAAATCCGCCAATTATTTTAAGCAGCAATGGAAATAATCAATCTAATCGTTTCCATGTGGATGACGGGGGCAAAAACTTCATCATAGTCAATTCCGGCTTTTTGCTTGTACCCCTTCGCGACTAATCTAACTTTGTACCTTATCACTTCACCTTTCTCATTCTTCTTGGCCTTGTACACCCATTTAACACCAATTGATTTCTTGCCCTTCGGAAGATTAGCAAGCTCCTATGTTTGATTTTTCTCGATGGCTTCAATTTCTTCGTTCATGGCTTTCCTCCACTTTTCTTCTTTGGCTGCATCATCATAAGCAAGTGGTTCATGATCTGTAAGAAGACATATAAGATGAAGCTCTTCGGTAACTTCGTAAATTTCGAACAATCTTCTTGATCTGGGCAATAGCGGTTCATCGACACTATTTGAAGAGGATAGTGTTGATGAACTTGAATAAGATGTTGGAAAATAAGGTGAAGATTGATCTTTCAACTCCGTTTGATTGGAATCACCACGAACATTCGCTTCTTCTTTTAGATTTTCTTCCCACATTTCATCTTCATCGAACTTGACATCTCTACTTACATACACTTTCAAAGTGATAGGATCAAATAATCAATAGGTTTTAGATGATGAGTCATACCCGATAAAGATGAGCTTTTTGCTCTTGTCTTCAAGTTTCGATCTTTTTTGGTCCGGGACATGAGCATAGGCAATGCTCTCGAAAATTCTCAAGTGCAAAACGCTTGTTGTTCTCCCGGTCTACGCCTCTTGTGGAGTGACGCCTTCAAGTCCATATGTTGGACATCTATTTTGAAGATAGACGGCACACGAAACAGCTTCAGCCCAAAGTTCCTTAGATAAATTTTTGCTCTTCAACATGCTTCGAACCATATCGAGAATGGTTCTATTTTTCCGTTCAGCCACACCGTTTTGTTGAGGAGAATACGGGGCCGTCAAGAAACGCTGAATACCATGATTTTCACAGAATTTGTTGAATATGGCTGAGGTGAATTCTCCACCACGATCAGTCCTTAAAGCCTTGATAAAATAGCTGCTTTTCTTTTCAGCCAGATTCTTGAATTGTTTGAAAGTATCAAACACTTCTGTCTTTTCTTTCAAAAAATACACCCAAGTTTTCCGAGTAAAATCATCAATAAAAGTAACAAAATATCGATGATTACCATATGAGTGAGGATTGATCGGGCCACACAAATCAGAATGAATCAACTCAAGCGGCTTCTTCGCTCGATAAGTCGTCTCCTTCGGAAAGCTAGTTCTGGAATGTTTACCGATAACACACCCTTCACATAATTGATCGGGATGATCAATATGTGGTAAGCCATAAACCATTTTCTTGCGAGAAAGCAAATTGAGTCTGCCAAAATTGAGATGGCCGAACCTCAAATGCCACAACCATGAAGGATCATCTACGCACGCCTTTAGACATCGAGACATCTCACTCTTTATATTAAGAATAAACATCCTATTCTTCGACATCTTCACATTTGCAATTAGTTTATTATTTCGATCTCTCAACATAAGATTAAGATCTCTCATATGAACAGTATAACCTTTCTCTAGAAGTTGTCCCAAACTCAATATATTCCTTGACATTTTTGGAACATAATAAACATTAGTAATAAACTGATGTGCACCATTCTTTAAGCGAATCAAAATTGTACCTTTCCCTTCAATAAGAATTTTAGAGTTATCACCGAATGAGACATTCCCTTTAATTGTCTCATCTAACTCGGCAAACATCTCCTTTCTCCCACACATGTGATTACTTGCACCGGTATCCAAATACCATGTATCACTTTGATCTTCTTCATATTCTTTTAATGCCAATAAGAGAACTTGATCAGCATTATTCACCAAGTTCGCCTTTTTGTCTGCTCTGTTACTTTCTTTATTTCAGCAGTTAGAAGCATAATGACCAAATTTATTACAATGATAACATCGGATTTTAGATTTATCATACCATTGGCTTGTCGAATTCTTTCCTCTTCCACGAACGCCTCTTTGGTATTGGTATCCTCCATCACTTCGAGCAAGATCTCCTCTGCTTCGTCCACGACCTCTTCCTCGAAAGTGACCTCGACCACGACTTCGATCACTATCTTGATTTGTCCTGCGATTTTGTACGGGATCTCTTCTTTGCTCCTTCTCATCTCGTATGGTCAACTGCGTTTGGAGAACTTCCTCCACCGATTCAATCTTTTTCTTTCTCAATCTTTCTTCATGGGCTTGTAATGAACCCATAAGTTCATTGACTGTCATGGCATCCAAGTTTTTGAATTCTTCAATTGCAACAGCAATATGACCATACTTCTTGTCTAAGGACTGAAGTATTTTCTCAACAACACGAACATCGGAAACGTCTTCTCCATTTCTTTTCATCTGATTAACAATTGCCAAAATTCTCGTGAAATAATCAGCAATCGATTCAGATTCTTTCATGTGAATTACCTCGAATTCGCCTCTCAAGGTTTGAAGGCGAATCTTCTGAACTTTCTGAACTCATTGATGTGTGTTTTGAAGAATCTCTCATGCCTCTTTAGCGGTAGTGGCGTTCGAAACTTTTTCGAACATGGAATCATCTAACGCTTGATAGATGATCAACAGAGCATATTGATCTTTCGTTCGAGCCTTCTCCAAGGCATTCCTCTGGTTCTGATTCAACGTGGCTTCATCCTCTGGCTCATCATAGCCAGTGTTAACAAGTTCCCACGCACCGTAGGCGCCGAGTAGAGCTTTCATTCTAATAGCTCGGTTACCATAATTTTCTTTGGTAAGACGAGGGTATTGAAGAGGAAGCTGATTGTTTGTTGAGGCCATGATCACGAACCGTAAGCTTTGATACCAATTTGTTGAGCGTCAGAGGCGTGGCAACAATATTGATTTGATGGAAGAAATTTTTGAAGGTGAAACGATCACAATTCGCGCCTTTCTATTGCATGTCTCAATTACAAGAGAAATAGACTATATATAGACCATAGTTTGATTCGAAATAGGAAACCCCTTTCTAGGAAACCTATTCTAATTAGGAAACCTACTTGACTTAGGAAACTTTTCTAAAATATAACTAGAAATAATATCTCACAATATCTTATCTTATCTCTTAATATCTCACCGTATATATGAAAAATCAAAATATGGAAATATGAACAGACTCAAAAAAAGAAACAAGTACTAACAAATTTGGTTTAATTTCTAACAGTGCCAAGGACATTGGCCTCATGCCCATTTATCCTCTACTCAAAATGAGTTTCATGGGAATAACACGAATGCGTGAAAGCACAAAGCACCTGCAGAAATGGCATGAAACTCCAAAAACGGGATCATAGATGTTGCCCCTGCCCTTGCTATTGCAACGTCTGGAAGAAGCATCCATTGAAAGATGATACTCTAAGCCCTGTAGTTCCAGCAACGGTTTATTGGCAGGCCTGATGCTTTTACGTCCAGTAGATCAAAGCTCTCCACCTTCTTCATGGCCACTCCCTATTTTTCCATTAACCCACATGGAAGAGCTGAGCTTCAGCATAGATATAATGAATGGATTTGCTCTGAAGAGTCTCATTCGGTGAGGCAAGAAACACTTGCTAAAGCACATGGTTATTTCGTTACTTGAATAAGCTATCATATACCCAAATGTCGGCCAAATGAGAAAACAAAAAGAGATAAAGACCACGAGCGATACCATCGAGTGACGATTCAGACGAGCGGTTTGCAGAATCTGATGCCATGGGTTGTTTCGGCACCGACTCGGTAGCCATACGATTCAACCGATTGGAACGACGCAGATGGCTAATTTCGCCTGATTTTGCCTCACATAGCAGATCACACCGTATCAATTATCCTGTCGGATGAACTATTCAAAAAGCATATGCCTCTCCACCTCCGAATACCGAATAAACTCAACCCAAAAACCCATTCGCATCGATGTATCACGATAGTTAGGCCTTTGTTTCACGCAGCGATACCTTTCTCCATCTTCGCGTCGGTAGTAAATTTCCATTTCAAGCGGTCCGACCAGCGCACCGGCACTGAAGAAGCACTTGTTAGAGCTGGTGCAGTGGTCGGAGCTGATGGAGCTGATGGAGTTGCAGCGGCCGGAGCTCATGGAGCCGTAGCGGATGGAGCCGCCACTGCGTGAGTAGTGGGTCCGTGGAGCTTGGTATTAGATATGTTTTCCCTTAGCCGTTTCTCGGCGGCCACCACATATTGGTTTTTTTTGCTTTTCATGCCTGTCTATTTTTCTCTTTGCGACTACGTTTAGGATTGTTGTTGTGATGGATTATCATTTTCGCTACAGTAGACTGATTTTTCTTTGCGATTACCCGGACTGACTGATGCGACGGTGGACCTTCGATTTCCCTATATTATTACATGATGATATTTTTCATTGGCGTGGCCCCACCAAATCTGTATTTTTGGACCTACTGTTGCATCCACATGTGTTTCTCATGCATACATGCATGCAGATGGAGGTGCTTCCACCAACCTCAACTAGATTATATGCCCCGTGAAATTATGCATGCTAGTGTCACGAGTCGTTCGATTTCACAACGATCCCACACCTGCACAATCTTAGAATTACTCTCAAGTCAGCCTTGCACACACACACTCGATTTACAAGAATTAAGAGAAAGTAGCGTAGTTGTATTTCTTGCAAATGAGCCTGTTTAAATGAAGGAGGGGGGTTTCTTATATATACAAGTATGGGTCTAATATAATCTGTTAATCTTCTCATAATCCAACAGTGGTGTTTGAATCGATACAATCATTACATAGTTACTCAAAAAGTTCCAAAGGCCCTAAAGGTGTGGGAAAGCTTAAGGGACGCCTACCAAGGGAAGCTGTAGGATCATTTGTTAGAGGCAACTAAAGGGTCGCGGATGACGCTCTCGCCTAGTCACGGATGGGCCACGTCCTATGCACGGATAGGCCACGTTCCATGCACGTAAGGGGCAATGTCTTGTTCACGGACGGGCTCGGAGGCCTTTACTCCCTTGGGCCATGTTATTCTCCTTCACCTAATCGGGCGACCCCCTCGTCGCATCTTCGGCATGAAATGCGTCAATGTGTTTTTGGAACTGCCAAAGAGCTTTGGAGGTATGATCCGATCAGCCATAATGCACTCGACATCTTGTCATACGAGGTTTTTGCCCCAAGCGGTGCCCACTGCAACTCCCCTCGGTCCGGGTCTTCCTCATCAACATGAAAAGGTTTAAGCATATTTACATGGAACACCAGGTGTAACTTGAGCTTCGGTGGCAAGTCCAACTTGTATATGACCTTCCCAACCTGTTTGAGCACTCGAAAGGACCCATCGTAGCGACGAATCAAGCCTTTGTGCACGTCCCTGTAGCGGAGGATCGCGTGAAGCTTGGCCAACACTAGGTCCCCGACCCGGAATTCTATGTGCCGTCTCTTCTTGTTAGCCCATTTCTTCATGTGTTTGGAGGCCTTGTGTAGGCATGCCCACGTCAAGTCTGCTTGTTCATGCCACTTCTTGGCGAACTTGTACACGGATGGGCTATTCCCTTAATAGCCCGAGGCAATTGTGCTCGGAGTGAGCGGCTGCTGTCCCATCACAATCTCGAATGGGCTTTGGTTTGTGGACTCGCTCCGCTATAAGTTGTACGAGAATTGAGTTACATCGATTAGTATCATCCAATTTGCTTGCGTTGTGCTCACATAATGCCGGAGATATATTTCAAGAAGTGCATTCACCCTCTCCATTTGTCCGTCGATTTGATGATGCAAACTTGTGGAGAAATTGAGGTTCGACCCTAGCAACTTAAAGAGCTCAGTCTAAAACCGCCCGATGAGTCGAGGATCATGATCGCTCACGATTGTCCGTGAGACTCTCCAGTACTTGATGACGTGCTTGATGAATAGTTTGGCCGCCTCTTCGGCCGGATAATCCTTTGTTGCGGGCACCAATGTCGTGTACTTAGAGAACCGGTTGACTACAATCATGAGGGTCTGACATCCTTCGAACTTGGGTAAATTTACAATGAAGTCCATGGAGATACTCTCCCATCAATGTTTCGGGACTGGAAGAGGCTCGAGGAGTCCCGACGGCGAACGTTGTTCGATCTTATCCTATTGGCACACGAGCCATGTTTTGACATACGCCTCGACGTCGTCCTGCATATGAGGCCAGTAGTATTGGTCCTCAACGAGCTCCATGGTGCGGTGGATCCTCGGATGTCCCGTCTATTTAGAATCGTGGTACTCTTGCAATACTTCCTTCCTTAGTTTCCCGTAAAGTGGTACATATAGTCGCTGTCCCATGGTGTGGAGGAGTTCATCCTCCCACGAGAATTGCCTGATTTTGCCTTCCTGTGCTTACTCAAGGAGTTGCTGGGCTGTTGGATCGTGCTTGAGCCTCTCCTTGATACGGTCAATCCATGGGCAGCTAGGTCGACTTATGATGTTGGCCAACTCCGTCTTCTGGCTCAAGGCATTGGCCACTAAATTGGCCTTTCCTAGTTTATACCCTAGAACGTAGTCGAACTCGGCCAAGAAGTCTTGCCGCCGAACTTGTTTCGGACTCAGCTTTTTTTGGGTCTAAAAGTAGCTCGTGGCCACGTTATCCGTCCGACCAACGAATTTCGATCCCGGAAGATAGTGTCTTTACGTATGAAGGCAGTGCACTATCATGGTCATCTCTTTTTCTTGGACAGTGTAGCGTTGCTCGGTCTCATTTAACTTTTGAAACTTGAACCCCACCGTGTATCCATCCTGCATGAAAACACCACCTGTCGCAAAATTGGAAGCGTCAGTCTCTACCTTGTATGGCTTGGCATGATCGGGCAACACAAGCACTGGCTCCTCGATCATGGCCCACTTTAGCCGATCGAATACTTTTTGGCATCGATCCGTCCACTCTCACAGCCTTTCTTTTTTCAACATGTCTGTGAGTGGTACGGTGATGCTTGAATATCCTTGAACAAAGCGTCGATAGTAATTTGTGAGGCGGAGAAATGACCTCAGCTCAGTCACCTTGGTCGGGGGCTCCCATTCAATAATGGTACGGATTTTGGCCACGTCCATCCGTACTTGTCTATCCCCAATGAGATACTCTAAGAACGGTACCACCTGTTGGGCAAAGGCACATTTCTCACGTTTAACAAATAGGTTGTTTTCATGCAAGACCTAGAAGACTCACCTCAAGTGCTCAACGTGCTTCTCGAGCGTCCGGCTATAGACAACAATGTCGTCAAGGTAAACCACAACAAACCGGTTAAGGAACGGGTGAACTATCTTATTCATTAAGGTGTAGAATGTGGTCGGTGCGTTAGTCAAGCCAAATGGCATGACTAGGAACTCGTATGACCCATATCGTGTCACGTATGCGGTCTTCGGCTCGTCCCCTTCGGCAATCCGTACTTCGTAGTAACCCGATCGAAGATCAAATTTGGTGAACCAACGAGCTTCCCCAAGCTGATTGAATAAGTTTGCAATGAGGGGGATCGGATACTTGTTCTTTATGGTGAACTTGTTTAATACCTAGTAATCGATGCACATACGGAAGGACTTATCGTGATTCTTCTAAAATAGTACCGAGGCGTCGAACGGAGCTTTGGATGGCCGAATGTACCCCGTATCGAGCAGCCACTTGAGTTACTTTCGTAATTCCTCCAACTTGGGTGGGGCCATGGCCGGTGGTCGAGCATCGGGCACCGGCTCAATCTTATGATCCACCTCTCTTCATGGCGGCAGCTTCTTGGGCAGCTCGGGTGGCATCACATTTTAGAACGAGTCGAGAATGTGGTCCATCTCGATTGGAACTTCACTCTCCTTGCCCTTACCCTTGTCATCCTCTATCTTCAAGGTTGCCAAAAAGGTCACCTCGCCCTTGTTCGCTCCCTTCTTGAACTGCATAGCCAAAAGCATCTTCCGATTGCGTCTCGACTTGCGATGGATCAGGACCACACATTGATATCGCTTATGCAGAATACATATACAATCCGCAAAGGGCATTACGCCTGCATTTGTACGATCAAGGAATCCCAAACCCGACACAATATCATAATCATCAAGGGGGATTACCTTGATGTCTTCTTTGCTGATCCATGGACCAAGATGGAGCTCCACGTCACTAGCCACACCACTAGTCGGGACCTTTTTGGGGCTTACTATTTTGAGCCACCTAGCTCCTCCTTTCTCGATCCGAAGAATCAGCTTTTTCGCAACCTCTTGGGATATGAAGAGGTTGGACGCACCGGTATCCACAAGCGCACTCATCGTGGTACTCCCGATCTTCACGTCCACGAACATCATCCTTTTAGACTCTTTGATTTTCTTGGCCTTAATGGAACTAAGAATTCGTAGCGAACCCAACCGCGCCTCCTCTCGCGGCTCATCTTCTTTGTATAGGGCCGCCAATTTGCCTCTCTTAGAACACTCCCAAGCCATATGTGGCCATCACAAAAGAAGCACTTAAAGGTGCGTACCTTCTGTTGTCCCCAACCGCTTGATTTCAATTGGGCTCTAGGTGGTGCCGATGTTGGCTAGTCTCCATTTGGCATTTGTATTTGTTTCGATCTCCCCCACTATTGGCCCTATCCCTTAGACAAAAGTCGAGCTTGGCTGTGAACAAAGTTTTAGGTTTCTCTAGGGACTCTGCCACAGAAGTGGCCATCGTGAGATCTTTCACGTTGCACCGTTTGAGCTCTTGTTTGGCCTACGGCTTGAGGCCACTCATGAACTAGTGGTATGCCTCTATGTCATTCATTGACGAGATCTAGAGTAGTAACTCCGAGAACTGCTTCACATACTCAATGACGATGCCATTTTGTTCAAGGCGCTTAAGTTCGTAGGGAGCTTCCTCCTCCGCATAGGCAGGATAATAGTTCTGCTAAAATTCCTCGACGAACTTGGCCTAGGTCGTGATAAGGTCCCCACTCCTATCATCTGACCTGCGACGCCACCACAGTAAAGCATTATTAGCTAAATACATTGCTACCGTATTTACCTTGGTCGCGTCGTCGTTCATTCCCGTGGCCTGGACATACCGCTCCATATACCACCGGAAGTTGTCCACATCTTTGGCCACCCGCAAGCCTTTGAACTCTCTTGGCTTGGGTGCGTCCATACGTGGTTGCACGGTGATCACCCTATTCACGCATGCTCCTTCTACCTCCATGAGCTTCTCCTTGAACTCGGCGATCTCCGCGCACATGGTCACTATCGCGGCCTCCCAAGTCTCATCTCGCTGCTGTAGCTCGTGAGTCACGGGCCCTAACACCTCGTTACGGAGCTCTCCCATGCCGGCTTTGAGCTCTTGGATCTTAGCCAAGAGTTCCTCCCTTCTGGCGTCCACTCCTTCGATTGTCTGTTGTAGGTCATCAACCATCCCTTGGATGTCCATGACAATTCCCTTTCATGTCGTCATTCGACACTTCAAGTCACCTATTTGATCCCTTGAACTGGAGGCAGCACGACTCCTCCTGGTTTGGACACTGACTCTCTTGGTCACCCTTCCACGGTCCTCGCGATCCTCACCTTGGACATTCGTAGCACTAGAACGTGGGTCAACCATTGTGCTAGGTTCAAAGGCTCTAGTACCACTTGTCATGGGTCGATTGATTTCACAACGATCCCACACCCACACGGCCTAAGGATCACTCCCAAGTTAGCCTTGTACATACACACACTCGATTCATAAGAATAAAGAGAAAGCAGCGTAGTTGTATTTCTTGCAAATGAGCCTATTTAAATGAAAGGGGAGGGTCTCCTATATATACAAGTGTGGGTCTAATTTAATCCATTGATCCCTTCATGATCCAACAGTGGTGTTTGAATCGATACAATCATCACATAGCTACTTAAGAAGTTCTAGAGGCCTTAGGGGCATGGGGAAGCTTAAGGGATGTCAAGGGAAGCTGCTAGGTCGTTTATCGGAGGCAACTGAAGGGTCACAGATTATGCTTACACCTAGTCACGGATGGGCCACGTCCCATGCACGGATGGGCCACGTCCCATGCACGGATGGGCCACGTCCCATGCACGTAAGGGCCACGTCTTGTTCACGGATGGGCTCAGAGCCCTTTGCTCCCTTGGGCCATGTCACTAGTCTCTTGCATGCCCTTTCGTAGTCTCTTGCATGTCCTTTCAATGGGTTAGTTGATTACTATCTTTGTCGGGAAATCTGGGAATGCAAGGCCAATATCCATCGGGGCTCAAAGCTAATCACTCTGCTGATAGGGGTGGTGATGACGAAGTTAGAAAAATAGAGGAACCTGTTTGGGTTCGTCTGTCCGTGAATTTCATTGGCTGCATTAAGATTATACTTCCACCCGACCAAAATCGAGGGCGGATGGATTAGAATGTCATTGATTTTGTGAATTTCATTGGTATTTTCACTTTTATTTATTTATAATTGGTTTCATTTACGGTTGTCATTATTATTTATAATTGTGGTTTTATTTTTTATTTATTTCAGTGATGCAATTGTAACGTGCTCAAGTAGAGGAAGGATACACAATATATGCTAGCGACATCCGAGAGATTAATTCTCGTTGCTTTTTGTTCCATCAACATCTTCTTCAATGAAATAGCTACTCAACCGCCAACGCTTAGCTTCTTGAGTTTATGTAAATGTACCTCATAAAGTTCCCTTTTCTATTAATAATCTGAAACGAAATAGTCTTCGAAGAGGAGAGACAAATGCCAAGGACTTCGAATAATAGGTGCAATGATGCCACTTCTATTGTCTATGGCAGGTTGGAGAAGAAAAACTGGTGCTAAGTATCAGTCAAGCAAGCTATTCAAAATCCAGATGCAAAGCCACATATTCATGATTTGCTTCTATCTTAGGCGCTTTCTTGAAGTGTGCAATTGCCAAGTCTAGCTTTGAGAAGAACAAGAGTGTCTTAAGGATTCGGAGATACACCGAATGTAGGAAAAGACATGAAAGGAAACGACAACATAGAATCGCTGGCTATCCTTATTTCGGAAAAGGAACATAAAGAAAACAAAGAAAATCGGGCATATGTCTGCCGCCGTGGTTGCCGCCGCCGCCGCCGCCGCCGCAGCACAAACAGAGAGAAAAGAGGAAATAGATACTCAAGGTCACGGCGGTGGCATGCCGCTACTTGCGCGCGGCTGCTTCACTGCTGCGGCTTTCGCAGTCACATCCATCTTTATTCACACGCACAATCGAAACAGGAACGGAAAAACAACAACATATAAGTTGAAGAGAAAATCGGACAAATATCCATCACTGTGGTCGTCGCCACCTCACAAACAGAGAGAAAAGAGGAAAACATACGCAAGGCAACAACGTCATGCTATTACTTGTGCGGCTGCTGTGCTGCTATGGCTTCTGCAATCGCCTCCGCTACTGCGGCTTCCTTGATCGTCACTGTTTTGGTTTTGCCAGCTCCCTTGCACTTCCGGCCATGAAGGGAGCGATGCTCCTCGAGCTTTGCCTTTTGCTCGAAGGCGGAGCCGCAAAGGTCGCACGTCTCGCCGCTTTTGTGGCGGATGTACTTGTTATGATCAACAAGACTATTCATGGTGAAGAGCTTCCCACAGTTGGGATGGTGACAACGCTGGATGACTTTAGGAGGGAGGAGTTCGAGGAAGGAAGGAGAGAGTGGAGAGGAGGAGGAGAAAGGAATAAGAGAGAGAGGGTGTGTTAGAAATTTAACTATAGCTGAAGATTGAAGATTCTAATTATTCATGGATAAACAAAATCATGTATAATCATAATCGTTTATGGAAACGTGAAAAAATCTATACTAACCTCCAGCCATTGATGAAATCGAGAATCTAATACGTGGAGCTTTAATAATCGTCGATAGGTACTTCTAGCCAATTGCCCTCTCAACGTTAATGGTGTATTTCTTGATATCTTAGATCAATGAATGAGAGATCGATCTTAAAATTATGAGAGGTTTGCCTTAGGTGACCTATTTATATCCCAATTCATTCCCTTATAGATAACTTCTCTCATTAATATAGTTATTTTAATATTGGGCGATCATAATTATCACGTATTTGAATGCGCTCAATAAATGTCGATGAAATTAATAATGTGGGCAATAATAAACTAAATGTGGGATCACATTATAGATAATATAATTATAACATTCTCCCACTTGATCCCAACATTTCATCAAAAGAAATATTGAACCAAACACAAAAACTTTATGCTGAAAATAAAACACATGAATCATGGCAATAAGTCCTCTTAGAACGAGTTTTATCTTCCAAGTATCATAATGTGTCTTATCAGCCCATATATGATAACATAACTTAATGAATAAACTTTATGTTTATTCTAGATCAAAAAATGATTGTTATTCTCAGAATAACTGAATGTGTACACCGAAATTGAGAATAAAATCACAATTGAGTAAGAGTTTCACCAATTAGTCCATATGACGAAAATTTACATGACAGGATCAATTCCCATCCAAACCACATGATTCTTATAACTCATTAGTGGCATGCCTTTAGTTAAGGATTAGCTAACATCAATTTAGTACTAATGTGTTCAATGACCACTTTATTCTCTTTAACACGTTCCTTTATGGCTAAATACTTAATGTCGATGTGCTTACTTTGACTACCATTTTTGTGGTTTTTAGTCACGAAAACAGCAGTTGAATTGCCACAAAATATCCTTAATGGCTTAGTAATGGAATCCGTAACTCTAAACCTTGATATGAAACTCTTTAACCCCACACCATGTGAAGTGGCCTTATATGCATGTAACATATTGTACCTTAAAGGTACTTCATCACCTTCTTTGCAATCCAATGGTCCATACCTAAATTACTCTAATATCTTCCTAACATTCCCACAGCAAAAACAATGTCTGATCAAATGCAAACATGAGCATACATTAAGCTTTCAATCGCAAAAGCATAAGGGATGTTATTCTTATGTTCCTTTTTCTAAATCATTCTTCGGGCATTGGTTAAAATTGAACTTCTCACCCTTCATAATAGGTGTTACACTTGTTGAATAATCTTTCATTTGAAATCTCCCTAATACTTTATTGATATATGTTTCTTGAGATAGTCCTAAAATTCCTCGAGGTTTATCTCTATGGATCTTAATGCCAAAGACATAAGATGCTTTACCCATATCTTTCATGTCAAAGCTCTAAGAGAGGAATTGTTTCACCTTACGTAGCAATCCCTTATCATTGGTTGCAAGTAAAATATCATCCACATACAGCGCAAGAAAATAAATTTTGCTCCCATTAACCTTTGGGTATATACATTGATACATGACATTCTCAACAAAACCGAATGAAGAGATGACGTTATGGAACCTTAAGTACCATTGGCGGGATTTTTGTTTCAAGCCATATATAGATTTCTTAAGCTTGCACACCAGATGCTCACCATTATTAGAGGAGAATCCTTCTGGTTCTTTCATATAGACCTGCTGCTCAAGTTCTCTATTGAGGAACACCGTTTTCACATCAATTTGATGTAATTTTATGTCAAAATAGGCAATCAATGCCAAAACTATACGGAAAGAATCTTTCTTAGATACAAGAGGAAAAGTCTCCGTGTAATCGATTCCCTCCCTTTGAGTGAATCCTTTGGCAACGAGTATAGTTTTATATCTTTCAATGTTGCCTAATAAGTCATTCTTAGTTTTGAAGACCCATTTACAACCAATGACCTTCGCACTATTAGGCAATTCAACCAAATCCCAGACTTCGTTAGATGCCATATAACTCATCTTATCTTTCATGACATTGTACCACAAATTGAATTTATCACAACTCATGGCTTGTGAAAACGTTTTAGGATTATTCTCAGCTCCAACATTATAGTTATATTCATGTAGATACACTATGTAATCACTAAGAATTGCTGATTTCTTCATTCGAGCATATCGTCTTAATGTTGCATCAACACTCTCCTAGGGAGCATATTGTTCAACTGATTGTTCACCAGTTTCTAGTAATTGCTAAACAATTGGATCTACTGGATTAATATCAATAGGGTGTGGAACTTTAACGATTGGTTATTTAACAATCGATTGAACTGGAGTGGCATTATGAACGACAACTAATCTAACACTTGATGTGGAAAGTTGAGTATCTAAATGATCTTTCTCAGGAACAAGGTCCCAGAATTGATCGCTCCTACTAATCAAGTCATTTTCAAGAAATTTAGCATTCGTCAATTCTACAATCCTAGTGATATGACATGAACAATAAAACCTGTATCCCTTGGACTTTTCGACATATCCAATGAAATATCCACTTATAATTCTTGGGTCTAACTTCTTTTCTTATGGATTATAAACTCTTGCTTTAGATGGGCATCCCCAAACGCATACATGTCGCAAACTCGGTTTCCAACCTTTAAATAACTCAAAATGGGTCTTTGGGACAGCCTTAGTTAGAACTCGATTCAATGTGCACACAACCATCTTAAGAGCTTCAATCCACAAGGATTTAGGAAGTTTGGAGTTGCTAAGCATACTTCGCATCATGTCCAATAAAGTTTGGTCTTTCTGCTACACCATTTTGGTCTGGAAAACCAGTCATAGTATATTGGGTAACTATCCCATGCTCTTGAAGAAACTTCGCAAAGAGATCAGGTGCTTGTCCATCTTCAGTGTATCTACCAAAGTGTTCTCTACCTCCATCTGATCTCATGATCTTAATTTGTTTACCGCAATATTTCTCTACTTCGGCCTTAAATACTTTAAAGGTATTTAATGCTTTGTAATCATCTATGAAAAAGGCGAAATACTTCTGACCATACGAATCCATATTTGGACTACAAATGTCGATATTTATGATTCTAATATATTTGTACTCCTCTTGGCACCTTTGTTTGTTTTGTTGGTATGTTTTCCCTTTATGCAGTCCACACGAGTATCATAATTAGTAAAATCCAAAATACTGAGTACTCCATTATTTACTAATTGTTTAATTCTATATATGGAGATATGTCCCAATCTCCGATGCCACAACATAGAGGAATATTCATTAGCAACACATCATTTCATGCCAGTATTATCATGAACATGTATTGTATTATAAAAGGCATTGTTTTGTAAATTGATTCAGAAAATACCATCAAACAAAATACCACTCCCAACAATTTCTTATATAAATGATAAACTGAAGTTTGAATCTGAAAAGTTAAAGAAGTAACCCAATGGTACAAGTCTTGAAACTAAAATTAGGTTTCTAGAGAAACTAGGAATATAAAAGGTCTTTTCCAAATTCAAAACAAAGCCACTATTGAGAACTAATCTATATGTCCCAATAGCTTCCACATGCAAACGCATCTTGTTTCCTGAATAGATGCTTTGTTCACTTTTCACTAGTTGCCGGTGGTTTTGAAAACCCTGTGTTGGATTCGAAATGTGCATTGTAGATCCAGAATCAATCCACCAAGTGTTGTGACTTACATCAGCCATATTAGATTCATAACATACACAAGACATTGGATTACCTTTCTTCTCGAGTCAAGCCTTAAATCTGACACAATCATTCCTCATATGCCTTTTCTTTTTATAGAAAAACCATTTAGATTCCTTCTTAATGTCAACTTGGGGAGGTATTTTTCCTTTTCCCTTCTGCTTGCCTCGCTCGTTATGCTTTCCTTGTGTTGCCAAATGAGCATTTTCTCTTGATTCCATAAGCAACCTTTCTTCCTCTTGAACGCACATGGTCATGAGTTCATTAATTGACCATTTATTCTTATGTGCATTATAAGAGATCTTGAAAGGTCCATACTATTGTGGAAGAGTATTCATAATATAATACACAAGAAAAGACTCAGATATCTCAACCTCAAGGTTCTTTAGCTGAGCTACAATGTCCCTCATCTTCATGATGTGCTCATGCACACATCTAATACTAGTGAGCTTTAGAGATGAAAACTTCATAATTAGGATCATGGAAGCGCCTTTTTTTATGTCTCAAATTGTGCACCAATGGCCTCCAACAAGGCCTTAGCATTGCTATGCTGAGCGATCGAAACCATAGATATTAGAAGATATTTTAGTCTTTATAAACATCACACTTAGGCTGTTATACCACTCCCATTGTTCATAAAGAGCTATCTTAGTTACAGTGCTCGTGTCAGAAGGAGCAAGTGGTTCGTCTTTCCTTATAGTATAGTCGATGTATATGCACCCCAATTGAAGAAAGATTAGCTCATTCCAAACTTTATAGTTTTTACCATTCAGCACGAGAATATCATTATTAAATTTAGAGAAATTCATATATTGTAAAACTGCATATCAAACATACATGCTTACGTCACAAAATTTAAGACACATCAAACATATATCATGCTTTACTAATATAAAACATGTCACAAATATGAATCACATAACACAAAAATTGCTTGTAGGCGAATTTTTTAATTTAAATAGATTCACAATTACTTTATGAAGAAACTATCATATTATATTCATTTTCTCAATACCTATAGGTAAATTAAGAAAAATAATACGATATTTCATCTTAATTAATCATATTAATATAATGAAAATTCTTGTGGGGTAAAATTCATTACATTCATACGATTAATTACAATCAATGTCTTTTTCTAAATATGATCTGGAGGCTCTTAATATATAATTTTAACTAATAAAAGATACCATGGCTACTCCCTAATTAATTAAAACTATATGGATCACTAGACATTTAATTACATGCATAATAATCATCAAATTGCATGCAAGGGAAAAACTACACATTATGTACCCAAGGCCAAAACAGTAATTAAAAGCACCAAGGGGCAAAACTGTAAATAAATCAATTAAAGGCAGGACAGTAAAACTAATCGGCAAGGGCAAAACAGTAAAATCATGTGGATAAGGGCAGAATAGTAAAATCCAGAGACCAAAAGGGCAAAACAGGATTTTTCAGCGCAAAGAGGGGTAAAATGTAAAATCAAACGAAAAGGGAAGAATCGTAATTTCATGGATAAGATCATCACGGGTGTGTGGCACGCACACGCGCAATCCTTCACGCAGGCGTGTGCGGCAACATGCACCTGAGGAATGACACTGGTGTGTGGGCCGCACGAGCCTGCCCTCTAGCGCTAGCGCTTGAATTTCATGCTCCCACCCTTCCTTCGCGCCCATTCGCCGTTTTCTGTATTCGCCGCCCGATTCTCCTCTGGCAGCCCACCTTAGACTAAAATAAATGATGGGTTTTCGATACCACGCCAGCGCGACCACATAGGTCCAAGAATCGGCAAAAATAGCTAGGAAATTTGCCCCAATCAACGAAAATTTCGCCAAAACACAAACCCTAATCACCATGACTTCCGCCGCCTAATTCACGTCCGACGAACATCATAATGCCGAATTAACTTAGGGCTTTTGTTGCCCATGGCGGTGCGACTATGTTGGTCAAAAGCCAGGTGGTGGGTTGCCCGAATTTGGTTGGAATCGCCAATTTCTCTTTTTCCATAAATTGCCCCAATTTTTAATTCATGCAAAACTCACGAAAATCATCAAGACAAAGATATAAACACGCTCTAGTACCAACTATTAGAAATTTAACTATAGCGAAAGATTGAAGATTCTAATTATTCATGGATAAACAAAATCATGCATAATTAGAATTGTTTGCGGAAACGTAGAAAAATCTATACTAACCTCCGTCCATTGATGAAATCAAGAACCTGATACGCGGAACTTTGACGATCGTCGATATGTACTTCTAGCCAATTGTCCTCTCAACATCGATGGTGTGTTTTTCGATATCTAGTATGAATGAGAGATCGGTCTTAAAATTATGAGTAGGTTTGGCTTAGATGACCTACTTATATTCCAATTCAGACCCTTATAAATAACTTCTCCCATCAAGATAGTTATCTTAATATTGGGCGATCATAGTTATCACGTATTTGGATGCGCTCAATAAACATCGATGAAATTAATTAATGTGGGTAATAATAAACTAAATGTGGGATCATATTATAGATAATATAATTATAACAAGATGCTGTTTTTGTGCATTGTGGTATTTATAGTCCGAGGCATGGAGGAGGAGGAGGGAAAGTGGCGGGATTTTGAAAATCGAAAATGGGGAAAAAAGAAAAGAAAAAAGAAATGGGTTTTTATAATCCTCGGGCGAGAGAGAGAGAGAGAGAGAAAGAGAGAGAGAGAGAGAGAGAGAGGGGTGGAGGAGGAGGAGATTCACCACCGAGATAGGCACGTCGAGTCGAGTACTTGACCTCTGGCCCACGGCCTCCGTTGACTCGCACCCTCCGTCGGCCACCATCCCACTTCGCCTCCTGCGGTGTCCAAGGATCGAGCGGTGCCTCGAGCCCCACCTTGGACCGGAAGGCAAAGCCACAACGGCCAGATTTCTCCTTGCTCTTGCGATGGATGGTCCTGTTATGATCGGCAAGCCCATTCACGGTGAAGACCATCCTGTAGTTGGGATGGGAACACCGTTGCATGGCTTCGAGATGAAGGAGTTCGAGGAAGGAAGGAGAGGGTGGAAAGGAGGAGAGAGAGAGAGAGGGGTGTTGTTTTTATGCGTCCCACTTCGCTTGCGATGTCTGAGGAACCAGAGTCGTTGGAGTTGGTAAAACTTGGTAGTTTGATTGGGAGGGTTGATCAATGTGTTTTGAATTTTTGGGCAATTTTTCTATCGTGATTGCTGTCTCCTCCTAATCGGAGTAGTTCTTTCTGCTTCGGCTTTGCCAGAAGTCCTAGAGTGAAATGAAGGAGCCCCTTTCTTGTTGAGTGGGATGTGCTTGTGTTTAGCTCTTGTTGGGTTTAATAATTTCGATGCCAATTTGCTAGCTCCAAGCTGATGTTTGGATTGCTATCCTTTGTAGTCGCCCCATGGCTTTGTTACCAGATCATACATTCTCTTGCTTTTTGCTTGGTGAACCTGTTTGATGCGGAACTCAATGATAGTGTCATCCACTTCCTTAGTCACTGTCAAGTACCGATGCCTTGATTTTTCACACTATATTGAAGATTTCTTGGGTCATTCTCGCCATCTAGAAGTTACCTCACTTCAAGGGGACATTTGTTATAATTATATTATTTATAATGCGATCCCACATTGAGTTTATTATTGCCCACATTAGTTAATTCCGTCGATGTTTATTGAGCGCATTCAAATACGTGATAACTATGATCGTCTAATATTAAGATAACTATCTTGATAGGAGAAGTTATCTATAAGGATATGAATTACGATATAAATAGGTCATTTAAGCTAAATCTTCTCATAATTTTTAAGATCGATCTCTCATTCATTAATCTGAGATATCGAAAAACATACCTTTAATATTTACTTACGAAAAAATGAATGATGAGATATTGATGGTACTAATGACATAACATGTGATATTGATGGTACTAATGAGATAACGGGATTGTGATTTTCCAAGTACATTTTGGTGACGGAGAAAAATTCATAATTTTGCTAACAAGCCAATACATAATTAATCGAATAGATACAAAAAATTTTGGGTCATTTTTGTTATGGTCGGTCTTCCTGTGGAAAACCTGATAGAAATGGTATCATAACCGTTAATTGATTGTTATTTGTCTTGGCGGTAGCCACGCGACTATTACAAATTTTAAAAGATTAAAAAATATGTACGTTATGTTTTATGAAAATAAGAAATTTAAAAAACTAAGAAAGAAACTTCAACTTGCCCCCGCCAACAAGGGACGACGATGGCTCTGCCCAATCACCAATGAGGGTGGTGAGACCATGGCCAGGCTCGGGCGACGATGCTCGATGCCAAAGCTTTCAACATCGAAAAACAATATGAGATATCGAAAAACATACCGTCAACGTCGAGAGAGCAATTGGCTAGAAGTATCTATCGACGATCGTCAAAGCTCCGCATATTAGGTTTTCGATTTCATTAATGGCCAGAGGTTAGTATAGATTTTTTCTCATTTCCGCACTCAATTCTGACTATGCATGGTTATAGTTTTGATAATTCTATTTTATATAGAGTTTATTTATTATTTTAACTTAATATTTGCTTAGTTTTAATTGAATTTGATGTCTACTTTATTTATTTTAATTAATTTTTGCAGGTAATTGAAGTTAAAGGAAGCTTAGGGACTAATTCTGTAATTTGCTGGCTTTCCACGCGTTTTGTCCTCCTAAGCCGCGCGAAAGTATCCAAAACAATCCAATTGTTCCTAAACCGTGTAGAAGCTTTTCAAATTGGAGATCAAAGCCATGCAAATATGAAATCAAGAAGAATCAAGCCTATTTTGGGAAGAAAAGCAAAGTCCAAGCTAGAAAAAAGACTTTTATTATTTAGAGGAGTCCTAATTTGGAAGAACCTCTAATTGCAATCCTATTGTGATTAAGGTTTCTTCGAAAGCAAGAGGAGGTCTTATATAAAAGACATTAAATAGGATTTCAGGAGGGAGAGAAAAAAAAGAAGAAGGAGGAGGCAACTTAAAAATCGAGCCTTGATTATTCTTGGTGAATCTGTTCTAGTTTTTCATCATATTTAGTTTAGTTATTGTTTTTAGTTTAATGTTCATTATGTTCTAGACTATTTGTTGTTAGAGTTACGATGTAGTTTAACTATGATTGATTAATTTTCAAGACTTGTTTATGCAATTCTAGATCTCATATGTGTGAGTTATATATCACGTTCTTAATGCTTTTAAGTGCTTGATCCCCATTTGAATGGTTTTTGTTGCATGCTAAAACCGAAAGGAGGTCTATGCTAGTTCTTTATGATATATAGTCATGAATTTAACTTAGATAGAGATATACTAGGATGTTTGTGTGGTTTCGATAGTAGGTAAATCAATGGTGATTTATTGAATCCAGGAACATTAATAAATTTTATTGCACTTAGGTTTACTTAAATTCACATGGACCAAGTGTGGGTTGGTAAATCTAAGTAGGGTTGTTATACCGGACCAAGGATAGTAATTTAAATTAGGAAGTCCTACCATCACACTATGATTTCAATTTGATTGCATGACGAGCTTGGTTAATTAATCTTGATTGGTTAAGTGAAATTGGATGCTTTAATGTTTTTAATTCTTGGTCAAAGTCCTTTGCTTCTTACTTCTTTATGTTCGAAATTTAAAGGTTTAGTTTGTGAATTTCTATTTTCTATTTTGGTTTGCTGCCTTGGTTAATTTAGCTTTCGGAAATTTCAATCTTTATAGGTTAATTTAGTTTTCTTTAGAATTTCGATTGTTTTATTAAATCTTTAATTGGTTAGATAAAGTTGAGAATTGTTCACCTTTAGTAAGTAATTTGACTGATATGTCTACAATCTCCATGGGAACGATACTTTAATTCATCACTCTATTACTTGTTCACTACGTACACTTGCGTTGGTAATTTAGAGAACAAGTTTATACATGAATAATTGAAATCTTCAGTATTTTGCTATAATTAAATTTTTAATAGTTGGTATCAAAGCATGTTTATATCTCTGCCTTGATGATCTTTAGCGGGGTTTTGAATGAATTAAAAATCGGGGCAATCTATGGGCAAAAGAGAAATTGGCGATTTCGGCCAAATTCGGGCAACCCACCACCTGGCTTTGGACCAGCACAATTGCACCACCATGGGGAGCAAAAGCCATAAGTTAATTCGGCATTACGATGATCACTGGATGTGAATTGGATGGTAGAAGTCGTGGTGATCAAGGTTTGCATTTTGGCGGAATTATGCTTAATGCGAGCTAATTTCTTGGCCGTTTTCGCCGAATCTTGGACCTGTGTGGTTGCGCCGTTGTGGTCTCTAAAACCTACCATTCAATTTAGTCTAAGGTGGGTTGTTAGAGAAGACCCACGATGGAAGGCGGCGGAGACGAGGAGCGGCTTGATGCGCGAAAGAAACAAAATCGTGATTGATTGCGCGAGAAGGCCAGGCACATGTGGTCTACGCGCCCGCGCAGGCCAAGCGCCTGGGATCCACGTACATGTGTGGACACTAGCGCGTGCGTGGTACGTACGCGCAGACTCCGATGCCTGAAAATTTCCATTTTGCCCTTCTTCGCTGCATTTACGTTTTTGCCCTCTCCGTGCTGATTACAATTTTGCCCTCTGTTGCATGATTTTACAGTTTTG
Organism: Syzygium malaccense; assembly: GCA_031216405.1. NCBI lineage: Eukaryota > Viridiplantae > Streptophyta > Magnoliopsida > Myrtales > Myrtaceae > Syzygium > Syzygium malaccense. The sequence continues at coordinate 18,000,976 of CM062260.1, read as the reverse complement.
CCCTCACTTAGCTACATGAAAATTCCTGTTTTGCCCCTTGGTGCTTTTGCCTACTATTTTGGCCTTGGGTACATTAATTTACGGTTGTGCCCTTACACACAATTTTGTGATATATTATACATGTAATTAAATGTCTAGTGATCCATATAGTTTTAATTAATTGGAGAGTAGCCACAGCAACTTTAATTAGTTGAAATTATATATTAAGAGTCTCCGAATCACATTTAGAAAAGGACATTGATTGTAATTAATCATATGAATGTAATAAATTTTATCCGACAAGAATTTTCATTGTATTAATATGATTAATTTTGATGAAATATCATATTATTTTTCTTAATTTACCCACAGGGATTATGAAAAGGCATATAATATGACAGTTTCTTCATAAAGAAATTATAAATCTATTTAAATTAAAAACTTAGCCTACAAACAGTTTTTATGTTATATGATTCATATTTGTGACATGTTTTACATTGGTAAAGCATGATATATGTTTGATGTGCCTCAAATTTTGTGACGTAAGCATGTATGTTTGATATGCAGTTTTACAACCTATGAATTTCTCTAAATTTAAGATTGATGTTCCCGTTTTGAATGGTGAAAACTATAAAGCTTGGAAGGAGTTAATCCTTCTTCAATTGGAGTGCATGGACATTGACTATGTTATAAGGAAAGACGAATCACCTGTTCCTTCTGACATGAGCATTGCAGCTGAGATAGCCCTTTCTAAAAATGGGAGCGGTCCTACCGCCTTAGTGTGATGTTCATAAAGACTAAAATATCTCTTAGTATCCGTGGTTCAATCACTCAACATAGCAATGCTAAGGCCTTGTTGGAGGCCGTTGGTGCACATTTGAGACATTAGAAAAGGCGCGTGCCATGACCCTGATTATGAAGTTTTCATCTTTAAAACTCACTAGTATTAGAGGTGTGTGTGAGCACATCATGAAGATGAGGGACATTGTGGCTCAGCTGAAGAATCTTGAGGTTGAGATAATTGAGTCTTTTCTTGTGTATTATATTCTGAACACTCTTCAACAGTAGTATGTACCTTTCAAGATCTTTTATAACACACATAAGAGTAAATGGTCAACTAATGAAGTCATGACCATGTCTGTTTAAGAGAAAGAAAGGTTGCTTGTGGAATCGAGAGAGAGTGTTCATTTAGCAATGCAAGAAAAGCATAAAGAGCGAGGCAAGCAGAAGGAAAAAGGTAAAATACCTCCTCGAGCTGACATTAAGAAAGAATCCAAATGTTTCTTCTGTAAAAAGAAGGGGCATATGGGGAAGGATTGTGTCAGATTTAAGACTTGACTCGAGAAGAAAGGTAATCCAATCTCTTGTGTATGTTATGAATATAATATAGCTGATGTAAGTCACAATACTTGGTGGATTGATTCTGGATCTACAATCCACATTTCGAATTCCATGCAAGATTTTCAAAACCACCGGAAACTAGTGGGAAGTGAACAAAGCATCTATTCAGGAAACAAGATGTGTTCGCATGTGAAAGCTATTGGGACATGCAGATTAGTTCTCAATAGTGGCTTTATTTTAAATTTGGAAAGGACCTTTTATGTTCCTAGTTTCTCTAGAAACTTAATTTCAGTTTCAAGACTTATACCATTGGATTACTCATTTAAATTTTTATATTTAAACTTCAGTTTATAATTTAAATCTAAAATTGTTGGGAGTGGTATTTTGTCTGATGGTTTTTTCTGAATTAATTTACAAGACAATGCCTTCTATAATGTGATGTTTGTTCGTGATAATGCTTGTATAAAGCGATGTGTTGTGAATGAAGATTCCTTTATGTTATGGCACCAGAGATTGGGACATATCTCCAAAGATAGAGTTAAACAATTAGTAAAATGATGGAGTACTTAGTATTTTGAATTTTACTAATTATAACACTTATGTGGACTGCATAAAGGGAAAATAGACCAACAAGACAAAGAGAGGTTCCAAGAGGAGTATAGAAATATTAGAAATCATACATATAGATATTTGTAATCCAGATATGGACTCGTGTGATCAGAAGTGTTTTATCTCCTTCATAGATGATTACTCACGTTTCATGTATCTCTACTTGCTTTATAATAAGAACGAAGCGTTAGATGCCTTTAAAGTATTTAAGGCCGAAGTAGAGAAACAATGCGGTAAGCAAATTAAGATCACGAGATCAGATAGAGATGGGGAATACTTTGTAGATACACTGAAGATGGACAAGCACCTGGTCCATTTGTGTAGTTTTTTCAAGAGCATGGGATGGTTGCCCAATATACAATGCCTAGTTCTCTATATCAAAATGGTGTAGCAGAAAGAAGAAATCGAATTTTATTGGACATGATGCGGACTATGCTTAGCAACTCCAAACTTCCTAAATCCTCGTGGACTAAAACTTTTAAGACATCTGTGTACATATTGAATCGAGTTCGGATCAAAGCTGTCCCAAAAATGCCTTTTGAGTTATTTAAAGGTTGGAAACCGAGTTTGCAACATGTGTGCGTTTGGAGACGCTCGTTTGAAGTAAGAATTTATAATCCACAAGAAAAGAAGTTAGATCCAAGGATTATAAGTGGGTATTTCATTGGATATGCCGAAAAGTCCAAGGGATATAGGTTTTATTGTCCATCTCATACTACTAGGATTGTGGAATCGAGGAACGCTAAGTTTCTTGAAAATTACTTGATCAATGGGAGCGATCAATCTTGAAACTTTGTTTATGGGAAAGATCATTCATATGTTCAACTTTCCACCTCAAGTAATAGATTAGTTGTTATTCATAATGCCCATTTAGTTCAACCAGCTATTAAACAACCAATCATTGTGGTTCTACAACCTGCTGATGTTGATTTAGTGGATCCAGTTATTCAGCAATTACCGGAAACTGTTGAACAATCAGTTAAACAACATGCTCCTCATGAGAATGTTGATGCAGCATTAAGAAGATATACTAGAATGAAGAAATCAGCAATACCTAATGATTACATAGTGTATCTACAAGAATCTGACTATAATATTGGAGCTGATAATGATCCCAAAACGTTTTCACAAGCCATGAGTTGTGATATATTCAATTTGTGGTACAATGCCATTAAGGATGAGATGAGTTCTATGGCATCTAACGAACTCTAGGATTTGGTTGAGTTGCCTAATGGTGTGAAGGCCATTGATTGTAAATGAGTCTTCAAAACTAAGAAGGACTCATTAGGCAACATTAAGAGATATAAAGCTGGACTCGTTGCTAAAGGATTCACTCAAATGGAGGGAATCGATTACACGGAGACCTTTTCTCTTGTATCTAAGAAAGATTCTTTTCGTGTCGTTTTGGCATTGGTTGCCCATCTTGACATAGAATTGCATCAAATGGATGTGAAAATGGCATTCCTTAATGGAGAATTGGAGGAGGTTTATATGAAACAACTAGAAGGGTTCTCCTCTAGTAATGGTGAGTATTTGGTGTGCAAGCTTAAGAAATCTATATATGGCTCAAAACAAGCATTCCCCAATGGTACTTAAGGTTCCATGATGTCATCTCTTCATTCGGTTTTGTTGAGAATGTCATGTATCAATGTATATACTGGAAGGTTAGTGGGAGCAAAATTTGTTTCCTTGTACTATATGTGGATGATATTTTACTTGCAACCAATGATAAGGGGTTGCTACATGAGGTGAAACAATTCCTCTCTAAGAGTTTTGATATGAAGGATATGGGTGAGGCATCTTATGTTATTGGCATTAAAATCCATAGGGATAGGCCTTAAGGCATTTTAGGATTGTCTCAAGAAACCTATATAAATAAAGTATTAGAGAGATTTCGGATGAAAGATTATTCACCAAGTATAGCACCTATTATGAAGGGTGACTGGTTCAATTTGGATCAATGCCCGAAGAACGATGTCGAAAGGGAACAAATGAATAACATCCCATATGCTTCTGCTGTTGGAAGCTTGATGTATGCTCAGGTTTGCACTCGACCGAACATTGCTTTTGCTGTGGGAATGTTAGGAAGATATCATGGTAATTCAAGTATGGACCATTGGAGAGCTGCAAAGAAGGTAATGAGATACCTTCAAGGTACAAAAGATTACATTCCTTCTTATGTATAGAAGAACTGACAACCTGAAAGTAGTTGGTTATTTGGATTCGAATTTCACTGATTGTGTTGATTCTCGAAAATCAACATTTGGATACATTTTTATGTTAGCTGGCAGAGCAATATTCTGGAGGAGTGCAAAGTAGACTTTGGTTGCTATTTCCACTATGGAGGTTGAGTTAGTTTCTTATTTTGAGGCTACCTCACATGGTGTGTGGTTGAAGAGTTTCATATTAGGGCTTAGAGTTGTTGATTCCATTGCTAAGCCATTAAGGATATTTTGTGATAATTCAGCTGCTGTTTTCATGGCTAAAAATCACAAAAGTGGTAGTCGAAGCAAACACATCGACAATAAGTATTTAGTCATAAGAAAACGTGTTAAAAAGAACAAACTAGTCATTGAATACATTAGCACTAAATTGATGTTAATTGATCCTTTAACTAAAGGCATGCTACCAATTAGTTATAAGGATCATGTGTTTAGGATGGAAATTGATCCTATCATGTAAAATTTCTTCGTATGGACGAATTTGTGAAACTCTTATTCATTGTGATGTTATTCTCTATTATGGTGTACACATTCAGTTATTTTGAGAATAACAAGCATTTTTGACCTAGAATAAACATAAGATTTATTCATTAAGTTATGTTATCACATATGGGTTGATAAGACACATTGTGATACATGGAAGATAATACTCGTTCGAAGAGGACTTATCACCATGATTCATGTGTTTTATTTTTAGCATGAAATTTTTGTGTTTGGTTCAATATTTCGTATGATGAAATATTGGGATCAAGTGGAAGAATGTTATAATTATATTATCTATAACGTGATCTCACATGTAGTTTAATATTGCCCACATTAATTAATTTTGTTGATGTTTATTGAGCGCATTTAAATACGTGATAAGTATGATCGCCCAATATTAAGATAACTATCTTCTTGATGGGAGAAGTTATCTATAAGGATATGAATTGGGATATAAATAGATCATCTAAACTAAATCCTTTCATAATTTTTAAGATCGATCTCTCATTCATTGATATGAGATATCGGAAAACACATCATCGACGTTGAGAGGGCAATTGGCTAGAAGTACCTATCGACGATCGTCAAAGCTCCATGTTTCAGGTTCTTAATTTCATCAATGGTTGGAGGTTAGTACAAATTTTTTCACGTTTCCGCACTCAATTCTGATTATACATGGTTATAGTTTATACATAAATAATCGGAGTCTTCAATCTTCCGCTATAGTTAAATTTGTAACAACATTACCTTCATATTTTATGCTTGTCGGTTGGTAATCTGATACTTTCTTCGTGTTAATCTCATTAGGATTCTTGCATTATACTGGTATGCCACCAGCACAGATGCTCTCGCTGTTGTCTGAGTATTAAAATGGAAAGGTTCCGAAATGGTCTAAACCATGAGCTGTAGTTGAAGCTTATGTGCTTCTGAGAGCAATACTAGTATGATCTTAGCAAAGAAGAAGTTATCGGAATATAATTCCATGCATCACTCTGCGGCCTTCCAAATATTTTGGTAATTGTTTCGGTAATGTCGTTTTGTGTCATCTCATCACGTGGTAACTTGGAAGCGAAACGAATTTCTAGCACATCGTCTCATGGTGCCTTTCTGTCGAGGATCTTCTTAGAAAAGTTATATTCTTTACTCTGTGATCTATTGTGCGCTTGCTTCTCTTGCTTAGCTTCATTTGCTTTTAAGGTGATGCTGATGGCAAAGGAAATGTGAGAAAAGAAGAGCTTTACCAAGCTTGTGCGACTCTCGAGGTGATTTTCAGAACTTGTCCACATTTTGAACTGTCTAATGTGGAATCTTGTATGAAGGTGCCACGCCAACAAGTTAAAGTCGTGGACCATCCAGATATGCAGGTACTACCTGATCAGTGAAGTCTATTATTTTCCATCTTCATGTCATTAGAAATGTCGGCTTGAGTTATCTTTAACTTTATCCATTATCACTAGGATGGGTTTGGCAACAAATGGAATCATAACTTATTATCCAAGATCATAGAACAGGAAGTCCTTGCTCGTGGCATTCATGCGGTAAGATATTGACTGAAAGTAGGCACTTAAATTAATCTTTCTGAAGTCAGATGCTCTTCGTCCCTGTTTCCATATTCGCCTTTGGTAATTTATGCTAGCAGTCGTGAAATTTCTTCATTTGTAGAGTATGCATTGAGTATCTTTATCCACTGTCAAATTGAGAACTCTAGCTGCTCTACTAACATAGTGAGCGACCTTGCTCATAGGATGATACTCATCAATTGGGTTTCCCAGGTTATCACTTTTGATGACTATGGTGTTTCAGGCCATTGCAACCATCGTGATGTGCATTATGGGGTTCGGTTAGTGAAACGTCTCAGCTACTGTCTGTCCCTATCTGTTGCATCTCATATATTTTCCAGTGATCTCCTCTATGCATGTGAGGTAACTTTAATATGATTAGCATTCAACTGTACTAATGCACTGTATAATCTCTCTCTCTCTGTCTCTCTCTCTGTCTCTGCTTTTCTTGATGCACTTTGTGAATCAAACATGGTCAGTGGCTTATCACTCACCTTGTCACATGACATTGGTTTATCCACTGCTAATGAGTGGATTGATCTGTTCCAGCCGCAATTCTTTTACCATGGCGTACCTAAATTGTTTATAAGTAACCTTATTCTTCTTTTCGTGGCATTCTGGTGTGGGCAGGAATCTCCTTCAAGAGACGGCAGCAAGAGATATCGAGGGCTGGGAACTTGTATGTTTTCTTTCCCTTGCTATGCCTTACCTTTATATTTTCACTATCATCAGCTATGGTCTGAAAGACTATCGTTATAAAACAGTTCAACCTTTGGAATTCAGCTTCTTAACTCTTTGACTCTAGACTTACTAGTTGTTCTCTCTGTTCAGCACGTCAAATGATTGTTCTTGTCACTTTATTATGGACAATTTTGTTAGTTTGATATGATATCATCGCACTGCGAGATTATAATCCAGCTGCCAAATGTTGAATGATTGTTATATTTTTGTCTTGGATGTGATGTACTGTGCTGTATTTTATCTCAATGTCTTTGATGTTTTGCAGGTAAGTACCAACATCTTACTCTTTGGATTAGTTTGTTGCGTAAACAGCGTCAATCGGTGAGAGTAAATGCGCAAAATATCCACATGACCGTTCGAGATAAAGCAACGTTCCTTTAAACGCCATTGTGCATGGACCACGGCCGTTGAAAAATGAAAAGCCTTGTCAATTGTTATTGACAGCTGCAGGATGGCGGCTGTGGAGAAGTAGATGGCGGTTTGATCATGGAAAAGACTAGTCAATTGTTATTGCAAATTACCATCATTTTTTTTTGTGGAAAGCTGAAATTTCATTAGGCATTTATAATTTATTGATTTGGGATTCGACAATCATCAATTCCGAAGATCGATTTCCGAAGAAGCTATAAAAAAAAATTGGCTTTTGAGTTGCACAATCCCAATTATTATTTCGAGCCATATTCTTTTTTCTTTGAGAAATTATAGAAGATATTCAATTTCGCGAACAAAGAAGCATTCCCCCTTTCCCCATTTTCCCACAAATCGAAAAAAGAATTCGTAGAAAAATTGAATTTCCAACAAATTGACAGTCTTCTTTGAGCTGATAATAATAGGCTTTCATCAAAATTTCACTTGAGCATTGAGAAAGGGACTGAGAAGGTTGTGTCCGAAAAATAATCAAAATCAAGGTGAAAATGCCCAACGGTTTAAGCTGGTTTTACAACAGTGCAAACGGCTGTCTTAACTTGGACGAAAAAGAAATCTGCAAGACACGCTTAGCAGAACTGCAGTTGTTTTCGTCAAAAGTCTAGTATGTGATCCAAAACACAATGCCGTTGCCGAGATGTTGTAGCTGGCCTTTCTCCGCATTTTGACCTCGGAATCCATTGCTTTGGCGATGCCCGCCCTCGCCATCACCGCCTGCGCTTTGCGGCTCGTTGGAGCTCATCCATTAGAAGATGCGCCACGGACTTGTATCCCATTTCCCGAGCTTCAATCGCGAAAGGTAATTCCGTCATGAGAACTCAGAGATAAGGGCTGACTTAACAGAGCACAAAAAAGGATCGTCGATGAGCAGGAGAGCAGCTGTCCGTACCTCTGTATACCGCAATTCCTGTCGGTGCCCTGTTTCGCTTCTTCAAGCATATTGAACTTCCGAAACATGAAGGCGATGACAAACTTAGTGTCAATCATAATGAAAGTAATAGATGTGCCGAACCCAAAATTTCGTAGGCGAGAGATTCCAAACTGTCGAGTGAATGACCAATAAAAGTTTACCTATTACATATCCAGTATGGGTTTGATCCAGTTGCTTCAACGCAGTGAGGGCACATCCAATCTTTGTTTTCTCTTACTTCCTCCATCTCTGCAACATGGGGAGAATTTAGAAAAAGATTTGCATGCTTGGCAGCAGTTGGAAAGCTCAGTGCATGAAATTGCCACTTTTTGGAAGAGCCAACAAAAAGAAACCAATATATCTCTTATAATCGCAGTAACAAAACATGGATCTATTCGCACATTGTTCCTTTCAAACACAAAAGCTAATAGCCATGATTTTACAGATTCTTTTCCATCGACTTTCCATAGGAGAGCATCTTACCCTCGCCATATCTAACCTTGAGACAAGCACGGCAGAGAACACCGATGGCAGAATGGCAAACTGAACAATCCGTCTTTCCTGCATGAGACATGGAAAACCTTACAAACCATGGGAATTTTTGGCTTTTGAGAATGCGTCAAGTCCTAACTGACCTATACATGGTTCGTCCATGTCAAGATTACCGCATCGTTTGCAATCTTCTTCACCACACAACTTCTTTTGCCTGCACTTTTTGCAGCTTTTGTTGGCAACTATTTCTTCACTCAATCATAGAATAATGGCTTCATTGTTTAATTACGCCATTTGCAAGAGCAACTTCATGGTACATTCACTATAACCATGGAAACAATGTGCACATCATGCCAAAAGAGAAAAAGAAATAATGACAAGCACCACCCACGAATTTTTTCAGAAGCATCTGAGATGGATTAGTGAAGCCACAAAATGGTTTATCAATCGCTATCAAATGGAAAATAGCTGATGATACAGATTATCTGTTCCAGCATTACTTTTCAATTAAAATAACAAAACCAGATAAATAAAAGCCAATCCTTGCTGTATCTTGCAGAAATATAAAGAAGAGGATAATTTTTTTGTCATTGAGTACTGGATTTTGAATTGCAACTTTTGGCTCCAATTCTTGTTTCTTCTACTTCTTCAGCTAAGGCTATCAATGGTCCAGCTCCAAAGTCAGAAAGAAAGGAACTAATGAACCTTCTCAGTAACTTCTCATGTACTTAATCAAAGGTTGACTAAGTTCCAGCATCAACAATTCCATGTGATTATTAAAATGGCCTTTCAGCGATTTAACAATACAAGACGACTACTAAGACAAGGTGAAGTATGAACTCCATTGTGCCAAGGACATCGGCCTCCTGCCCATTTATCCTCTACTCAAATGAGATTCGTCGGAATAACGTGAATGAGTGAAAGCACAAAGCACCTGCAGAAATGGCAAGAAATTCCAAAAATGGGATCATAGATGCTGCCCCTGCCCTTGCTATCGCAACGTCTGGAAGAAGCATCAGCTGAAAGATGATACTCTAAGCCCTGTAGTTTCAGCAGCGGTTTATTGGCAGGCCTGATGCTTTTACATCCAGTAGACCAAAGCTCTTCACCATCTTCATGACCACTCCCTGTTTTTCCATTAACCCACGTGGAAAGAGCTGAGCTTCAGCATACATACAACGAATGGATTTGCTCTGAAGAGTATCGTTCAGTGAGGCAAGCAACACTTGCTAAAAAGCACATGATTAATTTGCTACTTAAATAAGATATCATGCCCAAATGTCAGCCAAACAAGTACAAGTGATACCTTCGAGTGATGATTCAGGCGAGCCGTTTGAAGAATCCGACGCCGCGGGTTGTTTCGGCACCGACTCAGCAGCTGTACGTTTCAACCGATCGGAACGACGCAGATGGCTAATTTCACCTGATTTTGCCTCACATAGCAGATCACACCATATCAATTAAACTGACACATGAATATGAAATATTCAAAAAAGCACATGCCTTTCCGCCTCCCAATACCAAATAAACTCAACTGAAGGAAACCCATTTCACATGGATGTGTCAAAACAGGTCATTTTTTTTTTCACACGGTGATACCTTTCTCCATCTTCGTGCCGGCTGCGAATTTCCCATTCGAGCGGCCCTGCCGTCGCGCCGGCACCGAAGCAGCACTTCTCAGAGCAGGCTTCCCTCTCAATCGCTCCGAGCGACGCAGTGCACCGACGGAGTACACCTTCTTCCGCTGTGCCCTAACCTGCTTCGCCGGTGTAGACAGAGAGCGGAGTTCGTGAATCGTCTTTTGCAGTCCCAAAGACGCCAACCGAGCCTGCAAAAAGAAAAATCTTCCATCCAATCACCGCGACGACGAACGACAGCAGAAAACGCCAAACCCTAACCCGGGAGCAAAACTGAAACGGCCGATTTCTCCAGGCGATCAACGAGACGAAACGCATCGACAGTGAAATCCGGATGACGGAAAAAGCAAGCGAACGGTTCGTCGGAAGGTCGGAAGGAGAGAGAGAGAGAGGGGGGGGACCTGGTTCTCCAGGATCCGAGCATTCCGGAGGCCTTCGTAGTCGCGCGGCGCCGGAGACCGCCCCATCTGCGGCGCGTCGCGACGGCGGTGTCGACCGACGGCTAGCTACGGAGAAGGCGATGCCGGAACCAGTTACGGCATCGTCCGTCTTCTTCTCCTCCGTCGTCGTCGTCTTCGTCTTCTTCTTCACTCCATTGCTGTTGAATGCTCGCTCTCTGCGAGCGGATGAGACGTTCCTCTTTTTGGGAGGTCGCGCCGTTTCTCGAAGAACGTGTCCCACCGTCCGGCGTGCGCGCCGTTCAACGGCTACTTCGTTTCGAGCGGGAGGCTAGTGCGAAACCAGACCCCGATCACGGGCCGATTTTTGATTGATGTCGGGGCGACCAACGCGGGACGAGCCGTGTTTGGATCGGCTCGTTATCGTTCGAAAATTGACTCCGTCCAATTGAATGGACGACGCCGACCCGATTTTAACGATCCAATTTGTATCGACTCGGGAGATAGGTGCGCTGAAAGTCATAAAAGATTATTGCGAGAGTGCAATCGAGTTTTAAAAAGTACAAGTAAGTCCTAAATCTTTTTAAAAGGTACAATAAGTTCCTAGAATTTTATCGAGTTAGTGCAATCAAATTCTAAAACTTATTTGGTATTTTCCATCTATCAAGTTTGGCATAAAAAGATGGTCCATGTAGGCTCATCGTCTTTTCAAAAATCCAACCCGTCTACTACTCATCAAATAATGTTTGACTACAACGTTTAGAAATAGTTCGGATACCTCATTGAATTAGACCCGTCAAACGGGTGGATCGGGCTGAAAATGGTCCGACCCAAATGGAACCATTTAATCCATTTTGACCCATTAGTGATCCATATCGAACCCGACCCAACCAAACCTATAATACTTCTATATCTAACCTAATTTACGAAAACTCATACCCAAACTAAGTTGAGCGAGAGCGAGATCGAGCGAGGATAAGAAAGGATGAAGAGAGAGACAAAGACGTGAGTTGGGTATAAATTAATTGGAAACCCATTTAGCGTTCATATTATATTTAAATCTATTTACAAAATATAACTAACCCATATAACAACCCAGTTCATCAAATACGGATTAAGAAATATGTTTACGACCTATTTTGACGGCTATGTATTGAACAAATTCAAACTTTAGAGATGATATTACATATCGATTGGATGTTCACGAATCATTTGTATAATTTTCACAATAATTGAAGCACGGTCAACCACGGATATTTGTCCTTTACTCTTTTGCCTAGGAGAGTTGGTGCTTGTTCGGCTAACCTCTGGGAATAATGATTGCCATCGAATCCTTTGAACGTGGCCCGGATAATATTTTATCTCATTTTGCACGCCCCCTCGGCTGCTTCGGCGAGAAGTTCTATGGATACGTGAATCGTTGAAACGTAGTTTTGTCACGCATAAACAGATGGAGAAATTGCAAATATTGCGAATGCGAAAACGATCTGGTTACTCGTGAGATAGCGACACCACAATTTCCGTAAAGGGAGCCTGTCCATCGGGCGATCTAAGTCGAAAAGGTGGAGCGAGAAGTTTTAACCCGGCTCCGTTCTTACTTTGTTCGTAGCTCGTGATCACGAAAATTTCAGCTGAAAAAAGGTTTCAAGAGCGCGCGCGTGTGCACATAAATATATGTCCAAATTCTTAGTCGTAAATTACAGGTAAGGATATCGTTACCGATCCGTTCCCTGTTAGATTGACAGATGAAATAATTATTTTTCACTAATTGTTGTACAATAGTTTGGAGTGATTTTTACTTTTGATTTTGGAATTTTCGAAAATCTCGACATAGTCAAAATGTTCGAGTATCCACATTTAGTACATTATACAATTTTCTCATGGCTAGGTTAAACTTAAGGAATATTTCTACTGACTTTGAATGAGCAACTCATAAGACCGCGTTTGGTCGTTCGGATTTAGATTGGGACATGATAGGATAAAGTGGGGTAAGAAATTTTCTAAACATCTTTCGGATCGTGGAAAATCTCATCCGAGATAAAGTTAAAAATATTTGAAAATCTTATTTGCCCATAGTAATCTCTAACAATCTCATCGTTTGAGCTCCTTCCCCAGCGTCTCAAACCCACTCTCTTTAGCTCCCTCTGGTTCATCTCCTTCGTCACCAATTTCGCTAGATCTACCACCATGCCCACCTTTAGATTGTAATTCTCTCTCAGCTTCACCGTATCAGAAGCGATTCGAACGTTGGCAAAGATGAGTCTCGCGTTGCCGAGGAGGTTGCAGAGAATCGAAGGAGGTAGCGACTGCCGCAATCTAGTAGACAAGGCAACAACGCCCGAAGTAGACATGAAGGGTAGTGACGGGGCGGTGGACACCGCATGCGAAGCTCAGGTGCAACTCGGTATTGTAGTCGACAATCCAGGGTAGTGAAGGGCGGAGAGGTCGATGGAGATCCACCAGTGCATGGCACTGGGGTAGCAGATAACGAGGGCGGACGCGCCTTTGTTGAGGACGACAACCTCGAAAGGGCTAGTGCACTCATGAAAGGATTCAAATTCTTTGACGGTGATAGCCACGTGACGCGTAACTTCTCATTTTCACCCTCAGTCGTCAGAACACGATCGGTTGGACGACGACGACGATCAACGATGGCCAGAGGCGATGACAAATTGCACGGTGGTTGGAAGTGACGATGATCGGTTGTTATGGCGACAATCCTTGCACAGTAGTTGGCGAAGCCAGATTTCATCACTGCATCATTGGAAGAAATTTATTAAGCAATTTCTAAATCTTTTTTATTTTATCCAAGTTTATCCCACCTTTAGCCCTGATTTTTTATCCGACATTTTATTTAGATATATCCGGAGTATCCGGTCCAAATGACATTACCAAATACCGGATATGATATTTTGTTTTCCTATCCAAGCTGCCAAACGCAGTCGGGCAATGTACGAGTGCGGGTAAACGGGCCCCCACAAAAGATGCACGGGGCTCTCGCCGCTCGGCAATCGAACGGTCAGCAGCAAGTGCGGACCAGGCAAACTTCCCCTTTACAGGCGACCGGCGGAGGATCATCTTCGGCGTTTCCCCCACGTGTAACACGGTCCAACAGGAGGAGTCTTCGTTGGGAGAATCAGACAAAAAACTCGTCGTCATCCCTCTTCCCCACTTCGCTCACCCAACTCACTGACTCCACTCGCTCACCACCCTCCTCCTCCTCCTCCTCCTCCTCCTCCTCTTCCCTTACCTTCTACGCCTCTCTCTCTCTCTCTCTCTGCGCTCTTATATATCGCGCCATCCCGTCGCCACCCGCCAACGAACTCCCCGCCAGGCTCCGGCGCAGAGACTGAGAGTAGCGGCGGAGGGCGATGGAGCAGAGACGGTGGGCCGCCGACGGCGGGAGGAGAGGAACGGCGGCGGCGGCGGGGGGCCTGGAGGCGGAGATGGCGGTGCACAGCCGGGTGAGGAAGATCAAGCGGGAGCCGGAGACGGTCGTCGACTGGTGGCCCGGTCACCTCGAGACCAGACCTCATCTCCGGGAGATGTCCCCGTCGCCTCTCGGGCTTTCCGGTGGAGCCGTCGCCGTCGGCGACTCGTAGGACAACGGGAATCTCACTCTTTCTCTCTCTGTGTCGTTGAGTTTGGTCGGTGTTGATTGAGATTCGGTGGCCTGTGGAATATACGTTGTTGTCTTTTGCCGAATACATAATTGCAATAGCGTTCATAGCTGCCTTAAATTTCTCGAGCCTAGAACTCTCCGCGACCGGCACCCCCCGGGATCAATCGATGCTTGCACCAAATCACTGAAAATCAAAGTACAGATTAATTCGATCGAGAAATTCCGCCGTGTTTCGCGATCTTATCGGACCCTTTCGATTAGCCCCTCTCGTGCCCCGATGCTCGGCTCGAAACGTCACGCACGAAATCCGAATTCCGCACTCACTTCGCACGATTCTATCCAAATCGGATCGATGCTAACGTGTGCGCGTGTGGAACGCACTTACCTTACGCGGGGTCGGCCATCAACCGTCTCGGGCTATCTTCGAACCCAATCTAATCGAAGTGGGGCTATTTGTAACCACGAGTTTTTCTGGACGAGTTGGGTTTTGAATCGACAAAAACTTCGAAGCTAAATCATAGCGGAGACCAAAAACCAAAGATTGGCCGAGGCATAAAAGCCATGGGAGGAGCATCAGGATGTGCGGCGGCCCAGGATCCATCGATCGGCTGTCCATGGGCTCAAGGTCCACACCGACCGTGGCGGTAGGCTCTTCAAGGAGATGGTTACGCGAACCCCGATTCGGAAAGTCAGGAGGAGCGACGAAAAAAGAGAGGATGCGGTCGCTGTGAATCCTGTCTCTCCGCCTCTCGCTTGTCGGGTCGGTTTATCTGTTTCGGAGGAAATCCAAGAAGACCCGAGAGCTCAGCCCAACACCCGCCACTCCTCTTCTTGTCCTGCTCCTCCCACAGGTTAAAAAGATCTGCTTTTTGGAACCGGAGAGAACCTGAGGGAGGAGGAGGAGGAGGTGTGATTCTTATTACTTTGCTGGGGATTCGTGGAAAGAAGGTTCTTCAGGTAACCATCGCTTTGGCCCCCATCAGTTTGAAGGTTCTTCAGGTGCGTCGTTCATTTTTCCGTGCGATTTTCTTGTTTGTTGGGGGTTCGGGTCGTCCTGCCGGCGAGGTGTTTGCTCGTTTGTCCGTGAAGGGTTGTTCTGGCTTTGCTCGATGGTTGGCTTCTTCGGAAGGGCGTTTAGGAGAGATCCGTGTCTATGGGCCTGCATCGGTTGATGATCGTTTGACGAGTGAAGATTGGGGAGTGATGATGATGATGATGATGATGCGGTTTTATTGTGATTGCGATCCCCGTGTGTTGTTTTTTCTTTCGCCTTTGTGGGCGATGGATCGTGGTTCTGATCTCATCGGCTTTTACTCGGCATTTTCGAACTTTTTGATCGTTTCATTCCTGTTTGCAGCTTCCAAGGGATTTGACCCGGAATTTTGGATCCTGCGGTCCTACTTCGTGTGATCGTGCAATCCACGCCAAGCTCGAGTTGGCTTTGTGAGATAGTATACTGTGGAATCGGAATTCGTTGAGGACTATGAATAACCATGCCAGAAACAACAGAAGACCTAGAGTACCTGCTCAGAGTGCCCGTCAAGAATGGGTTCCCAGAGGGTCTGTACCAAATGCTCCGCCTGCAAACCCTCCAGCACCGGCCAACTTGAACCCCAGTTCTGATGATGGAACTTTTTCTTCTGATAGTCGGCATGCATCAAATTTTCGCGTTTTTCCTCCCGATAATGGGCATAGAGGGAGGTTGCGCGGAAATGATGGGTTTGCGAATCACAGTTCTGTTCCCAGTGGTAATCATGGTCCAAGAGGTCACCCTGCTCGACCTTGGAATCAGAGAAGGGAGAAGGAAAAAGCGAGGAGCGAGTGCAATGGAGAGAGAGTGTCCAATGACCCGAATTTGCCTCAGTTGGTGCAAGAAATTCAGGAGAAGCTGATGAAGGGTACTGTGGAGTGCATGATATGCTATGATATGGTCCGGAGGTCTGCACCCATTTGGTCTTGCTCCAGCTGCTACTCCATTTTTCATCTCAATTGCATCAAGAAGTGGGCTCGGGCGCCCACTTCGGTCGATCTTTCTGCTGAGAAGAATCAGGGTGTCAATTGGCGTTGTCCCGGATGTCAGCACGTGCAACTGACATCATCAAAGGAGATTCGATATGCGTGCTTCTGCAGAAAAAGGACAGATCCGCCGTCAGATTTATATTTGACACCACATTCATGTGGAGAACCTTGTGGGAAGCCATTGGAAAGGGATATCTTGCATCCCGGTGAGAGGGAGGAGGATTTTTGCCCCCATCTTTGTGTCTTGCAGTGCCATCCTGGTCCATGCCCTCCTTGCAAGGCATTTGCCCCTCCGCGGCTGTGCCCTTGTGGGAAGGAAACGATTACGACTCGATGCTCTGATCGCAGGTCCGTTCTTACTTGTGGTAAGTGCTGCGATAAGCTTCTTGAGTGTGGGCGTCATCGCTGTAAGCAAACTTGCCATGTGGGTCCATGCGATCCTTGCCAAGTACTATTGAATGCTTCATGCTTCTGCAGAAAGAAGATAGAGGTTGTTCTATGTGGAGAAATGGCCATGAAGGGAGAAGTTGATGCGGAAAGTGGTGTTTTTTCTTGCAATTCAACTTGTCAAAAATTGCTTAGTTGTGGTAATCATTCATGCGGCGAAGTTTGCCATCCGGGTCCTTGCAGGGAGTGCGACTTATTGCCGGGCAGGATTAAAACGTGCTATTGTGGGAAAATGAATTTGAGGGATGAAAGACAGAATTGTCTGGACCCCATTCCAACTTGCTCTCAAGTTTGTGACAAGTTACTCCCTTGTGGGACACACTTTTGTGAGGAAACGTGTCATGCAGGGATTTGTCCTCCTTGTATGGTGACTGTTGCCCAAAAATGTCGTTGTGGCTTGACTTCTCGTACTGTTGAGTGCCACAGAACGAGGGGGGAGATATTCACTTGTGATAAACCGTGCGGACGGAAGAAAAATTGTGGTAGGCATCGTTGTAGCGAGCGTTGCTGCCCTTTGTCAAATTCTAGCAACCTTCCTCTTGGTGACTGGGACCCTCATTTGTGCTCCATGGTCTGTGGCAAGAAGCTTAGATGCGGGCAGCATTCATGTGAATCACTTTGTCACAGTGGCCACTGCCTTCCTTGCCTCGAAACGATCTTCACCGATTTAACTTGCGCATGCGGTAAAACTTCGATTCCTCCTCCTCTGCCTTGTGGCACACCCCCACCTTTGTGTCAGCTACCATGCTTGATCCCTCAACCTTGTGGGCACTCATCCACTCACAGCTGTCACTTTGGAGAATGCCCTTCCTGTTCATTTCCAGTGGCAAAAGAGTGCATCGGTGGACATGTGGTTCTCAGGAACATACCGTGTGGGTCCAAAGACATCAGATGTAACAAAACCTGTGGTAAGACCAGGCAGTGTGGTTTACACGCCTGTGGCCGGACTTGTCACCCGCCACCTTGTGATTCCGACAATTCAGCCGGTGAAACAAGTCTCAAAGTTTCATGTGAACAGGTATGTGGTGCTCCTAGAAGAGATTGCAGACACACTTGCAAAGCGCCTTGTCATCCTTCAGCTTCATGTCCTGATTCGAGATGTGATTCCCCTGTCACAATCACTTGTTCTTGTGGACGAATAACAGCAAGTGTACCTTGTGATGCCGGTGGGACCAATGGCAATTTTAGCACCAATGCTGTTTTTGAAGCTTCCATAATCCAAAAGTTGCCTGTGCCACTTCAACCTGTAGAAGCTACTGGGAAGAGAACTCCACTTGGGCAGAGGAAGCTGGTGTGTGATGATGAATGTGCTAAATTAGAGCGCAAGCGGGTTCTTGCAGATGCTTTTGACATCAACCCACCGAACTTGGAAGCCCTTCATTTCGGGGAGAATTCTTCCGTGTCAGAATCAGTTCTGGAGCTCTTTAGGCGTGATCCTAAATGGGTGTTAGCTGTTGAGGAGAGATGCAAGTTTTTAGTTCTTGGCAAGAGCAGAGGAAGTGCCACTAGCCTCAAAGTTCATGTTTTCTGTCCAATGCTGAAGGAAAAAAGAGATGCAGTGAGGCTTATTGCCGAGAGGTGGAAGCTTGTGGTTAGCGCAGCTGGTTGGGAGCCAAAACGTTTTATTGTGGTCCACGCCACATCAAAGTCTAAAGTACCAGCTCGTGTGCTTGGAGTTAGGGGCTCTATAACCTCAAACATGCCCCACCCACCCACATTCGACCCGTTGGTTGACATGGACCCTAGGCTTGTTGTTTCTTTCCTTGACTTGCCTAGGGAGGCAGATATAAGCGCTCTGGTCCTGAGATTTGGTGGGGAATGTGAGTTAGTCTGGTTGAATGATAAGAATGCGCTGGCCGTGTTCAGTGACCACGCTCGTGCTGCAACTGCTTTGAGGAGGTTGGATCACGGCTCAGCTTATCATGGGGCTGTTGTGCTTCAGAATGGAAGTGCCTCATCATCATTGACCATGCCCAATGCGTGGGGAGGAGCTGGTCCGGCCAAAGAAGGAGCTTCAGTTGGAGCTATGAAGGGCAATCCATGGAAGAGGGCTGTTGTGCAGGAGGTTTCCGATTGGAAGGAAGATTCATGGGGTGGTGAGGAGTGGTCTATTGATTCTCAGAGCTCCAATTTGAAAGAGAAAGAAGCTCCTATATATGCTTCGGTTAATCGTTGGAGCGTGTTGGATTCTGAAAACGCCACGAGCTCCTCTGCTTCGTTAGTCAGAAAGGAGATCAATTCGGTTAAAATTGGAGGTCAGGTTGTGGTGGGCTCGGAATCGAAGGCTGGCGGGTGTAGTTCAGAAGGAACGCTAGGACTGGTTTCTAGTGCAGTGGAGGCGGCTGAAGTAGTTGATGACTGGGAGGAGGCTTGCAAATGAGGTGTTTGCATTTCAGCTTTGTGGATCAGAAGCACCTGTCGGCTCATCATGTCGCCGTTCTTGAACCATTTTTTTTTTTTTGGCTTGGATTTTCAGGTATATCAACCATGGGTAATGGGGCTTCGACAGTTATCATTTTGATATCTAGATTAGATGAAGAATGTTCTTTGCCATTTTTTTTTTCTGGAAAGGACGTTCATGGCTCTCTGCAAGTATTATCGCATTGTAATGAAGCTGGGAGTTGCTTCAGATCTTGCCTCTTGATTCCTAGAGATTTGTGCTTTCCCTCAATTTGTTCCAAGCACATGAGCGCGTGTAGTTTGCAGAATTAGTCCAGGGATCACAAAGATTTGCAGTTTGTCTCTGCTAAGTGATGAGATTTAAAGTAACTCAATCGTTGGGGAAAGTGCTGCTGTTGGCTCTGGGCTCTTTGAGAGTCCGAATGTGGAAAAATTAGATTGAATAAGACTGGGTGGTGAGTTCTTGAAAGACTTCAAGTCTAAGGTTAATAAAATTGGTTCACGAAATTGTTAAGTAACATGGCATTCCGAATGTTTAATTCCTGGTGAGAGGAATTGAAGAATTTCTTGGCATTGCAAGTTAAAGAATGCGGTCCTTTCATTACAACGGAAATTATATAAATGTGAGTTGGTGATGATAATATAATTACAGGAGGCCGGAGCCTCGCTGCTCTTCATGTTTCGATCAATCTGGCACTATGTTTTGTTTTTACTCTCTCTCTCTCTCTCTCTCTCTCTCTCTCTCTCTCTCTCTCTCTCTCTCTTTATTCCCCTTCAAATTTTTCAAAAAGGCAGCAGGAAGGGTATAAAGTTCAGACAATCCAAATGGAATAGCATGTGATAATCTTTGGACTTGAAATGAACACAATGTGTTTTGGGGATTTCTTTTTCAGACAAAAATGGCCGTCTTTGTTATTCCGGCTTTCCCTCTCAAACATGAGCAACGCTCCAAAATAAGAACATATTTGCAGTCTCTAGTCTGTTGTGTCCCTCTCTTTGTTATATCAGCCAAAGTTTTGAATCTACAAGAAGCACAAAGGCTATAAGCATCCATCTCACGAGTCTCTCTCTCTCTCTCTCTGTCTCTCTGAAAAAACTAGGCTTTCTCAGTTGGACACTTGTTGGCTTGATAGCTTTGCCCATTCTCATCTGTCTGATCTCTCACATGAGAGTTCACTCCTCTCTTTCTTGACTGATATCCAATTTACAATAGTTTCCCAGTTCACTTTCTCTCAACAAGCTCTGTTTAGTCATGGATCCTCCGCTGAACCATGGAACTTTCTCTCGTCAGCCTCAGGTAAAGTTCCAGTCCTTTGAGATACAGTTAAATGTCTATAAAATCGCTGGTGATTGTCGGAATACTGTTTTCGAGGTTTCGCATCAACCAAATTCACTATTTGTGGTGCTTATTTTGGCAAGTAGTTTTGACTCCATCATAAGATTATCATTGTTTCCTGGAAGAGGGATCAACTGGTGAAATCGACAATTCTAATACTTACTGTGTAAACCCAATGGTCATTGTTCCTTTTCAGTTCTCTAGCTTTTTGTTTTGATTCTGTCCTGCATATGATCTGTACAACTCCAGCCTCACATGTGGACGCAGGTTATTTCTTTTGGTTTGATCAGCATCTTTATATATCCAAATTCATTGCAGCCGTTTGTGTTAGCTCTCGCATTTATTTTTTTGATACCTTTTGCCATGTGACGGCATGCTTTCGGCTACACGTGCAGAAAGAAACATGGAAGCATGTGGCCCTCTTATCGTTTCAGACCCTTGGAGTAGTCTACGGCCATTTAAGTACCGCACCTTTGTATGTTTTTGGAACAATCCCTAAAGAGGATTTCGTGTCAGATGAGACTCCATATGAGTTCTTCTCCTTCATCTTCTGGACAATCACCATCATTTCCTTGCTGAAGTATGCCTTAATAGTCTTGATAGCCGATGATGATGGAGAGGGTAAGAGTTTACTTCCTAGAGTACAGGGTCGGTTTTCACAATGAATTTTGCAGTGGTACTGATATAGCTTGCAAATTCTTGCAGGCGGTACATTCGCTTTATACTCACTATTGTGCAGGCACGCGAAAGTGGGTCTGCTTCCGAATGATCAATTTGCCGACAAGGCTGTGCATTTGGTGGAGACCCCATCTAAGATGAAGTTGGGATTGAGGGCCAGAAGGGCTCTTGAGAAGCATCGATTTAGCCACTACTTGATGCTGTTCTTGGCTCTGTTTGGTTCCTGTATGATTATCAACGATGGAGTGCTTACCCCCGCAATATCTGGTTCCGAACCCCTAATTAATCTTGTTAATTTTCCCATATCCTTTTGACTTTTGATACTAATTCTGTTGAATAATTTGGTTATTTCTTCATCCTCCTGTTTGAACCAGTGCTGTCGGCTTCTAATGGGGTTGAGCGGTCATTGTTGGAGATTGTCAATTCATGTATGATTTACAAGATATATCCAGTTGTAAGATGATAAGGAAATAATGATTCGGAAATGACCTACTTCTCATGTTTCTTGTTATTTGGATCTTACCAGCTTCCTCTTCAAACGCCACTCGAGATTCCATTACAAAAGCCTTGAAAAAATGTGAGTGTATAGCCATTCTCAATTCCGAAACTGGGCAGCGTTTAGATATCTTGCTCTACTGTATTCTCTTTCTTGTTTTCACATTTGACCTACAATACAAATCAAATAATTTCAAGTGCCCAGTTGGTGTTAATTTTCTCCTTTTTGATTTGTAATGTGTAATTGGTCATTAAATGCTGTTCGGCCCAAATGAAAGGCAGAATGTGCCGGTAATACTTGTTCTTGAAACAGCATTTAAATACGTCGATCTGTTTGTTTGACATTTATTCTATATTCTCCTTTTGTGTCCCAGATGTTCCGGTTCCTTCTGCGTGCATCATACAGATTTGCCTTTTCATGCTGCAGCGATATGGAACAGATAAAATAGGGTTCCTATTCGCACCAATCGTCACCATTTGGCTCTTATTTATTGGTGCGGTAGGTGTATATAATATCTTGCACTGCAACCCTGATATTCTTCATGCCATATCCCCGGCATACATGTACAGATTCGTGAGAAATATCCATAAACATAGTTGGAGATCTTTGGGAAGCATTCTTCTCTGCATAGCAGGTTAGTGTGATCAACCATTTGTTTCCCTCCCACTTCTTAGCTATTACAAAGGACAATACGGTTAATCTGTGAAAATGTTCACTCCTTTCTCCGCTGGTGTGCAATTTTGACAGGATCAGAAGCGATGTTTGCGAATCTAGGCCACTTTTCAAAGAAGTCAATTAAGGTTGCTTCCTAGAGAGCTCATGCTCTAGTAATTTCTATTTCTCCATGCCAAAGACCGACAGATGACTTTTTTGGATTCTGTCTCTCTGCAGATAACCTTTGTGTGCTGCGTTTATCCGGTTCTTCTTGTATCCTATGCGGGTCAAGCTGCATTCATATCCAAAAACTGGCAGATCGTCCAACACTTCAATCATCTCAGTAGGTCTATTCCAGGTGGGTACTCATACAATCATGACGTCTTTCTCATTTTCCTCCTCTTTTTTAGTATCTTCCGACCCCACCTTCTTTTTCTAACCCGTGATTGCTTAGAAGGATTTAACCGCGTGTCCAGATCATGCTCGGCATGGTTTCGTGGTGTTATCGCTGTTCGCTTCAGCAGTCGGGAGCCAAGCATCGATTACGGCCAGCTTCTCGATCATAAACCAGCTCCTGGCACTTAACTGCTTCCCCCAGGTAAAAGTGGTGCACACGTCAGATAAGATACACGGGCAGGTCTACATCCCAGACCTCAATTGGCTGTTGATGGTCCTGAGCCTCTCGGTGACGATTGGATTCCACAAAGTCGAGGCAATTGGATACGCAACAGGTTCAATTCCTTGAGTCCAATATGTATATACATCTATAAGTTTTTGGGTTCTGAAGGCTTGCCATTTACCTCATTCTATTTGTAAGGCTAAATGAATGTCATAACATTAAAGCAAACAAATTTAGACAGGAAATATAGACAGCAAGCGTCGGTATGTTTGCTGCATTGCTTGGCAAGTAATTAGTTTTATCTACTTATCAAGGAAGATAAGCGAGTAGACGACAATTGTTTACGACATGAGTTACTTGTCTCCGTTTTCTAACAAGAAACTGGGCCAAATTTCTGCAGGAATGGCCATTGTGTCAGGAATGCTCGTAACAACCTCCCTGATGTCACTTGTGATCTCTCTCTACTGGGAAAAGAGCCTAATCCTATCGGCGTGTTTCCTGATGTTCTTCGGCTTTATCGAAGTCATGTACCTATCAGCATGTATTTGGAACTTCCACCTGGGGGCATGGTACCTCGTCATGCTCTCTGTGCTGTTCTTGACCACCATGCTCGTGTGGCATTACGGATCGATGAAGAAGTATGAGTTCGATCTAGAGAACAAGGTCTCGTCCGAGTGGCTCACCGACTTCAGCGAGGGTCTTGGGATCTCCAGGGTCCCTGGGATCGGCTTCATCTACACGGACATAGTGACTGGGGTCCCAGCATTCTTCTCACACTTCGTTACGAACCTTCCCGCATTCCACCAGGTGCTCATCTTCGTGTCCTTCAAGTCTCAGCCGCTGCCTTACGTGCCCTGTGACCAGCGATTCCTCATTGGCAGGGTCGGCCACAAGGACTACAAGATCTACCGGTGCATCGTGCGATATGGATACTGCGACCGCATCAGGGACACAGACGATTTCGAGGAGCAGATCATCCATTCCATCGGGGAATTCATTTCCCTGGAAGAGAACGACTTCGAGTCCATCACTTCTGAGGAAGGGAAGATGACCATCGTCGGGAAGCCGGGATCCGACGGAAACACGGCGTATGCCCTCATCCCGGTTAACAACTCCATGTCCACTGCGGCCTCAAGCAGGACCAGCAAGGAAAACATGACCATTTCGTACCACCCCGGGTCGGAAAAAGGTCCTAGTACTAATGCCCCAGTCAGGAGGAAGAAGGTCCGGTTCGTATTGCCTCCAGAGAGTCGTCCCAAAATGCAAGCATCTGTGCGGGAGGAGTTGCAACAACTAGTTGACGCTAGGGAGAGCGGCACCGCATACATCCTCGGCCAGTCCCATCTGGTGGCACGTAAAGGTTCGAACTTTCTGAAGCGGCTCGTGATCATGGTCTATGTTCTCCTGGATAGAAACTCCCGGGAGCCTCTGGTTGCGCTGAACATCCCCCACGCCGCACTCGTCGAGGTTGGCATGGTGTACATGATATGATAAGAATCGAGGCGGTCCTCAAATTAGAGCTTCAAATTTGTGCATATGTTTGATGAGAAGTGAAGGATGTTCCTATATTTCACAGGATCACCTAAGGTCTACTGTAGCATCGTTATGGTGTGATTTCCATCATACTGGCTAAAATAACGGTGACATATGAAACGTTATCCCATACTTTCACTTCCCTTTCACTCTATTCAACACTCTTTCTTGTCGCCACGCCATCTAAACATTCAACAATATCAGGTTTGATTTTTAGAATTGAGAGGAGGAAACAAGAAAACTTCAGTTTCGCTTTGAAAAGTATATAAAATTCTTACTTTATCAAAAAAAAAAAACAAGAAAACTTCAGATGTGACGACGGGCGTCGTTCGTTCCCCTTATTGCCAATCGGCAACGGGAACTTCCTGCGACAGGAACTTCTTGTCCTATAGGAACTGGTTAAGGAGATGGTAATCAAAGATCGATCTTTAATACTGGTTATCCATATCAGAAATGATTCTTTTTTATTCTATGCCCGGAAACAATTTCTAAGCATTTTAGTAACTGCCCAAAATTTCTATTCTTAGAATAGAAAAAGAACAAAAATACGTTTGGAAACTACACAAAATTTCATTTTATTAATAATATTTGAGATAAGTGCACTAAAAATCCTAAAACTTGTCACAAAAGTACAATTGAGTCCCAAAACTTTCAAAAAGTGCAAACAAGTCCTAAAACTTGTCATGAAAGTGCACTTGAGTCCTAAAAATTTCAAAAAGTGCAAATAAGTTCTAAAACTTGTCACGAAAGTGCAAACAAGTCCCAAAACTTGTCATAAAAGTGCAAACAAGTCCTAAAACTTTCAAAAAGTACAATCAATGAAAGGACTTGATTGAACTAATTTGACAAATTTTAAAACTTGTTTGCACTTTCGTAATAAGTTTTAGGACTTGTTTGTACTTTTTTAAAGTTTTAGGACTCAAATGCACTTTCGTGATAAGTTTTAGGACTTGTTTACACTTTTTAAAAGCTTTAGGACTTAATTGCATTTTCGTGACAAGTTTTAGGATTTTAAATGCACTTATCCCATAATATTTTGAATTTTTTAATATTTTTCTTTCTTTCTTTCCCTTCTCTTCCTTAGCCAAGCGACCGGCCACAAGCCAAAACCGGCGAGGGCGTCGCGGCCCTCGACCTCGCCTAGCCAAGGCAAGGCCGACCTCACCGTCGCCACCTAGGCAACGGA
Organism: Syzygium malaccense; assembly: GCA_031216405.1. Taxonomy (NCBI): domain Eukaryota; kingdom Viridiplantae; phylum Streptophyta; class Magnoliopsida; order Myrtales; family Myrtaceae; genus Syzygium; species Syzygium malaccense. The sequence continues at coordinate 17,975,189 of CM062260.1, read as the reverse complement.
CCTAGGTGGCGATGGCGAGGCCGGCCTCGCCTTAGCTGGGCGAGGCTCGACCTCGCTTTGGCTAGGCGAGGTCAAGCCTCGCTGTTGCCACCTAGGTTCGTTGCCTAGGTGGCGACCTCGCCGGACCTCGCCGTTGCGGCCGCGAGCCACCCTCGCCTGCGGCAGGTGGTCGGCGGGTGGCGGGCGGCAAGCCGAAAAACAACAACAAATCAAAAAAAAAGAAGAAAATGAAGATGAAATAGAAATGGAAAAATTGTTCTGGAATCAAAAGGCTACTTTTTTTTACTTATTGATTCTGTTCCAAAACTGATTCTGAAAACAATTTTTTGCAAAATTGTGCCTGAGCACAAAAAATTTAACAAACGGATTTCTGCTCCCAAACTGATTCTGGGAACAAAAGACCATAAATTTTTACTATTTAACAAGTTGCCAAGGACGCGTATAAAATCATTTCTTCTCTATTTTTCTATTTTTCTGTTCCTAGGAACAGGTTTAGAACAAAAATCCGTTTGGTAACGCAATTTCAATTTTCTATTTCTAGAACAAATTTCTATTCGAGAAATAGATTTGGAATAGAAATCAGAAGTAAAAAAAAATTACTTTTCTATTTCTGAAACAGAAATGAAAAATAAAAACTCTTATTATCATTCGCCCTCGCTATTAGCCAACCACCCCCTTGCCACTCACTATTGCCATCGGCTGCCTCTCGCCACCGTTGGTCGCCTACCGCCGTCAGTCGCCTACCGCAAGTGTCCGTCGCCTACCGCCGATGTCCTTTGCCGACCGCCTCCTCTGTCGTTCGCCACTGCCCAACGTCGGCTGCAACCTACCCATCGTCGCCTCCTGCCACCTACCGACCGGCTCCCGCCTCCCCAGGCCGGACGCCTCTCGCACGTCAAACGCCTCCTGCCCACCGGTCGCCTCTTACCGCCGACCATTGTCCTCTACCGCCCAACGCCGGTTGCCTCCAGCCCGCTGACCACCACCCACAACCGCCCGCTGTCCTCCGCCTCAGCCGTGATGCTCCATCGCCCGACGCCGGTCGCCCTCCGCTGTCTCTCGCCGCCGGCAGCCTACCACCGTTTGCCGTCCTCCGCCGCTAGCTGCCGTGCTCCACCACCGGCCACCCTTGGCAACCACAGTCGCTATCCGCTGCCAGCTGCCAGCCGGCCGCCTCCCACCGCCGACCATCATCCTCCGCCCCCCGCCGACTGCCTAGAAGGGAGAAATTTTATGTCGTTATCAAACGAATTTCTATTTTGAAAACAAAAATTCAGTGTCGTTATCAGACACACATTTTTGCTTAAAAACTCATTCACAAAATAGAAATAGAAAAATCTATTTCTAGCCAGAAATTAATTTCTGGAATAGAAATGTTATCATGCGCGCTCCAAACATGCCCTTACTTGCATAAGTCAAAACTATTCAAATAGGTGGCGTTAGGAGTGCAATGTATGGAAAAAGAATAGTACAGTTCATGTACCTAACATTTGTGTGTTTCCCAACCGATCTAAAAAGATCAGAAATAAGAAGATTAGATGAAATCTATACATGTATTTTGCAAATATTATCCGCATAATTTATTAATACATATAAGCAGGCCTAGGGATCTAAAAGATCTGTTCACTTTACATGTTACACGTGTAACGCATAAAAAGTTCATATATAATATTTGGGCGGCGCCCGCCATATCTCCCATCATAGATATGACAAGAAAAGAGCAAATCCATTTATTCTGATCTTCCGCTCACTAAAAATGTTTAAAAAAGAAAAAAGAAGAAGAAGAGGGAGAAGCTGCCCCTCCTCTCTCTTTTACGATAGATTTTTTTGGTCTTTCTTTCAATTTTTTTTTTAAAAAATGACATAAATAATTTCTGAATTTTAAGCTTAATATATAATACAGTTTTTAAACTTTGGTCCAATATATAATGCGATTTATGAATTTTTAATTTATTTAATATAGTTTCTGAACTTTTGGTACATGTTCAATTTAGTCTATGGACTCTATGAAAATGTTCAATATTGTTCTTGATCTCGAATTAATGGAAGGACTGCAACGAAAATTTTCATATAATTTAGAGATTATGCTAAATATGTATTAAAAGCTCAAGGATTACATTGAACAAATTAAAACTTCAAGTACCACATTGAATATTGAGCTAAAATTTAGTGGCCACATTGCACATTGGGTCAAAGTTCAATGATCATTTTGGTCATTATCCATTAATTTTTTTCACCTAATTAATTATTTAGCATAGCATATTTTGGTGTCTGAAATATGTTTGGATAGAAACAAAGAGTAAGTGCATTGGAAGTCCAGAACTTGTCACAAAATCTAATTGAGTCCTAAAACTTTTAAAAAATGCAATCAATTTCTAAAATCTGTTAAATTGGTCTAATCAAGTGCTTCAGTTAAATGTACTTTTTGAAAGTTTTAAGATTCGTAACAAGTTTTATGATTTGATTGCACTTTTTGAAAATTTTAGGACTCGATTGCACTTTCATGATAAGTTTTAGAACCTGATTGCACTTTTTGAAAGTTTTAAGACTCAATTGTATTTTCGTGACAAGTTTTAAGATTTTTGGTGCCTTTATACCTAGAAATAATGAAATGTAGGTCTATTCAAAATCATAACGCCCATCTCTCTTCTCCTTCCTCCCTCTCCCCTACTCAACCTCCTTCCCACCACGCTGCGTCCAGCCCATGTCGCCCGCCATGGCTTTGCCATTCCCATCGTCGCGACCTCCGCCGGTCCACCATCCCGCGGCCAACGCCGACGTCCGTTCATCTCAAAGCTCTTAGCATCATCTCCTCTCTTTCTTCCCCGCTCGTTCCCGTGTCTCAAGCTCTCCCTGCTTGCTACCCAACCAACCAAAGGTCGTCGTCAGGCACGGCTCGCTCGGCGACGAGACAGACCGAACATTGCACGGCGTGACGTGCACGAGTTCTTGTAATAATGCCTAAAGGAAATAGTTATCGTCGGCCGACTTTCCCAATCCCGTATCAGATAAAATGGAATGTTACACTAAATGACCGTACCTCGGAAACCCTAACTAAATGATTAAGAAAATACGGGCGTACATTTCCAGACTTACCATTTACCAAAAGCAATCAATCATATGGCAATAACTAAATGGATTAAGAGAACGTGGATGTACATTTCCAAACTTACCATTAACCAAAAGCAAATCAATCATATGGCAATCGACTTGGAGAAAGGAGCAGTGGCGTTTTGGATGGAGACGTGGGCGTGGCGGCTGACTCGTCATCCCGTACCTCACCTATGATTCAACTTACTTCTTCTTCTTCGTCATCCCGTAGCTCACCTATGATTCAACTTACTTCTTCTTCTTCTCCTTCTTATTTTTTAAGGATTTCTTTGTCTGTTTTCACGTTGGGTTGGAAAGAAGCTGTCCGGAAACATCCCCGTCTGCGTGGATCACACATACACTCTCACTCACCAAAAGTCACCACCACCATCCCCATCACACAAAGCCATCATCTTTTTCTTTTATGGCTCCATCTGCCAATCGACGGCCACCATCCAATCTCGCAAGAAGCCCCCCTCCTTTCTCCGAAAATTCTCGCCTAGCCCCTCCCGCCCCCCCGACCCAATCCGTCGGCCACGGATCGAGTGAATATCACCCGTCGACGGGATGAAATTTCCGCACACGGTGCCTGCATCGTTCGATGATTACGATTCATGAGACCGTCGAATGGATTCGGGTCCCCACGAGAAATTCAAGTCGAGCCGCCCATTGTGAAAACATCATTTGGCGTACGGATCTCGTGGTTTTTGGATCATCAATACTGAATGCCCATGATGCAATGGCTCAGAATCGTAAGGGCATCGACGCCGTCACGGCATAGTAGACTAAATCCGAATAAAGCCGCCTCTCGTCGAGATCTTCCGACGACATTCATCTTGCCGTGATACCGTAGATCGATGTCCCTTTCGCAGATCCACGCGAATCATCTCGTTCACGATGTTCGGGTAACAAGGCCAGCGCGAACTGCGGCCCCCGCCCCCCCCAATCCCGCCCACATTTAATTTGCACAACTTGTGCCCTTTCTCTTTCGAGGTGGCTCGAATTTTTCAAGTTGCGGTGGGGGGTGAGGAGAAGGTACGGAGAACCCGGCCCATTGGAAAGAGACATGTTTCAAGAAGGGGTGACCCCCTTTCCTGCGTGGCTCTAAAAGATGTCGCTATCTTTTTCCCTTCCTTTAAATTTTCTTGCAAGTAAAGATTAAAGAAGAAGCACGTGCAATTCGTGTGAAACCGGTGGGGTTGCTTGCACGTTCTTTCTTTTATTGTCGTGCAAAAGATCCTCTTCTTCTTCTTCTTCTTCTTTTTAGCATTAGGAAACTTCAAATTGGAAATTGACCAAGAAATTGCACTTACTCGACCATTTTTGAATTGGGTTTCAAGCTACACACGTCACGGGGTCCGAGTTGGGTCAATTCTAGGTGGTGTGAGCATGAAAAGAATTTGAGCGGTTGGTTAGATTTTCGTCAATTCTCCCGTCTAACTCTAAAAGACTATATATAACATTCGCGCCGCCGATTGATTTGAAATTCACTCCCTCAGTCGTAAGTATTTTCTTTACCCCGGCCTCCAAGAAAAAAAACATAACCTTAAATTTAACCGTCGCTTTCTCACCCGTTTCTTTAATTATGGAAAAAAAAAAGATGCAAAATTTAACAACGAGTTTAGTATCTCTGCCCCCCAAATTTAGCTCAGACAAGCCTTTTGAGTCTACCGATCTTTCTTGGTTTTCGCTGTGCGGGGGGGGCCAAAGCGACTCCTTACGATCGATTGATTTTTGCTGCATTTTCGAGTCACGAACTCAGGAATTGGTGCTCCTTTTTGGGGCATTAACCCTCTCAATGATCACCGGATATTCACAAATATAACCAAGTGAGAGAGAGAGAGAGAGAGAGAGAGAGCGAGCTTGAATTGATCTAGTCAAGAAGCTTCCTTCATTAGTTATCGAACAGCAACTTTCACTGTCCGATGCATCATCCTAAAACATAACATTAAAACGAAGAAAGAAAGAGACAGGAGAGTGCCCGAAATTTGTGACCCGAAAGTCCGCCCCATATGTACAAAAAAAACACACTCATTAACTCGGGGCTGCGGCGATTACGCTGCGAATCTCGACCCGACCCGGACCCGATTTGTCCCGGCCGAGCCCGTTCGTGCGCGGGCCTCCCTCGGACTTCCGGGCCTTCCAGCGGAAAAAAAAATGCTTTGCCCCGACCCGACCCGCGTGCTCCGGCTACGAGGGTCCCGGATCTTTGCCGGCGACGAAAGGATGGTTCAGCAGCTGCGCCACCGTCCACCGCTGGCTCGACTCCTTCTGCAGGCAGCACTCGACGAAGCCCCGGAACTCCTCCGACGCCCCGTCCGGCGAGCTCGGCGGCTCCCCGAAGCAGATCGCGCACATCAGGGTCGCCCAGTCGGGCCGCTGGCCGGGGCCCAGCAGCGGGAAGTGGCCCAGGTAGAGCTCCAGCAGCGTCAGCCCCAGGCTCCAGATGTCGCCGGCGTAGCCGTCGTAGTTGCCGCCGTAGCTGTCCGGGTCGAACCGCTCGGGGCTCATGTACGCGCACGTGCCGACGTAGGAGTTGCACGCGTCGAGGGTCCGGCACATGATCTTGCTCACCCCGAAGTCGGCGATCTTCACCTCCTTCGCCGAGTTCACGAGCAGGTTCGACGGCTTGATGTCGCGGTGGATGATCTTGTGGGAGTGGAGGTAGTGGAGCCCGTTCAGCACGTGGCGGGCTACGGCGGCGAGCTGCTTCTCCGAGAAGGTCCCGGAGGCCTCGAGGAGCGTCTGGAGGCTGCCGGCGTCCATGTTCTCCATCAGGATCGCGATGTCCCCGTTCGGCTTCTCGAAGATCCCGTGGCACCGGACGACGTGCGGCGAGTCCGTGCGGCGGAGGATCTCCATCTCGCGCAGGAGCTGGCGGCGGACGGTGGCGTCGCAGTCGGCCTGGACGACCTTGAGGGCGTAGACGGCGGAGGTGCGCCGGTGGCGGACCTCGTACACGGTGCCGCCGTTCCCGTGGCCGAGCACGCCGAGTCTCTCGAGGTCGGAGAGGGAGGTCCCAGCGGCCCCGGATCCGGCCGCGGCGGCGGCGGAGGGGGCGGCGGCGGCGGAGCTGGGGGGGACGGGGAGGGGGAGGGGGAGGGGGAGGGGAAGGGGGAAGCGGGGGCGGCGGTTGGAGAGCTCCGTCAGCGGGAGGCGGAGGTTGAGCTGCCGGCGGTCGCGTACGAGGGCCATTAGAGAGAGAGAGGGAGCGGAGGATAAGATCGACGAGTGGAGTGTATTTATTGAGGATTCTCGAAGGCAAGTGGAGCTAGAAAAGCACGTGGGATAGTTAAAATAAATAATAATAATTTGAATAAATAAATAATTTATTTATAAAAAAAAAAGCCATCTGAAAGTGATGTTGATATATGGAAGGAAGGAAGGTGGAAATGGGATTAATCACCCATTTTTTTCTTTTATTTTTTTTCGGATGATTAAATATTAAATATTATTATTATTATTATGGATTTCGTGGAGAGAATTTTCTAATAATGCTTTTGTTTTCTTCCTATTAATCTAATGGCATGTGACAGCATGTAGCCAACCACTCCCCAAAATGAAAGTGTAGTTCGTGACGATCCAATATAATCGACGAATCAAGATGACAGTTTTCTTTTTCTTGAAAAAACATGTGGTCATGCATCCGACTCCCAAAAATTTTTCGAGGATTAATTAAGCGAATCCTATGTACCGCATTTTTTTTTAAATAACAACTATGCTCGAAATCTTCCCTTTTTTTAAACTCTAGCATATAGATGGTACTATATATTAGCGACGTCCGATGAGGTGGCGCGAACGTCATGCTGAGGTGGCAAACATGGGTACGAATCATAGAATGCAAATAAGCAAGGAGAAGGATTTTCGATGTACCCATGAATTTCAAGACCATGCACGTGAAACTCCAATCTTTGAAGAGCCGTATTTAAACCCTCGGAGCTTATGCCTTGTTACGGCCATTAATTACATTGATTTTTCCTCGTCGGTATGTATCGCGCACACGGCTTTCGCTCTTTTCCAATGAATATAAAGTACTGATTACTTAAATTTAGTACCAAAAAATGGGTGAATTAGATTACCAACTCATTACTACTCATGGCCCTTTGTCTCCTTCTCAACTTCTCTTGGGCACCACGCTTTTAATTTGCAATTTTTTTTTAAAAAAAATTCTTTCGATCTAATTAATATAATAGACATTGGATAAGATTGGATACTTGCCTAGATATTGCTTTGGGATGAAGCCAAAGCCGTGACCCCCGCGCCGCCCTCCTGTTTGTACTGCTTCAAATTAAAATAATAGTAATAATGGTTAGCGATGCCGTCGGATTCAATTTGGGTGCAGGGCATCAACGGCTACCAACCGTCATTAAATAAAATCCCTCGCCCCCCCAATCATCGAGAAGATTAGCAGCTGGATCAACGGAGAAAGATGAACGAATTATAATTTAATCGGTGCGATTAGGAAATCCGAGGGTCGCGAACAGTTGGATTACGGTTACGGCGTTAGGAAACTTTCGGTTTGGAAACTAGAGGCCACATATTCGAACACAATCGATCCGGCGCGATTTGCTCTGGGCCGGCTCTATCTATCCGGGTTACAAGAAATGAAAGTAGGTATGATCAGGAACAGATTTATCGACTAATCCAGAGCATTTCATAAAAATAGGCTCCGCATGTTCTTTTTTTTATTATTTTAATTAACGAAATGACTATTAATGTAAGCGCCAAGTGTGATCCGACTTGCTATGTTGATTTTAAGGCCGGAGCCAAGGGTTTCGGAGCCATCGAAGCGTTCATCTAGTTTCAATAGCCGCTAATTATTCCCGATCTATTCGACGACGAGCACGTCACGAGATTTTCCTTCATTCCGCTGCTGGTGGGTTTTAGTTCACTCGGCACGTGGACTTTTAGTGCACATTGAATGTTGTCAGTTATGGTCCTAATTATAAGATATCACGCTTGCATCCCGTACCGACGGCACGAGCTCTCGGGCGCGTGAATTATAGTGACGCGGGCTCTCTTTCTCTCTCACTTCGATAGCTAGCTTTCGGGACGTTGTTCCTCCAGAGTCCACGTCGATACATGGCTCGGCTAATCGGATAACCCTTTGGCGTCACGAAACAAATAATGCGATGAGCAATTATTGGAACCCCCATTAGTCATTAATGGCGTAGGCCACGATCTCATCCACTTGATGTGGGGGGGGGGGGGGGGCGTTCATTAGTGCCAATTCCGTGCCGACCAAATTTACGAGCTCTGTCTTTATCCCCAACAAAAAAAAAAAAAGAAAGACGAAAACTTCTTAACAGTTCGTCGCCGTAATTTGCCACGTGGAATTTAAACGAGCCGAGGCTGGAAATTCCGAAATAATAATCACTTTTCACGCGCCTCCCCCCCCTTCCCCTGATGGATTAACTAGGTTAAAAAAAAAAAAACGTGCATGCTTTTTCCTCGTACGACGAGGCTAGACTCATGGTCCCTCTGTCCCTGCTGACGTCAGCAGGGCTCCGTTAGTCCGGCCCCACGTGACGCGCGCGGTGACGTCATCGATCTTGGTGCATGATTACAGAGAGAGAGAGAGAGAGGGGAGAGCGTCCTTTCGGGGTTTGCGATTCGAGCTTTTTTGGTAAAAGTAGGGAACGCTTCGCTGTAAAACCAGCCACGGGAGTCCCTGGCCCTCGCGTCTCGACTCGTCCCGGGGGGCTTCCGATGAAAGCGGGGAAACGGACAAAGGGCTATGTCGCTGCCGCAAAGCGAGGACGCTTTTGCCACGCGTGATGTCGGTTTCGCGCTGCACGTCACGCGTGACGTCGGTTTTGGATTGCCCGACACGCTAAAAGAGTTAATATCACGAAAAATCTTAAATCGATGTACTTATGATAAGTTTATCGCAAATTAATTTGGGGATGACGAAAAAACTTTTAATTGATGCGTCGGTGATAAATTTTTTCAGAACTAATTTTCGGATTATCAAAAACCCCCAAACTTGTACACGCGAAACATATTTGCCATTCATTAATTTTCGTCAAATTTTAGCGACTCAAAAATTAGTTTAGGGTAATTTGACATATATATATCGTTTTGGGGCTTTTGATGATCTTAAATTAATTTGAGATGAATTTATCATAAATGTGCTAACTTGAGATTTCATCGCTGTCAGTCACTTCCTCTGTTTCACCTTGTTCCGAGGCTGAGAGCGTCGAAGTGGTTAAATCTAGACTGAACCTTCATCGCTTGTGTCCATATTCAATGACAAGGAATTCCTGGGACCTCTTCTTGCGAGTTTGACGGCTAATGGTGATTAGGATTTCTCCTCATTAATGTTGATTATGAACAAATCAAAGTCTGCAAATTTCAGCTACTGCCATCATGAAAACCGACCATGATTTAGTATCCATTAATGATTCGAGCTTTTCTATCATGATGTTGCCGTCTGCGGAAGCGGTTCTTGGGGACGGTAAGGTGAACAACGTCCAGACGGAGATGGGAAAGAAAGTCGATGAAGAGGGCCGGTGGAAATTAGGAAAATACCAAAATTGAAACCAAAGAAAGTAAGAGGACTGAGCTTCGGGGATCGAATACGAGTGTCGAGCAGGAGGAATCACTGTCTTCGAAAAAAAGGCCGAGGGATTTCGGAAATCGCAATTCGAGCGGAGGACTTCGAACTGGATTCGATTTTTTTGGATCTCACCACTGCGGAGCATAGTAGAAACAGGAAAATCGGAATGCGATGTTAGGACGGCCATCAATGATCGTGACAATTAGTAGAACTGGCTCCAGCTCTCTAGAATTGCAAATCATGTTGGATGAAATCGTTCTCAAAAGGAACTATCACGAATTAATGCGTCTTTGGTTTGCACCGTTCTCTACGGAATGAGAAATGGAAAGCAAACGACAGTAGATGTTGGTGATCGGAGATGGTCGATTCGCGTCGATTAGCGTTTCTCCAAGCTTCTCATCCTTGGTTCCACGAGAGGAAATTTTTGTTTTCTTCCTCCATCTCTCCCCATTTTGGTTGTGTGCGAGAGCTTGAAGTAGTTGGGGACAAACTGGATTAGGGTTAGGGTCTTGAAATTGGAGAATTTCTTTCAATTTGCGATTTAGGGTTTATATTTTGGGGCAAACGTTATAGACGACGTCGTTTGGGGCTTTATATATTGACTGGGCACGCAGGCAAGCCACGATAGTCAAGAAATTAACCAATCTCACTACTAATTCGTTCTTGCCGTGAAATTATTTTAGTTAGACAGCCTTACTGCCGAAAAGGGCAGTGAATCGGTTGTCCCTCTCTGCAAGTCCATTAAAAGTTACAACGATCCCATCGCCGATAAGATTGTGGGCACGGCTCGCTCGGCGACAGGACAAACCGAATGTTGCATGACGTGACGCTCGTGAGTTCTTGTAATAACGCCTAAAGGAAATAGTGACCGTCGATTGATCCTCCCAATCCCGTATAAGATAAAATAGAACGTTACATCAAGTGACCGAGTACCTCGGAAAGCCTAACAGGGATGTACATCCTCCCCACTTACCACTTACCAAAAGTAATCAATCACACCGCAAACGATTGCGTTCATGCATTTGTGGAAACATTGAATTCGATTGGATCGGAGAAAGGATTGTCGTTTGGACGGAGACTTGGGGGGGCTAGCTCGTCATCCCCTCGCCCACCTACGATTTAACTTCTGCTTTTTTCAAAAGGATTTTGTCTGTTTTCACATTGGGTTAGGATTGGAAGCTGTCGGGAAACATCCCCATTTGCGTGGATCACACCCTCGCCGAAGTCGCCGAAGCGCGATTAGCCCATCGACTCAAAAGCTTGTTCGGAATTTGATACATCTTTCCTGCGTTCCCATCATAATGTCGCCCCCTCGTATCATCCTTGGAGGCCACGCTCGCCGAGCCGTGGATAGAAACCCGGCCAATGCACGTTCCGATGCAGGCGGACACGGCGGTGCGCGTATCTCTATTGGGGATTGGTCGAGCCACGGGATTCGAAAACCTCGTGTTATAAAGAAGAGTAATCAGCTGATTACTTCAGGTCGGCTCTACAACTTTGCAAGTAAAATACTCTCCTTCTCTTTGAGAAGCCAGTGCAATGAATACATCACGCAATAGTCAATAGGGGTGATCATTGGACCGGCCTGATGAAAGGGGGTCCATCACTACCGACCTACATATATGCTTCATTTTTCAATTAATTGACCATATGACAGTTATGTGAGTGTCAATTGTGTTTCGACTTGCTAGGTTGATTATGACACCGAAGCCAAGGGCGGCATGACCATTGAGGCATTCATCTGGTTTTGATTGCTGCTAATTTTTTTCTCCATCGATTTGACGACTAGTAGGAAAAGATGCTGGTGGGTTTAGTTCACTCTCATGTGGACCTTTAGGACAAGTTGCATGTTATGACCGTTATTCCAAATGAAAGTGACACTAGTTGCCCATAAATTTTGGTTCAATATGTAATGTCGTTCTTGGAATTTTAATTCGTTCAGCTGGGTGATTATACTATTCCTAAATGTTATTCTAATCTCAATACGTTCAATTTGTTCAATTTAGTCCATCAACTATCGAAATATTTATAAAGACCAAAAATGTATTAAAAAGATAGCCATATTTTTTTGGTTAAATTATGAAATGGATTGAAATGAAAAGATATTTTAAAATCCGGGCAAGAGAGCAATTATGAAAATTTTTGACTTTTTATGATAAGACGAGGGATAGGATCGAACAGATTGAAAGTTTGCCGACTAAACTGAATATTTAGACATGATTCAAGGATCAAATCAAACGAATTAAAAGTTCAATGATAACATTGCACATCGAGCCAAAATTTGGGAATCGTTTGTATCATTTTCTTGAATTACCGATTATGGGACTTGAATCCGAGATCAATGGCACGACGCTTCGATGTGCGACTTACGGTACCTTGGGCTCTCCCACGTTAATGGCTAGCTTTAGGGGTGTAATTCTCCTAAGGTCCATGTCGTTGCACGACTTAAATAATCAGATAAACATTATTGAATCCCATCAATATTTAATGGCGTAGGGCCACGATCATCATCCACTTGGCGGCTTTTCTCATGCCAATTCTAGGCTGGCCAACAACAAAAAAAAATTAAGCGAATAGACACGCGATCCTACCGTTAAAGGAATTGGAGGGGTGGGGACGTTAGTATAACAGTTGCGGGGTTTAACTCCCGCGCTCTGCAAGAGGTAGAGCAAAAGTCAGTAAGGACAGTTAGAGATAGGACAGATAAAAAAAAATTAAGAATTTGTCACTAGTAAAGAAGGGAGGCTTTAAATTCGAAATAGTTATAACTTTTCATATGCCTACCATGTTAATATGGATGAGTAGGTAAAAATCTTCTGGAAGGAACAAGGGCACATAGGCATTTAGGTTGAAATTCCCTCAATCATTTTTTGCTTGTTGTGTCGTACAATGAGAGCTAGATGCCTAGTCCTTATCGTCAGCTCGGTAAATTGTCGAATCAATGCTAAACTTACTGTACAGATGCCAGTTTAGTCATAAACTTTTCAATTGTACTAATTTAGTCTTAAATTTTTGCGTGAAACTCTAATGTAATCCTTCCAGCCAATTTTCGCCGAAAATCGCCACATCCATCTATCGCCGGCCGTCCTACGTGACACATCGCCACATCAACGATTTCCAATGAAAATGGGCCGAAATGACTAAATTGAAATTTCGCACGAATGTTTAGGATTAAATTGCCGAAATTCAAAAGTTTGTAATTGAATTGATATTCATACAATAAATTTAGGATTGATCGAATAATTTTTTCGCCCGCCGATGCCGATCGAGTTTCTTCATTGCACTCTTCATGATGTATGAGGCGATGTAAGTAAGATAGGTGAGTATAACAAATCTCGATTCTTGGTAAGAGAGTTTCTCCTTGGTTTCCAATTCGACCTTTCTAAACTAATGTTTGCGTAAACTAGTCCGACCTCAGCAATTTGTGCGTTTTTAAAGTGGAACATTAGATTGATGAGAGACCTCTCATTTATGACGTCATATTTTCACTCGTCATGGATGACGTCAGCACCGGGTCACTCGTTACCTTTGAAGCGAAGCCAAATGCCCGTGAACGTGAAGATGATTAGGGGGAGGGGGAAGACCTTATGATGACAAAAACGTGATTTAGCTCGTTGACTCCTGAAGTCCGTTTGAGTGCTTAGGAACTATTTGTTTCAACTTTTAGGAGGGTATGCGTTCCGGTTTTCGCGGCGTCGCGCGTTTGCATTAATCTTGGAGAGGCCATGCTCGCCTCGCCGCCTTGTGGATGGAACTTTACTCAATGCATATAGACGCCGCGGTGTGCATGTATCCATGAGGATTGGTCGAGCTCTATGATTCGAGTGCCTCGTGTTATAAAAAAAGTTATCGCTTGATCATACCGCTTCAGTTATCCAAACCTAATAGACTAGACACTCCTCTTCTCTTTGAGAAGCTAGTACCATGAAGCTGCTTAATCTGTTGTGCTACCCAAGCCTTCCCCCGCCCCCACAACGTAAGAGTAACGTAAGAATGTTCGGGCCGAGCCTTGAGCCTAAGTCGGGCAAAGCCGTGCTTTCTGGTCGATGGGGGCCGTCCGCTCGTTGATTACCTCCGACGGCGACCTACGAAGATACGAGCGAACGATAGCTAAACAAAGCAAGATGTGATGGGTTTTCAAATTCCAATCGCCAAATTAGCTGGGATTGCTTAATTGCTCAGCATTCCTAGCAACCTCATGCAATCATCCGAATGGGCTGAATAGGCCCAGGATCTTCTTAATGGGCTTGGACAAGCAACGTGGCCCATTGGGCCGGGCCCGCTTGTGGAACTTCTCCATCGGAAGCAAAACTGAAGCTCTAGGAAGAGCCTGGCATTGTCAAAATTCCCTGATCCTAACAAAACCAACAAAAAGGAAAAGAGGACAGCAGAAGGCGAGAGTGTCCCCATTGAAGAAGATAGGGCAGCGTTATCTTATCATCTACGTCGATTCTCGAAGCTCGAAGATTAATGGTTCACGTCGCCTCGTCGCCTTGTGGACTTATCGGGGAAAGATGGCTTGCTTGCGCCTCGTGGGCCGACAATGTTGCGGCCGACCGACTCACTCGTGTATGCACAGATGCGCGTCGAGCCTAGCCTGCTAAGGTTTCGGGCTAGATTCGATCTAGAAAACTTTCCAGAGGAAGATATGCCTCGACGGCGCCTGCTCGTGGACAAGAGCCGCCTGCTCGAATTTAATCCGGCCTCAAAAGGTCTAAAGCATTGTCCATTCGGAACTCGCCGCTCGGGTCTTTCTTTCGGCTCTCGATCCGGTGTAGTTTCATCCCCGAGGGTTTTCTGCGCCCGAAAAGAGAGAATCTATCCTTCTTGGGACCGGGAGCATATATCCAGCGCAGGTAAGATAAGATTTGGACGAACTTTCGGCGATTCTTTACTGAGATATTGCATGACGAGACTTCGCTCGACATTTCTCACATCTCCAGCACTGAACGACGCGCGCTGCGCGGTCGATAAGACGGGGCGCGCGCGCGCGCCCGCGTAAACGAATCGAATTGCGCGCATAGTCCACGCGATTCTCCCTGTCCGCACGAACCTCCTGTGCCGATGACCGAATTCCGATACATCACTTCATGGGCGTTGCGCAAAAAGAAAGTGAAAGCGAATCGCAAAAGCTGTCATCCTGTCACCATTAGTGTTAGTATTCTCTTTCTGTATGCCTCACTAGCTTGTGAAGCGTGACGCTTTACACGTCGTACGAGTGCGGCCCCATTAAATCGTGCACTCACATGACGGATAACATCTTTGCCTGCTCATCCTCTCTCTCTCTCTCTCTCTCTCCCCAGTAGCTCGCTCGCTCTTCTGCACCCGAACGAGGAGGTGCCTCGAGCGCTCGGTCGTCGCCGACGATGAGCGGAGGAGGAGGCGGCGGCGGCGGCGGCGGGGGGAGGCGAGGAGGGAGATGGGGGTCGGCGGCGGAGGAGGAGGAAGACGAGGAGTACGAGGTCGATATGGGATCGGAATCCCCCAAGCCGTCATGGAGGTCGACCTTCGGGCTCATGCTGAGGAGCGACCGCTCGTGGAGAGGCTCGCTCGCCAGATCGGACGCCTCTACTTCTTCTTCTCCACCACCGCCAGAGCTTGTCATTCTTCCCAATAACTGGTAAGTCACCACCTCCATAACACGATATCTACGTATAAAATGGGCTTTTGGCGCATAGCTTATACATGGTCATCTCGAAAACGCGGTTGCCACGGTACCGTAGGACGGCACTCGACTCTCCTCGAAAGAACAGGAGGCGGAACGAGTATAGATTACGTGCCATGTTCGATTAGCCTCTCTCGTCGGCTGTCGTCGCGATCGATCGATGGTATGAACACGGGGAAAAAGAAGAGATTTTTGGAACGCTTCGTCGCGTGTGTATGATATTCTCAGTGGGAGATGATTTTCCAAAACTCGATCTCTTCGATATAACTCGCGCGTCGAATGAATATTTCTTTTCTTTTTATTTTCCTTTCTTTTCTTGCCGACACGCACGTAAAGGATCTGCTCTTTACCTTGAAACTAATCGTAAAAATCATGAAATAAGTTTATCGTTAAATTATTTCGTGATTTTTCACGGGCGGACATTGAAAGTGGCTTTTCCTACGGGGCCTTGCACGTGACAATGCACGTGACGGAGAGGAACCTTTTTACGCAATAATTCTCGAGTGAAAAAATGTACATGCAAGATGGCAATTAATTATTGCAAAATAAAAAAAGAAATCATGATTTTGACAAACTTTATTTTATTTTTTTTTGTCGAAGAAAAACACAAATTTGCCAAAACAATCGTATATTTTCGCAAATGTGGGAAATTAATTTTTTTGTGGGGGGTCAGTTGAAAAATTAATTGAATAGCGGTAATTTATAGATTCGTAGAAGGGAAATGCGGAATTTATATCTGAATATTGACCATGGAGATATTTCTCATTGCGAAAAATATTTAAATTATTTTAATGATTTTCGATTCATGAGCTGAAATTTTTCAAGATTTTGGCCCCCCTGAAGAATAATAATTTGGCGCCAAAAAACAGAGCCGCCATGCACGCACGCGCACGCGCCATTCTCTCTCTCGCAGCAAGCACGACGGGGATAATGATGAAAGGGGCGGTGACATTGTGCGGAAATGATGCAGGCGGTACGTGCTATGGACGCACTTCATCTTGATATGGGCGGTGTACTCCTCCTTCTTCACCCCGCTCGAGTTCGGATTCTTCAGGGGGTTGCCGGAGAACCTCTTCCTCCTCGACATCGCTGGGCAGTTCGCTTTCCTGGTCGACATCGTGATCCGCTTCTTCGTCGCCTACAAGGACTCCCATTCCCACAACATGGTCTTCGACCGTTCCCAGATCGCCCTAAGGTTGGCTTGGCTTGGCTTGGCTCGTCCGTGTCTTTGTTCGCTTTATGCTCTTTGAATTTTGCAGGGTTCTTGCGTTTCTTGAACATAGATTAGTGGGGGTGATCTTGATTCTTGTCGTGTCTGGCAATTCATGTTGTGCTTGCTGCGTGTTGTTTGATTAGGTACTTGAAGTCTCGATTCAGCGTGGATCTTCTGGGTTGTCTCCCCTGGGATGCTCTTTATAAGGTATAGATTCTGTTGCCCTTGTTCTCGCTGCCATCGCCATGCTCGTCCAACGCTACTTCTTGATTATTTCTGCCTATCTGATGGTGCAATGGTACGCCAAAATGGTGATTTGGAGAGAAATATGCCACTGAAGGTTGAGTCACAGCGGTATTTAATTGGTTTTAGAGGGGAGAGCAAAACCTTAATCGGTGGATGCTTTTGCGAGGAGCTTCAAATAGTCGATAGTTTCTTACGTGTAGCCCCGGAGCGAGATTTGTCAAAAAGAATCCAGATTTTGTTCGCTAGGGAGAATGGTGAATGGTTCCGTTGCCGTGCTGTTGTTGAGTTTCCTTTTCTTTGATCAGGTCTGCGGGACGAAGGAGCCAGTCAGGTACATGTTGTGGATTAGGCTAAGTCGGGCGCTCAGAGTGACGGAGTTTTTCGAGAAGATGGAGAAGGACATTCGGATCAATTATCTCTTCACTAGGATAGTGAAACTTCTCGTCGTCGAGCTCTACTGCACGCATACGGCTGCTTGCATCTTTTACTATCTTGCTACCACTTTGCCTCCTTCCAAGGAAGCATACACGTGGATCGGGAGCCTGAAGATGGGTGACTATAGCTATTCGCACTTCAGAGATATTGATCTTTGGAAGCGCTACGTCACATCTCTCTATTTTGCCATTGTCACAATGGCGACTGTTGGTAAAGACTTTCCTAATGTTTTTTGGCAGTGTGACATGATTTGTTGTTTGACAAGGGTTACTGGTTTCAAATACAAGGTGCATTATCACCTTGACAATGCTAATCTCTAGATGAACAGGTTTCATGATTTTCGTGAATAGGTAACTTCTCAATAAGTTTTGGTGCGTGCGCAAGCTCTAAATTGTGATTCTCAGCTAACTGATTCAGATGGCAATGCCATTTCAAAAGAAGAAAAAAGATAAATCGATGACTTCGAATCGAAGTGAGAATTTTCACTTATGGACTGATCCAGGTTCTGTTTTTCAGGCTATGGAGAGATACATGCAGTAAATGTCAGAGAGATGATATTCATAATGGTTTATGTGTCTTTCGACATGATCCTTGGTGCTTACTTGCTTGGTAACATGACGGCCTTGATAGTAAAAGGATCAAAGACGGAAAGGTTTAGGGATAAAATGACCGAACTTATCAGATACATGACTAAGAATAATCTTGGGAAGCAAATTAGTGATGAGGTCAAGAACCATTTGCAACTACAGTATAGTCACACGTACACTGAGGCTACTGTTCTTCAGGATATACCAAACTCTATCCGCACAAAGGTATGACCATATCTCGATGCGTCTCTCTATCTTATTTCTAGAAAACACTGCCACAAATCAAAGCATTCCATATTGTATTGGAAGATTAACACCATTTCGCTCAATCTCATGTTTTGGCAATTTGATATGAGTCATGTTGATGCGGTTATACATTTGTTTTTCACTGTTTCCCCAACATACAATCTCAAGTATACTTGTTTTTAATAATTAAAAATTTAGCAGCAAGTTTGAAGTTGCAGCAAAGAGCAATTTTACCTTAAGTGTGAATTGGAGGACAAGCAAAACGATGACTGTATGACCAATCTTTTTGCCTCCTTGCTATTTTTCAGGATAGAAGATAGCTATATGCCCTCACTTAAAAGATTAATAGCCAAACTTAGGATAAGTTTCTAAAGTGGTTCATTGGTAACCTAATTATCAGTCTATATAGTGTGCCTATTTCATGCCTTAACTAGATTGGTATTCGATATATGTATCATTCAACACTTACAAAATCATATTGAGATGCTTCTTTGGAGTAAATCTTGTTCATCTCTTGAGATGAAAGGACAGGAGAGTCAGAGTCAACCTTTACTTTAAGGTTGATTTGGCTAAACCAACAGGCAAGCAGGGAAAATGTAGAACTGCATTTTCTGGCTAAAATCTCAGTCTCATGTCAGTTAGTATGTGCGACTTGTAAGCCTATGGATAGAAATAAGTTCCATTTGTTCAAACTTTCAATTAGTATGCAGCAGAAATAACTCGTCTCTGACGCATGTTTTATTCAGTGTCTATTATTTTTATCAGACCTTTCATGAAAAGAATCAACCAGTGCTTTCTGTACCGTAGTCACATAGTCTTTTTACACAACTACAATTCACGAGAGACCAAATCGTTGTGTTTGATGTTTTGTGGTGATCAAACATATAGTATTTGATATGTGTCATGTATCATTGCATAATATTCTTTGCTTTCTGCTGTAAGTCAGTGGAACATATGTTTAATGACTAATCCTTTCAATGCTGTAGATCCAGCAAAAGTTGTATGAGCCAGACATTACTAAAGTCTCTCTTTTCAAGGGCTGTTCTCCAGGATTCATCAAGCAGATAGTAAGGCAATTTGTTAAATGTACTCAATTACGTTAATAAGCAAACAGACAGTACTAACTGTCTGCTGTCTTCTGCTTACAGCCTACTTAATAAACAGTAGAAATAATACTATAATAGGAAGAAAAAATGGTCAATTAAGCCTCTTCTGTCGCTCTTGTTTATCAGGCAATGAGAGTGCATGAGGAATTTTTCCTCCCGAGAGAAGTGATCATAGAACAGGAAACTGGGGTTGACCAGCTATACATCATCTGTCATGGTTATCTGGTATGACTTCCTCTACCAGTGAATCTACATTATCTACTTCTTTCCGGTCAATCTCCATAAAAAAACTGTCTGTGTTTCCCTTTAACCAACTCAGCTATCTAAATATGTTGACAGTTCCTGGATCTTACACTTCTGTAAAATTGGCTTAGTCTTGCAAAGTTTATACTTTCTTGAATGGAAATGAGCTTTGAATAACACCATTTCAAGTGAAGCAAGCCTCAATTGACTTGCACTGCGAATAATTTCTTGCAGTTGGAATTCAGGCTTATTATTTGCCTATATGTATGGCAACTGAGCAAAGTCGAAATATTGATACCACCAGAATGCGTGTTCAGGGCATCATTGAGATCATGTCTAGATCCTCACTGTTCGAAACTGGGACTTGGTTGATCTGTCTTTGTATGTTATCACAGAAAGAAGGAACTTTTAGCGTCATGATACAATTGGTACTTGGATTTTGTGATTGTATGGACATCAGGTTAAAGTCTAGCATCTTACTATGTAACTTCCGAAAAAAGCGAAAACCATCTGTTATAATATTCAAATTGGATTAATTGGCTTGGCTTGATTGATTTTGTTGGCAGGAAGGAGTTAGAAAAGAAGACGATAAAGAGGAAAGGTTCCCCATGAACTTGCCAAGTTATAGCACGCTAGGAGAAATCCCTCTACTCTGTAACACCACTTTGCCTTACACTGTTAGGGCATGTGAACTATGCAAGCTCTTACGCCTCAGCAAACAATCCTTTACCGAGATCCTCGAGATATATTTTTCTGATGGACGCATTATCTTGAACAACCTTCTTGAGGTGATTCATGTGCCGATGCTTGACATATTTGTTTTGCTTCTTCCATTCCTGGCTTCTCTTTCACCGGTCAGAGTTCCTATAGTTTATCTGGCAAAAAAAACCACATTTACTCAATTGCAGCATCTATGAAATTGACAGGGAAAAGACTCGAACCTCTGCAAGCAGCTGTTGGAATCGGATATCACACTTTATATCATGCAGCACGAGTCACAGCTGGCGACAAGGCTGAACTGTGCTGCCCATGATGGAGATCTATATCGCTTGAAGCATCTGGTAGCTGCTGGAGCGAATCCCAGCTTGATGGATTACAGTGGGAAGTCTCCTTTGGTATGATCTCTCAATTGCTTGATCATTCTCGGCATCTATAATCTGTATGAGGGTGGCTGAAAAATTCAATTATTACAAGTATTAAGCTTCATCATGGCCTCTTTCCTTTAAATCATGATTATGCAAGTGCTTAGGGGAACAAAACTTTTGACATTCCTAGAAGAGAATATGGAGAGAACTAAAGAAGCCAGCTCCGTGAAACAAAGGATTTTCTTAGCACACCACCTGAACTTTTGTTTTCTACTAACAGCATGTTGCTGCTTCAAGGGGACATGAGGAAATCGTTATTTTCCTACTCGAACAGCATGTATTCATCGACAGTCCAGGTTAACCACTTAGCTCACTATAACAGCTTATATCTGTATTATGTATTGTGACTGTTTTTCATGTCAACAGTGTCCTTCACACACGATTAGTAAATCATTGCATTTGGTTGATGTCTAATCAGACGAATCTGGAAATACCCCACTGCTGGAAGCTATCAAGCATGGCCACGATCAGGTTGTTTCTTTACTTGTCAAAGCAGGTGCTTCGCTGATAATAGATGATGCTGGTGGTTTCCTCTGTACCACCGTCGCAAGAAGGGATACAGATCTCTTGAAGAGGATTTTGGCTAATGGAATCAACCCAAACGTGAAAAATTACGACTCCCGAACACCGCTTCATGTAGCTGCTTCTGAAGGATTGTACTCGGTTGTGCATTTACTTCTTGAAGCAGGAGCAAGCGTTTTACCTAAGGACAGGTGCAAAACCAAATGCAATTTATTCAAAAGCAATTAGCTGCTAGTTAGGGGATTTTATTTTCCCAGATGCTGTCATCTCTCGCCATAAGTCATCAATTTCTTCATTCTTGTAGATGGGGAAGTACTCCACTTGATGAAGGCCGTTTATGTGGAAACAAGAATCTCATCAAGCTGCTCGAAGATGCGTGGACTATTCAAATCTCGGAGTTTGCAGATTCATGCCATCTTCAAGGTGACTTCATCTCCTAGTAAATCATAACATGACAAGATACAGTGTGACCATAGACGAAAATATTGTATTGGACACGGGTTTATGATCAAATCCAAAAAGGATTGGACGAGTACCCATTTCTTCGCAATCTTCTGCTTTTGATGGTCACAGGATGGCGATATCATCTATATTGTCCTTCTTTTTATTAGGAGAGGCCATTCCAGTTCTTTATTACATGTTGATAGAATCTTTTTCTTTTAGTTGGAGCGGCTCAGTATATGAAGAAGGCCCTTTAGTTCAAAACCATCTCTGTAAACTACAAGAATTTTTTGTTGTCCGCAGCTGATAGGATGCAGAAAAGGAAATGCACTGTGTTTCCTTCCCACCCGTGGGACGCGAGCGATGAGAGAGGAAGGCGAGGGATCATGCTATGGGTTCCACGAACCTTGCAAGAGCTGATAGAGGCAGCCAAACAGCAGCTCCACGTTTCAACCAACTCGTGCATCTTGGCAGAAAACGGCGGCAAAGTAACTGACGTCGACATGATCAGTGATGGTCAGAATCTGTTCCTTGTGAGCAGCGCGCGATGAACAGCAACAGTGGCACCGAAGTAGATGGTCAGTGCGTTCTATGCTGCAGATGCAGTCGAGCAGTGACCTTCACTTGCTCACTATGGAACCTCATTGTTCCTTCTTTTGTCGCAGTATTAAGAGCCATTGCTTGATGTGAATTCTATGCTAGCTTTCTCGATTACACTCCCTTCACCTTGTCTTTGGTCGAGATGAACGAAGATATCAGTCGAGATCAGACGTGAAAGTGCTTCGGCAATCTTTTGAAAATGCAGGGAAACTCCGCGGTGTCACAAGTGTTTTCACCGGAGAGCTCTTTGCATTTGACTAGGAAATTTTATGATGAGTCGTAAGGAACATTGCTGAAACATAGCGTTGCAAAACTTTACAATGCGTAACGAACGGTCTCGATCGATATCATATTGTACTATTAATAACACAAAAGAAATTTACTATTAACTTAAATAGATTACTATTATTATTGGGATATATGCACTAAAACCCTAAAACTTGTCACAAAAGTGTAATTGAGTCCTAAAATTTGTAAAATGTACAATCGAGTCTTAAAACTTGTCAAATTGGTTCAATCGAGTCTTAAAGTTAACACCGTATAATTTACTAACGGAAAATGCTGACGTGGTGCTAACATGTCTTATTTTATTAATTTTCTTGAGACACGTGGCGTGTAACAAACGTTATGTTAGAAAAAGTTAAAAAATATAAATTAAATTAGAAAAAGCTAAAAAAAAAAAAAAAGCCACAACCAATGGCTGTGGCGGTGGCCAAGCCCTCGCCGGTGGCCATTGCCACAGCCGTAAGGAAGGGCCGGCGGAGGTCACTTGGGCCTTCCTGAAGATTGGCGACCCTCGCCGACCTTAGTCGAGGCCCCACCAGTCCCCGGCGAGGGCATGCCGGCCCCGATCTAGGGAAGGGTGCGACCCTCGCTCAAATCTGGGGTGAGGGTCACGCCCTCCCCCAGATCGGGGTTTGCAGGCCCTCGCTAAGGCCTCACCTAGGGCCGGCGAGGGTCATCAAGCTTCAAGAAGGCCTAGGCGACCTCCGCCGGCCCTTCCCGGCAAAGACTTGGCCATCGCCATGGCCGCTGGTTGTGGCTCCTCTTTTTTTGTAACTTTTTTTTTAGATTTTTCTAATTTAATTTATATTTTTTTACTTTTTCTGACGTGGCGCTTATTAGAAGCCACGTGTCTCAAGAAAATTAATAAAATAAGACATGTCAGCATTTTCCATTAGTAAATTAAACGGTATTAACTTTAAGACTCGATTGAACCAATTTGATAAGTTTTAGGACTCGATTGCACGTTTTGCAAATTTTAGGATTCAATTGCACTTTTGTGACAAGTTTTAGAACTTTTAATGCACATATCCCATTATTATTAGAATATTAGAACCACACGATCCAGAGAATTTATGTCCTCCAAAGAAAAAATTATGATCTCCAAAAGAAAAGTTGCGAAAGGATATTTCACGGGTAAATTAGTAATCGCGAGGACAAAGTACATATGCCAAAAGAAAGCAACCATCCATTAGGTAATTTACTAACTATAGAGAAAGAAATTTACTGTAAACTTAGGCAGATTACTATTTTTAGTCGAATATTTCAAACCATAGCACTCGCAAAATCTATGAAATAGAAATTGCACTATGTGAAGAAAAGCTAGGAAGCGATGTGTAACGGTTAAACTAATATTGGTAAGGAAAAATTGTGAATGCCGACAAAAAAATTACGATCAGTTAAGTTGAATCAATCCCATTTTTAAGAAAAGGGTGAATACCACCAAAAACCTCAAACTGGTACACCTATGATAATTTTACCCCGAACATACCACAAAAAATCCTAAACTGGTACACTTGTGACAATTTTACCCCGAATATATCACAAAAAAATCTCAAACTAATCACATGTGACAATTTTACCATGAACTAAAATTTTAATATTATTTTTTATTTTTTTGAATTCTTTTGTTTTTTCTTTTCTTTTTCTTCATCTTCAACCTCTGGCCGGTCGAGCGACCGGCGACTGGCCAGAGGCGGAAGCTGGCAAGGTCGACCTCGGCGGCTGCTGGCGAGGCTCGACCTCGCTGGCGCTAGCGAGGGCTGCCCTCGCCGACATCGGGCGAGGGCGACCCTCGCCTAAGTCAAGCGAGGGCGGCCCTCTCCTGCGTCGGCGAGGTCGAGCCTCCCCAGCAGCCAGCGGGGCCGACCTCGTCGACTTCCACCTCTGGTCGATCATCGGTCTGGTGACCGGCCAGAGTTTGAAGATGAAGAAAAAAGAAAAGAAAAGAAAAGAAAAAATAAAAAAAATTAATAAAAAAGTTCGAAAAAAAATATTATTAAAAAATTATTAGTTCGATGTAAAATTATCATAGGTGTACCAGTTTAGGGTTTTTCGTGGTCAAAAAAATAGTTTTAGGTAAATTTGTCACGGGTTTACTAGTTTAGAGTAAAATTGTCATAGATATAATAGTTTGGGGTTTTTTGTGATAAAAAAACATTTAGGGTAAAATTGTCACAGGTGTACCAGTTTGGGGTTTTTGGTGGTAAAAAAAAAGTTCGAGGTAAAATTATTATACGCATACTAGTTTAGGATTTTTGGTGATATTAACTTCTAAGAAAACTATACAAGGAGATCTAATTTGCGAAACCGGTGCGCCAAGTGACAAATTCTAACAAAATGTCAAATATGACCAATTTCTTTAAAGGCACATCATCGTCACACTATTTAGTATGTGACTTTCATATGTGGATCTTAATATGCATTGCCTTTTCCTTCTTGGCTACATTTCAAAAGACGGTAATATATTGAACTCTGATATAAATAGGAATGGGCACTTCTAAAGTTGGTAGATTCCAAACTTAAAACCTGAAACTTACTTTATAGACCATGGAATCTAACTCGGAACCGACTCCGTTGGTCCGTTCCGGTTCCATGGTCCACCAAGGAACTGGCCAATTCCTAGACATCTCTTCATTTTTTTTTATCTTTTTTATCCACATCTTTATTTACAATTGTGATAATTAGCAGTTACAACAAAATAGTACAGCAACAAAATGACGAGTTGTGCGATACAAAACAAACAGAAATATGAAACAATTGGGAAGTGTCCAATTCATCTCTTAATCCAGCAAAATGAAAGTTAAAGCAACAATAGAAATTCTTATCCGTCAAAAGTAATAATCCACAAAAGATGAAAAAATAAGGCGTCTTTAGTTACATTATTGTGGAGTGTTGAGAGTCGTCGACGATCGAAAGAAATGAATTCTTTGGAGGGGGTGGAGATAAAACAGTCCATGTCCCTCACTGTGCTGGCATTCACCAAATTGTAGATAGATTGGACGCCGCCAGAAGTTATAGAGCACACCATTTAGCTGGGGAAGCTATTACAATTCTCGGTATGGAAGGATAAATAAGCACCATCTCAAAAGTGCAAAAACTTTCGACGAGTACGAAAAGTGCGTAAATTAGGGATGAGTAGCTCCATATTCTAAAATAAGTAGGTTTCAGACCTAGAACCTACCTTATTGAAATCAGTTCCCAATTTTTGAAATCCGAAACCTATCCTATAGATCTTGGAACTAGGCTTGTAGTGGCGAAGTAGGGTCGGTCCAGTTTCAGGGTCTACTTTGGACCAGTGCTCTCCCATAGATATGACCTTGTCTACATGATTCACTTAGTAACGCAAGGGAAAAAAAAAAGGGATTTAGGCTCCATTTGGTTTACTAAAAATATTACATTTGCAAAAAAATTTTAAAGCGTTTGGCTAAAATCTGAAAAAGATCATGAAAATATTTTCCGTTGTTTGAAAATAAAAATCTAATTAGATTTTCCTAGATATATACATACCTTATTTGGGTTCTAGTGACTTTGTGCATGGGCGGCCGGCGAATCAGGCATGGGCACCAAGATATGGAGGTCCAGCCTCGATGAACCCCAATCCGGATGTCGGGGACCTGTGCACGGGCACAGGTACTAGGCTCCCAGGCCTCGGCCTCATTTTGGTCGAGGCCGAGGCCGAAAACATTTTACTTGGGACCTTGGCTTAGGCGCGAGGGATCTGGACAGAAGCACCAGGGAGGCTCGCAAACATTTTGGTCGACTCATTTTCGTAAGAGATCCGAACGCCGGAAAAAAAATGAGGGAAATATGGTCTCGGAAAATATTTTACTCGAAACAAACGTACGCTCAATTGTAATTCCGCGTAGGGTCCTCGAAGCAAACGCACGAGTATTATAATAACAGCACTGCTCTATGGACGCTTTTTTTTTTTAGGTATATATACAGAAAAGGAAGGTAGGGAAAAGGCGAAGAAAAGGAAGGAATTGGCTGTACAGAAAGAAAGAAATTGCAGAAGCCTTGGTCATTAAGAAACGAATTGACGAAACAGAGAAAGACCTCGCGCGAGATTCCCAGAAAGCGACGAAGCAGAAGGAAGGAGGAGGAAGAAGGAAGGAGGAAGGAGAAGCAGCAGCAGCAGCGATCGAGGAAGAGAGAGAGAGAGAGAGAGGGGAGGGGGAACATGGCGTTGCAGTGGATGATACTGGCGTACGTGGTGGCGGCGGAGGCGGCGCTGGCCCTCCTCCTGACCCTTCCTTCCCCGAAGCTCCTGAAGAACCACCTCGTCTCCCTCGTCTCCCTCGCCCTCCAGCCCGCCCTCTTCGTCGTCCCCTTCGCCGGATTCCAGCTCCTCGGTCAGTCCCCCCCCCCCCTCCCCTCCTTTCCCGCTTTTCCCCTCCGATCGGTGCTTTCGCTCGCGCGAAGCGGGCTCCGATTCGATTTTGAATCGCTCCGCTACCGGCTTCCTCCGATCTCGTCGGGGCGGCGGCGGCGGCGGCGGCGGCGGCGGGGTTTTGTCCCCGCGCGGGGCTGTTTCTGAGCGTGTGCGTGTGGTTTCCCGTGCAGACATATATTGGAAGAACGAGCACCGCCTGATGTGTACGTCGGAGATCTGCACCGCGGCCGAGCGAGACCGATTCGAGAAAGCGGTGCGTGAATTTTAGCCTTCGCCTCGATCTTTACGGTTTTTCTTCTGAAGATTGATTTTCGTGTGAGATCTGGGCCGGGTTTTTCTCCCCTGTTTTATTAGCCTTGTGGGAGCATTGCGGTGTACATAGGAGGGGGATCGTTGATAGTTCATAGCAACAGCCGCGACGCTTTTGCTCTGCTATCGAAGTCGCGCGATGACCAACTGAAGGAAAGGAGTTTGACTAGTGATGAGAATGACGCGAAGTAATCGTAATTCGTTAAAGGATAATGGTATATTTGCACAATTCCGTTGCGAAAGATGGCACAAGAATATGACCATGTGATTCGTGTATAAAACCGAAGGATTCGTGCGGACAGCTTACATGAATGCCGACATGGCAAGCATTTATAGGTCGAATCATGCCCTAGAAATGGAATTGCTGAACTTCCGCGTTAAGTATTATGTAGCAGAATTCAGAGGTGGTATTTGGATGATAAAGAAGGGATCTATTCGATCCAAGATGGTCACTTGATGGCGTGAAGAAAGAGTAGCCGAAGTTTTCTTGCGGCAGAAAAGCAAGTTTCTCGTTTTTGTTTTACTTCATTAATCAGGTAGCTTAAATAATTCACATTAAGGTTGGCCAGTGAGGAGTAGGATGAGTTTAGATGCTTAGGTGATCATTCATGTAAATTCTAATGCAATAGACTCTTTCTAGAAGAGTAATGCTAGCTTTACTGAGACCGGTTCCCTATTTGTATATTAATTTGTATGATAGATTTTTGTCGGGTGTTGATCGTGGTACACTTGTATATGTGTCCACTTACTGTCTGCCGCATTACTTAGATACCAGCTCTGAACGCTAACCTCAGTACACTTACTGTTTCTGTGAGAAAGGATTTCCTCATGATTGTTTTTCTAGCTTCCCTACTCTGGCAAGTCAAAGTCATTCACCTCAGTTTGGCTGGGTCTGTTTTTTTAGTTGAAGTAAAAAAGAGGTCTGAATCGTAGTTTGCCACGAGCTTGTGAGGGAACTGTTGGAATTTGCTAGATGGCAGCTGCTGAATCTTCACAATGATCAGCCAGACATTTCCGTCTTCTTCCTGAGATTTTGGCTCGTAAATCAACTTTATGTGGATGACAGTGTTTGATTTCCTAGTTTTATTCTACCTTTGATTTAAAAGTGCCTTTGCAATAACCTTCCCAATCCTTCCAAAGAAGATCATCCCTCCCTGTTTCAGAAACTTGAGTAGGCTGACACCGGGTACATGCCTGTAGCGAGTTAATCATGGGCACTTTCTTCCTGTCGTGGTTTTTTCTTGCAATTACTCTGTTTCTCATGTGTACATTTGCCTAGTCAAATAAAAATCGTCTTGCTACTCCACAGCTTTTAAAAGGCACTGCTACTTTGGCTGATGGTAGACATCAAGTGAAAATATGCGACATAAATGTGGGGAAATTGAACACAACTTCCACTTATTTTTAGTTGTTGTCTAGCTTCTGATAATTGCTTGGGTATTTTAGCGGTAAGAGTAGACTTAATGGGTCCAATGCACTCATGGATTTGGAACTCAATAAAAGATGTTGCTCGAGATGTTTATCCATGATTGGCGTGCCAAAGCTCTAATGCACTGGGTTTGTTTTGGCCTTATCTAGATCTTTATGGATGACGATGGGCTCAAATGCTGGTAGTTTTCTTAACCAGATTAGGAACTTTACATGTCTATATTTCCCTTGATCTCATCGTGAAAGATGTTCATCGCCTATCATTTACCTTTCGCCAATTGACTTTTGGGTGCACTTATGCCTGCCATACAGATCTATAAAGCTCAAAGGAATGCGATTCTATGTGTTTCAGCCTGCCTTCTTTATTGGTATGCAGCTATCTTGGGAAACCTAATAAGTTTCTTTCATATAATTTGAAGATGCATGCAGATGCTAAACTGACGCGAACGTGTATGCAGGTGCATTTATCGCATTTGCAAATACTACAAAGAAATTCAGAAGTTGGAGGAAATAGAGAAGAGGTTCAAGGATCAGTAATATCATCCGTGTTCTTTAGTTCCTCCAGATGGTTGACTGAGTTATTTCTGGATGAAGTAGCTTCTGCCTCTAAAAGTCTCCTCTTGCTTTGTCCCTTTTTTTCCATCTTTGTGTACTTTCAGTTTCATACTCGAATTTCATGTACCTTACGTTCCTCCAGCTTTGACTAGATACTTTACCGATGCATATAGCTGCTTGGATGTAAGATGCTTATTTGTTTCTTGCTTGTTTTTGTCGAGATATATTGCAGATACCGGATTTAAGCGGAGTAGAATACTATAATTGATTTGGGATCTTAAGTAGGAGTCAGGCTTGTTTGGTAGCCTCTCAGTTTTTGTCCTAGCTGTTTGACTACATCACCCTCGAGCTTGATGCTTGAAACAATCCAAACTTCATAACTAGCTTTCCACAGTTTCTCAGGCTTCTTCAGAGTTCCCAGAGTTGCTCAATAGATGTACACCTTCACTTCCTTGTGGAGAGAATCATCACGAGTTCAACCCCGTGTGATGCGAAACAAAGCTCCTATTGTGTTACAAACCTCACGTCACCGGAGTGGGATGGTGGACGATTCCACGATCCTTGTTCCTAACACCTACTATAGAAATTTGCTTGGGGGCCATGTAAGCCTTTCTAAATGCGTTGACTTGACTGGGCGGTTGACCCATCTTAGGCCCGCTTTCTGGGACTCGGTAGTTGCAGTCCAATATGACAACGTCAGTTGTACATAGGATTGAAGCAAGTAGAGAGCACTTCCATATTAAAATGGAAGTAGGAGGGGACCAGGTTGGTAATCAGATCAAAAGGGCAATTTGGCCCCAGATACACTTCTTTGTTTTTGGTCAGCTTTCTTCCTTCCTTCAGGTTTTAGATATTGACGGTGAGATCCTCCATGTTCTAATGGAGAGCATCTAACCACCGGAAAAGCGAAAATAGGAAAGAAAAGGATAGCCGTGACGATTCATCCTCGGATTTGTTTCCGCTACTTGATACCAGATGATATTGCTGCAATCTTGACATGTTTCTAGGGTTATTTAGTTGACAAAATAAGAGCAAAGTGGAGTCTCCATCGGACATAGTCTCCGACTGTTCTGGCTCATTTGCATGACGATGGGCTATATCAGGATTAAACCATTTTCTCGATGTCGGATCTTGTTTTGTGTTTCTGGACTCGCTGTGGTGATCCTCTTTCCGACAATCGACGGCGGGGTACTTAGCTTGTCAAACCGGACAAAACTGTGTGTACTCAGTCCGTCGACTTCTAGAAATCCGACACAATAGTCCTAAACAATCTTGTGATACCATGCCCCTCGATCAACTGCCTCTTCTATCTAGAAACGTCAGACTCTCTTGAAACTTGTATCAAACATTCACAATTTGAATGTTCCTACATCGGTTTGAAAATGAGAATAGTGAAGACAAATTACCAAATTTCTATCTAGAAAGGTTTACCAAGTACAACCGAAGTAAAAGGAGGCAAGACCCTATATGGTTCCACAGGAGGACTTCTTAAGCATGTGATATCTCCGAGTTTTTCGAAATGTTGATTACGCATATCATGAGAAAATTCGGTGCATAAATCGCAACATTTCCGGAATCCCTTCGACCAAGCTCTCAAATCCACACGTTAAAGAGCGAGCGAATATGCGGGGCTTACAAAATGACCCGGCTTGGCTTTCGGGGAAAAACGGTCAGTCTATCGCAAAGAGCGACTTGAATTTCCCGCGACCGGCGCACGTATCAACAGGCGGTTTCAAACTAACAACCTGGGGTGCGGAGTGGATTGCAGCCAACACGCATTATAGCCGTTCAAAGTTTCTTGAGATCGTATCGTCTGTTGGGGGTTTTTCAAACGAATCGGCAATCAATTCAAAGGTCAAGTCTCTCCAAGACCCATCATTCCGCGAAAATGCTGCTGATCAGATCAAGGGAAATTGTACCATCTCTTTCTCCCCCATTGAACCCGTTTGCAGCTCCAAGAAAACGAAACGACATGGCGGTCACCGAGAAAATTTTGTTGCTTTTGTTGAATATAATGCCATGGTCTTCAATACAATCCGCAAGAGGGAAAAAATGTCAAGATGCATGCTTTTGCACTTTGGAATGAAAGGTTTTGGCATCTCTGACTCTACCGACTTTGTGCCGACTTGTGCCGGCTTGTGCCGGTCATTCTGATGCATGTTGCAGCATCTTTAGGTTACGTCTTCCTACAACGATTCTAATATATTTTATTTATACAATGGTTGAATTACTTATATCAAATTATATAGAGCATCTCTGGGAATATCTATATTGTTTCGAAGAGACCGAAGTGCACGCAATGTTTTTCTAATTATAGCTTTCATCCGTGCGTATATGTACGTAGGATGATACAAGTATGTCTAACAAATTCATTAAAGCATTCTTGCAAGATGGCAAGATCAATCTTTGAGTGAGACAATTGATATTGAGCGTGAAAAGAAGTATGGTTTTCCTGATCTCTTTCACACGGTAATGTTGGTACATTTCTATTTTCGTAGTAAAAACCAAAATTTACGTAGATGAATAAGCTCGAGCTTCGACCAAAAAATAAAAAAAGAATAAGCTCGAGCAATTGGTGATCGACGTACTAAAATAACTTATACGAAGACTGGGTATAATTTCCTTGGAAGTTTTGTTAGAAGGAAACATACATCCAAACTTCAAAACCTGCCTTTGGCATCCAAAAGAAAACTAATAACAATTAATGCTGCTATTCATCAGAGGAATAATCAATCTCTACAAACAGAAAAAGAAAGAGAATATAGCAATCAACAAATGACCCCAAAAAATGATTTCCTCCTACGAAGCTCAAAATGATCTCTTGAGGTTCTTGAAATCGGCCGATTCGATGCACTCCAATCCGGCTCGATATGGATTCATCAGTTTCAGCAACTCGGTCGCCTTTTCCTTTGCTTCGTCGGCGCAACCCACTTGCAACACCAGCAAAAGCTTCTGAAATGCACCAACTTGAAGAGCCTCCACCAAAGCCCTCTCTTGATGATCTCTACTCTCGTGCTTGCAAAGCCTCCAAAGAGACAATACCGCGAACTCGGTCGCCGTCGCCGATACACGCAAGATCTTCTTCACTAGGATCGGAACCGTCAGCAAATTCGCATACGCCTTTTCTCTCCCTTGTTCACACCCCATCAGTCCGTGAAGAACACTGAGAGCCTTCTCGCATACGCTCTTGTCGCTGGAGTCGATGAGGATTTCCAAGAGCTTGGAGACCAAAGACATCTCGACAAATACCAATCTCTCCTCATCACGACAAGGGAAAGAAGAAATGAGGTTGGACGTCACTGAGAGAGAGGCTTTCGTGATCGTGGGGCTAATCGGGTGTTCGATGAACTCGACCAATGTTTCGTGTAATCCTTCCGTGTCTGCCAATGCCTCTGTTTGTTTCTCATCGCAAGAAAGCTCTTTGAGGGTTAAAATGGCATGTTTCTTGGCTTCTGTATCTCCGTTCTTCAAGAACCAAACCAAACAATGGAGAGATGATTGTGATGCCAAGTAGTGACGAGCTTCAGTATCAAGTGGGAACATCCAGCTCAATGCGCTCAATATTTCTTCCAACAGATTTGCGCCGATTTGGCTATAATTAGATGTGGCCGCGAATGCATCAAATGCCCTGGCGAACGCGCCAGCCGCCCCGTTCGCGACGATGCAGCGCCGGTTCCGCTCGCTCTCGCCTCCCCACTTCTCGATCTTCCCCACCAATTCGGCGCACTTGGCATGATCGACATGCCGCGACGCGCCTTCGATACCTAAAAGAACCTCGGACACCTCAAACGGGGCAACGGGGACGTGCGGGGTGGGGATCCTCTTGACCCCGTGGCGCCAATTCTCGGTGCACCACTCCTGGATCATGCAGCGGAGCACGTGGTTCGGCACCTGGTCGAAGCTGGAGAGCACCTTGTTCGTCAAGGGACACGTGAAGTTGCCGGCCTCGAGCCACCGCTCGATGTTCTCGCGGTCGTACGTGATCCCGGACGACAGCGTGACCGGGTCCCTCATGAGCTCGAGCGAGATCGGGCACACGAAGTGGTTCGGGATCACGAGCTCCTGCAGCTCCAGCTCCCCCCGACGATCGCCAATGCCACCCTCCTGCACCTTGCTCCCATTGTTCCCCGCGGCCGATCTCCTCCTCCTCCAACCGAAACCCATTTCGATATCCCGCCCCAACTACGAACCGACACGGGAAAGAAGTGATTTTTGCAGAGGCCGCGGCGTTAAAGATCGGATTTTGATTCGTGGGTTCGACTTGGGAAGGGAAAGAGGAGAGGAGGCGCGCGGGGAGCCTTTATAAGCCGAGAAATCTCTGGTTTGAATAGGGGAAAAAATACGTTCGGTTTCTCTTTTTCTCCCTCGCGATTTTCACACGGTATATATTCAAAGTTCGCACGCGAACACCAGCGCGCGGTATTCATCGGGAGAATCGGTCGATGACTTGAACAGACGAGAGAGAGAAGAGGAAGGATTCAAAGAAAAGCGCGTTCAGACGACGAGGAGGGGAGGGGGTGGCGGTGGTTTAATCAGGAGGGCAAGATTTTGAACATTGACCGTTGAATGGGATGGGCGACGGTATGAACGAATCGAACCGTCACGGTAGCGGGGACGGGGAAAGGGAAGAAACGGCAGATGCGTGGCCGCTGAACCTGTCAAAGTGCCCCCACGTAATTACTGAAACCAAAAAGCGAGAGCAAAAGGAAGTCGCAGGAACGCACAGGAGTAAGACGAAGCGTTCCTGCTTTTGACGCTTGACCCTGAGGCTCGCGAGAGGAGGGAGGGAGGGAGGGAGGGAGGAGGCAAGGGTTGGCTCGCTCCCTGCGCGACCCGGTCGAGGTTTTTTGACGAGTCAAACGCAGAGAGAGATCCTGCCGCTCTTGCTCTTGCTTCGCTTCGCTTCGTGTTGTTTGCACGAGCTTTGTTCCCTCTTTGCATCGGATCGGTTTATACCCGTCGTCGACATGAACAATCGCGTGCTTGGCGAGTGAGCGAGGACGGCGGCGCGAGTAACGTGCGAACGTTACCGCGAGCACGCGCGCGGCGTCCTGCCGACGACGGTGTAGGTATCATTTGAAAGGAGATCCTGCTCTTGCTTTTGGTTATCTACACGAGCTTTTTTCGCTTGTATCATTTGAAAGGAGGACTTTGCTCTGCTGAATTTTGTAAATCATGTGTGTAGGTTATTGGTCGATTTGGGGGAGAATTACCGGATCGATCATGGATCTATCGTACGGATGCCGATTCGATCCTAAACTTTTCAATTTCGCCGATTGAATCATAAACATTTGCGCGGAATTCCAATGCAGTCATTTCTACATGGCACGCCGCCACGATTTCCGACGAAAATTGATCAGAATGACTACATTTGAAATTTCAACACGAAAGTTTAGAACTCAATTGGCGAAATTGGAAAGTTTAGGACCGAATTGGCATCCGTATAATAGGTATAGCTAGTACCAATTGGACAATTTTCCTTTCATTTTGGTCTACTACTCAATTGTAACATGGCCAATATATTTCATGTTGTTTAAAGGGAAGTCATGTATGTATGAGTCGACGTAGTGTTTTCGACCGGGTTTCGGTAATTTAGGCCTTAGCAGTCGAGGAACAAACATGTGTGTATGGATTAGATAAAGACACGGTTACACAAGTTCGATTTCTCTGGTCGCGACAATACTTGGCCTTGCACGAGAAGACAACTTGAACACTATCTAAATTTATCGAGAAAAGCTCGAATATGACACGACATGACTCACTCGAAACCGACAAAGACTCAAAATGCTTTTTAACCTATCCCGTCGTGACAAAAACCTTGTATTGATATCTAATGTGCTTTGGTAATGATGCGAAATGACCCGAGCATGACCACACAAACACTTTGCAGGCCTAGCGTTTCTCGCACTACTAAGCAGATATAATTCCAAATTTTGAACTATCCATGCGAATTTCGAATATCACATATCTAATCGATGAAATTAGCGACAAGCTTAACAAACAACGACAAACGTAAGGAGGGGTTTATAAGGGTCGTTTCTCCCCTTGGCTACTAGGATCTAGGACACGTTTGTTTCACGAAAAAGTCAAGATAATATCGCTTAGAAAAATTGGTCAACCGGAAAATGCTTTCGTAATCAACAATAATTTATGCCTAATTATTTTCGCGGGCGTTGAGAATATTTTGCATTCGTTCATCTTTGTAAGCGATACGAGCAAATCATTTTTCGGTAAATGTTCTCCGTGAAATAAACGAACCGTAGTAAGAAGCGAATTTCTCATAGTGACGAATTTTCTCCGTCGGGATATGCGAAAGCTCTTTATTTTCTCACCCTAGCATGTGAGGATTTGCTTTGATTCTTTGCCTAGTCAGGTCTGTGTGAGAAGCTGCACAGCATGGTGCTAATGCGACTACCCGAGGAACTATGGCGATTCACTTTTAACCTTTCGATTTTTCTACACGCACGCATGCCGACTCGAGCTCATGAAGATTATCCCAGCTTTTCATTCCTTTTTGACTTCCAAAGCCACACAGAAACCAAGGGCCGAGCAGGGGCGGTCTCTTAGGGTGCGCATGAGAACGTTTCTGTGCCGGGGAACAATTTCTGAACAGAAATGATTTTTTTTGATTCTGTGCCCGGAAACAATTTCTGAGTATTTAAAGGCGTTTGATAAACTGTCCAAAATTTCTATTTCTAGAGTAGAAAAGAATAGAAATGCGTTTGGTAACTACACGAAATTTTTGTTTCCAAATAATATTTTAATAATATTTTGAATTATTTTTTTTTTCTTTATATTAATTTTTTTCTTTGGCCATGGCCGGCGCCGGCGGCCGGCGGCCGGCCACAGCCCAGGGCCGGCGAGGGCGTCACGGCCCTCGCCGGCCGCCGGCGGAGGCGAGGGTCGCCCTCGCCGGCGAGGGCGAGGGCTGGACCCTCGCCGCCTGGGCGAGGCCGCCTCGCCCAGATCGGGCGAGGCCGAGCCTCGCCGTCGGTCGCGACGGCGAGGTCGGCCTCGCCCAGAGACGGCGAGGCTCGGCCTCGCCCAGATCTGGCGAGGCCGAGCCTCGCCGTCGCGACCCACGGCGAGGCTCGGCCTCGCCCGATCTGTGCGAGGCGGCCTCGCCCAGGCGGCGAGGGTCCAGCCCTCGCCCTCGCCGGCGAGGGCCGTGACGCCCTCGCCGGCCCTGGGCTGTGGCCGGCCGCCGGCCGCCGGTCGCCGGCGACCGGCCATGGCCAAAGAAGAACACAAAAGAAAAAAAAGAAAAAAAGAAAAAAAACTGATTCTCAAAATTGTGCCGAGAAACAAGAAGCAACTTTTTTTACTTCTTGTTTCTCTTCCAAAACTGTTTCTCGGCACAAATTTTTGCAAAAATGTGCCCGGGAACAAAAAATTTACCAAACGCATTTCTGTTCCCAAACTATTTCTGGGAACAAAAGAACAGAAATTTTTACTGTTTGGCACGTTACCAAACGGGCCCTTAGCTTGGTCTCTGAATTTTTCGGCCCTCCCCCTTCCCTTTTGCGTCCAACGCAAAAAGATAAGAGCACTCGTCTGAATGAATCTAGAAGCCTAGAAGAGACAAAAGAAAGACAGGATGAAAGGAAGAATCACCGTACATGCCTGTCCATTGCAGAACGGATTTGCAGGAATGTAGCTCGGTCGCTTCATTTGCATTGCTGCACGCCTATTTAGAACCCGTTTGGTTCAAATTTTAAAATTGCTACTTGGAAGAATGTAAATACCTTTAGGTTAAAATTCCTTGAAAAAATGTAAGTGGCGTTTGGTAAAAAATTATTTATAAATCTACTTTGACCCAAGTAGTGTTTGGTAAATTTTTTTACGCCAAAGGGCTTTGAGAATTATCTTTTTTATTAAAAAAAAAACTTATCATACCCTTCGCCGAAGCCAACAAAGGCCTACGGCCACCGACGAGGGCCTACGGCCCCCGGAGAGTTAGATCTGGCATCGGCGGCCATCGCTCAAGGTCGGGCGACCCCCAGCGAGCTAGATCTGCCACAGACAGTCGTCGCCCGAGGCCAGGCAACCCAGGCGCCGGCCGCTTGGGTCACGCAACCTCGCCAGCCCAATCCAGTGTCGGCCGGCCTCCCTCGCCGGCCACCTCACGAAAAAGATGAACAATGCCAAGAAGGGCAAAACCAGAATAAGCCAAAATAAGTGAGGGTAGTTTGGGGACAAAAAATTTTAGTTCGGCATTCCACAAATGCTAGCATTTGACCAATGTTAGGCCGAATGCTGAACCAAACGGTTCAGTATTTTGGGAAGGGGCTTTCGAGGCTAAAAGTCCATTCCCAAAGCTGAACCAAACGGGACCTTAGTGTCACCACCAATTTGAAAATCTATCATGCAACTCCGTATAGATTTACACAAAGCCACCTAGGCCGTTCGGAGGTCCTAATGTTTATCGTATTGTACATGGATTAACACGTTGATAGCCCCGGTCGTCGATCACGCTTGTAAAGGGAGGTTCGATTCTCTAAGAAACCAAACTGTATTGTTTACGCGGATTAAACATGATAATCGCCCCCTCTCTAGCGAATGCTTAATGCTCGCTTTTTTAATGATTTGGGGGGGTGAGGCTTTGTTGTTTAATCGAAGTATTAGGCCAAAGGAGGGGGAGGGAGACGAGGAGTCAATGCCATCCACCATGGTAAAAGCCCCGTGTAGAAGAAAGGGGACCGAAATTACCCAAGTTGAAATTTCCAAATCTCGATGGAGAAAAAACTAAGCTAATCGTCTTTAATTCCAAGCATGTTATCGAAGTTCCAACCAATCACCCATTTTCGTAGAAGGAAACAACCTTGACAAACCCCAAGTTTTGAAGCCGTCAAACTCCATTAAAGAAGCACTTCTAGGGCAAGTCTCTGCAATTGCTGGCCAATTCAATCTCTGCTTGTGTGCATGGCCAACTTAAAACACGTCTTTTCGTCTCTTTTGACTCCCTCAACATGTGTTTCTCACGACGAGGTCCGAGAAACATATTCCAACATCGATGTCGACACACGTCTCAACCAAACCCCACAGAGTGTACACAGTCTGACCGATTCGTGTTGCGACAAGTTGAAACTCAACGAGCATCTCAGGAAGAATGTACGCACAACGTTACCGGATGCGTAGAATCTTTTGAATCAAGTGAATTTCACGTGACATCTTCCGACTGTCCCTTTTGCCTTTCAAAATGGGTATTTTCGTATATGAATATTTCTTTTTTAAACGAAATTTAAAGGACAAATGGGCTTTCTGAGCAAGAGGATGCGATCGGCATCTTCCTCTTGTAACCAGACAAACAATCTTTTTCAGAGATTTCGAAAAAATCAGACGCCTCTCAACGTCAGAGTTGTCGTGCAGATGTTACAGACAACCAACCCGAGTTGGTAGGGCCAAACGGAACTGTTTTCTACCACTAACACTCAATTCACCAAACATTTACATGAAAATCTCATGACAACAATCTAAGCTGGCTTTATTCATGCTGGGAAACAAATGCTATACAAATTCGAACACATCACCCGAAAATACAACTCGCTCGTCAGTATGAAACTCCCATGTATACAAACCACTAGTCAATCCGCCTTTCAGGTATGCGGCTCGGTTGTCGGTTTCTCTTTGGAGCGGCAAAATCGCATCCCTCTTCTTTCACTTGGCACTTGGTTCGCAAAGACAGAAAAATCACGACTTTGCATAGTCCATCACGGAGGGCTTACCGGTTCCGTGCTTCCATGGTTTGCGACCCGCACCAGATTCCATCGCAGACTCACATTAGATCCGATTCTTATTCTGGCCTGATAAAAGGAGAGGAACTCATTTCTGTGCTATAGAATGACTCGTCTCCCACAAACCCGTACATGTTGGCATCCTTATCTTCGTCCCATTTAAGCACCTCTCTTATATATTTGAAGGCCTCATCAACAGAAGTTTGGTCCCGAGCTCTGGTCTGCCACACAAACAACTTTCTGCCGCTTATTGAATAATACAGCTCCTTGAACTTCATTGCCACGTAGAAGTACCCTTGCTGAGCCAGCGCCTGACCGTTGTGGTGGGGCTTTATGGGGCTGAAATTGGTGAACCATTCACAAGTTGCCAAGGGAGAATGGATTATCTTGTCTTCAAAAGCATCATACTTGTTCAGAAGGAGCACGAAAGGAGTGTCTCTGAACGAAGGGTGCATCGCTAGACTCTCAAATAAATCTCGGCTTGCCATCATTTTGTTGACAAAAGGACCAGCACCTTGGGCCCACATCTGATCATAGTCACTCAACGCGATGCAGAAGATCACTACTCTCACGTCTTCAAACATTTCCAGCCATTTACAACCCTCATGAAGTCCTTTGGAGTTTACCCGAATCAGTTGATACCTGATATAGGAACAGTGATTAAGGTAAGACAGCTTCCACCAAATCAAAATGGACAAACAGATTAAGTAGCAAAATGTGAAGTTAGCAATAAGTACTTTGTCATGGATTGGGGGCATTCGAAGTTTTCGCTGTACAATTCAGACATGGGACTTCTATCGTCAAACGAGAAATCAATAAAGGTGAGTCCGTTGCTTGGTGTGACCCCTTCAGCATATAAGATATCCTTTTCAGAAGGTTCGTACTCGTTGCTTGATATCTCAACAGCCTGCATAAGATAACATGTTAGTGTCAATCAACATCTTAAACGAACAGAGATATGTGCATATTGTTAAGAGCATAAACTATGAGTTATGTTCAACCCACCAAATTTGTTGCATACTATAGTGCAGGCTGACATTTTCAAACAAGTTCTGTGTTTCAGCCTTGTTGGATGAAATGATGAAGTATGGTTCATTAATCGAAGTTACGCTGTCAGTCGGATCAAGCTAAACCATGGAATTTCAAACTCGGATATACGCAGAAACTCGGAACATGTAAGAGCACACCAGGGAAATGGAGACTTGACTCCACTAAACATAACAAAAAAAACGCTTCAATAAATACATGCTCGTGTATAAGTTTTAAGCATTGAATGCCCAGAGAGTTGTTTGGAACTAAAAATAGTGCCAGTAATCAGATGTTAACTCTCTTGCAATTATAAATGAAGCTGGAGAGACTTTCACAAACAAAATGAATATAGGTAAAAGTTACATCAAGAGGCTAGCAATGTCCAAACAGGGGGCCTCCTGAATCCATGAAAGCATACAGGGATAAATTAAAGGCAGAAAATGAACCCTTTGACAGTATTTAAGAGGCTCAGGAAGTAAGGAATGAAGATACCCGGTCCAAAAAATATTTTGCAACATCAGGAAGGGCATTTAGTTCCTCTCTTCTCTTGTATGTTTCCTGGATGGCAGGGTCCTTCCAGACCTCATCAACAATAGGAGCGTACTCACGTGTTGCAGCAGGAAAGTACGCATCCAAGTCTCCAGTAGCCATGATATCCAGT
This sequence comes from Syzygium malaccense, assembly GCA_031216405.1. NCBI lineage: Eukaryota > Viridiplantae > Streptophyta > Magnoliopsida > Myrtales > Myrtaceae > Syzygium > Syzygium malaccense. The sequence continues at coordinate 17,934,697 of CM062260.1, read as the reverse complement.
AACCAGTCAGAGAAGTGCTTGCACCTCTGGTTGATCGAGTAAATGCATTGCTGGCTTTCATGAACTCCCTCCTCACCTAAATTTATTCCACAATTAACATTTGACTAAACCATCTTCTTTGCAAGCTAAAGCATATCTAACCTGGAACTTAATATCTGAGGAAAGAGGGAAGAGGTAGAAATAGCCCTGACTTAGTTATAACCTATTACTTTTAGCGGCAGCAGGAAGAGGCCAAAAGATCAGCATTAGATACCTGATGCAGACTCTTCAGTTTCATTGGTAGCATCTTGTCTCTCCATCAAAGCTTCCTCTTCAAACCGTTCTCGGCCTTCAAGTAGTACGCTGAGATATTTGTACATATTGCTTTGAATCATAAGCTTGACATTTTGCAGCTCTTCAGGAGTAAACTTGTTCCCATACAGAAATTTAGCCTGTCACCGGGGAAAAATAATTCACATAACATCCTCCAAGAATAGAACCGAATGTCAAAGAACCATAACCGTGCAAATGGATTGTCATGTTACACTGAAAGTAAAATATGATGGTCAAAGAACACAAATGCTCCATTAGAAGGTCCAAACCTTGTTTTATATGTATATTATAAACAACCAAATAAAGAAAATTTGTCATTTCCAAAACAATACTTTTCAGTGTTATGCACAATCAGTGCATTGAAAATGAAAATCTTTCCTCATTAAATATAGTTTTAACAAAACCATAAACATAAAGTTGAAACTATTGGTTCAAAATGGTGATTGAATGTTGACAACGGAGGAGACCTATCGAATGGTGTGCCATTGCTAAAAAGGGCAGACATAAGTTAAGAAAATATAAGGAAGAAATTGTTACCGTTTGATGCAAAGAACGGTTGTAATTGAATAATACCTGCTTAAAGATGGTGCTTGTTCCTGATCCCTCCAGCCCAAACAACAGCAGTTTCTGAACTCTACCCTGTTCCAAATATTCTGGCACTGATCTACTTGAGTAGGTCGATGGATCTTCCTTAGTCCCAGGAGGATTTGCAGGTGGTACAGGTAACGAGAACAGTGAACAAATGAGACGTGTAGACGCCTGCCTACCGAAAAACAAATGTTGACAGTATAAAAATCAATTCACATATATTCCAAATTAAACTTGACAAATGGTAGGAGTAGCTTGTTGTTAGAGATAATGAGAGAACCTTTCCCCATATGTTTCCTTTTATATTATTTTGACCTTCTTCCTCATAAGAACCATCATCATACACCCAAAAATGAGTATCTCGAGGGCACTGCACATTGGCCAGCTGAAATAAAATACGAAAAGATTGCATGTTTAATGACACGTTCAAAGAGAAAGCTGGAAAATGTTCCACTACAGGGCATATCTGTCTAAAAGAGCAGTATAAAAATGTGATTGGAAAAGAAAAGTCTAGATCTGAAAGGCAGTACACCAGCATAGCAGAATAATTCGAGTCAAAGGAATCCATATAACCCCACCCAGAATAAGTAATTAGCCTAAGTCCTGACCTAAGGGCAAGAGGTAGAATCGAGATATTGTTGAAGAGGTAAGAGGCAGTTGGTCTATCAGCCAGTGAATTTCTCAATCATTTAAAGCACACAAATCCTTTATTTTTTTTCTTATTAAGTGTGGTTTTTGCTGCAGAATTGAAGAGACTCATGCTGGTCAACAAATATAGTTGTAACCAACGGCATGGATTCTCACAGATTATGCAATATGAAAAACTTTTGTGGGAACAAATCCGCTCATGCATAAAAAATATGGAGGGTAAGGCCAAAAACTCCATATCTGGAGACGATTCTAAATGCCAAAAAATAGCCACCCTCTATGAGAAGTATAGCTTGATTGCACTATTGCAATAAACGGCACCGCTGACATATGCGATGGAAAGTTATATTTTTATACCTTCTGCTTAAGATCGCCCTGGCCCAAACAGATGATGATTGATTCTCATTGTGAGCTCACTTTATCGTCTCACTGAATAAATACTGGGGCAAATGTAGGACAATTAAAAATGACTTCTGCTAGGTATAAAGTAAGTAGCTTCATTACATATATCTTTCGCAGAGGACGAGGTACTCGCACAAGACGGAAAGAGTACGGTGAGGTGGTTGCTTTATGCCGGCAAACTAGATTCAGCATTTGACTGGCGAAAGAAAAGCTCGCTGCATACTTCATAATTTCATTTGAGATGCGAATACTTAGTCCAGCAGCTAATAATCATCCACAATGTTGCTAAAAGGGATAGGAACCCGCGATTAAAGCTTTTGCTTCTGCTTACCTGATAATGCAAACTAAGGACAGTGAAACATCAGGGTAGGCCCACTGACTAACATTAGGAAATATTTTTGTTTCCAGTGAAATTCCATGGGTAACGGCTTCCAGATCATTTCGGCAAAATTGTTTACCATTTGACAAAGTTAAGCGACGTTACAGCTGATTAGTCGAGACGGTTTTGAAATATGTTCTCTGTTCAGTCGCCCCTATTTATCTTTTTTGCCAATTATTGCAACTCTGGGCTTTCCTGTACTAACAAACAATTTGCAACTACAAAAGATGCGCCTTTAAATAACTTAGATAAAGAATCTACCTCCAGTTTTCCAAAGTAAAATATAAGTCAAACGGTTCATTCTCCAGATTTGATCTCAACTTCAATCTTTCAGTCTCGACTCTCAGTTAAATAATTCCAGTGTGTTTGTCTATCATACTACAAATACAAGTGCCTTTTGTCCCTCTCCAACTTCAGCCCAAATGACGGCTTTTCTCAAGGTCAAAGTTCTCAGTAAATCAATGGTCACTCTGACAAAGCACATACTTGATGATGAAAGAACATCCGACAACAATTTACATTTGAAGAAACCATGCCAGACGTCACAATAGATTCGTAGAATCTTTTAGGAAGACTAAAAAGCAACGAATTTTTCCACTAGTCCCAATTTATATAATCTTCAAACAATAATCATGTATGTGCCCGTGAAGCTGCAAACAACACAGAGATCATAAATGCATGCTTTTGTCTCCAATAACCTGCAGAAAGCATATCTTCTGCTAACAGATTATTCCCATCGCATTATCGACTACTATGATTCCGGAACACTGCACTGAGAAAATCCACAAGCACAAATCCCTAATCCATTTAATTGCTTTTGATGATGAAATCTTTATGATAAGATGTGAGGAATATGCATTTAATAGTTTACCTTCAAAACCCTCAGCTCAACCTTTGTAATTTCACGCCCATTCATAAAAACCTTTGTATTCCCATTGCTTGCATCTACCCGGAGCTTGGCCCCGACGTTAAGTTTGGAACTTATTATCCGATCAGGTTTCTCTCCTTCCTGAGAAACAAACATAGAAACATCAGGAAACTGAAATAATCAAGCAATAAAATCACTATCTTAAAAGAAATGTAATTATCAGTTGTTCATCGACAATATGCTTTCTTTTACCTTTCCCCATAACCCAGAATCCTTATCGTACCAATAATTCCCAGGCTTCAACTTCTGCGGCGGAATCGGACACCCGAGAATCTCGGCCAATTCCTCCTGCCTCAACTGCCTCCCATTCACCACAAGCTGCTCCGGCCGCAATTGGTTTGCCGCACACTCTCTCTCCGCCTTCATTATCTGCCCGACCTCCAATGGGCTACAAACCCGCGCCAAAATCCTCGAACACTTCCCCAAACCCGACCGCTTCGCTTCATCTATCGGCTTCGCAATGCAGCTCACGCACTTCCTACCTTCCGGCATTGATCCCATCGCCTTCAAAAGGCAATTACCGCAATACCTCGCGTCACAAACCAAGCACGCCTCCCTCTCCTTCAATCTGTTCCCCTTCCCACACCTACTGCACAGCCCTCGCTTCCACGGCGTCTTCTTCTCGACGGCCGGCGACTCGGTGGCAGCAGTCGACACCGGCGAGGAAGACGAGTTGTTCGCCTCCTCCTCGTCTTCCTCCGAGTACTCGTAATCCCTCGGCGTCGTGAACGTGACCACCGCAGCGCGCCTCGGCTCCGCATTCTCGCCTCCCGCCTCGCCGCTATCCGCATCTAGGGCACACGAGTCCGCGCTGAACAAGCTCCCGCGCTCGCCCTCGCCCTCGCCCTCGACCCCATTCTCCGCCTCCAGCTGCGCTCTCGACACGGAGGACGCGCGTCGACTCTCCACGGGCGAGCCCCTGGAGGCGACGCCGCCATTCCCCGGCCGGCCGAATCGGAGGATCTTCGGAGCGATCGGGGCGGCGACGGGGATGGCGGACAGATCGGCGAGCCGGGGAGGGGATCGGGCTGGGGCGGGCGTGGCGATCTCGACGGGATCGACGCGGGGGACGTCGTAGAGCACGGGGGGCCCGTCGTACTCGACGGCGATGGAGTAGTCGAGGTGGTCCTCGTCCGGGAGGGGGGCGCCGGCGGGGAGCATTCGGCGGAGGGCCTGCTGCCAGGCGGTCTCGCGCTCGTCCCCGTTGTCGGAGGCCATCTGCGTAGGAGCGAGGGAGGGAGGGAGGGAGGGAACAGGTCCGGGGGATTCTCTTCCTTCCCCTTCGGATCTTCAGTTTGATTTTCTCGAGAAAGTGGAGGGAGAAAGGGACGAGCTGCAGAAGAAGAAGATGGCGTTGAAACTTGAAAGTCGAAGCTGGAGCGGAGAGAGAGAGAGAGATAGAGAGAGAGTTGTTGAGTGGACGGAGCTGACTAACGGCGGGGAGTGAAGTTGACTCTGACTCCGTCAAAAAATTTGGGGTAACGGCCGTCGGAGTTGAAACCGTCGGTTGCCGCGGCGCGACGCTGCCGAGGCCAGCAATCGGAGACCGAAGAAACCACGTGGGCCGGCGGCGCTTGTTATTCTCCGCCCTTTTTATTTTTTTTCCGTGAATACCAAATACGGGGCTGAGCCAAGGCATCCTCCCGCCGAAAGCGCGGCGGATGGGCCGGGGGCGAGCCGCCGTGCTCCCGGCACCAGGGCTGTCAAAATAACCCGATCAAAACGACCCGACCCAAACCGAAAATTTTTATATTGAATCGGGTTTAACCTCAACTTGTTTGGGTAACAATAAAAATAATTGGGTATTATTTTAAATTTATTGGGCTCGGGTACCCAAGCCCAACCCAAACATGGAAACCCAAACAAGGAAACCTTTAGATCTCTCTTCCACGTCTCTTTTGCTTCTTCTGCGATCTCTTTTGCGATATTTGAGTCCTCCATCCAGGGCTTCCACAGCCTCACTGAGGGCGAGACCATCGAGTTGCCAATCGAGTCCGACGGCGACTGCACCGGTGACATGACCAACCCCGACGGCACCATGGTGTAGGGATTTACGCTCGGCTCACGCCAATCTCGATCCGCACCGCCCATTCTCTCTTCCCCTTTTCCTACGAAGGCCATCGAGGGTCTGGATTGAAGCCCAGAAATGGCGGCCTCCAAACTGTCCTCGGCCATTGTGGTAGCTGCGGCGACGGTGTCCATGCTCTCGACCCGCGCGTGCGCCGACGCCCCCATCCTCACTGTCGCAGCACGCCAAAGATGCCCCTTCCGACATGGCCTCGCCGGCGAAGCCTGAGCCTCCCGAGGAGCTGCGAGGTGCGGGGTTTGACTCGAAGGCACCGGAGAGGGGAGCATATATGAAATGGGAGGTTCTGATGGTGGTCATTTTGAATTTGGAAATAACAGATATTTATTTTTGGGCGTCGAATGAATTTGGCAGGTTTTTGAGGTGATAGGAATGCAAGAACAGAATCGTAGAATCGTTTGGTTGAGTTTGAAACACGGAACCCGATCCGGATCGACCCAACTTGATCACTAGGTTATATCTTGTTTGGGTCTTGTCTCGGGTTGGGCCGAGCACACTTGTCTAGTATTTCTGGTCGGATATCATGCAAACCCGACCCGACCCGACCCGACCCATTGACACCCCTACCCGGCATGCTCTGGTGTGTCGAGCCAGTTTGGCCTGTTCGTGGATCGAGACTATGGCGTGCTTGAGCTAGCCGCATAATGTGTTTTAGGAGCGGATCGTCTTGATAGCATCCCGACTCCTATCCTTTTGCCAATGACCTTGTAATGGTCCGGAGAAAACTATATATATAAAAAGGGCTCATTACGAGATAGATCGAGCTGAGCCAATAGCATAAGCAATTGTGGGTTTGACCAGGTCATGTTATGCTCGGGTGAGCCCCGTCGGTTTGCTGCTCCTATCTATTGTACTTTTTTTTTCTTTCACACGTGTGTTTCAACATACACGCGCATTGGGGTGTAATTGAGCGAAGTCGAGTTGATACGGTGCCAATCTCGAGCTCGATCCGACTAGTATCCTCCGCGCTCAAAACTCTATTCAATTCATGTATATAAAATTAAGCTCAAGTAGACTCAACTCAATTTCGACTCAAATCATAACATAAATATATATAAACTGGAGCTCGAGTACAAACGGTATAGCTTACCTGCAGTTATGCATGTATAGACACAACGCGCAATTGCAAGGACTTGTACATCATTTTTGTAACTATTGAACATTTTTTTGATGAAATAATAGTAATTCGATTATACTCACGAGCATATGGAGTTTAGTTTTGGCGAGCTCAAACTTGACTCCAAAACTAGGCGAGTTGATCTTGAATAATTCTCAAACCGAAGCAGAACTACTAGGAAGTAGCCCAACTCAATTACAGGCTATCGACAATCCGTGAAAATATGATTCTTTTCTTTGCCCTTTTAATAAGGCTGTATTTGATCATTCGGATTTCTAAACAGGATAGGATAGGATAAGAAATCCTGAGATTTCTTCATATCCTGTTCACTGTTTGGTGGACTACGGAATTAAAATCGGATAGGATAATTTTTTTTTTTGCTATTTACGGGTCCGGAGGAGTCAGTGAAGGAAAAAAAGTCGAGAAATTTTTTTTGTGAAAGCGCACAAAGTGTGGGCATGAAGATGACGGCGAGTGGAATGTAGGGTTTCGAGAAAAATAGGCATTAGAAATCCTATTCGAGTCTATCCCACCTCCCGGATTTTTTTATCCGGGTTATATCCGGTCTATATCCGACCTTATCCTATCCTGGACCACCACCAAACACAGGATAGGATAAAATATATTCTATCCTGACTTTTATCCGATCGACCAAACGTAGCCTAAGAGATATCGATTTGGAATTTCCATTCAATCTCAAGAATTGTCGTCGCGCGACTAAAAATCAAGGATAAAACCATATGAAGGCCACATGAGAGATTGCGTGTGTCAACCTCTAATTCCGGCTCGACCCATTTGGATCTTTCTCCCCTACCCGCTAGATCCAAACGACGGGAACCGTGAATTTCCCCACTCAACCATCATCGTCGAACGCATGCATACCTCCTCACGGACACGGTCACGAATAACATTTCCTCGTTCGCACCTGCTCCTTCTGATCGATACGTGATGAAGAATGTTTCACCACAAAAAAATGAAGGAACTAGGCCCGACATCATCCTAAAAATCTCGTATGTTATGATTCAAACACGGAACTTGCCGCGTGGAGCCATCGTTCATGTCAAGATGTGAACCGCGAGTTTGTCTCTGCGACCTTTGCGAATACGGACAAGGCGAAATGGCGAGCCGGGGGTGGGTCCCTGTCTCACCAGCGCGAGGACCAGAAATCTCCAGAAGAGCTTGTGTGGTCCGGACCGTCCCCACGTCGCAAACCGGGAAGGAAAAGATCTCTCGCGCGTGCTCAAATTACCCGTTTGCCCCCGGGAAATTTGATTTTTTATTTTTTAATTTTCTCCCGTTCCATATATTACTGCGTGAGAGAATGGTCAAGAAAGAGGATTGGCGAGGCTTTCTTCCTTTTTTTTTCTCCGTATATAATCCTTTTTCAAACTTTTCTTTCCCCCCCCCAACTATTTAATGCCATATGTTTTCAAGGTCATGGTTTTCGAATATTAGGAAATTTCGAAAAAACTAATTCGATATATTTTTCGACACCGGCGATCACTAAATTGGAGATGAAATACGATCTCGATTCCATGTCGATTAGCTTCGGTATTGAAACGATCGGGATGCTGGGATTCATGCATGCACCACCACCTAGTAACTAATCCCAATCAACTAACAATTTTCTTCGCAGGAATTACTTACACCTACAAAATAAAACTAAGGGATGAGTATAGTGAAAGTCTTAAAACTTGTCACAAAAGTGCAATTGAGTTTTGAAACTTTCGAAAAGCGTAGTCGGGTCATAAAATTTATCACGAAAGTGCACATAAGTCTTAAAACTTTCAAAAACTGCAATCGAGTCTAAAACTTGTTAAAATTTCCATAAACCTGTTAGCATTTTGTCGTTTATCAAGTTGAACGGAATTAATGGAAGGACTTGATCTCACAAACTTAACAAATTTCAAGACCTGATTGAACTTTTTGAAAGTTTTAGAACTCGGTTGTACTTCTGTGACGAGTTTTAGTAGTTGATTGCACTTTTCTGAAAATTTTCAGGACTCGATCGTACTTCCTCAACAAGTTTTAAGACTTTACGTTTTCCTAAAAAAAAAAAATAGAGAGGAGGACATTATAAAAGTTAAAATTTGAAAAAAAGAACAAGGAGAGGAAGGCACTTTGGTAATTAAACGGAAACCCGAGGGCACGGCCCGGCAATCCGGCGACGCGCATCCCCCCCATTCTCAAGCACGGACACCCGCTAATATAAAGAATTTCTGTTTGGCCCATAGGATAGAAACGAAACCTCCCTTATAAAAACCGCCCACGTTGCCCACGTCTCGCCGCCCACATTCGTCCGCATCTTCTCCCGTCGCCGAAGCACCTCGCTCCCCCTCACCTAACTCCCCCGCGCGTCGCCGACACTCGCGAGGGTTTCTCCGGTCCCATCTCGCCGGTGCGATCGTCTCTCTCGAAGGTGCGATCGGTCGTTTCCCGTCGCGGCGATGCGACGCTCCGACGACGCTCGCCGTTCCGCCGCGGACTCGTGATTTTTCCGGGTTTTTTTTTAAATTATTGATTGAGGTTTTGGGGAACTTGCAGGTCTTCGCGGGAGCTGAAGCATGGAATCGGCCGCCGCCGCCGCAGCAGCAGCAGCAGCCTTTCGGTCGCCGGCCGGCGCGCCGAGGCCTTCGCCGCGCGTGCCTAGATCGGGCGTTCTGGCGGCCAACGGGCCCGACTTTGTGCGGTTCGGCGCCGGACTGACCGCCTCGTCGAAGGTATCTCTTTTTCCCTTCGCCGATTTCGGTTCTATCGCGATCGATTTCGTTGGGACCCGTTTGATGGGTACGGCTTGCTTCGAATAATCCGAGTGTGATTCTGAGAATTCTGCTGGTCGCGTGAGATGTTCGGGATCTTTTCATTTACTCGATTCTGTCATTGTGGCTTCTTCATGAACTTTCTTTAGACAGATCAAATGCTTTGATAGTGTCTTTTGGTCCCTGTTCCCTTGTGTTTGCTTTTAGCGGCGGCACATGTTTTTTTTAGCTGGAGTTTGTGGAGCAGTGTTTTTGGATATGACAAAAAGGAAATCAATAGAATGGGTGCTGGAGGAATATTTCTTTGGCAAAATGCTCAGGGGCCTCTTCTGTTAAGTTGTCATATTCAAGCTTTTGGATGTCATTGCTTCTGTCCTGCAATATCCTCTAGTGTCTCTGGGAAACTTCAAGTATATACTTGTCTATATAGTGCCAAATGGAAATGATTGTTCACGGTTTGTATTGGACTTGTGGATGGAGCTTTGTCGAGATTGTTACCTCAGGTTTCTGGTTTCTCTACTGCCATTTTTGTCCTTCTTTAAGTTGGTGGGATATTTAACTCGCATGTTGTGGATGCCGACAAGTCCGGCTGCTTTAGAATCAGCTGGAAAGAGCCAATGTTGCAGAAATGATATTATGCTTTGAAGTTCATTGTCTGATAGTGTTTTCCTCTTGCAAGCTCATGCCGTCTGAACACTTACTGTGGTCATAGATACATTTTCCTTTTGCAAGCTCATGCTGTCTGAACACATATTGTGGTCATAAGACGATGTATCGGTACGTTGACTTGTTCATTTCGTCGATCGATTGATGTATGGCAGCAGCATCACACTTCGAGTATTCGCTCAAGGGCAGGCCCTGGGAGAGTGGCCGTGGGAAGCAGGAGATGTGTGGTTGTTAGAGCGTCGGCTTCTTTTGAATCGGCGGGTTCTAGTGCTCCTATTGCACCACTTAAGCTGGAATCACCCATTGGGCAGTTTCTATCGGAGATCTTAGTGAGCCATCCACATCTTGTGCCTGCTGCAGTTGAGCAGCAGCTTGAACAGCTCCAAACCGACCGCGATGCTGAGATAAAAAAGGAAGAACCTTCTGCTTCTGGTACCGAGCTGGTTTTGTACAGGTTAGAAGAACGTCACTCGATGTATTTAGGTTAGCCATGAATAATCTTTTTAAATTCTAATAATTTATAATTTTTTGATCCATCAGGAGAATTGCTGAGGTGAAGGCTAGTGAACGGAGAAAGGCTCTGGAAGAGATACTGTATGCATTGGTGGTGCAAAAATTCATGGATGCAAATGTATCCTTGATTCCGTCCATAAATTCTCCTTCTTCAGACCCTTCAGTTCGAGTTGACGGTTGGTCCGCACAAGGAGAGACGCTGGAGCAGCTTCACTCTCCTGAAGCCTATGAGATGATCCAAAATCATCTGTCTCTCATTTTGGGAAACCGCTTGGGTGATACTACTTCCGTTGCTCAGATAAGCAAAATCAGGGTTGGACAGGTCTATGCAGCGTCAGTGATGTATGGGTATTTCCTCAAGCGGGTTGACCAGAGATTTCAGCTTGAGAAAACAATGAAAATTCTTCCTAGTGCGTCAGACGATAATGAGGTTAATAATGTTCAGCGAGTTTTTGGAGAAGACAGAAAGCCCAACACTGGAGATGCTTCTTTCGCGACAGTGGAGTCTCATCCTGAAGTTTCATCATGGTCTGGCGGCATGACCCCCGGGGGTTTTGGTAATGGAATAAAACCCTCCAGGTTGCGTACCTACGTGATGTCCTTTGATGGAGAGACACTTCAAAGATATGCAACGATTAGATCGAAAGAAGCTGTGAGCATCATTGAGAAGCACACGGAGGCCTTGTTTGGAAGACCTGAGATTGTCATAACACCTGAGGGTACGGTAGATTCTTCAAGGGATGAGCTTATCAAGATCAGCTTTGGTGGTTTGAAGAGACTTGTCCTGGAAGCTGTAACTTTTGGTTCTTTCCTCTGGGATGTTGAGAGCTTCGTTGATTCCAGATATCATTTTGTGACAAATTGAAGCATGTTTGCTGGCGATTGTGGGGGGCAATATCCGATGAGGTTGCGCAACTGGCTATCTTGGACAAGACAGTGTAACACATCGGTGATAGATCTGGCTATAGCTTCTGCTACTTGTCTGTATATATGCATGGGATTGTTCTTGCTAAGGATTGAAGAAAGTCAAATTATGCAATTACTCATCCGGTTGCGTTTTTGGAAACTACTTTCTCCTTTGACCGTTGAATATGTTATATGAAATGGTATTCATAGACGTGTGAAGTTGCTGATCAATTATTTGCTGGTGATTGAGAAGCCGAAGAAATTCAAAGTCCGGAGAGAAAAATTAATGTCTAATTATGAGAGCTTAGGAGGAGGAAAAACTTGTACGATTATGATGATTGTGTCGTTAAAACAAACTTGCTGAGTACTAATTAACCTGCAATATCCCATTGGCGTGTTTTGTTTACCTATGTATTTAGTACAGCAGGGTGGTGAGATGGCATGAGTTGGAGTATGTTTAAGGCCACAGAAGGGATAAGTTGCACAGACGCCTCCAAACATGGTACTTGAAGGACATGGAAAAGTTATTGTCTACTTCAACTTAAGCAACAAATGGTATCTACCCCCTTGTTTTTTGTCATTGTTTACTAATGACAGAAATTCTGTCAATGTTCAGTGACTGCGTGTTGACATTCAATTGCATTTCCATGAATAATGCATCCAGATCATATGCCGATCTCTTGCCTGCTAGATTGATCGCTAGCTAATTTGTTATATGTGTCTGCTATCTCATGCTGATAGAAACTCTTTCGCCAAGTTAGATAATTGTAAGAGGAATTTTTTTGTCTCGTGATATTTCATATTTGTGAAATGCCGCTTTGTCTTGCTAGTTGTTTGAGATCGTTAGTGTAAGAGGTGGCTACTGGTCTCTGGCTTGCAGCTGTGTTTTGTTGGTTAGTGTGCTAAATTAGATATTAGGACGGTTTCTGATACTTAATGGAGGACCATGGCTCTGAACGATCAACTATGGACCGACAACAAAGGTTTGGAGAAATTTAGATATATATCTTTGGCGAAAATGTTGTGAAACGTGAATTTGAGGTTGGCCTGAGAAAGTTGCTCCGATGTGAAGTTAGACCTGTCAAAATAGGTCGTAGACTCATTTATGATGGTCTAAATTGTTACATGGGTTAATTATATTAAGTAAATGAGTTATAAATGGTTTTAAACATAATATAGGTGTTAAACGGATCATAAATGAGTTTACAATTTACTTAGATCCAACCCATCTGTATGATTCTCTCTCGCCTTTACCCGATTTTGTTCTCGCTCACTTCGCACTCTCACCTCAGTTTGAGTAGGAGTTTTTTTAAGATTGGGTTAAATAAAAAATTATATTAACAATACGGGTCAATGTGGATTGGATATGGGTTGGGTCGAGTTGGGTATGTGTTGAGTATAGGTCATTAGATTTGTATTGCGCGAAAATGGATAAAAATGGATTAAATTGGTCTATGCTTGACAGGACTATGTCAAGATGGTCCAACATGGTAAATCTTCACGTAATCCCTTGAGTTTTGTTAATGCTTTTGGACCTCCTTCGCTTGATAGAAGTTGGATAGCGCTACATACAATTAAGTCCTGCGGAGCAAGTAGTGGGATGATCTAGTTTAGCTATTCACTTTTCATTAACAATGATGATCTAGTTTAGCTGTTCACTTCTCATTAACAATGGCGTCGACCCCGCCTTATATGCAATCTCTACCTCCTGGAGAGACGTTTTATGCGAATGAAAGGGCTTTTTCATTTCTTCGCTCTGTGGTTGTTTCATCTTCTTTTGTTATTCATGGAAAAGGCAATCAATTCGGTGGTGGTTGCTTACCAAAGCAATACCGAAGGTTCAGATGTTTGTTAGTCCCGAGTAAGTGTGAATGTCGACTTCGTCGTGCCTGTGGATCTCACGGAAGTGTCTGCAGCGGCGAATTTGGTTCTTGGGACTTAAAAACGGGTGAACTTTCAAGCGCGCCGGTTTTACTGGATGCAATGATGAAAGTTACTTCTGAAGCACCTTTTAAGTGTCTAGATCTTGGCTGCTTTGAGACAAATGGAACGAGCCCCAAATCTCGATCTAACAAGTTTAACGAGAATTAGAAAGAGCAGAGAAGCCCCCATATGCAACTCGACATCTATTGCGATCTTCTACCCCAAAATGCTAAGCAGACTGTATAGCCGAGACTCGGCCTGACGAACTCTGAACGAAACCGATACACAACCAGATGCCTACTTTTGCAGTTTGTTTAATGCTTGTTCTCCTTTTTTTTCTCAGTAGTACGTTTAATGTTTCGTCCCTGGAAAACGAAATAAGCTTGCATCATTTTGGAAGTTAACAAAGGAGCTCTAGCATCAGGAAAGGACAATCTTAACCAAACAGCATCCAATGAAGCCGTCAGCTCTTTGCAAGAAGACAGACGGTACAACGAACTCCACGGGGCATGCAAAAAGCCAAGCTTTGCCCAGCCCCTGCATGCGTTCAAATGAATGGTGGTTATCTGTCTCTCCCTCTCATCGTTGAGTTTCGCCGAAACTTCATCTTGCTGGCTGCGGAATGTACGGTGTTTTGGATTTGTACTTGGGCAAATCAGCCGAGAAAGTTCAAAACCTGAGCTGCTGGAGGAAGAAGCTGAGGAAGGCGCATTGCCTGTCGCGTGGTTTAAGAAATTGCACTTGCTGTCGAATCGATGAAACGAATCTTACTTACAGAATATCGCAGCATGTTTTGGGTTCGCTTTGAACGCACAGACCGTTGAATCGAATGAAACTCGCGTGTGAGCTTGACCGATGCAAATTGTTCACATGCATTATAGTTTCCATGCACGCCAGACTGTCGGTGAATTTCGGTTTATGTTACTCATGTCAGCTTAAGCTTTCGCCACGCAATTTGAATATTGGGATTTTATTCTAGCCAAAAGTTCGATTGGGATTTGTGACATCGGGTAACCTCTGTTTCTCGAATCACCCCAAAAGGCCAAAAGCTTTTAATTAGAAAGGTACTCTTGTCCCATACGGGTACATGGTGCCTCCAATTGGGACTTTGCTCAGGCACCACTCTCCTAGTGATATTACATCTAACAAAAAAAATCACTGAAACTCGTGTACAAAATCAAAGGCCCATACTGATACATGGTGCCTTCAGTGAGAGATCCCTCTCTCTCTGCTCAAATGGGTATATCTCTAGATGGCGGAGTGAAGCTGCTTCGACACGGTCCACGTGTGCAAGACCTCGCCAAAGACATCGTAGAAGGCGATCTCCGCGTCAGACCGAGTCAAGCGCACGGACATGAACCCTTGCCCGTCGTAGAAGAAGCTCACATCGCCTCTGTTAGTTTCTTTGATGTCGCCCCTCCATGCTTTCGACCCTGCTCCGCTCGTTAGGAATTGTATTGGGCTGCACGAAGAAAAGAGAATGGGCCATCAGCCGCTTAGTAAATCAGGATACCAATTTCTTGTGCACATCTTTGCGCAGAGAATATTGATTGCATGTTAATTACCTTTCGGTGTCCCCGATCTGTTGGAGGCAATGGTCGTGCCCGTTCACGTAGAAGTCGACGCTGTTCGCCTGAAATTCAGGAACAAAATTGAAGCTTTAGATCGAGCTTAAGCAGCAGAAAACCCTTCTGTTGCTTGATTAGCGAAAAGACAAAGCTGCTCTGGAACTTTGATTTACCCGAAGAATCGGGAGGAGATACTTGAGGAGCTCTTTAGTATCGCCATGATGACTTATGCTTCGGATAGCATGGTGGCCGACGACAATCTTCCACTTTGCGGTTGAGGCCTTCAGCGCCGATTCCACATCCTACACAACAGGAACGGATCAAGACTCAGATATGCCGCAAATGTCCATGAGTACTGGCTTAGCTATCAAATGAGCTTTGAATAGATCGATTACATGATCTTATCGAAGCTCGTCTTAATCGATTACCTTAAGCAGGTTGGCGATGTAAGTCTTGCGCGATTTAATGCCGCGCCAATCATAGGTATGTCCCTCTGCATCGGTGAAGTAGGATTTGACGAACGGGGTGGTGTCCAAGAAGAAGATCTCAACCAATTCTGGGTGGAATCCAAAGTAGCAAATCATCGAGGTTCTTAATTCATGAACGCGTTCATTACATGACAACAAAGTCAAGCTGAAGGTAGGTGATGTTGGTAAACAAAAAATGTTGCGAGAATATAAAATCAACCTGCATTAACAATGAAAGATCTCAAACAGAGCCATCTCCTATCAATTCTTCTCAGGACAGGGCTCAACTGTGCCTCTGCATCTCCTCTGTAATCATGGTTGCCCAGCACTGCAAGAGGAAACCCCCCAAAAAAATTTTAAAAAAAAAAGTTCATAATGTCAACCCAAAAGAATAATTTAAAAACTAAATGAAACATCTTGATATAGAGGTGGTGATACTAACCACTGTACCACTGTTTTTGCAAGCTCTTGGCGGTGTAGATGTTGGTGAATGACTCCTCAAAAGCAGGGTCATGCTCACCAGTCAAGCCATTGTCATAGAAATTGTCTCCCGTTGATACCACAAAGTCTATGTCTAGCTTCTCCCCAACCCTCCCCATCTGCACCAAAGCATAAGAATCACATAAAAAAAAATGTATTTTTAATATATGGTATTTTAATGTCATGACCTGTCATTAGGCTGTAATCCTACTTTGCCAAAAAGGAAAAAGGAAAACAAAAAGGAAGAACACCGTCAGGCGATCGTGGAGTGCAAACACTAGCAAAATTATTGGGGGACGAGATGCGACAGGGCATATATAATAAACTAAGTTTTGCAGTCGGTTTTTCAATGCGTGAGCGAGAGCGAGAGCGAGAGAGAGAGAGAGAGAGAGGGGAACCACTCTCTTCCTTTGGAGGAAAAAAGCTAAAGAAAGGGGGGGAAAAAGGAGAGGCCATGATGATCTTGGCATAAACCCAGAAGCCATGCTCTCGAGAACTCCAGAAAAAATCCGACCTTTCTCTTGTTTAAGCAGGAGGAAAAAGAAATGCAGGCACCGACTTGACTTTCAGCCTTTCGCAGACATCTGACCAAACGAGCATGCGACGAGCGAGAGAGGTGGTTGCATCGTTATACCTGGACAGCAACCCGAGACTGGTTGTAATCACCACGTCGACCCCAGTCGCCCACCACCAGGAACCCGAGCGACCCGTCCGGCTTCACGGGCTGGTCGAACCTCCGGAGCTCCGCACGAGCCGAGACCAGCGCCAACGCGAGCACCACCAGCCCGACGCCACCCACAAGAGCCATCCTTCTGCTGCACAGATCACCACCACCACCCATCTCTCTCTCTCTCTCTGAGGCTAGCTTCGCACGAAAGGAAAAAAGAAAAAGCGGGGGCCTCAAAACCAGAGAGACAAAGGGAAGGAGAAGACTGACGATCCAAGAACACGTTGAACACAGAGAGCGTGTCCTCCCCTCTCTCTCTCTCTCTATCTCTCCCTCGAGAACGAAAGACGACCCCTTCTTCTTCTTCTTCGGTTCTTCGGTGTTCCTCTCGACGTAAATGGTAAAAAATGGGGGAGCGTTCCTTTTATAGACCCCCAAAATCGAAGCTGGCCCGTGGATAAAAATTCCTAAGTTAAACTAATGCGTGGGGACATAACTTAAGAACCACTGTCGACCAGCGACTTTGTTTGCCCCCCCCAAAAAAAAAAACCTAACAGTCAACTAAAAAAAAAAATCGACCCGAAAAAAAAACGTAAAAAAAAAGGCTTGTCGAACCAAAAAAAAGGGCACTATTATAAAAAAAAAATACGGCATGTCCGATATCGACCCGCCAATCATACTTCTCCAAATATTTCTGAATATTTATCCGCTCAAACGTATTTTCCAGATTGCGGGATTTTCAAATTTGGTATTGCCTCCCCCTCGTTTCTTTTCTTCGGATAAAGCAATTAACGGAACTCGCCTCTTTCCTTGTCATTTCTTTCTTTGGCTCGTCATTTTCTTAGAATAATTGGGTAAATCCGTGGTGGGAAATTATCCGAAGGGAGCAAAAGCTCCCCAGTCCTTCAGCTTTATTCAGATAAGTCCAAAAAAAAAAAAAGAGCAAACAGGCCATAGTCTATTTTCCAAGAGAAAATTTAGGAACTTGGGAGGTTAGAATTAGAAACTAAAATAAAAAATTTTAAATAATCACTTAATATTTATCGGGCCATTTCTTGATAAAAAGAGGAAGAACAAAAGAGGGAGTGCCGTGGCGCGTTATTCACGAAAAAGAATAATGCGAATATGCGATGGGATCAAAAATGGATTTTCAATATCGGATAATGGAATATTCCCGGGGCAAGATCTGGAGGGGCCCCACGCTCTGGGGAAACGGTGGGTTGTCTTCCGCCCCAAGTGGTCGTCCCGAATATTTACCTTAATTTTCAAAGCTCCTGAAAATAATTATTTAAAATAATTAGCCAACGAATAATATCTTCATCGTCAATAATAATTCGTGTCTAAATATTTTCACGAATCATAAAGAGGTGATCGGTTCAATGATATTGATAAGCGATACAAGCGATCATCATTTGTCATTTATCTTCTGCGAAACAAACGATACACTGAATATCTTATTGTTGTTTTAACGTTCACTAATGTTTTGAGGACGCTCTCGTGCCATGTCCTTTTTTTTAATCCGATCGTATTAGCTTTTGTTTGGCGAATTACACGTGGGTTATGATTCCTGAAAAAGGTCAAAGAGGAGGGACGGACCAGAGCAATTGTGATCATGGGATGCATCGGATGCATGCGGAGGCCAGAAAATGCACAAAATTCCGAGGTTACACATGTAAGTAACCAATAACAATTTAAATAAGGCTATATAGTTGGTTTTCGTATGTAAGTTAATATCATCAAAGACCCTATATTATACCAGCTGTAACACCAATGTCCCGAATTTTTTATCGTGTTATCATAAGTCCTAAACTATGCCCGCTGTAATACCAATACCCCAAATTGGTTTTTGCATCGCCGAAAGCTCCAAGCCTATACCGACTACCGGCAAAAATCCCTAGATTGTTGTCACGGTGGTGCAAGTTTTGGGGGGTTTCGGTGTTTTGGTGGATTAAACTTGTGATATTTTTAGGTAGATAGAAGGCGTTTTTGGCCGCACTGCTACAGGTTCACGGTTTTGATGACAAATCCAAAATGTACGAGGTTTTGGTGTCACGGCCGGCATAATTTAAAGTTCTTCGCGGTTTTTTTTTCTCTTTTTAATTCTGTTTTCTTGGAGGATAGTAAAATTGGGAAACTGTTTATTTTACTAAAATCATTGTAACAATTGCCTCCTAATTGGTTTGTCATTGTTAGCCCAAAAAATCCATGCCCGTTTGGAATTAACTACTGGGGGTCCATCGAAACTAAGGTCGCGACGACACGCGGGGGTCTGCTTCTTTATCATCTTCGAATCACGATTTGCATTTGAACGAGTGCCCCTGATGGCGCCCGCCTAAGAACGCTCTGCAGATTCCTTTTGGTCGGAGCCGTTCTGGAAATCGAGAGCTTCTCTATTTGGTTGCCGAACGCGCGCCGCCCCTGCTAAAAAACGGTCCTCGAATGGCCGATGAACGCCGCAGCGGCAGCGTCCGGAGAGCTGGAGGCGGCGTGATTAACGGGCTCGGCAGCGGGGTAGGCCTGGAGACGATGGTCCAAATAGATATTGTGGGCCGGATATCTAGCTCAAACATAAAAAGGCCCAAGATGAAGCTCCCAATTTCCCAAAGCGAGGTCCGAGGTCCGAGGTCCAACCAATAGTCAAATGTTTGACCCAGGTTTTCTGACCCCAAATGGTGTTGACCCTATACCTGAGCGGATCATGTTTTCTTGATCGACATCATGGGACAGAGTTGAGCTAACAATCTAAAACGTGAACTTGTATGTCACGTTCGGTCCTCCGAATAAATCGACTCTGCAACTCTTTATCGGCACAATTGACTGAAAAGAAAGAAAGAAAGAAAAGATGAGAAAGACCGAATTTTTGTTGACATTGGTTATAAACATCGTCAGGGGTGTCCTAAAAGGTATGGTCTCTCTTTGTCACACGCAAACATGGACAAAAGATACTCGAGGATTTAAGCATCGGGGTGTTCCTCTTGGGATAAAGTCCAGGGGCCTTCTCTTTATCTTTTGTGTGAATGTCTAGTCTGATCAGAGTATTTCGATCCAAAGAGTCTGATATTAGCAAGTCAATAATCCAAAGCATCATGCCTCGCCTCATTATTGAAAACTAGACATTGATACTTGCACACGGACCATATAGCTCCATAATCCCTTAGACTACATTGGAGCTAGGCTTGCCTCCATATCCATTGCTAGCTAGGTTTAAGACATGCGCCTTTCACCTAGGACTTTCTGCAGACAGAGCGAGCTGTGCTAATAATGAGAAGATGAATGTCACCAACATGGTTGGAGGAAACTCAACATCGTGAACAGAAGCAGAAGAAGAGAAGGGCTAGTGACCGAGTCAAAATGGGAGCACGAGACATAGGCAAAGATAATAACAGTAGCACCCATAGAAACCCTAGGAACTGACTGGACCCGTAATAAATCCATGCAAGGCAATGTCTCCATCCATCTCAGTTTCACAAATCTCATCGTTGCGCTTGACGTGAAAGCTCATTCACAACCCCACTTTGCACTTTGCACCCTGCACTCATCCCTTTGAGTCACTGATGCTGACCACCCCTATTATATTTTTCCATTCTTTTTCTCTTACTTTGTTCTTTTAAATTCTTTTCTTTTTATTTTTTTTTTTGGGGCATTGGATGTCGAGATCAGTGAGAAAAGGGGGAGCAAAACCCAAAAGTCAAAAAGACTAAAAAAAGGGGGAAAAATAAAGGCAAGAGCCCAAAAAGAAAAGAAAGGAAAAGCAGAAAAAACACAGCAATTTCACCTTAAAGAGAGACAAGAGGCTATCAATCAGTAGCCCCTCGATAGCCCCTTCTTTCCTGTGTCAAAAAGAAAGCCTTGGAATTGTTGATAAAGTCTCTCCCTTCCCCCCTCCCTCTCTCTCTCTCTCTCTCTCTCTCTCTCTCTCACATCCTTCAATCATAAAGCCATCGATTGCAAAATCATTTCTTCCCTCATTTACTGATGGGTGTTCCTGTGCCATCTGCTTGCTCGGCTGGGACTTATCCTCTCTTCTTTTTACATTCCTGTCCTCCTCCCTCTTGTGTATTCACAGAGATGGCACATGGTCCATTGAGCCTGTGCTTTTTTTATACAGTCTATATCTATTTAGTCTTCTCTTCCTCTTCTAATGCTCTCTGCATAGCTTCTGCATTCAAACTGGTGTGTTTCGGCCAGCTATATGCTCCTCATTTCTGTCTTCACAACAGTATAAATGAAGTAGTAGCTGGATAGAGTCGTAAGAGTTGATAACAGTGACTCCACTTGCTAGGAAAAGTGAATTTTGTGGTTGTTGAATGTGGCTCGAAGTTAGCGCCGATTTGGTTTGGAACGGCTTGAATTGGATTCGAGGACATATGGAGCGGGTGGAATAGTTTAGAATGCGTGAGGACACATTTCGGACATCCTAAATCACATGGCCGACATTCGGAATAAGTGGCAAATCATGGCGAGCTTCTATGGGTCCAAATCGGTTTGTTCGGATGTTTTTAGAGAAGCATCATAAGAAATTAAGGGACAAAGATTTTCTTGAATATTTCTTGTGAGGCTTATTCGGGGTTAATCAAGGTCGAAAAACCTTGTGAGTGTGAAAGAGTCATTACAATTTCGCATTTCCTCTTTGCAGATTGTAGCGGAACAATCTCATTGATCTCTCATTATGAAGTAGGCACGCTGCTTCCTATCTTCATTCTCTGAGGGGTTTTGGTTTTGTCTATGCTTCCAATTTTGTGTAGCAGATGCAGATCAAACTTATTTGAAGTTTCCCTTTTTAAATTTCCCACAAAAAATAAAAATTATTTCCATTTCTTAAGAAAAGAAGGTTTCGTATTACCCTAACTTTGAATGTTAAGATTTGTTGTTTTAATATACGAAGCGCCCTATATTAAATATATCTCAAATCTCTACCTCAAAAGTAAAACCTAGACACTTTTTAAAAATGTAAGTCCCAACAAATACATAGTAGTTTTGTTGAAAAGTGAAATCTTAGTATCTATCTTTGGAAAGTGGTTTTGGCCATTTCGCTTTTTGCTTATACTTTTTCTCTTTTAGTATTTGACTTGCATATGAATTAATTTTTTTAGCCGTGGGGGGCAAGTGAAAAAGTACCTACACGACATATAGAATGTGGACATAATCATAGGTATAGTCACAATGGAGTGGCAATCAGGGAGGAATCATACGATGAGATTCCGGGATTTGAATTGTGCTCTGATACCATAATAGGTGAATTGTTTGGCCCAGTGTACAACCATGTCTCTTAACAATTACAACGCATTCTAATGTTGTATGAGCTAAAGCAAATATTCATGAAAACCCCGGTCTTAATGTAAACTTAGATGTTCAATTAGTCTTAAAACAAACAAAGGGGTGTATAGAGTATGGTCCAAAGTCGGCTGCAAATACTATATTATTACAAAGTTTCAAAAACGAAAAAAATTGATGGAGCCTATCATCATCCATATTTTTTGTAAAATCAAGACGTTGGGCGTGCCTTTTCCATATCACCTAACATTTACATAGGTATGATCACGAATGTACACATAAGCGTAGCATTGAAACTTTTTCTCTAGTCTTTTGGTTGGAGCTGCAATCCAACATTTGTCACATCTTAGGATTACGATCTCGAATGACATAAGCGACACACAAACATGCCACATTTTTCACACTAATCATTGTCCTTTTCCTCAATATAAAGAACTATGAAATTCATAGTCAAGGCTCAAGAAGCAAGACTCCCCATTTGGTAGTTCAAACCCTAGGATGTCATAATCACTGCTATTCCATTTGCTTGTTTGTGTCCATAAAAAAAGTTGGTGGACGAACCAAGTTATTTTGTAATTAAAATGGGTTTACATCAGTCGATTTGCTTATATCAGCGAATGCCCCAAATTAAACTTGTTTAGTGCCCCAACGCTTCCCGGCCATATCTCACCATAAGAACCCTAAGCATCGAAAGAGATTTGAATTAATCATTCGTTTATTGCATATCCAATACGTCAGGGCAGTAGATGAGAATCGGCCGAAAATATCTTTCTTGACAGATCCAACCGAGATGAAATTAAATGAAAAATAATTTCACATGATGTGATGAAAAAAAAAATATCTTGTTAACATAAATATGTTTTTAAGGCATTGCAGATAAGTTATAGTGCGATAAATTCACTCGTCACAAGAAATTAAAATACGTAAAAAGAATTTTTTTATCCATGTGTCATGTTAATAAATGTCTCGGCGCATTTGTATTGGTTAACCATGTACTTGATTTGAAATAATTCGATTTTCAAGATAGTGATTACACATAACAAGAAAAGTAGAGAGCGGTTCGTGTATTGAAAGCTACGAAATCTTCTCAATTAATAATTGACGAGTATCACTCAAGCACTCACTCACAGGACCATTTCCATTATTTTAAATATAATGAGTATGGTATGGCCGCCGGCCTTTAGATATGGACGTGAATTCGAACCGTTCAAAATGGGACGGCCCGGGGTTAGTTCTTGAATTAGGTTCACCGAAAAACTTTTCGAATATACGTGCCTTAATCGAAAGGGAACCCTAGATTATTTAGCAGGAAAAAGAGGGGGGCGCAACAAGTTTGCGAGAGCCTTTGACTTGTCGAGGAGGAGAACAATAAATAGGAGTGTGGTAGCTTGAATGTAATAAACTTTTCAACAGATGCCCTATCAGTGAGGTGTCATGTCACTATTATTACCTCCTCTTCTTCTTCTTGTTCTTTCTCCTTCCAAAATTCCATTCTTTCTTCCTTCCTTTCTTCCTTCTTCCTCCACCTCATTCGGTGGTGCAATTCAATGAACGGCAAAAGGGAAGACAAGCAATTAAAGTCACTGCAGGTAATCCTAGTTTTCTGCTTCAGCTGACCGACGTGGGAAGATTCAAAACCCTAGCAGTAGCTACAACTACTATGTTAGTAAAAAAATACAAATTTTATATTCAAAAGCTTCGAATGTATTTGTCCCTCATAAAAAAATGGGGAAAAGAGAAGAGGACCTGACACACACACACACACACAAACAAACACACATTATTTTTACTGAGAATGGCCATGATTTTATCAATGATGGAATTGGACAGCCGAGCACGTTACCTCCCGGAATTGTAGTGAACGTGCCGGCGAAATTCAATTCTATTCCCGTGGTGGTTCATGGTGACAGGAACTTGTGTTTTGTTTGAATTCCATATTTGAAAAAAAAATCAAGCAGACAAAAAAAAGAGTGATTAATGGTAAGAAAAAGGCATATTTGCAAAATTCCTTTCCCGTTCTTTTTGCAAGCTCTTAACTATCTTATCTTTTCCAATATAGAATGAATTATCCGTTTCTTGTATTTCCAGATAAATATCGTTTTCATATTGGTTTATATGGCAAATAATACTAACTTAACTATTTTAAATACTCGATTTCCTCTTGCAGCGTTCAAGATGTGACTATTTTTGTCTTGTCACATTTACCCAATTTTCAAATTTTTTCACATTACCAATGTTGAACTAAGGAGAAATCGACAGCCAAAATTCAACTAAAACATCGACTTAACATGGCCAATGCCATTGCTCATCTCATAGTTAAAAAGGTGGTACTTACAAGCTTCATTATCACTCCCATTTCTTTTTCTTGGTAGAAGAGTAGGGAATGGAGATCAGTGTACCTATACTCTGTGGGCGTTACCATAAGGGACATATCATCATTGCGGATTATTTAGTTCGAGGTATGACTACTTAGTGTACCTATAGATATAAGCTCATCACCGCAACCCTTACAAGCGTGCCAGAAGTTTGTAAATTTCTTTACACTATGCAACAGATGCCTAAAGCACAAACTTACTAGAGTTCCGTTTGTAATATGATTCGTGCTCATGACTCCATATTAAAGATGGTGGGAATGGGCTACCACTCACAGATTCACATCGTATCAAGAACAATGATGCCCCCAAATAACTTATCCTTCATCAAAAGACTTCAAAACGATATAATTGTTTAATGTGATCAAGATCAAACAAGAAAAGCAACACCCGGACCAATATTATTTATCTATTGGTCCAAGATGCGAGGGAAAAGAGAAGAACACAAGCCGCAATTAATGAGTTAGAAGAATCTTCAGTAGGAATGGGTTGGAGGGAGAGGCGTTCTTCACTACCTTCTGGGCTTTCTAGCAATTAAGATGTCTGCTTGGGACCTTGCAATTCGGATGAAAGGAAGAAAAGAAAAGGTATAAGCATATTCAATCCTTCTCTCTCTCTCTCTCTCTCTCTCTCTCTCTCTCTCTCTCTCTCTCTCTCTGTTGTCGCGACTTCCTTTTTTTTTTGTTTGAAATTTCTAGATGTGACCCCGAGACTGGGGTTGAACTCGAGGTACATATTCAAGTCCATGCGTATTTAATGCGATTCAGGAAGAAAACAAAAGATTGGCAGAAGAAAGCGGGAGGGGTTTGTTTTGTCTTTGTGATTACTTTATCGTTTGATTCGCTCTAGAATTTTGAAAGAAGAACAAGAACGAAATAAAGAAACGATTCTAGGGTTTCGATAGACAATGGAGGTGCGGAAGGGAGGAGGGTCATGTGGGGATGAGACAACGATTAGTGAAACGAATATATCGAATGGGAGACAGTGAAGTTGAAGGATTTAGAAGGGGAATATTTGGGAGAATGATAAGGAATATATTAGAAACTTACGAAGGCATGTGATGGAGTTAGGGTTTTCTTTGGGAGCAATGATCACCATATGAAAGCAAACAAACAAACCTTTAAGCATCTCTCTCTCTCTCTCTTTCTCTCATTTAGGTCAATGGGTCCATCGAGAAATCAATATCTGGTGACTATCACACCCAACCCTTTTATTTTTCTGTTCATTTGTCCCCCCAAAAAATATTATGGTACCATCCCCAAAGATGTTACACTGTTTGTCCTCATGATAGCCAT
The DNA here is from genome assembly GCA_031216405.1 of Syzygium malaccense. Classification (NCBI taxonomy): domain Eukaryota; kingdom Viridiplantae; phylum Streptophyta; class Magnoliopsida; order Myrtales; family Myrtaceae; genus Syzygium; species Syzygium malaccense. The sequence continues at coordinate 17,909,347 of CM062260.1, read as the reverse complement.
GTCAACTCTCCTGAAATGTGTCACGGGGATTCCATATGTCAATGACATATTATTAAGCCAGAATTCAATTGCACCCGTTAACTCTCTTTGTCGCAAAGGGAGGATGAACCTTCCTTATTGTTATTGGACACCCAATAACCCTAATTTTGACTACTAAAATTGAGAGAATAGTGATCAAATGCTCCAAGTTACCTTGATACCATACCTATAATCAGAAAAAAGAAACATAACGAGTAATACTACTAGGTATGTTAAGTTTATAGATATATATTAGTCATAAATGGATGTACAAATTTGGTATAAAGTATAACGAGTGATGTGTCTTGGCTTTGTTTGGGAATACCCTGTTTATTTGAACATCCACTCACAATCTACCATGTTACTAAACACACAAAACTTTTAGCCCATTCTTACTACAATTAACAGCATTTGCGTCGAAATTTGCACGCTAATTGCTAAGATTTGGTGGTCTATTAAGTAATGTTGCAAACTACAAGCGAGCATTCAAATTAATAAGTGATTGATGTATATTCAATACTCAATAAAAGTCTAACTTATCACATAGTATACCAATTTTGTTAATTAACTTTAGATAATTAGCATTATTAAAAAGTTGAATACTAAGAGCAAGATGGAATAATTTGAGATGTGACACAAATAAATTAAGTTCCTTTCTTTTAAGATGAAAATATAATTTAACAGAGAAATGTTGTCTTTACATGCATATCTAATTATTGATTTTGTTAATGTGCGCTTGTGAAGGTTTGAGCAAAAGAAGAGCCTCAAATAAGATACTTTCTACCTTATGGAGCCGATGATATATTAAGTCAGCTAAAAACTTGGGGCTCAAGTTTTTAGTGAAAGTGGGCTCAGCAAAGATGTCAATGAGCTTGGATTTGAGCACTTTTTTTTGGTCTGTCTATTATTACAGGATTGGATTTCTATTGCGTGTCTCAAAAATTAGTACAAAACCAATAGTTAATTGCATGATTCCCATCGTGTTGTTATTTAATGAAAATCTCAAGGGTGTAATCTCACGCATCATTATTAATAGATTAGCATCATGGATTCGGGGGAAGAGACCACAAGTGAAGGCGGATATTGTAGTCATTCTTTTTTTTTCCTTCAAAATGTCGCACTATGAATTGAATAAGTTTTCAAAATGGATAACCGGTTGAACAGATTTAAAGCTGCCAAAACCTAATGAGAACTAAACTAGTCACCGATTGAATTAGCAGGTCCCCTCTGATTTTCAAGATGCTCAACGCATCCCTGGGTTTAGTGTGCCATCACACAAGCCAATCCAGGGTGATTATATAGGTGTAGCAGTCGGCAAGAATCGATCTTGCACTGTGCAACAATGAGAATCCAATCTGTAGTTGGGTTATAACTCAATTGTGTGAGCTTTTTTAGTGAAGACAATTCTATCAAGATATGTTAATATACTTGTACTTGAGCTCTAATCTTGTAATCTCTCCATGACAAAGTCATATTAGTGATCTTATATATGTGTTGGTGCTACCCAAATCAAGTCGCATATTATAGGGTAGATGGTCCATTCTTTTTTGGGTATTTTCAAAGGGGCCGATCTACCGTCCTAAAAACTTTGTACCCTGGTGCAATTTATCGCCCTTCAAACGCAAGAAATGTTGTACCACCAAATACTTCAGAGGTTATCAAAGAACGATCTACACCCATTTTTTGTGATCCGACAATCACCGATCTCCGACGGTTGTGTTCTTGGGGTTCTTATATAAAAATGCCCCTTCTGTATATAAAATACCATGTGAAAGATCTATGTGAGGTCGGAGAATTTGCTATTTTACTTTCAATCCGTCTTCTCCGGAGAGGGAGGGATACCAAGTTGCCTGACTTTATATGCTATTTTGACTATTGCACAGAGAGAGACAGAGAGAGAGAGGAGAGGGGGGGGGGGGGGGGGGGGGGGGGGGCAAGCTTCCTTTGTTGCAGTGTCGTTTTCTTATATATACTCTCGAGGCAGCAGGAACGCAACACCCCCTTCAAATCCTCCCATCTCTCTCTCTCTCTCTCTCTCTCTCTCTCTCTCTCTCTCAAGAAAAGTCTTTCTTTTTCATTTAGCTCTCCTTTGGACCTCACTCTTGCTCTCTCTCTCTCTCTCTCTCTCTCTCTCTTTCACAGCTATAACCTTTTCAAGCTCATCATACACCATCTCTTTCCAGTAATCTGCAACTCTCTCTCAACCCACCACCCACAAAAAGAAAAAATAAACATCACTGTTCTTATATTCCCAAGAAGTAGAGAAACCCAGGTTTTCAAAATTAAAGGCACTAAACAACTTCCTCTCCTTTTTCTACCCCTAGTTTTCAGCTGTGTGGGAGAGCACAAAGTGACCCTTATCTGTTTTTCTTCAGAAGACCAGAAGAAAGCTAAGAAAAATTCCTAGCTCATACTTTTGATCTCTGGGTGAGCTCTAAGTTGGTGTCCAGATGGAAGAAGAGAACTACTTCCCTGATCTTTCCCTCCACATAAGCCCCCCGAACAGCGCCCCTTCCTCGATCTGCGGCGGTGGGAACAACGAGGGGGACTCGAACTCGAGCTTCAACATTTGGCGGAGAGGCGGCGAGGATGACGACGACTATCATTATGCCCTAAAGTCCCACAGTGACAGTTCCGTTCTCAAGGCTGATGTTGCTGCGGACATCCGACTCTCCCTATCGAATTTCCCGGCCACTGCTGAGGCCACGAACAACCCCTTAGAGGCTGAGAGCCCGTGGCGGAGGAGCATCGGCCATGCACACAATGGAGATCATCAAGTAGAGGATTATTGCAAGAGGAGGCATGTAATTGGCCATGGAAGTCTCAGCCACATAAGCAGCGGGATGTCGCTGCTCGGTGTTTCGGACAAGCTTCGACCGATCAAGGGTATTCCAGTGTACAACACTGGCGCTTGTAACAATTCTTTCCCGTTTCCTCTGCAGGCAGATCGTGATTTCCCCAGAGATGCGATAACAACGAGGGACAATAATCCGAAGTTATGTTACAATTTCCCTAGGCCGAGCAACGACATGATGAACATGAACAACAGTTCTAGTAGTCCGAGCAATTATTTTGAGCCCATGTACGTGTTGAATTCCGGCGGTGGAGGTGGTTCGAGATTCAACGGTATAACGATGGATAATCTGAATCACAATTTCAAGTCAAGGCAGATGATGATGATGCAGTACCTACATCACCACCACCAGTATGGATCGCCAGGCGAATCGAACGGGTTGGTCTCGAGATACAGGTTCGTGCCCAAGTTGCAGAGCAACAAGAGGAACATGAGGGCTCCGAGGATGCGTTGGACTAGCTCTCTCCATGCCCGCTTTGTTCATGCCGTTGAGCTTCTTGGTGGCCATGAAAGTAAACTCTCTCTCTCTCTCTCTCTCTCTCTCTCTCTCATGCTTAATCTTCTTCTTTCTCCTGAGGCTGTTTGATTGAAAGACAAGTTTCATGACCATAATTTTGTTTGGCATGTTCTGCTCGGTGTTAATTTTTCATTTTCTAGGGGCTACACCAAAATCAGTGTTGGAGCTGATGGATATGAAGGACCTAACACTGGCTCATGTGAAGAGCCACTTACAGGTATTATATATTGCTGCATTTCTTCAGCACTCCCGTAGCCACATTCATCTGCTGAGATATTTTTAATTCCTTGAAGAAAATTAGCAGCATGATAGGGTGATGTTGAAGAAGAGATCAAAGCATCAAACAACAATTCAGAATTACTTTTTCTCCCCTAAAAAAGAAGCATAAAGAACCCACAAATATCGGTTACTCACTCACTCTCCCTCTCTCTCTCTGAGTGTTTCTAAAGACTGCATCTCTCCGACTGGCACGGGAGTCGATGAACGTGCAGTGAATGAACAGTTGGGAGTCCCTCTCTCCTTCTCTGTGTTCTTTCTGATACACAGGACAGAAACTGCTTTTTAGAGAGAGAGAAGAAAAAGTAGCCATCATTTCTCAATAATACAAGCAATTACTGACCTTACCAAACATCAACCTCGGGGTTAATAAACAAACCCAAGAAAAATCCAGAAAGAAGAAGCATCTGATTTGATTTTCCTGGACTAGGAGTGGGGGTTTCTTTTAATGTTATTTCTATATAGCTCCCTTCTTTTAAGAAAGGAAAAAAAAAATAAAAGGTAGACTTTTTCATTATCTTTTGCTCTATTCTTGGTCAATTTCTTTTGCTTTTATTCATCCTCTATTCATTTCCTTTGTCTTGTTTTGCTCCTTTCAGATGTATAGGACTGTTAAGAATACTGACAAAGCAGCTGCTTCCTCAGGTAAACATTAATTAGTATGTTACCTTGTCTTAAGCTACTGTATAGATTTAATTAATTAATTAATTAATTAGCTACTTTATTTATTTCGTTTATCATCAATCTTTTGAAAAGTTTAGGAGACTCTCTCTCTCTCTCATATTTTAGTCACATGCATTTTCACCCCCGAGATCCTATATGTTCAAACATGCCAACATGCAACATGCCCAAGCACTTTCTTATATGCCCTAACCTCTATTCTCGTGTTCCTCCTTTTTTTTCTTTAATTTTTTGAGTGAAAATCAGATGGATCTGGTGACGAAGACTTTTTGCCCCCGTTAAAAACATTCCATCAAAATGGAAACCAGAGAGCTGATGGTTCTAATTTAAGAGCTTCAACTAGACATAACATGTGGACTAACTGTTCAAGGTAATGGAAAACTACCATACTGTATTTCTCTCTTTTTTCTTTTTGGGTAATGAAATCATCTTATTTTCTGTATTTGTATCTCTGCATTCGATACTTCTGATGTGAAATAAATCAACTCAACACCCTTATCTGAAGTTTCTTTTTTCTTTTCTCTTTTTTGATTGGATGAAATGTCTTTTCTTTAACTTGAAAGTGCTGACACAGCTTTAGTTTTTGGCTTTTCACTTAGCTTTCCTTTTTTCCACTCTTTCTTGTTTTAATCTATATGGACTTGTGCTCGGAACTAAAGGAACTTTGTTAAATCATACATGAATAATAATAAAAATATAATGCATGCAGTTGAAGAAAAGCATATCCATCCCATAGTTTGACAAACGTTTTGGATTTTCTCTTCATTCTCCTGCAATGCAATCTAAAGTGAGGATAGAGGTGCAATATAGTCTTTAGTTAATTCCCACCATCTGAAAAACTTCAGCGATCCTTAGTGCTGAAGGATACTAAAATGTTCTGGTGTTTAAAGAGTTCTTATGGCCATACACAATTTGTTATTCGGCCTCATTGTGGTCCATTCTTACCATCGGGCATTTTCTCAGACTTTCTAGTAGTTATTCCTCATTTATCTTTCAATATCTAATTCTAGTATGCATCATCATAACTTTCAAGATGATGCAATCTGTCTAGAAATATGGACTGAGAGTAGATCGAACCAACTCAACTTATGCTCATGATTGACAAAGAGGAGATACAGAAGCTACATGATGATTTGCAATTCAACCAGGCACTACCGCTTAACGCCAACACAATTATACACGCAGATGAAAAATGGACCGATTTTTGCCTGTCACTTCTCTCTTGAAATCTCAAAATATTTTAGAAGATATAGTGACTGCCTGTTTCTCCCTTAACTTTGGCTTTAGATAATGCGCCCCTACTGGCACTGTTGACTTGGATTCGCGCAGAGTTCCTTCTCTTCCCGTTATCACACCATTGCCAAGAGATTTTTCAACTAGATGATATACTTTATAATGTATCCAACTTAAGTCAAAATGAAGAGTCAATAGGCATTATTAAAGTAGTGGGACCGTATATGATTAGTGTAACTGGTGTGAATGCAATATGGTCATTGTTTTGTTTTCTCCTTTTCATGGAACCATTTAGCAATTCACATCGACACACTCCTAGATCTGTAGTCTTGGATTCCCCTATCGTTCAGAGAACAAGTTCTTTAACCTTCAAGTCAACTGTTCTCTGGTCCAAAATCATCCTCAATAATATAATGTCCGAGGACACATGCATGGACCAGCACCCTGAAAGCACGCAAAAGCTGAATATTTTTCTAGGGACATTTAGCAACTAGTCAATTCATTCTCATTACAACGTATACATTAGTCAATGGAGCTATTCCCAAGTCAATTACGAAATCTGATTATGTAAATCACCTTTTGCTTTTAAATAAAATTATTTGGGAATCTTTTGAAACTTGGAGGTGTTAGCTGATTATGATATTCATTAGTTTCTGAAGTAAGTTGTTTCATCACCTTGTGCAACTTCTCTAGTCTTTTCAAAACGAGATTTGAAAGTCCGGAGTCTATCACAACGACATAAGAGTTCTAAATTGTTTCTCAAGATTTATATATCTTTGTAATCCCATCATCTTACAAAAATTCAAAGGAAAAAAAACTTTGGCGTTTGTTTTTAATGTACCTGTTACTTATAATTTGTTTATGTGTAGTATATAATAATCGCTCGTTTATGGGATGTCGGGACTAGGATATTACAAGAAGAAAGTTGCTATGCATACTTTAGATCATAATTACCATAGATAAAAAAAAAATGGGTGCCTTTGATTTTATCTAGTCTCAAAGATTACTTTTGGCTCATGTTAATTTGAGGCCCTTAAACTTGGTTTGATTGTAGTTAAGGTAGTTTAATTATATGCGTGAAAAAATTTATTTAGAATCAACAAAGATAACCGACGGTGCTTTTTTCGAACAATGTTTTTTGCAGTAAAGGAGAGTGGCCACACAGCACCAATTCTAGAGATGTGGATGGGACAACAAGGCCAGAAACCATTTCATCTCAACATAACTCTGAGGTTAGAATCTCGGAGCCTCAAATTTATATGTATAAATACATCGTTATAGACACTTATATATGTCAATCATGTGCATAAATCAATGATGTAAGTTTACATCATTATATAGTCTCCTGTTATCAGATAAGAAAAGACAACCGTGTATAGAGAAAGGAAAATTATGGAGTGACCTTAATCTTTGGCTGACATGCATGATAGACATATAGAGTCAAATAATAGCGCAACGAAATATATGTTTTATTTGTCTTCTCTATGCAAAGTAGGTTAATTACATTATCGCATGATCTCTGATTATCTTAACATATAAGGATGTGTTTAGACAGGTAAATTTCCATTTGCAATCGACCACTTGTATAAAGAAACCAGGTGAGGCGATAATTATCTGGATTCGTGATTGACAAAATCAAAATCAATATATGTATGCGTAGGCAAATTAGCTACTCCCAAATGTAAGTCGCAAAGTCGATCTTTTTCTTTATAACTTTCGACAGTTAACGGTAAGGAACTCTAGCTATGAAAATAAATTTCTCAAAATACTCACATCAGTTAATAATGAAAGTTCATATAATACAACGGCGACACGAGAGCGAGATTCGAGTTGCCGTTGCAAAAGTTTAAGTTAAAAAAAATGAAAAGTCTAGACAAACCCTATTCAGTCTAAGTAAGAACAAGGAACACTTAAACTGACTAAGATTAGGAAAGTCTATATTACAACTAACAAACAGATGAACAAATCAGTTTATACTAGAAGGCGAGTTTTCCTTCTGTCCCTCTTTCGAACTCTGGATCCGTAGACAATGCCAAGATATTCGACACACTCATGAGACACTATACGGAAACTTTGTCGATACATATACTCATGATATATAACTAGATGCTCTTGCGAAAAGCTCACTCTTAAACATAATATACTGTATTAATAACATCTTAATGTATTTGAGGATAGATCAGTACGCAAAAGAGCTATACATACCTGATGCATTTAAGCACCGATATTTAGGTTCTTTTATGATCTTGTTGAGATGAAGATGTCACCAATGCATTTGTTTCATTAATGCGATGGAGGTTTTGCGACAGTCACTTCCACACTAGGCATGAGGATGCAACTCATCGCCGGATTATATGATACAAATTTCAAATCGTGTTTGAGCCGGAAAAAGGCCGGATTATTTTCCGTTCCGCAAAGCATGCGAGTCTGCCTTGAACGTCTAAATGAGTCAACTTGTGTATTATGTGTACCTTTTAGTTGTAACTCGGTTTGTAAACAAATCCGACATAAGTTAAGTATATAAAACTGTGAGCTTATGTTATTCTATAGTTTGGCTAATCCATTTAAACACAGCCATTGAAATTAAATCTTCTCATGACATGACATAGTTTTCCATATATATACGCAGGTGGAGTATATGGATCAGCAGAGAGATCGTGCGAGATCAAGCCTGAATATGAATACTCCAAGCTTGGAGTTCAGCCTAGGGAGATCCGATTGGCGTGGCAATGTATATGACTCCTAATTAGACGCATTAAAAAATGTTTTTTAATGCATATAAATGGGAAATATTATAGAGCACATTAATTATCGATATAGTTTTGATTTAACAAAGTCATTTTTTTTCCGCAACCCGTGCATCTGCTCTCCTAGTTTTTTGGTTTTCCCGGCTTCCCTCTTTTCTAGCAAACTAAGGTTGCTTTATTTTGGAATTAGGGTTTTGATGGCTCGTGTCCAGTTGAATAAGGCAAAAGTAGATGACAAGGATAATATCAATTTCCACACGTTGGTAATTGAGTTGTTCCAATTGGGGTTTTGCTTTTCATCGTTTTTTTGATCGATTTATGAAGACATCCTGTTTTGTTTGATTCTCTCGGATGGGCAATTTGAGGTGAACCCAGTACGATAAAGCTTGTCTTTGTGAACGAATTGTTTGGTGTTAGTTGTCCTTGTGTACCCAATTACATGCGCAACCGTTTACTCCGAAAACTTAAGCTGTTATAATACGGTGCGGAATGAACTTTATATCGTAACATACCCAAAGAAGAAGCTCAAGAAGTGGCTAAGATTATCGTCGAATGATCGAAATAATTTCTTCAATTCCAAAGCACACACTTGGTCCACAGTTGAAGCAGATGTCCATGTGCGAGATAGAGATGGTACTATCTCCGTTGATTCTCGTTATAATTATGAAGTAGCCCCTAATTAAATCGAAAATGCTGGGAAAAGTACCAAAAAATACATAAATCTATCGCATTGGTACCAATTCGTTCTAAAACATTTTAATTAGACTAATTTAGTCTTAAACATTTTGATGATTTGCCAATGTAATCCATCCGGTCAATTTTGGAGGAAAACTACTAACATGAACACCGATCGTCTTGCGTGGCGTGGTCAGCATTGATGTTGATAATTTTTTAATTTTTCCAAAGTTTTTATTACCTTTTTGGTTTTTTCCCTTCTTCTTTTCTTTCCTTCCTTTTTTTTTCCCATTTGCGGGTCAACGACAGCAGACCATCATCGGCCATAGGCGAGGCCTAGCGGCCCTTGCTTGGTCTAGGTGAGGGCGTTGTAGCCTTGACTAGCCATGGACAAAGGTTTTGATGCCCTCGCTAGCCATAGGGGAGGGCCATGAGCCCCTTGCCTGTGGACAGCAGCGTCACTGCCCTTGCCTATGGTGGACGAGGGCTGCAACGCCCTCGCCCAGACCAAGCGAGGATCTCTGGCCCTCGTCAGCCAGAGTTCTTAAAAAAACAAAGAAAGGAAAAAAAGAAAAAAAATAAAAAAATTCAGAAAGAATATAAAAAAAGTGTGATATTTGTCCACGTCAGCATTGATCATATTAGTGATTTTAACCCAAAATTGGTCAAATGGATTACATTCACAAATCCTCAAAAGAATTTAGGATTACATCGGTCAACTTGAAAAATTTATGATTGAATTTGTACTATTGTAATAGGTTTAGAACTTTTTTAGTACTTTTTCCCGAAATTGTCCGACAAACAAGAATTGGACCTTTTGGCATCATGTCTTCGATTGAATATCATGAACTGTTTTCAATGTTGTGAATTCTTTAAAGCTCAAAAAATTCGAGGACATATTAGTAGCATTGGTCTAAATTATACACACAACTAAGATTTAATCTAGGATCACATGAAGTGATGATTATAGCAAAGTTGATATTAGGGTGTGTTTGGCAACTATTATGTCCATGAAAATTGATTCTGCTCAGAAATAATTTTTTTGATGTCGTGCCTGGGAAAAATTTCTAAGCATTTGAAGGCGTTTAGTAACTGTCCAAAATTTCTATTCTTGGAATAGAAAAAGAACAAAAATGCGTTTAACCGCACAAAATTTCTTTTTATTAATAATATTTTGAATTTTTTTAATATTTCTTTCTTTTTTCTTTTTTTTTTCTTCCCCTTCCCCTTCCTTGGCCATGGCCAGATCGCCAGCGATCGGCCACGGGCCAGGGGTCGGCGAGGGCGTCATAGCCCTCACCGTCGCCCTAGCCACCACCCTCGCTAGCCCTGGCCTGCGGGCGGTCGCCGGTGATTGGCCACAGGCCAAGAAGAAAAAGAAGAAGAAGAAGAAGAAGAAAAATTTCTTTTCCATTTATGATTCTTGTTCCCAGAATCAGGAAGCAACTTTTTTTTGTTTCTTGATTCTGTTCCAAAATTGATTCTGGGAACAAAAAATTTACCAAACGGATTTCTGTTTCAAAACTGATTCTGGGAACAAAAATATAGAAATAGTTACTGTTTGGCCGGTTGCCAAACGCGCCCTTAGTCCCAATTCAAGTGTCGTTTGTGCATAATTGATAATGCCGTCGATTTGCTCATAATGGAGACAAGAGAAACAGATGTCAATCGATTGTTGTCGAGCCTAATTATAAGTCAAGTTCGAGTGACTTCACTTCGTGAAACTTATGCATTTAGTCTTCATTGCCTCGTTTGAATAATGTGAGTTTCGTTTCTTATGCATTCATCTCCACATCAATCCACAAGCGTGTCTATATTACTAAGAGAAAATGACGCGAATGGTCCATGAATTGTGATTTAATGTGCAATATCATTCTTAAACTTTTAATTCGTTCAATACAGTCCCTAAACTTTTGGTATATGAATAATATTCAGATGAACAATATCATATGAGCATGATAAAAAAAAATCAAGTCTTAAGGCAAAAAGAAAAAAATCGAATAGTCCATAACACTATATTAAAGTTTGTTTGTTTTTGTTTTTCTTTCCGACGGTATTTTTAAAACGGAGAAAAAATTATTCGCACCCTCCTTCCAAGGAGAGGTCGGGTCCTCCTTGGACCTTTATTTTATTAATATACATCATATTTTTTCTTTGGAATAAAAACGGCAGATTACGTATGTATTAAAATAATCACGCGATATTCATTTTGTATCGTGCGTCTATTTGTGTATGGGTTCTCGGTAAATACACGGTACTTTATACTGTTACATGGACGAGGAGCAATCGAAAAGATCTTACTTAATACGGTATCGATACCTCCTAGAATCCTAAACTAAATTACCAATAATCGTGGCAATCTATGCATGTCTCCATCCCATCGATCCGATAGGCAGGATGTGAATTTATCGCGGGAAAGCGAGCAAATCGCACTTTACGAGAAAGATAATCATGCAAAGAACTCAAGTTTTCAAGTAAACGCTATTCCGTTTATTAATTTAATTATTAGCTTAGCTTCGACGTCGTTTTCCAGTTTCGAAACGCGCGGCTATTCCATTTCCCCGGTTGTTCGTCATCCCGAGAGAGAGAGAGAGAGAGAGAGAGAGAGAGATAGATGAGCGCGGCGGCTAGGGGTGAGCACGGTTCCAGGGTAGAACCGAAAACCGAAGAACCGAACCGGCGGGTCCAATTCGGTTCTCGGTTCTAGGATGGAAGGTTCCGGTTCCCGGTTCTAAAATTTTGGGAACCGCCAGTTCCGGTTCCGGTTCCCGGTTCCTATAAGAACCGAACCGGGACCGGACCCGGAACCGGAATCGACGCTCTCTCTCCTGCTAAAAACCCTAAGTTTCTAAGTTTCTTCCCAAATCTCCCCTCGCTCGGCTGCTCCTCCATTGCGCTCTCTCTTCCACTCCCCACACCCACGACTCGACGAGACCCTCTTGCCTCTCCTCGCTCCGTTCGGCGTCCGCCTCGGCTCTTCCTCTGTCTTCATCAAGCGCGGTCCGGCTCGTCCGCGGCGGAGGTGCGCTTCGCTTCAAGGCTTCAAGCGAAACCCTCTGTCTTCGTCTTCATTCGGGATCCGCACGCGCACCCTCTTGAGCTCGCTACCTCGGCTCTTCCTCCTCTCGTCTTTCCACAAGATCGGCGCCGCTTCTCGCCGGACGTGGTTCCTCTCTAGTCCTCGCACTGTAGAAGAGATCTTCAAGGGCTACAACGCCCAACGCACTGCCCTCGTTCGCGCCCTCACCTACGGTACCGATCGTTGGGCCGGCGCCCCCCTCTTTGGATCTTCACATGCATGCGTTTTTTCTCTTTTTTTCCTGGGTCCGAGTTCGAATGTGCGCGCCAGCGGTGTTTCCTTTTAGTTCTTTGTTTCTGGCTTGACGCCATTGTTGGTGTTGGGGTGAATTTGTTTCAGATGTGGATGAATTCTACTCGCTCTGCGATCCAGGTGAGGCTCCATGTACTTTGGGATTCTTGTTCGTTGTTGTTTTTCCTTCGAATTAAAGGGCAAATGCAAGATTGCGCCTTTTAGAGAAAAAGGTTTTGACTTTAGCTTGTGCTGCAATTTTGGAGTAGCGGGATGAGGTATGTGGGAAATGAGTAACTGCTGTTAGGTGATTTTTCTATGAAACTGTGGTCAATTTGATTGGGGAAGTGGCTGTGGTGGGTTGATAAGAAAGGGGCTAAGTGTGCTTTAGGTTATTGTTGGTTGTTTTTATTCATGATCTGAAAGGAAATTCTTTATTTTTTGCTGTGATATCTTAATGGGTATTTCAGTTGTGATTACGGACTCCAAATGTTAAAGCTCCTTTTCTAGAGATGGAATGAAATGCAAGAACTGGCTGTCTTTGGTGGTTGTGCATAATGACTGTTGGTTGCTCTTGTGGCCTTCTACTTTGGTGCTCGACTTAACCGCAATGAGAGGTACTTTCTTTTTGCCTGCACTTGCTGAAGATTGTCATTGCATATGCGGCATACTCAAAGGATCTGTTGAGGTCAGTATTGTGATTATGGGTGCCTTACGTCCCAACTCAGCTAGGCAGCCAGTTACTCAAGCAATTAAGAGATGCCAACATAAATTTAATGGTGCTAGCTTATTCTAGTAAAAAAGCCATTCTGCAATCTTTCACCAAGTTTGGATTTTGAATTAGGTACAACAACTTGAAGCCATTGGGTTTGGGCAGAAATAAAATTGAGCAGATATGAAACAATTTGTTTGGGTTGCTTATGTGAATTGTATTATTTAGTATTTTGCATCTAAATTCCTGTATTTATTGTCAAAAGAATGACGGGTTCCTTCAATCATCATCTCTTCGCTTTGTTAGTCTTTATTGCTGAGAGATCCACAAAGAAAAAGGTCCAGTAATGAAACTATTTTCACTGTCCCGGAAAATGGCCTTAGTTCCCACATCTAGAAAGTTAAATAACTATTTGTGTATTGAAACATATTGAATAACAAATATCCATGTGTGGCTTGAATAGATCAACTCTAATACGACACGGTGTCATGCAGAGATTGCCACAATGTTAAGTACTACCTGGGGGTGACTAGAGAAGTTGAGCTACTTTTTAAAAAAAGATGCTTTATTTCTTGTTCTTTATGTGAACTGTCATTCATGTTTCTTGGTGATGTGGAAGGTGAGGCTGTAGATGCTTCTTTTCCCCTTTGAGGACTTTGTCTTCTCATTTTCTTGTGTATAATTATATTATGGTGATAGCCTCTTCAGGACTCTCTAAGTTATGGCCAGATGTTGATTTTCTAGATTTTACACCCTTCTCTCTTGCATATTTGAACGTTAACTAGATGATTTTGCTTTTTCTTAGTTGACTGGTGGAAGAACTGGGGACCAGCTTATGGCTGAAGCAGAAACAAATCTTGCAATAAATGTGCTTCTGGGGTTATCATATTCGTTTGAAGTTCAAGGAACAGGAGAACTTCAATTAGGTTTGTTCCCAATTATTTTTTAATGATTTCTTTTCAACCTTCTAGCTTTGGAATATTATTTTCAAATAGCCTTCAGAAATGTTTGGACATATGCAACTATGGATTATGATTCTTGGGCAAAACTAATTTGAAAGATCCAGTTAATCTTTCTTTTTTCTGTTTAGAGGAGGTATCTCGATAGAGTATATGAGGCGAGAAGGATTCGAATTATCTGTGTCACCACCCAAAAAAAAAAGGAACCTGTTGGAACCTGGAACCGACCCTGGAACCTGTGACAGGGTAGGTTCCAGGTTCCAGGTTCGGACGGGTAGGTTCTAGGTTCCAAAAAATGAGGAACCTGTACCCGAGGGTAGGTTCTAGGTTCCAGGCGGAACCTATGAGGAACCTGGAACCGCTCACCCCTAGCGGCGGCGATGAAGCAGGAGGAGGAGGAGGTGCGGAGGAAGATGTAAGGCGAGAGTGGGGGCGACACTCCCCGACGCCGAGCTCGGCCACGAATCCCGTAAATCTCTCCCCGCTCCCGTTTTCTCTTCGCGGGTGCAAAAAAAAGTTCTGCTGGATCGATCAATTGAGGTGCTTCGACCGCTGTTTTGGAGCGGGGTGTGGTGCTGTCGGCAGTGAAGTCATCGATCATCGACGGAGACCCGGCGAATCGGGCGGTGTGCCTCTTTGCCGGGAGCGGAAGCCGCGGCCGGGCGGAGGGAAGCCCTAGCGCGGCGGCCGCTTCCGAGGGTTGGGGATCCGCGCTCCGCGCGTGATCGACGCCGTCTCGGTCCCCAAGTTTCATCACGATCCGGTCGAGAAGATCCTTTACGAGTACTCCTCCTTCGCTTTCTTCTCTTCGTGTCCTCTATTTCGGCTCCCTCATATGATTGTGGCTTCGGCATTTTTGCGAAATCGGAGGCGCTTCGAATCGATTGTAGCTCTCTGAAGGGGTTGGAGATAACTTCCGAACTAGGGTGCTTCGAGGCCTCATACGGGTGCCTAATGGTCAAATCTTTCTCTTTTTTTTGTTCCTATTGGAGTCACTAAAGGACTCTGAATTTGATTCTTGATGCAAAGTATGATTTCTAAAAATCCCCTTTTGAGATAATCGGTTCCCTTTTCGCGCTTTTTGTACGGGGAAAGACAATTCTGAATGGGTAATTTAGTTCGTCGGATTTAGGAACGGGAGGCTCCTTGTGGCAGCTATGAGTTTCTCTCGGCCAAATGAGGCCATTTCGATAAATGTGGTGCTTATTCGAAGTTTTTTTACACTGGTAGGCAGACTGGAAGCCTGCCCATTCGCGGTGAGGCCTCTGCAAAAGCGAAGCTGCACGAGGATAGGTTTCGGCTGCTGCTGCTGCTGCATCGGAGACTCTCTCGTGATCAGCATTTCGCGAAGCCTGCATTCGAAACCGAAACGACCGAGTTTCGAAGTTGCGAGGTACGTCCACGGTCGTCCCAGCCGTACCTAATGCTGTCAGTGTACTGTTAGTCCTTAGCAGCCCAAGCACCTGCCGAATGCGGGTATGCCGACTGACTTTAAGAAAAAAAAGCAGTAAACCTTTTATTATTGGAACTGACTCCAGTTATGTCACATCTGTGAATAATTTTTGAGAGACATCTCCAATCCAATCTCTTGTCGGGCAAACTGGACGGAGATGTGTAATGGGTGTGATTTCTCAGTTGGAGGATGGCCATTTCTACTTGGAAGACCTCACTGCTTCTGTAGAGATCAATTTGTCCAATGCAATATCCTTTTCAGATAATTTTCTCCTGTTTTGTGTAAATCCACGGACTCATGAAAACTGACTGGGTTAGAAATTTCTGTGGTCACTTGCTACTTGTTGAAATGAAAGTATTGGGAGTATTTTAATTTGTAAGATATGTTCTCCACATAGGTTGCCGGAGCAGCCGCCGCTGCTGGTCTGTCTCTTGCTGATGTTGCTGCAGAACCTAAATGTGCATTTGAAGTGATGGGAACAGTGGGCGTTGCATTATCAGTTTGCACACATCCAGGTCAGGTTACATCAGACCGTTTGGGCCCAGAAAAGATGGAAGTAGGTGTGGGGATTGTAAGTAATACAATGCCAATCTTAATGCATTTGGCTTTGCCAGTGCCCATACATTGTTTCATTTTAAATCTTTTTCATAATTATTAAATTTGTACTTGTTTCAGCATGGAGAACCGGGTGCTGCTGTGGCTGACCTTCAGCAAGTGAATGCTATAATTACTCGTGTGCTGAATCAGATATTATCTACGGTATGCCTTGATCCTTGTCCAATCATGATTACTGTTGGTGGTTCTTTGTATACTGAATTTCTTCATAGATTAAGTTGTTTCTCCGCATAATGCGGTCAAAATGGCAATGTGCATGTGTTCTGTCCTACCTTGAAATCCTGGGAAAATTGTTAGAGGTCTAGTATATGATGCTGAATAAGATCTAGCTTTTTATCCTAGCATTTTTTCCAACTATTTTGACTTTAATGTATCAATGCACGTATATTGCTCTTATGCAGCATGTTGAGGTAGAAAGTTTATGGCTGCTTGACATATTTGCAGGAAACTGGCAATGTTCCTATCACACCAGGTGATAGAGTGGTACTCATGGTCAATGGGCAAGTCCAGGAATTTCTCTTTTCTTCCGTGACTTATATTGAATCTATTGTGGGTCAATACAAGATAGAAGACCAATTAGACAGGATGTCAACTTTAGAAGGCAGCTTAGGTGGAAAGTTGCGGATATGGATACTGATACGTGTTGATCATGAGAAATTGTTAAGGAGATAGGGAATTGTCTTCTGAATTGGAGAGAATATGAAACAAAGTGTTGCTTCTGTTGCTTTGGACGGATTTCTGAGGATAAGGAAACTTTCTTATGCTTTGAAGCTGGGGACAAAGGTGCTGCTTCTAGTGAATTCAATTACTTAAGAAAAATTTCCGTGAAATCTTTAACCTGGCTATCGAATCTTTTTCCGTCCATCATGGTGCATAGAAAGGTAGGCTGATCTTAGGCTAATGTAACTTGTACCTCTTGTTAATGCTTTAGGATGTGGGACACGTGATGCAATGTAACCTGACGGCAGGATTTATATCTAGGAAGGTGCATCCATTGAAGAGTTTGGACTCGGTGGTTGTATTGGTAATTGGATAAAGTAATAACTAAAAAGAGCAGTATATTTTGTGCATTTTAGTATGAAGTCTTATGAGAGAAATATCCCAAATTAAATGCCACGACATGCCATTATGCATCATGTCTTAATTGGTGAACCTAACAGAACTAGATAACAATGCTTAGTGACAAATGAGGGAACAGGCAGGAAAGGATGGATGGTTGCACCCTAACCAGTTTCTGGAAGCTACTTTCTGGTAGCTTTTGAGCTGAACCTGATTTATTTGCTTAATCTTTCACAATAAACCATGCAGGTTAGGTGCTACCCCTGTGATGGAGATAGTGATTGCTGCAGGAAAAGCAGTTCCTAAACTGCAGCTGGAACATGGACTGGCTGTTGATAGAGTATATACTGGATCTTTTATGACTTCTCTTGACATGGCAGGTCCGTGTTTTGGTATTCTGACAAAAAGTTTCTTCTATGCTACAGACAATTTATTATCATCTCTTTTTTTTTTCAGGTTTCTCCATCACAATAATGAAGTCTGATGAATCAATTCTGCAACGTCTGGATGCTGTTACTAAGGCTCCCAATTGGGCCTGTAGCTGTTGATGGTCATTATTTTGCAGCCAATCGCCCTCCTGCAAAAATCGCAATGCCTTCAACGAAGAGTGAGGAGGTGAGTGCAAAGTAATTTGCAAGCCTTGTGTCCATGATTTGCAGACTTGTGTCCATGCTTGAAATACTTTCATTACAGGGGTTAAGTCTTGGCCTTCTGGACTTAAGATCCTTAGTGGGCTTGTTCCACTTTGTGAAACTTAAACTTGCCATTAGATGTTGCTGGATAATTTAGGAGATTTCTTTGATTCTCGATCAGGACCTAAACTAACATGCACTCATCACTTGTATGTTATAAATATAGTTCTTTTCAATACGCTCACTCCTTTCTCAATTCATCTCTCTTGAAAATATTTTTCAGCCCTTCCTCATGTAAGATGAGGACGTAGAATTTGAGAATTGGGGTAATGCACGTTTCTTCTTTATTTTTTCATTGGCTTCAATTGTTTTCTTCTGTTATGGAGAGTTTTAATTGTAAACTTTTTGTATTGCAACAGTGGTCGGGGACTCGCAGAGACAAGGGTGAACTTCCTCCTTGACTTACTGTCCTTGGAGGAAGATGAAATGACGACATCTACGGTATGCGCTTAAACATTTTAGCTCAAGTCAAGCAAAATGAACTCAATTTGATTGAGGTATGTCTTTAAGTCATTAGACTTGACAAAAAAAATGAAATATCTTTCAAGCGTGGGTTATGGAAGATGATCATGAAGAACTTGAGAACTGGGGTAATGCATATCTCTTCTGCTTCAATTGTTTTATTCTGTTGTGATGGTTTTTAATTATAAACTTTTTGTATATTGCAACGGTGGTCGGGGATAGGGGCTTTCCTCTTGATTTACCGCCCTTGCAGGAAGATGAAGCTGACCAGATCGAGCAACTCCCAGTCACGCAAGAACCGCCGTGAGTTTTCTTTCTCTCTAAACACGCTCTCGCATTATGAAGTATTATAATAATCATAACAAATTGTAGAGCCATGGGAGGTTTCCTAGTAGCATACGCTGAGTTCGTGTCTTGGGTGGGGATCCTGGTATGTGCATGGGTTTAGTACTCGTTTTTTTATTGTTTTGATCCAATCTAACCGGTCTGATGGGAAATGATTCTTTGAAGTACTTCCTTCGGCTTAAGAGGTTCTTCGAGTTGGTCATCATGAAACGCAGGAGTTTGGCTGTTTGGTTATAGGCATGTGTGTGCTCTACGAGGGGAGGCTGAGTTTCCATATTGCCCAAGAACCACTATTAGTTTTCCTTCTCTCTCTAAAAATAGTATCACATTATAAATAATTATAATAATCATAATGTTTTACAGAGGCAATGAACTAATCGAGCACGCCGTGTTCATGTCGAACGGGATGGGAGCCGATTGAGTATGTGCATGCTGATTCACGTGAAATCGTTTTTATTTTGATCCAATCATCTAAAAATTAAAATGCTTCTTTGATTTCAGAACCTCCGTCATGGGGTATGCTCGGCAATTCTTTCAACTGTCCTTGGCAAATCTTGAGGTGCGGGAAATGAAAGAACTATGTAAGTACTTGTAGACTCGCCTCTCCTGGAAGCGGAAAGATGAGAGGGAGATGCAGAGGAAGAAATGACTTTAGGAGATGCGAGTCTGTAGGTACTTACACAGTTATTTCATTTCCCGCACCTCGAGATTTGCCAAGGACAGTTGAAAGAATTGTCAAGCATACCCCATAGCTGAGGTTCTGAAATCAAAGAAGTATTTTGATTTTTAGATGATCGAATCAAAATAAAAACGATTTCACGTGAATCATCAAGCAAATACTCGGTCAGCTCCCATCCCGTTCGACACGAACTCGGCGTGCTCGATTAGTTCATTGCCTCTGCAAAACATTATGATTATTATAATTATTTATAATGTGACAGTATTTTTAGAGGGAGAAGGAAAACTAACAGTGGTTCTTGGGCGATATGGAAATTCAACCTCCCCTCGTAGAGAACACATGCCCATAACCAAATGGCCAAACTCCTGCGTTTCATGATGACCAACTCGAAGAACCTCTTGAGCCGAAGGAAGTACTTCAAAGAATCATTTCCCATCAGACCGGTTAGATTGGATCAAAACAATAAAGAAACGAGTACTAAATCCATGCACATACCGGGATCCCCACCCAGGACATGAACTCAGCGTATGCTACTAGGATACCTCCCATGGCTCTTCAATGTGTTATGATTATTATAATACTTCATAATGCGAGAGCGTGTTTAGAGAGAAGGAAAACTCACGGCGGTTCTTGCGTGACTGGGAGTTGCTCGATCTGGTCAACTTCATCTTCCTACAAGGGCGGTAAATCAAGAGGAAAGCCCCTGTCCCCGACCACCGTTGCAATATACAAAAAGTTTATAATTAAAAATCTCCACAACAGAATAAAATAATTGAAGCAGAAGAGATGTGCATTACCCCAGTTCTCAAGTTCTTCATGGTCATCTTCCATAACCCACACTTGAAAGATATTTCATATTTTTTGTCAAGTTTAATGACTTAAAAGACATGCTTCAGTCAAATTGAGTTCATTTTGCTTGACTTGAGCTAAAATGTTTGAGCGCGTACCGTAGATGTCGTCATTTCAATCTTCTTCCAAATTGAGTTCAGTTTGCTAGCAGGTTCACTATGAAGATGAAAGCATGTACAACGTGCATTGGATGCTATGTTTAGGAGATTAAGCAAATTCATGAAGGCATCATCGTAATGCTTTAACAGGTCCCATAGATTTGACCCTGAAAACTTCCACGACGGAGGTGCTGCGTTAGACTAGAATGAGTGCACACAACTCATCCACATATGTTAATCTAGGAATTTGCAATTATTTCCGCAATTTTTTCTTCCAGCAACTTCTTATACCCTTTTGCTAATGTGGTAGCGTCGCACTTGCCAGAGACCCCACGTGTATTTATAAATGTGGCAATTGATTCGATATGGCACTGGTGCGGCTCCACGCCTGAAGAAGGCAGAAAATGAAAACGAAAAAGCCAAAAAATAAGGATTTGATTGCACTTTAAGTCAAATGGTTAGAACTTTGGTGTAATTTTTCCTATTTTCGAAGCATGCATACCAATTTAAAGAAATATATGAGGAAAAATTATGCTTTTACAATTTCACACTGTTTTGTCTCTAAAACTTCGTTTTATTTTACTTTGCATTTCACATTTCCGGCCCCTCCTCACCCAGCAGACTTTTTCTTTTAAAGAGAAGAACTCTAGAAGAAACTTTTTCTTTTTTTTGTTCTTTAAAAAACCTAGTGTAGAGAGAAATGAAAGCGAATAACGACGGGTGAATTTCAAGAGTCTGTATTATAATAAACTTGTTCAGTAGAAAAAAGGCCCCTTTAAATACTTGCCAATGAGTAAAGTAAAAGGGATTGTTGACGGTAGGTAGAAAAGATGAGAATTCAAAGCGAAAAACAAGAATGTTACATTGTCAAGGATTACCTACAAGAAGAATTTATACGATGCCTAAGTAGCACGAAAGAAAAAGGGACTGGCCATTCAAACAATGACCAGTTCGACTCCCAGTAGGAGCGGGATCGCCTTCGCAAGCCTGGATGCGTAATCCTTTGCAGCATTGCTGCTCTTAGCTTGGTTGGTGTTGGGTATTCCGAGGGCGTTCCCAACAAGGACGGTTAGCAGGGATCGACGACGAGTCGCTTCGGCAACGCCGCATTCTCGAGCCAATACCGAAGAAGCATGACCGGGAAGTATCTCAACCGCGGGTCAAAGCTATGACCTCCAAACGTTTCGTGAGCGTATCGAATGAGGTCCGGGATTTCCAAATCCTCCTCGTTTGGTTTGGAGCATCCAACACCTGCCAAGTAGGGGTGTCAAAAGAACCCGCTGAAAAATGACCCGACCCGGTCCGGCCCGACCCGATCTAACCCGACCCAAACATAAAATTTTTGTATTGGATCGGGTTGGACCTTAACTTATTTGGGTAACAAAAGAAATAAGGCTTCAGCTTATTTTGGATCTACCCGAACCTGCCCGAAACAAGCCCACCAGAAACAATCAAGAACCATTTGATCTTCTTGCTGCCAAACCCACCCGAAACCTATGATCTTCTTCCAGAGCTCTGCTTTCTCTCTCTAGCGGATCCCGTCTCCTCCCCAGTTTGACTTGTGCCACCTCCCTCAATCCACCGTCATCGCCATCCCCTCCCGGGCATCGAGCTCGAACCAAGTTAGTCCCCGCAAACCCTAACTCCCTCCCGATTTCGTGAATGAAAGCAGGTCCATCGTGCGTCGCCAACCGCTACGTCAGGTAGCGGATTCTAAATTGTGGGTCTTTCGAACCATTTTATTGCGGGTCCATCGTTCTTGATGTGTTTCGGAGATTTCTTGTCTGGTTTTTTTGTTTTTTCCTTGCGTGGTCGTGGATCGCGTTAACCCACTTGAATCTTTTTGAGTTTGATCGTGGATAGGCTTCGAAATCTCTAGTGGGTAGATGCGCTTGATTTGATTTCGGCTCTTTCTCTGTTCTTGTTTCTGTCTGCTTGTTTCTGTGGCGATGACTCTGCTGTAAGAATTCACCCACGATGCTTTCGGCAAATCCAGTCCGACTGTTATCTAGTTGAAAAATGGGAACTTGGGCTGGAATTCCGAATTGATTTGGTTAAATTTCATTCGAGCAAATTGCATCGCCGCCCATGGTGAAAATTAGATTTTTTTTATTTTTATTTTTTACTTCCCCAGTGGTTCTCCGGATGATTTCGTAGTAAAAGACATGTTTATCTTGGTACGAAGTATTGAAGTGTCATTTTCAGTTCGAATTTGCTATTGATGGGTAATTTGAGTGGAATACTTTCTGCTTAGTGTCCGATTCCTGTCGGTTTGCTTGGATCACAGCGAAAAAACACAATTGTTGACTTTCCCTCCGCTTCCTTAGGCCGCGAAGGCGAGATGGCCCGGGATCTTCGACGGCGTCAATCCCGCCACCAAGGATTGGATTGTCGATCAGATGCACATCGTAAATCTTGCTCCCGATTAACTGAATCCCATAGCTCATCGTTTTGTTTTCGCTTCGTGTTAAGTTTGGTGAGATTGAATCGGTGACGGCTTGAATTAAGTGGTTAATCAGCTCCTTTGCACTCTAATTATGGAATTTTCGGATGGGTTTAAGTGCGCATGTCATGGGGAGTTCAAACCTGCTCTTCTATATCAGCTCCTGGCACTTTGAGTGCATCATTTTCTGCTTCAAGGTATCTGCACAAGCACTAACGAAGCTATGGGACAGCATGAAGATTTTGAGCAAAACAAGGTGCTGATAAAGTTATTGAGAAAATAAATCGATCGCAAGAAATAATTAGTAAACCTCTAAATACGAACCCGACCTGAACCGACCCGAACCGACCCGAACACAATTCAATTGTGTGGCTATATCATGTTCGGGTCTTGTTTCGGGTCGGGCCAAGCACATATATTCATTATTTCAGGTCGGGTCGGGTATCATGAAAACCCGATCCGACCCGACCCATTGACACCCCTATTGCCAAGGAAAGAATCATCTCATCATATCGTCCATACTGTGATATGAACGGGGGATACATTATGAATCCTGGAGCGCATAGCTCGACATGATTATATATATAGCACTTGCAAACAGACCTCGGGTTCATCACGATAGAAGAGCGCATGCGTGCAGTGTCGACCTATTTAAAGGAGGAGCTGCCTTCACAAGGTAAGTATAGAAGGAAATCGAGTAGAGATCTCGAGGTCGTAGAGATCAGGGCAAAAATGTCAAAAAAGTCCTAAACCTTTTGTATTTGTGCCAATTTAGTCATAAACCTTTTTTTTTGCGCCAATTTAGTCTTAAACCTTTTGCATTTGTGCCAACTGAGTCCTAAATCTTTTGCATTTGTGCCAATTGAGTCATAAACCTTTTGCATTTGTGCCAATTGAGTCATAAACCTTTTGCATTGGTGCCAATTCAGTCCTAAACCTTTTGCATTGGTGCCAATTAAGTCCTAAACCTTTTTTGGTGCCACTTGAGTCCTAAACCTTTTGCATTGGTGTCAATTCAGTCTTAAACCTTTTGCATTTGTGCCAATTCAGTTCTAAACCTTTTTGAGCTAAATTAACCGAAAGGACTGAATTGGCACAAATACAAAAGGTTTAAGACTGAATTGACACAAATGCAAAAGGTTTAGGACTCAAGTGGCACCAAAAAAGGTTTAGGACTTAATTGGCACCAATGCAAAAGGTTTAGGACTAAATTAGCACCAATGCAAAAGGTTTAGGACTTTTTTGACACTTTTCCCTAGAGATCAATGACGTCCTACGTCAAGTGCTTCAAATCAATCAAGGCATCAGGGAGGCCCGAAGGGTGTTGAATGATGGATTATAACTCACACAATTCAAGAGAATGAGACAAAGAGGCCTTATTTACCTTTATCAGTTTCACCTTATCAGAAACAATTACAAGACACGCCGATTTATAGACTAGATACATGACTCTTAAACTTACTCTTAAATGACTCATAAATGTATCTATCTCCTATCTACTATTAGAAGGAGATAGGTTCCTAAGAATTTACACAACATTAACTAGACTTGGAAACTCTAATAGACTCTTTGAAAAATAACACTACAATAAAGACTCTTCTTGAACACGTGCACCAGTCTTGGAAGTCGAACAGCTTTCAGTAACTTGTTTAATGAATTAGCAACTTCCAATGAATTTGGTTTAATTTCTAACAATCAAACACCGAAAACTTCAAATCCATCAAGCCACCCTGAGATGGAGCGCTTAGACCTAGGGGAGGTAGCCCGAAAGGGAATAATGAATAGTTCTGGTGAATCCACAGATTGCGAGTTCCGTGACCTGAGGAGTGTCCTTGACATGAGTCTCATTTAAAAAGTTCTCTTATAAGATTTTTTGCATAATGTTTATGAGATTTTCCTATATTCTCCTTTTGGGGGATAATTACTCGATCAGTCATAAACTATCATATAGATGTTAATTCAATTATAAAGTTTTCAATATAATCTTTTTAGTCAATTGTTGCGGGAAATTATTGACATGGCATCCAGTTGTCATCGGCCATCTTATGTGGGACGCTGATGAGGTGACCCGCAAGTTGTTCACGTGATGCCGACCTTTTAGAAAAACTGAAAATACGTCGACCTTGAACATGGTTTGATTGTAGTTAAGGTAATTTAAATATATGCGCAAAAAATTGATTTAGAATCAAGAAAAATAACCGACGGTGCTTGTTTCGAACAATGTTGCTGCAGTAAAAGAGAGTGGCCACACAGCACCAATTCTGGAGATGTGGATGGGACAACAAGGCCAGAAACCATTTCATCTCAACATAACTCTGAGATTTAGAATCCTGGACCCTCAAATATATATGTATAATACATAGTTATATATACTTATATATGTCGATCATGTGCATAAATCAATGACGTAAGTATACATCATTGTATAGTCTCCTTTTATCAGATAAGAAAAGACAACCATGTCTAGAGAAAGGAAAATGATGGAGTGACCTTAATCTTTGGCTGACATGCATGATAGATAATAGCGCAACGAAATATATGCTTTTTTTGTCTTCTCTATGCAAAGTAGGTTTTTTTTTTGCTAGAATATGCAAAGTAGGTTAATTACGTTATCGCATGATCTCAGATTATCTTAACATATAAGGTGGTATTTAGACAGTAAATTTCCATTTGCAATCGACCACTTGTATAAAGAAACCAGGTGAAGCCATAATTCTCAGAATTCGTGATTGACAAAATCAAAATCAATATATGTTTGCTTAGGCAAATTAACTACTCCCAAATACAAGTCGCAAAGTTGATCTTTTTCTTTGTAACTTTCGACAGTTAATGGTAAGGATCTCTAGCTATGAAATTTTTTTGCTCAAAACACATCACATCAGTTAATAATGAAAGTTCATATGATACAACGATGACAGGAGAGCGAGATTCGAGTTGCCGTTGCAAAAGCTTAAGTTAAAAAAAACGAAACGTCTAGACAAACCCCATTCAGTCCAAGTAAGAACAAAGAACATTTAAACTGACTAAGATTAAATAAGTCTACATCACAACTAACTAACAGATGAACAAATCAGTTTATACAAGTAGGCGAGTTTTCCTCCTGTCCCTCTTTCAAACTCTGGATGCGTTGACATTGCCAAGGTATTCAACACACACATGAGACAGTATACGGAACCTTTGTCGATACATATACTCATGACACTACAAAAAAAACATGAATTTTGCGACGGAGAATTTTTCGTCGCTAATTTGCGACAAACTTTGCGACGGATTTCTAAATCCATCGCAAATTAGCGACGGAAAATTGGTCGTCACTAATTCCGTCGCAAATTAGCAACGACCAATTTTCCGTCGCAAATTCGTGATGAATTTATTTTCTGTCGCAAATTTATGCATCGAAATTTACCATTTTGCGACAAAAGTAGCGACGGAATTTGCGACGAAAACGGATTCGTCGCCAATTTGTAATTTATGACGGAAAATAACTTTCGTCGTATCCACCCAACCCTTCAATTTCTCTCTCTCTCTACTGATTCCTAACATCCCCCGCTTTTCTTCCCCCTTCTCCTTCTTTCGTTTCTCTTAATAATTCGTGCGTGCAGAAATCAATCTCGGTGAAACTTTCTACCGGTAAGTATCGTAGTTAATTTTGTGACTAATTGGCGACGAATACGATTCGTGGCAAAATTATTCATCGCTGGATTGGGAATTTTTTTTATTGGTAATTTTTTTGTTTTTTTTTGGTAAGTTCTTAGCCGGTCGTCGATCCAGCGATTGGCCACCGGCGAGGCCGCTTGGCCTCCCCCCTTGGCGGTCGACCTCTCCATCGGCCAGATCTGGGCGACGGCAAGGTCGACCGCCACACTTGGGCGAGGCCGCCGGTCGACCTCGCCGTGTTAAAGCATATGTCCATGTGCAAGATAGAGATCGTATATCTCCGTCGATTCTCATTACAATTATGAACTACCCCCTAACTAAAAATCAAAATTGTTGGGAAAAGTACCAAAAAATATCTAAATATATTGCATTGGTATCAATTCGATCCAAAACATTTTAATTAGATCAATTTAGTCCTAAACATTTTGATAATTTGCCAATGTAATCCATCCGTCCAATTTTGATAGAAAATTGCTGACATGGATATCGATCGACTTAAGTGGCATGGCCGGTGCTACATTGACAATTTTTTATGAATTTTTATGAAATTTTTTTTCGTTCTCCTTTTCTTTCCTTCCTTTTTTGTCCCAACTATAGGTTTGCAATGTCGCCAGCCATAGGTGAGGGCCAACACCTTGGCTATTGGCCAACGAGGGCCACAATTCCCTCAATGGCAACAGGAGGGTCGCATGCCCCTCGCTTGTGCCGGCCCTCACATATGGCCAATGAGGGCGTCGCGGCCCTCACCTGGATCTTGGCGAGGGTGTGGTGGCCCTCACCTGTGGCTTGTAATGGTCGGTCGACTAGAGTTGTAAAAAACAAACAAAGAAAAGAAAAAAATATTAAAAATTCAGAATTTTTTTAAAAAATTGTAACATTTGTCCATGTCAGTGTCAGTCATACCACGTAGGATGGCCAGCGTTGATGTAAGTGATTTCTGGCCAATTGATGGACTAAATTGACAAATTGTCAAAAAGTTTAGGACCGAATTAGTCCAATTGAAAAGTTAGGATTGAATTGATGCCAATGAAATAGGTTTAAGACTTTTTTTATACTTTTCCCCGGAACTATTCGACAAATAAGAATTGGACCTTTTGGCATCGTGTCTTCAACTAAATATCACGAACTGTTTTCAATGGTGTGCATTTGTTAAAGCTCGAAAAATTTCGAGAACATATCAGTAGCGCTGGTCTAAATTACACATAGAACTAAGATTTAATCTAGAATCACATGAGGTGATGATGACAGCAAAGTCCATATTAGTCCCAATTCAAGTGTCGTTTGCCCATATTGATAATGCCGTCGATTTGCTCATAATGGAGACATGAAGAAACAGACATAAATCTACTGGTGTCGAGCCTAATTATAAGACAAGTTCGAGTGACTTCACTTCGTGAAACTTATGCATTTAGTCTGCATTGCCTCGTTTGAATAATGTGAGTTTCGTTTCTCGTCCACGTCTTCTATTTTGACCTGGGCGCTTCTTAATCTCCCTCATCCGTTTTTTTGACCTTTCTTGAGATTGTTTGTCTTCTGCTTGTGCCTTCGTGTCATCGTTATCCTTACACACGAATGAAAGTCCTCCAAGATGTTCGGACAAGTTTTCTTGTCATCGTCATTTTCTCAATTGTCGCAGCTTCATTATATGTGTCGCTATAAATCGGAATGTCGATTGTCATGCTCCCTATTCTCTTGAGACCATCTTTAAAGGCACGTGCTTCTGTGTGCATTCATATCCGTATCAATCTACGAGCGTGTCTATATATTAAAGAGAAAATAACACAAATGGTATTTGAACTTTAGTCTAATGTGCAATGTTGTCTTTGAACTTTTGGTCAAACGCAATTTTGAACTTTTAGTACGTGTTCAATCCAATCCCTAGACTATAAAGAAATGTGTTATGTTGTCCTTCTATTGATTCGGGTTAAAGGAATTTGCTGATTCGCCTTCCAGTCCGATACGTTTGAACATCGGATAAAAAAAAAAGTTACAAATGGATTATTCATGTAAGATATTCGACTCAAATGAGAATATAATAATATTTTTTAATTTATTCAATTTGGAAACATGATTATCAATGTTATTTGATGACGTTGATAATTATATCTTGATTTGAGTTGAATATCTTAGGTAGATAATCCATGTGTAAAGTTTCAAATCATCAAATTCCGTTAACTTGAATTGGTGGAATGACAACATCGGATATCTTCATATAACTCAAGAACTACATTGAGCATATATAAAAATTTAAAGATCGTATTGAATAGATTATAAGTTTGGAGACCACATTGCATATCAGGTCAAATTTCAGGAAACTGCTCGTGTAATTATCCCTAAAACAAGAGACCCTTTGTAGGCGTTTTGGATTTTCCGGGCCAATTTTGTCTCGCATCGAAATATATGCTCGTGATCCAAGTCTATGTTGCCCCTTTTTGCGATAACTGGTGTAATTTTAACTCGAATTGAATTGATGAATCTAGTGCATTTAGATCCGCCCTTGGACAGTCATGGTCGCAAAGTGGTCCGAGATCGGCGTCACCCAATCGCTCGCGAAGCTGAGCTTTTGAGCAGAGGCGTTCGCGCGGCACGGCTCCAACGACGTCGGATTGGATCCGACAATCGTTACGGCAGGTCTTATTTCCAAGCTTCGTCTCGATCCCGTTCGTGCGACTCGCGCGTCCGAATCCAATCACCACCACCATATACACAACCCCGCAAGAAGCCAGAGCTCCGCCCACCGCCCACCACCTCCCACCTTCCGCCGTCCCCCGCCTCTCACCGGATTTCTTGCGCAGGGGAAATGGCGGGGCGGCCGGAGAAATTCTCGATGGATTTCGTGATGGGCGGGGCGGCCGCCGTGGTGTCGAAGAGCGCCGCCGCTCCCATGGAGCGGGTGAAGCTCCTGCTGCAGAACCAGGGGGAGATGCTGAGGAGGGGCCACTTGAGGCGGCCCTACCTCGGCATCGCCGATTGCTTCGGCCGGGTCTGGAGGGAGGACGGCTTCCTGTCGTTTTGGAGAGGCAATCAGGCCAATGTGATTCGCTATTTCCCAACACAGGTGAGGGCTGAAGCTTCGCTCTTTTGCCCCTTTTTTGAATCGTGGGTTTTCGTTCTGTTGTTGTCTTGTTGGAGTTAGAAAGAAAAGTTTGGCGCTTTATAGTTAGCACTGTCGATTCTGCGGCAGCTCAAATGGTTCCTTGGTGCAAGATTTGGTTGGTTCTGGGTAAAATGGCTTAAATGGTGTTTTAGTGGGAGGATTAGAGGTTGGTATTGCATGGCTTAGTTGGTTCCGATGGAGAATGTTCTCTTTTGAACTTCTTACAACGCACGATGTCTTTCTATTCGAATATTAGAGTCTGATTTGCCAGTGAGGATGGAATATGGAATGTGAAAGTGGATGGAATTAGCTGAACTAGCCTGCTTTTTTATCTACAATCTGATAGGCAAAGGGACAGAAGAAAAATAAAAGGAGAAAAGGCAAGACAAGCTCCGTGTCCCAGTTAATAGTCTGTTGCAATCCTGATTGGCTGCTTTCTGCATTACGTTTTGGCTGACAGAAGTGTCATGGTTCTCTTTGGGGATGATCATGTCATATCCTTGTTACATTTTTGTGCATCCTTCCTAGGCAAGAGAAGCGCTTTCTCAGATTTCATCTTGAGCGGAGACTTTGGAAAAGTAATGCCTCCAAAATGCCAGTCACTTGAATTTTTAGGACAAAAACAGGGGTCCACAGCTTGTGATTAGACGGGTGCAGCACGGTTCATGCGTGTTTTCTTTAGTTGGTACAGGCTAGTGGGTTGCCTTAGTGATAATATATCTATTCCGTGATCTTAATTGCTAGCTGAGCTTCCCCCTCAAGCTCTAGAATCTCCTGCTTATATCTGCTGGATGTCGAATGCTTCCTTTAAGAGGTTGCGAGACCACAATGAATTCTTAGGTGAACAGCCATATCAGGTGCTTAAAATAGATACGAAGTAGCAAGCACTACTGCTGTTCTATTCCAGAATCAGTGCCTTTGGTTGCCCTCAGTAAGTGAAAGATGCTGTTGTGTAACTGCAAGAGTGCACGGTTGGGAAATTAATGTTTTCTATTCCACTAATTTGTCTATTTGAGTGACCTATTAAGATGTTTTAGATGTCCAAATTCACTGATGTTCTTTTGATTTATGTGCTTTCATCCTAATAGTAGTAGGTGCAATTCATGATTTCCACATGACTTAACAAAAGATAGATATACCTAATTACGTCTGTCAAAACGATAGTATACCTAATTATTTTTGCAATTTTTAGACTCCAAGCTTTGATTATTAGTTTCTTTGGAGTGGTATCTGGTGTTGAACTTATTCTATATATTCATCCCTGATTTTAATTATTTGACAGAGCTTTCACTGTCCCTAGGCTTTCAACTTCGCATTTAAAGGTTATTTCAAAAGTTTCTTGGGCCGTTCAAAAGAGAAAGATGGATATATAAAGTGGTTTGTTGGAAATGTAGCCTCGGGAAGTGCCGCTGGAGCTACCACGTCACTGTTGCTATACCACTTGGATTATGCACGGACGCGACTGGCAACTGATGCTAGGGAGTGTCCAGTTCGTGGTCAACGGCAGTTCGCAGGATTACTCGATGTATATAGCAAAACTCTATCCACTGATGGAATAGCAGGTCTTTACCGTGGATTTGGTGCTTCAATCGTGGGAATTACTTTGTATCGTGGCATGTATTTTGGGATCTATGACACGATGAAGCCTATTATTTTGGTTGGTGCTTTCGAGGTATGCAGCTCTCCACATTCTCTTTTGATGCCGAGAATCTCGAATAGATGCTAACATGACTTGAAGATTTATAATTACTGTTTGTCTGTTTTATCAAGATATCTTCTAGTTGATGCTGTTGGAAGTGACCTTATTCATTTTTAGTTCTGCCTGTGTTGGGTCCTCTGTTTTTCTGCAGGGGAATTTCTTTGCTAGCTTCTTGCTTGGTTGGAGCATTACGACTGTCTCTGGAGTATGTGCTTATCCCTTTGACACTCTAAGGCGAAGAATGATGCTCACATCTGGACAACCCGTCAAGTACCGAAATACCGTGCATGCGTTTCAGGAGATTGTCCAACGTGAAGGTGTGAGGGCCCTCTATCGAGGAGTCACTGCGAATATGCTTCTTGGTATGGCAGGTGCTGGAGTTCTTGCAGGCTACGATCAGCTTCAGAGAATCGCTTCTGGACATGGTTTTTCCTATGAGCCGCACCGAGGCGTTTTGAAATGACAGTTGTAGAATATGGATACATACATCATTCATAAGCTCCTGTTTCTCTCCATGGATCTTGTACAGCTAATTGAAATGAAGGAGATAGCTCCCTCAATTGTACAGTGTAATTGATTAATTTATGAAGTTCATATAGCTGATCAATAGGCGAATGAAAACTCAAAATCTAAAGAGTTCGTTAATGAGTACTCCGTAACACTTACACTTGTTCATGCACGATCAGCATTTTGAAAATTGATTGCTCAGGTGTTATATCTTGAAAACCAAACTAGCATTATCCTTATAAAGGGTACACTAAACACAGTGGCACCGGTACAATTCTCAGAGAGAAATTTACAACAGAAGCAATTTCACTTTTCATTCCCCCAAGTACAAGTTCAGCCAGCTGAAAGAAAATGTGCACACAGTTCTGACCGGACTAACTATTTATGGATCTATAGTCCTAATGTTTGGGGCCAAGAAGCGAAAGCAGGAAAGTCCTATAGTGGCCTGATGTTTCAGAGTGAACTGCGTCGTTTAGAGTCTTCTTGTACTTCTTATGGTATTCTGCTTTTATATACTGCATGTCGATTTCGGTCCTCGTCACGATCACCCTTATCAGTGTTGTGTCATCGGTCCCCAGACCTTTCATCGCCTTGTGTAATACCTGCAAAGTAAAGTATATATGCATGAAGGGTTGCAACTCTGATGAATTTTATTTTTAAGCAACAGCTAAGCAATCAGGGCTATGCCCAAGATGAGATTGAAGAAAAATACCTTTGCAAAATACTGGGCTGGGTTCTGAGAACACTGTAAGATTGTCAAGAGACCGCGCTCAAAATATCCTGACGTTTCGCTCTTCACAGCCTGATTTGGTTCATGTTCTGGTTAGGCATTATGCTTCACAAACGGATAAATAAACAACAGATTGGAAATATGCAAGCATATCTGAAGAAAACTCACCTTCTTTAAGGAATTGCCGTACATGTTATGATAAGCAGAATCAATAGCAGCCAAATGTGCCCTGCTTCTTTCGCTAAAGATCTTGACAAAAGTCTTCTCATCGGTCCCCAGCCGCTTCTCCCCAGCTTTGAAAAGAGCCTTTGCATCCTGTTCTACAGCCATCCTATCGACTTCTAAGCCTTCATATCGCGGCGTACCGACATATTTAAGCAGAAGCTGCGGAAAGCCTTAAAGTTTAGATACTGCTGACTTATCTAGTTTGATATGCTGTCACCTTGATAGCTTGTCTCGTACAAAATTGAGATCATTATATTCCATATGCATCTCTTTGTGTTGAGTAGACACAAATTTAAAAGTTGGCAAATAGCTTCATCCTTAACATGTTTGAAGGAAATGATATAATAGCTATTCATAGAGAAGCTTCTTGATGCAATCTGAACAAAGAGGTTCTCATTAACATGACCTACATTGCATTACCGGTAACATCCCTACACCAGCAAGCATGAATAAAATCTTGAAAAGAAATGAAAAGGTGGGTAGGGTTTAAAACAAAACATGTCAAAAGAAGTCCTGAGCTAAGAAATCAAAACCATAATGATTTCTGTAAGATCAAGAGCGATTTCCCAAGGCTAACTATGTACACAGAGCTAATAACAGAGTAGAACTACAAAAGCAGAAGAGCTCTCACCTGCTTATGGTCCCCAGAGGTATATTTCTCAATTTCATGCTCGAGATGAACACCGAACTTGGAATAGTAGTGTTGCTTAAACATCTGTATCTGAGATGGAGTGCGAGAACATATTACTTCAGTAGCAGCTTGAACATTTGTTGATGACGCCATAAAGGCCTGCCTTACAACTATTGCATCTCGTCCAGCTGGGTCATGCATCCATAGCAAAACAGCCGTCTGGGAAAAGGAAACGGACAAAAAAATACAGGATCATGAAGCACAATAGCTCTCTACAAATGAAAAGATAAAAAACAAAAATTGCACCTAAAAGTGCAGAACGAATTATGAAAGAAAGAGTAGAATTGAGACCTCTAATTTGCCAGTCAGTTCCGATTCTAAGCGCTTGAAAATATCTTCAGAATACATGGTGCGATATTCCTGCTGAATAAGAGCGCGTTGCGTGACATCCCGATGGGCAAGAATATTGACAACCGCTGCAGTATCACATCCCAAACCTGGAATATGAAATAGAAAACGTCACTTGTCACCTACAAAAGCTCCTTTTTAAACCTTCTTCCTGGAGTAATATCCAATATCTTCTTTCAATTATTATTTTGAAACATAGAACTGAAAAAAAGAAGAGAAAATGAATGTACAGAGCTCAGCAAGCCCACTCCTAAAGGCTACTCGACTTTAAGAGCCTTGGAAACAGGGTTATGCACTCTCAAGCAGCTACAAGCGTAGGCGATGTGAGACAATCCCGAGGGGTGAGGGGCATCCATAACCATTTCTCGAAAAGCTGTTAAACTCCTCAATGTAAATTGCATAGCCACATTTTACTCACGAATCATCCCAATATGTGCATACAAAAATCAATAATATCCTCCAAGAAATAGCCAGCAGCAAAGATTTCTCCTCACAAGTCCTCCCGTCCCGTAAACAGATATCAAGACAGAGCGCACACTCTCTCCACCATCGATCATACCAAGATTAGGCACCACTAATCGCAAGGATGATGGAGGATCTGAGGTCCTATCAAGCTAACCAGCAGGCCAAAATGAAACTGCTATAAGCATCAATGTGCCGAAAAGTTAAAATTTGACCCCAAACAACCAACAACACGAAAGAGTGAGTAAAACCCAATTTCCAAAAGGACAAAGCATGCCACCCTGAAGAACTCTCTATCTTTCGTTAAATTACAAAACAAACGACAACTCGTTCAATAACTGCGAAAAGAACAAAGAGCAAAACGAAGCAGAAGTTGAAAGTAAAACAAAAGGGTAACGACACTTAGTAGTTGGCACCGAAATCACTACCCTTTTCATTGCAAAACAAGTCAATCAACTTGAGATGGAGAGAGAGAGAGAGAGAGAGAGAGAGAGAGAGAGGAGAAGTACCCTTGAAAGCACGGTAAAGTTGCATCGCGTCGTCTCTTGGGGAGGTGAGAACCGGAGGGACGGTCAAAGTCGACATTCTTTCCTTACCCTTTATTCTCCTTCTCTCTTCCGTCTTCTTCCACAACCAAACTCAGACTCACGGTGCCTTCTTCTTCTTCTTCTTCTTCTTTGTGAATGAACTGAGTCCGAGAGAAAACCACCCAAAAGCAAAAGAACAACGGCAAGAAGGGAGATGAAGATCCGAAACTGGTTTTTCTTCTCTCTCCTTTGGAAAGGACGAAGCCTTTTCAACACCCGTGGCCCATGTGCACAATGGCGCTCAAAGCAACGTCGCTTTTCTTGAACGGTTACACTGATTTGTTGCGCATTTAACTCTCACCGATCGTCCTTTCGTGCGTGACCCACTTGAGCTAACCTTCTCTACAATCCCCTCCTAAAACCAATTTCCGTTTCTGATACGCTTTTCGCCTTTCGGCCACTCAACGCGCTTGCTTCTCCTTCTTCGTTTCTTCTTCTTCTGGTGGCGTATTTGGTGGTCTGTCCACGGTGTTTGATTCTTCATCAACTACCCAATTACAAAAACCACCTCTTTTTTTTTTTTTTTCATATTTCATTAGTGGATTGGGCGTTTCAGGAACACCCGTCAATGGAAATCGTCAGTTAAAACCAACGATTCCGATTCCCCCGTTCAAATTGCAAGATCAATCCGGGCCACCCACCTCATTACCTGAAGTGGGTTTTCATTAATATCATTGTTGGGGTGTGATCAGTGACTATATCTAATCCTGAAGTGCAACGTCGGCCGTTTATATGCATTACACGCGCAGGCTGTCGTGTCGATCTTCAGCTGCTTTTTTTTTTGGGTCGAAACCTTCAGCTGCTTGAGTCGGTCGTTTTCACACGTGTCACAGGAACATGTCAACGGACTTATCACTAGGGGTGAGCACGGTTCCAGGGTAGAACCGAAAACCGAAGAACCGAACCGGCGGGTCCAATTCGGTTCTCGGTTCTAGGATGGAAGGTTCCGGTTCCCGGTTCTAAAATTTTGGGAACCGCCAGTTCCGGTTCCGGTTCCCGGTTCCTATAAGAACCGAACCGGGACCGGACCCGGAACCGGAATCGACGCTCTCTCTCCTGCTAAAAACCCTAAGTTTCTAAGTTTCTTCCCAAATCTCCCCTCGCTCGGCTGCTCCTCCATTGCGCTCTCTCTTCCACTCCCCACACCCACGACTCGACGAGACCCTCTTGCCTCTCCTCGCTCCGTTCGGCGTCCGCCTCGGCTCTTCCTCTGTCTTCATCAAGCGCGGTCCGGCTCGTCCGCGGCGGAGGTGCGCTTCGCTTCAAGGCTTCAAGCGAAACCCTCTGTCTTCGTCTTCATTCGGGATCCGCACGCGCACCCTCTTGAGCTCGCTACCTCGGCTCTTCCTCCTCTCGTCTTTCCACAAGATCGGCGCCGCTTCTCGCCGGACGTGGTTCCTCTCTAGTCCTCGCACTGTAGAAGAGATCTTCAAGGGCTACAACGCCCAACGCACTGCCCTCGTTCGCGCCCTCACCTACGGTACCGATCGTTGGGCCGGCGCCCCCCTCTTTGGATCTTCACATGCATGCGTTTTTTCTCTTTTTTTCCTGGGTCCGAGTTCGAATGTGCGCGCCAGCGGTGTTTCCTTTTAGTTCTTTGTTTCTGGCTTGACGCCATTGTTGGTGTTGGGGTGAATTTGTTTCAGATGTGGATGAATTCTACTCGCTCTGCGATCCAGGTGAGGCTCCATGTACTTTGGGATTCTTGTTCGTTGTTGTTTTTCCTTCGAATTAAAGGGCAAATGCAAGATTGCGCCTTTTAGAGAAAAAGGTTTTGACTTTAGCTTGTGCTGCAATTTTGGAGTAGCGGGATGAGGTATGTGGGAAATGAGTAACTGCTGTTAGGTGATTTTTCTATGAAACTGTGGTCAATTTGATTGGGGAAGTGGCTGTGGTGGGTTGATAAGAAAGGGGCTAAGTGTGCTTTAGGTTATTGTTGGTTGTTTTTATTCATGATCTGAAAGGAAATTCTTTATTTTTTGCTGTGATATCTTAATGGGTATTTCAGTTGTGATTACGGACTCCAAATGTTAAAGCTCCTTTTCTAGAGATGGAATGAAATGCAAGAACTGGCTGTCTTTGGTGGTTGTGCATAATGACTGTTGGTTGCTCTTGTGGCCTTCTACTTTGGTGCTCGACTTAACCGCAATGAGAGGTACTTTCTTTTTGCCTGCACTTGCTGAAGATTGTCATTGCATATGCGGCATACTCAAAGGATCTGTTGAGGTCAGTATTGTGATTATGGGTGCCTTACGTCCCAACTCAGCTAGGCAGCCAGTTACTCAAGCAATTAAGAGATGCCAACATAAATTTAATGGTGCTAGCTTATTCTAGTAAAAAAGCCATTCTGCAATCTTTCACCAAGTTTGGATTTTGAATTAGGTACAACAACTTGAAGCCATTGGGTTTGGGCAGAAATAAAATTGAGCAGATATGAAACAATTTGTTTGGGTTGCTTATGTGAATTGTATTATTTAGTATTTTGCATCTAAATTCCTGTATTTATTGTCAAAAGAATGACGGGTTCCTTCAATCATCATCTCTTCGCTTTGTTAGTCTTTATTGCTGAGAGATCCACAAAGAAAAAGGTCCAGTAATGAAACTATTTTCACTGTCCCGGAAAATGGCCTTAGTTCCCACATCTAGAAAGTTAAATAACTATTTGTGTATTGAAACATATTGAATAACAAATATCCATGTGTGGCTTGAATAGATCAACTCTAATACGACACGGTGTCATGCAGAGATTGCCACAATGTTAAGTACTACCTGGGGGTGACTAGAGAAGTTGAGCTACTTTTTAAAAAAAGATGCTTTATTTCTTGTTCTTTATGTGAACTGTCATTCATGTTTCTTGGTGATGTGGAAGGTGAGGCTGTAGATGCTTCTTTTCCCCTTTGAGGACTTTGTCTTCTCATTTTCTTGTGTATAATTATATTATGGTGATAGCCTCTTCAGGACTCTCTAAGTTATGGCCAGATGTTGATTTTCTAGATTTTACACCCTTCTCTCTTGCATATTTGAACGTTAACTAGATGATTTTGCTTTTTCTTAGTTGACTGGTGGAAGAACTGGGGACCAGCTTATGGCTGAAGCAGAAACAAATCTTGCAATAAATGTGCTTCTGGGGTTATCATATTCGTTTGAAGTTCAAGGAACAGGAGAACTTCAATTAGGTTTGTTCCCAATTATTTTTTAATGATTTCTTTTCAACCTTCTAGCTTTGGAATATTATTTTCAAATAGCCTTCAGAAATGTTTGGACATATGCAACTATGGATTATGATTCTTGGGCAAAACTAATTTGAAAGATCCAGTTAATCTTTCTTTTTTCTGTTTAGAGGAGGTATCTCGATAGAGTATATGAGGCGAGAAGGATTCGAATTATCTGTGTCACCACCCAAAAAAAAAAGGAACCTGTTGGAACCTGGAACCGACCCTGGAACCTGTGACAGGGTAGGTTCCAGGTTCCAGGTTCGGACGGGTAGGTTCTAGGTTCCAAAAAATGAGGAACCTGTACCCGAGGGTAGGTTCTAGGTTCCAGGCGGAACCTATGAGGAACCTGGAACCGCTCACCCCTACTTATCACACTGAACAGATGGATCATAGATTCGAGTAATCAGTCAAACATTGACGTTGCTCACGCGAGAAAACTTACCAAAGAGTAGATTCGAAACAAGACGTTAATCATGACCAATAGAAATAATTGTAGAGGGAAAAGAACTTTTCGTATCGCTGGGTATCCAATTTCTTACATCAAAAGTTTCGGGTTACAACGGACATCTGACTTCCATTCGCGGTGTTAGGGAAACCTCAGCATCAGCAAAAATGCCTACATCATATGAATACACAATGCTACAGTTCTCGATCGTTGCCCATTTGCTCCGACCCGTCCATGCTTCTTAGCGTGTTCACGTATGTGTAGCTAGAGAAGGAAACGAAAAGCTTGCGGAACCTGCAATGTGAAGAAGCATATTTTATCCACTTGAAGAAAAGAAATCCTTCACCAAGATTGCTCGAACTCGAGAGAAATTTGTAGGGCGCAGAGTAAAAGAGGAGGAGAATCTTCTAAACAATGCAGTGGTCTTTCTCTAATTTAAAGTCGATACAGGACAGGACGCATACCAAACCCATTGACTCAAGTGTTGCGACATAGCAATAAAGCTCCTCCAAGGATTCTCATTCATCAAGCAATGCACTGACCCAGTGGGGCTGCGCAAGGCAAACAACGTGGATATCCAAAAATCGACTGGTCCACTATACTTGCGTAAGATGTTGGTACTTATCTGCAAAACATCAAAGATATTGAGATAACATACAACACAGTACATCATATCCAACACAAAAATATATCATTCAACATTTGGCAGCCGGATTATAATCTCACAGAGCGATGATATCATATCAAACTAACAAAATTGTCCATAATAAAGTGACAAGAACTATCATTTGAAGAGCTGAACAAAGAGAAAAACTAGTAAGTCTATAGTCAAAGAGTCTAAGCTGAATTCCAAAGGTTGAACAGTTTCATAATGATAGGCTTTCAGACAGTTTCATAATGATAGGCTTTCAGACCATAGCTCATGATAGTGAGAAATAAAGGTAAGGCATAGCAAGGGAAAAAAAACATACAAGTTCCCAGGCCTCAATATCTCTTTGTGCCGTCACTTGAAGGAGCTTCCTGCTCACACCAAAATGCCACAAAAAGAAGAATAAGGTTACTTATAAACAATTTAGGTATGCCATAGTTAAAGAATTGCTGTTGGAAGTGGCAAGGTGAGTAATAAGCCACTGACCATGTTTGATCCACAAAGTGCATTAAGAAAAGCACTGAGAGAGAGAGAGAGAGAGAGAGAGAGAGAGAGAGAGAGAGAGAGAGAGCGAAGGAGAGATTATACAGTGCATTAGTACTGTTAAATGTTAATCATATTAAAGTTACCTCACATGCATAAAGGACATCACTGGAAAATTAATAAGATGCAACAGATGGGGAAAGACAAAAGATAAAACGTTTCACTAACCGAACCCCATAGTGCACGTCACAATGGTTGCAATGGCCCGAAACACCATAGTCATCAAAAGTGATAACCTGAGAAGCCCATTTGATGAGTATCATCCTATAAGCAAGGTCACTCACTATGTTACTAAAGCAACTAGAATTCTCAATTTGACATAGTGGATAAAGATGCTCAATGCATGCCACACAATGAAGAGATTTCACAACTGCTAGCATAAATTACCAAAGGCGAATATGGAAACAGAGGCGAAGAGCATCTATCTTCAGAAGGATTATTTAAAGTGCCTACTTTCAGTCAATATCTTACCACGTGAATGCCACGAGCAAGGACTTCCTGTTCTATGATCTTGGATAAAAGGTCATGATTCCATTTGTTGCCAAACCCATCCTAGTGAATATAGAAAAAGTTTAAGATCTAATAAGATGAAGATAGACAATAATAGACTTCACTGATCAGGTAGTACCTGCAAATCTGGATGGTCCATGACTTTAACTTGTGGGCATGGCACCTTTATACAAGATTCCACATTAGACAGTTCACAATGTGGACAAAATGTATGGACAAGTTCTGAAAATCACCTCGAGAGTAACACAAGCTTGGTAAAGCTCTTCTTTTCTTATATTTCCTTTGCCATCAGCATCACCTTAAAAGCAAATGAAGCTAAGCAAGAGAAGCACGTGCTCGATAAATCACAGAGTAAAGAATACAGGTTTTCTAAGAAGATCCTTGACAGAAAGGTACCATGAGACAATGAGCTAGAAATTCCTTTTACTCCCAAGTTATCATGCGATGAAATGACACAAAACGACATTGCCGAAACAATTACCAAAACATTTGGAAGCTCGCAGGGTGATGCATCAAATTCTATTCCGATAACTTCTTTTTTGCTAAGATCATACTGCTATTGCTCTCAGAAGCACATAAGCTTCAA
Source organism: Syzygium malaccense (assembly GCA_031216405.1). Lineage (NCBI taxonomy): Eukaryota > Viridiplantae > Streptophyta > Magnoliopsida > Myrtales > Myrtaceae > Syzygium > Syzygium malaccense. The sequence continues at coordinate 17,868,719 of CM062260.1, read as the reverse complement.
ATACAGCTCATGGTTTAGACCAATTCGGAAACTTTCCATTTTAATACTTAGATAACAGTGAGAGCATCTATGCTGGTCCGGCACACCAGTGTAAGGCAAGAAATCAATTAAGAATCCTAATAAGAAGAATCCTAATGAGATAACACAGAGAAAGTATCACATTACCAACTGACAAGCATAAAATATGAAGTTTATGTCCCCTTGAAGTGAGATAACTTATAGTTGGCGAGAAAAACCTGCAATTGAATGATCCAGAAAACCTTCAATACAGTGTGAAAAATCATTTCATTATTGAACAGATAAATTTATGAGCATTTTCGCCATTCAAACATGTTGGATCGCTGGACAACTATAGTGTAGTCTTGAGAAGGGAAGAAATAGACCATGGTAACAGTAATCTCATAAAACCCATGAATACCTTGAACCATAAATGGAAATTGTTAATATACACGAGTAATTTTTCACAGCTCACCAAAGGCACTATAGCACGTCCTTTGAAACTAAGGAAGTTTGTTGCTCAAGATACATGATAGGTACTCCTAAATTATTAACACAAGTGATAGGAGACGTTTTCTTTCACAAGGGGAAAAAACACGACCTTGAGCTTGTAGCCTTGGACATTGATGTATCCAGAACGAATAACAGAACCATATACGATAAAAGCAGCTTTGCTTTTCAGCCAACAATTGGAAACGTTGAAAGGAAAATCTTACATGGACTCGTCGTCGGGGTGGGCTATAACCAGCAAGACATTGCTCTTGTTAGCATTTTCGCCTGATTATGACCACACGAAACGATTACAAAAAAAAAAAACAATAGATGACCCAACAAGACAACAAGCGATGAACTGGATCACCAACCACTGATGAGGAATGCAGGTTTTCTGGGGAAGTATGCCATCAAAGATGCGAACCATAGAAAAACCAGTGACGCAAAAGCCAAGAGCCACATGATCTCCGCTCGCGCCTGCCAAAAAGATTACGCATCTCGTTAAAACAACGAGCAAAAACCATGCTGAAAGAGTCCTCCGGTCACCAGTAATGAAAGAGAAGGGACGATGTAGAACCAAACATCAAAGACGAAATGCTGGGAACAGAGAAAAATTCGATTTTTCGACCAAGCAAACCAGTCAAGAATTATGATGATCATTAGCGGATAAATGCTGGAACGACTGGCACCTCAGAGGTGGCAAATGGGTGGCGGGTCAGATCAGGCTCATCACGACAGCAAATTCGTCTCCGGCGGTGGCCGGCAATGGAGAAAGCCCACGGACCTCACCTACCGTGGCCCTAAGGACGACCGTAGGCCGTGGCCCGGCCGCGACAATCGGTTCTCTAGCTCTCTTGCATTAGCTAGTTTCGGACCGTCGCCGCCGCCGCCGCCTTGGACGGCCACAAGGCATGCAATCGACTCGAATTCGTCCGAAATCGAGGCGGAGAAGCAAACTCAGGAACCCTATTCGCTCCGGATCAAGTGCTGGATCGTGGGTGGCGCCGTTCTCCTTCGATCTCAGGATCCCTAATCTTGCTCGGAGATGATTACCTACTACCGTTCGGTGGACGAACTTTCATCCAATGGCATTAGGAGAGGGGAGTTTCAGCCGAATAGAGAGAGAGAGAGAGAGAGAGAGAGAGAGAGAGGGAGGTCCGAGAATAGCGATCGCGTCGGGGACATCGCCGGAGAAGCGACGACGTAAGGTGACGGCGGCGAGCGGCGGCCCGGGGCGAGGTGGCGAGCGGCGGCCCGGGGCGAGGTGGCGAGGTGAAGGCAACAGCGACAGGGCACAGATCAACGCTCAAAGCTCTGTATTTCAGTGGAATGCCCCCCAAAAAACAAGGGAAAATTTCAAATCACTACTTAAAATGGGATAATTTTCTAAAAAAAAGGTTCAAAATGAATATAGTATCAAGTAAGGATGTGACATGCCCAATCGATATCAAATATGTCGATATCAAATAGGGGTTCAAAGTGCCCAATTAATCTCAAGTAATGGCCTAGGTTCGCCGACTAGTTAAATACTTACCAGACGGCGAGCACGCAACTGTTCCAGCGATCAAAACAAGGATAATTTTGTCTTTTACTTCTTTTTTTTCCTCTTTTCCCTTCGCCGACCATAGCTAGGGCTGGCAGAGGCCGGCCTCGCCAGCGTCGGGCGGCTTTCCCCCGAGGCCGGCAACCTCTATCGACCCCAGCTATGGCTGGCGAAGGGAAAAGAGGAAAAAAAGAAGAAGAAGAAAACGAAAAGGAAAAGGAAACGAGGAAAAGAGAAAAAATATATTAATAAAATATGAAATTGCCCTTGTTCCAATCGCTGGAACAGTGACATGCTCGCCGACTGATGAGCATTTGAACGGCCGGCGAACCCAAGTCCTTATTTGAGATTAATTGGACACTTTGGGCCCCTATTTAAGACTGATTGGGTACTTCAGGCCCTTATTTAACACTGCATCCACTTTGGATTTCTTTTTGAGAAAATGACCCTACTTTGGGTACTGATTTGAAATTTTTCCTATTTACTATAATACATTTATTAACATAAAAAACCTCAAATTTATACATATGTGACACATTTTCCCTACATAAAGATCCATAGTATGATTTTTCAGTTAAAATAATATTTCAGTTAAGACACATGAGCATTGTGTCAACAACTTTTATTTTCTGGTGTCAATGTAAATAGATTTTTAATAATTTTCGTTGAAGAAATTTTGACGAAAGGTAAATATGTCACACAGTTACAAGTTTGGAATTTTTGGTAACTTGCGAAAAACATTGTTAAAGTAGTTTGAAGAGAAGGTTCTATCGAAAACGTGAGAAGCCTCAAGAAAATAATAAATATTTTCCGACGTTAATGTAAATAGATTTTTAATTGTTCTCAATGATAGAATTTTGATGGAAGGTAAATGTATCACACATTTACAAATTTGGAATTTTTGGTAACTCGTGAAAATTGTTAAAGTAGTTTGAAGAGAAGGTTCTATCGAAAACGTGAGAAGCATCAAGAAAATAATATATATTTTCCGACGTTAATGTAAATAGATTTTTAATTGTTCTCAATGATAGAATTTTGACGGAAGGTAAACGTATCACACAGTTACAAATTTGGAATTTTTGGTAACTTGTGAAAAACATTGTTAAAATACTTTTAAGAGAAGGTTCTATAGAAAACGTGGGAAGCATTAGGAGTGCCAATGGATCGGGTCGGGTTGGGTTTTCATGATACCCGACCCGACCCAAATATTGGACATATGTGTTCGATCCAACCCGAGATAAGACCCGAAAAAGATAAAGCTACACGATTGGGTTGGGTCATGTCGGGTCGGGTCAGGGCAGGTTTTGTATTTCAAACAATGAATTCAGAGATAGAGATAGAGAGAGAGACATCATTATTGCAGATCCCGAATTCATCATCTTCCCAGTAGCACCTCGTGCATCATGCCCCGGCCTCAGCGATTCAACCGTCGCTGCGGCATCACCGCCTTCTGCGCCCGCCGTCCCGGCATCGTTGCTGCCGCAGCAGGAGGACTTCGAGTCGTCGACAAGAGCGCCGTCGCCGTCGCCGCCGCAGGCATCGGCTTTGGCCTCATTGTCATGGGCAAGGCCCCGCCAGATGCGGTTCTCCGACAACGGGGACTTCACTTGCTCTCAGAGGAGGCGATTCAATTGCCCCATTTTTGCGATCTCTTGGTCTTTTTCCTTGATTTTTCTGGCCGGCCCCTACGTCCGTAAAGAAGTCAAGAACAAAGTTGTCAAGGTTTTGCTTTTGGAAATCCCAGAGCCAAGTCATAAACCCTAATCAGTCCATCAAAAACTTGTCGAAACAACATGAACTGACGACGACGATAATGAGGACGACAAGAAAAGGTAAAATTTGAAAAAGGAAAGGAGGAAAGAAGGGTCGTTACATACATGTTGGGAAATCAAAGGGTCGATCTCTGATTCGTGCCCCTAAGACGGCAACACCTTGGTCATCTTGCGAGGATCGTGAGTCGCCGAGAAGCGATCGCCGCTCAAGAGGTCGTCGCCGATGGCATCTCTGGATCGCTTGTGGTGGTGGTTCCCAGGGACAGAGACGGCGGCGGCGGCGTTGTTATCATCGGTCGATGATTTCGCCGCGCAGAACTCGAGGATGATGCAGTATTTCCGGAGGCGGCGGCACAATGGCCGCGAGATCTGGTTGGACGGCATGGTCTCTGGCAGAAGGATGAAATCCTCTGCTACCTGGCTAGGGTAGAAACAGGTCGTCTCGTTGATGAGCTTGAGGATGCCGTGGCCGTCGATCTCAGCGACGCCGCTGAGGGTGATGTTGCCGGCAGTGGCGGTGTGGCGGAACCCGGGGACGAAGAAGTCGACGGCAGGGTCCTGGGAGTAGGAGGCATCTTAATGGTTTTGGTTATTGTTTGGGTTGGCTTATTATTTGGGTTGGGCTTGGGTATCCAAGCGCAATAGATCCAAGCAATACCCAATTCTTTTTATTGTTACCCAAACAAGTTAAGATCTAACCCGACCCAATAAGAAAATTTCGTGTTCGGGTCGGGTCGTTTCGTGTTTCGGTTCGGGTATTGTGTTTGGTTTTGACACCCTTACGAAGCACTAAGAAAATAATATATATTTTTTGGTTTCAATGAATTCCTAGAATTTTAGGCGAGATGGGGATTTTAATTCTTTTAGGCTACGTTTGGTCGTCCGGATTTCTAAACAGGATAGGACTGGATAGGATAGGATAAAAAATCCTAAGATTTCTTCATATCTTGTCCACTGTTTGGTGAATTACGGATTTAAAGTCGGATAGGATAATTTTTTTTTTTTGCTATTCACGGGTCCGGAGGAGTTAGTGAAGGAAAAAAAGTCGAGAAATATTTTTGGTGAAAGCGCACAAGGTGCGAGGATGAAGATAACGGCGAGTGGAGTGTAGGATTTCTGAAAAATTAGGCATTAGAAATCCTATCCGGGTCTATCCCACTCCCCGGATTGTTTTATCCGGGCTATATCCGGTCTATATCCGACCTTTTCCTATTCTGGATCACCACCAAACACAGGATATGATAAAACATATCCTATCCTGGCTTTTATTCGGTCGACCAAACGCAGCCTTACTTCTCGAGGTATAATGACAGACCGAGAGGCTTGACTAGAGGGAATCGGCGGATAAATTTTGTGTTCTATATGGTAATATCTCTAGTATCCGAATTGGATCCGGAATTTCCAAGGTTGAAGATTCCAAAGGGGGGAAATTGAAATCAGGGTTTGAATTTTGGGTGGTTTGGAGATTTCGGCTTCGATCTTTCTGTAATTATCCGACGGGACGTCGAGTGCTTTGTCCGCACTTGGCATTCGCCGTCGACTTCTTTCCAAGGTTCCGCCAGCCTCGACGGACGCTGCGTTACTGATTCACATCGTCAAAGCTGATCTCCCCTTAGTATTTGAATTCCTATTGGGATTAATGTCTTAGCTCTTGATCGTTATTAATTCACATAATCAGAGCCGACTGATTCTCCATCGCCTCTTGTAGAATTCTGTTTCACGTCGATTTGACAAAGTCGAGGATGGTAAGAAACTGGGCAGATCTTCCCCAAGAGTTGCTACAACTATGCTGGCGACATCTTTGTCCGAAGGACTCGCGGGGCGTTCCGAGTAGTGTGCCGCTCTTGGCAATCTGCTCCTCTTGGAGAGAGGAGCAACGTCCCGTGGCGCGAGTTTTTCTGCCTCTCATGTCAGCGGGTTCACAAAGTGCTCGTCCTGGAAGGGCAGGGGAAGAGATGCTTCTCTTCACGAGGTTGGGTGTTCACTCTCGGCAGAGACCGGGAACTCTACATGTTGAAGAATCCCATGTCGCGTCACAATTATATCGTTAAGCTTCCCAATTTGAATGAATTTCCTGACATGGAAGTCTTGCGTCGTTATGATGATTTCTTTGCTAAGTTCGTCCTATCTGCTAGCCCTACTACATCTCTAGATTACATGGTTATGGTCATCTACCGGAGGGGTGGACGGCTAGGGCTTTGGAAGCCTGGCGATAAGGAGTGGACGGCAGTGAATTCCCCCAGCCCTAGGTATAATATTTTTGATGTCACACTTTATAAGGAGTGCTTTGTCGCTCGTGATTGTGAGGGTAGCATATTGAGTTGTGACGTGAATGGACCAAGTCCGTTCGAAGCTCAAGTAATTTTCAACATGCCGCGAAGACTTTGCAGCCGGAGCACCCGGATCTAGTTCAACCAACAACGGGATATCCATTGCTACTGAGTGGAGTGTATTTAGTGCAGTCAACAAAGGGATCTCTATTGTGTGTGTCCCAATGGAAAGAATATGAACCTTATCGAACCTTTCGAATTCAGGTTTTCGAGATCTACTTGAATACTCATACGTGCACAAAAGTTAAGAGCTTGGAGAACACGTCCCTCTTCTTGGGACCCAATTCTTCCTTCTCTTTGGAGGACGCCGATGAAAAGCATCACATTAAGCCGAATTGTATCTATTTTACTGATGATTCACGGCCCTGGCCGAGCGAAGAGGGAGGAGGCAGGGACATGGGAATGTACCACATCGAAGATGTACGACCGAGCTCTATGTAATGGCGATGCCTTATGACCTTCATTTTTTTCCGCTTTGGATCGAACCAAGCTTTTAACCCATAGCTAAAGACCTTGGCCTTTATTATTATTATTATTATTGATGAAGCGAGCAGATTGGTGGATGCTATGCTATCGATAGCTAGGAATAAATTTCAGAAGCTTGAAATTGATAGGTCATTGGAAGTGAAACTGTACTGAAAATCATTTAATTTTATGATCAAGTATTTTCCTTGTAGATGTGTTAGCGATGGCCAACGTATTGGTTAAAGCAATAGCTTGGTTCTCAATACATTTTCTCAAGAGTTAAATCTGAATTTGTGTGTTAGATGCTTCAATTTTTTTTTTAAATTTGTTATTATTTTTTTGTTTTTTCTTTTCTTTTTCTTATTTTCTTATATTTTCTTTCTTTTTTTTTTCCTTCTTCCTCTATCGGTCGCTGCGCCTTGGCGATTGCCGGCAAGGTAGCCTCGCTGGCCTTTGAAGATCCATAACTCGCCTGGATGTCTACTGTCCAAAATTGCCACCGAACCCGGTTTCCTCTTATTAAAAGCCGAAGAACAACTTACGGTGGAAAATGTTTCGTCACGGGAGCAAAGTCAGAACACAATCTCATATTCAGATTTCTAAATGCCTTGCCATCGAACCTTGCCCCCAGGAACAATCTGCTTTGTATGGGACAGTAATGGCCTTCTCCCAAGGGAAATCTTGCTTCCGAGAAGACATTGAGCACGAGCCAGGGCTCCAATCCTTGGGACACTTTGTTCTTCTCCAAGGTAGACTTGGCAATTGCACACTTCAAGAAACCGCCTAAGATAGGACAAGGATGCATATGACAAGGCTATTACAAATTCGATGAAACTCTCTTTTCTCTTGGAGACTTTTCGCACCTCGGCTAGTGCCATAGATGGAAGCAGATCATGAACATGTGGCTTTGCATCTGGATGTCGAAGACCATGGAATTCTAAGAGATGATTTAGGTAGGATTTTTTTCCCCTCACGTCCATAAGAAGAGCCTGCAACAAAAGGGATAGCGCATAAAAGCTGTCTTTAATTTAATGGAAGAAGATACTGATGGAACAAAAAGCAACGAGAACGAACCGACTGCTCGACTCCCAAGAAAAAAGAAATCAACAATGGCGGAGAATTGGGCCGACCTCCCCCAAGAGCTGCTACAACTGTGCTCAAGACAACTTCTTCAAATGGACTGGCTCGCATTCCGATCCGTGTGCTTGACGTGGCGTGCCGCCACGTTCGAAGAGAGGTCCAATCTACCATGGTGGATGCTCGCGGATGATAAGTGCACCGAGACCAAGTGGGCTGAGTTCTACATCCCCTTCAGTTCGCAAATTCACAAAGTTGTGTTGCCGGAAGTGAAGGGGAAGAGGTGCTTCTCTTCACGGGGTTGGATCTTGACCATCGGCACAGATTTGGAAGTCCACATGCTGAATCCCCTGTCCCGTGCCTTGCGCTGTCTTGACGACACCATTAAGCTCCCTAATGTGGACAAACTGTCCAGTTGGGATAACGAAATACGTGAACCGGAAGTCGTCAAGTTTGTCCTGTCTGCAAGCCCCACTTCATCTCCAACCTATACAATCATGGTCTTTTATTGGCCCTCTGGACCATTAGCCTTGTGGAAACCAGGCAATGAGGAGTGGAAAAAGTCGACTCCCCCGGACCCGTATAAGGATGTTTTTGATGTCATATATTACCGGGGGCAATTTGTTGCCGTTAACTTCAGAAGTAGTATATTCACTTGTGATGTGGATGGACCAGATCCAACAGCTCAAGTTATACTGGAGATGCCTCTGGAATTTCGACATCACTTTGAGGATAGCGTGGATCAGTACTTGGTGGAGTCGGCGGGCCATCTGTTGCTGGTCTCACGATTAGCACAAGTTCACGAAACTAGCGAATTCCAGGTTTTCGCCATCAATTTAGATGCTAAAAGGTGGACGGAGCTTGAGAGCCTAGGAAACGTTGATGATGACAACAACAAGCACAGTATCAAGCCAAACAGTATTTATTTTACCGGCTTCGAGAGCATTGGAACATACTACATGGAAATGGATTTATTCTCCACCTTTATGGAATGAACCAAGTTTTTGATGTAGCACTATATCGATCGGTCCCTCATGTTCAAGTAGAATTGTCGCCTAAAATTTAGAAGTATCTTTCTATCAGTAATTATTTATGGTAAGATTTGCCTATTTTATGTTGCTACAGGGCTGGTTTTTTCACACGGAAATTTATATATTTTGTTCATCTTTCTGTATAGTGTATGACAAATGGAAAGTGTTGCTATTAAGATTCATGTAGTCCGTTGAGATTGTGTTCTTGACATGCTCGGTAGGTTATGAAAATTTGTTCTGAATTATATTCAAGTCAAGTCTTGATTGAGCTTTGTCTTCTCGAGGTCAACGTCAATAAAATTTAACGCGTCCAATCGGCACGATATCTTCATAACTCAATGATACTATTTCCTGGGGTCTTGACCACCTTCCTCTGTGCGAATGAGTTCCTTCCTCACCACTTCCACATCCTCCTATCGTTCATGAATAGATGCATACAGATCTGACAATAAAGCATACCGCCCCCCGTGATCTGGCTCCAAGCCAATCAAGTGTTTCCCAAGTTGTTTGCCTAGCTCAATCTCTCCATGAATCTTACAGGCAGAAACAGCAGCTCCCCTATTGAGCCCAGCTCGTCCAGGTAGATCAACCATAGAACCATAATGCTCCGACTGAGGTTCAAGCTGATTCTTCTTGTCATAAGACTAAAAATTTGACGACCCTCTTCGACCAACCCCGAATGACTGCATCCATTTAGCAAGGCAGTGAGTGTTGGGTGATTCAAAAAAGGTTAATGCTCTAGTTCGATTCCACTCAAACAAAATGATAAGGAGAGTAATTTAGTCTTACAAGCAAAGCAAGAACTATGTCTATGCAAGAATATGCTTCCTACCATGTTTGCCCACATATTAAAGTCGAAGAGCATTAACAGCATTCTGTATTGCAGTGGAATTTTAAAAACCGCCATCCTGTTACATTTCAAATCACAGGTGCCAATTTATGTTCACAGAGAAAGAACTAAGAAAACCTATCCAATCATGAAAGTAGTTCATGAGCAATCTATGTTCCTGTCGACAAATCACCTTTCAAAGGATGGATTGATATAGAAATCGACAAAGGATGTGAGAGGTCATTTGCTCATTCTTGGACAGGAAATGCGAATTGACGAGAAAATCAAAAGTACGAAAATTGAAGGTAATCGCGGCTAGTCATGTAAAAAAGGGTAATGGAATGTAAAGGCAACAAGAAAATAAAATTGAACAATTTGTATTCATTGATTGATTGGCAGTCCCCAACTCAAATTACAAACCTAATGCTTATAGCTACAAGAGACAGTAAACAATAGTTACAAAGGAACCGAATAACATCCTACGTGACTCCTATAATTTAGCAATATGTATTTCCAAATGGTTACCAAAAGACCCACTACTGGACCATCATGAACTCATCACTCACCTTGTGTTAGATAGTTACTTTCACGGCTTGCAGTTCCTCTTCCTGACAGTTATAACATTTCTCGGCAATTATCACTAGTGGCTTTCGAGAGTTATGGTTCCACAATTTGATGATCGTGCTCATTTTATGATTGAACGGGTTGTTATCATTGTCCTATGAGATTCTGGGCTTTGTGACTTGAAGACTTATCTATTCTTGATTCATCGGTCCTCACTCCAGCTTGGTTTCCTTTGTTGACTTAACCAAAGTTTTATTTATAGGCTCATGGCTCTCCACTTAGTAATTTTTTCTTCTATCGCCTATCAGTAACTTCTCATCGCCTTTGTCAATTATCTATAGTCATCGACCGAAACAAACCATGTCTTGCTCGGTCTCTTTCAGTCTGAGTCGATGGTAAAGGACTTGGGCACTTTTTTGGTGCCTAACAGTTCTACAATCACATGGTAAGTCATTGACTAACGTGAGTATGCTGAGGTTTTAGGGCACGTTTGTTGAAGGGTGGTTAGTCTTAACTTCCGGGTCTGATTCCCTTTCTCTAGTTCGATAAAGGTCAAGCTTAGCATCAGAATTCCATTTTCAAGCGAAACTAGAGCCATGGTATCGTAACGGAGGCAAGATTAAACGTCTGATAGAGGCATTTCGTCAAACAGGTGACCCCAAATGCGTTTCCAAGGGTAGAATAAAAAAGAAATTGATGCAAACATGAGTTTCGAGTCTTACTGGATTGTCACAAGCGATGGTTGGCATCGAACAGTGGTTCCAAGTAAATCCCAATAGGCGAATTTGGGTAAGAGACTGAGGGAATGCGTTTCGGAATAGCGGGCATGAAGTAGGCATGGTAAAAATTAAGTCGCGGAGAATGGCTGAGCTCTTCTATATGTCAACACGCGTGGGGATCTCCGGCGAGAGAGGTGGTGCGATGGTGGTGGAGAGGGAAGGGGAGGAGAAATGCTGCGGTCTTGGCTGTTCTTTCTGAGGTTCCGCGGAGTTAACATAAGTTCTAGCACTGTTGTGGATAGATTACGGAACAAGTCAAAAGAATACGACGAATTACATAGAGCTACAATGCTTCATGGCAGTGCTTCAACAGTACATCACAGCGCGTTGTATGGGCTTGGATTTAGTGGTAGTTTAGTGCATTCCCCCGCAATAGAAGCATGGACCTTTGTTTTCCGTTGCAGTGGTAGTCCCTGAAAATTCTTAAAGAGCTACTTCGGATTTCAAAGCGCAATACCGTAATGTTGTAGATCCGGTGAAATGTGTTGTAGCACGCCTAATGAGCTTCGAAATCGTCGTAACGCATTGAAGCCCTCTGTTTCTTTGTAGTGTTTCTTCAAATATCTGTTGTATTGGATAGATCGTGAAACAAATCAAAGGACTATGATGGATTACCGAACATTACAGGCGCAATCATAATGCTAGAGCAACACGTTCAGTACAAATTGATGATTCTGCTCATCACACCAGTATGAGCATAGCAAGGTTTTAGCAGTAAATTCAAATGCCAGTTTCATCTGATGGAACTTCGTGTAGGCAAAATCATTCTGACAGTGTTTAAACGCAACCCGTGTGATGGTGTCTAATCTACATTCTAACACTGATGATGACTCAACCCCGACTACAATCTTCCTCTTTTGTTCAGATTTTGAACCCTTACTCCTCCCACTCTTGTCTAGACCTAATCAAGATTAAAGACATCCTCGGCCACCACTCAAGTACTCTATGTTGCGCAAGAAATTTCATTACACTTCTATACATGTTGAAAATGAAGAGATAGGTAGCTATGGTGCTCAACTACTTATAAGAAACAGTAACCACAAGAAAGTCATATTGATAGGTTAACAGAAATCCAGAACCTAAACCAAGTTCCAAGGATCAACATGCCTCTCACTATTCTTCACTGGGTGTTTAAAGCAAGATCGTGCCAAGAATCTCCATCAGCTTGTTGAGTTTCCTGATCTGGATTATTTGGCAAACAGTCAATCACTAGCCAGTCAATTCATAAGAACATAGAGAAAGCAGTAATATCTGGTGTTGTCATCCATTTCTTCAGATAAAACATAACAGCGGTCAAAGTTAGAGAAATTGAGGAGCATAAACTTATCAATCGAAAACCAGACATAAGAGAAATTTTTAAGAGAAACCTACAAAGCAACTGCTTCTACATGTTCTTCTATCTATGCTTTGGCGAAGAACCATCAAACAATTATGACACATCATGTAAATGTTCATTTGTCTGTGCTTCAACCAACTAAAGGAATCAAAATACTCGCAGCAGCACCACCTTAACACTAGAGACTTCCTTATAATTGTTAGAATCGTGATCCTCATAAGAACAAACAATGGGCTAAAAAGGCTTTATTGCATAGTTGTCACAGTTAGATTAGATTAATTTATTCATATTCATGTCAACTTGATTCAAAGGAGGCAATTCTCTAGCCTCAAGCTCATACCCCAATGGACCAAACAATGATGCATCACTATAAACAACAACAGTGACAGTGGGTGCATTCAATGTACAAGCCTAAGGATGAAAGAAGCTCTATCTTCACAGTGCAACAGGGAGATAGAGAAACTCCAAGAACCAGCTTAATGAAAACTAGAGTGTCGCAATTCGCTTTTGATGCTGGTTGGTCTCTTCATTGAATAGCAAGCATGTGGCATCTCAATGGATAATTAATACAAAGTGTGGACTAACTATCAGATCAAGCATCAGAGGATAAGAATACATGATCCATTTTGCAAAGATCAGCACAAACAATAGATCGACTAAAGAAATACATACTCGAATCTTCAACATCTTCGTTTCGAACAAGCAACACAGGCGGTAAGGGAAGATCTGCAACAACAACGCAATCATGTGGAAACCAATTCAGACATCGAATCCTCTAAAAAGCGGCAGTACATATGCATTTACCAAGTTGATGCCAAGTGAGAGCAAAATCAAGAAACTGAAGGGAGAGGAAAGCAAGATACCATCATTGGGCAGAGTGTCCCTCATCCATTCCTCATCCACAATATCTATGAGTATACCCATGCTTAGTTCCGCCATATTTTTCCCTTCAATTCCACCGCTACCCTACAAAAATGTACAAGCACAACAGTGGAGATGGTTAATTTCATTCTCTTACTTAGGTCTGAACTCAGCCCTCTCGAGATTAACCATTAAAAATTCCACTTCCCCTCCCTTCTCCACCTGGTCCTTGGACGGCATTTAACAGACATTTCACGCAAAAATAACAGAAACCCACTATCTTTTTAAGTGAAACCAAGTGGGACAATACGTCGAACACATAAGATGCAAAGCCAAGACAGAGAACAAAGCACCCGCAATAGCGAACAGACGTTGAGTACACTTTAAAGCTAAAAAAAACCCAAACAGTATTCCGATTCGGTAGCATAACCAACGAATACAGGAGCAGACAAGAACAAGGAGAAAAACAGCGCCATGACCATTAGTTTTCAAATGGGTTTTTTCCACCACAGCGGCTGAAAAACAAGAAAAGAAGAGAGGCTGCTATCACCGAGAGAGAGAGAGAGAGAGAGAGAGAGAGTGGGGGACAGAGTATCGAGTAGAGTTTCTTGATGCGAAGAATGGCTTACCCAGAAGCAGGAGATGAATCGCTCCAAACGCAGCAGGCGTCGAACCCCGAACGAGAAAAAAATTGAATCTTTAGCTCCCACGAACCCCAGGATCGGACCAGTTTCATGGGTGGGTCCGATCGAATTTGAATCGGTCGAAAAGGAGTATGAGATGGGCTGGGCTTTTTGATTCGATTAGCAATCATATCTTCTTTCTGAACATTTTGGCTGCGTTTGGTCGACCGGATAAAAATCAAGATAGGATATATTTTATCCTATCTTGTGTTTGGTGGTGGTCTAGGATATGATAAGGTCGGATATAGACCGGATAAAAAAATCCGAGGGGGGAGGTGGGATAAATCCGGATAGGATTTCTAATGCCTATTTTTCTAAAAATCCTACGCTCCACTTGCCGTCATCTTCATCCCCACATCTTGTGCGCTTTCACCAAAAAAATTTCTCGGCTTTTTTTCCTTCACCAACTACTCCGGACCCCGTGAATAGAAAAAAAATAAAATAAAAATTATCCTATCCGACTTTAAATCCGTAGTCCACCAAACAGTGGACAGGATATGAAGAAATTCCAGGATTTCTTATCCTATCCTATCCGGTCCTATCCTGTTTAGAAGTCTGGACGACCAAACACAGCCTTTGTTCATGAGTCAAATTGCTGGTCTACTTTTGATTTGTCCAAAAAGTAAGTGACAAAGTTCTATACATGGATTAATATTAGATGGGACGATTTTTTTTTTTTATCGATTGGCCAAGTTACGGCGGAAAAGTTACAATTACGAAAGCAACGAACGTAGTTTCCAATGATAAAAACAAATAGGACACAAAGGTGATTAATGGGCGGGCGGCCACTGAGGCCCGAAAGGCGAATGAGCGGGCCTGCACCATGCCCTTACATGAGGAACCCCGACCCGACCTGCCCTACTTTGGCCCGAGCTTGACCTATGGTCTCAGCCCGTCCAATGATCACTTATTATGGAGAGAGTATTTCCCTCTATCGTCGTGCTTGGGAATACAAGATAGAAGGAATGCAAAATACAAAAAGAAAAAAAACCATATAAAATCGGTCTAACGTAACTAAGGCCTATAAGACCGCTTTGCTTAGAAATTAACTTCAAAGGTATTAGGTACAATTTTCAATCACTACTTGTGATTGTGAAAAAAGAGCGTTTTGATCTTTGAAAGATATCTATAATTGTTTGACGGGTGTCGTGGGAGAGTTGTCCCAACCAAGTGTTAAGAAGCTAGTTTCACAAGGGTTGTTGACATAAACCAATGCCGTCCCACACACGCCTTTAGGGTTCTCAACGTGCGACACCATAATTACAACGCAGTTCAGCTACAAAACAATACCAAGCGAAATCACATCATTTTCGACGTCACACTCACTCTAGTTAAACTATTACCACAAACGATCATCACAGACAGAGAAAAAGAAAATCACCTCTTCGTCGGCAGCAACCCTTTTGGTGCTTGCTTTTTGGTGCTAAGCAAAGGCACAGTAATTAAACCGAGATTAGCTCTTGATTGGTCCCCAACAGCTTTAGCCAACCCCCTTTTTTGGAAAGTAAATCTCAATGTCATACCTCGAGTTAGCTAAGCTGAACGTAATATAAAGTTGACGTGCGTGTTAATTTATGCACGTTAAACGCCCAACTGATGTCTCTTTCTCGTAATAATGCCTTAAACTACTCATTTTCCCACCCTTTATTCGCTTGGACCAACCAATAGATAATTTCTATACATCAATATCACAATATTTTTCTATTGTATCTTGTGAATCGCAAGTGCAATTAATCTTTCATCTTCTTCTGTCATGCAATGACATTGATTTGACCCGTTTTTCGCCTTTAGGTCCCCATGCAATCGGTCATCCGTAAATCCGAGATAGATTCATTAAAAGAAGTGGACAGAAAATTACTTTCCTGACATCATCGAGGACGTCAGCTGCTACTTGACCTTTATTTGCTCTAAAAGTTTATTTTTTTCAATTACCTTTGTTCTGGTGCTGAACCAGGTGTCGGTCTGGGGTTCGATATGAATTACAAAATATCACCCTGCACTAATGGCCGTCCGCGTGAGAACCTTTTGAGCTGTATCAGCTTCAACCCAAGTTTTAAGAATTACATCTTCTGAAAAGATTCCTTGGAAAAGTGGAAAGTTCCGATTCTCATTCCGCACATAATTACAAACTTTTTCGTCCGTCTCGGATGCAGGTGGGTGGGAAGTAACCATGCGGGGGAGCGGTTTTAACCTTGAAATTCATCTTTCTTTCCAAAAGCTTACCTGTTCTCCATTTTCCAAACTCCATATCGCTCTTTCCTCTATAGTCGGCCATACATTAACAATTGCTTTCCATAACATTGAATCACCAGGTTTGGCGTAAACAATATTTATTTGTTGTGAACAGTATTTAGCATGTGAAACCCGCGTCCATAGCCTTCGATGGGAAAGATACTTTACTGTGGGAAGGTAAAAACATCGAATATTTCCCTGCTAAGTCAACATATGAAATTATCAAAGGGATTGACAATCAAGAAACTGACAGGATATGGCCCCATATATGGCGGTAGAGGCGGACCTTAATGTATTAGAACCTTCCTCTGGCTAGCGGCACATGAGCGTTTATTAACCAATGAATTGAGGACGTCTCACAATCTGGGAGGTAACCCTTACTGTTTGCAATTTGAATACTACTGGCCTCTCATTTTGAGTTCAAAATACATCATATTTTTTGGGAAGACAATCGTCTTGCTAATTTGCTTACCAATATTGGCATAGCAAAGCGACTAGATACTACATTCTAGTTACAACTTCTTAGAGAATTATCTCATGTTTTGTTTAGTGAAAAAGTTGGGATTATAGACTTGAGACTTTAATTTACTTAGCTTTGTACCTTATGTTTGCCAAAAAAAAAAAATCAGCTCCAATCAAATTAATTAAAAGAAATTGCTTATCACCGTTTTATTTGTTGAGGGAGACTAGACCGAGTTTGTCTCGAAGTCGCCATTATGCTGTTTCCTTTATATTTATTTCTGTCCGTCCAATCAAATCTTTCAATCAAAAAAGCGAGAATACGTAAATTAATGCGAATACTCACTTAGAGGAAATAATTAGAAAAAAAAAAAGTTTGTGGAACCGACGTCAAATTATCGTGGGACATCATGGAATGGACTAAGGATTTGGCATTGCACACGTCTTTAATCCTTATTTTAATTGTCACATCTTTTGTGTTAATAATAGGATAAGTCTTGTCTAAAACTTTTTTGGGTGGGTCATGTTGATCAATTGAGAGAAAAAAAGATAAATGCAAGATTAGTCACTTTGGTTGCACCAAATCAAGACCATAGAGTTCCTTAATGGATGCCCATGGAATTGATAGTTCTTCGAAACCTATGATAAACAAAATTTTTCAAGTGACCAATGAGTTCATCCGTGAACAATGGAATTAATATACGACCTAACGCTGAACTCATGAACAAGGAAATTCATTTCAATTGCATGACAATGGCTAAAAAAACTATGTTGCTTCAATCAATTGAGTAGAAGTTGTTCTCAGAAGTATTTTAAATGAACTGGACTGTGTTTTCTTCGGTATTACCCAGGGTCGGCGCAATCGGTTTGGATGTCGACAAAATGTCCAGCTTAGAAATGAAGGTTGTCTATCCAAATCGCACCAACCGTGTGCAAGCTGTTCTGGATCAATGTCACTATTTTAAAAAAAACAGTATCACTACTACATTTTCGGTTTCGTGGGCAAAGTTTTAGTCAATACTAGCTTGATGAATGCCATCTAATTAATCACCGTCCTCTCCAACATCCAGTTTTGACCAGAGTTATATTGTGGAGCAAATTACTCATATCAGCTTATGACATGAAATATAGTTTAGCAGTTCCCACATACTAGGAGCCTACTATATTTCTCACGTATGGATCCAAATTTTATCGTACGTAGCATTGGCATTTAATGATGATTTTTCCTATGAATTGTACTCTAGATCCTTAGTTTAGGGGTTTGAGGTACTGGTTGTCTTCCTGGAATATAGTTATTCCATAGTTAATTATCCCATTTCTATAATTCATACAAATGGAAGGTGCAAGGTTAGATCAGAGACACCCAATAGTTATACCCGAGTTAGACAAAAGGGACTTTCACACATAACTAGACACAATGGTCTATATTCAATTCTTGATTGGCAAAAGGTCGATTCTCTAGATCGGATCATAAAGAAATAGTTAACTCCCGTGATCGGACGTTCGAATCTAGACAGGCGTGAAAATTCTGTCCCTAATCAAATCAATCAGTATGCCAAAACCTATCGCACGAAAGCTTGAAGAAAAAAATCATCTGATCGCCAAGAAGGAATAAAAGGTGAGGTAAAAAGATCGCGTGTTTCTAACATTCTATTCATCACGATCTGTTTACAGAACTCGGGCTTGAGGATGATCCTGGTGCTCTTGACATTGACTAATGCCAGACGAGTTTACAGAATTCAGCTTACTTTTTGCTTGAGAGGATATTGGTAGATTAGGTTTATACTAAAGGGCATAATTGTCATTATATTGTTTTTAGCCCTAAACCCTATGTATATATATTGTGAATTGTTTCACCAATGAAAATAGCGTTTGCCCAAACTCTACATGATATCATAGCGGTGATCCTCGAAACACGTCTCTCACGTCCTTTGAGCAATATCTAGTCCCCCTCTGATTTGGTCAGATTGATTCACCGGCGTGATTTGATTTCTCGGTGTCATCGCTGCTTCCGTCTAACGGTCTGGTTTTGCTTTTTTGTTGAAATTCTCGAGACCTTGTTTGCCAGTGTTGATCTCTGGCTCCCGTCCTTCTACATGCCACAACTGTCGCCCCTCACTAGTCACCATGCCTGCTGTCAACTTGTCCATTGTCGCGCATCCACCTCGCTTGCTACGAACCTATCTGCGATTTGCTGCGTCCTTGCTGAGTGGCCATCGTTGCTACCTTGGTCCTGACGTTCCTCCTCACTGGTCGCCACAAGTCGCCATGGTAGACGATTCTCAAACCTCTTCAACCATCGCTCCTGCACATGAGCAGCCGTATAGCCCTTATTTATATATCCTTCTGATAACCCTGGATCTAATCTTGTCGACATGGTCCTTACGAGTGATAATTACAACAATTAGTCTCGTGTCATGGAGATTGCCATTTCCGCCAAGAACAAGATGGTGTTTGTTACTGGAGAAATTAAAAAACTAGCCACAACCGATCCTGCCTATGCGTCATGGATTCGTGTTAACAATATGATTCTATTATGGATTCTTAATTCCATTCATCCAGATTTGGTGTCAACGGTTTTCTACACAGAGTCAGTTGCGGATGTCTGGGCCGATCTCCGCGAACGTTTTTCGCCATAGAATGGTCCTAGGGGTTTTTCATCTTGAGCAAAAGATATGCACCTTTGCTCAACATGACGATACTGTAACCAAGTACTACAACAACTTCCGAAGTTGCTGGGATGAACTGAATAATTTGGATCCGTTACCGCAATACTCTTGTTCAGCTCATTCTATCATTACCAAACAACAAGAGAATCAGCAATTGTTTCAATTTCTCGTGGGTATCAATCCGAGGTACGCTAATGTTATTAGTCAAATTTTATTAATGGATTCGTTACCTAGTGTTACACATGCATATGCACTAATTCTTCAGGATGAGTCACACCGTCATATCCAATTGGATCGCCCATCGTCCAATCAGACCAACGCTTTGCTTAGCACTCATGGCAACCATACTCCGCGGCCATACGCGGATTCCTCATCCCACGGACAGCCCGACTCTCTTGGCGATCCCACTTTGTCCGCCAACCTAGCTAAACAGACGAACACGTCCCGCGGCCAGGAAAGATGCGCCCACTGTGACATCCTGGGACATACACGGGATGTGTGTTTTCGACTTCATGGCTTCCCTCCAACCACAAGCAACGCCGTGGACAGCCATCTACCTCCTCCCGACCCGTGGACAACAAATCCAACCATACTTCCGATGCGGGACCTCCTCCGTTCACAAATGATCAATATAAGCAACTAATGCGCTTGCTGCAAGAGGTAAACATCCCAAAAGCCAACCTCTTGGGTAATGTTCTCGGCTTATCTTCTAGTTCATTTAATTCTGATACTTGGGTTATTGACACTGGCATCACCAACCACATCACATTTGAACCCCGTAACCTTACAAACCCGACTCACTATCTCTCTCCACATCCCACCATTGGGATTCCAAATGGTGTTAGTGTCCCCGTGACATCACACGGTTCAGCCTCTCTTACCTCAACTATCTCCATTGACAATGTCCTTTGCGCTCACTCTTTCAAATACAACTTATTATCAGTCTCCAAGCTCACTCAAACTTTAAATTACTCAGTCGCCTTTTTTCCTAACTACTGTCTTTTTTAGGATCTCTTGACGAAGAAGATCATTGGTTGGGGCCATGAGTGTGGTGGTCTCTATTACCTGGAGATTCCTACCGAACCTGCCGTCCTCTCTACTGCAACTTCTTCACCTCATCTTTGGCACGCCCGCTTATGACATCCATCTAAGTCAGTTTTATCCACTTTGCAACAAACTTTATGTTTTAGTCTAGCAAAACGATTGAGTCCATGTGATGCTTGTCATTTATCCAAACAAACGCATCTGTCTTTTGCATCTAGCACTATTACTACTCTACGTCCCTTTGAACTTATTCATGTTGACATTTGGGGACCTTATTCTCATTTTAAACATCAGGCATGTCATTATTTTTTATCTATTGTTGATGACTATTCGCGCTATACTTGGATTTTTTTGTTTACTTTTAAGTCTGATGCAATTGATTCTCTGATTCATTTCTTTGTTTTTGTTGAGACTCAATTTCAAACCAAAGTCCAAAATGTTCAATCTGATAATGGGACCGAATTCCTTTCCTCTCGATTACAACAGTTTTTTCGCGCCCAAGGTGTTCACCACCAGCGCAGTTGCCCTCACACTCCTTAATAAAATGGAGTTGTTGAGCGTAAGCATCGTCACTTGCTCAATGTTGCTTGTGCATTGCGTTTTTATTCTGGCATGCCTCTTCATTTTTGGGGTGATTGTGTCTAAACTACTACTCATCTCATTAATAGACTACCTAGTCCTCTCCTATACAATAAAACCCTGTAGGACCTTCTCTATGGCAAACCACCTGCCTATTTTCATCTTCATGTCTTTGGCTCATTATGTTACGCTTCTACCGGTCATCTTCACTTCGATAAATTTGGCCTTCGATCTCGCCGATGTATTTTAATCGGTTATCCCATAAACCACAAAGGTTACTGTCTCTATGATCTCCAAGACCAAATAACTTTTACCAATCGCAACATCGTTTTCTATGAACAAGTTTTTCCTATCCATCAAACAATCGAACATACCACAATAGAATAGACCCCGATAATTCCATTATCCATACCTGACCTTGGTGAAACCTCCCCTCCTCCCTCCACCTTGGTACTTGCACCGACCTCACCTCCTCAGCCCCTTGCACCCATGGCCACACCATTACTCACTGAACCCGAAGCCGTGCCTCGGCCATCTCGGCCACGCCATCCACCCAGATATCTTTGAGACTACCACTGCGCTATTGTAGCCTCCAATCAATCCTCTTCTGACTCTAAGGTAAACTTAATCAGATAATCTTTACCCCTTATCCAACTGTTTATCGTACTCACGTTTTTCACCCACTGACCGCATTTTTTTAGCCTCCATATCCTTAAATTAGGAATCTAAAACTTATGATGATGCATGTCAATCTCCCAAGTGGCGGAAGGCAATGTCTTTTGAGATACAAGCCCTTGAACAAAATGACACTTGGGAAATTGTTCCTCTTCCTCCTAACAAATAACCCATTGGATGTAAATGGGTTTACCGAATCAAATATAATTCTGATGGCACCATTGAGCACTACAAAGCTCGTCTCGTTGTAAAGGGTTACACTCAAACAAAGGGGATTGATTACCATGACACCTTTGCGCCTATTGCTAAATTGGTAACCGTTCACACTTTATTAGCTCTAGCTTCAATTCATCATTGGCCTCTCAACCAATTAGATGTGAATAACGCTTTTCTGCATGGTGATCTTGATGAAGAGGTCTACATGAGGTTTCCACCGGGTTTTCATACTAAAGGGGAGAATTTAGTCAGTAGGCTTAAGAAATCACTCTACGGCCTTAAACAGGCATCGAGGTAATGGTTTGCTAAATTCTCTTCTGCACTGCTTGATATTGGTTTTCAATAGTCCAAGGTAGACTATTTACTATTTACTTTTTCTGCATGGTGATCTTGACGAAGAGGTCTACATGAGGTTTCCACCGGGTTTTCATACTAAAGGGGAGAATTCAGTCAGTAGGCTTAAGAAATCACTCTACGGCCTTAAACAGGCATCGAGGTAATGGTTTGCTAAATTCTCTTCTGCACTGCTTGATATTGGTTTTCAATAGTCCAAGGTAGACTATTTACTTTTTACATTGGTCCGTGGCTCTCTCTTGACCATTGTCCTTGTTTATGTTGATGATTTGGTTATCACAGATGATGATGAAGTTATGATTCAACTTCTCAAGCGATTCCTTAACACACAATTTCGCATTAAGGACTTAGGTACTCTCAAATACTTCTTGGGCATTGAAGTTTCTCATTCCAAGTCTGGGATTTTCTAGTCACAAAGGAAATACACTCTTGATATTTTGTCTGACGTTGGTCTTCTTGGAGGTCGTTCCGTTAATACTCCGATGGAACCCAATATACAATTTTCGGATTCCTCCCCAACTCTCAAGGATCTAGGTTCATATTGACAACTTGTTGGTAGATTATTATATCTTATAGTAACGCGTTCATATTTACTCTTTGCAGTGCAATATCTTAGTCAAGTTATGCACTCTCCTAATGAAGACCATTGGAATGCCGCACTTCGCATTGTGCAGTATCTCAAGCATGATCCCGGCACTGGTTTGTTTTTCCCATCCAATTCTACTCTCCAACTTTATAGTTATACAGATTCTCATTTGGCATCTCGTTCTACATCTCGACGATCTATTTTTGGCTACTGCATGTTTCTTGATTCTTGTCCCATCTCATGGCGTTCCAAGAAACAGACCACCATTGCCCGTTTCTCAGCAGAAGTTGAATATTGTGCTATGGCGTTTGCCACTTGTGAAATCACATGGCTTCGCATGCTTCGCTCGGATCTCCACGTCAATACTACCACTGCTGATCTTTTTTGTGATAATAAAGCGGCCATCTACATTGCCACTAATCCCATCTTCCACAAACGCACCAAACACATCGAGATTGACTATCACTTGGTTCGTGAAAAAATTCAAGATAGCACTTTGTGCACTCTTTATATTCTCGGTCACTCCCAACTCGCAGACTTGTTCACGAAACCGGTCACACATGATTTATCTTGTACTTTTAAGAACAAGTTGTTGACATGTTTACATTCACCAACTTGAGGGGAGTATTGGTAGATTAGATTTATACTAAAGGGCATAATTGTCATCATATTGTTTTTAGCCCTAAACCCTATGTATATATATTGTGAATTGTTTCGTCAATGAAAGCAACGTTTGCCCAAACTCTACAGACGAGAACATATAAACCTAGAATCTTAGCCTATTAGAGAAATGAAGATCAGCTTCTCTTCTCAAGCCATGAGTAGGAGGACTGGGGCATAGATTCGTACTTAAAAGGGCTTCCTATTTACTAAAATCTGAAAAATTCCAAAAGGGTTTCTTCTAGCTTGAAGAACCTGCAAATTTAGGGGAAGAAGAGGGCAACTTCATTGGAGAAGAGTTTCTACCAAGCGAAGAATGTGATTGATGAGTGATTGTGCTATCTTTTAGACCGCTCAAATTGAAACGAGTTAAACTACTTGTCTGCAAACAGATATTAGCCATGTCTAGACATGGGGATTGAAGATCGAATTTTCCTGTCTTGCGGATAAACCTTCGTATGTACCGAAGCATAGGGTTGACGGTCGTGACTTGTTTAACTACTCTTCTAGCTTGGTACGTTTTAAAAGGAGCATAACTTACTCTATTAGTTTGAAAGATCACGAGTGAAAACAATGAAATCCTCACTTGGACCACGAAAACAAATATACCATGCATTTCTTACGAAGCATAGCTCTATTCATCACATTATCCCTAGAATAATTCTCTATTTTTACACTTTTTTTATGCAAGTTTATCACTATGACAACAAGATAGCTACCAAAATATTCCTGAAATACGCATGTTATTTTCCCTGGAAAACCAGCGTTCTAGGCAAGAAAGAAGCTTCATCAGGGTCACGGATGAAGTAAACATTCCCTGATGGACCCAACCCTAGCTTCCATAACTTGAGACCTAACTCTCAAACTGTATTGAGAAAAAAGAGCGCTTCAGATGACCAAGGATAATCGACAACCTTTTAGGTTTCCAGAAAGGGTTTCCCGAATCTGGACTGGCTTGCTTTCGTCTTGTAATGCGAAGTGCCACATGAATGAATAAAAGAAGCAAAAAAGTATTCATCAATCCAACTCTAGATGCTAAATTAATGGTGGGGGACCAAACCTTGCATCTACGCAGCACTACTCTCCTTGGAATTCGTCACGTCCTTAGAATGGTCCAATCAATACTTTGATCAAATGCTAAATGACACGCACAAAAAGATGGTTGTTTACGTCAGATGTGAAGCAAGAGGACAGTAAATAATTGCAAGTCCAACCGGACAATCAGAATAAGGGAACATGAGGAGGGGAGACACGCCATTTGGATATAATTATAGCTGCTATCGCCCTAATAATTATTAAGCAAACGAAACCCTAATTCGAATAGTTTATATACATGGACATAAGAAATCAAACAACCATATGGCAAGTTGCTATGAAGCTCAGCATAAATAACATTTTGTTGTTTCAAGTACCTTTCCTTTTGCCGGCCGATAATGTCTTAAACAACAGTACCCTCCGGAATTTACTTGGTCCGGTCCGGACTTTAGAAACATTTAAGTTTCTATGGACCTAAAGAATGAATAACCATTCGTGATTTCCTAATTTTTTCGTAATTGATTATGATAAAAAAAAAAGCGATTTTTTCCTTCCCTTGTTAAGATATCAAGTTGCTACATTTTTTCTTAAAAAAAATTAATGCATAATAAGGTCGATGTATGAAGGATAATGACTTTGATTATCGAGTAATTTGTCATGCTATAATAAGGTCAAGTTGGCAACTCTATCAATGTGCACAAGCTTTGACAACTACTCAATCTTATTCAGCATGTAAAATGGCAAATAAACAAATTTGCAAGAGTCCATTATCAACGGAAGCCACCATAAATGGATGAAGACATCTTTTTTCTTTTGCTTTTTGTATGAGTGA
Source organism: Syzygium malaccense (assembly GCA_031216405.1). Taxonomy (NCBI): domain Eukaryota; kingdom Viridiplantae; phylum Streptophyta; class Magnoliopsida; order Myrtales; family Myrtaceae; genus Syzygium; species Syzygium malaccense. Next base: position 17,843,619 of record CM062260.1, on the reverse strand, counting down.
TGAAGACAACTTAATTTACAAAGGATTTATTTTATTTTATTGGGTTAATACCACGAAAAATCTAACCTAGTACACATGTAACAATTTTACCCCAAACTTTTTTTTAACCACAAAAAATTTCAAAATAGTACACCTGTGACAAATTTACCCAAAACTAATATTTTGACTACCAAAAATCCCAAACTGGTATATTTGTGATAAATTTATCCCCGTTAGTTTTCGTTAAATTGAATTAATACCACAAAAAATCACAAACTGGTACACCAATGACAAATGGAGGGTAGAACATAAAACCGGTACATCAATTAACTGTCATGTGTTATTTAACAAAGCAATTGATAGTAAAATTTAACGGAAACAAACTGAGGGTAAATTTGTCACAAGTATACCAGTTTAGGATTTTTTGTAATTAAAAATTAGTTTGGGATAAAATTATTAATGATGTACCAGTTTGAAGTTTTTTATGGTATTAACCCTTTATTTTGTCTTATTTGATTTTCTGCGTTCTTCCTGGGTGGTTTTTCTTTGATGGGTTTGATTACAAATTTGGAGTTGTCTCTTTGCCTGTCCTCCTCATTAAGTAGGTAACTGTTCGATCCTTAAAAAGGAAAAAAAAGAGGAAACTCTTGACTTGCATGAATGCATACACAACCATTAAAACCTTAAAGTCGTTTTCATCGATTCCGACTTGCAAACTGTATCCTCCTCCTCCTTTTTTCCTCCCATTTCGATACTCTCCTCTTAACGCTTCTTGAAGGCCCCTCTCCTCCTCAAACCTGCTGAGTCTCTCTCTCTCTCTCTCCATGCAAGTGATATGAGCAGATTCTCATCAAGAACCTTTTCTCTTCACCCTGCTACTGCAACTCGTTGTGCTGGATACACACCATGCGACCAGAACAAAAAGAAGTACAGCTCTCTCTCTCTCTCTCTCTCTCTCTCTCTCTCTCTCTCTCTCTCTCTCTGAGGAGTGATTTATCGATATTATTGTCTTTTCTTGTGTAGGTTATGTGGCCAAAGCTAGTGCTCAACAAGGTCCTTAGAAAAAGTTTAAGCAGCAGTAATTTCGTTGCCGACTTGCCAGATTCAAGAGAGATCATGCCAGAATTTCACAGTTCAGATACCATGAAAGCATACAATCAGCAAACTTGCAAGTATTATATATAGCTACTAAGATTCAAACATTTTGCTTCCCTTTTAATGAATCTAAATTCGAACTTACACATACCCAAATTCGTGCTTTATAATCAGGATTTTTGTCAGCTCTTGGAACGTTGGAGGCATTGTTCCACCAGAAGACATGGACATCGAATATTGGTTTGATATAAAGAAATATCCCGCTGACGTATATGTTTTCGGGTAACCAGTGCACTTCTATTTTTGCTCGAGGGCACTTACATGCACAGATTCTCGGGTTCTTTCATCTAAATCGGGCGATTTCAATTTAGTGAGTGTATAATGTATGATTCTATTTGCATATCAGGTTTCAAGAAATAGTTCCTCTGAGTGCCAGAAATGTTTTGGGTTCAGAAAACAGCAAGATTTCCAGGAAATGGAATGCAATGATAAGAGAGACTCTCAACAAGTCGAGCTCTCATGCAAGGCCGGGTCAAAGTTCTATGGAAAGACATTCGAAAGAACATTTCCGATGTATTGTCAGTAAGCAGATGGTTGGGCTATTCATATCCGTTTGGATCAGGAGCAACCTCTGCGAATTCGTCAGTCATCCCAGCGTTTCTTGTGTCGGCTGCGGTATAATGGGTTGCTTAGGAAACAAGGTATGTGTTAATCATTCGTCTATTATGTATATAGTACATAATAAGACCAACCCAAGCTTAACAGGTCATTATCGTCACTGTCTATGAGATGAGGACTTTATGCTCTTTGATATTTACTTAATTGATGCCGGTATTATTAGATGATCAGTCATTAATTCATTCTCTAAATCTTGGTTACACAGGGTTCGGTGTCGGTTAGATTTTTGTTGCGTGAAACAAGCTTGTGCTTTATTTGTAGTCATTTAGCTTCTGGAGGGAGAGAAGGAGATGAGAGGCACAGAAACTCAGATGCAACAGAAATATTGTTGCGGACGACCTTCCCACATGGCCCCTCACGCAATTTGCCAAGAAAAATCCTCGACCACGAGTACGTCGCAAGACAGATTATTCTACCCTTCTTAACTCATTATCTTTCATTGATCTGTGTCGCAGCATACTTCCTCTTTGATGTATGTTTATGATCCTCGCGATACCAAGGGTCCTATACCAGTAGAAACATGCATATATGAAGTCATGATATTTTTAAGAACGACCCCTCTTCCATATTTGCGTTTTTCTAAATATGCAAGTGATGTAAGCAGAAGTTCTTCTGCTATTCGTCAATCCTTTTGAGTATTCAACCATTATTTTTCTTAGTAGGTGGGATCAATATGAACAAAAAATGATTAGAAGGGGAATCCCTCAGGAGGAATACTTCGATTCTCAAGCGTTTGTTTCAACAAGCACTCACTCACACCATCCTCTTCATATGCACCTTTATTACTGCCACTTGCAGATTGAAAAAGAAAAGCACTTATCTAACCATCAATATATTACTCGTCGTGCAGCCGAGTGATTTGGCTGGGCGACCTAAACTACAGAATCGACCTGCCTGACACCACCACTCGGTCTCTAGTCGAGAAAAGGAAGTGGGATTTACTATTGGAAAAAGATCAGGTATTCTCGTAAACCATTTGCTTTGAACATTAGAGGTTTTGGTTTACAAGGTTGTGTTTCGAGGTTAAAGAATTTGTCGATATTTAATAAAGCTGAAGGCCGAGCTCATGAAGGGTCATGTCTTCCAAGGTTGGCAAGAGGGAGTGATCAAGTTTGCACCAACCTACAAATACTGCCTGAATTCGGAGGTATACTATGGTAAAAACCCGAATACCAAAGTCAAAAAGAGTCGGGCTCCAGCGTGGTAAGTAACCATACAACATAATATGAAAAATGCTTAGTTCACTGAAAGAAACCTGGAAATATATGAGATTTAATGGAGGATTTTTTTCAGGTGCGATCGGATAATTTGGTTTGGGGAGGGATTGAAGCAAAGCCAGTACAACAGAGGTGAATCGAAATTGTCCGATCACAGACCTGTTCGAGCGATTTTCACAGCAGAGACCGGGATTTACAGAGTCCTGCAGAATTCAGATGTTTCTAACAAGAGGGGATTAACTGATACAAGAACAACATTTAAAAGAGTTTTTGAATAATAAAGATATACGTAGTACTATGTATCCGTGGTTCTACCAGATCCTCAAAACCAAATATCACGACATACAGGAAACGAGGATATTAGGAATATACTATGATGCAATAATATTGATCATTTTCAGTGTAAAGAGGCTTTTCTAATACGGTAAATGCATACAATACAACCATGAGTGTTGATCTATATTCAGCAGACCAACTCCATCCATGCCAGCAGGCACGAGTGATGCGAGTGTATACAAAGTCAAAGCACATATACACGAGCATAGGCAAGTATTTCTCAAACACTGTAGCGTACAGCGTATGCACACACGAGAAAAGAACTAAAGAAAAAAAGATGATATTCAATGACGTTTATCCTGAGCAAATAAAGAGAGATAGACAAAGGTGAATTGTAGGAGGACAGAAAAAGTTCATTGATCTTTACTACAGTATACTTGAGGATCTTTGGTGTTTAGTTTGTGTAGCATCTTCTCAATTTTAGGAGGTAAAAGAAGATGGCAGATTAAATTCAAAGATTATAACTCATTATCTAAAGAAAACTCAAACAGCTTAGATTCTCGTTTTGGCTTGCATCTTAAGATTATAACATGTCACAAGCACAATGATAGGAGCAAATTAAATCCGGCATTAAATGATGTGTTGTAAGCCAAAGAAAACTCAAGGCCAAATTAAATCCTGTCATTGCACTCATGATATGTTATTCCAGAGTCAAAAGTTCAGAATAGTATGATGCGAGTCAAATCCAGCTGAACCTGCTGGTGCCAAGTTTTTTGTTTTGATTAGAAAATTTATAAAAGCAGAAGGACTTGATTAGACAAATTAAAAGTCCAATGACTTGATTAAGCATGAAAGTAGAAGAAAAGTAGAATTTATCTGTCACCAGCACCATGACAGGAGTAAAAATACAGCCTTAAATTCGGAGATCTCGTCCCTTCGTTCCTATCCCAACCCAAAAACATAGAGCATCGAATGCTGGTGATTTCCTTCAGATATTCCTCTTATCGATGGGGCTAACTTTTCCTCGAGGGAAAGACTTCCTTTTTTTTCCCTCACTTATCACTCCTTGAAAACTCTCAAGCAATCACGACACAAATATTCCCAAATCGTTTTCATCAGTAAGAAATCCCTCAATTCACTTCAGATCACCTCCGCCAAATATATTTAATCCCTACATTAAGTTGAAGTCCCACAACTGAAGCCTCACCTCTGCCTTGATGGAGGCAGTGGGAGACTTCTCTGCAGGTTTAATTCATAAAGTCTATTCACTTAGGATTTAAAACTAAGAAGCAAAACAATTTTCTCTTTTGGTTCTCCCTGATCTTACAAATAGCACAAACTACAAGCGGGCCCTAAATTTAACATTCTGGAAAATGGCAGTGACTGCATTTAAGTGACCATCCATGACATACATTAAGACTACTTTCGGAAGCAGATAGCAGAAACCTGATGAAAAAAAATCATTCAATTGAAACTCCAGGAATACACAGATAGAGTACCATTCTAAGAATACAGGGAAGACAAATAGACAATTTGCAAGTAGAGTTTCTAGACTAAATCAGGCAACAAATAATAAGAAGCATCATTTTCAGGGTTCATTCTGTTACATTTAGTGTACAATATGGCACAGGAAACATCAATAAACTGTATCCAGGATAATTTGGACACGGTTCCCAACACCTGGTTGGATACATAAAATTTATGGCATCTGTAATAGATGTTGAAAGATTTAGCACCATGCAATGGATGAGCTAATTCAGCCAGAAATGAGAAGAACCATGTCCTCGTCACTTAATAGCTTCAATATGAAGCAGGAATACAACAAGGGCCTCAGACCTTTCAAATGTGCTTCATGGCTAAGATCTACACCGGAATTTCAGCAAGAGCTTGCAATATCCTCAGTGCCAGAAAATAATAACGCCCTTTGTTCTCCTAAGCACCACTGGCCTGATAACATGATGAAGTTTTAACTCAGAACAGATATTACTGGGTGAATGGATCGAAGACATAACAGAACTGTAGTCCCCAACCTAAATCATATGCATCCTGGTGAAGTGAAATAACATTTCCAATATAACTCAAGTGTCGACAAATGAAATGAGTGATCCCCCTATATAGCTTACATCGATCCAATATAAGTCACTGCATGCAAATTTTGCATGGGTAAGGAGATGAATCAGTATTTTGACAATTCCCTGCCTATATATAAGACAAAACCATGTAGACTGAAAAGACTATCCTTTTATGCGATGTCAACACCTATAATGCACAAAATTTTAAACCACTACTGCATGTGAGAAAGGCCGATGTACGATGAAACTAACCTGAACTGACCTAAATAAGAGGGTGGCTCAACAGTCATTGTCAGACACTTCAATCACCTTCCTGAGAAAGAAAGAGTAATTATCACTCACATAAATGCAACAACGCAAATATCATCACCTACTTTCCACTTCGTAGAAGCACAGAATGCAAAAGGCAAATATGATTGTTCATAGGAAGTAAAACTCATCACTTCGGCAAGTAGGTTGCAAATGATGCAACTGTTTTTCATAGTATAATGTCTAGTTTTAAGGAACTATACAATCAGATAGCGATGTTTTCTACTTACGTTTAATGTCCCAAACAAGTAGTTTGACATATTGAAAAAGATAGGAGAACATAAAATTTTAACAGGCAATATCTGCAGCTCAATGAGTTACTGAAAATCACATTTGACATCTCAAACAAGAATCGCATACTGGACCGACTAAATGACTTTATCTAGACAGTGAGAGCCACAAAAGACTAAAGGGGTTTGAGATACTATCCCTCATACAGAAACGACTGCTTTTTGTCAGTTAACTGTAATAAGCATTTACAAACCATCTTATTTTACACCTACACATAAAATCAGGCCAAGTAATTTGCAGCTTCAACTGCTAGAAATAGGGGTGAGCGGTTCCAAGTTCCTTACAGGTTCCACATGGAACCTGAAACCTACCCTCGGGTACAAGTTTCTCATTTCTTGAAACTTAGAACCTACCCATCGGAACTTGGAACCTAAAATCTACCCTGCCACAGGTTCCAGGATAGGTTCCAGGGTCTAACGGGTTCTTTTTATTTTTAATTTCATCAAAATGAAAATGAATGCAACAATACTAAACAAATTTGTCATTCATCAAAGAGAATACAAAAGACTAGTTTTCCTGACATCACGGTTCAAATAAATATAACTAAAATGAGAAGTCATTGCGTAAATCGATAATAGGGATAAGCAGTTCCATGTTCCGTATAGGTTCCACCATGATAATAGATTCCTTTTTTTTTTTAACTTTGAACCTACCCTATCACTGGTTCAACAGGTTCGAGGGTCGGTTCCAAAGTCTACTCAGGTTCTACCTCTATTATTAATTGAACAATTTTAGTAAATCATCACATTTAATAACCACTGCTTACTGCTATGATCCACTAACCACAACTTATATTTAGACACACGAAAAATATGAAACATTAACAAGTTATAAAATGAAAGCTTGGACTATTGGTTCCAGATTATATTATCATCATATAACACCATGAAACACAACAGAATCAAGCGAATATATAGATCAAGAAAAAACACAAAAAACTTATTTAGGTTTCAGGTTCTAGGTTCTACTTACCAAAAACCTAGAACCTACCCGTCGAAACAGGTTCTCTAATTTTTGGAACCCGGAATCTACCTTGCATACCTTTGAACCTAAAACCTACAGGTTCCTACTGATCAGATTCTCAGGTTCCAGGGTAGAACCTGAAACCATACTCACACCTAGCCAGAAATATGCTAAAAATGGATATGAAATTAATCGGCAGCGACAAGTAGCCACTTCTCCATCTGCCAATGAGTTAAAATGGATCAACAATAGTTCTCGTGAAAATTAAATCAGATTAAAATAGATGTAGATGTCAAACTAGCGAACTTCAGAATTGACTCGAATGAAGAAGTTTCACTGAACCACACACTTAAGAGAGCTGAATAAGACCAGTCGACACAAATAAATCCCATCCAATCCTATTCTTAGTAATCAAATATACCTCCAATACAGCTTTGGCTTCGGGTTCAAATGCTTTGCAAAGAATTTCATAGCTTGCCTCACTGCCCAGCTATCAACGAAGAAATCAAACCTTACGACAAATTGATAAAAGTAACCTTGTAAATCTCCAATACATTAAAAGAAAACATACCAATGGATTGACTCTTGATGGTGAAATTGATGATACAATGTATCTGCACATAATCAACAAGTAATCAGATTACTGGTTGCAAGAAGAATGTACCTACCATAGCTACTTATCTGATGTGCTTTTAGATAACATGAGATTAATACAAGAAGATGTGATCTCTCACTAACTTGATAAAATTATCAACCTTAATTAGTTTTCAACAGCAAAAGCTTCACTCAAACTGAAAAAATAATTACTACTGGTACAAAAAACATATTGCCAACATGCTACCTGGTCCCAGCTAGAAAAACAGTTCCGTTCCATCTCTGTTTCCTAATTAATATTGCAACTTCACCTAAAAATCCACATGGGGTTTGCACCAGTTAATAGTTACAGAAAGATATGAAATATTTACCTCAGCTTACTAGTATAGAACTCCATAGCTGACAAATTTGTTTTCTGTACCGTAAGTACCACTGCACCCATGCAATTCTGCAGAAGATATGCAAGGGAAGGTACAAGAGTAGAACCATCCATTAGATTAAGCAAAAGAATACATAAAACAAGTAGAATTGAGGCATCTAAAGATCGACTCGTGATTCTGGAAACTAACAAAAAATCACACGAATAACAACAAGATTGACTGAAGATGCAAAAGCATTTCCATACATTTCCATCCATCCTCCATCATTCCAAGAGATCTTCTTTAAAGAAACAAGAAAACAGAGATATATAACAGCAAACCTTTCTAGCGATGAGCTCGATCAACTGCATCAAGAATTTACCCAGCCCCTTCCCTTGGACACGAGGCTCAAGCTGTATCTCATACACGTAAAGGACAGGTATTTCTTCCTCCACAAGAAAGCGGAAGTGAACAAACCCAACAATGCTTACTGTCTCCGACATGCCATCAGCAACTTCTTTTCTTGCTTGGGCCACCGACGGCATCCCGTCAGCACCAGCATTCACAACATTGTGAACAAATACATAGCGCGCCTCGGAAGCGACCATTTCCCGGCGCTTCACCTTCTCTTGCACAGGCCACTCAGCTCCGAAAGGACCCTCCATGTTGGCCTGCAGACCCGAAGCCAACAAAGCCTAATCCGTAAGAAAAGATTCGCAGACTCGTTCGAGGCAAGAAAAGAGAACTTTTTTTTTCCTCTGCGTTTCGGGGAATCAATGCCGAAAACCTTGAAAAGACTTCAGCTTTTTCCGGTACCTTAAGCAGGGCGTACACATACTGCTTGACAGAAGAAGACAACCTATCTCCACGTCCCGAATCCAAATAAACAGAGACACCTAACAATTGATCCGGCATCGTCACTCGACACAGCTATGACCACATTATTGTCCCAAACTTCAATATTCAGGACCGAACAGTCATCCAGATCACAGACAACAATTGGAAAAAAAAACAGAAACAAATGAAGCAACGAACAACATCAAGCCTCGGAAACACGCGCGTTCCGACAGCACAATGCAGCGTACCGTTGCGGTTGTACTGGCGAAACGCCTGGAAGGACGCGAGATGGTCGGTTTCGGAGGAAGCCACCCTTACCAGGTCGTCGACTGCTCTCTTCTTCTCCAGGACCTGCGGTTCAGTGGGGGGGCGTCAAAAAAGACCAGAAAAATCGAGAGTTAGTCCGCACGTCCGTCCGTCGACGGATGTCCATCGGAATCCGGCGGGAGACTGCTCGGGGGGAAAGAGGAGCTCGTGTGTGTGCGTGTGTATACTTGCCTCTTTGCGTTTCAGCTTCTTCTCTTTGCCGCGCGCGCCCTGCCCCTTGGACGCCATTGATGGAAAGCTCCCGAGCTCCTCCTCGTTTCCTTCGTCAGCGACCGTGCAAAGTTGAAGCGGCGTCTCTAGACAGAAAGGGAGGGCGGCGAAGGAGGGCGGAATTAGATTTTGCTCCCACCCTAGATGCTGCAGACGCTTGCTGCAAGTGCAAATTAACCCCCCCAACTTTTGAATTTTTTACACTGTGGCCCCCAATTCTCTTGAAATCGATTGTAATGCCCCCGCTCTCCGCGTCGTCGGCTCCGTCCATTTTTCAACCCGAGCTCCGGCCACGTGCATTGTGCTTGTGACGTGAGTAGCTCTTGCGGAGGGAAAAATCTGTGCGAGAATAAACGCGGAATTGCATTTCGCCCCCAAATTTGGGACCTTTTACAAGTTGCCCTCCGACTAATTTTGTAATTTGACCCCTCTCGAGTTATGAAATCGGTTGCGATGTCTCCGTTGTGGCGACTCTGGCCAATCTTCATGAAAGATGTACACTTTCAACAATTTTTCAAGTCTAGCCTATGCTTTGAAAATAATCAATCAAATAACCAATTTTTTATATTTTTGTTTCGATTATGACCTCTGAACTACGTTCTTTTTGAAGTTATGATGTGACCAATCGTGTATTGTTTTAAAAAATACTGACCTCATAGGGTGCAATATGGGGTCAGACATAGAGCAAATTAAGAAATGGAGAGGAAAATTCTATCCTTATGAGACAACAATATGCACGACTTGCTTGTTAGCACGAATTATCGTGTTTACTCTGCAAGTCAATTGCTTGGCTTGTTAAACAAAAGATACGATACTTTGATGCCAACCATTTTATAAGAAACGTATAAAACAAGTATCAAACACCGATGCGAAGGCAGGACGATTCTTGCTTTGGTAGCCCAAATCGATCTTCGGTGGAGATTAGATAAAAAAGTTGGTCCAGATCTATGTCAATGTGACTTTGAAATTCTTCACAGTATTCTACGGACAAGATTGAAACAATTAAAAGTTTAAAGAGTAAATTGTGCCGTATGCCAAAAACTAGGATGGCGAAGTGTAATTCGCCTTTTTGTTGGTAGATGAATTTACTCTGTATAAGAGAGCAAATTCGTCACGGGACTAACACATAACTGGGCTTCAATCAAAAAAATGATCCGAGCCAACAACAGGGGAGACGATGTAACCGATTTCAAGCTTCTGGAGGGTGATTTCAACAATAGAAATGCAGGGATCATTTGCAGTGAATGTCAAAAAAAGGGAGGAAAATGTAGTTTGCCCAGGAAGAGAGTGACCAAGTGAGTGAGACCAAAGTGTAGCTCAATAAGAAGAAAATAGGAAAAAGGAAATGTCATTTATTTATGCTTTTGCATACTAAACTTAATCCAGAATAGCATTTTCTGAGCAAACTATATTTTGCTTGAGCTTACAAGGAACAACTTTTTGATAAAATCATGACTCTCGGTTGATCTCCAAACCAATAATGGAAATGCTAATCGAGTGCATATGTTTAATGGTCCGTTTGTTTTAAGGAAAAACTGTTTTTGAAAAATTATTTTCCAACTTTACGTCATTTGGAATGTTAAACTAATCAATATACTGAAAATGTTTTCCATGAACTGAAAAAAAGAAGTTTAGATTGGGAGAAAATGACTTCTCCTTTTAGCAAGAATAAAATCACTTTTCCCAAACTACAAAATAAATAAAAACTAATCGTGATTTTTATAAAAAAAAATATTTTTTTATCATGAATTTTTCAGCGAAAGAAACCAACTTAAGATATAGAATCAAGTTATTTCAGCAGCCTATTTACTTCATGCACGCTGCTCAGCATCCGAATCAAGTGATCAAGTCAACTTGATTTGGGCCAGAGGAAAGAAAGGATCATTTGATTACAAGGAAACAATGTCTAGAAGACCGCAGAACCGATGGCCCGGCGATATATCTAACTCCATAGCAATCTGGTGCTGTGATGGGATCGCAAATTGGACTCTCGCAAAGATGCTTGTCAATCAACAACATGTACCAGAACATTACCGGATTCAGTCGGGCGATCGAGGAGAAAATACAGCATATCCTTGCAGGGAACTCATCGGAAGACTACATGACAGAGTGCAAAGCGGCGTAGAAACCAACGACCGAATAATTACGTTAAAATGAGCAAATGCATCATCTATAGAAAGCACGATCGCAATGCAAAAGCACATAATCTATGTGTTTAGCTAAGCACTATTTAAGACCATCAGTCTTGCTAGCGACCACATGCAATCGAAACAAATCAGAAAACCCCCATCAGAAGCTCTCTCCATATTGTAGAAACGGGGATAGCCTTAGAAGAATGTGTGCGAACCGACTATTGTACTTACTACCAAGGTTACTCTTCCCGTGTCCTTCAAAAAAACACAAACCCAATCTAACCTTCAATGACAAGTATTGATTTGCTATACATTCAGTAATTCAGTTGCAATTAAGAGTGACCGCAGCTTCAGCATCTATGGCACATGTTTCCTGCAAACCATGGATAGCACCCGGTCAGGAGAAGGCAGAACAATATTGAAAGCCAAATTGGGATTTAATTCTCTGGGTCCAGAACCAGCAATATGCACTTATACATATGCACTTATATCTAACATGAGCAGAAGTAATCCGAACAATAAAGGCAAGATCATTTCGTAGTACTCATATATTCAGTCATGCAAGAAAGTTTATGGTCAGTTTAGAGTGACAATTAGATTTTTTGCTTTTTCCAAATCTTGTGGGCCACACTTTTGCTTTTTTTCAATCTTAAAACACCTAAAACTTTCACAATTCATAACCGTTGAAACATAGATACACATAAATTTTCATAAATTCAGGAAAATAAAAAAGTTTCTTTTTACTTGTGAGAAATCCAAACAAACAAGCCCGTAACTAATAAACTTCTAGGGAAAGAATAGAGAGCTGAGATCCGCAAAAGGCACTTGACTAAAATGATGTCTTTTTCAAAGGTTCCAGACACCACATTTGGCAACACTAACTCATAAAACACAATGAACAAAGAAAAACTATCAACTTACAAGCAAATAAAGATGGCACCTCCGCATGAATGTAATAAACTGGTGATATCAACTCGATATAGATTAAGAAACAAAAAAGACAGATAACTATAAAGTTAGACCACGAAAAAGCCAGAAGAACAGCAGCAAAAACCAGCCGCATTGTCAGTCAAGAAAGCTAGCCTGCTTATGTTACAAATAAAATGCTCTCAGACAAGATCGGGTTAATGGTGCCACCTTCGCCAGTTTGTCTCACAGAAAAGGTAATTCTCATTAATATTCTATCCATATTTCCGTAAAAGGAGAGCGCGGTCATAGTTGGTCATTGGTCATCATGAGTTCCCCAATGCAGTCAGATTAACACCACAAGTTAAATCAGGCCATGCACTCCTAGCAGTGAGAGATGGGCATCCAACAAATGCTACATCCAAAAATAGCACATTGCAGGTGAGGCTGCCCTGCATCGTATAAAAGGAAGGATGGATCCGACTCATTCCTCAGTGCTTTACCTTCTAAGATTCAGATTTCTGCTACTTCGGAGTGGATCATTCACATTATTGACTGAAAAAAGTAAATTTCATCCTTCTCATTCACCATAGAAGACACTATTCTGACCAAGTCAACAACTAATATTTATCGTAGCAAAAACAATGTACTATCTATACACTTATTCCATATTTGCACCAAAGTTATAGACATGGTTTTACAAGAGCCTGCGGACTATCAAAGTCTCCTATTGGGAAGAGCACCTTTTTTTTTGGCCGTTTTAAGCATTTCTGCTTTTACCAGGGTTTGAACCACGGTCTGCATCCCTGCCCCACCCCTCCCTTGCCACCAGGCAACGTCACCTATAATTCAATCTAGAGCTAAAAGGGTGACATCTACCATTAACTGCAGCCAAAGCACATCGGTTGAGGAAACAGTCGGTAGGATCCCCAAACAAGAGAGGCAGCAGACAGCGTTACAGACTATAAAGTAAAAATTGGAAGTTTGCAAACAGAACACTCACACATGATAAATAGCTGCCTAACTTTACATATCAAGGCTCCCGTCTAAAACCAATCCTATTGCAAAATACTCGCTGTACAAAGAAAGACAAGGATAAACAAGGGATAAGAGATGCTACCAGGCGAAAGGAAGACAGGCAAAAACATGCTGACACCACGTGGACGGCTTAAATAATTCAGACAAACCCTCCCCCCAAACAAAACACCATCCGAAGCAAGAGGCGACCGCACATTGATCCAACTCTAAGAACTGTCAGCTCAGACAAAACTCGGGATCAAAAGCACTGGACAACACCAACTTGATATTCATTTCAATGATATGCACAACTCAAGTCTTCCTCACTGCCCACAATACCACAAAGTTATGTCACCACGTGCACGGTCATCTCTCCAAGTAAAAGTTACGGCAAGAAAAAGAGAATTCCTATTCTTATTCATCACAAAACTGCAAATTCACAGAGTCACAGTAGCTCCGGGAGCCAGCAGAAAATTCAAGACACAATCCTGAGAATTTTTCTCCACGAAATTCATCCCATAAGAACGAAGCAAAGCAGCAATGTCAGATGTTAAATCACACACTCGTTACTTTCGTCTCTCCAAATTACACACCTGAAGCTGCTGCGAGAAGCGGACAATCAACAAACCAATGGCCGACAGTTCAAAATTCAACACCTATATGCCCTAAAATCGCCTAAGAATTACTCAGCGATGGCATTAGCACGCAAAAAACCAGACCTGAATCTCGAAACTCACCCGACGGCGATTCATTTGCAGTACCGATCCGCCTTCTTCTTCACTCGGTCATCGAGCGCGTCCTCGACGGTCTTGGCCTTGAACTTGGGGTCGTAGCGAAACTTCTTCGCCTCCACGGGGAACAGCTCCTCGTACTTCATCTTCTTCGCCGCGTCGATGGTGTAAATGTCCTGGCCTCCCCCCGCCGCCGCCGCCGCCGCGGCGGAGGCGGCGTCGCCGTCGCCGTCGCCTCCATCCTCCACCCGCGGCTGCTCGATCCCGCCGTCCTCGGCGACAGCGGCGGCGGCGGCGGCGTCGTCCTTGAGCTTCTGCTTGCGCTTCTTCTTGTGTTTCTTGTCGATGGACTTGCTGCGGGTCGCTAGGGCTCCGCCCTTGAAGGTCAGCCTCCCACCTTTCGCTCGGTCGTAAGGGTCCGACATTGGACCTGGCGGCTTTCCCTCGAGCCTCTCGTTCTCTTCTCCGCCGGGGAAGATTTGGGAACCAGCGCGAGGCGAGGATGAGGCGCTCCTTTTGCCCCTCAGTTTCGCCGGCGTGCGAGCCACGCGCCACCGCGTCTAGACTCCGTCAGCTAAGTTGGTAAATGGTGGGCTATATGAGATACGGGCTTGAAGTCATTCTATATATATATTTTTGGGAAAAATTCATCAAAAACCTCAAATTTTGCCATTTGTGATCCCGAACTTTTTTTTGTAACACTAAAAACCCCAAACTTTACTATTTGTGACACATTTACCCTAATGTACATTGTCCATGGGCATTTTCGTCTTTTTGCTTTTTTCTTTTTTTTTTTTCCTTTTTTTTCCTTTCCGGCAAGGCTCGGGCAATCCTTGCAGGTGTTGGGCGAGGGTCACCCTCGCTTGGGCGAGCCTCGCCGGCGTCGGGCGAGCCTCGCCGGCGTCGGGCGAGCCTCGCCGGCGTCGGGCGAGCCTCGCCCTCGCTCGCCCAGGCGAGAGGGAGGGTCGCCCTCGCCGGAAAGAAAAAAAAAGTAAAAAGAAAAAGAAAAAGCTAAAAAGACGAAAATATCCATGGACAATGTATATTGGGGTAAATGCATCACAAATAACAAAGTTTGGGGTTTTTGGTGTCACAAAAAAAAGTTCGGGGTAAATGTGTCACAAGTGGCAAAATTTGGGGTTTTTTGTGGTTTTTTCCCTATATTTTTTCTAATTTTTAAAAGGACCATACTCCGGCATTTTCCATCAATTTAATTGCATTTATTGCTAAAAAAATCAGTTTATATCGTGGAGTCGACCGCTTGCTCGAAATTTTAACAGATGAGTATGGTCTTACAAGATGGAGCTGCGCGAGGCTCGGATAATCCGAGCAACCATTCCGTTTTTGGAATAGATTTCTAGCTAGAAATAATTTTTTGTATTTTTATTTTCTGAATGATTTTCTGAGTAGAAATACGTATTTGATAACGGCAAAATGATTGTCATATGCGCCCTGAGCAAATGTTTGGAGTCGATTTTACTTTGGCTTATGAATTTTTCTTTCTACAATTTTAGAGCTTGAAACTAGGATGTGCAAAGTGGACCAACCAATCGGGAACTGCCCAAATTGGACCGAACTAGCTAGTTAGGCCCAGTTCCGGGTTCCAAGAGGGAATCGGATCGGACTGAATACATATACTTTTTTTTCCTTAAAAAAATTAGTAAAATGTGAACTAGGCCCAGTTCCGGGTTCCAAGAGGGAATCGGATCGGACTGAATACATATACTTTTTTTTCCTTAAAAAAATTAGTAAAATGTGAACTAAACCTTAAGTGAATTTCATTGACATAAACTCATTAAAAAAAATTAGTAAAATGTGAATTAAACCTTAAGTGAATTTCATTGACATAAACTCATTAAAAAAATTAGTAAAATGTGAACTAAACCCTAAGTGACCGGTTCCACTGGACCAATTGGTCCGGTCCCCCGTTCCCAGTTTTGGGAATCGGTCCTCTCAGTCCGGTTTTCGGTTCTATCTTGGAACCGGACCGGATCGAGAATCGATCACCTTTACTTGAAACCACGCTTCTCATTTGATGTTTGGATTCCTTAAACATTATTCAATAAGTAACGATGCGGAGGGTGTTTATGCGAGGATCTACCTTGATTTGTGCCAACCAAGATGCAGTCAAATTCGCTATTACATTTTTGTCAAATCCTTATCTCGCAAAGCTGCTATGCAAAAGTGTAGAAACCTTGGCATTTCTTCCAACCAAGTTATTGAACTAATATGTTTAATCCAATCCCTGAGCTTGCATAGTCTTCTCTGTATTTTTTAATCAAAAGTCTCTTCAGCTCCAAATAGACACACATGATCTATTATGGTCTTCATGATTTTGGACTTTGACGTGCAATCCTTGCCCAAATTATGACTATCATGTGTATACTTGTCACTTCCTACAAACACGATGAAAGTTGGGGAATCGTCTTCAAATAGGCTGTCAAAAGATCTGATTATATTTGTTTATGTAAAACGTACTTTCCACCGAGGAGAACTTTTCGAATGGACAGACCTTTTATTGGAAAAGTACACATTAGAATGTATTTCCCGATTTTTTTTACGCGCACAAGTGGAAAAAAAAATAATTTCACATATCTTTCAAAGTTATAGGTTCTAATTAGCAATCGTTAACGGAAGAGGAAATCCTCTTTTTTTTCTTGCAGTGTTCTGTCCATTCGACAACGCATGTCCTCGTCCACGACAACACATCCAAGTCCAACCATGGCAAGAAGGACAAGCATCAACGAAACCTGAGCCCAGTACCTACCAAAAACACATAAGCCTGGGTCGCGAATAGTTAGGGCTCGACACGATAACTACTGGAGATCGAATTGTCTAATTTTAAGTCGAGCTCGAGCGATTCGAGTATATTGTCTAGTTGATGCTCGAGCTCATCCACTTGGCAGTTTTCCTAAGCAAGTTTCATTTTCGGCGGAAGAAACAAAATTGGAAGTTGCTATCCGAGTTAAAATTGATATATTTTTTTTATTACGGGACAAAAAAAAATGCTAGAAAAACTTGCTTCGTTAAGACCTATTGAGTAACATCATCAAGAATTGAGAACCGAGTTATAGTTGATGCTTTTTAATATGGTAAAAAAAAGTTTCGAACCAAAATTGACATCCGAATCGATGCTTATACATTTTTTTTTTAAATTAGGTCACACCGCGTGTGTATTTCCCCAAGCAAGTTTCATTTGCAATGGCAAAAAAGAGGGAGGGGAGGAAACATATTTCAAATCTCTAGATAGGTGCTATTGCACTCGGGACCTCAACTTTTGAAAATGGTAACGTTGCCTTCATATAAATCTTAAAAAGTTATCAATCGGATGATAATAACAAGAGCTGCTCCTGATAATGGAGAGAAGTTCGATGTATGCAACTTGAGATTACTCCGCTTTAGCTATTAGAGCGAGTGTCGCGCCCTTTTCTCTCCGAGAAAGCAAAATGATCCTATTTGTTAATTACAGTTATATATTTCCGGCATATAACTAAGAATTTCCTTAAAAAAACTAGTCGTGTCTAAAACAGGCGAACCGGTCGATAAAATTTCACCGCATGAAAATCATCGGACCTCTTCCTCTTTTATAAAATGCGTCAACCTATCCAATGAAAATATCAAATCGATTTTCTTGTAAATCCAAAAGCATATTTTTCATTAAAAAAAATTTATACTCAAACAAACTTTTTATTTTTTAAACAATTCTCTCACTTTTACTGAAAAACCTTCACTATGCATGTTCGCTGTTTTCCATTTATGATACCAGAAATCCGACGATAATTGCATTATCTGATTTGTTTTTTTCTTTTGGCTCGACGATGTATATTCCTGACTCATCTATTTTAGCAATGTATATCTTAAAAGATAGTTGTAATCTGATAAGCATAATTCAAACCAGCACCCTGTTTCCTTTTTTATTTTTATTTTTTAATAGAGAATTTGGATTCCTATTCGGTATGAGTCTATCTTTTAAGGGTGGCGCGTGTGCACCCCCCACACACACGTATATATATATATAGCGAGAGATATTTTCTCTACCTTCGTGGAATCATCCATCATACAAACCCTCTTCTTTTTGCTTTCTCTCAATCCGTGAATCTAACAATGGCGCAGAATTGGGCCGATCTCCCCCAAGAGCTGCTAGAAGCGTGCTCAAGACAGCTCCTTCTAGAGGACTGGTTCGCGTTCCGATCCGTGTGCTCGACGTGGCGTGCCGTCACATTCGAAGAGAGGGTCGACGTGCCGTGGTTGATGCTCGCGGATGACGGGAGGACCGAGACCGAGCACGCCCAGCTCCACAGCCTCTTCAGTTTGCGAACTCACAAAGCCGCATTGCCGGAAGTGAAGGGGAAGAGGCGCTTCTCTTCGCGGGGTTGGGTCTTGACCATCGGCACGGACTTGGAAGTCCGCATGCTGAAACCCTTGTCGCGCAGCGCTGCCGCCGGCGATCGCGACATCGTCAAGCTCCCTAGGTTGGACGAACTCCCCGGCTGGGAACCCGAATCATATATACCAGGACGCGCGTATGCCGATTTCGTCGACAAATTTGTCTTGTCCGCAAGCCCCCCTCTTCGTCTCCAGACTATATGGTCATGGTCCTTTACTCGCCCTCTGGAAGTTTAGGCATATGGAAACCAGGCTTCGAGGAGTGGAAAAAGTTGACTCGCCCGGGCGGTGCTGTTCTCGACGTCATACATTATAGAGGGCAATTCCTTGCGGTTAACACCCCAGGTGATATATTCGCGTGCGATGTGGATGGACCAGATCCGACAGCTCAATACATTCTGAAGAAGCCCCCGGAAATTCGCGAGTATGGGTTCCTGCAGCTATATTTGGTGGAATCGGAGGGCCGTCTGTTGCTGGTCTCGCGTCTGGGACAACAAGGTGGCAGCGATGACGATGACGATGATGGTGAAGAACTTAACGGTGAAAATAGTAAAACCAACGAATTCCAGGTTTTCGCCGTCGATTTAGAGGCTAGAAAGTGGACCAAGCTCGAGAGCTTGGGGAACGCGTCCCTCTTCGTCGGTTTTAACTCTTCCTTTTCGGTACAAGTCGATGAGAACCAACACGCCATCGAGCCAAACTGTATTTACTTCACCGACGATTGTCCTCTTATGTATACCTTTACTAAGGATGGCGGAGGTAAGGACATGGGAATATACCACATGGAAGATGGAAGAGTTGGTTCTTTTTATGATGGAATATCTCGTCATCCTATTTCTCCGCCTATATGGATTGAACCGAGTTCTTGACGCTGCAATTTGTCTTCAAGTAGGATTAATTACTAGACATTCAGATCTTTTGTGGTAAGATTTGCTTATTTTATGTCGCTATAGGTACTTGTCTTTTAAGTTGATCATGGGAATGTAAATATTTTTTTCAATGATGTGTGGAAAGTGTTGATTTTGGGGATTGCACATAGTCCGTAGAGATTGTTCTTATTGACATGCTTTTAATGTTATAACGAATTATAATTGAGTCAAGTGATAATTGCATTACCTAATTTTCTCTTTTTGTGGTAAGATTTGGTTATTTTATGTCGCTATAGGTACTTGTCTTTTAAGTTGATCATGGGAATGTAAATATTTTTTTCAACGATATGTGGAATGTGTTGCTTTTGGGGATTGCATGTAGTCCGTAGAGATTGTTCTTATTGACATGCTTTTAATGTTATAACGAATTATAATTGAGTCAAGTGATAATTGCATTACCTGATTTTCTCTTTTTGTGGTAAGATTTGCTTATTTTATGTCGCTATAGGTACTCGTATTTTAAGTTGATCATGGGAATGTAAATATTTTTTTCAACGATATGTGGAATGTGTTGCTTTTGGGGATTGCACATAGTCCGTAGAGATTGTTCTTATTGACATGCTTTTAATGTTATAACGAATTATAATTGAGTCAAGTGATAATTGCATTACCTGATTTTCTCTTTTTGTGGCAAGATTTGCTTATTTTATGTCGCTATAGGTACTCGTATTTTAAGTTGATCATGGGAATGTAAATATTTTTTGCAATGATGTGTGGAAAGTGTTGCTTTTGGGGATTGCACATAGTCCATAGAGATTGTTCTTATTGACATGCTTTTAATGTTATAACGAATTATAATTGAGTCAAGTGATAATTGCATTACCTGATTTTCTCTTTTTGCGGTAAGATTTGCTTATTTTATGTCACTATAGGTACTCGTATTTTAAGTTGATCATGGGAATGTAAATATTTTTTTCAACGATATGTGGAATGTGTTGCTTTTGGGGATTGCATGTAGTCCGTAGAGATTGTTCTTATTGACACGCTTCGTGTCTGTGTCACATAGTCCATAGAGATTGTTCTTATTGACACGCTTCGTGTCTGTGTCGACTAGATTGTAAAAATTAGGGGTGTCAACGGGTCGAATCGGGTCGGGTTTTCATGATACCCAACCCGAAACAATGAATATATGTGCTTGGCCCGATCCGAAACAAGACCCGAACATGATATAATCGCACAATCGGGTCGGGTTCGGGTTTGGTCGGTTCGGATTCTTGTTTAGAGATTTACTAATCATTATTGAAATGATACAAAAGATAGACCAGAAGGGGGCTAAGTACATTGATAAGGCTTCGTCGACAAAACAATAAGCCCAACAAGGGTGAGATGAGTCGGTACATTTATTGGCTTAACTAATGGGCGCAGAGCTCTCAGGCCTCAACCACACTTCCATAACAAAAGTTCAACTAACGCTCACAACGCAGAAGCAGCGATTCATGCTGCATTGACCTTCGGCTCCCATCCGGCGACCCCATGCTCCTTCGCTGGCTTGGTCTTTACGAAGGACTCCCGAGCAAACAGCAGCTGCAAAAACAAAAGAAACACCAATTGTTTTTTAGAGTGTCCACATGAACCTGTCTATTTTCTACTCCAAGTAGCTGCATAAATAAGCTAGAGAAGCAACTGACAAGACCTGGACAACGATCGAGAAACAAACAACATCGTTTGGGAAAACACATATGGAAATTCATTGAGAAAGGCTGTCAAGGATTGGCCTTGCTTGCGGCCGCCCAAATCTAACGACGGCTTTCGCGGCCTCGCCCACTGTCGACAAGGCCGTGACGGCCTTGCCCGGACCTTCGCAGCGGAGGGCAAGGCGGTCGTCGCCCATCTGGGCGAGGGCTTCACAGCAGGCGAGGACTGCTGGTTACCCTCGCCGGCATTAAAAAAAAAGCTAAAAAAAGGAAAAGAAAAATTCAAATTTAAATAAAAAGTAATTAAAAAATTCCAAAAAAATAAAAAAAATTCGAAAATATATTTAAAAAATTGTTCACGTCGGGTGACCCGCGTCCACATCGAATTTTCTGGCGAGGCAAATCGCTAATTGCATTTAAGTAATCATTTTTTTCAAATTTGTGACACTCAAATGAGCGAAAAAATAGTTATGGCATTCATGACATATCCGATGAAAGAGATTAGATGAACTGTATGATGATTTCGTTGACTAAAGAGTAACAAGAGAGCCCGTTTGCTTCGTAGGTTATATCTATTTGTGCCCACAAAAGAAGTGCATTTTCTTCTTTTCAAATCGAACCTTATGCACATCCGTTGAGGAATAATTTGGTAGCCCAAAATTTATTTCTTTCTGTATTCCTAAACTCGATTGGAATGATAAGTGCTGTCTGGTGAGACCAAACTGCGCAGAGAAGCAAAACTAGAATGATCACCGACTTAGCAAAATTGGAAGTCTGTCACGACCTTTATATGTTTGACCAAGAAGTAAAAGATGGAGAAGTGGGGCAGCAACAATGCGACGATCCCATTCCTTGACGACACAAATCATTTTTCAAGCGAACACACCATCAAGACAGGGAAAGTAATTTCTGAGTATACCGTTGTTATGTCTTCTTATATACATATATAAAAAAGGGATAAGCGCATTAGAAATTTTAAAACTTGTCACGAAAGTACAATGAAATCCTAAAACTTTCAAAAAGTGCAATCGAGTCCTAAAACTTGTTGCGAAAGTGCAATTGACTCCTAAAATTTTTAAAAAGTGCAATCAAAAGAAGAACTTAATTGGACTAACTTAATAAATTTTAGAACTTGGCCGGTTGATTATCAGCATAAGTTCGCCCTGACCTTGTTATCATATCAACGTCATACGACCATAGAACCATCTTGTCACTCTCATAAGCGTAGGGCTGAGGTGATGCCAGGACCAATATTTCCGAAGCATCGGGTATAACGATCCCGAGGTCATCGTCAGAGGCGTCCTCGAGAGGGGGCATGTCAGTTAGCTCAGGATCCAACTTAACTGGTTCATCGGTCAACATTGCGAGTTCTTCATTCCAGTCAATGATGACCTGAGATATAGTGGCCACTACCTCGAATTCATCAGCTGTCCCAATCATTCCCTTTCTCACCAACTCATCCACTTTCTTTTCTATCTCACCGAGTGACATCACCTCACCAGTCGAAACATAACCAGCTCGGACTAAAGCATCGAACATGTCTTTGAGAGGGACCCTGAAGCCTTGAACCTGCTTGACTTCCGGACCAAGGACAATATTTGCACTGCTCGAATGATCAGAGAGTGGATTGTTCTGCACATTAGGCTTACCGGTCGGCTGTAGCGCAAACGCTCCAGTCTCAAGTAGATCCTGCACTCGATGTTTGAGTACCTGACAATCATCTGTCGAATGCCCAACTTCACCTCTATGGTAATCGCATTTCTTCGACGGATCATACCTTGCATAGCCAGCAGCATTAGATCTTTGTGGCTCTGAATTCAGCAGGTTCTTCTTCCTTAGCACTGCCAATACCTGAGATAACGTCCCAGGAAGTGGAGTAAACTGGCGAGTTTTGCACTGCTGGCGCGAGTCCTGCTGGCCTTGCCGTCCATAAGAGGTTGTCTGCTGAGTGCTAAATTATAGTTTTGGGGCCTAAGCTGGCGTCTTCTGTACATAGGTCATGTTGACTTCGGGGACATGCTCTTTGTCCTTCTTACTAGTAAATTTATTGTCTGATGAACCTGACTCACTGTACCATCTCTTCTTGAGCCCGGTCTCATTCTCCTCACCCATGGCTATCAGTTGACCAAAAGATTGGGCGACCGTTACTAACATTCGTGAACGAACCGACTGCGGTAGGGTGGACACGAACAACTTCATTAAGTCACGTTCTGAGGGTTCAGGCATGATCTGTCCCGCCATATTCCTCCAGCGAGTGGCATACTCCTTTAAAGTCTCGCCCTTTTTCTGCTAAGCTCTTTCCAGGTCTTCCTTTGTAATGGTGACATTGAGATTAAACTTGCAGTGCTTGACAAAAAGGTTTGCCACCTCTTCCCATGAGTCTTTCCGGTTGATCTGGTGGTTAGTATACCACCTCATTGCAGCATCCTTCAAGCTTGCTTGGAAGGTTTGGATCATTAGAGGTCCATTAGAAACATATTTATTCATGAGCCCCTGGTACATCTCGATGTGCTGAATCGGGTTTGAGGTGCCATCATACTTCTCAAAGGGTGGCATTTTGAATTTATCGGGCACTTGGACCCGGGTAAAATAGACAGATCAACAGATGGAACACTTTGAGTTCCCTCCACTTCACGTAACCTCTGGTCGAGCTTAGCCAACAATTTGGCATTCTCATCATTTGGGGGTGGATGAAGAACATGGGCCGCTGGAGACGCACTAGTATCAGTCAGAATGACATCATCCAGTTGAAGGGTGAGATTAGTGTTCACTGTAGGAGTTTTGTCAAGGCGAAGACCTTGACGGGCTGGAAGTGGAATCTCCGATTGAGAGGCAGCATTGATCTGCTGCTGCTTGGCCATGAGATCACTCATCATTTTGGACATGGCAGCCGCGATTTGCTCATTGATTATGTTCATGTGTTCTTTCAACTTTTCGTCAATCATGGCCGTAATCTCAGCTTGATTGGCCATCCTTCTTTTGGTCACCGATCGAGTATTATGAGGATGAGGGGGATCCGTGGCAAATTACCTGCAAAAGTAACGATCGAATGAATACAACTAGTAAGAATAACGAGTCGGTCCATGACATCCCTAGACCTTCAAGATGAAATTTCTTGCGAAGACCGATTCGTCCAGTAAATCTTGAAATCCCAAATTGCTTCATTCAATAAAAACTTGGACTAATTCCAAAATTTACAAATTATAGCTTAATGCTTTTCATTGAATTGCCCAAGATGGAAGGTGTCTGAAAAGAATTCTTATAAAAATCGTTCAGAAACGACATTTATTACCAGAAAACGTTAATAGTAAGCTAACATTTCCTCCTTAAAAAAAAGAAAAACTCCCTAAACCAAACAAGAAATCAGACGGTCTTCCTCTTTTTAGAGGCCACGTGCCAAATGACTCAACCTAAATCATGGACCGACTCAAAATAAAATGAAGAAAACTAAAGATAAAGCTCGAGAAATTACCGTCTTTGGGGAGAAAATGTCAATCACAGAGACATGCACATGAATCGTGGGTTTAAATCTTAATCTATCTATCCTAATGGCTTTTGCAAAGTGAAATGATGAACGGAACGACACGTCGCAGCCTCGCGTACAATCATCATGACTAGTCGCAGCCTCGCATACCATAGTCATGACTAGTCGGGTCCAATCACTTCGGCTTGGTTCGGTCGACAAGGGGAACCTCCATGCGTAGTAGCCTCACGTGCATGAGGACGACCCTTGAGCCATTTTTGAAAAATTTTCGGGATCCAAATGGGATAACCTTCAGCGAAGTCTTACCGCCAAGGTTAAAGAACCATCTAAATACCATCTTAGAAGTATGGGTGTGACCCAGGTCTGGTCACAGGTTGTGTGTGGTGTAGTGCAAATACTGTAAATCATGTACAACAATTATATGCAAACATCGCTTCAATAGTGCAAAAATTAAATCACAATTCCACTCTACCAAGCCTGCAAAACAAAGGGTTAGTCAATCACTACTCCCCTTATAACTCCCATCCTGCAAAACCATTTAACACCTAAGAATGAGAATTCAATCAAATTTTGTCAAATCGAGTGTTTCTTTTTTCATGAAATTTTTTTTGGCCTAAGTCCTCCTTAAATTTTTAAAAAAATTCAAGTTTTTCCCTAGCGGAGTCGCCAAGCTGTCGCGACCTAAAAAAAATCGGGTTTCGATCTTAGGCTAATGGATTACTAGATCAATTAAATTAACTAACCTAGCTCGAGTTCTCCCAAACTCTACCAAATCGCAACTTAGGTCCAATTGTGAGCATGCAAATATTTTCAACGGGAGTCGCCACTAATCATTTAGGGTAGGTTGATTAGAAACCTAAATAAAATAGCGGGAGTACTATTTCATTTCTACGAACCAGAAATCATAAATTCGGGGATTTGGTTACGCTAAATTCCCTAACGCCCTTTCGGTATCAATTTCGAGAAAAATACTCAATTTGACAATTTTGATAAATACTGACTTAGAGTTCAAAGGTGTAGAAATTTCTTTTTGATTTTTACTTATTTAAATGAAAGCTAACCTATATGTAATGACGTGCAAAAATTAACATGCGATTAATGTAACCTAACATGCAAACTATACGTCATGCGACGACGTGACCTATTTCTAATGACGAGCATATTATTTTTTTTGTATTTTTTTAATGAAATTCGGAATTAAAAATGCCAATTATCTAAGCATGCAATTCTAAACTAAAGAAATTAACCTATTCTAAAGCAATCTTTTTTGGTATTTTTTTTATGAAATTCGAAATTAAAATCAAGTGAAAAAAATATAACCGCTAAATCTTTCGAATTAAGTTTCGATCTGAAGCCTGACAGATCGACTCTAAAATTCGAAATACCCGCTATGGAAATAATTCTATTTAAAGCCTGATAAATAGATTTATTTCCACGTGTGCGGTTGCGGATTAGGAAATTTTCCTAATCGATCACATCTTGAAAAATACTGATATCTTAAATATCTCGGATATATTCAAAGGATTTTGAAAATTCTAAATTCTATCCAAATTTGGTAAGTAATAGATATCCAAAATTTCCAAAGAGTAAATAAATCCTAATTGAAATAATGCCTATTGTTCAAATATGCAAAGTTAGATATCGATAAGCACGAATTAAGCAATAAAATATTCAAACTAAATCAGGATAAGATATTTACCTAATCCAAAGATTTGTTTCCAAATTTGAATTTGTAGCGGATCGGGATTGCGGATCGGCGCGTCGGGAATGGCGGCGCGACGTCGGGAATGGCGGTACGGCGTCGGGAGCGGCAACGGCGGGACAGCGGCGGACGTGCTGCGGCAGTGGTTGGCGCAGCGGTGGGCAGCGACTCCGGGCTCACGGACGAAGCGGCGACGGTGGGCTCACTCACGGTCGTGGTTGGCTGATGGTGGTGGTGCATTTATAGCCAAGGACAGCCGTGGTGGTGGCTCGACGGTAGAGTTCTCAAATCATGGCTGGCTTCTTGGCTCAACATAACTGAGGACTCGGGAAAATCTCACGTTGCCGATGTAAATCACAAGAGTAGCAACTTCGTCGGCTCGCGATGCAGGACTGGTGGTGTCAACGACAAGGAAGCAGGAAACGTCGACAGTGCAGGGACAAGCAGCAACAAACGTTGACGGTGTCAGGACTCATCAAGATGCTTCTCGGTCAACTGGGGAAGTAGTGGCAACAGCATATCGTCGGTATGGAGTGTAACAGCCCGAATTTCGATATAATTTCCGGGATAAATGAAACTGATATTATTTCGCATTTCATTTTAGTAAGTCTCACCCAGAGCTGATCACTCTCGGGATACTAACCAATGAGGTATGGCTAACTAGAAAATGGTACGTGGACCAGGGGCCCTATCGTGAAACGGACACCAATCATGAGAGACGCTGAGGAAATATTTTGGGCCAACATGGGCCGATCTTAGGAAAGAGTAATGGATTGGATTTGGCCAAGGCCAACGATGTACGATTGGGACGCAGGTGATTCTGCAAGACCAAAAGTGCACGTGGTCAACCAGTCCTAAACTTGAACCTAATGATTGTGACATCTGGAACTAATGGTAATTCCTCATTCTCTCAATGATCAAGACCATCACGATATGGATAACCCTAGGTCAATACGCGTAACCTCTAAACAACCGCCCGTTAGTGAGAGACCCTAAAATTGAAAGTTTAGCGAGTTTTGTTCACGGAATTGGGCCCGGATTTCGAGATCGATTTTCGAAGGCTTAAGAGATTATTTTTGGGAATCTGACGTCATATTACGCTGGCCATACACGTTTGGGGTTAGTACAAGTGAAAATTGGAATTCCGGTCCGGGGGTGAGAAATTACGATTTTGCCCCTGTGGGCACCGAGGCCGGATTCGGAGGCCGTTTGAGGTTATTTTTCGAGGTCGACACCATTTTTGGGTGGCCATGCATACCAGGAGTCGTTACGGACAGAAATTGGAATTTCGACAAAAATTGGAAAAATATTATTATTTTATTCCCGGAACTTCGCAGTCAATTTTCGAGGGCTTAGAAAGTGAATTTCGCGAATCCGATGCCATATTAGGTTGGCCACGCATATATGGAACGTGTATGTGCGAAAATTGGAATTTCGCCCCGGGACCGGAAAAATGACGATTTTGCCCATGGGCTAATTTTTGGTCCGAAAATTTTGGGATATTTTTGGGATAATTACCAGGGATTATCAGCTCAATTATTGGCCTTATTGACCCTTTTGCCCCTCAATTATTTAAGCTTATCTCTTTAAAACCGTTAGATTAAGGGTATTTTGGTCAAAACCGTCGGATTTGCGACACGTGGCACTTTGGGCTGATTTATTTGACCAAGTTGGACTGTTTTCTCTCTCCTCAGCCCTCTCTCACGGCAGAACCAACCCCCACCAGCAGCTTCTCTTCCATTTTCCTCTCTTTTTCTCCATTTTCTCTCTTGGTTTTGGCTTCGCCGGAGCTTGCCGCCGGCCACCGGAGTGCCGCCGCCGACCGCTGTGCCCCGCTGAGGACCACCTCAGCCCCCTCAGCCTCAGCCTTGCCCTGGCCGACCCTTTCTCTCTCCATTTCCCTCTCTTTTTCTCTCTTTTTCTCTCCCGGGTTTACACCGCCGCCGCTTCGGAGCCTCACCGGAGCTTCGCCAGAGCTCCGATCGCCGAACCGTCACCACCCAGCCGTCCAGCTCGTCTGTACGTCGCCGTTCGTAGCCGGCCGTACGGAGTCCGTACGGTCGGTACTGTAGCGTCCGTACGGTCCGCGTCGTACGGCCGTCGCGCCGGCCACCGGCACCTCGCCGGCCACCGTCCCTGCCCGTCCGTACATGTCCGTACCGGTCGTGAACAGTGTCGCCGTGAACAGTACGCGCCCCGGGAATTCCGCCGCCGATTTCACTGTTCACCAGTGATCGGCCGCCGTTCCCCGTCGCCGTGGTCCTGAGATTAAGTGAGTAAAATTCCTAAACCCGGATTAGGACTGATAGTGCATTTTTCTGGACTGGTTTAGTGATGCTGGTACTGGCAGTGAAAAATATTGTATACCAATCGATAGGAATTATTATCGGGAAGATTGTGGTGAATCATTGAGGATTTATTGGGGAGAGTAATTAGATTAATTGATCAATTTAGGAGCCCATTGGGAATTACTGGGTATGTCCGGATTGACTGATTGTACGTAATTTGTACTTAAGTGTGATTAATTGTGTACTGCCATATCGCTTGTTGTGTGGCTGAATATTATGGTGTGCAATTGGCCACTGTTTGGCTTGCAATCACTTGTTGATTTGTGAATTGCACGTTAGGCCACACAGTATTAATTGGGCCAATTGAGCACGTGTTGTGATATTGAATGTTTGAATTATGTTGGTGCTCGTGGTGCATTACATTGCATAACATGGACACGCATTGTGTATGCCAAGAGTGAGGCATGTGGTGAAATTGTGCAAGAATGCGTGTCTGCCATGAGCATGTGATCACCTAAAATACCCTGAAGCGTTTTGGCGCTGGGTTCAGATAATAATGAGTTGTGTGATCACCTAAGGGCCTTCGGGTCGTGACCTTCGGGTCGATACCGTCCTCATGCACTTTGAAGTAGGACGATGCCCGGTACGTCCGGAAGGCGACCATCCTCATGCACTTTGAAGCAGGCTCTGGTTCGCAAGGAGAACAGTGTTGCGCCTCATGCACTTTGAAGTAGGCTAGAGACACTGGGCCAGATCGGTTGCTGCGCCTCATGCACTTTGAAGCAGGCTAGACGCACCGGGCCGTGAAAAATTGATGACTCGAGTCGTAATAATAATGAATTGGGCAAGTGTGCCAATGTGGGCCAGTGGGCCGGAGAAATACGCATGACATGTCAACGACATTTGCATGCATGAACATACATAGACTGGCATATGATAGTGTGAGAATCAGTGCACGAGCATGTGATTGGCATACGGGTGATCATGCGTGCCACGTATGTGCTGTGATTATTATATGTTGATCTGTCTAACCTGCAGGGTCTGAGAATGGTTTGATTATTGTCGTATTGTGATTATAAATATTTATTTCTGGTCAGGAGATTGCATGCTAGCCTAGCCTAGGTTTAGGGGTTGAACTCACTGAGATTTATCTCACGGTTGTGTAAACCGAAACATTTCAGACCCCCAGCCGTAGGATGCCGAGAACACCACCTCTTTTTGGGATACCGCATCATATCCAGCGGTCGTCTAGCGTACACCCCTGCGGGGATGGAGCAGCATATGTGAGATGCTACTCAGTTCTATTTCGTGAACGTGGGAGAATTATATTACCATACCCAAGAATTATGGCGTGGCTGCTGACCGTTTTCGGCGTTGTGCCTTTTTAGTTATGTGTAAAGAATATATGAGTAAAAATGTTTTTGTGTTGGTAATGTAAAATGTATATTGTCATGGATGGTTGCTTTATCTGTGGTCTCATGTGTTTGTTTGTACGGGTGTATATATATATATATATATATATATATATATATATATATTTATATACGTGCTTTCGCTTGTGCTTGATCTCTGTGTGGGCGTTGGGTCGGCGACGCTTCCTGGGACGTCGCACCATAATTGACTGTCGACGGGATGTTGCGTTCCGATAGGGTACGGGGCGTGACATGGAGTCACATGAGGATGTTGTGTCACAGTTACACCGGTTCTTCGTTGTCCAGCAGCAAGCAGTGTAATGGGAGCTCAGAGCAGCAAGTCTGTCGCCGGATTGGTCTCAGCTAACCTGGAGGTGCTCGACAGTGCAAAGCAGCGGCCGAGGTAAGGAGGCGCGACCGTGATGGAATTCTTAGCTGCTTCTCTCGCCTTTAGCTCTCTCTTTCTGTAAGTGTTTTTCTCTCGTGTGGCTCTCTAAAAAATCTGATCTGAAATTCTGAGACCCCCCCAGATTATGATGCATAACCATGTATTTATATCGCACCCCTAGGTCAATTAGCCGGGCTTTCTAGTCCTAATGGGCTTAGGCTTGGGCTTAGGCTTTAATTTTCATTTAATTTCAAACGGGCTAAATTAATTTGGGCTGATTTTTCAATTAAACTTGATGGGCTAATTTAAGCTCTAATTAAGACAACCGAGCCCTTTTTGACTTGTGATTTTCGGCCTTTGCCTTCGGACTCGTTCGATTCTCGAGCTCGATTTACGTGATGAATTTTAAGCTCGCTCGCCACCGCCGATCCGATGCGGAATGCAATTAATCTATATGAACCTAAACTATATGCTATGCAATTTTAATATTTTTGTTTTAGGGATTAAAAATTTAATCCCTAATTTTTTATGCAATTAGCACTAAATGATGCGCCAAAATTTAGGTGTCAACAATAACATACTAATTCCGTGGCCTTACCTCGGTTTCTCTGAATGGATGACATCTCATGGTGAACCCCACACGTGTTGTCGGGGCGCTCGATTGAGATCGTCCTCGGCATCTTCCCGGGGATCGGCCTGATTCGGCTGAACAAGACCAGCTCTAGGATTCCGGGAATTTACTTCTTCTCCAAGCCCAAGTGCCGAAACCAGCCCTAGGTTGAAGTGGGCTTTTTTTCTCCATTTCGACTCCACAATGTAATTCCATTGCCTTGCGTACTTGACGTGGAAACTAACGATAAAGAAACGAAACTTCTTTCTCAATTTATCTCCAAATAATTTATTTGGCCATTGGCCTACATCGCTTATTTAAAGAGACGATACGAGATCTTGACTAAACAAGGAATCTACTGAATATATAAAAATAGTAATATCGAACCAAAAAAAGGAAGCAAATTATTCCTAATTACAAATATTTAGCCTTAAAGATTCTCTATCCAAACAAGACAACCGCATATTTGGTAATTAGTTCAATGATAGAATACTTCTATCTTTATTAATGAAGGCGCAATCTAGGACTTGCCCTCTTTAGTATCCTTGCGATTGCCCTGCTTTGGCTATTAGAGTGTCGCACCCTTTTCTCTTCGAGAAAGCAAAAAGATCCTATTTGTTAACTACAGTTAATTATTTCTCTCGTATAACTAAAAATTTCCTTAAAAAAACTAATTGTGTCTAAAACCAGGCGAGCGGGGCGATAAAATTTCCCTGCATGAAAATCATTGGATTTCTTCTTCCTTTTTTTATAAAATGCGTCAACCTGTTCGATAAAATGGAATCGATTTTCTTATAAATCCAAAAGCATATTATTTCGTGAAAAAAAGTTAAACTCAAACGAACGTTTTCTTTTCCAACAATTTTCTCACTTTTACTCAAACCTTCGCTATACATGTCCCTCTATTTTCCGTTTGTGATACCGGAAATCCGAGGATAATCGCATTATCTGATTTTCTCTTATGGCTCGACGATATGTATTCCTCACTTGTCTATTTTAGCAATGTATATCCGGAAAGATAGCTGTAATCTGATAAGCATAATTCAAATGAGCACTTTCTTTCCTTTTTTATTTTTTAACAGAGAATTTGGATTCCTATTTGGTATGAGTCTATCTTTTTTAAGAGTGCCAAATATATATAGGTATTTTACCTCTTTTTGTGGAATTATCTATCATACAAACCTCTAACAATGGCGGAGAATTGGGCCGATCTCCCCCAAGAGCTGCTAGAAGCGTGCTCAAGACAACTCCTTCTAGATGACTGGTTCGCGTTCCGATCCGTGTGCTCGACGTGGCGTGCCGCCACATTCGAAGAGAGGGTCGACGTGCCGTGGTTGATGCTCGCGGATGACGGGAGGACCGAGACCGAGCACGCCCAGCTCCACAGCCTCTTCAGTTTGCGAACTCACAAAGCCGCATTGCCGGAAGTGAAGGGGAAGAGGCGCTTCTCTTCGCGGGGTTGGATCTTGACCGTCGGCACGGACTTGGAAGTCCGCATGCTGAAACCCTTGTCGCGCAGCGCCGCCGCCGGCGGTCGCGACATCGTCAAGCTCCCTAGGTTGGACGAACTCCCTGGCTGGGAACCCGAATCATATATACCAGGACGCGCGTATGCGGATTTCGTCCACAAATTTGTCTTGTCCGCAAGCCCCGCTTCGTCTCCAGACTATATGGTCATGGTCCTTTACTCGTCCTCTGGAAGTTTAGGCATATGGAAACCAGGCTACGAGGAGTGGAAAAAGTTGACTCGCCCGGGCGGTGCTGTTCTTGACGTCATACATTATAAAGGGCAATTCCTTGCGGTTAACACCCCAGGTGATATATTCGCGTGCGATGTGGATGGACCAGATCCGACAGCTCAATACATTCTGAAGAAGCCCCCGGAAATTCGCGAGTATGGGTTCCTGCAGCTATATTTGGTGGAATCGGAGGGCCGTCTGTTGCTGGTCTCGCGTCTGGGACAACAAGGTGGCAGCGATGACGATGACGATGAAGAACTTAACGGTGAAAATAGTAAAACCAACGAATTCCAGGTTTTCGCGGTCGATTTAGAGGCTAGAAAGTGGACCAAGCTCGAGAGCTTGGGGAGCGCGTCCCTCTTCGTCGGTTTTAACTCTTCCTTTTCGGTACAAGTCGATGAGAACCAACACGCCATCGAGCCAAACTGTATTTACTTCACCGACGATTGTCCTCTTATGTATATCTTTACTAAGGATGGCGGAGGTAAGGACATGGGAATATACCACATGGAAGATGGAAGAGTTGGTTCTTTTTATGATGGAATATCTCGTCATCCTTTTTCTCCGCCTATATGGATTGAACCGAGTCAAGGACGCTGCAATTTGTCTTCAAGTAGGATTAATTACTAGACATTCAGATCTTTTGTGGTAGGATTTGGTTATTTTATGTCGCTATTGGTACTCGCATTTTAAGTTGATCATGGGAATGTAAATATTTTTTTCAATGATGTGTGGAAAGTGTTGATTTTGGGAATTGCACATAGTCCGTAGAGATTGTTCTTATTGACATGCTTGAGATTGTTCTTATTGACATGCTTTGTGCCTTTGTTTACTAAATTGTAAAAAATGTTATAACGAATTATAATTGAGTCAAGTGATAAAGTTTGTTACTCCGGTTTGGAGTACTCCACTCGAGTTTTGACTTCTCGAGCTCGAGTAGGTCAATTTCGAGCTCGACTGGCATGACTTTGTCAATATATATATTTTGACTTTGCCACCACGATATTTATCAGGTTAAATTAGATTAGACATGCAACAAACTAAGAACTAGTGCAAGTGGGAGACAATACAGTAATCGGGTCAGGTAATTGTATCTGGAATTCGTCACAAACATTTGTTGTTCCTTAGCCAATATTCACTTTTGTAACCTTCCACTCTGCACGGTCATGCTCAGATAATTGATATATAATAGCTTACAAGCTTAGGCAATACTCAGATAATTGATATATAATAGCTTACAAGCTTAGGCAATACTCAGATAATTGATATATAATAGCTTACAAGCTTAGGCAATATATTACTCGATCTGCTTATGAAGGATACGATTACTTGGGTAAATGTTCGCAGTCTCCTCTTTTCAGTAGCATGCCATGATCAACACGCCCAATGTCTTGATGATACCGAAAGGCTAACACTCTTCTTTCTGCTACCGAAGCCAATGACAGAGTGCCGATTTGAAAGAAAATATGAAGGTTGTGCATAACATACCGCATAAGTATGGATGATAAGTTCATTTCTTTTTTTGAATTTATGAAGTACCTCGTTAAGTTCAAAGACTTAATGAACAGCGAGACAAAGCTTAATGAGCGGGCTTATCTTTATGTGTTAATACGAACAAGTTCATTGATGGACCCAATAGCAGAAAATGAGATAAAAAAAATAGTGGATATCGGAAAATGAAAAAAGAAATTACTAAACTTGTACGGATTTCCTCTGCAACCGAACCATTGAACTCCTCTATGCCTCTATGCCTCTTCCGTTGTTCCCTGTCCGTCCGACAATCATGGCGATCGTTTTGATCCGAAGCGACATCCAGCCACGTTAAAAGGACATGCATTCAATGAACCCTAAGCCCGATGCCTACCGAAAAATTTACGAGCAAGCTAGCTATGCAAAATTAGATTCAAAATCGCATCAAGCTACTCGCATATAGTTTGGATTCAACTCGATAACTGCTGGAAGTCAAGTTGCTCAATTTCAAGTGGAGAGGTCGAGCTATTCGAGTATATTGTCCAGTTGAGCTCGAGCTCATCAATACTTAGCTTGCACATCTCATCGAGCCTTCATCATATTCGATGTGCAATACAGAAGAAAACACTTAAAATCACATGAGGTTCGAAGTTATAATATTCGAGCTCAAGTTTTACTCATGAATGATGTACAATAACACATACTCGTACAGTTACAAAGCTAAGTAGAAGAACATTTTGCGCTTTCTAGCTTTGAAGCTCATCAATACTTAGCTATTCCCATTTTGCGCTTTTTAGCTTGAAGCTACTCTTACTTCTTCTGTTCAAGATTCAAAAGTCCATGGCATTAGCATTGCACGTATACTGCTCCAAACACATTTCACCGCTTAGAGATCTGACGACGGGTTTCACATGGACCGACTGGCCACATCCTCCCGTGGGGTTCTTCTATCTCCCCGCTACTCTTCTTCACGAGTCACGTCTCTCTAACAATAGACTTGATGAGATAAACGCTCATGTCTTATGCACTGTAATGACGGCAATCGGCTATATCAACATAATTTCGAGAAGAACAACAAATTCTTCCCACTGCGACACGAGAGTATTATGTACAATAACACATACACATATAGTTACATAGCTAAGTAGATGACAACAGTATGCCTTCTGAATCTGCTGTCAGTTGAATCTGTTCTTGATTCAACCTTCCTAACTGACAAAGATGACATTCAGAGACTTTCCCCTTACTATCGTGCTGTTAAAATCGGCACTTCCATTAGTACCTCCATAGAAAGAAAGAACATGTTGGCTACATCTTACTGTCCCACTTTACAGCGAAGTTATATGGTCCTTGGATATCAAAAACAAGATGTAAAAGCAACATTTACTTTCTGCTGTCACTACAAAATGAATGTGAATGGTTACTACAAATATCTGAAATGAAATGTTTCAAGATAATGTCCTCCAGATAATGCAATAAAAGACGATGAAGCCGAGGTACCTCCAGTTCATCCTCTTCCTTGTTTGACCTCTCTATGATCTGACCTTTAATGTCCATCTCATAAATGGAATTCTATCTTGTTACAACATGCAAAATTTATGGATATTCTTTTTTATGGAAAGAATTGACTATCCGACAAAACCGTGGATAATTTACCAACCAAAGTCACCAGTAGCCTTTGCAGGAGCAAGACCCTTTCTTGAAATGATGGAAACGACTTGAATCTCTCAATATGATCTCGTGCTCAATTATCATAGATATGTATGTCATGGCACTGTGGCAATCTCCGCAGACACGTAAATTCTTGGTTATCCGGATCGGCGCACCAGGAGCCACTGTTAGGATGCCATAAGCAAGAGCAAGCTTCTCGCTGTGCTCAGAGAGCAAGTCACCTTTTTCCTCATCATCCACATCATGTAGCGCAAAGCTCGTCTGTGGAACATAACCAAGAGCTTTGATTCGTAAGATCAAGTCCATGAGAACTTCATAAATTTGTTGCGATTGTGGATGAGTCCTGTCTCCCACGTAGAATGTGGCAGTACCCTTCATTCCTTGTACCCAGCTACAACCAGGTCTCTTCCTGATTCCAGTAGATTTCATTAGAGACCTGACCCTAGCCACATCTTTCCAACGCCTAGCATTTGCATATATGTTAGACAGCAATGTATAGGATCCGTCATTCTCTGACTCTAGCTCTAACAATTTATTAGCAGCATATTCCCCAAATTCAACATTTCCGTGTAACCTAGAAGCGCTGAGCAGTGCAACCCATACAATGGGGGTAGGTTGCACAGGCATTCTTTTGACGAGCTTCATGGCTTCACCCAATCGACCAGCCCGTCCTAAGAGGTCAACCATGCAAGCATAATGTTCTACTCCAGGGACAACACCATAATCTCTGCCCATGGCATCAAAATATTCAATGCCTTGATCTATCAGTCCAGCATGGCTACAAGCATAAAGGACAACTATGAAGGTGACCGCATCAGGCACCAAGCCCGCGTTCCTCATCTCATTGAAAACCCAGAGAGCTTCATCACCACGTCCATGCATTCCGTAACCAGTCATCAGAGATGTCCACGAAATGGTGTTCCTGTGCTGCATGTGGTCAAACACTACTCTACCCGCATCAATATCTCCAGATTTGGTGTACATATCTATTAGGCAATTCTCAACATGCACCATCACAGAATCGTATTGATTTCGCAATATGTAAGCATGTATTTGTGTACCAAACCTCAAGGCAGCCAAACGAGCACAGGCCATTAAGCCACATGATATGGTGAAAGCGTTTGGCTTTATGAGGCTTGCTTGATTCACCATCTCAGAGAACAACTTCAAAGCATCATTTGCTTCCCCCTGCTGAGCGTATCCGCCAATCATCACAGTCCACGTTACCACATTCCTGTGTTCTGGTGCTATCAAGTCAAACATGGCGCGGGCAACTCCAGCAGATCCGCACTTGGCATACATGTCAATCAAAGCATTAATAACCATTAAATCATCCCCCGGATCATTGTCTAGCTTATTCAGAACACACTTGATGGCATAACAATGAGTCTCCTTCCCTTGAAGCAGTGCTCCTGTAGAAGCACAACCTGAGAGAAGAGAAACGAGAGTGACAATGTTGGGCTCTGACCCACTAAGGCGCATCCTCCTGAAGACATCAAGAGCCTCATTACCATGCCCCCTCTGGGCATACCCTGCAATCACAGCACTCCATGTCACCACATTCAACTCTATCTTATCACCCTCCATCATCTCAAAAAGACTCAAGGCCTCATCAAATCTGCCAACCTGTGAGTATCCAGTGACCATGGCATTCCACGAGACCAGATCCTTAACCCCCATTTGCTTAAAGACCTTGCTCGCTTCATCCAACATCCCACACTTGGCATACATATCCAACACAGCATTACCCACATAAACATCCTCGGACAACCCTCTACGAAGCGCAAAAGCATGTACCTGCTTTCCTTGCACCAGCACACCAAGCGAAGCACAAGCAGGGAGGACATTCACGAGGCTAACCGCATCGGGGACGTGGCCACTATCCCAGGTCATCCGATCAAACAATTTGAGCGCATTCCTACAATCCCCCGCCTGAGCATAAGCAGCCATAATCGAATTCCAAGAGACAACATCACCAATCCCTCTCTCGGACAATTCATCGAACACCTTCCGCGCATCGTCCAACGCGCCGCACCGCCCGTACATTGCCACCACCGCATTGCACACAAACACATTACCCTCGAACCCATCAGCACAGACGACCGCGTGGACCGAAGCGCCTCGACGGAACGACGGCAGCTCGCCGCAGGCCTTGAGAACGAAGGGAAACGTGTAGTGATCGGGCCTCCAGCCGAGCCTCCGCATCCTCCGGAAATAACCAAGGACGTCGTCGAGAAAGCCCAGGCGGACGCTCCGCCGGATGAGCATGTTCCACCAGTAGACCGAGTAGGAGCAAGGCACGGCCCGCTCGAGCAGGGACAGGGCGTGAGCCGGGGCGTCGCAGGCGATGTAGGAGCCGACGACGCGGGCGGCGAGGTGGGTCAGGCCCTGGACGAGGGCCTGCTGGTGGAGGAGCTCGGCTCGGCGCAGAGAGGCGCATTGCTGCAACGACGCGGTCGTGACGGCAGGGGGAGCGGGGGAGGGCGGTGTGGAGGAGAACCAGAAGGCCGTGCGGGCGTGCGGACAGGGTCGTCGGAGGAGTCGCTTTCGGTCTTGGTGGAGGAGTATCGAACGGTGCAGCATCCGACTAGGCTGCAAAGTGTCGTTGGGCGTCCATGATCATCGATCCATTCCGGTACTACAAATAGCCAAGAGCCCCCACGAGGCTTACTGTTAATCAATGTTTTTACGACATGCCACGATACTTCGTAAGGGTATATACCTGAAGCGTGAAACTCGTGGTTGCAGAAGGAATTATCTAGTCGTGTTGAAACCCAAAAAAAGGAGTTCCTTTTTCTTATTATCGATGAGGAATGGAGCGATGAGCCAGATTTAAATCGGGAAAATAATACAAATAGAGCTTGAACTTTGGGTTGAGGTGTAATATGATCCCTTAATTAAAAATTTGTTCAATATTGTCCATGAACTCTAACTTGATATGCAACATTGTCCCTGAAAATGTTCGATGGATTAAATTGAACATATACCAAAAGTTCATAATCTACATTAAGTAATTTAAAAGTTCATGGATAACGTTGCATAGCAGGCTAAAGTTTTGGGTCTATATTGACAATTTTGAAGTATGGGGACCATATTGCACATTAAATCAAAGTTCAGTGACTGTTTGTATTATCATCCCTTGTTCTTATTATCGATGAGGAATGGAGCAATGGACAAGATTTAAATTGGGAAAATGACATAAATGGTCATTGAACTGAGTTCAATGACCAATGTGGTAACTAAACTTTGAATTTTTTCAATATGGTCCATGAATTTTAGCCCAAAGTGCAATGACGTCCCCGAACTTTTAAATTTTTCAATGCGGTCCATGAATCTTCGGTACATATTCAGTTTAGTCCATGGACAATATGGAAATTTTCAATGTTGTTTTTGAACTTAAATTAATGGAAAGATAACATTGAACATTTTCATGTAGTTCATAGATAAAGTTGAACATGTCCCAAAAGTTCAAGGATTACATTAAACGAATTAAAAGTTTATGGCGCATTGCACGTTATAAAAAAGTTGAAGGACCACATTGAATAAATTCAAAATTTAATAAACCACGCTGCATATTAGGCTAAACTTTATGTACTTTTTGTGTCACTATCTCATTTAAATTTGGTTGGAACGTAAGCCACCGGTCGACGTGAAGGAAAATTAAAGCGGAGTGTGAAAGCTATCTGTGAGAACTCGATTGACAAAGGCATCAATTTGGGCTAAGTTTTGAGATAATGCAATTAATGAAGAGTGGCTTACCGACATATCGATTGAGGACAATAATAATGAAATTGATGCCAGCGCACGCGGTTATGCCATTATTTTGGGATTTATAACTTAGTATACACAATCATCACTGGATAATAGGAGATATTGTCGACCCATCTATTTACGTATTTTCCAATTTATCGTAGCACGTAGTTTTCTTTCCTTTTGAAATCCTCATACAATTATCTTCTTAAACAATGTCCCTTATGCAAAGCACTCGAGTAATTGTCCGTTCCTAACAAATTAGTAATTGTTTGTTAATCGAGTCTTAGCGTACATATTATCGCCCTAATTAATTTACGATCTAGTTTTCCCTAAATGACCAATTAGACAAATTGGATCGACTCTCAACCGACGAGATCAACGTCACTTGGAGACTTGTTAGCGGAATTGACGATGACCATGGGGATAATTATGGGGTTTAATCCCATTCAATAGATTTTCCGACTATTCCTCCCGTCTCTCTTATTTCTTTTTAGTCTTTTTTTTTGAAATAATGATATAAATGGTCTCTGAATTTTGATACAATGTGCAATGTAGTTCCTGAACTTTTAATTTATTAAATATAATCCCCGAACTTTAACTTAATATTTAATATTGTCCTTGAACTTTTGGTATATATTTATTGTATTACATTGAACATTTTCATATAATTTATGGATTAAATCGAACATGTATAAAAAATTTAAGATAAAGTTCATGGAGTACATTGAATAAATTAAAAATTCAGGATCATATTGTATATTAAGTCAAAGTTCGGAGGCTGTTCGTGACATTTTCCTAAAATTC
This sequence comes from Syzygium malaccense, assembly GCA_031216405.1. NCBI lineage: Eukaryota > Viridiplantae > Streptophyta > Magnoliopsida > Myrtales > Myrtaceae > Syzygium > Syzygium malaccense. The sequence continues at coordinate 17,803,356 of CM062260.1, read as the reverse complement.
TCATTCAGGTGGTTTTCGGTTTCGAGCTGTTGTCCGAATTTTCCATAAATAAATAAAATTTTGAAAAAAACTTATCCAAAAACTATAGAGCATTAAAAAAAAAAGAAATGAAAAAAACACGAAACAGTTCGCCTTTTCGGACAGGCTGCCGATTCAAGTCGTCTACTCCGGCGGAGAGACAGAGAAGCGACTCGGGTCAGGCGAGAGACCTCTCTCTCTCTCTCTCTCTCTCTCCTCGTATAAAACGGAGACCCACCCACCTAATTCCAACCACTCTCTAAATTCCCTCCTCCTCCTCTCTCTCTCTCTCTCTCTCTCTCGCTTTCGCTTTCTGTCGCTGCTCGAGCTCGCGTAGCGCAGGTGCTCCTGTTGCCTGCCGGCCTCCCACCCTCCCTACCTACTGTGCTAGGGTTTAGCCATCGCGGCCCTCCCATGGCGTTCCAGGGGAAGAAGCTCATCAACAATCCCAACGGTGAGCATCCCTCGTCTCTCTCCCCCCCCTCCCCTCCATGCAATCGCCCCGCGCGCCAGCGCGATCGCCGTGCGAGCTCTGTTCGTTTCCATTTCCGTGGCCTCGATTTTCTGAGCTCCGTCCGCTTCTCTCTCTCGACGCTTGCAGACGTGGTGACCGAGTACATCGAAGGACTCGTCGAAACTTATCCTGGATTGCAGTATCTCGACGGGTTCCCCGAGGTGCTGCGTCGTTAACCCCTGTGCCTCTTGGTTTTTTCCTCTTTTTTTTTCGGGTTTTGAATTGGACTTGCGATTTGATTCCGATGACTGTCGGTCTCGTCGGTTTCAGGTGAAGGTTGTGCTGCGAGCTGATGTGTCGAGCGAAACGCATGATCAAGTCGCCGTGATCTCTGGTCTGTTTCCAGTAACTTTCTTCATGCATTGTTGATTTTTCTCTGTAGTTGTGGACTGCGTTGCTTTTGCACGTCGGATTCTTATGGTTTTAGACTTGCCGGTTATGACCGTGAGCACTAGGCGATGGCGTCGGTTTGTATGGTTTGGATGGTTAGATCAGGTTACTGTGTTGAATTGTCAAGACATATGTATGTAGATGTATAGTTATATGCATTTTGTTCAGCTATATGAAAGGAGAACCGTCGATGCCTTCAGTTTAGTTATAAATTGATGCGGTCTGGACATGCAGAGGTGCATTGTAATCTCTCTTGTAATAGCTCAACATTTTATTTGCTAAACTACCATTTCTACTCCTTCAAGCCTTGCACTGCCTTAGAGTGAAGAGTTTGGCTAGTTTTCATTATTGGGGCTGAGCTGATCAAGTCTAAATTTTCTATACAATTGAATCACTTTGTTTTTGACTGGTGTTATCTAGCTGTTGTAATATGATACATTGTAATCTATAGGAGGTGGAAGTGGGCATGAACCTGCACAAGCTGGTTATGTTGGAGAAGGGATGCTTACAGCAGCCATATGCGGAGATGTTTTTGCATCTCCTCCTGCTGATTCAATTCTAGCTGTACGTTTTTCTCCTCCTTTTTCTTGGCTTTTTTTTTTGCTCCTGATTGTGCAATTCTACCATAGATAAATTGTGTACAGAGGAATTTTCACAGGGAGCTTCCTGTCATTAGGCAGGACTCCGAAGCAGTAAGTGAGGGGCATGTCAGAAGTGTATGGGTTGAAATCTATTTTGAATATTCTGTTGTTTATCCCCTGTTCTTTGCTTTATCTGCAAGGACCTTCAACGGAATACTTATCTTCGATGAGTTAGCATATATTCCACTTTGTCCCTTATTACGGATATTTCTGCCTCAAGGGTTTTATACAGTTTAACATAATTCAATTACAGGGCATCCGAGCCGTAACTGGTCCCATGGGATGCCTTCTTATTGTCACGGTAATTTAATTAGCCAGTACTAAAATGAGGGTGACTATATAGTTCTTTTAACAGAGAAGAATCACACTTGTATATCTCATGGGACTGGACAGAATTACACTGGTGATCGTTTAAACTTTGGTTTGGCTGCTGAGCAAGCTAAAGCTGAAGGTTATAAAGTGGAGGTGTGATTTTAGTTACTCTAACTATTACTTTGAAATTTGATAGCTCAGAGGGTGTGCTGAACCTTTTAGACTGATCTTGTTATCTTGTAGACTGTGATTGTTGGAGATGATTGTGCTTTACCTCCTCGGCGAGGCATAATAGGACGGAGAGGTTTGGTTGGGACGATCCTTGTGAATAAGGTAGTGTCTGGCCTGTGGCCTTCTTCTTCTCTTTCTTTACTCACTTGTTTGCACACCATTGGGTGAAGAAGTGCAGGTTGTCGCACGAGAGAGTGAGCAGAGAGCATTTCTTTTGTTCATTCCTCTAGTCTAGAGTACAGGAGAGTTTTCTGTTTATTCCTCTTTTTTCCTGATTGCATTTTTGCGAGTAAAGTAAGTTGAACATTAGTAGGTCAAATATTTTCTTTAATGTCACAGCAATCTTGTGTTAAGAGGTTTTGCCTTCTTGTAAGCTGTTGATATTTTGTAAGATAAGGGAAAAAGCCACCAAAAACTCCAAACTTTACCACCTGTGACACATTTACCCTGAACTTTTTTTTGTGACACCAAAAACCCCAAATTATGCTATTTGTGACATATTTACCGCAATGTACTTTAGTCCATGGGCATTTTCATCTTTTTTGCTTTTTCTTTTTTTTTTGTCACTTTTTGGCGAGGGGGGCCCTCGCCGGCATTGGGCGAGGTTGCCTCGCTTGGGCGAGCGAGGGCGGCCCTCTCCGGACTTAGGCGAGGGCAACCCTCGCCGGCGAGGGCGGCCCTCGCGCGACGCCGGCGAGGGTCGTTCTCGCTGGATCCGGCAAGGGGTGGCCGGCGTCTCGCCGGATCCGGCGAGGGCCGCCCTCGCCCGACGCCGGCGAGGGGGGGCCCTCGCTAGAAAGGAAAAAAAAAGGGAAAAAAAAAGAAAAAGCAAAAAAGATGAAAATGCCCATGGACTAAAGTACATTGGGGTAAATGTGTCACAGGCGGTAAAGTTTAGGGTTTTTGGTGGCTTTTTCCCGTAAGATAATTTTCTCCCTTTTTTGTGCAAGTCCACCGTCTCAATAAAATTGACTGGGAACTAATAAAAAATTTCTGTGGTCACTTTTTACTTGTTGGACGTAAAATTTGAGAGTACTTAATTTGTAAGATATGTTCTCTACATAGGTTGCTGGAGCAGCCGCCGCCGCCGGTCTGTCTCTTGCTGATGTTGCTGCAGAAGCTAAACGTGCATCTGAAGTGATTGGAACAATGGGCGTTGCATTATCAGTTTGCACACTTCCAGGTTTGGTTACATCAGATCGTTTGGGCCCAGAAAAGATCGAACTTGGTCTGGGGATTGTAAGTAATATAATGCCAATCTTAATGCATATGGCTTTGCCACCGCTCCTGTATTATATTAATGGTGTAATATTTCACTGCTTCTGATTCTTCAAATGAACAGACTTCCAAATGAATATTTGACGAGTGTATTGCTTATGGTGCTCCTTTTCCCGTTTGAGGCTTGTATAGTCACTAGTCTTCACTTTCATCAGAATTTTCATGAGATCCCCCTTTTTTTTTTTTGCAATTATTATTCCTAATTAGTAAACATATACTTGTTCCAGCATGGAGAACCGGGCGCTGCTGTGGCTGACCTTCAGCCAGTGGATGTTATAATTTCTCATGTCCTTAAGCAGATATTATCTACGGTATGTCCTGATCCTTGGCAGATCACGATTACTATTGGTAGTTCTTTCTATTCTGAATTTCTTCACAGATTAAGTTGTTTCTCCACGTAATGCATTCATAAACACAATGTTTATTTGTTCTTTCCTACCTTGAATTCCTGGGAGAATTATTATATTAGAGATCTAGTGTTTGATGCTAAAAAGAAGATCTAGCTTTTCATCCTAGCATTCAGTAACTGTTTCGACTCCGATGTATTAATGGACATATATTGCTCGTGTGCAGCATGTTGTGGTAGAAAGCTTATGGCTGCTTGACATATTTGCAGGAAACTGGCTATGTTCCTATCACACGAGGTAATAGAGTGGTACTCATGGTCAATGGGTAAGTCCAGGAATCTCTTTTCTTCTGTGACTTCTATTGAATCTAGTGTGGATTGATACAAGATAGAAGACCAATTAGACAGGATGTCAACTTTAGATGGCAGCTTATGTGAAAAGTTGCTGATACGGATACTGATATGTGTTGATGATGAGAAATTGTCAAGGAGATAGGGCATTGTCTTCTGAGTTGTAGAGAATGATGAAACAAAATGTTGTTTCTGTTGCTTTGGACCAATTTCTGAGGATAATGAAACTTTTTTATGCTGTGAAGCTGGGATAAAAGGTGCTACTTCTAGTGAACCCAGTTAAGAAAAATTCTGGGGAAAATCTTGAACCTGGCTAGGGGATATTTTTCCGTTCATCAGGGTAGGTTGATGTTAGACTAATGTGACTTCTACCTCTTGTTGATGCTTTAGGATGTAGTACAAGTAATGCGATGTTACCTGAAGGCAGAGTTTATATCTACAAATGTGTATGTTATTGAAGAGTTTGGACTTGGCAGTTGTATTGGAAATTTGGCACACATTAAGAACTAGAAAGAGCAGTATATTTGGTGCATTTTATCTGTGGTTATCTTTATGAAGTTTTATGAGAGAGAAAACTGGGACAGTATGCCATAAATCGTGTCTTAATCGGTGAACCTGACAGAACTAGATACTTACCCTAGAGGTAAAGTACTTAGGGATCTCTGAATGTAAGTGCTTAGTGACAAATGAGGGATGGGGCAGGAATCGAGGGATGGAGATCGTGCCCTAAAGCAGTTTCTGTATGATAGTAACTTTTGAAGTAAACCTGATTCATTTGCTCGATCTTCAACAATAGATGTGATTATAAGTCACTCCGTATTGATCTTTAGCCCCGAGAGGTACTCCATTTCCACGATGAAAAGTCCAACTTTACTTGTATCATAAACCATGCAGGTTAGGTGCTACCCCTGTGATGGAGTTAATGATTGCTGCGGGAAAAGCAGTTCCTAAGCTGCAGCTGGAACATGGATTGGCTATTGATAGAGTTTATACGGGATCTTTTATGACTTCTCTTGATATGGCAGGTTAGTGTTTTGGTATTGTGGCAGGAAGTTTCTTCTCAGCTATGCACAGTTTATTATCGTCTCTTTTTATCAGGTTTCTCCATCACAATCATGAAATCTGATGAATCAATTCTTCGACGTCTGGATGCTGCTACTAAGGCTCCCTATTGGCCTGTTGCTGTTGATGGTCAGTATTGATATCAGAACTATCTTGCATATTGTGTTACACAGTTTAAATTGTTTGGCTGATGTATTTGGTTGATGGTTTATATGCTACAATGCCTGGATAAATCCATGTCGATTATTGCATGTGTATTTTGGAGTTTCAAGTGAAGCATCTGAAATCATATCAACTACTTACTTTACTTCCAGGCAATCGCCCTCCTGCAAAAATTCCTATCCCAATGCCATTGTCTCGTTCGGCAAAGAGTGATGAGGTGTGTGAAAGCATCATCTTCTGCATTCTTTTGTATGAGAGACACAGAAAACTTTCTAAGTTAATTGTCTATTTAGTTTGGAAAATTTTCATGACTTGTGTCCATGCATGAAGTACTTTCATTACTGGGGTTACATATTGAAATTCTAGGAGAGCCTTTGGGGCCTTTCCGACTTTAGATCCTTAGTCAGCGTGCTCCACTTCTTGGAAACTTAAACTTGCCTTTAGATAAGGCTGGATAAATGTCTAGACCAGTTTCTCCTTGCTTTGAGTACAGGATTAACTGAGGTTAGGTGGCTTAAAGTTTTAATAAGATCCTGTTAATGAAGAAAATACAGAAGATGACTGCCACAATCACAGGCTTTTACAAATTACAGTTCCTCATAGCTTTATTGGGATTGCGAAGAGATACATTGGTCTGTGGAATTAGTAGAATATAATTATTGTCTGACGGAAAGCTTAAACAAAAGCAAATAAAGAACCTTGGAATCAAAACTTGAAGACTATAATGATAGATGGATGCAGTGGCCTACAAAGATTATCTAGCTGCTTGTCCTATTTGATTGGTTGTGCTTATTTTGTAAAGACATATGGGCAGAACAATCCCAAATCCATGACATTTAAGGCTATAGAACATAGTCATATGTTCTGTGTCTGCTATTAATTTACACTGATTTTTGTTGCATGTGACTTGGTTAGCATAGCATTTTAACCTGACTTTATGTGGTTGATTAATATTTGTAGTCATTGCGTCGGCCGCTAAAGTTAACTCAGCAAGGCAATCTTCTTGAAATGGCTGTGGAATCAGCATCAAATGCAATTATTGGGTTGACCGACGATTTGAATGATTGGGATGCCAAAGTAGGCGATGGTGACTGTGGATCAACTGTAAGTTCCTTTCCTACTCTCCATTTGTTGCTTCATTCTTCCTCACGTGGGTCACATATGTTGTTCATCCTTTATAGATGTATAAAGGCGCAACAGCTATCCTGGATGATATGAAAAAGCAGTGAGTTTTCTCTATTAGTCTATGGCCTAGCTTACTGCATAATTTCGATGCTGTCATTTAAGGAGACTTTGTCAAGGAAATGAAAATTGACCTGTGTGTTATTGTTGCTGCCAAACCTAGCATCTTATGTGCTCAGATGATAAGATAACCTCATGATGGTCATCTTATGTTGGACAGGTTCTTGCTGTCAGCTATATCTTATTCTCATTTCTCCATCTCCTTTTATAAGCTTTTGCCATGCGTTGCTAGGTTGGGGGATTTATGTGCATGTGACAGAGAGACTTACTATATAAAGTTTTAGATGGCATACGTCTGCTTCACTAAACTCTTGCTGGTATGTTGAGACATACATAAATGGCTCAGTTCCTGGGGGGGTTTCCAAACCTACCCTTTTTTATTGCGGTTGTATGTCAACGTTGACTTAGGGGAAGTTTTCTAGTACATGTCATCTTTCTCCATTTGCTACCTTGATTCCTGGTGCTATATGAAGAATTCTTCTTTTTCCTGCAATGTAGCTTTTAATTTGGGTTACATTTGTTCTGTGCGACACATCTCTGTTGTTTCTGTTCCTTTTCTTTCTTCATTGATTTATGAAGACCCCATATACACCTCCTTTCTTTTGTCATCATCAATATTTCTGCAATGGTTAGATTATCTACCTGACCTTGTCATTTTTTGTTTATTAGAGAAAATTCCATCTCTAAATTGTAATTTGATTGATTTCTTCTGTGATTATGTGCAGCTGTTTGCACAGATCTGTGCAATGTTTTTTCTTTCTATTGTCTTTTCTCAAAACCATGTATTGATTTTTTCCTGATTTGATACGTGTAATTCTGTTTGGCAGTTTTCCACTAAATGATGCTGCAGAAACTATAGGCGAAATCGGTTCATCGATCAGGAGAGTCATGGGGGGTACCAGTGGGATAATGTACTATTAAATAATTTTTCTTTGTCATCTTTGGTTTCTTCTTCTCAGTCACATATCTTTACCTTCTCTGGTTTTCTTCTTTCAAATTGGGCAGATATGTGATAATGTGCAAGGCAGCATCTGCACACTTGAAAGCATACAGCCAGGCGGATATTACAGCAAAACAATGTGAGATGATGCTATGATGCCATATTATTCAATTGTGATGGCATCACTGAGCAAGTCTTTTGGTGTATAGGGGCCGAAGCACTTGAAGCTGCCATCACTGCAGTCAGTAAATACGGCGGTGCTAGTGCTGGTTATCGCACGCTATTAGATGCCCTTATCCCGGCATCTGAAGTTCTCAAAGAGGTACTTATCATCTTTTATAGTTGGAGGTGGTTGCGTGGCTTGAAATGTGATATTGACTTGTTTGTCTTATCAGAGGTTAGATACTGGGGATGACCCGGTCACAGCTTTTGTGCTCTCATCAGAAGCAGCGGTGGCTGGAGCCGAGTCAACCAAGCACATGCAGGCTCAGGTGACCTTCTATGATGCTCGTAGAACCTCCTTATTTCATTTGAATTTGAAACAAAGAACGAACTCATAATGAGATATATGGAGCGAGGATTTTTCCAGTGCAAATGCTTTTCATGCAAAAGGTAAAAGAGACAGGATTGTGGAAATCTCGACAATGTGACAACTCTCCCAATATTGTTCATTTCCAGTTAATTGTTAAAAATCAACTTCTGAAACTTAGAAGTCGGAAAGGAACTCGACTTTCCCATCCATCAGAATCGAAGTTAACTGACGAGTAAATCTAGTTACCAAGATCGATCTAACAAGAGGCCTGTAACAGATTACTTCTCCTTGCTTGTGATACAATACACATACGGAACATCATGTGCACAAATTCTTTGCAGGCTGGACGTTCAAGCTATGTCTCCGAAGATCTCCTTGCATCTGCCCCAGACCCCGGAGCTATGGCCGCAGCTTACTGGTATAGAGCAGCGGCCTTAGCCGTGAAGGACAACTATAAAGTCGTGTGAGGCCATGTCGGACAAAGCCGCTATACATTCGTCCTTCCTTTTGCTGCAAATTAGCTGAGTAAACTTTTTGTCCCGTGACTTTTGAGCATTTTGCTTTCCGCTTATGCATTCCATGCGTAAAGCCGAGAGAGTGAGTTTTTCCCCCATTCTTCAAACTCTCCACCTGATTGACTGTAAAGTTGAGATACGGAGAAGAGATAAACATACTTCACAATCCGAGTCTATTGCCAGAAGTTTCGCGGGGTCGAATTTTTCCCCCCTTATTTCTGTTTCTCTTGGACTTGTCCAACAGATGTGTCGCGGAATTGATGATTCCTATGACTTCACTAGTAACTACTCGGACCTCACGCTATGACCGAGCTCTCTTAGAAACCGATGTTACTGCGACGAGAAAGAAGTAACGGAAGCAGAATTGAAAGAAGTAACGAAAGCAGAATTACAAGATGATGTCGGCTTGCCGTGCCGTGTGAAGTTCAGGGAGCGGCAAAACGAACTCCTTTTAAGAGACGCTGAACCTTATCAACTCAAGTCCGCTGAGCGTTCGATTCTCGACATCATTTCAACCATACCTTTACAAAGGGGGAAAATTGTATAAAAAGTCTTGAATCTAGCGTGATTTTGCCAATTGAGCCCTAAATCTTTCAATTTTGTTAATTAAATTCTAAATATTTTTATATTTTTGTCAATTGAGTTTATCCGGTCAATTTTGATTGGAAATTGTTGATATGGACGCCGGCCAAGTAAGATGACCGGCATTGACATAGATAATTTCTAATAATATTTTAAATTTATATTTTTTCCCTTCCTCCTCTAGCTGGTTATCGAGCGTTAGCGATAGCCGATGACTGGCTAAAGGCAACGGCTGATCAGTCGACCTTAGGTGAGCCTTGCCATGGCTGGGTGAGGTGCGTCCTTGCCAGGGGCAGGGCGAGGCTCACCCTTGCCGAGGGTTCATAGGGGTGCGCTTCGCCAGATACTAGTGACCTCGCCTCTAGCCAGGCGATCAGCTAGTGGTGGAAAAAGGAAAGAAAAAAAATGAAAAGAAAAGAATAAAAATTGGAAAAAGAAATAATATTATTAAAAATTATCCATGTCAGCGATTTCGTAAAAAATTAGTCGGACGTACTCAATTGGCAAATCACGAAAAAATTTTAAAACTCAATTGACAAATTTGAATAGTTTAAGATTGAATTGATAAAAATATGAGGTATTTAATGACTTTTTGAACAATTTTCTTGAATAATTTCCCCCTTGATGGAGGTGCAAAAGGTGGGGAAGTGATCCCAATGTTTGCGATCACAGAATTTTGGAGCCCAAATGGCATCCCTCGATCGACTGTTAATGCGATTGCTACATAAATCATGTCGATTGGCATGCGGCAAGAGACGAAAATTAAGAAGGAGAAGAAGGAAAGATCGATCAATTGCCTCCCCTCCTTCTGAAGAGCGACTCATGGGTTTGACTTGATTCGGCGCGGGCGTCGTTTCTCCCGGTGGAAAGTTCAGTTCCCCTCCCGACATTATTGTCTTCTTTGACGTGGTTTACGGTTTGCCTTTTACCCATTCAAACGTGTCGTTAATTAGAACTAGAAACGATCAAACCTTCGAGAACACTCAGCTTACCAATCTTGACCAATGACCACGGCCGGACGAGCCCCTCGTCAGACGAAAACTTCACGGTATCTTGCCGTAATCCTCGGTTTTTCCAAGGTTTCAAATCCAAGAAAAACTCACCGTTCCGGGGTCAAACAGAGAGCGAGAGAGTCCGCATTTAAAAAGTTTAAAAACCCTCCCTTTCCCCTTCCCCTTTCTCCTCCCCTCCTCCTCTTTGTTCCATCCTTCGACGAAACCCACGAAGCAAAAGCCCAGAGACGCGCAAAAATCTCAGATCGAAGGACGAGCGACCACCGGACTCGAGACCGACGGCGATGGCGGAGCAGCTGACGGAGGAGCAGATCGCCGAGTTCAAGGAAGCCTTCAGCCTCTTCGACAAGGACGGCGATGGTACTCTTCCCCTTGCCCCTCCTCTCTCCGTCTCTACCGCCGGCTTCGCACTTTCCTCTCTGCATTGCATTCGTACGCGATTCGGAACGAAATGCGCCCGTGCTCGTTTGATTCGAGTTCGGGAGACGTTTGGATTTGCTGTTCCGATGATTGCCTGCACGGCAAATCGCTTGAAGCCGTCTCCTTTTTTCGCCTCGCTCTTCGCTTTCGCACGGGTTTGAAGTGATTACGAGTAGCTTTACTTCCGTCGCGCTTTTATAGGCTAGCGATAGCAAGGATTGGCCTCAAGTTCTCTTCCTTTTTTTTTTTTAATCTGATTATGTAGATTACGTGTGACGTTCGGCTCGAACGTGGTACAGGACGATGTTATTTGCTTTTTTATGCCGCTGTCTTGTCGCGACGCGGTGAATGTGATGGGTGGAGCGAGCCCGGTAACTCGGAAATGAAGGATGGTGGATGATCTTGTTATTATGCTGGGGAAGTCCCAGTGTGCCCTTTTGTCATTCTTACTGCCTTTCTCCAAAGTATAGAGCGTGTGTGGGAATGAGCCCCCGTAGAGGCCCCGGAGTTCCCGATCTCCGCCGAGCCTCGGATGTGGAAACTTTTGGAACTCGTGGCTGAAACCCTTAAAAATCCGATCCACCCTTCAAATTCTACCTCTCGAGGTGGAACTGCCAGCTGCTCGAGTAAGAATAGCGGAAGCGTGGTGAATCGGCCCGTGTTTTTTCCCGCGTTGTCGTCATCCCTCGGAGCATTTCGGGGAATGCTCGAGCTTTCCCCTTGTCGACCATCCTCCTTTTTGGACATCTCGTTCTTTTCCAACATCCACTTGTCAAGGAAGAGATCACCCTCGTATTAAATTGGTCGACAATGTAAACTGAGGTTATGATGCAAAATGCTTATACTACTTGATGATTAAAATTGATGTTTTGTTTTGTGATCTTTACTTCTTCTGCCATACCCTATATTCTATTGTGTCGCTGCGAGCATGTCACTTTGCTCAAAATTAGCTGAAATATACAGTTTTCCGTTGTGAGTTTCTGATTTTATTTCTTACCTAAAATTGATTGGCCCTTTGTAGTTGTTTTATGCAATATCATAGACACGTCGCATGTGCATTACTATAGATTTGATGTATCTTCCTCTCTCATCCTAACTTCATGTTTGTATAGGCTGCATCACTACCAAAGAGTTAGGGACAGTTATGAGATCTCTGGGCCAAAATCCTACAGAAGCTGAATTACGAGATATGATCAACGAAGTTGATGCTGATCAAAATGGCACTATTGATTTCCCTGAATTTCTGAATTTGATGGCCCGAAAAATGAAGGTCAGTTTAAGTGCCACATGTAGTGTTTTAGTTGTGGACTTTGGAGGCCTTCAGATGTTTGTATGTTTTTACAAAGATTACAAACTAGCATTATATGTTCGAATCCCGGGCGCCGCAGGGTGACTTAACCGGTGGCACGTGTGTGGTGGCTAGCACGTGTCACCCCCAGGGTTTACTCCCCGGCTGTCGGCCGTGCGGGGGTTCCCTGGGTTATCAAAAAAAAAAAAAAAAACAAACCAGCATTATAGCCTTAATGCTTATTAATTGCTTTACGTCTTAGTTTCCAATTATCTCAGCTCATTATCATCAGTGACCCAGATGTTTTCCTCCCTGTTTTTGTGCTAACAATGAATTTCAGCACCACCAGGCCTGGTGGTCGGTGGAAATTTTTTTTTCTTTTTTTGTGGTTTGACCGGGGGGGGGGGGGAGTGGAACGCTTTTTTCAAGGTCAGGGGCACCCTCCACCAAAGCAAAAATTAACCAAAAAAAAAAAGAATGGATCTAATCATACGTTGTACTTGAGGTTCCGAGATGCGTTTGGGTATACAGGCACATGTATTTTCATGTGTCCTCTCCCTTTTTTGTTGAAATTCCAATTGCAGATAGTATTCCTTCCTGCCTTAGTATTGAGGGAAATTCTGTTATAGAACTCTGCAGAGACATTCCTGGAGTACCAGGGTATTTTCCTTTTAGACCTTTCAGTTTCTCATGAAAGATATGCATGTGTGATGTGTCATTAGTCAGTTAAAGCGGGCAGTCTGCAAAGCAAGATGAATCCATGTTCTTTTGTCGGTTGATTTTCAATTGTAACAAGGGGACTTCGCAATTGTTAGTCCATCATATCCTTTTACGTTGACTAAATTTCTGCTAGTGCCTCATTCAACGTTTAAATCTTGAAGGATACTGATTCTGAGGAGGAGCTCAAAGAAGCTTTCAAGGTCTTTGATAAAGATCAAAATGGTTTCATTTCTGCTGCGGAGGTAAAGTTCATGCATAAGTGCCAGCATCTCCTTCTTGGTTATTTTCAGAGCCCGCAACCACAACCAGTTTCTAGAAGGGAAATGAGATTACCACATTTATGACATGTTCTTTATTGTGCAGCTCCGACATGTCATGACTAATCTCGGAGAAAAGCTTACGGATGAGGAGGTGGAGGAGATGATTCGCGAAGCCGATGTCGATGGTGATGGTCAAGTGAACTATGAGGAATTTGTCAGGATGATGTTGGCGAAGTGACTGCGGGCGCTGCAATGCTGAAGGGAGACAAGAGTCACCTAAAAACAATTGGTAGTCAAGAGTCCCGTAAAAACAATTGGTAGTTCTATAAACCTGGAGTTTTTCTCCCCTCTTGTCGCGTGATTTTTGGAAATCTTGAGCAGATACATCCGGCTTTGTTCACTGTTATGATTATGTAGGATATCTTTGCAGCTCTGTTCTTATCTGATCATTGTACTCAAATCTTATCTGGTTTTGAAACTGCTTTTTGTTTCTCAAAGTGGATAAAACGAGCTTGATGCATCAAATACATGATGGTATGTGAACACGGGTCTTGGGTCCGGGAGGGGCATGGGAGGAAATAATCAAAGATGGAAACAAATTGTTGTCATAGGTCAATTATGTTTATTTCGTGAGATTGTCTGCTCAACCGAGTGTAGCTCCGTCGTGGTGAGCTAACAGTTCAGTCAGTCTTCTGATGCTGTTCTCTTCCTTACCTCGTGAGGAAAGAACAGTTAAACGAGTTATGCTTCTTGAGCGAACCTTAATACTACTTCAAGAACCATGCCTAGGCGTCTATTTTGTGTAAATTTCCATGCAACCTGCTTTTTTCCACTCACAGGTTGTTTCGTTGTCATAGACGTACTTGATTAGGAAATGTTTTTTCGTTTGGGAGCTTTAACTACTTGATGTGGGTATTATATGCATGCACAGGGTGCCAAACTTGTAGCATTCTCAATTTCAGTTCCTGAGAAATAGTTATGGTTTAAGTTTGATGGTTTTTCAATCGGAGCCCATTTTTACCCTTGTTCTGGAAAACCCAGATTCGGATCCTCTGTACTCCTTTCGTTTTGCCATTTTTGTGGAAAACTTTGTGAACTGAATTTCTAGAAATTTCCTTCTTCAAAGTTGTTCCAAATATGTTCAAGTTTAACATATTTTAGTTTCAGAATTTTTGGACTTGATATGAGTAGTACGATAGTCTAATTTCGGATTGCGTAAAAACTGTCCAGAATGAGTATTTCGGTAATGTTCACACTTTATTGATTTTCTACAAACTTTTCTGGGAAAAATTTGAACAAACTTTCTTCACAAAAGTTGTTGAGGACTTCTTTCTCTATAACATATATAAATTTGGGAATTTTTGGAGATGATTTGGATTCTGAAAAAATCTTACTTTGAGAAGCAAGAATTCTGTTTCAGTAAATTGTTTTTAGTCTGTCATTGAGTTATTAAAAATTGTGTTCACAGAAAGATTTAGATTCTATGTTCTTCATGGAAAATGTTTATTAAGGTATTTTGTATAACATATTCAAATTTGGACAATTGCAGAGTTCATTTGCTATGTTTTTAAGCCCGATTTCTAGAATAGTGCAAAAACTGCCGATTTTGTCAGATTTCAAAGATTCATCATTTTCTATATGAGAACGTTTGAATCTTGACATGATGTCTTCTGGTGATTTAATGTGCTCATTCTGAGTTTTGAAATGAGATATTTTGAGCTTTGATTGGAGGTCATACGAAGGGGGAAACCAAGAGGGAGCCGAGAAACAAGAAAGAGGGTTCTAAAAAGTCAAAACTTGGTGAGCAAGTGGTCAAGGCTTAGGGAGTAAGAACTTGGGGAACAAGTTGGCTTGGCTTGCCTATAAATAGGCATAGTTTTCCCCTTTGGTTACCGCACAAACACTTCCTCTCTCATCTCTCATTCTCACGCCTCTCTCTCTCCCTCGTCCTCACACCAATCGCCTCTCTTTCTCTCTCTCGCTATTTGCTGCCACCGACCGCCGTAGACATTTTATTGTGATTATAGGTGAGTGAATTCCCCAACACTTGGATAGGGCGGTGTGTTACGTGGTTAGAAAGCGGCATGTAAGTAGATTCCCTAATTTCGGGATAGGAAGTTATGATGCGTTGTTGGCCTGAGTTCTCACCTGAGCCTTTGTTGAGACTTATATGTTGTTTGTCTCGATGTTGCACGCATCACTTGTTACCATGCTTGATGTTCTCATTCATGCTTGTTGATTTATAAGAGGATAGAACGTGGAGTTGCGAGTTTGGCTCGAGTAGTGATCGTGTTTGTGATGCTCGTTATTTGCATGAGTGCTTGTTATTTTTTTTCATGATCGTAAGTCAAGGCACGTACAAGTCACGAAATGGGGTATCGTATGGTCTCGTACTCATGTTGTGGCGTCACGGAACGAGTTCGGGTTGGTGTGGGTTTACATTGGGATGTGTAGATCCAAGCCAATTTTGGCTCCGAGCCAACGCTCGGCATGGCGGACCAAACCACGTGCCCTCGACTGCGACCCACATGTTAGGCGAATGTTTTAGAGATCATGATTACATAAGTACGGCACGCATTTGGGCTTAATTGCATGGACTAATGAAATCAAGATAATAAACCGGCTTGTGTGACCCATGATGTGTGATCACTAAATAAAAGAAGAAGACCGTCGCCACATAGCATTGGCGGCGACGCCTCCGTAAACTAACGTCGGGATGCCCTAGTTGAGCTAGGATGCTTGGATTGAGCCCGAATGTCTCGGTAAACTAGTGCCGGGATGC
Organism: Syzygium malaccense; assembly: GCA_031216405.1. NCBI lineage: Eukaryota > Viridiplantae > Streptophyta > Magnoliopsida > Myrtales > Myrtaceae > Syzygium > Syzygium malaccense. The sequence continues at coordinate 17,787,757 of CM062260.1, read as the reverse complement.
CCTAGTTGAGCTAGGATGCCTTGGTTGAGCCCGGATGCCTCGGGTGAGCTAGTCCCGGGATGCCTCGGTTGAGCCAGAATGCCTTGGTTGAGCCAGGATGCCTAGCATGAAGTTGGATGCCTCGGTTGAGCCTGGATGCCCTGGTTGAGCCATGATGATGATACATGAATTTTATATGTGTGCCGGTATGTGATAAATTGAGTTTATATGTGTGCCGGTATGTGATAAATGAAGTCTATATGTGTGCTGGTATGTGTGATCGGATAAAGGTGAGTTTCCATGTGAGCATAGCAAGGGCAAAGTCACAGTCTTTGCTATTGATCTGTCATCGACATAAGGTGGGGGCATTACAAGACCCAAGTGTGGCCTCACCCAGAACTTCAATTAAATGGTGAAAAATCCTAAGAAGTAATGGATGGATTGGATCTGGGCAAGGTGGTTCATACTAATTAATTTTTTTAGATTCAAGGATCTGCACTATTTCATCGAACTTTCAGTTTTGTGTGAGAATAACCCCAAAAGGTGTCAGCAATACCTTGGTGATTGATCGGGAAAAGTGTCATAGTTATAAACCTTTTGCATTGGTGCCAATTGAATTATAAACTTTTTTTTAGTGCCAATTGATTCTCAAACCTTTTGTTTTTGTGCCAATTTAGTCATTCTAGCTAATTTTGATCGGATTTTGCTGACGTGGACGTTGTCCGGCTGCCGGCGCTAACGTGTACAATTTTTAATAATATTTTAATTTTTTTTCTTTTTCTTTTTTTTTCCTCTCCCCTCCCTCTTCCTCTAGCCGGTTGCTTGACTGGCGATTGGCCAGAGGCTGGCGAGCTGCACTGGATGGCCGCGAGGGCGGCCTCGTGCTGGGCTGGCGAGGTTTGCTCTTACCGGCCATGGGCGAGGCTCGACCTCGCCAGATTTGGAGAGGTTGTGCCTCGCCCAACCGCTGGCGAGGCTCCAGCTCTCGCCATGGCTAGGTGAGGCTTGACATTGCCAGATTTGGCGAGGCTCCAGCTCTCGCGAAAGGCTGCGAGGGCGAAGGTTGCAACCTCGTGGCCTTTGACAAGGGTCGGGCAAGCCTTGCCTGTGGCTGGTGTGGCTTGCCGGCCTCTGGTTGGTCGCTGGTCCGGTGACCGGCTAGAGGAAGAGGGAGGGGAGGGAAACAAAAAAGTAAAATAAAAAAAATTAAAAACTAAGTAAAAATTAAAAAAAATTATTAAAAGTTGTACACGTTAGTACTGGTGTCCACGTCAGCAAAATCCGGCCAAAATTAGCTAGAAGGACTGAATTGACATAAAAATAAAAGATTTAAGACTTAATTGACACCAAAAAAAGATTTATGACTCAATCGGCATCAATACAAAATGTTTATGACGTTTTTGACAATTTTCCCATGGTTGATCCAACACTATCCGCAGTCATGTATGGTCATGGTGAGTGCAACTTGTCTAATGGGGTCATCCTTGCGATCATCGTAAGCGAGAAGTAAATGTCGAGACTTCTTTATGGTATTGGTTTTTCCTCACGCGCTTTTAGTGCTGTCGGACAATTATTAGAAACCCTACGGGTCACACGAACTAGTTGTCTGATTATCGGAAGTAGCCTGCTCGACATCTCATCTTTCTTCGGTATTTCTATGTATATCTAATATGCATGCACAGCATGTATCCTGATATGCTTGATTCTGATCTCTTTGAGCTTTATCCTTTCCCAATCTTCTTATAGGCCCTTTGGAAGAGAAAGAATGTCAATATGGATATGAGTGTATGATGAGAAAGAGGTGAAGAAGCTAGCAAGGGAAACTGTGATAAACTCTATCAAGTTAAATAGTCCTAAAAAGTAGAAATCTCTATCAACACTGTATATATTCATGGTGTCGGTGCCACAATCGGTCCTGTCTACATCGGTTAGATAGTGGTAGTGTCTAGTAACTTTTCTTGGAGCCAGATTATTACAATAGCGACCGCATAAGTACAGACCAATAAATCTGATGATGATGGCACATGGAACTATACTGATTTCACATTTTCCTTGCTGTCTTTTCCCCTTCGGTCACACTTTTTTCTGAGCACTGTAAGTTTTTGACCTAAACAAGCATTTCCTTCATTTATTCTGGAGCTAGCACTGCTAGAAATTTAATTTCTATACATTTTTAAGCCAGTCAATTCTTGGGAAATTCCAAAAAAAGAAGAAGAAGAAGAAGAAGAAAATAACTTCTGAGGTCGGGAATTGTGTCTTCAATGAATCAAACTCTCTCAGAAATCATAATGTGTGATATGTCCCTCAGATTCGCATGCGAGTAGTTTGACCTAGGAGGTCAATCAATATTGCTTGCAAAACAATTTTTTTGGTCGAAATTGCTTGCGAAATTCATCAGTATGTAGTAGGGCCGACAAGACATTTTCCCAATCACGAGCCCAACAGGAGGTGAAACACTTCAAATCTCCAAAGCAAGATGTGCATCTCTCTTTTCTAATTTGATTCTCTCTCGCTCTGTCTCTCTCATTCCTTCACATCATTGGCACAATTTGTCAGGCATGTTTATATATATGAACAGAACTTGCAGATGGGAAACTATAGCAGCAAATCCAAAATGAAAAAAGTGGGATTCAAGACGATGTGAGATTTCCTTAATCCTTCTCCTCATGAGCAATATAGAGAGAACTCAATTCAGAACCAACAAAAGAAGAAAGAAAAATGAATCCCCAGAAGAAAAATGAAATGAAATATAAGCTGACTAGTAGTTAATACTCGCTTCTCTCTCTCTCGCTCTCTCTCTCTCTCTCTCTCGTTTCTGTACTACTGAGTGGTGAGAGAGGAGGCATTGCCTGTGGAAGCAGAGGTGGAGGAAGAAGAGGAGTTCTTGTGGTTGTGCATCCACACCTTGAACACCTGCCTGCTCACCCCAACGCTCCTGCAAAACCTCTCGATCTCATCCTCCTCATCCTTCCTCTGCATCTTCCACCCCAGCTTCTCCGCGAACGCCAACATCTTCTCCTTCTGTTCCGCCGTGAACTTCGTCCTGAACCTCTTCTTCCCCGCTCCACCGCCGCTGCTCTCCGGCGAATCCGCCGCCATGTTCAGCTGCCTCCCCCGCCCGTACTCCACGAGCTCCCCACCGGCCATCTCGGCATTGTCCCGGCTGCCGCCAGACCGGCACACCATCAGCCCCCCGCCGCCGGCGTGGGCGGCGGCATAGGTCAACTTCCGGTGGAAATTGCGGTGGCAGCCGCACGCTGCGCATTGGAGGCTGCCCGGGGAGGCGTCGTCCGATGTGAACTCGCCGCACCCATCGGTCGCATAGCTCCCCAAGCTGGCTGCATGGTTTCTCAAGCACTCTCTATATGCCTCATTCCTATTATCTCCTTCCATTCTCTCTCTCTCTATCTCTCTCTCTCTCTTGATGTGATGCTGTTGCTGTTGTTGTGGTTGGGCTGGATATGTATTTTCGGGAGGATGATGAGGGAGTGGAATTATATACGCTGCCCATGCTGGGTGTTGTATGTCATTTTCTAAATATGTTTTCTAGGGTTTCTTATCTTCTTCTTGTTCTCTCTTAGCTCATTCTGAAATTTAGCTGAGATGACTGTGAGTTGTGGAGCACTATGTATGTTATGTAGCTCTCTCTCTCTCTCTCTCTCTCTCTCTCTCTCTCTATGTTAGAGAGAGTGTGTATGTGTGGAACGTCTTCTAATTAGCAATCATTCTGAAATTTGCACGTCTTTTCTCACCGCCGAAAAAGAGCAGAATATTAGATTTTGGATCCTTGTGATGACGCCGACGACGAACTGTGTGGCTCCATGAAATTCAGTTTTCTGCTTTTTCATTTTTGACTTCCATTTCTTTTTATTTTTCTATGTCCGTATCGCTATGGAATTTGGATCCTGGTCATCATCAACCTATCTAACTTTGAATAAGCAAAAATGAGCGCCGCAAAGATAATTCTGAGGCGTGCACGATCTAACTAACCCTCTCCTATCAGTGAACAGCTAAATTCTAAAAATCGATCAGAATGAGAATTTCTTATAAAATAGCTAAGAAAATATAAATTATATAATGTAATTACAGTGCGCTTTCAGCAAGGTCGAATTAGGGTATATTGGCTGTGTGCGGTTTGGCTGGAGTGACGTGGTACACTTCAGTCCACTTGAAAAATATTCCAAAGTTTGAATTCATTTAATCATGTTATGTACCATAAATATGAAGGTACGGAAAATGAAGGAGGGTTTAGCAGTAGTTGTCCTTGTCGATATTTACCAAAAAACAAGAGAATACACGAATGTCTTGGTTCACGGAACTCGACCATTATAATTGGAGATGACGGGGACATCTGTAGATTTTTGGTTATTAGTACCATCCCCTTAAAGATCAGGGCAACATAAGCTGCACCATCCCTTACCGACATGATGGATGGACACTCAATAGTCAATGCCCATCTCTCTCTCTCTCTCTCTCTCTCTCTCTCTCTCTCTCTCTCTCTCTCTCTAACCCATTTTGAATTGCATTATTAAGATGTCTAACCCATTTTGAATTGCATTATTAAGATGTCCAAGTCCACTGTCAGCTTTAAAAGAATTTTACCCCTAGATGGGTGGCGTGAATTAAGAGTTAGTTTTGTTACCGGAAATTTTTGACATATAGATCGTAAGGTGGTAAAAGTATAAACCATTTTTTGCGCACTAGCAATTGATCTAATAAAAATTTGAATCAACGAATTTATCCCCAAATGAATGACAGTTACCGTATTCACTTGGTCCGTCATAATCATTATTCTTTATTTCTGCTTGTTTTGTTTCTTTTTCCCCATTTCTAGTTCTACCGCAAATTGTTCCAATATGTGCAAATCTCTACTGTATCCTAGGGGTGAGCATTGGTCCAGGGTAGACCCTAGAGCTAGATCAAAATGACACTATGTGGTCTGCTTCAGTCTAATTTCGGCAGGAAATGGTTTGGTTCTTGACCCTAAAAATTGGTAACCAGTATTGCACGGTCCGGTTCTAGGGTTAGGGTGCTGAACTGGACCTATGGACCGACCCTAGATTGAACCCATTTTTAACCATGTTTGCTTTGTTTTCAGGTAAATGAAATTTGGAGCAATCTTTCATGAGTGAATGAGGAATGAAGTTCTATAATTCATGTTTTATGTTACGTGCTTTAACTTTTTATTGTTTATTTTATTTAACGTGTTCATCGTTTATCGACCGTTGCATTGGCAAGTGGAGATTTCTCATGTTGCTTTAGCTTCGTTTTGCTTGACTAAGTGATGAGTTGGATATTTCCTTGTAACTTTAGATGTTTTACTTCTCGTCGTTTTGTTGCTAAGTATCGTGGTTCTATATATTATATGTTGATGGATATGTACTTTGAAAGAGCAAGTTTATCCTTTGAAGAAATGAAAAAAAAAGAAACAAAAAAGAAATTGTCCGGTTCTCTAGATCAATCCTAGAATTGGATCGGACCAGCAATGTCAGTCCAGGGTCGGTTCCAAGTTCCAAAATATGGGAATCGATCCTATGGGGATAGGTTCCAAGTTCTAGGGTTGGATCAGCCCAACTCGAGAACCGCTCACCCCTACTGTATCTTCCACTGCATTGCCGCCGTCGCCCTTCACCTTCGTCGCCAACCTTTAATTGCGGGTGTGGATAGTTCGTCTCTCTCCGTGGATATAAGTGGCTTTGGCCGAAACAACATGGTCACGTTGCATATATTTACCAGTTCCTTGCTTAATTTGTTCTTGATTGACTTATGGCCATTGATTACTCCACCATGCGTTGGTCAAATTCATAATGACACGCATGAATGGATTAACGAGATTCCCACTATCCCTGTCTACTATCCAGCGAAACCACAATAAAAAAAATGGGCTGGCAGAATCAACGGGGAAAAAAGACCCTGTTGAGCTTGACTCTAATCCGACGTTGTGAAATGATTTGAGAGATGTAGGATAACTGGGAGCCGAAAGCGGCGAAAGTGAAATACCACTACTTTTAATATTATTTTAACGCAAACAAACATAGAAAGACCCATGGTCAAGATCAAGAGTTTCCCAATAGACAAGCCAATATGGCTTCGCAAAACCCCGTGAATGCAAAGGCTATCTATGTGGGATTATTGTTCCCAACACGTCGGGACTTGTTATATACAGAAAATAAATTTGGGTGAATTTCATATTTTACTCTCTTCGCTTTATAAACGTCCTGGAAGTCCTCTTTCGTATTCTAGCCTTTAAATCTCGAAAGCGTTAACGAATCACAGCGCTCGCATATGCGACTCTGTGCATGACTGCATGCAACGAAGCATCTGCACGCAGCGACAACGCCACCCTTCTGATCAGTCTGATGCATTCAACGAAACTTGTCAGTACTCATTCACGAGATAGTAAAATAAACTCAAGGTCACCCTTTTTTTTCTTCTCTGTCGTCGTCGTTATAGCTCTCCTAGATTTTCGAGAACGATGATGAAGATCGACTTTGACTTGCGGTTGAAAAAACTAGTGGATGTACGAGACCGAGCACGCCGGTGCTTCGTTCACATGATAATCGGTCTATATAGGTAAGAACGAGATGCACGGCTTATTTCAGCGTGCAACCGTTCAAAGTATGTTGACAAATGGTGCGAAAAGTGCATGGTAATCAATGTCAAACGGGCTGTGGGGATTATGCTGCACATGCAGACATCTGATAGGAAAAGCCACCCGTATAATCATTTCAAGAAGTGTGGTTAGTTCATGCTCGATTCTTTTATTCTTCTTTATATATTTCTTTTTGGAAGTGTCGGCACCTTTCAATTCGACCAAATACCTCCACATATAATCTAGTAAGGATTCGTCGGTGGTAACAGCAATATAAGAAATGGTTATATCGATCCGATACCACAAGAGAAGAGGCTCGTGTAAGCACTCTTCTGTCAATTCTTTTGTAATTTTTTGATAGCTCACTTGATATGTCGGAGCATTGTCTCTCTTCAGTGTCGAGTCACTGTAGACTGTGTCTGTGTCCACAGTACGTACAAAGACTTATCACTTCAAAGTGCACTGTAGGAGTAGGTTATGAATGAAAGAAACCAAAAAAAAAAAGCCCCAGAAATAAAGCTGCAATTTCTGTCTGGCACATTTCAACAGTGGGGGGCCCAAAACATGATTTTCACTCTTATCCTCAGTTGGAGATTCTTTGCTTGGTCCACCGAATGCTCCCCTAATCAATAGGCTATACTTCGACCAAAAACAAAAACCTATACATATGTACCTCAAGAAATTAATTAGGAGGAAGATAAAATGCCAGTATGACGAAGTTGAAATTAATTAGGGTTTGCGCACATTGTCCGAATAATTCCAGCTATTTGTGATTAAATCCACCGATGATAGAAATTGTTGAGATACCAATGGAGATGCGAAGATAGAGAATACACGTCCAATTATGGATTCTTTTTCTGGTGGACTGAATTATTAGGTAAGTGTCGTGGTATATGGTGGCATATTGATAAGTGACCAATAGCTAGTTCATTTAATAAAAATTTGACTTGATTGGTGGAGTCACTTTAGATTGTCAAAGTACTTTATTTTTCACATTTCGTGAAAATCGATTTGTTTCTTTGGCACAAAAGAAAAGGATTGATTACGCAGGACATAAAATTTGCAAGAGTCATTTTTCTGTTATTTGTCTATGTTAATGAGAAATTGGATAGCACCTGTTGACATGGAAATTTTCAAAAATAAAATCAAAATAAATTTCTGATTACCATTTGATTTAATCAAATCTATTTAATTGGTTCATCATGAAAATCAATTTGAAAAAAAATATTGACATGGTGATATTTTCTGAATATGTATGTGCGATTTCGAATATATTTAGGTATATTCAAAGATACACATTTTGGAAATACTTTGAAGAGGATATCGTGGAATATCTTCAATGATGTCATGTGAATTTAGTTTCACCATCTTTCCAAATACAATCTCTTTATTTAATGAGTGCCTTGCTCATTCATGGAAAAGAGTACAAACACAATCAAAGAAGCATAAAAAAGCTCTCGATATATACAATAACTTTTTGATTTTTGAAGTGAAGAATTAACTTCTTCAAATTTCAAGAACTCGAAGAATTTGGAAAAGGGTAAGAATGAGAAAGTCTCGTCGGATCAAACTTCCAAACCTTGTAGTCTAACTCAATATACATCGAAGTTTTGTCGAATCAAGCATTCGGTTTCGAGCCACATCAAAACTGTTTGTCAAGATATTGAAATGGAAACTTATTAGGCTTAATGCACAATATTTGTGTGGTCATAGAGGTTGTTTATTCTGAGTACTCTTAGGATAACATTTTTGACCAATCATAAATATGAAAGTCATCAAAGTATGTAATATATAGTTCTTGATAATCCCTTTTTCTATTTATTTTCATGTTTTAGGAAGCAGAGAGGCAAAGGTAGTGAATGTCTGCCCGTGAGTAGCAGCTTTATTCCAACTTCAGAAAATTGCACATCAATCAATCAAACATTTTTCCTTCTCTTCTTGTCCTTTTCCAATTCAAGTGACCACCCGCCATGCCCCTCCATTCTCTCTTTCTCCTCCATGATAAGGCTCAAATTATTTTGGGCCAGGAATACTTTCTTATGTCAGATATGGATTCTATTGAATTTGTTGTTTTCTTACTTTTAATTTCATGTTGCATTGGATTCTCACACAAAATTTGGTTTTCAACCATCAACTGTTGGGAAATTTGATTGCCGACAAAACTAGAGCAATTCTTACAGTATTATTTGCCTCAACTATTGTTATTATCTGGTTTAGAATAAATATACCTTCAAAATATACACAAAGACGCAAGGAAATGAGATCACGATTACTCAATTTCTCTTTTGAAATTTCACCTTGAATGTGTTATCAAAATTCTGTGTATGAAAAGAGAAAAAGAGAGAGTTTCGAAGAAGAAGTTTTGAACAATTGTGATCAACAATGTATAATTTAGTGCTATCTATTGATAACCAATCAACACATCTCTTGGGAATATATAATTTATCCCCACCATCACCCATTTTCATGATGAATTATCACCACTTTTCATGTCAATAATCAATTCTCTTCACATTCAAAAGCCGCTTTTTTTATTTTATAACTAAGAGTTACTTTTTTCATAATAACTATTATAACATGAACAGGTTCTCAATGTTGACATATCACGCGTTTGCTGTAGCAATCGCCTTGCATCGTAGTCTTAATTCATCTTTTTGAGCTACTGAATATGATTGATTATGTCAATTCCCAAAATAAACGGACGTTGTCGACTTCAATTCGGCAACCAAGTCAAATTTCCAATCTTCATGGCCTGTTTCATACTTTGTCTGGTTTTTGTATCCTTCTTCATCTTATTTTCGTATTGCCATTCTCTAAATTTCTGTGCATCGTTCTTGAGGTTTTATTTTCTTCACCATGATTGGTCCGCACACGAGTATCGGATTCAAGCGATTACAGAGCTTTCTAATGTAGACAAAGTCCATAGGAAAAAGATACATTGTCATAATTTTATTATCATGCTTATTTTTATAATATAACTTTTCAATCGATCATTTAAGTATTATAACTTTTAGAAGACGTTCACTTGGGTGAAGTTGACAATTTCCCTAGCTTAAAATTTCGATGTGGCATTTATTTTCGGCCAATGTATCTCGTTGGATAAAAAAGACATAAAAAGTGGAGATAATTGTCTAAAAAATCTTAAACCTATTGTAACGCGGTCAATTCAATCCTAATTTTTTTAATTGTGTTAATTTAATTCTAAACATTTTGCCAATTTAATGCTTTGGCCAATTTTGGCCGAAATTGCTGACATGGATGCTGGTCATCCTATATGACATATTTGGCATTGACGTTGAAATTTATTTATTTATTTTTCTTTTTTTTCCTTTTCCTTTCTTTTTCTTTTCTTTCTTTCTTTCTTTCTTTTTTTTTTTTCCATTTCTTTTCCTGTTTCCTTCCCTTGCCTGAGCGATCGTTGCCCACACCAAATCTGATGAGGGCGATGGTTGGTTAGGGCTACCCTTCTCGCCAAATCTAATAAGGGTGAGGGCTGGCGAGGGCGACTCTCACCTGCAGCCAATGAGCGCGGCTCTCGCTTGTGGCTGGTCACCATCGATCATAGAGAAAGGGAAAATAAATGAATAAAAAGGAAGGAAAATAAAAAAAGGAAAAGAAAAGGAAAGAAATTTAAAAAAATTCAATAAAATAAAAATTGAAAAAACTGTCAATATCATTGCAGGTTGAACCACATTGGACAGCCCGCATCTTCGTTAGCATATTTTAGCCAAAATTGGCCAAAAACACTATATTGGCTAATCGTCAAAAGATTTAGGGTTAAATTGACACAATTAAAAGGTTTAAGATTGAAGAAGCCGCCGTATAATAGGTTTAGGGCATTTTGGACAATTTTCCTTCAAAAGTGTGTACAACGGCATTGTTTAGGCCTTTTCTTGCCTAAAATTAACAAGTTGGGGCTAAATTAGGTCTAATCAAAACTCGAGGCAAAGGCTTTATCTTGCTCTTCCTCTTGAATAGAAACCAGGCCTCATCAATATATTTTAGGTCACCACTCACCAGCCTTGCGCTTTGCTCTCACTCTATTCACAAACCGTTCTCGATTCTTCGAACCGAACTCTAGGATAGAACCTGAAAGGGCTTTGCAGATGCATAGAAGGAAGGAGAGGACTTGCACAGGGAAGGCGAGTACTTATTTGTGCCATCAATTGCAAGCTTTTTCCAGACATGTGAGGATGCGTATTAAAATATTTAGTTGTTATACCAATCCTTTATTCAACAGCATAACTTTTTTAAAAAGTTGATAATGATTCCACAAAATCTCACATATTATACTTTTAGAAAAGTTAGCATTGATCTCACATAATCCATATAATATTAGAATACGAGGTCCTGAGTTCAAATCTTTTAGGCCTTATTTGCCTCCCCAATTACATATTTCCACACTTTAAGCTTAGACCAAAATCCAGTCTACGCATGAAGGGGGTGTTATAATATTTAAATTTTAAGCAACACCTTCGTCTAACGGTTTAAATTATGAGAATAGTTGGTAATTGTTCTACAAAATCTCACAATGCAGAAGTTCATCTCGATGCATTGTCGTTTTAGGTAAGAAGAGAGAGAGAGAGAGAGAGAGAGAGAGAGAGAGAGAGAGAGAGAGAGAGAGAGTTATTCCCCTTGTTCAATTCTTCTTTGATGAGTCGTTTTAGAGCTGAAGCCACGTCGTTTGAGTGATTTTCTACTTTTGACTTGATGGTCTTTAAGAAAAGCCACATTGGATATGCTCTATTAGAATAAAGGCGTGTAGGATTCGTCGTCAGATATATATTGTCAGCGTTACTCAAATAAGGATTTTTCAAATGTTACGACGCTTAAGTGTTTAATAAAAAATATTATGACACCAAAATAAATACCGTACAAAAATTATGATACCACTTGTGATCTTTTCCTCAAAATCTATTATATAAAGAAGTCATACAATAAATTCTTTTGACCTGTATGATCTTCCAATAGGTGGAATCCACTTTTAGCTCATATTTGGCAGGTGAAGATGCCTCGCACGCTTGCTTTAAAATCAAACATTATCTCCACTCCAGTTCATTTCCGACTAAAATCCTCTTGCTCCCTCAATGCGCTACACTATCTGAGTTTGCCACGCTCATGATCACAACATTTGTCTCCTAACTACTATTTATGCTTAGCATAAACATCCTTAGTCCAAGTCTCTATTATGATTTCATAGTGTAATTATTGCCATATGCTAATCTTGACATTATTAGAAACATAGGATCTGCATCTCTCTCTGGCTCTCTCTCTCTCTCTCTCTCTGCATGCAATGAACCTAGACGATCATGTGTTAATTAAATAGATGATCAAGACCATTTATGAAGATTGGGTCGATAATAATCTACTCGATTAGCTCGACCATGGAGTCTTCCCATGGTAATAATGGCGCATAAAAAACTAAATCAACTGACTGTAGAGTTTACATTAGAATAAAGAAAGGAGCACAGCACAGCCAATCCAATGCATGTAGTGACCTGATTAATTAGATATAATCAATTAACTAATTCAATAGATTAGTGCGTCCACAGAGCTTGCAAAATCAAATAAATCCAACGTGATCCTTCCAAGATCTCCTTCAACATCGTCATCTGCCACTGCCACTTAAAACCCAGACAAAGCTTTCATTAAGCTTTGTGTTTTGGCATTAATCGACTTTTATTTTATTTCATTTTGCATGTGCTTCGCATTTGTTTCATGCATCTGCCCGGTCCATCGTTTTGGATTATTCATAAATAACCAATCTCAAAAAGGTCAATTTTGTTCTTGTACAACATGAACTTTGATTAAGTATCCACAGAGAGAGAGAGAGAGAGAGAGAGAGGGTCAATGGTCACATGTTTTTTTATAAGAAAACGTGCCTGGGGATGACTTCTTCAATGGTGTCGGGTAGAGAAGGATGCAATGAACTTGTTGGACATGGACATGTCCTGGCTGTGAAATCTCCGAGCTAATCTCCATTTTCTGCGACAAAATCAGACACTACAGCTATACACAGGAAAAAAATTTCGGCGAATTGCACGTTTTTTCTCCTTTTAACGATATCGGGTATACAAAGACCGGTGAGCAAAATTAATATATTAAGTGATGCATCGCTCTGATTGTACGTAAGATATGGGTTGTTCAAATACTCACTTATAATTTGACACATAACCTATCAAAATGGGTCATACCCATTTATTAACTTATACTTTTATGTAATAAATGGATCATAAATGGTTTAGACCTAACTTTATGGGTTATAAATGGATTTAATATGTGTGTTAAATGGGTTTACAATTTACTTAGACTCAATCCACCTTTATGACTCTCTTCACTCTTTTTTGCTCTCATTTAATCTCGCACTTGCTCACTCTATACTTTTATCTTAATTTGAGTATGAGTTTGGTTAGGTTTAGGTCACTACATTTGTATTGCATGAAAATAAGTCAAAACGGGTTAAATAGATCAATTTTGATCGGACCATTTTAGATCCGAATCGATTCACCTATTTTACAGGTTTACGCGTAACTTAAGATACTAATTATGTAACATAGGTCTTAGTAGGCCTAGCATTAGTCTTTGATTTTAAGGTGCATAGTTTCTTGACCACGCGCACCTTCCCGAACCCATCTGAGGTGCACGTTGTTTGAGCACAAGAGACATCCAAAAGATTTTCCGATCCTGTGGAATTGCGGTTTGGGTTTATACCTGTTCGATGAGTCCATGCATAACTTAACATACCAATTATGTGGTACCGGTCTTAGTAGACCTAGCAATAGTCTTTGATATTAAGGCACATAGTTTCTTGACCACGCGCACCGTTCCCGAACCCATCCGAGGTGCAAGTTGTTTTGAGCACGAGAGACATCCCAAAAGATTTTTCGATCCTGCGGATCTGCTGTTCGAGTTTATTTCGACAAACGAAGTTTTCTATTTCATATGGATTAAAGTTGTGGGCATATTGAGAACATGGTTCTCCCTGAAATGTGTTTATTTCCTCGCTTGGACTTGGTCAAAATCCGTCCAGCTGATCACATCTAAACGAATATGTCATCCTAGGCCGTGACAAACCATCATGTTCTTCAACCATGATACGCTTCAAATCACTTCCAATTCCGTCAATTGAACGGTTTGAGTAAGAACAGAGCACGTATTAGCGAATAACCGCGCTTCACACGATGCATCCAACAATCTGACCAATCATCAGAGATAGTATCTTGCGCTATAAAGTAGTACTAAATACCCACTGCTACTTACTTCTGCTTCACATACCATCAATGATCAGTAAATATGCTGTTGCGTGATATACTCAAACCCAGAAATCTTGAAAACCCTTTGAATCTCATCAGTGTAACTCGGCATTCTTGCAGACGCTAAACATTGCTGGCTATCAAGTAGAATTGCCTTAAAACCATATTCTCGTGTGAGTATGTAATAACTTTGCCGACTCAAAATATCATAACGACGATTGCTGCAATACCCGTCACCAAATACCGATCTTCAGTACATGTATACAATACCCTCCTTAATTCAATGGATAACAAAATCAATACAAAGGGCCAACTTGTTATGGACTAGTAGGACGAGCACACACATCATTATTTGCCCGCTCGCTAAAGAGAACTGCCAAACAATCAGAACCTCTTGCTTCAAAAATTAGTTCTTACGAGTTTGGATAACAAAATCAATAGAAAGGACCAACTTGTTCCCAAGTACCAGAAAAGAACGTGCAAGGTGCAACCACAGATCTATACATCCTAAGAAAGATTCTCATGGAAATATAAACAGCACATCACGGGCGAATACACTCCCCCTTGCCTCACGTAGAAGGCTCAATGGCTGTGTTGGTGATAGAATAGAAGCAGTTGCTCCCAAATAATATCCACTGTACCAATGCAGAAAAGATCTACTGGAAAAATTTATCATAGAGCAAAACATACACGCACATTATTAATTCACTTCATAAGCTCCGAATCATATATTCAGAAAGCATGGAAATTTACACTCTGTAGAAGAGAAACTTTCCTTGACATTCTCTATAGAGGAAAAATTCTAGTCAATAACATGTCCAGTCGTTACAGACTACTTCCAAAACTGCCAACAGACTCGATGTGCATGAAACAAGCATGTCAGCACCAATTTGAATTCGTTCTACCACATGAACCTGACATAAGAACACTCCATTGATTAACAGGAATTAACAAGGAACAAAAGAAATTGGACCAGTGGGATCTATGGGATCATGTCAATCCTATGCTTTTCTCGGCTTAGGATCAGGACCACGTAAAGATCCTACTTAAGATCAGGACCCCTTCTTAAGTTTCAAAATGTAGGAACATAAGAGTCTATGATCCAGATCAGGATCCTAACAACACTAATTGCCATAACCGACAGTAAGGAAGTATGATTTCGCACAGATTGACACAAGTTTGAAGGAATTGAAGTAAAACCAACTTAATCCCAAGACCCTGTCTTGAGTTTTTGTGGTATGCTATTCACAGGGGTAAAGAACAATCAGATATGAGAAGACCGTTAAGTGTCTTGCTCGAGAGCATCGATTCCTCTTGATGAGATAATTCTTATCACCTAAATATATAATGTTTCAAACTTCAAAAAGATAATCCTCATACACCAAGATATTCCAAAAGCAAAATCCTTCTTTGCATCCCAAGCGTTATTTTAAAGAAACAATCTAGGCCACTTCCGAACAGCTGAAGGCTGTGATTAGATCAAAACAAACCAAGGATTAGTCAATTGTTCCTTGTTAGGTTGAAGTGTCTAGACAATTATGCCGTGCTAGAAACTCGAGGTATAGTCCTAAACACTATCAAATCAAAGGTAAAATCCCGGTAAATAAACAAAAAATAGAGAAGTATATATGGACGATGGCTGCAAAAGATAGTCCTCAAGCAGCTATTGAGCCCTTTGAAGATCATCACAATTATGTGCTCCCTCCCCAGCGAAAACTGAAAACGTCAAACTCTCCATATGCAGTACTTCCTCTGGACTCAATTTTCCATGCAACTTTTAACAGACACCAAAAATGCGAATAGAGTGCTATCAGGTGCTGCAAAAGTCTTCTCAATTCAAGGACACGGAATTTGATTTGTCTGCACGTATTCAACTTCAACTGGATCCTAAAATTGGAAAAGTTCTCAGTTTAATGTCCTTTTGTTTAATTTGTCAAACACTGAGAAATATTGTTTGTGTGAGAAACAGTATGATCCACTGCTGACTAGAAACCATCTTGACAAGCAAATCAAAATAAAGGCAGGCAGTCTAGTCATTTCGAAACAATTTCCAAACAGTTAACTCAGTTTTAACTTTAAACCATTTCCAAAAATTGAAGAAATTGCTAATGCAAAATTTGAACCTAGATCTGAAGTGTATGATAATGAGCCTAAAATCTAAACCATCAGAACAAAGAGACAAGGCTTGATAACCTAGGTGTTCCTATAGCATGAAGTATGTACAATAATTTACTCATTTCCCTGTTTCAGCTTCCCCGAAAAACATGGCTTCAGTCAGATCTAAATCTGCTACCAAGTATGATCACCCCCTAGGCCTTGAAACACTACAGTCACTGCACTCTCACAATTTTCTTTCAAGTCGCTTCCCAAACAAGACCAGTTGCTTCCCAAGACAAGTTGTCAACTGCTACAAAAAAAACTTGCCCTTCCACATCTAGTCTCATCATCTGATTTTCATATGATCACCTGCTTAAGCCATTGTGCATCAACAGACAATGAACACCACAAGGTTCTGGAGTATCTTCAACAAATAATTTTAAGTCGATATGTAAGGTTCGAGCAGTTAAGAGCAGCAAAACATGACTCTCGAAGCCAGGAAAAGCTAAAGATAAGTCACTTACCCAAGATAAACTTGAAACTCACAAGAAATGCTCAAAGCAGTCAAGAGAACATGAGAAAAATAAAGCAGCATGTTTTTCCAGCTAACCAAGCAAAACAATGACACGCGCACACCCACAGATGCACATGGTTGAGCATACATGCGTGTAGACTTCAATCCTACATTAAGCAAGATAAATTTTGCAAGAAAAAAGCATTGCTGCGGTATGACTCACCAGACCCAATACTGTCGCATAGGTCGGTAATATCTAGAGCATAAAATCTATTAAAAGAGCATTAAACTGAGGAAAATCATCAGAAGTACTTCATTTTAGAAGGCCGTTATTGTACTGGTCTCTTCAGCAAAACATTACTGGCATGATAGCACACATTAGGCGACCAGAATACTGCAGCTAGGAGGACGTGAAAAGTTCAGGAGACATCTGGCTTTAAGATGCAGAGCCTCACACAGATCATAGGAAAAAACAAACCAGCTATGCGATCTTTATATTCTCCTATCAACACATGCTTCTTAGGTCTTAACAGTTAGAAAACATGGAACTCCACATGACTAGGACACAATCTGGCAGGACAAGGATCAGCTATTCGTAAAATACTTGATTGTATGTGACCGTAATTATCAGATGCCCCAGACCAGTCCCGTCCAAGTAAACCCCGAACATACAGTAAAATGGGGCTTTCCTGCAAAGCATAGCATTGTCTACTAGGGCTCTAAATCTGATAGACAATACTACGCATGAGATGCTAAACCACAGAAAACACCCGAGGAGACAAGGCCAGTATGGCTTATGTTCTCCCACAAACAAATCAATTGGTTACAATTTTATGATGTTCTGTGTCCATGTCCCAAGACAATTATAAAAAACCGAAGCACTAAAAGCCTGACAAAGAAATGAAAGAGGACTTTCATATCTTAGTCGAGATCTGTAACTAGGTGATGATGTAGACTATTATATACTATCTACAGGCAAGATAAAACAGTTTTCACAACGGGGAATAAATTTCAGATTGTAAGGCAAAAAAGGCCAAATAAGATACGAATAATCAATAGTGAAGGAATCTATGTTAGAGTTTTTTTTTTTTTTTTGGGCGGGGGGGGGGGGGGGGGGGGGGTTCAGTAATGGCTATGCATGTTAAGTTATCCCATGAGGCAGAGTTGACAAGAATCACCCAGATATACTTGACAATCCAGAAAAAACGAACAGAGAACCATGAGAATTGTGGAGATTAATCTAAGAGATACAGAAAAAGAGGGAAAGCTTTCCCTGAAATATGCTCAGTGAGGGAAGAAAACTCAACTATTCTAGTATCATGTTTAGTGAAACGAACAACATCCCTTAAAACAATAAAAAATATCTGAGTGCTGGAAAAGAAATACTCAAAAAGCACTTGAGATCACTGAAAATATGAACTACAATCCATCACTCAGCCTCTGCCTCAGGCCACTGGTAAATATATACATGAGAAACAAGCCAATTTTAGCTAGAGGCCAAATGTGGCATCCAAAAGGGACATCTCTACCTGATGGTGACAAACTTGTTAGTACCATGTTTCGCCCAGTGAGTCCTCAAGTCAATGGGGTTAGTGAAGCTATAACCCTCGGCCGCAAGTTTCTCCAACACCTTCTTAAATGCTCCTATACTCATCTTCCTGCCTGCTATCCTTGCTCCGCGCCTTTTGGTGCTCATGGGCAAGGGATATATCGACAAGCCGGTAGTGCAACAAGCAGATTGCCACCCACCAGAGCCCCAGCGGTAACACTGCTGAGGTGTCCCTGTACATGAGCAAACCGGAATAGGGATACATGAAATATCCATGTTGATCCCATTTATCATTAATTCTGTAGTTTTCTTGATGGTTCGTGCTCGCGGAACAGAAGGAGTAGTCTCAGCCTTGGGAACCCGAGGACCTCTCTTAGCTTTCTTGGGTTTCGGAGATTTCGGTCCCTTAGGACCCGGCCTTTTCTTGGAAGGACCATTTTCCATAATCTCATTACCTATACCTACCTGTTCTACTTGAGTCGCCCTTTCTTCCTTCGATAAGTCAGGCGGTTGCACCATCTGCATATGATGAGCTGTGGACGTCTCTGGTATCATGGAATAGTTGTGGTTCCCCGATATGGCATTGTAGAACTTATCCCTGGTGTTAATCCCCCAAGCATCCCTCATGTAATCCATCGGGTACATTGTCTGCGACGCCCCAAGATCCCTATGATGATATGCACCTCCGTTGGAAGCCGCCATCACAGCGGCATTCCGACTGTCGAAGAGCTGCTTCTCCGGCACAGACGGCATGAGGTTAAGGCCGAGTCCTCTCATGGTCGCCGTGGGCTCATAATAACCCCAGTTCCTCATATTCAAACTGTTATCTCCATCCATCAGCGCAGAATTTTCCGGACAAACTAAAGTAAAACTCAAACTTTCTTCACTTTGTTCCTCGGGATATTCAACCGAGGCATTTCAGGCCTCCTAAGAACCCCCTAAACAGAAAAAAAACAAGAAATACGCACGCCTAAATCAACCGATTGAAAGAGAAAAACCATCCATTCAAAACCAAGAAACACGCAGATGCAAGAGAAAGAATCGAAGGAACAAGCAACGCAGCTGAAAAGGAAGGATTCTACAGAATACCCGGATGAGCACAGAGCCAGATGAAGGTCAGAGATCCTGAAGGACATCAAATTCGCCGATCTCCAGATCTCCGCACGACGGACAAAGGAACGATTTTGAGCCCAGATCTCCCCACAGGCAACGGCTCAAACGAAGTCTCCCATCAGGTATACTGAAAAAACGAAAAAGGGCCCAAGATATAAAAGCAAGAAAATAAATAAACGAAACCAAGAATTCCACAATTTCAAATATTTTCAAATCGGAGGCTCACCAAGCAGACGGAGGAAGAAGAATAAAGAACAAAAGTATTCCCCCAAGAGCCCCCCCTCCCCTCTCCCCCTCTCTCTCTCTCTCTCTGCTTATTTAATTCCTTTCGCTTCGATCTAGGCTCTGTAATTCACGAAGAAGAGAAGGGAGGAAAGACCAAATGGTACGAAAAGCGGCGATGAATGTTTCGCACGCCATCTTATCTTATGCCATATAGCCATGCGACAGTAATATTCGGGAAAAAAATCGGGAAAAGACCTGCTGGGTGTCCCCCCTAAAACTCGTTAATGTCTAATGAAATTTTTTATCGGCATTCTTGCCCGGCACCCGAGATTGACATTAACACACACACAGAGCATATGCCGCTTTTCGCCCCCCTCCTGAGCACACCGCCTCGTTCTTTGCTTTCTGTTAAAAAGGAGCCACCTTTCGCGGGCGGCGTGGTGTAATATGACCCGAAGTCGAAAGAAGACAAGCTCGGTCAAACGCGCAATAATACCTGTTCATATTCATCCGCGAGGGCTAATTCCAAAGAAAAAAAAAGGCTTTACAGAATTTATGTCGAGTGATAATTCTGATTCAAAATTTTTTTTATCTCGTAAAAAAAATACTAATTCTAGATCGAGTGACAATTCTGACCCAAATTTTTTTTGTCTCATAAAAAACCTCCAATTTTCACCTTCATCTCAAATCTGGCTCCCCGTTGATTTTCAGTTTGACGTCACCCTTGTTTGAGAGAAAAAAAGATTATGGTCGTGAGCTTGGATTGACTTTTAGCCACCAAGCCCATAGCATCTATCAACGGGAGGTGGTCTACAACTTCAAATTATATTCAATTTGGAGATATTTTTAACTAGTCGGTGAAGTGAAGGAGATGGACAGTTTCACCGTTATTCTTAAAACCGTGGCTCAGAGAAGAAGACGATAAATAGTATTTTCAATCCAGTCAGCAAGGCATGTGGATTTATTATTGAGGTGGAATAGTCAAGTTGAATAATCAATGGTTCTACGTCAAGGGATGCTAGATTTGAGATTTAAGTGAAAATTAGTGATTTTTTATGAGGCAAAAAAGAGTTAGCGCTAGGATTGTTACTCAATTTAAAATTAGTGCTCTTTTACAAGACAAAAAAAATTAAGGTTAGAATTATCACTCAACCTAAAATTGAGTCTTTTTTTTTTTGGAATTACGCCTTATCCGTGAATGCTTCCTCCTCCTCGGTGGGGAAAAAGGAAAAAAAATGTGTTCTTTCTTTTTTCCACCGTCCGAGGCGTGTGGCAGACGGGGGATGTTGACTTAGGAGTCTTCCGTGAGATCTTGTAATCTCCTTGTTTTAACAGCTCTCTTGGGGGCAAAAGAGCTTCCGTTGGCATTGTGGCTTTCACCATTGACGTTTGTTTGGGGGGTGGGGGGAGTGGTGGTTTTTTTTTTGTGCTTTTTCTGGATGTTTTATGGAGACAAGATGAGCGAAGCTCGCCGAAGATAAGGAGCCACGACGGGCAGGCCCAATTTTAGCAGGCACTCAGGAGCATCTCCTCAAATCATTTGTGGTAGTTTTGCACTATTTGGGGTACAAAGTATTGGGATCTACATGGATTGTTTCTAAATCCTTTTCTTCTTCTTCTTCTTCTTCTTTTTTTATCTCTCGGCGATGTACCTTTTCCGGGCTCGCCTCGGTCTTCTGTCCCCGCCATCGTCCGTTCTTACACCGAAGCATTTCGATAAGATCGGGAGCTGAAGAGGAAGAATCGATAAGCTTGAAAAGTCGAATGAGATGGAGATAGAACGAGCCGCGCATAAGTTTTTCCCCTTTTCGGATGCCCAAATGGAAAGAATAAAAAAGGGTTGATTTAAGATTGATCATAATCAAAGTTAGAATCGAATTGTCCAAAGCATAATTGGAGAAAATATAGCGGGGCAGGAATAATCGCATCCGAGGAAAATTGGAAAAGGGTGATAGGGCCGGATGAGGATGAAGGGAGATTGTGGGGCTGGACCTCAGCTAAAAGCCCAGAGCTATGTTGCTTAAGTGCAGCCCTACAACTTCTCTCTTCGGGTCACTCGGCCTCACGCGACACAGCACGTGCCCTGGAGGTAACTGTCCAAAAGATACGAAATAAATATGTCGGCCCGAAAATCCTATAAAGGAATAAAAAGAGGGATAATGATACAGTGGCGCTTGAACGTTGGCTCAATATGCAATGTGATTTATGAATTTTTTAATTTGTTCAATGTGATCCTTGAACTTTACTTCAATATTCAGTGTGATCTCGAAACTTTTAATTTATTCAAATGCGGTCCCTGAACGTTTGGTATCTGTTCAATTTAGTCTCCGAATTATATAAAAATGTTCAATATTGTCATTCCATTAATTCAATCTCAGGGAAAGCATTGTACATTTTCATGTAATCTAGAACATGCATTAATTAAGGGATCATATTGAACAATTTAAATATTCAGGAACTATATTGCACATTGGGTCAAAGTTTATATGCGTTTTGTGTCACTTTCCCATAAAAAAAGAAAATGAAAACTCTGTAAACCTCTTTCCTATGTTCTCCCCCACATCTCTTTGGTCAACGGAATTCGGCCGATGTTGACTCGAGGCTTTCGTTGTCTAAGACCCCGTCAAGCCCGAACGTTGCGAGCCAGATGATAGGACAGATGGACAAACATCGGACGGCCCAGATCGTTTTCAATTCGCTGACCGGGCCTTCAGGAAAGAAACAGTAGCTAAAAAGCCCACATGGGCCTAATAAAAATCACAGCTTTTTTCTTACCATTTAATGGGCCGAAATTCATAGCCCAATATGGACTGTGTTTTTGCCTGTTTGGGTTCAAGGCCCTTAATCCAATCAAGACGTAAATTAATTTTTTCTTTTGGAATTTCCAGTCGAGGAAAAAAAAATACTATCTCATTTTCAGAAATTAATTGTGAAAAAGAAGAGAATTTTAAGTGACTTTATGTGAAGCCGTCACTTGTTGCCATAGTAGGGAGCGGAAGATCGATAAACAATGGGCCTGCTTTGCGCATGTATATTAGAGGCGTTCATGATCAAATTAGAGAGTGATCCTCAAAACTCTTTAAGAGTTGACACAAACATGAATATACCACCACGTAGAAATTTGGACCTCCAAATAAGATCGAGTCTAATTTTACAGTTCTTTGCAATTAGTTGGAAAATATTCAACCATATGCCTCATCGCTAAAATGAAACACTATAAGTGAAAATGTACGTTCATATGTTGAAACATATTGGGATGAACGCAATGCGGAATTCGATGCTCTCTTTCTTTTACCGTGTGATCCTAAACTAGAGTGAAATCGAAATTCAAATAATTCTCCAATCCAAGTCGAACCCAGTGCTTCACGGAGCGTATTTGATTGGCCACTTCAGCGGATTGGAATCTACGAAAGCGCCTTGTCAAATGCCATGTTGAAGAGTCAATATCGAGCTTTCGATCCCATTTCCATTCCTCTGAGATATGTAAATGTTAACCCATGAAGTGAACAAGAGGTGATTTTATGGAATCTTGATACAAATGAATGTAGGTAGGGGTAAGCGGTTCTAAGGTCGGTTCATGTTCCACTTGGAACGTATACGTTGGAACCGGTTCCCAAATTTTTGGAACCCAAAACTTACCTTGCATATTATAAAACTTGGAATTTACCCTATCACAAGTTTCAAGTTCTACTCATATTCTTAATTGAACGATTGCAGTGAATCATCTCTTCTAATGATCACCATTTATTGCTATATTCCACTGACTAGAACTCATTTAAATCAATGAAGAATATGAAACATTAACAAAATAAAAATCTCAATCATAGAAATCGCTAGAAATGAAAGCTAAAACTAGTAGTTCCAAATTACATACTCATCATCGGACGACGTAATAGAATATTGCAAAATTGCACAAAAACATATAACAAGAAAAACACAAAAACTTGTTCTATGTTTCAAGTACCTGGAACTCGAAACCTGCTTGTCGGAATCGGTTTCCTAATTTTTGGAATCTAGAACATACTTTGCATACCTTGATCGGTTCTATCATGGAATCATGCTCACTCCTAAATGTAGGTAGCTAGATTTCACTCAATCTCTAATATGATTTTCGAAAAATACCAATTCAAATTGATCTCCTCCTTTATTTCTTTCATACTTCAAGGCATGTAGGTACCTAACATCCCATAGCCGAAAGGAAAAGGGGCAAAGCAATGACCAAGAGGGCACTTTTCATGAACAAGACACATGCCAAGTGGGTGATTGAGTAATTAGGAGTTCATGTCTCAGTGAGTCAAAGAGAAAGTGAAAAACAATCGGAAAAAAAGGCATTAAATGGGAGCGTGCGGAAATGGAAAAGATGCTGTTGCCACTTCTGAATCAGCTCCTGATTCTGATGCGAGAGAGCGAGAGAGAGAGAGAGAGAGAGTGAGTGGATGTGATTGTGTGTTGATAGCGATGACCGGAGTTTGTGTCGTCGCGTGCTGGGTTTTGTTTTTGAGAGACGTTGAGTTGAGAGGGACGGTTCAGTCTGCCACACTTTAAATACTCTCTGCCATTTCACCAGTTGGGCACTGAAATCCATGCACTCTCTCTCTCTCTCTCTCTCTCTCTCTCGCCAGTTGCCGCCACAGCACAGAACTACCGAAAGCCGTGAAAATTTGCCTTCTTTCTCTCTACATCCGATACCCTTATTACTCAGCTCGCTCGAGACGGAGATCTAGCTCAATTCAAAACGAGTCGCTCATGGAGGTCCTTCTTTTTCTTCTATGAAGATACGGTATAGACTTGTTCTGTCAACGGGCGTCACGAGCAAGACCGATCCGAGTCGTGTAGAAACCGTGCGAGCCGTGCGTTTATTTCGCGTGGGTCCGCATTAAATTTCATTGATTGGTATGATCCGTTAGAACAGGCAATTTCTTTGTTTCTGTATGAATGTGACCATGAAAGTGTTTTGGACTGTGAAAATGTGGTAGTGTGGGATCATAATGGCGAAAGACGAGGGCGAGTCATGGTTCAGACATCTCCTCAACATAATCTAAAAACAAGGAACGAAAAAACCACGGTCTCAGTCTTAAAGCAGAAGGTGTTGAGGGTTTCGCAACGAGTTCTCAAATCAAGCTCTGGTTTCGAAGTTACCCTAATACTGTAATCTTCTTCTGGAATACTATCTAAATAAGAACGAACATACTCCAATATGGGTAGTTATTGTTCGTTTGCTATGCTAACGAATGCCTTAATGTGATCTTGAAAACATAAAAATTAATTTTTACGATCTTCTTGATGTGTGCACATAATTCGTCATCGTAATATTTGAAAATATAAACTTACTGTAAGTATTGACCGAATTGAATTTTGTCTGGATACTCGTTAAGATAAAAGCAAAAAGCAATGCTTGAAACCCATTACCACAACTTTTATTGGAAACTAAATAAAAAATTAATAGTACAAAAACACTCCCATGAAAAAAATCAAATCATAACTTATACCTCCTCAAACACCTCCTAATGCAATCAAACTAAAAGAACTTATATACTCAACCAGAAATTATGAAAGACCTATATAAACCAACCTTCTTTTCTTTTATCCACTAGCATACTCTATTGATATCATTATCCACTTCTCCCTCTGTGATTGCAGATGACACGTAACTCAACGCCAAAGAGCTCTCATGATCTGGAGCTAGCCTCAGCAACTCCCTTGCTTGGAGCTTTTGCTTGCAGACTTGGCATGTGATCTGCAGAATCGCAGAGCTCATCTTCTTCCTGGCATGTTCCTTCAGTGCATGGGCTTTCTCTAGCTCGGCCTGCGCTTGCTGCCTCATCCGCTTTGCGTTGGCGAACTCCCTCTCGGCCAGTTCGATCTGCCGCCTCGCCGCCTGCCTCGCCTCATCTGCATATGCCTTCTCGGCCACAGCCATCCTCAACTGATGGGTTGATTGATTGCGACTGCCATCGCCGTTTCTTTCACAAGCACAATCAGTGCA
The DNA here is from genome assembly GCA_031216405.1 of Syzygium malaccense. Taxonomy (NCBI): domain Eukaryota; kingdom Viridiplantae; phylum Streptophyta; class Magnoliopsida; order Myrtales; family Myrtaceae; genus Syzygium; species Syzygium malaccense. The sequence goes on along the minus strand of CM062260.1, from coordinate 17,762,449 downwards.
TGAGGAGCTCATTGAGAGCTGCAGATGGGGCGGGTATTTCTCATCTCTCTTCGAAGGATTGGCGGAAATTGTTTCGGCGGGGTTTGATGAAGTCGAGAGCTGAAGCTCAAGATTGTGCAAGTCATCAGGATGATCTTTCTTGGAGGATGGTTTATTAACGATAGGGTTCGAGAAGATGGTTGCGTCTTTGGTTGGCTTGGGCATTGTTAAAGCCCTTGTTGTTGCCCAAGAAGTTGTGTTGAGATTGGTGTCACTTGAAGGGCTTGGGCTTGAGGCTGTCCTAGACAGGCATGGAGGCTGCAGGTTATTATTGTGTGAGTCTGATCTTAAACGACCCATGTTGCAAGAGTCCTGATGCTCGATGAAGCTCTCAACCCTGTTTGATCACAAAGAATGAATCAAAGATCATGCCAAAGGTGTTATGAGTCAAAGTGTTGTTTGAACAACAGTTCTGTGTTGTGCAAGGCCAAAAGGAGCGAAAAAGAAAGAGGAAAACCTAGATTATTCAATGCTAAGCTTTTGGACGAACATTACGTGGAGCCAAGAACATTCAACAGAGTTTTTTTCCTTTTGTGAGTTCTTTATTAATTTGGGTGTCTTTGTCAATGACATACAGATGTAGGGTATAAGAAACAAGCCCCAGAAGATGAAGGAGAGATCATCATGCATCTTATATAGTCAAGAGAGTGACAAACGAATTTGTAAAAAACAAATAGATACCATACTTAAGGAATTAATATACTTTCAAAGATTAATTGTTTACTGAAATAGAGGGAGAATGTAAACAAGGAAATGATATTAATTATTCTCGAAGTCCAACGCTGTGATGGCTAATCATTGGGAGATGTGGGAGTCTTCACACAACGACCCAAATGGGAAAATCAATGCTAAACAAATCCATGGAGATAAAATATTGTCGACAAAGGAATAAGGAACAGTTTTCTTTTGGAAGATCTTGGACTAATCGAAAAGATCTGGGAGACAGGTGACTTAAACCGGTCATTGGAAACCGAGTACAGAACTGTTCACAAACAGTTGCGTTAACAAATATAAGGTTTGGGTTCCATCAATCAATGCCTAAATATCCTCTCCCTGTCTATCTTCCCAACTTTCCTTTTGAGTTGCAAACTCATATCCACGAAAAATGTCCAGAAAAAAGGAAAGTTCAGTACAAACGGATCATAAAAGTTTGGGACTTCAAAGCCATCTGAACTAGCTATTTTATCAGCAACCCACAAAAGAAAATAAAAAAAAATACTTCTGCATTAATTATATCAATATTTGATGTCAAAAGGAAGATACATCAACCCTTTGAGCTGTTGACTTTCATGGCCTAATTATGAGAGCTTGTTTCTGTGATCAGTCTCTTAGCTAGGAAGCCTCAGAATTTGAATTTATTTATTGCTACTTTAATTATGAGACTGAGTACTTCAAGATTTCATGAGGAAACAAGTTCGCTTCCGAAAAAGATTTCGAATTTTTGTTTATCAAACTTTATTTGATGAGAATTTATCATGGAAGCTGAAGATCATAAACATGAAAGCTAGATACAGGAGAGAACAAATGAAATGAGATAGAGAGAAATTACTAATAATGAACCTTGAGAAAACCCTGCCACAGTCACAAGAGTGCCCTCTAGTCCCACAAGTTTTGAGATGTGCCTTGTAATCTGATTGAACTGCATATCCCTTCGAGCACCTCTCACACACCCACTGCTTGTGGTTGCTGTGCTTCCGGCGGAAGTGCTTCTTGATGCCAACGAGGTCGCCAAGGGCGTGGCCTGGGTCGTGGTGGAGGCAGCTCGGCTCGGGACAGACGAAGACCCGCTTCCGCACCGCCGGCGTCTCCCGCTTGAGGAGCTTCCATGGCACCTTGTGCCGCCGGCGGTGCATCTGCAGGTTCTGGTCCCTCTGGAAGCCCTGGTTGCAGATCTCGCACACATACCGGTCCGACTCCAGTAGGGTTTTCGGGGACAGCGACACCACCTCTGCATCTGGATCTTCATGATTGAATCACACAAAGATAACAAATCAGAATTCAATCCAACCCCAGAAGCATACTTAATGAGGTTATCATGGAAACATCAGAAAACTTATGTAATATGATATAAAAATAAGTATAGAGAAGAAATAAAAGATTAGTGTACCTGGAGTACCAGCAGGTCTTCGTTTTCTCTTGTTGGTGGTGTTGCCATTATTCTCTAAACAATCAGGGAATGGATCAGAAGGAGGAGGGACTGATGGGGGATTAGAAATGATGGTGTTGTTTCCTATCATGGGGTTTGAGAGAGCTTCTTTCCCTCGATATCTTTAGTGAGATTTTATGGATGTGGGTACAGTACAAGGCTCGAGAACCAAAGCCAACCACTCTCTCTCTCTCTCTCTCTGTCTCTCTCTCTCTCTCTCGCTGCTTTTGAGAGAGAAACTATGGTGCGAGGATGATCTTTGGCTTTGTGTGTCTTTCTTTTGGGGATGCTTAATGGGGGCGTGAAATTGTGTTTCAGAGAGAGAGAGAGAGAGAGAGTTTGGAAGGATACTAAGCTAAGCTAGACGCATGATGCGAGGGGAAGAGGGAAAAAGCTAAATCTCTCTTTCGGTTATCGCAACAGCTTTCTCTTTTGAGCTTTAAACAGCTTTCAGGCTTTTCAAAATGATCTTTTTCTTCCTTGCTCTCTTTCTTGAGCTCTTCTTCTTCTTCATCAGGTATGGTTGTGGAGTCTCTTTAAAAGCTCCTCCTCTTTAGATATAGAGATAGAGGGGAAGGGAGGGTGAGAGACCCAATCAAATTGATGGGAAAGAATGATCCCACCACCAGAAAAAAAAAAGGTGGGGCCACACGGAATGGAGAGGAAAAAAAAAAAAGACATCCTCACAAGAAAACAAACAAACAAAACATTACATACACACAAACACAAAAACCAGGAAAATACATTAAAAGAAATATCAAATCATACACAGTGAACTCTCTTGCATGGACAAATACAGACCAAACTCTTAATAATACACGTACGCCCTTCTCTCTAAATTTTGTCATTCGCTCTTATCTCACATGCCTTCGATCTTTTGATGTCTTTCCAGGGGATGGGTGATGGGCAAGAAAGGCACGCGGGAAAGGACACAATTGCCCCTTTGTCAATATATGTGGAATCCTCTTACTTTTGTTTCTTTTGTTCCATCTCTGTTATATCATCGAAAGTGATTTTAGAAAAGCTCCCACCGGATTGAATGGGATTAAGCACCTTGCTTTGGTTTTATAATTCATATCCAAGAATCTCTCCAAAGCAGAGTGATCTAGGAGGTTGCCTGTGCCATTCCATGGGTGGAGCCTTCTTGCCTGATGCACGTGAAGTGGGCGATTGCATATATCCATAAAGCTAGTCGAGTTAATATGTCTAAATACCCGTTATCTCTTTTAAAAAGTCACTTAGAATTCGATGTATGTAAGAAGCAAAAAGTTGGTTCAATTGAATTTTTGTTAAGATATAAATTATATTAGACTTTGCATTCTAATAGCTTAAACTTTCAAAATAATCGATTGCTCAATCAATTTAAGTTGATATTAGAGTAAAAGCTCTCGATTTAAAGTCCTCACACCCCCCTTCTTCTACTTATGGATTTTCTCTTCATCACGCATGATGGGCTTATAAAAAAGTTTTACCCACACACATCTGGTTTCTTACGTTTAAGGCCTTTATCATCAATCAACATTTGGGTGACGTGGAAGGTTAAGCTATAAATATATTGCGGATTATACTCTAAAAATTAAGGTTGGGCACTGGCCCAGGGCATACCCTAGAACCGGACCAGATCAACCTAATCAGCTGGTTCAAGTCCAGTTCCAAATTTACAGGTTTAGGTTCCATTCCAAATATTGGTAACTAGTTCTCATAGGGTAAGTTTTAGGTTCCAAGTTCTAGATCTGTAACCTATCCATCCCAAAACCCGAAACTTACCCACTCTGGAATCTCTAATTTGCACACCTTTTGTACTCGTCCAGCGGAAGTTCTTGCACTTTCGGGATGATGCTTATTTTTTCTACAACATCGAGAGTCGCAATTGCTTCATCAATTGAATGGTGTGCTCCAAAGCTTTTGGCGGCATCCAATCGGTATTCAACTTGGTCAATGTTGGCGCATTAGACAAACTTTTCGGGGACGTGGATTCTTTGATCTCCACCTCCTTCAAAGAATTCAATTCTTTCAACCGTAGACGATCCACAATAACGTAGTTGAATATGCCGACAAGATAGATTTTAGGTTCCAGGTTTTGAATCTACTTGCACTGTAACCTTTTGCCCCTACTAAAAACTTAATTTTTTTGGAGTAAATGGTTGAGCACTTCATGGTGCCTTTCTTATCTTTTTTTAAAGAAAATAACAGTGAGAAAAGCGCCATAATTATTACTCTTTACCATGAGAGCGCAACAATTTTTTTTTCTTCTGTACTTTATCTACATTTATTTGAGTAAATGTCACAAAAGAGCGATTTTGAAAAGCCGTAATTGCCAAATGCGAAATTAAGTGAAAACCAAGAACAAATTGAAGACACTCTCAGTGTGGAGGTGCCCATACCGAAAAAAGAAAAGATTAAAGTTTCGGTACAAAGTTTGCGTGACTTTGATCTACACATCTTGCATCCATCACCATCGATCCGAGTATCTAGTCACTAGTTAGAAATAAAACTACCCATATCGGCAAAGCCCGAGTATTTAATGTTTATCCAGGAGAAAAGGACCAAAGGAAATCAATAGATAAACCATAGTAAAGCTCAGAAAGCACAACCGACAGTCTAGATGAATCACAAATTAATCATGGGTTACAGGAAATAAATGTTTTTCATTCCCCAAGAAAAATAGCATTAGGTTTCATTTTCGTTGTATGATCGTCCTGGCCTAGAACTAATTATTGACCCATGTGTCGTACTTTTTCTGATGAAATAAATGCACTTCCTTACATAAACTAATATCGTCAGAACTGTTGCAATAAAAGAATTAGACTTATGTACATATTCTAATTATTTAAGCATCAGAAAATTAATAATACGGCGAATTACATAAGAACTGAATTCAGGAGGAAATGGAGCGGTAAAAATAGAAAAGTGAATAAAACTATTTGATATACTCCTGTCTGTGTTTCACGCTTATAATTTCTCTATGGTAATTTGATAGGGGATATGTTAAGAAGGAAAGATAAAGAGTGGTCCTTATAAAAGAAGAAACTCTACTGTTCTTAATGTATTATTAGGATATATAATCTTGTAATCATTCCAAAGACCTAGACTCTAAATCTTTGTCCTTTCCCAATGGCCGGCACAGCATGTATGTCCAATCACTATTTTCTTATAACATTAGATATCCAAACTTTTGGCCCGGCTCCTTTCCGATCCATGCAAAATACTTTTTCCTTCACATTAGATAATACTCCGTCTGCAAGATTGCGGGCAAGAACCTCAAGGTTAGTCCGAGTGAGAAGTATTGGAGCTTGATGGGACTTGGTGCACTCACGTCAAGCGCTTGACCCCTCAGCTAATCTTTTATGATCAATTTGTCAATCTTTTTTCAATAAAATCAGGCCATGCTCCTCCATCGTTGGTATTGAGATCCACGGTCATTTTTACCCAATTTTTCATCGTGCACAGCATCATTGCACGACATGTGTCAGCCCTAAAGAAAAAATAAAAAAAGTTATATACCTTGAGTACTACTGATTTTTCAGGGTGGTCTCTCTGTACTCTCCCATTGCAGGCCAGCCCCTCATAATTTTCTAATGTGTTCTAGCGTTTCAAGCTTCATTTCATCTTATAATAAGCCCCACTATGAAGAGCCAACCATCATTTCTTGCGGTTGTACAAAAAAACTAAAGATACGAAAAAAAAATCAGATGATCTCTGTCATGTTCTTAAATTGCATGGAAGGTGAGACACTTTGTTTTGCATTAGGTCGGCAGTGCATGGAGGCAGTATGGTGTCATTTCTCAAAGGAATCTCACAAAGGAGAGAGAGAGAGAGAGAGAGAGAGAGAGAGAGAGAGAGAGAGAGAGAGAGAGAGAGAGAGAGAGAGAGAGGCTCCATTAGACACCAGAAATAAGGGTTCATGTTTGGTGGCTGCCGGGACAGAGAAGTGGGGGCCAACACTGGGAAAAAGCCCTAACTACTGACCACCAATATAATCCTAATCTAATATGATAAAATCTGCGTTTTTGGGTTAATTATGGTGAGAGTTAAGTCGACCCAAAAATAGGAAAGCAAGACCGAGAGATGATGCATGCAGACACGTAGCATTTTAAGGTCTGTGAAAGTGAGGATCATGAGTACACGAGCGACATTCCTTAGTACCAATAATTCATTAAGCCAAGCTTTTGTATATGCAAGTGTTATAAAGTTTATTAGATTTTGGTTGAGATTAACTAGTGTCATTACATACATCCTCACTAATAAATAGTTGGTAGCCGGCGCATGAAGATTTTTTTGTTAGGATGAGTATGTGTTAAGAAAGCGGCATCTAAGCTTCTAATCCTCATATGGGTTATCAGAAAGCAAGCCAAATATTTACATTAGAAAAGGTTATCAAGGCATCAATAAGATTTAAGTATATGCAAGACAAAATACATGATGAAATTCCACTTTATTGCGTTCATATGAATATTATCACAGCTGAAAAAGAAAGATGGACGAATTGGGACTGGATTTACGGCCAAAAATGTTGAACATGAAACAAGAAAAATTGTAAAAACGTGTAGAAAAGAGAATGACAGGCCCATGGTTTTGCTTGGTAGCTAAGAACGTTGTTGCCGATAACACTCCATGTTGACACTGTTTCCGTCGTTTTTCGAATGCTCAATAGTAAAATGTATATGTAGTGTGAAGAAGGAAATGCACTATTATTATTATCACTATCAATTACTATTAATATTGCCAATGCCTAACAAGAAAATCATAGCTTAGATAGTGTAACCTATGCGCATCATAAAATCAAAAGAATGATCACTAAAACTCGCAAACTTGAAAGATAGAGGGGGTAGAATTACAAAGAGCGAGCCCGGCACTCTAGCTCTGAAAATACTACTCAATTTTTGGAACCGTAGAACTAAGGTTGTGACCCCACTTCTGCACAACCTAGCTAGGAGAGAGAGATGATTGTTTATGTTAGAACTGAGGCTTGATGGGCCAATTTCATTAGCTAAAAAACAGGGTTTAGTTTAAGAGGGTATAATTAGATTCGGATCAAGGAACACTCGAGGAAGATCATTACAAAAGGACATTCTCTAGGGATGTTGCATGTGTTTGCGAATCTGACTCCCATAATTCTCCATTGCTTTCATCAACCCAATATAAAAAACAGAAAAATAAAACTAATCAAAGCTCAGCAGCTTTTACTTTTTTCCATTTCTCATTTTCGTGAGTATTCTATTCACAATGCAATAAGCAAGGCCACTGCACATAGTCTCCCCTTACACCCTCTCTCTCTCTCTCTCCCATTTATAAATTGCAAGAAAATTGATTTAATAGTAGCGCTTCCAATAAGATCAAAAGCCGAAATGTTAATTATCGAAGAAATGAGATATTAGCCTTCTAATTGATGTCAAAGAACCATTGTTAAAGGAGAGAATAATGACACGCCAAAGATTTTAGTACGGCGCGGCTAACTAAGAAAGATACCTAATAAAGTTTTAAATTTTATGGGGGAGGGAAAGTTAGGAAAAAGAAAAGGAACAGGACCTGCACGTGCATGCCTGGAATGCTAGCTTAGAAGGTCTAAGATGGGGGGGGGGGGGGGGCGGGGCGGGGGGGAAAGGTAGTCTTTAGCAATGCAAGGTAAAGTGTGTCTACATGAACTATATGCCCACAGTTTGATGCTTTTCAATTAATTATATCCAGCATGCAATTATTTAACTACTTTTAAAAAGGTTTATGTGTGTAGATGTGTTTTGGCTAAATAAATCATATTATATGTATGGTATGTGAGAAAGATCTCTTGGTTTTTTCATCAGTCTACCCTTCAGCACATCTTGCCACGGGTTTAAATTGCCAAGCCATGTGGATTTTTTAAACATCAAATTTTTTTTTTTGCACGGTAATTCTTTTTCAATGTATTTTCAGATTTTTATATTTTTCAAGCCATATCTCTGCCCGTATGCAAGTTTGTGTCTTTACATTATATGCTAAATTATTGATCACTTAGAGCACTTGATTAGTCAAAAATATTGAATCCACGATAAGCAATCCGAAAAAGACAATTATCGATGCATTATCAGGCAAAACGATTAAATGCATGTATTTTCATTTCAAGGAAGATGAATCGATTTAATTTATATCCTTGGAAAATGATGATTGTAGTTTTCATCAAAACGTCATTAATGTCATCGATATGTCATTATGTATAAGAGGATAAAATTGCGCGTCAGTCAATTAACAGTATCTCGCTCATGAACATAGGTTCGCAATATTTTTCTGCATGAATACGAAACAACTGAATTTTCTTCGGATTTTCCTCGAAAAAGTGCCACAGAAAAAAATTTCTGAAATCCAAGTACCAACGTGCCGTAAAAAATATGGAAGAGCAGGAGGGCCGGAGAGAGAGAAAGAGCATGTTTTCAACAGAGCGATGATGTGATATGGACGGAAAATGAATGTTGGATTTTTGGGAAAATGGGTATATCCCTGTCTCTGTGTTTTGACAGTCCCACAGATGTTCACTCCACGCAGAGGCCAGAGGGGCCCCTTCCCACCCTGTTCTCTGACGCCCTTGTCTATTTTTAATTATTGCTTTGTTCTCATTCCACAGCCGTAGAAGCAACCCACAAGAAAGTAGAATATCAATTCAACTTCATACAGCTCAATCATGTTATTCATTCATTAAAAGATTAAATTGGGTGTTTCTGGCCTCTCCTAGAAACCCAAGATAATTGGGAAAATCAAATGAAAAGAAAAACTGCGCTTGATAATGCTTCTGGTGTCAATTTTACGTCATGTTTATGTCTCTCATCATTAGAAAATGAGACCTAATTTACTCTCGCATCCTAGCCAAAGACATTGGAAATTATGGAGAGATGAATTTTAGTGGCCAACCACTGTAATCCCCATCTCACAGGGATATCATAAAGAATTCGCAAATGGGGTGGAGATGCATGCAACTTTTGAGATGGACAATGAAATGCATCTTTTTCCAGCATATAATCTCATTATCTCAGTTATCTCAGTTAAGAAAAATAATTGGGGATACGACCTACTCTACTTTCGTAGTTTGTCCTAGAAATTTAGAAGCGTGTCTTGTATCTAGACTAGATTAAGCATTCTGTCCTAACGAATGATTAGCTGGCGCAGACTTTAAAATAGATCACAGTTACAATAATAATAACAGTAATAATACCGATAACAGTAGCAGTGGCTGCATCCAAGTAAAATATTATAACGCCGTCGTGATTTCTTGAATTCTTACTAAAAATTTTTCATGGAAATATCAAATGTGTCTGCGTGTGAGGGTGAGAGTTGTCGTTAGCTGTCAGCATCGTACGGAGTGACATATGGGGTTGGGAGGGTGAGGGAAGGGAAGGGGAAGGGAAGGGGAAGGAGAAAGAGAATGAGTGATGTGCACACGACACAGATGGCCTGCATTGACACATGCATCCAACCCGGTCCCGCCATTTTTGAAGCTTCTCAGCCCTAATTTTGCAAACCAATTTCGCTAACCGAACAAAACAAAGATAAAGCAACCCTCTTTCCCTCTTGGCCTCTTCTCTTGTTTTCAGAAGTTTCCCTTGTCATTTTCGTACTCACATCGCGTTTGTATTATTGGGGCTAATACGCGACCTCTTAAATTTGTGCCCTTGATGGCAGCTTTCCAATTGCCCAATGAGAGAGAGAGAGAGGAGAAACGTATATAATGAAGGTTCGTCTAATGAGTGATGTGATGGACATGATCAATCACATTAAGGAAGCTTATGTTTGTTTGAAGAGCGACACTGGTAGCGGTGGCGACTCAAGTGGTCCAGCAAGCGGGTAGAGAGGGAGGGAGAGATAGGAGAGAAAGAAAAATGGAGTTGGTGATTTGGTTGGTGTGTGCAAAATTTTCACTGAATTTGAGGAGATTTCGGTAATGTTTGAGGTAGTTTGATGGAAGGGTTTCCGGCCATCTTTTCCTCTCTAAGCTTAGCTAATCCCAATCGTCTTTGATATGCCATTGTGAGTCGAAAAGGTCTTCATACGATATAATTGATTTAATCTAACAAAATGAGTTTAAGAAATATTTACTCATACATATAGGTATGACACTATGCCCCATTCTACAGGACCTGCTCCCCTACTTCTATTGGGGCAACCTCGCCTCTTATTCTTTATGGGGGGCGGCGATAGGATCTTCCACAATCTCTCCTTGTTCCATTCACATATTAATCTTTCTTGCTAGTGCCGAATAGGAGTTACAAACAAGACTATGACGCACTAACACGAATTGCTAACTCTAACTGTTCATGACTATTTTGAAAGACTCGCCACCTTCCGATTAAATCATTTTGTCACTGGGATTTATCAAAAAAATGGAGGGAGAACTCAATGAAAGCAAAAACAAAAAAAAACACATATGGACATAATATTTGCTTGTTATGTGTTTTTCCTTGTATTATTGCATGAACAAATAAATCATGTGATCCTTCTATATTCTGTCTGGCATGATCTAGCCTAACACCATAGAAAACCGAAAGATTATTTTATATAAGTGGAGAATTTTGATGGGAGCGAGATCTCTTGGAGCCAACACAATATTATCAGCCTCACATATTGTCTTGTCTAAAGGGGTCCCACTTGTATTCATGATGGTTATTAATCCTTGTCTGAGTATGGTATCATTGTTTTCTCTTGGAATTATTGCCCTTATACAGGCCACATGTACCTCAAATTGTCAACATGACAACATCTTTTCTTGTGCCTCCCTGCTGCTCTCTTTCCTTATTCTTGTTTCTTTCTCAATGGGTATTAGTACACCTTATGTACAAGGACAACTACTAAGGGGGAGGATATGCCAGAAAATTCCCAGCTTGGTTCTCCTCGAAACAAGCCTAATTTAATTGATCCTCTATAGCTTTTTCGTGCAGTGGGGACAGACACATGTCTGATGAAAATTCAATCAAACCAACTCGGCACCAAGGTGGGGGTGTGATGTGTTGGCCATGGCGATATAGTCATCCTCTTTTCCTTTTCATATCATGGATTGCAAGGGATAGATCATATTGAGAACAATTTGCCAACCGACTCTATTCGCATGAGCTTTCTTGGGTTTAGAACTTGCTTTACGAAATCTGAAAGCATGAAAGATTCATCTTTGTTTGGTCCATGTTACACTTACCAATCTTAGAATCTCTAAACTAGAATTCTAATTATTACATAAATTTTTTCCTGTGCTTTTAAATTCAATCAACTCTGGGGTAATCGACCTCACAAGAGGCTAATTAAATTTCCATAGTACATATGGATGCCTTTGATCATGTGGGAGGGGAGCAATTGCATTATGTATCGGGTCAATAAAGAGACCCTCATGGCTAACCTCACGAGAGGTAAAGTAGGCATGGCATAAGAATAACTTCACCCCTTAATGGAGATAAGGCCAAGCCATGAAGAGACACCCAACAGGATTAATCCAGCAAGTTCCAATGAATTCTTTCCAAAGGTTTTGTCACTTCTTGGATGTCCCCAAAATGAAGATGCTAGCACATAACACCATAGTTGGTCCCTTCCGTTTGTTCTTGTGCCTCTCTCTCTCTCTCTCTCTCTCTCTCTCTCTCTCTCTCTCTCTCTCTCTCTCTCTCTCTCTCTCTCAGTGTTCTCCAAGGAGGAAAAGTGTGAATAAATGGGGGTGAAAGTACAAATACTAAACCCTGAACAAGAAGCGTGGGTTGCCTTTTTTTTTTTGCACCTTCTTCTCTTTCTTCTTCACCTTCTTCTCTTTCTTCTTCTTCTTCTTCTTCTTTTCATAACTTTTTTCTTCTCTTTATCTTTTTGGTCCCGATGCGTACACTTCTTTTCCTGGCAGAGCACCCACATTAGACTCCATGTGCTTCAATGTCACCTCAACAATTGGTGATGGTCTGTTAGTGGATCATCTCCACGTACATGAAAGACAAACACCTAAAAAGGGCCTTTTAAGCGCCAAATTACGCTTGTAGCATATGGAGGTTGTATACTACTATCAAGATAAAACTTCTATACCCCGACATAGTTCGATAGCTTAAATTTTTGGAGTAAATGATCGCGCACGTAACTCAGAGTTTAGAGAGGTTGTCGTATTTGTACGCACTAGGTTGCCTATGCATTCACTGGTTTGACAAATGGACCTTCTAATTATGTGATTGCAATGTATAAGATCGGTTGATTTGATACAAGGATCCAAAAGTACGTAGTACATGCGAAACCCGACATGCATCGGAATTTTTTCGAACATGCTTGTATTATTATTTGACATAGTATACGGCTTGCATTCATGTCCTCATCTACGCGTTGAATGAATTTTGGTCTATGATCAGTCTAATACGTGTACCTCTACCTATAAAAACTTATTTAAAATCTGCAAAATACTCGAGGCCTATGTTGGTGCTCTCATCCTTTGGGCAATTTTGCATACCTCAAAAATGTCATTGATTCTTACCTTTTCTTTTCTTTTCTTTTTTTGGTAAAAACAACTGTAATTTGTCGAATGTATCACTTCGTTTATGGAACGAGTTAATCCAGAGAAAGATTTTGCAGGTGTCGCTATCCGATGGCAAGAAATTCAAAGCTTCCATGATTTCTTTGGTTATGAAGCAATCTAGGACAGAAAAACAAACAAAAAGCAAACAAAAAGAAGATGTAAGTGGTAACATGTCACATACACACACATGGAAAAGAAAAAAGATAACAAAGGCGTAATTTTACAACCAAAAAGCTTCGGCGAATTGACATATGCTTTAACAGGAAGGATCTAAAGCAGAGAGAGAGAGAGAGAGAGAGAGAGAGAGAGAGAGAGAGAGAGAGAGAGAGAGGGTTTTCTTACATATATGCTGTTTTTTTGGTTATATTCGAAACCCCTTCTCTGAAAAAAGCATCATAATGAATGAAGGAAAAGGTACAACCCCACAAACCCTAATCATGAACAGATGTTGGGGACCCTTTCTTTTCGTTGGAAGGAGCATCTTTCGATTCATATTCATCCCTCAATAAGAGCTGTAGTAAATTAAATTGCCTCATAAAGTCCTTTTTTTCTTTCTTTTGAGCAATAGAGATGACTCAAGGAACAGGCCATGTGAGTGGGGAAACTCATCTTTAAATCCAAAAAGAGAAGTTTGCCTGTGCGACTCCAAAAAAGTCAAAGCATCAAATCCAAAAGAAAGAAAGATCAAAAAGTCCCTCCCTTTTAAAAAGCCCATAACCCCAAAGTGCAATGATAGCCTTCGTTTCACGTAAGCAAGTGTTAGGATTGAAAAAAAAAAGTTGTAAAAAAACATGGGTCGGACCTACTTTTATTGTTCTGCAGATAATAAATATGTGTAACTTATCTGGGAATTCATCTTTATGAGTGCCCTTCTTCTGCATTTTTCTTCTTTGCCCTTGCATGTATGTGTATGATCGCATCTTCTTAGCTTCATGTGCATTATATAGTAAATCAAGGATCCACAGAGATATTTGTCTCCATAGCAATCAAGGGCGATATTATTATTAGATTGATTGGGGTTTGATGGCGACAGCTACACAAATTGGTCTCGGATTGGATGTCTTGTCCATTTGCTACGATTCATTAGCATCAACTTTGGTATATATCTATATAAGATCAAGTGTGTTGCGTAATCTGTATGGCAATTACAGTCTTTGTAAGACACATCTACAAAAAGAATCAAATTCTGGTTGTGGAAAAATCTTTTGTGTGAAAAGTGCCCTAGTTATAATTGATTATGATATCATCCTTAATTGCGTCGTTTTCTTAATCTCTGTTGTTGCTTTTTGTTTCTTTAGAGAAGCATTTTCATCTTCCATTCACAGTATATATCAACTATGTGGTAAAAGAAGAAATCAGCTATAACTATGAGAAAGAAGCCTGGTTATAGAGTTCCTTGATTTTTGGTTCTTTGGTTTAGTATTTAAATGGTGCCCGGGTCAACTTTCGCTCACCTCGACTAGTCCATCTCTCTGTGCTAGCTTTGATGTTGGGTACGTGGTGGAATAACAAATTATCAAGAAATAGAGTAAAATGTATGGGAAACAAGATTGAATATTTCTATCTACCAGAGAAACTGAGTTAAAAATTCACGTGCATTAATTAGAAACGCGTAGGATCATTGGTATTTCACACTAGCATTAGCCCCATATGACCAACCATGTGGGTTCAACACTTGGGCCTTGAGAACAATATGGCCTTTCGACTTTAGGAGGCAAGTGTGTGTAGCTTGCTTGCTGTCCATGCACAAGTTAAATGGGCCTATAAACTTGTTAGGCAGATATATGACGCAATAAACTCCCTTGCATTATCAATTGATTAATAGACGGGTATAGTATGTTGTTAGGGATTGAGATCTTCTCCATATGGCGAGGATGGCAGTCCAAGATCTGGGATTTGAGATCGTGGGCCTCCATTATGGAGGTCCATTATGGTGGTTGCAGCCATCAACGTGCATCAATTGTGAAACTCACATCAGTGAATTCAAATGGAGGTCCCTAGGGGGGGTTGCAGCCATCAACGACCTCTCAGCAGAGGTCAACAATGGCCACTGATAACAAGATGTTAAATCACCAAGTTAGTCGAGGTCGGCAATAGTCATCGATGGTGGCAACTCCATCGTCCCTGTGAGAGGCAGAGGGAGAGGGAGAGATAGGGTCGACGGGTTGGCAAGGGCGAATGCGATGCACTGCGGGGGGTAATGACATCGCGGCAGAGGTGGCGATGGTGTGGGGGAGGAGATTGCAATAAAAAGGCTCGCTCGAGGAAGAAGAAGAGAAAAAAAAAGGAAAAGTAAAAAAACATAAGTGAGCAAAATATAACTCGGTCGTTCAATTTGAACTGACTAATGTGTCATCTATTTAAAGAGAGTAAACAGAACATATTGATTACCTCTAAGGCTTCGTTCGTTTGGCGGAAAATATTTTCTCGGAACATAATTTTTCGGCGTTCGGCGATCAATATGAAAAAGTTTCGAAAAATATTTTTCGCCGGCGGTGGCCGGGCGACCGGCGGCGGGGGCGGCGAGAGGCGGAGGCGGCCGGTGGCGGCGACCGGCGGGCGATGGCGGCCGGCGAGCGGCGGCGGCGACCGGAGGGCGATGGTGGCGGGCGACTGGCGGCAGCGGGCGACCGGCGGCGGCGGGCGACCGGCGGCGGCGGGCGACCGGCGGCGGCGGGCGACCGGCGGCGGCGGGCGACCGGCGGCGGCGGGCGACCGGCGGCGGGCGGCGGCGGGCGGCTACCGGCGATCGGCGGCGGCCGGCGGTGACCGACATCCGGGGGGGCAACGGTGGCAACCGGAGGGGGGAAGGAGGAGTTTGGCGGAAAATGATTTCCGCTTCTGAAAAGCGGAAATCATTTTCCGCCAATTTGGTCATGTTTTCCCTCATTGAGGGGAAAATGTTTTCCGGGGCAAAATGTTTTCCGCCCTCGAACATCGGAAACCCGGAAAATATTTTTTTGGAAAACATTTTCCGCCAAACAAACACAACCTAACAATCCTGTCATTACATGAACTTCTCCTCTTACAATCAAAATGCAAGTCATTCTCTTAGCCATAACAACAAAAGATGTATATGGTGCTCTGTTTCTACATTCGTTCTGTTTCCTGCCTTTGTTTCCAATGATGAGGAGCAGACAAAATAATCAGAAACTAAGATATTCTCCACAACTGCTTGCTTCTGCCTACAGCCCAAGACGGAGTAATCACCTTGGACATACTTTCACACGCGAGGTGTCCAATTAATTCCGACAAAGCCCTTAAACAAAGTGAAGATCACTAGAACAGCTGAAGCACACTATCTTATGACCTAAAAACCCAAAACTGAAGAGACTAACGGAATGCTACGATTGATGTTTTGTTTGATTTGTCAATTCAAAGTACTCAATCTGCACTAGAGGCTTTGATTCACTTGGTCAATGATCAAAGAATTTGCTGAACTGACCTTCGACTGAGATTTTACTCTCCCTATTTGAATTTTATGTACATATTTGTGCTAAACTTTCTTCCTTGTTTAGGCCTTTTGTTTTTCCTTTTGACACTTCGAAAATTCATGCTCAATCCTTTTCGACAGCCCAAAAGTAAATATTGATACAGCTTTCATAGCACATGAATTATGTGACGGTCCACCCAGCAGGCCTAAACCATCAAGGTAATAATAACGTGCCCAAAATTTTAATAACGTGCTATGAGGGACATATACATATGATCCACTACGTAATTTCTATACATAGAGTAGCTTGATGGGTCAACTATTATCAGGCAGAGCAGTTCGTTGTGAACCTGAGAAGGACAATAATGCAATCGAAAAGGGTGAAAAGAAAAAACAAAGCAATAGTTAAAAAAAAAAGATGAAGGGAGGCAAAAAGTTTCTCAAAAAAATGCCAAATAACTTTATGGTAAGTGGGTCGGAATGTACCTTTGCTTGTCCTAATATAAAAAATAGGAAAAATGATATAAATAGTTCCTAAACTTTGACTCATTACGTAATTTGATCCCTGAACTTTTAATTTGTTCAATGTAGTCCTCGAATTTTAACCTAATATTTAATGTGGTTCTTAAACTTTCAATTTGTTCAATGTGGTCCATGAACTTTTGTTACATGTTCAATATAGTCCCTAAACTTTAGAAAAATATTTAATATGATCATTTCATTAATTCAAGTTCAGGGACTATATTATACATTTTCATATAGTTCGTGAACTAAATTGAACATTTACTAAAAGTTCAGGGATCAAATTGCACATCGAGCCAAAGTTCAAGGACTGTTTGTATTATTATCCCTAAAAATAAAAAAAAATCAACCTACCTTTTGGGTCAAGCACATACAATTCTATAGTGGGTTGTCCCATTTTTCAACTTTAACCTTGAAAAAGGGTATCCTGAAAACACGAACAAAATTAATGGAGGTGGCATGAAAGTAGATTTAGGCAGTGGGATTATATCACGAATCATGAAATTGGTTGGATGATTTCAAGTACTCAATACTCAATACCAATACCAAATAACATACAACATATTTTGTATATATCTCCATGCGTACATATAATTTGATTCACGATTAGCTCTATCCATTTTCCAATATAATCTGAATAAAAACATGACTATATATGTGTGAATATCCTAGAATCCTAAAAAAAAATGGAGAAAGAAAATTGTTAAAGGCTACAATGTCGGGAGGAACAAGCCCAGTTCGTGATTGCTCCCTTCAATCGGTCTACATCTCTGACTGGAGGTAAAATCTCTCATTTTGCATAAGCACGTTGAATCCACATAACATTCTAAACAATCAAAGCTATCTGATTCAATATTTTAAAGGTTCGTGCCACCTAAAATGAATAGGAAGATGAAGGACAAAGAAAAGGAAGTGCAGGCTTTGCTCGTGGGCATCATAAGAAGAATAGAGAAAGCAACGAACCAGGGGCAGTTCCGCCGTCTCCAAACCCTCAAACAACCCTCACCGACGAATCCACTCTGTACAACTTTCAGTTTTCTTTTTTCTTTTGTTTTTGTCCTCTTCTTTTTTTTGTCAGTTTTTCTCTAATTTTTTTAAATTTCTTTAGCCTCTCTTCACTTTTTAATTTTTTTAATTTCTGTGACATGATGACAGGTTAGCGCCATATCAAGACCATATATGCAAAAGAGATATTGCAAAGTGCCACATCAGATTCTTGCGGGAAGGATTAAATTGCACTCAACAAAAAACGCTTAGGACTTGATCGCACAAATTCAAAATTTAGGACTTGACTATATATTCGGCCAAACATTCAGGTTCGTTGGTGTAATTCTCGCCTATAAGAACCTAAAACAAGAACTAGTGTGGTGGATACCAAAAATTCGTATAAGATAATAATAAATATGGGGTTATTCAGATATAGATTCTAGTTTGATTCCCATCCTACATCGGTCTCTCCCATCGAGAAGAACTTTGCTAATGACGGGTTTTCCAACTCGTCTCTTATCTTGATTTGGCCTATCCTTCCACAGCTGTAGAATAAGCATGTGGATTAGCGGCAAAAGATCAGCATATTGGTTGTCGGGACAAATTTGCGCACCGACAAGCGCAAGGTAAGTGAGAACGCGTGGAATAGGGTCGCTCTGTTCAAGCCATGTCTATGGAATGAACAGATGAAGCTTCCACTCAACTCCTTGTGAAAGTAGCCCCCTATGTAAACGCAAGGAAACTGAAAACGCTCGGCACGACTCCATTATATCATTTATATGCTTGGCAAAAGCAAAAGGGGAGACACCGTGCATGACTTTTTATCTCTTTCGTGTTTTTCCACAACCTTTCTTTTTTTTTTCTTTTTTTTGACCATTGAACTCAATTGCGAGTTGATCCGTGAAGCATACGTAAAAGATAAAGAGAGGAGAGAGACAGGAAGAGGACATGAGGCTTTTGCAATGGGGTTCGAAAACTTTTTGAGGCCTCTTAGTTGCTTGGATGTTAAGTCGAAAATGAGAGGAAATTGTGGGGGGCAGGTAAATACAACGAATTTGCAACGTTTCTGAATTTTCTATAGGCTTCAATATTGATTCCACATGTTCTCGAGCTCCAAAAGAGCACTTGAGTCAATTAACTAGGATCACTCTTTAAAAAATAATTTAACACGGTTGTGTTACGAATTTCTCTACAACTATTTTAATGATGACAAAATAATCAAAGGTTGGTGAAATGTACATTTGGAGTGTTATATTGAGAAAACATCAATGTTTTGATGGATGTTTATATTGCAGAATAAGAACAAACTATAGAATACTGTATCGTCGTTTAAGAGTTTTGAATATGGATGATCAATTTGGAAGGACCTTAATACAAGTAGTGAATAATAAGATAAAATTATTGTCAAGATATTTAGATGAAACTATAGGCAGAAAGTGGACAATAAACAAGACATGGTGGATTACTACAACTATATTTTGAGCATCTACAGGCTTGGTGAAAAGACTCATCTTCAAAATTTGATTTGAATTCAATTTGGTATTTTTTTTGCCGGTTCAATGCTTTGATATATATGGAAAAGAGGTAGGTTAGAGAAAATAGATTATTTTTAATTATAAGAAATGTCCGGCGAGAAAATGTAAATTGCAAATTGAGATTACATTGAAAGGAAATGCACCTACGCGTCCACATTATGCACCATGCCATCTCCATTTGACCCATTCTTCACGCGTCTCATCATCACCTTGAAGTAGCCACAGGTCCACAATTATAAATCCCAGCTTCCCTTAAAGAACTTCATCTAGCATGGCCATCAAGGAATTTTTAGTGATACATATGCAAAGTAAAATTCTCATTGCCACAAAATGCCAAAATGTCATCCAAGTTAGATCAATATTGATACAGTGTGTCAAAATTCATTCGACCCAGCTTGATCGAATGCATATGTGACACGGTTAAAATGGACACTTGTTAATAGTTGAACATAACACAACGTTGCAACACATCAAAGCGCAACTAGAGAAAAAGTATGATTATTCAAAGGGTTAAACTAATCTTACGATGAAAGATGAAATTCATAAACCCAAGCGATGATCTAACCCCACATAATAAACTCTTATTCCATTGACTATTGGTTATGATTGGTTTACAAGTTATGAACATCGTACACATGCAAATTTAACGAAATATAATGTGGGTGATGTTGATGTTTGTAACCCTCCAATTAAAAGATGACTAAAGGAAGTTTCCTCTAACTAGGAAAGGGAGAAAAAACATGGCCCTCCTAAAAATAAAGGAAATTAAATCAGGTAAAAAATCTTGAAATTGTCACATCTTGTGTTAGCAATAATCGGATAGACAAACGATATATGCGGTGAGAAAACCCTAATTATCTCGTGTTTCTTTTACCACTATTGGTCCGGATATGAGTCCAGAAGCTCTTTGCTCATCGATCAAAATGTAAACCGGGCCAATAATGCTACAGATCCATATCCTTATCCGGAACCATAACATACATGATTTCTTCCTTTTTCAGACCATGAAAATCATTTTGATCTTCGATGTATGTTCAAATTTGAGACACCATCCATAGGCGGAGCGTACGTAAGAAGCATAGAAGGCACGACACAACAATAGGCATCCTACCCAGCATGGCCTCGTGTCGGGACCTAGTTCAATAGGATTTTGCATGTATTCAGATAAAAATGAGTGTGTTGTCTTTATACTAAGTGTGGATAACGTGCTGATCTTATTTATTTTGAGATTTTTTTTGTACTGTGAATAGATGTAAAACATCGGGGGGTCGATTGATCTAAACTTATACAATATAAAGGAGTAGACACAAATTGGAAGGAGGATTTCGGTCTCGCATGTAAATGCAAATAATTAAGTAGAAGATTGAGAGAAAGTGTAATTCCACAATGCTGGTAAAATGGCTAACCTAATTGTAATGTCACTGGATCCTATAAGAAGTCTTTTTTCTATTGTCAGATTTTTTTGATATCACCGGACTCTGATCATATAAAAGGATTCACGAGTTTGTCAAATACAACTCCAATACCAAATTAGCATCAAATGTGTTGCACATAGTAACAGAATCAAACAAACAAGGACAAACTTCTTAAGCAATGAGGTCCCCTTTAGAGAAATTCATTATTAATTTATTATAATTAAATTTATCAATTAACAATCAAGATAACAAAAAAATATAAGAAGATCCGCGGGTGCTGAATTTATGTTCGACAACGAGACGGTTAACCATTATTGTCCCATGGGTTGCACGAGCCCGAAGTTTGATTTATTGAAATATTGGTTTTGGAGATATATATGGTGTAATTTTAGGAAGTGACCCGAATAATAAAATTTTGTTATGAACATACGAAACTCTCAAGTCTTTCAATTTTATGAAATTTCTTATCATGTCAATGTAGACCTTGGCTTGGGAGTCATTGGCCCTTCAAGGCCTTTGCTAACTACTAGCTTCTTGCCTTTGATTTGACCTTCCTCATTTCCTTGCACTTACTTCGTCATGATGGTGTCTACACTACAGACATCCTCTTTCCTGGCCATCAACAAGTGGGCAAAACTTGCAATGGAAGAATCCATAAAAAAAAGAAAGAAAGGAATAATTGACCTTTCGTTGACTAATCATAAAAGCGATGGAACAGGTCAATAGGAGAGGAATCATAAGTAAAAAAAAATTGCAATGTTTAGCTAAGCACTGAGAAAAGCACATGAACTTTGGCCATTCATTTGTCTGGCCATGTAATTCTAAGAGTCTGGGGACTATAATCTCGATTGTCTGTCTTACATAACCGATGACTAATGATGATCAAGAAAAGGAACTCGACACTTGATCCTGAGCCGTTGTCATGAAGATTCAAGGAAGATGACATGATGGATATGGCAGTTGCGAGAAAAGGAATTTGCAGTAGGCCCTAGTATTGTTCCATCAAAATGTGGG
Source organism: Syzygium malaccense (assembly GCA_031216405.1). Classification (NCBI taxonomy): domain Eukaryota; kingdom Viridiplantae; phylum Streptophyta; class Magnoliopsida; order Myrtales; family Myrtaceae; genus Syzygium; species Syzygium malaccense. Next base: position 17,740,869 of record CM062260.1, on the reverse strand, counting down.
ATGGATGACAAATTGGAAATAATCTCGGTCTAATACCCCACTCCGGTGAATAATTTCCCAAAGTGTTGTCATATCTACTAAGCTCATCATCCTAAAGAAATATGGCTGGTGATTTCCGCTATAACAAATATTGCAGTGCGGATATTGATTATTTTCCTTTAGGATGCTTGTCTATGAACATTTTTTTGGTTATTTCTCTTCATTATATTTCAGGCCAAAAACAATAAAGTCAACGACATGGAAAAAGGCTCAGCCGGTTGCCAATGGATCCAAAAGTAATAAAGTAATGAATAAATGGAGCCTCGTGATTACTATTCAAGTGCTCTAACGCTCCGCTCATTGCACTTAGGTTAGAGCTTGGCCTAGGATGAATGCTCGGAATAATCACTGAATATTGATGGGTTATGCGAGAGATCTAATATTCTAGTACTTGCGTACCACATAAATTCGAGCTGTCAATTGCTAACTAATCTAAAAGAGGCAAAAGTACGCATTTCGTCCTTGAACTTGCATTATCTTTGCAATCAATCTTTGAACTTGTAATTTATGCAATCAAGCAGCATCCTGTAAGATTTTTCTTAAGAACGTCCCGTGGCTTTGATTCTGAAAAATTTAAGCTAAAATATTTGTCTATGAAAACCGAAAATATAATGTAATAAATTCCTTACCAAAAAAAATATATAATGTAATAAATCAATGCCATAATAAACGATCAATTTGCACTAATCAAACCATAGGACCGATAATCTAATATATAACCCAGAGTAATTTCTACCCATAGAGTAGTCTGATGTGGCAACCATTATAGGGCAGAGTAGTCCAATGTGAACCTAAGAAGGAGAAAAATGTAGACTTCTGGTTGATGTATTTTGTTTGCAATAAAAATAATGCAATTGAAAAGGGTCAATAGGACGAAGATGAATAGTAAAATAGGAAAAAAATGAAAAAGAAAAGAAAAGAGAAAAAGTTCAAAAACTTGACAAAAAATTACAAAACAGCGCCGTTTTGTCCACATTAGCTATCAGCCATGACATGTAGGATGGTCACCACTAATTGAACCACCACATCAGTGGTTTTCGATCTAAAATTGGCTGGATAGATTATATTAAAAAATTGTCAAAAGGTTTATAACTATATTAACTAAATTAGAAAGTTAAAGATGAATTGATGGTTGCACAATAAGATTACAACTTTTTGGACAATTCTCCCCAATTCGATTGCCAATAAGTGGGTGAGGCACACATAACACATAAGAGATGGAGTCGAAACATTTTTAGGCTTCTTAGTTGCTTGGTGATTTTACGATAAAGCTGAAAATGAGAGGAATAGTGGGGCAGGTAAATATCATGAATATATATGCATTCTCTTTTGCAACCACCCATGACCAAAGTCCACTCTATTCGGTTATTTATATTTGCAAGACAAACTTCAAAGTACTTAGGCTTCGTTCGTTTAGCTGAAAATATTCTCCTTTTGAAAAATATTTTTCCAGAAGTCATTTTCCTGGAAAATGTTTTCCCGGAACATAATTTTCCGATGTTCGGCGACGACGGTCGGCGAGCAGCGGCGGTGGGCGACCGGCGGCGGCGGCGGCGGGCGACCGGCGGCGGCGGCCGGCGACCGCGCGGCGGCGGCCGGCGACCGCGCGGCGGCGGCCGGCGACCGCGCGGCGGCGGCCGGCGACCTTAGTGAAGAAGAAGAAGAAGAAGAAGCTCCGAAAAATGATTTCCGCTTTTGAAGAAGCGAAAGTCATTTTCCTTAGATTTAGGCTATTTTGTGAGAGGGGGAAGGAAAATATTTTTCCACGGAAAACGTTTTCCGCCCCTCGAACACCGGAAAACCAGGAAAATATTTTCCGGGAGAATATTTTTCGCCAAACGAACGGAGCCTAAATAAAGAAAATCTCAATTCACATTCATGTAGAAACATCAAACGAAAACAATTCATCGGGAAAACCTGACAGTGAATCGAGCTAGCTTGCGGTAGCCAGTAGCTACCCAACTGAGCAACACATAAAAATAGCTTCACTTTATTATGATTTCGGCTCACCATGCATTACATAATTTACCACACAACGATGGAGAGGGATAGAGAGATATCCCACACAACCCAATTAATCAACCAAAACCAGAAAAAAAAAAAGAACTAAGCTCGTCTAATTGATGTGTTTCAACTTATTGTCGAGGACTAGAAGATCAATTAGTTATTAGATCATCTGAAGAAGCCACCCCTGGATGAGTTGCGATTGATGGACGAGAGTGCAGAGACGATGACCATGCAGACGAACCCTAGGGCCAACAATCCGGTGGAGATGATTCCCCGGTTGAGGAATTTGATTGCCTTCGACTTGTCATCGTAGTCAAGGGGGATATCGAACAAGAGGAGGACATCGAAGAAGTCGCGGATGAATTTCTTTAACTCGAAGCTGATGGCGAACCCTGCGCCGACTCCCGTGGCCAAGATCAAGCTTATGAGCTGCATAGACATCGACAACGAGATAAATTAAACTGGAGTTATGCTCAAGATGATGGTGTGAATTAGCTCATTTAACAATATGTGGTCATGTAAAATTAATAAGTAGAACGTTTTAAGGTACCTTGTCGCCATAGAAATCGAATTCGGGCAAGCACCCATTGCGAAATATCCTCTTCTCGGTGCAGGCATAGTATATTGCAAACGGAAGCTGCACTAATAAATAAGCTGCTCCGATCAGCGCTGTTGATAGCACATACCTGCACGTTACTTTCACTTCGTAATTTAGTTCCCAAGTGATCAAAGTCAAGCTCAATTATAGCGCGAGTTAAACGAGATTGGCCATTGGAACAAGCTTCACCATATAGACTAGTGTTTGTTTGTATGAAAATTATCTTTTGCCTCATATGTCTAGTGAAGATTTCGGAAGTTATCTGCTCTTGACCATTACCTACTGTGAAATAGTCATGTACCACATCGTACATATTATCACGAACATCTCTCCAGACGATACCAGATGCAGGGAACACAGAGTTGGAGATGATAATCCGTCGACAGTCACCATAGAACTGTTTACCTGTAAGTGATGACATCCTTGAAGGTCGTCTTGATGCCATTGCTGTATGTTAAGTGGTTGGTGACCATCACAGCTGCGGAACAGGCCAAGGCAAGCAAGCCGAAGATCCTGAACAAGAGCATCGAAGTCGCCACTCCTCGGTTGGCCATGATTTCGCAACCCCACTCTTGATTTTCTCTCTTTCTCCGTCTTTCTAAGTCTGTCGCGGTCGCGCGGTGTCGCAACTCTTCTTGTGAGCGAGTACTTTTATAATCAGAAGCTGCCCTTTCAACCTCTCTTCTTGATTATGTCAAAAATCATCTTTGGCTGCATCAATTTTGTTCCTTAGCAGCCCTCGTCGGTAGGCCGGGCAACAATGTCCAGTGCCCAAACAAAGTTTAAAACAAAAACATCCTTATTTTATGTTCATTATCAACATTGTCGGATTTGATTATTTATTTTAAGGTTCGACGCGGAAGGATCATTGTATATCTTTTCGTCCCTCTTGAGGATGGTTATAATTTTTGTCCAATGTTCACTACAAAAAAATAAGGATTTAGCCACGGAAAATTAGCGGCGAAAAATTATTCGTTGCAAATTGTGACGAATAATTTTTCGTTGCTAATTTGCGATGGAATTTGCAACGAAAATTAAAATCGTCGCTAATTTGCAACGAAAAAAAAATTCGTCGCTAATGAATTTGTGACGAAAATTAAATTCGTTGCTAATTTGCGACAAAAAAAAATTTGTTGCAAATTAGTGACGGAATTTGCAACAAAAAAAAATTCGTCGCTAATGAATTTGTAACGAAAATTAAATTCGTCGCTAATTTTCGACGAAAAAAAATTTGTCGCAAATTAGCGACGGAATTTGCGACGAAAATTAAATTCGTTGCTAATTTGTGACAAAAAAAACATTTGTTGCTAATGAATTTGCGACGAATAAAAAATTCGTCGCTAATGAATTTGTGACGAACACTAAATTCATCGCAATTGCGACGAAAAAAAATTCGTCGCAAATTAGCGACGAAAAAAAATTACCCAAATTAAAACTCTTAAGGTTACATATACAAATTTGTGAACGCTGGAGACAAATTTTAGTGCAAAACAACATTTTTCAATGACAGCCACCATTCGTGCTTAACTTCTAATTATTAGTTGTTGGATCACAGATTTTTATGATTGTGGATCTTAAGCTTTCAATCTTATATCTTGAGATTTTGTAGCTTTTTAATTAAATCTTTACAATGCACGAGTTTTGAATAGATAGTCTTGTTTGCAAATTTAAGATTGCTCGTTATATATTGAATATAAGATTATCGTTTTATTATGAAATACAATGAAAAGATTGTGGATACCCAATGAGAATCCTAGATGGGTTTGTGATATAACATCAAAAACTCATAACGGATTGGAGATGGATAATAAAAGAAAATTAATGGGAACCCAAATCTTTCCCGCTTTTATCCCTAATGAGTGCCACCCTAAAAGAACACGACCAAGTTATATTGAGTAATTGATGAAATGACCTAAATGAATACTAAAGTGTACATAAGAAAATGTTCTTTCACCTACTAATGTTTGTCCAAATCCATTCATTAACCGTTGCTACCATCCATTCCTACTCCCAGAAAAATAGTAGGTGGTTGTAGGGGTGAGCAAGATGGACCGCCCAAATAGGAATCGGACCGAACTGACCGGTTTGGTTCGGTTCTCGAGAATATCGGTCTGGTTTCTGGTTCTTAAAAGTAGAACCGATTTTTGGGTTGTCCGGTTCCCGGTTCTAGGGTGGGGACCGGACCGGACCGATAAATATATATTTTTCTAATTTTTTCATATATATATATACTTTTTAAAATTTTTGAAAAATATAGAATGCCTAATCTAATTTTCCCAATTTCTTCTTGCTTTTACCAATAAGTGATTGATTCCATTGGAACTGGACCGGACCGGACCGGATCCGATCCGGTCCGGTTCATAGTCCCAAGACTAGCCAGTTCAGTCTCCAGTTCTAGAAATTGGGAACCAATCCTCCTGGTCCGGTTTCCGGTTCTTGGACTGGATCGGACTGGACCGGGAACCCCTAAGTGATTGAATAAGTTAATGCTTACTATCGATGAAGGGAAGGGAATTCGGAAGAGCATTAAACTTAGCAATATACGTCCGACGTATGTGAGCCAAAATCGATTTAAACCTTATCGGAAGTATCGCTATGCCAATTTTATAAAACTCACAAGTCGTTGTCAATGGGGGCGGTGCTACCTAATTAACAAGAGTTGCAGTGACCGCGTGGGACCAAAACTAGGGTCACTCAACCCCCCCACCATCTTGCGTCCCGCCCTCCCTCTCCCTTGATGGCGATCAATGGCGACTCAGCTCCAGACAATGGCTAATCATGGCGGATGCCCATGCCCTGCCCTCGGGGGACACGGCACCGTCGACGCGGCGAACCCAATCCCTCTATCTCTCGTTCTTTAATTTTTTTTTTTAAATTATCTTAAAAGATGTTGTGGAGTATTTCAACATAGCATTTCTCTTGCAATAAAAAATTTTAATATTCTCTTCGTCATTTAATGCCAAATAATTTTCAAATTTTTCCCTTTATTGAAGAGAGAGGATAACCTTTCCAAAAATATTTGTCAAAAGAAAAATAAATTTCGCCAGTAAGAAATTCCACACCCCAAAAGAAAAATCCCGCTCCGACCCAAAAAAAAAAAGAACCACGCCCGCATCCCGCGCGACGCTTCCATCCAGGCGCATCCCCCATTGGGCGCTCTGCCGTCCTCGCGATCCACGTGACTCCAACCATGAACGAATCTCATCCGTCCAATCCACTCACAATCCAACAGCTAGATCTCCTCCTCTCTCCTCCGAAAACATTTTCAAAATCCCAAAACTTTTTCCCTCTCCTGCCTCGCTCTCTTCTTCTTCCTTCCTCCTTCATATATCTTCCTCCTCCGCTCGCAAGAAGCCACCAGATTCAACCCACTCTCTCTCTCAATTTTCCCGAGAAAATTCAATACCCAGAGAAAAGGGAAGAAGGAAAACTTGCTGATCGGCATGGCCCGCACGAAGCAGACGGCCCGGAAGTCCACAGGCGGCAAGGCCCCGCGGAAGCAGCTACCTGGCCACCAAGGCAGCCTGGAAGTTCGGCAACCGGCGGGGTGAAGAAGCCGCACAGGTTCAGGCTGGGGACGGGCCTCGCTGAGGGAGAGACTGTTGGAAGATATGCGATATCTTTTGGATCGAGATTGATATGCAAGGATCAAGTCCTGATTGCTAAGAATTTTTAAGACCGTATAAGAATTTCGTTATGGGAAAACATATATGATAAACATTAACCTTCTTCCTTTGCCAGATTGACTACCTTTCACTATGTTATAAACTATGGCAAAATATACATATGTTGCATGCATTTTATTTTGGAGATTGGAGATCGCTTTTCAACTTTTATTATGCTAAGAATGTTTGTCAATTTTTATGTCATTACCTAACATATTATAGAACAACAACATACCATGTTGCATCTTGCTGTTTAATTAATCTTTCTTTTTTTCCTGGGTGCATTCATGGGCCATGATGGTTTTTTTATTTTTATTTTTTATGGCACTTGGTGTGTATCGATTTAAATAGGAGGCTAGGTTTAGAGTACGTGGATCTGTATCTAATCCACTGGCCACTGAGACTGAAGGAAGGAACCGAAGGGCTCGATCTCAAGGGCAAGATATTGCCATTTGACGTCGAGGGCACATGGGAAGCCACGGAAGAGTGCTCCGAGCTGGGCTTAGCCAAGTCCATTGGAGTCAGCAATTTCGGCACCAAGAAACTCTCTCAACTCCTCTTGCATGCCACTATCCCTCCTGCTGTTAATCAAGCAATGAAAAGAATATACTCTATTTAATCTAGGGTTAATACCGTGAAAAATTTCAAACTGATATACTTATAATAAATTTATCCCAAACCATTTTTTTGATAACAAAAAAATCTAAATTGGTATATTTGTGATAATTTTACCTTGAACTAATTTTTTGATCATCAAAAACATTAAATTAGTAAATATGTGACAAATTTACCATCCATTAATTTTCGTTAAATTTTATTATTAAATTGTTAAGTTTGATAACATGTGGTAGTTGACGGGCGTAACATTTTGGGGTTTTACCCTTATGTTTGTCACAAATTTATCAATTTGTGATTTTTGGTGATATTAATCCAATTTAATGGACACTAACAGAGAGTAAATTTGTCACAAATGTACAAGTTTTGGGTTTTTAGTGATTAAAAAATTAGTTTAGGGTAAAATTGTCACAAGTGTATCAATTTAGGGTTTTTGGTTGTCAAAAAATTAGTTCGGAGTAAAATTGTCACAAGTATACTAGTGTGGGGTTTTTTATGGTAAAAAAATTAGTTTGTAATAAATTTGTCACAAATGTACCAGTTTATGAATTTTGGTGGTAAAAAAAAATTGAGATAAAATTGTCATAAGTGTAATAATTTGGGATTTTTCGTGATATTAACCTTTGAATCTATTTATTTTTGTTATAACCACATCAAGATTTTCGTGAAAAAATACATTTTATATGATGGCTAATCGTCGTTTAGGTGGAGATGAATGTGGCATGGCAACAAGAGAATTTGAGAGGATATTGCAGACAGAAGGGAATACATGTGAGCGCATAGTCTCCATTGGGAGGGAATGGAGCTACTTGGGGTACATTAGTGGTTGTGGAGAATCCCATCCTCAAGGAGATTGCTATTGCCAGAGGCAAGACCGTGGCTCCGGTAATTTATTCTTTTTTCTTCTGTGTTTTTCTATCTGTTTGGCGTCAAATTTGTCCTTGGGAAGCCTACTTTAGAAACTCTTCCCTCAGAAATTGCATTCCTTGCGTGAGAAAAAGCAACAAGCGTTTGTACTTTGTAGTTCTAATTCTTTTTTCCCCTTCATGCATGTCCTTGTCAATCAACGGTGTCTCTCCATGAAGTAATCATAAGATAAGGTTTAGTTGAACCGGCAGCTTCGGACTGACGTGGATCCTCTGCATGCGGACCTTCCAGCAATTAAAAGTATATTGATGAAAATTATTTTTTACCAACTTTGGTAATTAAAAGTCCATCCATCGTTCATCAGTCATCACCCAAAGTTATCTTATTATTTGGTGAAGATACTGACCCATTTCTTCCATATATTACTCTCTACTTTCTCAATATGCACTTGCCGAATTTTACAATATATATTTTCAACCGTTCTCAAATTAGGACTTTATTTCTTTTGTAGACCTATATCTGTGTGCTTAAAAGAACCTACGACAACATGTTTCTTGTAAAGAATTCTCAGTAAAGAATAGTTCTATACAAAAATCTCAAATTAATATATCCGTGTCACATATACCCTAAGCTAATTTTAAGGAAAAAGCGACAGAAAAGTCCTAAATCTATTGCATTTATACTAATTTAGTCATAAAATTTTTAATGGTGCCAATTTAGTCATATACATTTTGATCTATTGTCAATTCAGTTATTCTAGTTAATTTTGGCCGGATATTGTTGACGTGGATGCCGGTCAACCTATGTGGTACAGCTGATGCTAGGTCAACCGGCACTGACGTGGACAACTAATAATAATATTTTAATATTTTTTTGAATATTTATTTATTTATGTTTATTTTCTGATTTCCCCCCCCCCCTTTCTTCTTCCTTCAGCTGGTCATTGGACCTCAGGGACCGGCCAAAGGCCAAGGTTGGCGAGGCTCACCCTTGCCGGATGGCCGTGAGGACGGCCTCACGGTAGGTTGGTGAGACTCGCCCTCCTTGCTAGCCCTAGCCTCTGGCTTATCATCGAACTAGAGGAAGAAGGGTGGGAAGGGAAATAAAGGAAAAAGAAAAGAAAAAAAATGAAAAAAATAATTTGAAAAAATATACCAGTGACCAGCCGGATGAAGAAGGGAGGGGATGGAAAAAAGAAAAAGAAAGAATAGAAAAAAAGAAAAAATAAATAAATAATTTGAAAAAAAATTAAAATATTATTAAAATTTGTCCATGTAAGTGTGTTGACACCTAAATTTTAATTTTTCCACTTAGTCATTTATTGTATAAAAATTAGGGATCGAATTTGACCCCTAAACAAAAATATCACTTGCATTTTTATTTAGACAATCGCACACGACGGCCACATGAGCTTCCTACGACGCTACCATGAACTGATGCACATTGGATCACTCTTTGTCGCGCACCTCCATGGACGAGCGTACGAAGGATCGTCTCCCATAGATAATTGGCCATTGCATGCTCCTAGTCTCGATCAATAATTAGAGGGGAAGAAATCAATCATGATTGGCAAATCGAGAACATCCACGGATTGAAATAGACAATAGGATTTGGTGTAGTTGAAGAGATCAATTTGGTGGAAATTTGGTCTTTCTTTGCCAAGATTTAGTAGCATGATTCTTGGCCTAACAAAAGAGCAATTGAAGAGAGAATTCTTCTCTTGATTGGCGTATGCACAAATTGAGCAATTCACTCTCAATAAAGAGTTAGGAATCCGAGCCACAATGAGGGAAAAGGGGAGAGCCATATTACGCACATGCAATTTGGAAGGAAATGAATGAGTGAAACAAATATGACGAAAACCGCGATTTGTGGGTGCATCATCATCCACCATATCCTCTCCTTCCACACGTACAGAGATTTCTTTGGGCAAAGATCAATCAAGATTGTTGAAGAAAGGAAAGGAATTAATGGAATATCGACAAGAGATTAATACTTATGGAATGAGATGGCTGATGGTGAATGAATGTGGACATGTTCAAGGCAATATGGGTGGAAGCGGAAAAGGCAACCTGAAGATTTCCAGGAGAGGCGAGATTTGGAGCACTAAATCACGGCGACAAATCAAGTCTAAAATTCGGCAATCCCCACGATTATAGGAGCACGGATTCAGACTTTCCAATGATAAATGGAGGTCTTTTGCTATAAAGGGGGGTAGTTGAGCCATTGCAAAACATGGAGTGGAGCTCAGAATAGAGAGAGTTCAAAATATGAGAGAAACAAGATAGTTCTTTTCTGTGGTTATGGTTCCACCACATCCTTCTTCTTGTTAATTCGAAGTAAATTCCTTTGTTCTAGTGAGCCTAGTTGTGTTGCTCTTGTTAAATTCGATTCCGTGTCACTGCTATTTGCTGCTGCATTGCTGCTGTTTACCGCTACGTCGCTGCTGTTTGATGCCCCGTCACTGCTGCTCGTCGCTGCTGCTCGCTGTTGTCTACCGTTGTACATCGTTGTTCGCTGCTGTGTCACCGCTGTTCGTTGTTCTTTGCTGCCGCATTGTTGCTGCATCGTAGCAATTCGTCACTGCTGTTTATTGCTGTTTGCTACTGCTGTGTCCCTGCCACTGCTCTTTACCATTGCTGCTGCTCGTCGCTATTTGCTGCTGCTGCATCTCTGCTGCCGCCGTTCGCTGCTGTTGCTGCTTGCCGCCATTCGCTACTGTCGTTGATCATTGTCGCTGCTCGTTGACGTTTGCTGCATTGCTGTTGTTCGTCGTTGTTTGTGGTTGTTCGCTGCTGCTGCATACTTGCTGCTGCTGCTCGTTGTCGTTCGCTGTTGCCGTTGCTCGTTGCCATTCAATTGTCGCTGTTGTGCTGTTCTTCATCGCTGACATTCGCTATTCGCTGCTCGCTGTTACATCACTGTTATTGTTGTTGTAATCCCTCACTTTAGATCGACTTCTCGTGGATAACTATAATTAAGGTGAGGATAATATTAGTTTAAATTTGTAGATACTTAATACATGATTTTATCTAGTTTTATATTTTCTTTGCATTAACCAAGATATTAGGGCAATTGGACCTTTAGACACTAAGGTCAAACCCTTAATATTATCTTGACATAATTCTTTGATCCGTGAAAACAGTTTTTTTTGAAATTAAGAGAAAATGTATTGAGTCCCTGAATCCATTGAATATTTTGTTTGTAGAAGTAAAATACGCTCCCATATTTTACTTGGGTGTCTAATCGACCCATAACCGATTAGTGACGACTCTCAAAGGTAAGATTAATTACATGATGGATTGAGTACCAAGTTGCGGTTAGATGGGCTTGGGAGAGTCCGCACTAAACTTGAACGATTGCCTCGTGAGAGAAGCCTTTGTTCTCGCTTAGTAAGTCCGTTAGCTTTCCCCTGGTGGTTCACCTCCGGGAAGGTCGCGACAAAGTGTAGGCCGTGCCATGTAGGTCGATCGGTGTTCACATCAGCAATATCCATTCAAAATTAGCAGGAATGATTGAGTTGGTAATAGTTTAAAAGGTTTATGACTAAATTGGTACAAATGTAATAGGTTTAGGACTTTTCTGATACTTTTTCCCTAATTTTCATGTCACACAAAAACCTAGAAAATAGTATACATGTGCCACGTTTATCTCAAACTAATTTCCATGTAAAAAAAAATCCCAAACTGCTAATATCCGTGATAAATCTACTCTCCGTTAGCTTCCGTCCAATATCCCTATTAAATTGCTAAGGCGGAAACACACGTGACAAACAACTCTGATGATTAGCAAGTGACATAGTTATGATGTGGAAATTAATCGAAAATTAGTTTGGAGTATATGTAGCACGGATGTATTGGTTTGGGATCTTTGTGACACGAAAATTAGTTTGAGGTAAATATGACAAGATGTACAAGTTTACGATTTTTGGCGGTGTTAACCCTAAATTAAATAGCAAGAGACCATAAATTTTTAACTCATAGTTGGTGTAATTATAATTAAACAACCCATAGTTGGTGTACCAAACTACAAAGAACTACTTTATCCTTTGTGACTTCCAAGTACTTAAAGGGTCTCTTTGTTATTTTCAATTCTAATTTTTGGTCGGCAAGACTAACCCTACCCAAAAACAAGATTGTAATTATCATAAGAAAACATCTTCCAATCTCTCTCTTTCTTTTAGCCTGCAATAAAGGGAGGACAAAAAACTTTAGGTACTATTTAATTTTTGTTTTGACGAGGAAACCCAACTGACAAGTAATAGGAAAATCACGATCCATAAATTATTTAACTAATATCAAGGATCATGTGATTTATTTTTTTTTATCTCCAAATATTTAGTATTTCTCATCTACATGCATACATTTAAAGGTTGTACTGAGATGGATACATGAGCAAGGGGCAACGGTGACAGTGAAGAGTTTCAACAAAGAGAGAATGAAAGAGAACCTACAAATCTAAGAGTGGGAACTTAGCCAAGAGGATTCAGACAAGATCAATCTTCAGATCCCACAAAAAAGAGGATGTCCCGGTAACTTATTCATTTTCGAAGATGGGCCTTACACATCATTGGATGAGCTCTGGGATGGAGATGCTTAAATACCTACATTTGTATAGCTTATGATCGAGTGTAACTATATGATGAATCTCTTGCCAATAATCATGATCAATCTATATGAATCGAATGTTGTGATTTCATTATCACAATTCTTCTTTCACATAATATTTCTGAAAATATCGTATTGACGTTGAGTCTGACGAGACATCTTATAAATAGACAGAAAGTCAACATGTTTTTTTGTTTTTTCATTGTCAAATCGGAAGCTTAGTTTAGAATCTTCTTGCAAACAAATAATTGCATTACTTGCATACATGAGAAAGGCTACTTGTTAGCTCCCCCTATTTTTCATCCATGCATGGATAATTCGTTTAGTGAACTTAATATTCGAACTAAAACGAATTTGGATGGTCAGATTTGGTAGGACCCGACCACACACGAGATACATCATTGTCGCGACCTAAAAAAATCGGGTTCGATCTTAGGCTAATGGATTACTAGATCAATTAAATTAACTAACCTAGCTCGAGTTCTCCCAAACTCTACCAAATCGCAACTTAGGTCCAATTGTGAGCATGCAAATATTTTCAACGGGAGTCGCCACTAATCATTTAGGGTAGGTTGATTAGAAACCTAAATAAAATAGCGGGAGTACTATTTTATTTCTACGAACTAGAAATCATAAATTCGGAGACTTGGTTACGCTAGATTCCCTAACGCCCTTTCGGTACCAATTTTGAGAAAAATACTCAATTTGATAATTTTGATAAATCCTGACTTAGAGTTCAAAAGTGCTGAAATTTCTTTTTGATTTTTACTTATTTAAATGAAAGCTAACCTATATGTAATGACGTGCAAAAATTGAGATGCGATTAATGCAACCTAACATGCAAACTATATGTCATGCGACGACGTGACCTATTTCTAATGACGGGCATATTATTTTTTTGTATTTTTTTAATGAAATTCGGAATTAAAAATGCCAATTATCTAAACATGCAATTTTAAACTAAAGAAATTGACATATTCTAAAGAAATCTTTTTGGTATTTTTTTATCGAAATTCAAAATTTAAATCAAGTAAAAAAAATATAACCGCGAAATCGTTCGAATTAAGTTTTGATCTGAAGCCTGACAAATCGACCCTAAAATTCGAAATACCCGCTATGGAAATAATTCTATCTAAAGCCTGATAGATAGATTTATTTCCATATGTGCGGTTGCGGATTAGGAAATTGTCCTAATCGATCACATCTTGAAAAATTCGATATCTTAAATATCTTGGATATATATTCAAGAGATTTTGAAAATTCTAAATTCTATCCAAATTTAATAAGTAATAGATATCTAAGATTTCAACAAAAAGGAAATAAATCCTAATTGAAATATGCCAATTATTCAAATATGCAAAATTAGATATCAATAAGCACAAATTAGGCAACAAAATATTCAAATTAAATCGGGATAAGATAATTACCTGATTTGCAGATTTCTTTCCTAATTTGAACTTGCAACGGATCGGGATTGCGGATCGGCGGTGCGTCGGGAGCAGCAGCGCGGTGTCGGGAGCGGCGACGGCTCGCGGCGATGACACGACGGGGCAACAACGCGGCGATGGTGGTGGTGCTCGCTTCTTGGTCAGGGCCGGCTGTGTCGTTGGTGTCGTGGTAGTGCGATGAACAGCTTGCTGTCCAGAGCAGCGATGGTGATAGAGTTCTCGGTTTAGGCGGGCACGACGAGGACTAGTGGCAGTGCTTGACACGATCACAGCTGGAACCAGTTTGGTTGTCGTCACAGATCACTTGCTTGACAAGGCAGCAGGTCTTCGTGGTAGGGAAGCAGCAGCGGCGGAGGGCTTGCGACGGGTCTAGAAGCGTCGCGGTGGAGGAAAGCAGCAAGGCTCACAGTGGTTGACAGGAGCCTAATTTGCGATATTGCTTGGATGGTGTTTCCAAATTCGGACGGCCGATGGATCACGGGAATCACGGACTGATGACCAGCGGAGGCTCACAGACGGCGATATGTGGCCTTATGGCAAGGGCGGTAGGCTGCTTGCTGCTGGGTCGCTGTGAAGGACTGAAGTGTTGCTTAGAAAATTGCAGGTCGTGGTGGACAAGACCCGTGAACGACGCCGGGAGTACTGCTACAAGCTAAGCACCGGAGTAAGCTGGAGGATTAGGCTATTTCAAGCGCACGCCCGAGAGAGAATTTCGTGAGACCTGCTGAAGTGAAACCGAATGGGACAGAGAGTGTTGCAAATATCGCCGGAGTAGGGACTGGTCTCTTGTCAAGTCCGCGGAAGTCGTGGCCGACGCTCTGTACCCTGAGGAAAGAAAGAGAGGACTCTCTTTTTGTATGTCTTTTGTGAGCCTCCCCCGAAAGCCCCTAGAGTAAGAATAAATCTTCTAGTTTGGCCTTCTTCTTTCTCTCTCTCTCTCCCTTCTGTCTTCTTGCCGAAAAGAGCCCCCCCATGATTATGAAGCAAAACATGTATTTATATTGCAAACCTAGGTCAACTAGCCGGGCTTTCTAGTCCTAATGGGCTTAGGTTTAGGCTTTACCTTTTAATTTAATTTAATTCTAAGTGGGCTGAATTAATTCGGGCTTTTCTTTAATTAAGCTTGATGGGCTAATTTAAGCTCAAATTAAGACAACCAAGCCCTTTTGAAGTGTGATTTTCAGCCTTTGCCTTCCGAGTGAGCCGAGTCTCATTCGATTCTCGAGCTTGATTTACGTGATGAATTTTAAGCTGGCTTATCACCGTCGATCCGATGCGGAATGCAACTAATCTATATGAACCTAAACTATATGCTATGTAATTTTAATATTTTTGTTTTAGGGATTAAAAATTTAATCCCTAATTTTCTATACAATGATGCGCCAAAATTTAGGTGTCAACAATCATATGAGATCCAACAAGTTCTAAAGACCGAATTAATCTTGATACATGTATAAGTTTTGTTGAATAATTGCACGCACGCATGCCCATGTCAATACTCTTTACGAGGATAAAAAGCCTGCGTAAGTAGCCGTCAATTTATGGGTCGATTCTAGGTTTTATAAACATGCCCAAAAAAGAAGAGGTCGTCCAATGAGAATGAATAGGCCAATTACCATCCTTCTTCATACATAATAGGGCTTAAAAAAATCTTTAGTCGTGATTTATTTCCAACATATGTACTAGTATATGAATAGTTTTTAAAATTCTATTAGTACCTTAACTATATATGCACATATAAGTTGCACTCCAATGTATGTATAGGAGGAAGGCGCAAGCATCATTGTGAAGAGCATTAACAAGGAGAGAACAAGAGAGAAGCTGCAAATCTAAAAAAGAAAAGAGGAAAAGTGCTAAAAAAGTCCTAAACCTTTTGCTTTTTTTTTTTTGGTAAGGAAAATATTTTTTTAGTCCTAAACATTTTTTTTGTGTCAATTAAGTCCTAACCTTTTAAATTGATGCTAATTTAGTCCTAAACTTTTTGTTTTTGTGTCGATTTAGTCCTTTCGGTCAATTTTGACTGGAATTTGCCAACATGGACGCCTGTTGGCCGGTCACCGGCGCTGACGTGGATAACTTTAATAATATTTTGATATTTTTTTGAATTTTTTTTCCTTTTTATTTTTTATTTTTTTTTTCACTTTTTTTTGTCCCCCCTCCGTCCTTTGGCCTGTCGCCGGACCGGTGACCGGCTAAAGGCCAAAGACCGATGAGCTCGACCTCGCTAGCCACTGGCGAGGGCTAGCCTTGCCTTGGTTAGGCGAGGCTCGACCCCTCATTGGAGGTCGCGGCGAGGCAAGCCTCGCCATGGTCGGGCGAGGCCCGACCTCGTTGGATCTGGCGAGGTCGAGCCTCGCCCAGCAACCTCGCTAGATTTGGCGAGGTCGGGCCTTGCCTGACCATGGCGATCCTCGCCCTCGCCGTGGCCTTCGGCGAGGGCAAGAGCCTCGCTATGGTTGGGCGAGGCCCGACCTCGCCGGATCTGGCGAGGTCGAGCGTCACCCGACCAAGACGAGGCTTGCCCTCGCTGGGTGAGGCTGCCACCCTCACCAGTGGTCGGCGAGGCCGCCGGCCTCTGGCCTCTGGCCGGTTGCCGGACTGGCAATTGGCCAGAGGAAGGAGGGGGGGACCAAAAAAAAGTGAAAAAAATAAAAAAAGGAAAAAAATAAAACTTCAAAAATATTATTAAAGTTGTCCACGTCGGCGCTGGTGACTGGCCGCCGGCCGGCAGGCGTCCACGCCGGCAAATTCCGATCAAAATTGATCAGAAGGACTAAATTGGCACAAAAACAAAAGGTTTAGGATTGAATTGGCACAAATTTAAAAGGTTTAGGACTTAATTGGCACCAAAAAAAGGTTTAGGACTAAATTGACACCAATGCAAAAAGGTTTAGGACTAAATTGGTATCAAAAAAAGGTTTAGAACTTTTTTGGCACTTTTCCCAAAAGAAAAGGGTTTTGCATGAGAGATTTTCATTTCGAAGATGGGCCTGGCAAGTCACCATGAGCTCTGTAGACACTTAGAAGATCTTACATTATAATTTCATATTGAATTCCACGTGCATTTCAATTATATAGGAACTAAACTGTTAAGATTCGGCACACAATCACAAGAAACTAGAGAGTAAAAGCGATAAAAGAAAATCGATACACAAAGTTGTTATCTGGGTTCACCCTTAAATTAGTGCTATATCTAGCATATGATTCCACTATAATTAGCACATCCCAATAATCTCCCACTTGATGAATACTCCACATGCTTCTTTAATTCCAACACAGTTGTACACCATTCTAACTTTTCTGCACTCACTGTCTTGGTAAAAAAATCTGCACTATTCGCATGTGTGTCAACTTTCTCCAGTATTTCTCCACTATTCGCATGCTTTGTAGCATGAAAACTAGGATTCTTAGCCAAGAATATAACACTCTGGTTATCACACCCAATCTTCACTTCTCCTTGTGTAAAACCAAGCTCCTTACACATTCTATGCATTCGGATTACTTTCTTAGCAGCATAAGTAAGGACTATGTACTCCGTCTTAATAGATAAAGCAATTGTGCATTGCCTCTTACTCATCCAACTCACAGCTCTGCCAAATAAGAAACAACATTATTGTCCAACTTTGAGAAAAACCCCAAATTCTCTCTCACAATGCAAGTGGAGGTTCTTGCTCAACGTGACTAGACAAGAACGAGCAAGAGAAGGCATTGGGTTCGGTCTCGAGCCGGGTTTCAAGAATGAAGACATCGATGGGCCGAGTCGGGTGTGTATTGATGCATGCACATACGTCAAATGAACAGACAAACCAACACAAGTTGATCGACCGCTGTGACTTTCATCAGCAAATTCACTGTGGATAAGAAAAATTACTTCAACGAGCGACCTGAGATGTCAAGACCCCTTCTTGTAGAACAAGAAAAGGTCATGCGTGAATGTTAAAAATATTCATTAGATACTATTAGATATTTATTTCTTCATTTTAGATGTTACCATCTTTTTATGGTTACGTGTCACTATACTATTTGCTATGATAATGCATTTTAATATACGCTACAAAAAATTAGTAACTGCATAAGTATCGAAAAAATTACCAACAAACGAAATGATAAAATGTGATTCACGAAACGTTAATTTTTGGCGGAACGGTTGCTCCATTGCAGATAGTGATGCATGCACATACGTCAGATTACTTCAACGAGCCACCCTGAAGATGTCAACATTTGCTCAGTCAAAATTCTATTCATGCAATGGATGGGATGACTAGAAATGTCACGTTAAAAGACGACTTCCAGTTACGTGTCAAAGACGGACTTCCTAAACCCTAATATTTTCCACCTCCTTATTTATTTATTTATTTATTGGATCTCTATTTATTTCTCGTTTGTTTGTATTCCCACAAACATCACACGCTCACGCAACACAAACAGACAGACGCAGCCACACGAGAAACAGCGATGGACGTAGTAGTACTGAGCTCAGGACACGGAATGCCGTTGATCGGGTTCGGAACGTTGACGATGCCTCTTCCACCGCATGATGTGTTGACTTCCGCTTACCTGGATGCCATCGAGGCCGGGTACCACCACTTCGACACGGCGGCCCAGTACGGCACGGAGGAGCCGCTTGACCAGTCCATCGCCGAAGCCATGAAGCGCGGCCTCATCGAGAGCCGCGACAAGTTCTTCATCACCACCAAGCTCTGGTGCACCGATGCCCATCCGGACCTCGTTGTTCCTGCCCTCAAGAATTCTCTCAAGTAATTAATCATACTTAGGGTTCGTATGTTTGAAGGAAAAAAATTTCTGGGAAATTATTTTCCAATTTTTCGTTGCTTGGACGATAGAAAACTAATTAATCTACGGAAAATATCTTCCATGGACTGAAAACAATAAACTTAAATTGAGCGAAAACGACTTCCCCTTCTAGCAAAAAGGTAAAGTAACAACCCTTACCAAAAAAAAAAGGTAAAGTAACAAATGAAAACTAACTCTTTTCCTTTGAATTGATTTCCATAGAAAATATTTTCCTTTATTACGAAGTCTTCAATGGAACAAATGCACCTTTAGGGAACGCTTTCTATGGAAATCATTTTCAAGGAAAATGTTTTTGCCTTTTCAGAATAGGGCATTCATTTTCCTCACTTTAAGCATGTATATTTTCATTGATTATAAATGATTTTTCGTTGACTGATCATTTTCAGCAAATCAAATGTATGAAAGTGCGGAAAGCTAATTCACAAAAAATTCTTTCACTCAAATAGATATATCCTTAATTCTTCTCGAATTTCTCTCTCTTTTTCTCCGGTTTATTTAGTTTCTATAGTTTTGGGATACATTTTTAAGTCATATGACAAAATGGAACATCAAGACCATATGAAATCATTAAGTAATCTTGTCCTTTCCGACATGTATTAGTTTTCACCGTGGATATAAATGTTGAGCGTCAGAGGTGCGACAACAATATTGATTTGATGAAAGAAATTTTTGAAGGCGAAACAATCACAATTCGCACCTTTCTATTGCATGTCTCAATTACAAGAGAAATAGACTATATATAGGCCATAGTTTGATTCGAAATAGGAAAGCTCTCTCTAGGAAACCTATTCTAATTAGGAAACCTACTCCGATTAGGAAACCATTCAATTAGGAAACCTATTCAAAATAGGAAATCTAATTAACTTAGGAAACTTTCCTCTTTCGGGCTCAAACTATAATTAGCACAAAAAATCAAAATATGAAAATATGAACAGACACAAAAAAACAAGTATCAACAAATTTG
Source organism: Syzygium malaccense (assembly GCA_031216405.1). Taxonomy (NCBI): domain Eukaryota; kingdom Viridiplantae; phylum Streptophyta; class Magnoliopsida; order Myrtales; family Myrtaceae; genus Syzygium; species Syzygium malaccense. Next base: position 17,721,244 of record CM062260.1, on the reverse strand, counting down.
GTTTAATTTCTAACACTCCCCCCTAAATCAAATTCTCTTCCATCGATCATTCCAAGCAGGCTCTTGAACTTTCGAAAAGCATCGATCTTGAGAGGTTTAGTAAAAATATCTGCTACTTGATCTCCGGTCTTCACATGCAATACTTTAACTTCATTCTTTTTAACCTATTCTCGGATGAAGTGGTATCGAACATCGATATGTTTACTTCGTTCATGAAAAACTGAATTTTTCGCCAAAGCAATAGCAGAAACATTATCAATAAAAATCTCTGTTACTTTCTTCTGCTCCATAAGAATATCTTTGAGTAGTCTTCTCAACCATATTGCATGACAAACACATGAAAATGCAGCTGCATATTCAGCTTCACATGTCGACAGAGTAACACTTGATTGTTTCTTTGATGACCACGTGAAAGCAGTGTAGCACAAGAAAAATACAAATCCCGTGGTGCTTTTTCGATCGTCGATGTCTCCACTAGAATCACTATCCGAATAAGTTCTAAGTTTAAAAGATTCAGAGCAATAATAGTGTAAGCAATGAGAAATAGTACCTTTGATGTATCGAAGTATTCTCTTTGCAGCTTTAAGATGAGATGATTTTGACTTCTCCATGTATCGACTAACAATTCCAACACTATACATAATATCAGGTTTCGTGCATGTCAAGTATCTCAAACTCCCACATATGTGATTACTTGCGCCGGTATTCAAATACCACGTATCGCTTTGACTTTTTTCATATTCTTTGAATGCCAATAAGAGAACTTGATCAGCATCATTCACCAAGTTCGCCTTTTTGTCTGCTCTACTACTTTCTTTATTCCAGCAGTTAGAAGCATAATGGCCAAGTTTATTACAATGATAACATCGGATTTTAGATTTATCATATACCATTGGCTTGTCGAGTTCTTCCCTCTTCCACAAACACCTCTTTGGTACTGGTATCCTCCATCACTTCGAGCAGGATCTCCTCTGCTTCGTCCACGACCTCTTTATCGAAAGTGACCTCGGCCACAACCTCGATCACGATCTTGATTTGTCTCGCGATTTTGTACGGGATCTCTTCTTTGCTCCTTCTCATTTCGCATGGTCAACTGCATTTGGAGAACTTCCTCCACCGGTTCAATTTTTTTCTTTCTAAACCTTTCTTCATGGGCTCGTAATGAACCCATAAGTTCATCGACCGTCATGGCATCCAAGTCTTTGGATTCTTCAATTGCAACCGCAATATGATTATACTTCTTGTCTAAGGACCGAAGTATTTTCTCAACAACGCGAACATCAGAAACGTCTTCTCCGTTTCTTTTCATCTGATTAATAATTGCCAAAATTCTTGTGAAATAATCAGCAATCGATTCAGATTCTTTCATGTGAATTACCTCGAATTCGCCTCTCAAGATTTGAAGGCGAATCTTCTGAACTTTCTGAACTCCTTGATGTGTGTTTTGAAGAATTTCCCATGCCTCTTTAGCGGTATTGGCGTTTGAAATTTTTTCAAACATGGAATCATCTAACGCTTGATAGATGATCGATAGGGCATATTGATCTTTCGTTCGAACCTTCTCCAAGGCATTCCTCTGGTTCTGGTTCAACGTGGCTTCATCCTCTGGCTCATCATAGCCAGTGTTAACAAGTTCCTACACACCGTAGGCGCCGAGTAGAGCTTTCATTCTAACAGCCCAGTTACCATAATTTTCTTTAGTAAGACAAGGATATTGAAGAAGAAGCTGATTGTTTGTTGAGGCCATGATCACGAACCGTAAGCTCTGATACCAACTTGTTGAGCGTCAAAGGCGCGACAATAATATTGATTTGATGGAAGAAATTTTTGGAGGTGAAACAATAACAATTCGTGCATTTCTATTGCATGTCTCAATTATAAGAGAAATAGACTATATATAGGCCATAGTTTGATTTGAAATAGGAAAACTCTCTCTAGAAAACCTATTCTAATTAGGAAACCTACTCCGATTAGGAAACCATTCAATTAGAAAACCTATTCAAAATAAGAAATCTAATTGACTTAGGAAACTTTCCTCTTTCGAGCTCAAACTATAATTAACACGAAAAATCAAAATATGAAAATACGAACAGACTCAAAAAAACAAGTATCAACAAATTTGGTTTAATTTCCAACAATAAATACCAGTAGCATGCATTTGGATTTTGGAGGTTATTTTGAACCTTATATTACATATATATCACTTTCTTGGAGTCATATCAGTTCTTTTTTTTTTTTTTTTTTTGCAATTGGCGTGTATACTCATTGTTTAGGAGGCTAGGGTTAGAGTATGTGGATCTGTATCTAATCCACTGGCCGGTGAGACTGAAGGAAGGAACCGAAGGGATAAACTTGAAAGGCAAATTGCTCCCATTCGACATCAAGGGCACATGGGAGGCCATGGAAGAGTGCTCCAAGCTGGGCTTGGCCAAGTCCATCGGAGTCAGCAACTTTGGCACCAAGAAGCTCTCTCAACTCCTCATCCATGCCACAATCCCCCCTGCTGTTAATCAGGTAAAGAAAGAATATATGTGAAGATTTTTCAGTCGAATTATTTTCAAATGAAGATTTTCTTCAAGATTTGTTTTTCTCTTCTTTGTGGGTTAATCATGATTTAGGTGGAGATGAATGTGGCATGGCAACAAGAGAAACTGAGGACGTATTGCAGAGAGAAGGGAATACATGTGAGTGCTTGGTCTCCATTGGCAGCGAATGGAGCTCCTTGGGGTTCCTTAGCCGTTATGGAGAATCCTCTGCTTAAGGAGATTGCTATTGCCAAGGGAAAGACCGTGGCTCATGTAAATTTATTATTTACTTTTTGGCCTTTGTGTTCCTCTGTTGGGAGAAAAGGAGACTGTTTCTCCGGTCTTGCATCGCCCATATAAACGGTTGCCGTGCTGGTAAATAAGTCTCGTCCAACCTCAAATTGTGTTGGTAAATAAGTCTCGTCCAACCTTAGATTAGCACGATAAATTTTAAAGCTAGGCATAGGTAAACCATGGCCCAAATGAATAACATCATGCTAACAGCGAATATGAGGGGGCCTAGCTTATAAGTTTCCTCCTACTGTAATATAATGCAAAATCTAATTGAATCTTGCAATTAAATCTATACAAAATCATCAGAGTAATCAAAGGAGAAACAGTAAAGAACACTTAAGACTTACATGATTTGGTCCGGTGGCAATACCTACTCCACAGTGAGAGCAAGCCATAAATAATCAACTAACCAAATTGGAGAATTTCAGATTTACAATCACGCGCACGTTCAAGTGCTTCCAAGCCTTAGTTTATATCCAAATTTACAAAGTTGACAAAGAAAACAAATCAATTGGGTGAAGAACTTAAAGCGCAAATCCACCCGTTGTCAGAGCTCTTCGTACGCCTAATAAGAGAACTTCTCTGTGCGATTTTTGAAGAATTCCAATTTGCGTCCATGCAGAAGTCAACCGGACACACCCACAAGCTCACAAATCACGAGTGTTTTCTTCTTGTTCTAAGCAACTTGCAGGACATCGACCAAAAAAAAAAAAAGCAACTTGTAGGACTCCACAAACACGTGTTAAATAAAGAATGGGAGCCCCAAAGATGGAAGTTGACTTATCAAAATAAACAAGGAAACTTCCTTCTGCGGTTTCTCCGAAGAATTTCAGCCGAGAATAATAGGAGTTTATTTCCTATTTTTCACGAACCAAATCTCATCAACCATCCGAACTTTCCTAGTGAACATTGGGTTGGGTTTTGCTCACCGGCTCAAACTTGAGATATAATTTAACACTTCCATTGTTACATGTATCTGTATGTAGGTGGGACTAAGGTGGATATATGAGCAAGGGTCAAGCATCATTGTGAAGAGCTCCAACAAGGAGAGAATGAGAGGGAACCTGCAAATTTTGGGATGGGAAACTTAGCCAGGACGATTCGGAGAGGATGAAGCTGCAAATCCCACAGAGAAGAGGCTGCGCAGGAGAGATTTTCATTGCTAAAGATGGACCTTACAAGTCGGTGGATGAGCTTTGGGATGGAGATGCTTGACCATCCCACACATAATTTTTCTTATTATTTGATGTGTTTGCAATTATATGTATGAGCTGAATAAGGTGTTTTCAAGAATAAGTTTGAGAATAAATATGTGAATTCAGGATAATTTTTCCAAAAAGTCCTAAACTATTGTATGGCAGCCGATTCAGTCATAAATTTTCGAATTTAGCCAATTTAATCATAAACATTTTTGACGATTTTTCAATATAGTCCTTCCAACCAGAGAGAGAGATATTCACGCTGGTCGTCGAAGACTGAACCGTGTTGACTTAGGAGTCCCATCACCTTGTCGCCCCTACGATGCTCAATACACTAGCAAGCAACGCTGTTGGTGATACCATCAACAACAATCGCTCGCTAAAAGAGAAGGAATATCCATATGATATTTCATTTCTCAGGATGAGCCTTTCAAGTTACTAGATGAGCTCTATATTGTGTATACTTGAATTAGATGACACATCTTATTATTCATATGTGATAGTCAAGGATTACTCTCTTATGATCTCTTGCAAATGATGATGATAAAAAAATTGCAACTTTTATTTGTTATTTCCATCTAGCAAATCTATATGAACTCGACCTTGTGTTTTTATTATTGTTGCGACTTTCCTTGAGGTGAATTAGATGACACATCTTATTTGAGTTTACTTGTTGATATTTATTCCTTCTTCTTCTTCTTCTTTTTACATCACCAATTTCTCCTATCTTTGAAAAAAAATTCGCTCTTTATTTATCATCTTTTATTTGGCCTTATATCAACACCTTAAATTTACCAACAACTCTATGCAATTACCATCCTTTAATTGATGATCAAGTTCATTAAATTTCCACTTTACGTAATTCAATAGAAAAGTTAGTGAAAAAAAATAAACATAGATAGCTGACTCAAGTGAGAGTTAGAAACTACTTGATAACTCAATCTGAAAAAAGTTTATATATGATTTAAATTAAAATTAGTAGTTTCGTATCAGAGTTGGCAACTTTAAGGTCTTAATTAACTAGAAAGATAAAGAAAAGTAGGTAAAAGATTAAATAAGTTGATGACTTAAAGAAAATGAACTTTGTAAAGTAAGTCAATGCGATCTAGTTGGTAAGCCAAATTTAGTTGTTAACTTAATCAAAGGAAAGTTGGTAACTCTAATTAAGATGGTAATTTATAATAAAAAGTGGAAAATTTAACGTATTGCTAAGAAATGCAAATGAAATATTAAGAAAAGTAGACAAATTAAAAACACACACATATCTATGTGTGTGTGTCTAAGTAACTCAAAAAAAAGTAACTCAAAAGAGAGTTAGTAACCCAAAACTATGTAGTAATTTAATTAATGGGAGTAAAGTTGCTAAGTCACATTAGTTTATGTTGGTAGTATTTAAAAATTTAATAATTGTAATGCTAACCAAGGCAAATGAAATAGTTCCTCAATAGAAAAGTTGATAAACTGAAAAAGAAAATTAAACTTTAGTAGGTAACTCAAAAGAAAGTCAGTAATTCAAAACTAGTTGGTGATAATATAATTTGAAAAAAGCTAGTAAATCATTCTAATTTGGGTGGGTAAGTTCATATAAGAGTTAGTAAATTTGAAGCGTTAATAAGTTATGTAAATAAAAGTTAGTAAATCAGTACCAAAAGCGCTAATTTTGGTAAGTACAAAGGAAAGGTTGTACTTTCATAAGTATTGGTAAATTATCAATGAGTGAATTGATGAAATTGGATTGACAGAATTTAATCTTGGCGGAAAGAATAGCTCCATCACAACTATTGATGCATGCACATACGTCATATTAACAGAAACACCAACAAAAAGATGAGAAACCGCTTTGACTTTTATCAGCAAAGCCCACCGCACAAGAAAAATTACTTCAACGAGCGACCTGAAGATATCAACATTTGCGCTGTCAAGATTCAAATTATGCAATCGAAGGGATGACTTTTATCCAAAAATCACGTGAAGTTTGAGACCCCTTCTTACATGAATATTGACAGATCGCTTGCAATTACGTGTCAAAGACAGACTTCCTGAATCCTAATACTTTTTCCACCCCTTTTTTTCCCAGGATCTCTTTGTTTATCTGTCCTCCCCACGAAGAAAGACAAACGCACAAACGAGAAACAACAGTGGACGAAGTAGAGTTCAGGACTCAGAATGCCGTTGATTGGGTTTGGAACGGCCACGACGCCTCTGCCACCGCACAATGTCCTGACCTTATCTGGGCGTCATCGAGGTGGTTGTCATTTGTAGCTGTAATCGTTTGTCCTCTCCATGCATGTCCTCGTCTGTCAACGGTGTCTCTCTCTGTGTTTTGTGGATGAATTCGTGTGCGCGTACTAGTCAAAATGATAAGGTTTAGTGGAACCGGCAGCTTCAGCAGCCATACAATTGAAATTGGTGTGTGCTCCTGCATTGCTTTTAGTCTTGTTCTATGTGCACAGCGTAAACGAAAGCTAACTAAAAGAATAATTTACCTTGTTGCTCTGTTGTTTTCATTTCTATTAGTGGTCGGCAAGACTAACTCTACCCAAAAGCGACACTAGTATTTCTTATAAAATATCTTCCAATCTATCTTTTTCTATCCGCCTGCAATAAAGGGAGGACAAATATTTTAGCCACCATTTAATTTTCTTCTTTTTTTTTTTGGTTGGGGGGGGGGGGGGGGTTGGGGGGGACGGAGAAGCGCATCTAATAAGTAAAAGGAAAATCGCGATCCATGAAATACTTAATAATAAGTTTAAGACTATTTTGGTAATTTTCTCAATTATCATGTGTTCCCTGCTTACTTGTGTTACATATAAAGGTTGCACTGAGATGGGATATATGAGCAAGAGACAACCGTGATGGTGAAGAGCTTCAACAAAGAGAGAATGAAAGAGAGCCTGCAAATCTTAGAATGGGAACTCGGCCAAGAGGATTCGGGCAAGATCAAGCTTCAGATCCCACAGAGAAGAAGATATCTTGGTGACATGTTCATTCCCAAGGATGGGCCTTAGAAATCTTTGGATGAGGGCTGGGATGGAGATGCTTAGATACCTACATTTGTATAGCTTATTTGATTGAGTGTGACTATACGATGAATCTCTTGCCAATAATCATGATCAATCTATATGAATCGAACCTTGTGTTTTCATTGTCATAATCTCTTCTTTTATATTATGTTTATGAAAATATTGTCCCGATGGCGAGCCTGATTAAGCATCTTATAAGTAGAAAGAAAGTCAAATGATTTTTTAGTAAACTTAATAAACCTACTAAAACAAAATTGGACAGTTAAATTTTGGTAGGATCCCACGTGAGATTCATCACATGAGATCCAACAAGTTTTAAAGACCAACTTTATCTTAATACATATAAGAGATTTATCAAAAAATTGCACGCATGCATGGCCAATTCACTCTAAGGATAAAAAGCTCGTGTAGGTAATAGTCAGAAGAGAAATGATTAAGTGACAGTTTTTAACCTACTGTAAAATTAACAGCATGTTCTAAACCACAAAAAATAAATAAAAAATAATTATAAATTATTATGGGGTCAACTTTTTCAAGAATTTGTAGCTCACAATATACCGATTACTGTCACAATGGCTCAAAGACTATTATGCTATCAAAGCCCAAGTCAAAATCATAAGATAAGGTTCGATGAATGGCATTTTCGGCAGCCACACACAACTCAATTCATGTTTTTTTTGGTAAATAACTCATTTCATGTTTGATTAAAGGTTATATAATCTTACCCAAAAAGAAGAGGTAGTCCAATGAGAATGCATACATAGAAAAGGCCAAAAAAAAAAAACCTTTAGTCAGGATTTATTTCCAATATATATGTATTTATGTGGAATTGTATATGTATGGTGTTTTTTTTTCTGTGAGTACCTCATACATGCAAAATCAACAAGGAATGACAATTTCGGGTGTATATTATGCAAAGATTCTGTCTTGCATTAGTGAGATGAAGTCCACGTTGATGCATTCAAGATAACTATTCCTTGCTCCGAGTCAATTACTTGTTTTAGAGACTTTCCATTTTTTTCATATGAAAAAGGGTTAAAGCCGAATACAAAAATTTAATGTCGTAAATTTACTATTCCTATTTTATTGCCTAATAAAATATGAAGTAATTCTATAGGAGGTAATGAAAAGAATCTAGTATCCAAGTGCTTATCGATTCCAAAATTAGTTAGGAGAGCGATTTCTCCAAAAGTTATATTGCACTTTAAACTCAAAGTAAGAGCGCAACAGTCTTCTAATATCTTTAAACAAAGCAGGGCTAGCATTGTCAATCATAAACTTTGGACTAATAAGATCGGTGATGGCTTTAGAGTCAATCTCAAATGATAATTTTATGAAAACCAAATTGTTTTGCGAAGTTGATTACCAACCATAAAGCCCAAAGTACTACTTGTGTCGACAAACATAGTCCTATAAATGCAGTAAAACCACCATGTCAGTCACCCCCTTCATTAAAGCAGTAAAAATTATGCTTTAATCATGATGGAAATTCGATCGTCCTTTACCAGTGATATTTGAATTCAACCATTGCGACAAATTCATTGAGAAGAATTCTCTCAAATATTGTTGTGGGACAAACTTAAGCCACATCCTATGGACAATTGGCCAATCTCTTAGAACATGTAAAGTTGTTTCCATGCGAGACACACATCTCAAGCAATGTAGATTTTCTCCCAAGTTGTGAGACGTTGTCAATTCATTCGTCAACGGTCAGTTATGAGCGGCTAGCCAGAAAAAAGTTCTAATAAGTCTTCAATTTATGCTTGAGTTCATTTTCTTCTGCTCGATATAAATACAAGCATTCTTTCTCATGAAACTGTCACAGAAACCTTTCATCATCTTACACTTCTGATTTCCACCTTCTCTCTCTCTCACGCTCGCAGAACACAGAGCACCAATGTCCGACGTTGTGGTCCCGGAAGTGGTACTGAGCTCTGGCACCAGGATGCCGTTGATCGGGATGGGTGGGGCCATGAGCAATCTGCCGCCGCTCGATGTGCTGACATCCATATACCTCAACGCCATTGAAGTTGGGTACCGCCACTTTGACACAGCGGCATGCTATGGCTCTGAAGAGGCGCTCGGCCGGGCCGTCGCTGAGGCCCTGGACCAAGGGCTCATCAAGAGCCGCGCTGAGATCTTCATCACCACCAAGCTCTGGTGCACTGACGCTCATCCGGGTCTTGTTCTTCCCGCTCTCAAGAAATCTCTCCTGTAAGTTTTTGATAATCTGCCTTCTCATGTCTTCCTGTTTATTTTTACTGCTCAGCACCATATAGAGTTATACAAACCGCTAAGCCAGCAATCAACTTTAAAGACCATAAAAGAAGTTCTTCCATACGAAAATTTACACGATAAACATTCATTTTCACTTCGATACATTATTATCAGTTGCATGACATTAGGTTTTTCCAATCTTTCGTCTATATTATTTTTCCACTTTTTTTAAGGGTTTAGTCATGTTGTATTCATGTTTTTTTGGGCACTTGGTGTGTATTGATTTGTATAGGAGGCTGGGGTTAGAGTATGTGGATCTGTATCTAGTCCACTGGCCAATAAGAGTGAAGGAAGGAACGGAAGGGTTCGATTTCAAAGGCCAAATGTTGCCGTTTGACATGAAAGGGACATGGGAGGCCATGGAAGAGTGCTCCAAACTGGGGTTGGCCAAGTCCATTGGAGTCAGCAACTTTGGCACCAAGAAGCTCTCTCAACTCCTCAGGCATGCCACAATACCTCCTGCTGTTAACCAGGTAAAAGGAAGAATATATGTGTATTAATATTGAATTTTCACCAATTTTTTTAGATTTTTTTTGGGGTAGAATAATATCAAATCAAGATTTTCTTCAAGATTCCTTTTTTTTTTCGATTGTGGGTTCATCATGTTTAGGTGGAGATGAATGTGGGATGGCAACAAGAGAAGCTGAGGGCGTACTGCAGAGAGAAGGGAATACATGTAAGTGCGTGGTCTCCATTGGGCGCGAATGGAGCTCCTTGGGGTTCATTAGCGGTTGTGGAGAGTCCTGTGCTTAAGGAGATTGCTGTTGCCAAAGGAAAGACCGTGGCTCAGGTAATTTCCTTTCTCTATTCACATGTATTAGGTAAGACTCTATTTATAGAGAAGTAGACATGGCTTCTATGGTTACTCAGAGCAGGAGATACCATAATTTGAGCATGAAATTTATTGCATCTGAACCAAGTGCTGGCCCGGTCAATTTGAACCCTTGCGAGTTGATTTTCATAATCTCAAAAGAACTATTCTCTCTAATAGATTTCAAATCTTTACAGAATTGATTTCAAGCGTTGATTTGCAAACTACCCCAAATTATAGCTAAATGCATTCGGGTACTTATCGTGACTAATTTGGAGAAAGAAAGTGATATTTTGTCGTTTTAAAAAGGAAGCTTTTAGTTTAGAAATTTCCTCATCGGTTATATAGGTAGATCGCGGAAGAAATTACGTTTGCTTATTACATGAGGAGGCGATGTGTAACATCTTCCTCCATGCACATCCTTGTAGATATGGTCTCTCTTAGGATTAAAAAGCTCGCGTGCATGAATAGTCAAAACCATAAAATGATAATAGGCTTTATGCACGGCTTCTTCAGCAACCACACAATGCAACTCGTCTTATGATTCTAGATTAGTGCGGTCTTGCTCTTATGCATTTGTGGACCTATATATTTGAGTGCGATCTAAAAACAATTGAAGATTTAGTTCTTTTTTTTTTTCATTTTCAACTTCCAAATACTACAAGGCTGTTCAACGTTACTTTTTTTTCTTTCTTTCTTTATTAAATGTCATCGTAATTATTTTTTTTGGTGGCATAACAAAACCAAATCTAAATATATAAGACTGATATTAACGTTACAAACCATCTCTCTCTCTCTCTCTCTCTCTCTCTCTCTCTCTCTCTCTATTAAAGGAATGCCAACTTAAGTCATAATATATTTTTGATGAGAAAGCGCACCTAAATCCCAATCGACGAAGGATACTGGCCTAATTCCATAAATCACATGATTCAATTTTCGATATCTCATGAATATATGGGTGTATTGTGTAACTCTACATATAAATAATATAGGTTGCACTGAGGTGGATACATGAGCAAGGGGTTACTGTGATAGTGAAGAGCTTCAACAAGGATAGAATGAAAGAGAACTTGCAAATCATCGATTGGGAACTTAGCCAGGAGGACTCAGACAAGATCAAGCTTCAGATCCCACAAAAAAGAGGATTTTCTGGTGATGCGTTCGTTTTCGAAGATGGGCCTTACAAGTCATTGGAGGAGCTCTGGGATGGAGATATTTGAATTAGATCACACATCTGATGATTTATACATGATGATCATGTGTCACACTCTCTGATGATCTGCTGCAGATGATGATGTTCAATACTTGCAGCATTTATTTTGTATTTTCGTTTTGCAAATCTATATGAAATCAGCCTTGTGTTTTCACTATAGCAATCTCTTCTCTAACGCTATGTTTGGGATATTAGTAATTAAGGAGGGACTGGGGAAAAAAAGGAAAATTGGACATGGAGAATTATAAGTACAAATGGATATGTGCATATGGAGATAAGTCAAGGTGGTTACCGTTCACCTAATAATGCAGATATCTCATATTGTAGAAAGAAAATTCTCGATGTTGCGGCAATCTTGTGAGGCAAATTACTCTTTATAGTTGAAGCTCGTTTGTTCAGTAAATATATCCCAATAATATAATACTCGGGCAATTTAATAGGTTAAAAGAGAAATGGATTCGAAGCACGGAGCAATGAACTTATTTAAGTTGATTTCGTTAACTTGATACGTGTTTGTTGTATCGAAAATTGAAATAAATTTAGGAAATTTAGACAATCAGTCTTAAACCTATTATAAGGAAGCTAGTTCAACCCTTAACTTTTCAATTCAGCTAATTTAGCCCTAAACTTTTACACGAAATTTCAATATACTCCTTTATGTCAATTTTCGTCTGGATACTATTGACGTGGCAGTCTAGTCATTGCTGGCTATGCTACATGGCACACCACCACGTTAGTGCTTTCTGGCGAAAATTGATCGGAAGGACTACATTGGAATTTCGCGCAAAAATTTAAGACTAAATTGGCTAAATTAAAAAGTCAAGTGCTGAACTAACATTTTTATAATAGGTTTAAGATCGAATGGACAATTTCTCCAAGTAAATCCCTATTCATAATACTTAATAAGTGTCCCGTGACACTCATTAATAAAAAGCCCTTCACACTATACCTAACATTGTTCAAGGGATACTAATTACAGGTCCAGACATCCGCCGACTAAGTGGTCTTGGGCGGTGAAACTTTGGTCAGGTCCAAACCGTTGGAGTTGGCGAATACTTCGGGGAGCCTTGTTTCTCATACTAAGTACGCCCACATAAGCTTAAGGAAATCGAAATATGATCTGACAACATGTGACCCATGTGCACGGAATGCGAGGGTTCGGGGGCAGCGCCCCCGACACGAGGGTCCCGCTGATCGGACAGCGAGCGGGGGTTCCGCTCTCTTCTATGGAGGCTGAGTACATGGCTCTTACTCATGCCGGAAAAAAGGCCATATGATTACAACGGTTGTGCTTGGAACTTGGTTTTGAGTAAGGTGCCGTGGAGGTGAGATGCGACAATCAATGGGCTATTTATTTAGTTAAGAATCTAGTGTTTCACTCACGTACAAAGCACATCGACATTCAATATCACTTTATCCGAGAGAAGGTGGAGAAGAAAGTGGTTCAGCTTGAAAAGATCGACACTGTGAAAAATAGTTCAGACTTCCTTACTAAAGTCATCACGGTTGCGAAGTTTGAATGGTGCTCTGCTGCGATTGGATTGAGGAGGAGTGATGTTGGAAAGGCTCTTATTTGCGCGAAGTATCCACCAAGTGGGAGAATGTTGGAGTCGGCGAATACTACGGGACCCTCGTTTCTCATACTGGGCACGCCCACATGAGCTTCGGAAAACCGAAGTATGATTCAACAATATGTGACCCCTACGCATGGAATGCGGGGGTTTAGGGGCAGCGCCCCTGACACGGGGATACCACTAATCGGACAGCGGGCGAGGGTTCCGCTCCTCATTGAGCAGACGATTGCCCCACTCGCCGGTGAGCCACCCCCGAAACAACATTGGGTTTGCTGGTCCATTTGTTGCGAGATTAAAGGGATTTGGATAGATTTGGGCTTTGGGCCCATTTTAAGTTCTATATATATTGTACTCGTATGAGAGATCATTGTAACGAATGACTGTAGTTCTAAACCTAAATCATAGTGGAATCCCTTTGCAAGACGTAGCCCTATTAGGGGGTGAACCTGGGTAAACTCGTGCATCGTTCAATTTTCTTCTATTTTCTACGTGATCGTTCTGATTCGATTTTCGATACACCCCCATCAATTGGTATTAGAGCCAAGGTCGAGGAATTAGGGTTTATTTGAGATGTCGGGAGGGTTACGGATTGAGATAGAAAAATTCAATGGGACGCGGTTCGACTTGTGGAAGATGAAGATGGAGGATCTACTTTGTGATCGAGATCTCTGGTCAGCAATCGTAAGGGAAAGGTCGGTTGTCGCGACGGCTAGTGTCATGATTAGCAAGGAAGCAGATGCAACTTCCAAATAGCCAGATCCAAAGGAGATTGAGGACTGGGATCGGATCGATCAAAAAGTAAAGGGTTGATTCGGCTTTGTCTCGAAGATTCCATTCTGACTAACATGATGAACAAACCTACAGCTAGGGATTTATGGCAGAAACTAGAGTCGTTGTACCAAAGTAAGTCATTGGTAAATAAGTTGTTCTTAAGGAAGAAACTATATAATCTTCGGATGCATGAGGGCGATTCGTTTTCTGCACACCTGTATAACTTTAACACGTTGATAAGTCAACTCGTATCAATCGGTGTTAAGTTCCAGAATGATGATTAGGCGATAACACTACTCTGTTCACTGCCAGATTCATGGAATAACCTAATTGTGGTGATCGGTGGTGGGGACAAGGAATTGTTGTATGATAATGTGTGTTTGGCCTTGTTATCAGAGCAGACACGAAGGAAGGGCTCAGGGAATTTTAGTAAAGAGGCGTTGGTTGCTAGGGGTAGGCCAATAGAGAAGGCTCTAAATCGAAGAGGGTCCAAATCCAAATCTCATAGATGATTGAAGAGTAGGTAGAGGAGGGTACAGTGCTAGAGATGTCAAGAGTGGGGCCATGTGCGATAGGGAGAGGATGGTACAGAGATAAATTCTATTTCCAGAAATGCTTAGATAATTGACTCAGGGGCAAGTAACCATATTATCTGCGATAAGGGATTATTTTCCATTATTCATAAAAAATTAAATATTCCTATCTCCGTGAAATTGCCGAATAGGAATGTTACTCATGTCACTACGACGGGGATAGTGAATCTTAGTTCTCAAATTATACTTAGAAATGTTCTTTATGTCCCAGACTTCCAGTTTAACCTCATATCTATGTCTAGAGCCTGTGAAGAAAATTCCTGTCAAATTTTTTTCGATTTCTGATACTTGTTTCTTTCAAGCCCTTTCGATTAGTAGACCGATGGGCTTGGGTTGTCTCTCTGAAGGATTATATTTTTGGACCAGCTTTCCCAGAAAATTTGTTTTATCATGCATTCCTTGCAATAAACAATCATTGTGTAATTCGATTGCCAATGATAAAAATTTCCTTGTGCATTCTAGAATGGGACATGGTGCTTTATTTCCTTATTCTCAGTGTCATATTTCCTCACTTGCAAAACAATCTCATATACCTTTTCCCCTTAGCAAGTCATGCTACCGATATTTTTTCCTTAATTCACATTAATGTGTGGGGGCCATATCACACACCGAACCATGATGGATCTCGGTTCTTTCTCACCATTGTGGATGATTATTCCAGAGCTACATGGGTTTTCCTTATGCAGTCTAAAGCTCAAGTCTTCCATAACTTGAAGACATTTATTTCCTTATCAAAGACACAATTTGGGAAATCTATTCGACGCATCTAAATAGATAATGGAAGGGAATTCTTCAACCGTGAGTGCGACATCCTTTTCTCATCTCATGGAATTTTACATGAAAGCTCATGTATTTACACCCTGCAACAAAATGGGGTGGTTGAAAGAAAACACCGCCATCTCTTGGAGGTAGCACGGGCATTAAAGTTTCAAGCTTCTATCCGGGAAATTTTTTGGGGAGATTGTGTGATAACAGTGGCTTACTTGATTAATTGGATGCCATCAAAGGTACTCAATGGACAATCGCCCTTTGAGCTTCTCTTTAAAAAAAAGGCCAGATCTGGACCATTTGCGAATTTTTGGATGCTTATGTTACGCTACTTCTATGGGCCCTCGGGACAAGTTGGGTCCCCGTGCTCAGCGATGTATATTCATGAAATACCCGAATCTACAAAAGGGTTATTGTCTTTTTGACCCATCCATAGGAGAATTTTTCATAAACAGTTCACAAGAACACTTTTTCTTTTGAAAGTGACTTCTCTAATGAAGATATAGGAGTCAAAGGCGCTCCTCATGTTTTTCCCACTGAAGAAGAAGGATTAAAGGATCGCACCTATGTTCCCGACTATTACAAGTTCTCCAATACCTAACATAATTTTTACTGACAATACTTCTCCGTCAACAGCATTGGAACCAGTGGAAGACGATGCGTCCATTGAAGATCTTCCATATGCCGAGGCATTATCACTAGTTATGGAGGAAAATTCATCCTCACCACCAAGAGACCCTCCACGACGTTCCGGGCAAATCACACATCCACCCACGTGGATTAAGGAATATGTCTGTGGTGCACACAATTCACCAGGTATTCGATATCCCATCTCAGCTTATGTTTCATTCAATAAACTCTCGTTGGAACATATATGCTGCATTAGCCGAATCTCTAAAGATCGAGAACCTTCTAACTATGATGAAGTATCCACCGATCCACGATGGCAAAAGGCCATGGCAGCCGAGTTGCAAGCCTTAATCGAGAATAACACATGGGAGCTTATGCCACTGCCTCCTCATCGGAAGCTGATTGTATTCAAATGGGTGTACAAGATCAAGCATCGATCAAACGTATCCATTGAATGGTATAAGGCTCGTTTTGTAGCTAAAGGTTTTACACAACGGGAAGGTTTTGATTACCACGAGACATTTTCCCCAGTAGCCAAAGATGTCACCGTCTGCTCTTTCATGTTGGTTGCGGCCTTCTAAAACTGGACTTTACACCAAATGGATGTCCATAATGCTTTCCTTCATGGTAATTTAAATGAGGAGATTTTCAAGGCTTTCAGAGACAGGGGGAGGATAAAGTATGTCGTCTCCGTAAATCCCTATATGGTCTTAAACAAGCTTCCCGGCAGTGGTATGCCAAATTGCGAATGCACTCACACCTGCAGGATTCAAACAATCCCATTTTGATTATGCCCTTTTTACATGGACAAAAGGTATGTCATCCATTTATTTAATGATATATGTTAATGATATATTCATTATGGGAAATGATGAAAAAGCCATAAAGAGCTTCAAGAAGTATCTGCATTCCACATTTCATATAAAGGACCTGGGATCACCTAAGTATTTTTTGGCAATTGAAATTGCCTGATCCGACCAAGGAATTTCCCTCAGTCAACGGAAATTTGTGTTGGAAATTATATCAGAAGCAGGTCTGTCAAGATGCAAGCCAGTTGTTCCAATCGAACAAAATATCAAGTTGACCACAGCAGAATATGATGAGGGATCTTCTCAAAGAAGATGATCCCATACTCAAAGATCCAGCCGGCTACCAGAAACTTGTTGGGAAACTCATATACTTGACGATGACTAGGCCATACATATGTTATGCGATACAGACGCTCAACCAGTTTATGCACAAATCAAAATAGTCTCATATGAATGCTACATTGAAGATTGTAAAGTACTTAAAGAAATGCCCAGGACTTGGAATTCTTCTTTCTAGAAAGTACAACATGGAAATGATAGCTTATTGTGATGCAGATTATGCAACCTGTCCAATGAGCAGAAGATTTGTCATGGGTTTTTGCATTAAGCTAAGAGACTGGTTGCTCTCATGGAAGACAAAAAAACAGCCGACTGTCTCACTGTCTTCAGTAGAAGCAGAATATCGAGCGATGGCGAAAACTACTTGCGAGATAGTATGGTTGCGAGATTTACTGCAAGATCTTGGGGTACGAATTAAAGGCCCAACCAGACTATTTTGTCACAATGATGCCACTCTCAAGCTTGCGGCTAATCCTATGGTGCATGAGAGAACGAGACACATAGAAGTAGATTATCACTTCACAAGAGAGAAGGTTCGAGAGGGGATAATTGAAGCAAGAGGGATAGGGACTGCAAAACAACCCGTGAATGTTTTCACCAAACCCTCTGTTAGAAATAGCACGCATATCTACTGAGCAAGCTAAGTGTCTTGGACATCTACAAGCTATCAGCTTAAGAGGGAGCGTTGGAAGATATGCGATATCTTTTGTATTGAGATTGATATGCAAAGATCAAGTGAGATTGGATTTGATTTGTAAAATATTTTGTTTCCTTTATTCATTTATGCATTGTATTATAAATGTGTACATCGTGTATCAAACAATATAGAGAAAATATACATTGAATTTTCTCCTAAAACCATCTCTCCTTGTCTTTGATCTTGCTTTCTTTTGGATACGGAAGTACCAGAAGAGCACGGAGCTGCTGATTCGGAAGCTGCCCTTCCAGCGGCTGGTGCGGGAGATCGCCCAGGACTTCAAGACCGACCTCCAGTTCCAGAGCAGCGCTGTCGCCACCCTCCAGGAGGCGGCGGAGGCTTACCTCGTTGGGCTGTTCAAGGACACCAACCTGTGCGCCATCCACGCCAAGCGGGTCACGATCATGCCCAAGGACATCCAGCTCGCCAGGAGGATCCGGGAAGAGAGGGCTTAGTTATAAAGGGGAATGTGTTTAGATCTTTGTCATGTTGGAGGGTGTTTGGTTGTAGGCTTGATTATGGAGACTTTGAATCGTTGTTATGTAGATGTACATCTTTGGGCATTAATGGAATGTGGGTTTGCTTCGCTTTCTTTGACTGTCTTGCAAATTTTGGTGCTTTTCAGTATTCATGGGTTTGATCTTGTGAATTGATGTTCTTGGAAGACAAGAACAATAGATACTTTAATTTAGTGGTCACTGGGATGGTTTCAAGGAATTAACAATATAGTTGAGGCTGAATGAAAGTCTCTTGCTTTCTTGTGCGAACGCAGGGAATTACATAAACCATGTCAATCACGCCAGAAATGTTCTGTTTGATCTGCAAACAATACTTTTTTCTAGAATTATCACGACTCGAAAGCTGAATAATAGAACTCGATCTCAGGCTGTCCAAGCAAGTAGCAACATTCTGTATGTAATGACTTGTGATTGGGACTATTCTAGATGGTTTGAGTTATGACTGGATTCAAATTTGTTACTCATTTGCGATGAAATTAGTGACGAAAATAACTTTCACGGCATGCTCCCAACTATTTTATTTTCGTCGCTAATTTGCGATGGACTTTGCGACGAAAATAAAATCCGTCACAAATTAGTGACGAAAATAACTTTCGCGGCACGTTCCCGACTATTTTGTTTTCGTCGCTAATTCTGTCGCTAATTAGCGATAGAATTTTAATCCGTCTCTAATTTGCGACGGACTTCGCAACGAAAATAAAATCCGTCGCAAATTAGCAACGACTTTCAATCCGTTGCTAATTTACGATGGAATTAGCAACGAAAATAATTTTCACGGCACATTCCCGACGATTTTATTTTCGTCTCAAATTAGCGATGGAATTTGAATCCGTCGCTAATTTGCGACGGACTTCGCCACGAAAATAAAATCCATCGCAAATTAGCGACGAATTTCAATCCGTCGCTAATTTGCGATGGAATTAGTGGCGAAAATAAATTTCGCAGCACGTTCCCGACTATTTTATTTTCGTCGCTAATTTGTAACGGATTCAAATCCATCGCTATTAGCGACAAATTTTGCCCCGAATAATTAGCGACGAATTTTGGGGATATATTTCGTCGCAATTTAGCAACGAAAATTGAAATTTTTCGTCGCTAAATTTTGCGACGCCGAATTGGCAACGAAATTTTTTTTGTCGCAAATTCGTTTAACGACGAATTTTTCTATTTTTCTCGTGGTAAAATTCATCGCTAAAACCTACTTTTTTTTGTAATGGTTGCTCTGTGTATACTAGCAATAAGCCGGGATTAGTGTAAATATTGCTCTCCTGCCTCTTACGTGACAAATGTTTGTAGCTCCATCCAATCGTTGGAACGTACTCCTTATTAACACGTGCGCAATTTTGACTCCACAAACCAAACTCCTTATTCCTAGTTAACATTGGGTTGGGTTTTGTTAACCAGCTCAAACTCGAGACATAATTTAATACTTTCCTTTGTCATATGCATCTGTATGTAGGTTGCACTAAGATGGATATTCAATATAGTTAGTAAACTTTTATTTATTATGTGAAATTATCAACGAATATTTTGGGTTACAAACTTTCATTAGTTGCTTATATGCATTAATTCACATTCTCTTAAAAGATATAAAAATTTAATAATTGAAAGACAAATAAACTTGTTTAGTAACTCAAATGAGGTCTAGTTGCTAACTTAAAATTAGTTGGTAACTTAATTAGAGAAACATTGGAAAGTATCTAATAAAGGTTTGAAACTTCTTGGAAAAAATTGGTGAATTTAAGGTTTTGCTAAGAAATGCAAATAAAATCTAATAAATGTCGAGAAAAATTGACAAATTATTAAAAATAAATATATATTTGAAAGTAAGTTAAAGGAGAGTTAGTAGCTCAAAACAATGTAGTCATTTAATAAACGGGAGAAAAGTTGGTGAGTTGAGTTAATTTAGGATAAATGCAATGTTATAAAATAACAATTTTTTTTTGGTAAGGATGACTTTTTGGACCATTATTCCTGTTATAAAATAACAATTGAATGTTGCTAAGTAATTCAAAAAGAGAGTTGGTAATTCAAAGCCGGATTGTAATAATATAATCTGAAAAAAGTTTGCATGAGAGTTAGTAAATTCGAAGCGTTGGTAAGTTAGATAAACAAAAGTTGGTAAGTCAGTACAAAAATCGCAAATTTTGCTTAGTATGAAAGATGGTTAATAATTTCGTAAGGGTTGACCAGTAATCAGCAAGGGAAATGATGAAACGGGACTAACATAATATAAATTTTGCTGAACGAAGACCTCCGTCACACATATTGATGCGCGCATATACGTCAAATAATAAAATAAAAAACAGAAAAGACGATATACCACTTTGACTTTTACGTCGACAAGCGACCTGGAGATTTCAACATCTGCGCGCTTAAAATTCAAAGCATGCGATCAATGCTTGCAGACCAAGGAAAGTTCATGCAGGGAAACGTCCAATTCCGGGTCAAAGGCAGCTCTTCTTCTCGTTTATTTATATTCCCACAAACATTGCTCGCTTACAAAACACAGACAGACACGCACACACGAGAAACAACAATGGACGTTGTGCTGAGTTCAGGACACAGAATGCCGTTGATCGGATTCGGAACGTTCGCGATCCCCCTGCCACCACCTGACGTGCTGACATCCATATTCCTCGAGGCCATCGAAGCGGGGTACTGCCACTTCGACACTGCGGCGTGCTATGGCTCCGAAGGGGCGCTTGGCCGAGCCGTGGCTGAGGCCCTGGACCGAGGGCTCATCGAGAACCGCAGCCACATCTTCATCACCACCAAGCTCTGGTGCACCGACGCTCATCCGGATCTTGTTCTTCCCGCTCTCAAGAAGTCTCTCAAGTAAATATCTGCTAATTGGCCTTATAATCTCCTCCCACTTATTTTCCTGCTCGACACTAAATATAGTTCTCGTAACCGCTATGTCGCCAAATATTTTTAAAGACCTCAGAAGAATTTCTTTCATGGGAGACACGATAAACATTAGCTTTCACTTTGGTATATAATCATCAGTTGCACGCATTAGTTTTATCCAATTTTTTCGTTCATATTATGTTTCTATTTTTTGTTGGGTTTAGTCATGCTGTGTTCATGTTGCTTGTTTCTCGTTTGGCACTTGGTGCATTTATTTATATAGGAGGCTAGGGTTGGAGTATGTGGATCTGTATCTAATCCACTGGCCAGCGAGAGTGAAGGAGGGAACCGAAGGGTTCGATTTCAAGGGCAAAATTTTGCCATTTGACATGAAAGGGACATGGGAGGCCATGGAAGAGTGCTCCAAGCTGGGCTTGGCCAAGTCCATTGGAGTCAGCAATTTTGGCACTAAGAAGCTCTCTCAACTCCTTGTGCATGCCGCAATTCCTCCTGCTGTAAACCAGGTAAAAGAAAGCATATGTATGTATGTATGTATGTATGTATGTATGTACGCATGTATATTCATCAATTATTCTGGTTTCATTTTTCAGACGAATTACTAGCAAATCAAGATTTGTTTTTGTGTTTGTGGGCTAATCATGATTTTGGTGGAGATGAATCTTGCGTGGCAACAAGAGAAGCTGAGGGAGTATTGTAGAGAGAAGGGCATACATGTGAGTGCGTGGTCTCCATTAGCAGCGAATGGAGCTGCTTGGGGTTCATTAGCCGTTATGGAGAGTCCCCTGCTTAAGGAGATTGCTGTAACCAAAGGAAAGTCTGTGGCTCAGGTACTTTATTATTTTCCTATTTATTTTGGTTTTCTCTTATCTCAAGTCGCCCATGTAAAGGGGTTGCGGCAAATTAATCTAGCCCACGATCAAATTGGCACGATACACTTTAAAGCTAGACATCATGCCAAGAGCGAATCCGTCGGGGCATCCTACGAATAGAATAGAAGTCAAAGGTTTTGTCATTTTCATATTGGAAGCGAAGCCTATAATCTTCCTCCTTGGTTAAATGTGTATATATAGGTTGCACTGAGATGGATATATGAACAAGGGTCGAGCTTCATCGTGAAGAGCTTCAACAAGGACAGAATGAGAGGGAACCTGCAAATTCTGGGATGGGAACTTAGCCAGGAGGATTTGGAGAGGTTGAAGCTGCAAATCCCACAGAAAAGAGGATATTCAGGAGAGAATTACATTTCTGAAGATGGGCCTTACAAGACGGTGGATGAGCTGTGGGACGGAGACGCTTGACGATCCCCGACATCATTTTTCATGTTGTTTCAAATGTGTTTGCAATTATATGTGAGTTGAGCAGGGTGTTTTCAAGAATTTGTTTGAGAATATACATAAAGATTTCGTTGTAGGATGTCGATTCTCTCTAACTAGGAAACGAAATAAGACGACAAGTTATCGGATCATTACGCATCATTCACATGGAGATGCCAACCACCAAGGAAAATATGCAAGTAATGCTACCAAGGCAAATAAAAAATAGTTATTCGATAGAAAGTTGATAAATAAAAGAATAGTTAAACATTGTAAGTAGTTTAAAAGATGGTTAGTAATTCAAACCTAGTTGGTAATAATATGATGGGATAAGATTGAGTACTAAAATTTTATAAAGTGCAATTAAGTTTTAAAACTTATCAAATTAGTGCAATTAAATCACTCCATTAATTTTGTTCATGAATTGACTTACTACATTCAAATTAGGTCAATTCATGTTGACTCACTTTGCTGGCGAAACTGTTTTATTAAAAATTTATACGTCGGATTTTCAGCCACACAAATCGGCAATGACCGTAAAATGATAGTTTTTTTTATTATATTACAAAAGTGGAATTCAAGTGATTGCTCAAATAATTTTGGTACCAAAATGAGCGTTGTATAAAAGTTATGGCATTTGTAATGTCTTTTCCTTTGCTAACCCATATCCATCCCTCTCTCTAGTTTGGCTATGTCTATAGTGAGATATTTTAGTTCTCGCTCTCGATAGAATAGACCGTGCGCTTTTTTGGAAACTCATAAATACATATAACGGGTGAAGCTTTTGAAAATTTGGATTTGATACCAATAAGGTACATTCCAAGGTAGTGCAAATACCATAGCCGCCTTGAACCCGTGCACCTATAAACTATATTGATGCCAAGCTACAACTTCACAAAATTCCCATACACTTAAAACTACATTTTTAAAGCATGTGTCAATGTAATTGACAACAACATATGTTTACTTTGACCCCGCAAGATTCTTCGAACAACCATTTTGACTCTAATCGATCTTAACAAACCAAGTTGGTTTTTTTTCAAGTAATAAGCCCAAGTTGAATCAAAAGAAATCGTTCAAATCTTGAACGGACCCAATTATTCAAATACTTAAATCAAGAAAAAGAATAATAAAACATTGAGGTGTTTGGTTCATAAAATCTCATTTTTGTGTGACTTTGATCTCACACTTTCCTTTGCCTTTGAATACGGTCATCATTTTTGCATGACACTTGTATTTCAAGAATATCACGGATTACTTTTGAATTACCAATGTGGACATTATATAAATACATCGTGATTTAGTTCGGTCAAGTACAAAAATAATGACTTGAATTTTCATGTGATCTTAATTTCCTTAACCAGTTCTACACCTTGGATAGGGCCGATATTTGAAGGATACACTTCTGACCTGTGTGACATGGCTTTTATTATGTGGACATTATGTTATACGTATTGATTATTTATTTGGTAACCATGCCTTTACTTATGTTGCATGAAAGAATAGCGAGAAATTTTCCATGACAACGAGGGCGACTTTATAAAATCTGTCTTGCATTGCACGCATGATCTTTGTCACAAGTCCAAGTTAGCTATAATATAATAACACGACTTAGCATTATCTTATTCTTGATATAAATAATTAGGATTCCTTCAAACAACCTCTTCCTCGAAGTCAACTATAGTGTATAAAAGGACTTTGAATTTCCTTATGATTGATTTCATTTTCTTCTGCTTCATATAAGTATTAGTATTACTTCGAACAACCTTTGCCTCCGCATTTTCTGTCACTAGATTTCCACCATCTCTCTCTCTCTCTCTCTCTCTCTCTCTCTCTCTCTCTCTCTCTCTCTCTCACCCACACACACACACAGAACAGAAGACCATGTACGATATCGTGGTCCCAGATGTAGTGCTAAGCTCGGGTGAGAAAATGCCACTGATCGGCATGGGCTGCGCAGCAAGCCCTTCGCCACCGCCGGACGTGTTGACTCTCATATTCCTGGAGGCCATTGAAGTCGGGTACCGCCATTTCGACACGGCAGAGTTTTACGGCTCTGAGGAGGCACTCAGCCGAGCTTTGTCCGAGGCCCTGGACAGGGGGCTCGTCGAGAGCTGCAATCAAATCTTCATCACCACCAAGCTCTGGTGCACCGACGCCCATCCCAGTCTCGTTCTCCCTGCCCTCAAGAACTCTCTCCAGTAAATACATTAGTTTGCCTTCTCTCCTCCATTTTTTATACGATGACACTATAGTCCTGATTGCTAAGAATTTTTAAGACCGTATAAGAATTTCGTTGTGGGAAAACATATATGGTAAACATTAATCTTCTTCCTTTGCCAGATTGACTACCTTTCACTATGTTATATACTATGGCAAAATATACATATGTTGCATGCATTTTATTTTGGAGATTGGAGATCGCTTTTCAACTTTTATTATGCTAAGAATGTTTGTCAATTTTTATGTCATTACCTAACATATTATAGAACAACAACAACATACCATGTTACGTCTTGCTGTTTAATCTTTCTTTTTTTCCTGGGTGCGTTCATGGATCATGATGGTTTTTTTTTTCTTTTTTATGGCACTTGGTGTGTATCGATTTAAATAGGAGGCTAGGTTTAGAGTACGTGGATCTGTATCTAATCCACTGGCCACTGAGACTGAAGGAAGGAACCGAAGGGCTCGATCTCAAGGGCAAGATATTGCCATTTGACGTCGAGGGCACATGGGAAGCCACGGAAGAGTGCTCCGAGCTGGGCTTAGCCAAGTCCATTGGAGTCAGCAATTTCGGCACCAAGAAACTCTCTCAACTCCTCTTGCATGCCACTATCCCTCCTGCTGTTAATCAAGCAATGAAAAGAATATACTCTATTTAATCTAGGGTTAATACCATGAAAAACTCCAAACTGGTACACTTGTGATAAATTTACCCCAAATTATTTTTTTGCTCACAAAAAATCCTAAACTGGTACACTTGTGACAATTTTACCTCGAACTAATTTTTTGATCATCAAAAATACCAAACTAGTAAATGTGTGACATATTTACCATCTATTAGTTTTCATTAAATTTTATTGTCAAATTGCTAAGTTTGATTACACGTGGTAATTGACGAGTGTAATAGTTTGGGGTTTTACCCCTATGTTTGTCACAAGTTTACCAATTTGTGATTTTTGGTGATATTAATCCAATTTAATAGACACTAACGAAAGGTAAATTTTTCACAAATGTACAAGTTTTGGGTTTTTAGTGATTAAAAAATTAGTTTAGGTTAAAATTATCACAAATGTACCAATTTAAGATTTTTGATGGTCAAAAAATTGATTCGGGATAAAATTGCCACAGGTGTACCAATGTGGAGTTTTTTATGATCAAAAAAATAGTTCAGGATAAATTTATCACAAATGTACCAGTTTATGATTTTTAGTGATAAAAAAATAGTTTGGGGTAAAATTGTCATAGGTGTACCAGTTTGAGATTTTTCGTGATATTAACCCTTTAATCTATTCATTTATGTTATAACCACATCAAGATTTTAGTGAAAAAATACATTTTATATGATGGCTAATCGTCGTTTAGGTGGAGATGAATGTGGCATGGCAACAAGAGAATTTGAGAGGATATTGCAGAGAGAAGGGAATACATGTGAGCGCATGGTCTCCACTGGGAGGGAATGGAGCTGCTTGAGGTACATTAGTGGTTGTGGAGAGTCCTGTTCTCAAGGAGATTGCTATTGCCAGAGGCAAGACCGTGGCTCCGGTAATGTATTCTCTTTTCTTCTGTGTTTTTCTATCTGTTTGGCGTCAAATTTGTCCTTGGGAAGCGTACTTTAGAAACTCTTCCCTCAGAAATTGCATTCCTTGCGTGAGAAAAAGCAACAAGCGTTTGTACTTTGTAGTTCTAATTCCTTTTTCCCCTTCATGCATGTCCTTGTCAATCAACGGTGTCTCTCCATGAAGTAATCATAAGATAAGGTTTAGTTGAACCGGCAGCTTCAGACTGACGTGGATCCTCTGCATGCGGACTTTCCAGCAATTAAAAGTATATTGATGAAAATTATTTTTGACCAACTTTGGCCATTAAAATTCCATCCATCGTTCATCAGTCATCACCCAAAGTTATCTTATTATTTGGTGAAGATACTGACCCATTTCTTCCATATATTACTCTCTACTTTCTCAATATGCACTTGCCGAATTTTACAATATATATATATATATATATATATATATATATATATATATTCAACCGTTCTCAAATTAGGACTTTATTTCTTTTGTAGACCTGTATCTGTGCGCTTAAAAGAACCTACGGCAACATGTTTCTTGTAAAGAATTCTCGGTAAAGAATAGTTCTATACAAAAATCTCAAACTAATATATCCATGTCACATATACTCTAAGCTAATTTTAAGGAAAAAGCGCCAAAAAAGTCCTAAATCTATTGCATTTATGTCAATTTAGTCATAAACTTTTTAATGGTGTCAATTTAGTCCTATACCTTTTGAACTATTGCCAATTCAATCCTTCTAACTAATTTTGGCCGGATATTATTGATGTGGATATCGGTAGACCTATGCGGTACAACCGGCGCTAGGTCAACCGGCGCTGACGTGGACAATTAATAATAATATTTTAATATTTTTTAGAATATTTATTTATGTTTATTTTCTGTTTTTTTCCTCCCATTTCTTCTTCCTTTAGCTAATCGTTGGACCTCAGGGACCGGCCAAAGGCCAAGGTTGGCGAGGGTCACCCTCGCCTAATGACCGTGAGGGCAGCCTCATGCTAGGTTGGTGAGGCTCGCCCTCCTTGCTGGCCCTAGCCTCTAGCTAATCACTGAACTGGAGGAAGAAGGGTGGGAAGGGAAAGAAAAGAAAAGAAACAAAAAAAATAATTTGAAAAAATATACCAGTGACCAATTGGAGGAAGAAAGGAGGGGATGGAAAAAAAGAAAAAGAAAGAAAAGAAAAAAAAGAAAAAATTAATAAATAATTTGAAAAAAAAATATTAAAATATTATTAAAAGTTGGCCATGTAAGTGTGGGCCATGCCATGTAGGTCGGTCGGCGTCTACATCAGCAATATCTATCCAAAATTAGCAAGAATGACCGAGTCAAAAATAGTTTAAAAGGTTTACGACTAAATTTGTACAAATATAATAGGTTTAAGACTTTTCTAATATTTTTTCCCTAATTTTCATGTCACACAAAAACCTAGAAAATGGTATACATGTGCCACGTTTATCTCAAACTAATTTCCATGTCAAAAAAAATCCCAAACCGTTAATATCCGTGATAAATCTACTCTCTGTTAGCTTCCGTCCAATATCCCTATTAAATTGCTAAGGCGGAAACACACGTGACAAACAACTCTGATGATTAGCAAGTGACATAGTTATGATGTGGAAATTAATCGAAAATTAGTTTGGAGTATACGTAGCACAAATGTATCAGTTTGGGATCTTTGTGACACGAAAATTAGTTTGAGGTAAATATGACAAGATGTATAAGTTTAGGATTTTTCGCAGTGTTAACCCTAAATTAAATAGCAAGAGACCATAAAGTTTTAACTCATAGTTGCTGTAATTATAATTAAACAACCCAAAGTTGGTGTACCAAACTACAAAAGAACTACTTTATCCTTTGCGACTTCCAAGTACTAAAAGGGTCTCTTTGTTATTTTCAATTCTAATTTTTGGTCGGCAAGACCAAACCCTACCCAAAAACAAGATTGTAATTATCATAAGAAAACATCTTCCAATCTCTCTTTCTTTCAGCCTGCAATAAAGAGAGGACAAAAAACTTTAGGTACTATTTAATTTTTGTTTTGACGCGGAAACCCAACTGACAAGTAATAGGAAAATCACGATCCATAAAATATTTAACTAATATCAAGGATCATGTGATTTATTTTTTTTATCTCCAAATATTTAGTATTTCTCATCTACATGCATACATTTAAAGGTTGTACTGAGATGGATACATGAGCAAGGGGCAAAGGTGACAGTGAAGAGTTTCAACAAAGAGAGAATGAAAGAGAACCTACAAATCTAAGAGTGGGAACTTAGCCAAGAGGATTCGGACAAGATCAATCTTCAGATCCCACAAAAAAGAGGATATCCCGGTAACTTATTCATTTTCGAAGATGGGCCTTACACATCATTGGATGAGCTCTGGGATGGAGATGCTTAAATAAGTACATTTGTATAGCTTATGATCGAGTGTAACTATATGATGAATCTCTTGCCAATAATCATGATCAATCTATATGAATCGAATGTTTTTTTTTTTGGTAAAGTATATGCATCGAATGTTGTGATTTCATTATCACAATTCTTCATTCACATAATATTTCTAAAAATATCGTATTGACGTTGTGTCTGACGAGGCATCTTATAAATAGACAGAAAGTTAACATGTTTTTTTGTTTTTTCATTGTCAAATCGGAAGCTTAGTTTAGAATCTTCTTGCAAACAAATAATTGCATTACTTGCATACATGAGAAAGGCTACTTGTTAGCTCCCCCTATTTTTCATCCATGCATGGATAATTCGTTTAGTGAACTTAATATTCGAACTAAAACGAATTTGGATGGTCAGATTTGGTAGGACCCGACCCCACACGAGATACATCATATGAGATCCAACAAGTTCTAAAGACCGAATTAATCTTGATACATGTATAAGTTTTGTCGAATAATTGCACGCACGCATGCCCATGTCAATACTCTTTACGAGGATAATAAGCCTGCGTAAGTAGCCGTCAATTTATGGGTCGATTCTAGGTTTTATAAACATGCCCAAAACGAAGAGGTCGTCCAATGAGAATGAATAGGCCAATTACCATCCTTCTTCATACATAAAAGGGCCAAAGAAATCTTTAGTCGTGATTTATTTCCAACATATGTACTAGTATATGAATAGTTTTTAAAATTCTATTAGTATCTTAACTATACATGCATATATATATATATATATATATATATATATATATATATATATATCTATATGTAAGTTGCACTCCAATGTATGTATAGGAGGAAGGGGCAAGCATCATTGTGAAGAGCATTAACAAGGAGAGAACAAGAGAGAAGCTACAAATCTCAAAAAGAAAGGGGTTTTGCATGAGAGATTTTCATTTCGAAGATGGGCCTTGCAAGTCACCATGAGCTCTGTAGACACTTAGAAGATCTTACATTATAATTTCATATTGAACTCCACGTGCATTACAATTATAGAGGAACTGAACTGTTAAGATTCGGCACACAATCACAAGAAACTAGAGAGTAAAAGCGATAAAAGAAAATCGATACACAAAGTTGTTATCTGGGTTCACCCTTAAATTAGTGCTATATCTAGCATATGATTCCACTATAATTAGCACATCCCAACAATCTCCCACTTGATGAATACTCCACATGCTTCTTTAATTCCAACACAGTTGTACAACATTCTAACTTTTCTACACTCGCTGTCTTGGTAAAAAAATCTGCACTATTCGCATGTGTGTCAACTTTCTCTAGTATTACAGCCTTCTGTTCCATTTTCTCTTGGATAAGGTGATATTGTATATTGATGTGCTTTGTAGCATGAAAACTAGGATTCTTAGCCAAGAATATAGCACTCTGGTTATCACACTCAATCTTCACTTCTCCTTGTGTAAAACCAAGCTCCTTACATTCTATGCATTCAGATTACTTTCTTAGCAACATAAGTAAGGATTATGTACTCTGTCTTAATAGATAAAGCAATCGTGCATTGCCTCTTACTCATCCAACTCACAGCTCTGCCAAATAAGAAAACAACATTGTTGTCCAACTTTGAGAAAAACCCCAAATTCTCTCTCACAATGCAAGTGGAGGTTCTTGCTCAACGTGACGAGACAAGAACGAGCAAGAGAAGGCAATGGGTCCGGTCTCGAGCCGGGTTTCAAGAACGAAGACATCGATGGGCCAAGTCGGGTGTGTATTGATGCATGCACATACGTCAAATGAACAGAAAAACCAACACAAGTTGATCGACCGCTGTGACTTCCATCAGCAAATTCACTGTGGATAAGAAAAATTACTTCAACGAGCGACCTGAGATGTCAAGACCCCTTCTTGTAGAACAAGAAAAGGTCATGAGTGAATGTTAAAAATATTCATTAGATACTATTAGATATTTATTTTTTTTCATTTTAGATGTTAACATCTTTTTATGGTTACGTGTCACTATACTATTCGCTATGATAATGTATTTTAATATACGCTACAAAAAATTAGTAACTGCATAAGTATCGAAAAAGTTACCAACAAACGAAATGACAAAATGTGATTCACGAAACGTTAATTTTTGGCGGAAAGGTTGCTGCATTGCAGATAGTGATGCTTGCACATACGTCAGATTACTTCAACGAGCCACCCTGAAGATGTCAACATTTGCTCAGTCAAAATTCTATTCATGCAATTGATGGTATGACTAGAAATGTCAGCTTAAAAGACGACTTCCAGTTACGTGTCAAAGGCGGACTTCCTAAACCCTAATATTTTCCACCTCCTTATTTATT
This sequence comes from Syzygium malaccense, assembly GCA_031216405.1. NCBI lineage: Eukaryota > Viridiplantae > Streptophyta > Magnoliopsida > Myrtales > Myrtaceae > Syzygium > Syzygium malaccense. The sequence goes on along the minus strand of CM062260.1, from coordinate 17,690,467 downwards.
TATTTATTTATTGGATCTCTTTTTATTTCTCGTTTGTTTGTATTCCACAAACATCACACGCTCACGCAACACAAACAGACAGACACGCAGCCACACGAGAAACAGCGATGGACGTAGTAGTACTGAGCTCAGGACACGGAATGCCGTTGATCGGGTTCGGAACGTTGACGATGCCTCTTCCACCGCATGATGTGTTGACTTCCGCTTACCTGGATGCCATCGAGGCCGGGTACCGCCACTTCGACACGGCGGCCCAATACGGCACGGAGGAGCCGCTTGGCCAGTCCATCGCCGAAGCCATGAAGCGCAGCCTCGTCGAGAGCCGCAACAAGTTCTTCATCACCACCAAGCTCTGGTGCACCGACGCCCATCCGGACCTCGTTGTTCCTGCCCTCAAGAATTCTCTCAAGTAATTAATCATACTTAGGGTTCGTATGTTTGAAAGAAAAAAATTTTCGGGAAATTGTTTTCCGACTTTTCGTTGCTTGGACGATAGAAAACTAATTAATCTACGGAAAATATCTTCCATGGACTGAAAATAATAAACTTAGATTGAGCAAAAACGACTTCCCCTTCTAGCAAAAAGGTAAAGTAACAAATGAAAACTAACTCTTTTCCTTAGAATTGATTTCCATAGAAAATATTTTCCTTTATTACGAAGTCTTCAGTGGAACAAATGCACCTTTAGGGAACGCTTTCTATGGAAATCATTTTCAAGAAAAATGTTTTCGCCTTTTCAGAATAGGGCATTCATTTTCTTCACTTTAAGCATGTATATTTTCATTAACTATAAATGATTTTTCATTGACTGATCATTTTCAGCAAATCAAATGTACGAACTAGTCTTGGCTTGCATATCTACCGCCAAATTCTCAGTTGCAATAAACGGGGAACTACATGGGTTTTTTGCTAGTAACCGGGGAATTCGACAGGGAGATCCACTATCGCCATACTTATTTGTATTAGCTATGGAAATCTTCTCGGGTGTGTTGAGGGATAAAACAAACAAACCGGATTTTCATTGGTTCTGGCGCTGCAAGAAAGTGCGCACCTCTCACATGTTCTTTGCGGATGATGTTCTCATATTCGCGCAAGCTCACCTGAGATCTATACAACTAATCAAGGAAGCAATTGACCTGTTCTCAAATTGGTCTGGGCTAAGACCAAACAACCGGAAAAGTAATATCTACCTATCGGGAGGAAACCTGGAGCTACATAGCGACATTCTTAACTGTCTTGGGTTCCAACAAGGCTCTCTACCCTTTCGATACCTAGGCGTACCCATCATTTCCTCGAGACTTCGTAAAGAGGATTGCAAATGCTTAATTGATTCTATAACGGCGAGGGTGCGATCCTGGTCACATCGGTTCCTGTCCTTTGCGGGCCGTTTGCAACTTATCCGTTCAGTCCTACATGCTATACAGGTGTATTGGGCCACCATATTCTCCCTCCCTAAATCAGTCTTATATGGAATCGAGACTATTCTGAGACAATTTCTTTGGAAAGGCCCCGACCTAGGTACGGGTGGAGCTAAAGTTGCCTGGGACACGGTATGCCTTCCTAAGGAAGAAGGTGGCCTTGGAATCCGTCGGCTTACGGATTACAACAGAGCTATGATCCTCAAACACATATGGCTTCTTTTTACTGACAAGGAGTCCATGTGGTGCAAGTGGATACATTCGAACTTTCTCAAAAGCGCTAACTTTTGGATTGTATCTAAGCCCACTTTTTGCTCATGGACGTGGAAGAAAATCCTTGATGCGCGGGATACAGCTAGGAATATTTTTCGATGGAAAATTGGAAATGGGAGGTCAGTATCATTGTGGTTTGACTGGTGGCACGACAAGGGCCCCCTGTACCGTATTTTCAGTAACACGGACATCTATCAGTCACGTATCCCTAGGGACACGTCTGTCCGGGGTTTTTATGACTCGGTTTGGCAACAGTCACATACTATGGATACTATATTGAACTGGACGGAACCCCCCTGTTTTGAGGAAGACACTGAAGATGAGCTGATGTGGGCCCCTCAACCGGCCTCCACTTTTACGGTAGCGTTAGCGTGGAGTCATATTAGAAGGAAAGGAATTTCGGTCCAGTGGCATTCCTTTGTATGGGATCACCATATTGCTCCACGTCATTCCTTCCTCCTATGGATAATTTCCCTCAACCGATTGCCTACTCAGACTAGGCTTATCCACAATAGCAGGATTGAGTCCGGTATGTGTGCGTTTTGTGGTGATGTCCCAGACTCTATTGATCACCTCTTTTTTCAGTGCTCCTCTACAAGAAGCCTGGCGTTCTTTTGGGCAACTAGATGCTATCTCCCATGGAGGAACCGGCCATGGAACGAGCAGATTAGATGGGCAATGCAGGTATGTGGAGGCCAGTCCTTTGCTCACTGCCTCTCCAGATTCTCTTTTGGTGCCCTATGCCACATAATCTGGACCGAAAGAAACAACTCTATCTTCCGAAACAAGACTATCTTCATTCCCGGAATGTGCAAACATATCATCAAAGTGGTGAAGGATAAAGCATCATCCTTCGGTAGAATTGCAGACACGCCGCTTAATAGGAGACTGCAAAGAAGCTGGGAGCTCTCTCCTTCCATTTTCTTGTAGTCAATATTGCTGGTTCGATTGCATAGGTGTCCTGTCTTCTGCTTGTTGCTGCTTCTTTCGTTCCTTTGGCCTTGTATAGTCCCTTGGTCTAGTTTTCTGTTGCTCAGGGGTCTCCCTCTAGTGCTTGTCTGGTTTGTGTCGGCCTTCTCTCTTGCGGCTGATATGGTTGGTTTGGTTCTGTATTTGGTTTGGTCTAGAATCTGCCGGACCCGCTTGATCTTGCTCGGACATTATTATGTCCGGTTATGATCAGGTTTGGGTTGGGCTTTGGCTGTAAGTGGTGTTTTGAGGAAGTTATACATTCTTACCTTACCAAAAAAAAAAAAAAAAAAAAGTGCGGAAAGCTAATTCACAAAAAATTCTTTCAGTCAAATAGATATATCCTTAATTCTTCTCGAATTTCTCTCTCTTTTTCTCCGGTTTATTTAGTTTCTATAGTTTTGGGATACATTTTTAAGTCACATGACAAAATGGAACATCAAGACCATATGAAATCATTAAATAATCTCGTCCTTTCCGACATGTATTAGTTTTCACCGTGGATATAAATACCAGTAGCATGCATTTGGATTTTGGAGGTTATTTTGAACCTTGTATTACATATATATTACTTTCTTGGAGTCATATCAGTTCTTTTTTTTTTTTTTATTTTTTTTTGCAATTGGCGTGTATACTCATTGTTTAGGAGGCTAGGGTTAGAGTATGTGGATCTGTATCTAATCCACTGGCCGGTGAGACTGAAGGAAGGAACCGAAGGGATAAACTTGAAAGGCAAATTGCTTCCATTCGACATCAAGGGCACATGGGAGGCCATGGAAGAGTGCTCCAAGCTGGGCTTGGCCAAGTCCATCGGAGTCAGCAACTTTGGCACCAAGAAGCTCTCTCAACTCCTCATCCATGCCACAATCCCCCCTGCTGTTAATCAGGTAAAGAAAGAATATATGTGAAGATTTTTCAGTCGAATTATTTTCAAATGAAGATTTTCTTCAAGATTTGTTTTTCTCTTCTTTGTGGGTTAATCATGATTTAGGTGGAGATGAATGTGGCATGGCAACAAGAGAAACTGAGGACGTATTGCAGAGAGAAGGGAATACATGTGAGTGCTTGGTCTCCATTGGCAGCGAATGGAGCTCCTTGGGGTTCCTTAGCCGTTATGGAGAATCCTCTGCTTAAGGAGATTGCTATTGCCAAGGGAAAGACCGTGGCTCAGGTAAATTTATTATTTACTTTTTGGCCTTTGTGTTCCTCTGTTGGGAGAAAAGGAGACTGTTTCTCCGGTCTCGCATCGCCCATATAAAGGGTTGCCGTGCTGGTAAATAAGTCTCGTCCAACCTCAAATTGTGTTGGTAAATAAGTCTCGTCCAACCTTAGATTAGCACGATAAATTTTAAAGCTAGGCATAGGTAAACCATGGCCCAAATGAATAACATCATGCTAACAGCGAATATGAGGGGGCCTAGCTTATAAGTTTCCTCCTACTGTAATATAATGCAAAATCTAATTGAATCTTGCAATTAAATCTATACAAAATCATCAGAGTAATCAAAGGAGAAACAGTAAAGAACACTTAAGACTTACATGATTTGGTCCGGTGGCAATACCTACTCCACAGTGAGAGCAAGCCATAAATAATCAACTAACCAAAATTGGAGAATTTCAGATTTACAATCACGCGCACGTTCAAGTGCTTCCAAGCCTTAGTTTATATCCAAATTTACAAAGTTGACAAAGAAAACAAATCAATTGGGTGAAGAACTTAAAGCGCAAATCCACCCGTTGTCAGAGCTCTTCGTACGCCTAATAAGAGAACTTCTCTGTGCGATTTTTGAAGAATTCCAATTTGCGTCCATGCAGAAGTCAACCGGACACACCCACAAGCTCACAAATCACGAGTGTTTTCTTCTTGTTCTAAGCAACTTGCAGGACATCGACCAAAAAAAAAAAAAGCAACTTGCAGGACTCCACAAACATGTGTTAAATAAAGAATGGGAGCCCCAAAGATGGAAGTTGACTTATCAAAATAAACAAGCAAACTTCCTTCTGCGGTTTCTCCGAAGAATTTAAGCCGAGAATAATAGGAGTTTATTTCCTATTTTTCACGAACCAAATCTCATCAACCATCCGAACTTTCCTAGTGAACATTGGGTTGGGTTTTGCTCACCGGCTCAAACTTGAGATATAATTTAACACTTCCGTTGTTACATGTATCTGTGTGTAGGTGGCACTAAGGTGGATATATGAGCAAGGGTCAAGCATCATTGTGAAGAGCTCCAACAAGGAGAGAATGAGAGGGAACCTGCAAATTTTGGGATGGGAACTTAGCCAGGACGATTGGGAGAGGATGAAGCTGCAAATCCCACAGAGAAGAGGCTGCGCAGGAGAGATTTTCATTGCTGAAGATGGACCTTACAAGTCGGTGGATGAGCTTTGGGATGGAGATGCTTGACCATCCCACACATAATTTTTCTTATTATTTGATGTGTTTGCAATTATATGTATGAGCTGAATAAGGTGTTTTCAAGAATAAGTTTGAGAATAAATATGTGAATTCAGGATAATTTTTCCAAAAAGTCCTAAACTATTGTATGGTATAGTCCATAAACATTTTTGACGATTTTTCAATATAGTCCTTCCAACCAGAGAGAGAGATATTCACGCTGGTCGTCGAAGACTGAACCGTGTTGACTTAGGAGTCCCGTCACCTTATCGCCCCTACGATGCTCAATACATGTCGCGACCGAACCTCCCGAGCCTTTTTATCGGACGACATGCAAAAAGAAGGAGGGCTTGTCTGGTACGTGCTAAGTCTAGGTTCAGGACTTAACTCGGGCTCTCCCAAACCCATACCATATCGCGACTTAGGGTTTAAATTTTTTAACATGCAAGTGGTTTATACCAAGGAGTCGCCACTAATCGATTTGGGGTAGGCCGATTAGAAACCTAAATAGGGTGACGGGAGAATCACCCTATTCCTACGAATCAGAGATTAACTAGGTTCGGGGACTTGATTACATTAGTTAAATAACTAATGCCCTTTCGGTACCTTTCTACCCTGTTCATTTCTGAAAACGTTTGTCAGGCAATTTGGATTGATTTTAGGACCTTTCTCCTAACATGTGAGGTGATCAAGCGAGTGCATAATCAGAAACGATTAGCAGTCAGGAACACAATAATTCATGCAACCTAAGGTTCTAACCTTAACTAAGTCAGATGACATTCAAAAATACAACAGCTCATGCAATTGTATTAAAAACATGCATAACAACACAACGGTAATAAAACAACATGCAAAATATCACCGCGTAATTCAGGCTTGTCTAATTTAAACAAGATAAAAACATGCATAATAATACAACAATGGATTAAAACACTTAGATAATCCACATAAAAAAACTTTAAAAAAAAAAATTTTGAAATTTTTTTTTTTCGGAAAAAAATAATAATAATAATACCGAAGAAAATAACATAAAAATAAAACTTTTTTTTTAAAATTTTTTTAATTTTTTTAAATTTTTTAATTTTTTAATTATTTTTTATTTAAAAATAAAACAAAACAAAAATAAAAAATAATATAATATTAACCGGGTCGGGTCGGGTGCGACCCGGGTCAACGGACCCGACCCGGGCGTTGACCCGGGTCGGTTCGGCTGAGCCGGGTCGGGCGGAACCAACCCGGGTCAACGGATCCGACCCGGGCGTTGACCCGGGTCGGATCTGTCGATCCGGGTCGGTCGAAACCGGCCCGAGTCAATGGATCCGACCCAGGCGTTGACCCGGGTCGGATCTGTCGATTCGGGCTAGACCCGACCCGAACAAACAGAACCGGGGGGGGGGACGCCGGCGAGGCCAAAATTGGCCGTCCGCCGGCCGGCCCAGGCCAGCGCCGCCCCCCGAATCGGTACTTGGGGTCGCCACCAACCTCGCCGACCGCCTGGCTCACCGTCCGGTCACCTGTTCGCCGGCCGGCGACGGAACAAAAATCAGCCCGGTTGAAGTATTTCGTCGAGCACCTGGCGGGCGCGTGGAAAAGCAGCCGATTTCGATCTCCTCCGGCGGCACGGTCGGCTCCAGCGGCTTCGGTTCACCTCCGATGGCGACTAAGGACCGGGACCGGCGACGGCATGGGCCGGGAATCGCGCGACTCGGCCGGCGCGAGTCCCGGCCAAACCGTGTCCGCGAACAAGGGAAAACAGAGGTGGAACTCGGCCGGGGGGCTCACCGGTCGGCGGCGCGTCTGGGTGGCTTTCCGGCGACTACGTGGGCGACGGCGACGCTGCTGGCCCTTCTTCGACTCCGGCGGACCTCGGCGACTCTCTCTCTCTCTCTCTACTCTCTCTCTTTTCTCTCTGTTCCCTCTCTATTTCTCTCTCTACTCTCCCTCTTTGTGTCGCCGCCGTCGGCTCGGCGGCGGGGATAGCCGGATGAGGAGCGGTGGCCACCGGGGGCTCTCTTTCTCTCTCCGGCTCTCTCTGTTTCTCTCTGTGTTTGCCCCTCTCTCTCTAAATTTTTCCGACCGGCCTCCTCCCCAAAATCCGCCGACCTCCCCCCTCTCTCTCTCTCTCTGGCCTTGTATATCCGGCGACGACGATGGCCTCCCCTCCCTCTTACGTCTGGTGACGATGGCCTGCACCGGCCTATTCTGGCGTGTGACCTCGCGGCCATTTAGGCCGGTGCAGAGGAGGGGCCAATTCAATGCGAGCAGAAGAAAAAGAAGAGAGAGAGAGTCCGGGAAATGGGGGGGGACGGGACTGGCAATTAATGCCAGTCCCGTCGGCGTGCTCCTTCGGCCTTCCTCTGGCCGGATAGCGACGGCGAGAAGCGGCGCCGCCTTGCGTCATGCTTCGGCTTGGAACAGGGGAGAACAGGGGCGAGGAGAGCGACCGGCGCGTGGGGGGGAAGAAGAAAGGGAAGTGGGCTGGGCTGCGCGCGGGGAGAGGAAAAGGAAAAGGAAGTGGGCTGGGCCGGGCCAGGCCCAGTCCGTGCGGGGGGAAGAAGAGGAAGAGAAGAAGCTGGGCCGGGCTGGGCCCAGCCGCGCGCGGGGGGAAAAAAGCGAGGAGGAGAAGGGGCGGGCTGGGCCGGCCTTGGTCCGGCCCGATCCGATTTTTTCCTCTTTTTTTTTTATTATTATATATATATTTTTTTAGGATTAATTAACAAAATATGTTCTAATAAGCCCTATTAATGCAAATGTGCCTAATTCTATATGCAATGCGTTTTAAATTGAAATATTTTTTGTTTTAGGAATTAAAGAAAATTAACTCCTAAATTTTGTGCAATTAATTTTGGGCAATTCAAAAATAGGTGTCTACAATACACTAGCAAGCAACGTTGTTGGTGATACCATCAACAACAATCGCTCGCTAAAAGAGAAGGAATATCCATATGATATTTCATTTCTCAGGATGAGCCTTTCAAGTTACTAGATGAGCTCTATATTGTGTATACTTGAATTAGATGACACATCTTATTATTCATATGTGATAGTCAAGGATTACTCTCTTATGATCTCTTGCAAATGATGATGATAAAAAAATTGCAACTTTTATTTGTTATTTCCATCTAGCAAATCTATATGAACTCGACCTTGTGTTTTTATTATTGTTGCGACTTTCCTTGAGGTGAATTAGATGACACATCTTATTTGAGTTTACTTGTTGATATTTATTCCTTCTTCTTCTTTTTACATCACCAATTTCTCCTATCTTTGAAAAAAAAATTCGCTCTTTATTTATCATCTTTTATTTGGCCTTATATCAACACCTTAAATTTACCAACTACTCTATGCAATTACCATCCTTTAATTGATGATCAAGTTCATTAAATTTCCTCTTTACGTAATTCAATAGAAAAGTTAGTGAAAAAAAATAAACATAGATAGCTGACTCAAGTGAGAGTTAGAAACTACTTGATAACTCAATCTGAAAAAAGTTTATATTGATTTAAATTAAAATTAGTAGTTTCGTATCAGAGTTGGCAACTTTAAAGTCTTAACTAGAAAGATAAAGAAAAGTAGGTAAAAGATTAAATAAGTTGATGACTTAAAGAAAAATGAACTTTGTAAAGTAAGTCAATGCGATCTAGTTGGTAAGCCAAATTTAGTTGTTAACTTAATCAGAGGAAAGTTGGCAACTCTAATTAAGATGGTAATTTATAATAAAAAGTGGAAAATTTAAGGTATTGCTAAGAAATGCAAATGAAATATTAAGAAAAGTAGACAAATTAAAAACACAGACATATCTATGTGTGTGTGTCTAACTCAAAAAAAAGTAACTCAAAAGAGAGTTAGTAACCCAGAAATATGTAGTAATTTAATTAATGGGAGTAAAGTTGCTAAGTCACATTAGTTTATGTTGGTAGTATTTAAAAATTTAATAATTGTAATGCTAACCAAGGCAAATGAAATAGTTCCTCAATAGAAAAGTTGATAAACTGACAAAGAAAATTAAACTTTAGTAGGTAACTCAAAAGAAAGTCAGTAATTCAAAACTAGTTGGTAATAATATAATTTGAAAAAAGCTAGTAAATCATTCTAATTTGGGTGGGTAAGTTCATATAAGAGTTAGTAAATTTGAAGCGTTAATAAATTATGTAAATAAAAGTTGGTAAATCAGTACCAAAAGCGCTAATTTTGCTAAGTACAAAGGAAAGGTTGTACTTTCATAAGTATTGGTAAATTATCGATGAGTGAATTGATGAAATTGGATTGACAGAATTTAATCTTGGCGGAAAGAATAGCTCCATCACAACTATTGATGCATGCACATACGTCATATTAACAGAAACACCAACAAAAAGATGAGAAACCGCCTTGACTTTTATCAGCAAAGCCCACCGCACGAGAAAAATTACTTCAACGAGCGACCTGAAGATATCAACATTAATTTGCGCTGTCAAGATTCAAATTATGCAATCGAAGGGATGACTTTTATCCAAAAATCACGTGAAGTTTGAGACCCCTTCTTACATGAATATTGACAGATCGCTTGCAATTACGTGTCAAAGACAGACTTCCTGAATCCTAATACTTTTTCCACCCCTTTTTTTCCCAGGATCTCTTTGTTTATCTGTCCTCCCCACGAAGAAAGACAAACGCACAAACGAGAAACAACAGTGGACGAAGTAGAGTTCAGGACTCAGAATGCCGTTCATTGGGTTTGGAACGGCCACGACGCCTCTGCCACCGCACAATGTCCTGACCTTATCTGGGCGTCATCGAGGTGGTTGTCATTTGTAGCCGTAATCGTTTGTTCTCTCCATGCATGTCCTCGTCCGTCAACGGTGTCTCTCTCTGTGTTTTGTGGATGAACTCGTGTGCGCGTACTAGTCAAAATCATAAGGTTTAGTGGAACCGGCAGCTTCAGCAGCCATACAATTGAAATTGGTGTGTGCTCCTGCATTGCTTTTAGTCTTGTTCTATGTGCACAGCGTAAACGGAAGCTAACTAAAAGAATAATTTACCTTGTTGCTCTGTTGTTTTCATTTCTATTAGTGGTCGGCAAGACTAACTCTACCCAAAAGCGACACTAGTATTTCTTATAAAATATCTTCCAATCTATCTTTTTCTATCCGCCTGCAATAAAGGGAGGACAAATATTTTAGCCACCATTTAATTTTCTTCTTTTTTTTTTGGTTGGGGGGGGGGGGGGGGGGGGGTTGGGGGGGACGGAGAAGCGCATCTAATAAGTAAAAGGAAAATCGCGATCCATGAAATACTTAATAATAAGTTTAAGACTATTTTGGTAATTTTCTCAATTATCATGTGTTCCCTGCTTACTTGTGTTACATATAAAGGTTGCACTGAGATAGGATATATGAGCAAGAGACAACCGTGATGGTGAAGAGCTTCAACAAAGAGAGAATGAAAGAGAGCCTGCAAATCTTAGAATGGGAACTCGGCCAAGAGGATTCGGGCAAGATCAAGCTTCAGATCCCACAGAGAAGAAGATATCATGGTGACATGTTCATTCCCAAGGATGGGCCTTAGAAATCATTGGATGAGGGCTGGGATGGAGATGCTTAGATACCTACATTTGTATAGCTTATTTGATTGAGTGTGACTATACGATGAATCTCTCGCCAATAATCATGATCAATCTATAGGAATCGAACCTTGTGTTTTCATTGTCATAATCTCTTCTTTTATATTATGTTTATGAAAATATTGTCCCGATGGCGAGCCTGATGAAGCATCTTATAAGTAGAAAGAAAGTCAAATGATTTGTTAGTAAACTTAATAAACCTACTAAAACAAAATTGGACAGTTAAATTTTGGTAGGATCCCACGTGAGATTCATCACATGAGATCCAACAAGTTTTAAAGACCAACTTTATCTTAATACATATAAGAGATTTATCAAAAAATTGCACGCATGCATGGCCAATTCACTCTAAGGATAAAAAGCTCGTGTAGGTAATAGTCAGAAGAGAAATGATTAAGTGACAGTTTTTAACCTACCGTAAAATTAACAGCATGTTCTAAACCACAAAAAATAAATAAAAAATAATTATAAATTATTGTGGGATCAACTTTTTCAAGAATCTGTAGCTCACAATATACCGATTACTGTCACAATGGCTCAAAGACTATTATGCTATCAAAGCCCAAGTCAAAATCATAAGATAAGGTTCAATGAATGGCATTTTCGGCAGCCACACACAACTCAATTCATGTTTTTTTTGGTAAATAACTCATTTCATGTTTGATTAAAGGTTATATAATCTTACCCAAAAAAGAAGAGGTAGTCCAATGAGAATGCATACATAGAAAAGGCCAAAAAAAAAAAACCTTTAGTCAGGATTTATTTCCAATATATATGTATTTAAGTGGAATTGTATATGTATGGTGTTTTTTTTTCTGTCAGTAGCTCATACATGCAAAATCAACAAGGAATGACAATTTCGGGTGTATATTATGCAAAGATTCTGTCTTGCATTAGTGAGATGAAGTCCACGTTGATGCATTCAAGATAACTATTCCTTGCTCCGAGTCAATTACTTGTTTTAGAGACTTTCCATTTTTTTCATATGAAAAAGGGTTAAAGCCGAATACAAAAATTTAATGTTGTAAATTTACTATTCCTATTTTATTGCCTAATAAAATATGAAGTAATTCTATAGGAGGTAATGAAAAAAATCTAGTATCCAAGCGCTTATCGATTCCAAAATTAGTTAGGAGAGCGATTTCTCCAAAAGTTATATTGCACTTTAAACTCAAAATGAGAGCGCAACAGTCTTCTAATATCTTTAAACAAAGCAGGGCTAGCATTGTCAATCATAAACTTTGGACTAACAAGATCGGTGATGGCTTTAGAGTCAATCTCAAATGATAATTTTATGAAAACCAAATTGTTTTGCGAAGTTGATTACCAACCATAAAGCCCAAAGTACTATTTGTGTCGACGAACATAGTCCTATAAATGTAGTAAAACCACCATGTCAGTCACCCCCTTCATTAAAGCAGTAAAAATTATGCTTTAATCATGATGGAAATTCGATCATCCTTTACCAGTGAGATTTGAATTCAACCATTGCGACAAATTCATTGAGAAGAATTCTCTCAAATATTGTTGTGGGACAAACTTAAGCCACATCCTATGGATAATTGGACAATCTCTTAGAACATGTAAAGTTGTTTCCACACGAGATACACGTCTCAAGCAATGTAGATTTTCTCCCAAGTTGCGAGACGTTGTCAATTCATTCGTCAACGGTCAGTTATGAGCGGCTAGCCAGAAAAAAGTTCTAATAAGTCTTCAATTTATGCTTGAGTTCATTTTCTTCTGCTCGATATAAATACAAGCATTCTTTCTCATGAAACTGTCAAAGAAACCTTTCATCATCTTACACTTCTGATTTCCACCTTCTCTCTCTCACGCTCGCAGAACACAGAGCACCAATGTCCGACGTTGTGGTCCCGGAAGTGGTACTGAGCTCTGGCACCAGGATGCCGTTGATCGGGATGGGTGGGGCCATGAGCAATCTGCCGCCGCGAGACGTGCTGACATCCATATACCTCAACGCCATTGAAGTTGGGTACCGCCACTTTGACACAGCGGCATGCTATGGCTCTGAAGAGGTGCTCGGCCGGGCCGTCGCTGAGGCCCTGGACCAAGGGCTCATCAAGAGCCGCGCTGAGATCTTCATCACCACCAAGCTCTGGTGCACTGACGCTCATCCGGGTCTTGTTCTTCCCGCTCTCAAGAAATCTCTCCTGTAAGTTTTTGATAATCTGCCTTCTCATCTCTTCCTGTTTACTTTTACTGCTCGGCACCATATAGAGTTATACAAACCGCTAAGCCAGCAATCAACTTTAAAGACCATAAAAGAAGTTCTTCCATACGAAAATTTGCACGATAAACATTCATTTTCACTTCGATACATTATTATCAGTTGCATGACATTAGGTTTTTCCAATCTTTCGTCTATATTATTTTTCCGCTTTTTTTAAGGGTTTAGTCATGTTGTATTCATGTTTTTTTGGGCACTTGGTGTGTATTGATTTGTATAGGAGGCTGGGGTTAGAGTATGTGGATCTGTATCTAATCCACTTGCCAATAAGAGTGAAGGAAGGAACGGAAGGGTTCGATTTCAAAGGCCAAATGTTGCCGTTTGACATGGAAGGGACATGGGAGGCCATGGAAGAGTGCTCCAATCTGGGGTTGGCCAAGTCCATTGGAGTCAGCAACTTCGGCACCAAGAAGCTCTCTCAACTCCTCATGCATGCCACAATACCTCCTGCTGTTAACCAGGTAAAAGGAAGAATATATGTGTATTAATATTGAATTTTCACCAATTTTTTTAGATTTTTTTTGGGGTAGAATAATATCAAATCAAGATTTTCTTCAAGATTCTTTTTTTTTTTTCGTTTGTGGGTTCATCATGTTTAGGTGGAGATGAATGTGGGATGGCAACAAGAGAAGCTGAGGGTGTACTGCAAAGAGAAGGGTATACATGTAAGTGCATGGTCTCCATTGGGTGCGAATGGAGCTCCTTGGGGTTCATTAGCGGTTGTGGAGAGTCCTGTGCTTAAGGAGATTGCTGTCGCCAAAGGAAAGACCGTAGCTCAGGTAATTTCCTTTCTCTATTCACATGTATTGGGTAAGACTCTATTTATAGAGAAGTAGACATGGCTTCTATGGTTACTCAGAGCAGGAGATACCATAATTTGAGCATGAGATTTATTGCATCTGAACCAAGTGCTGGCCCGGTCAATTTGAACCCTTGCGAGTTGATTTTCATAATCTCAAAAGAACTATTCTCTCTAATAGAAATCAAATCTTTACAGAATTGATTTCAAGCGTTGATTTGCAAACTACCCCAAATTATAGCTAAATGCATTCGGGTACTTATCGTGACTAATTTGGAGAAAGAAAGTGATATTTTGTCGTTTTAAAAAGGAAGCTTTTAGTTTAGAAATTTCCTCATCGGTTATATAGGTAGATCGCAGAAGAAATTACGTTTGCTTATTACATGAGGAGGCAATGTGTAACATCTTCCTCCATGCACATCCTTGTAGATATGGTCTCTCTTAGGATTAAAAAGCTCGCGTGCATGAATAGTCAAAACCATAAAATGATAATAGGCTTTATGCACGGCTTCTTCAGCAACCACACAATGCAACTCGTCTTATGATTCTAGATTAGTGCGGTCTTGCTCTTATGCATTTGTGGACCTATATATTTGAGTGCGATCAAAAAACAATTGAAGATTTAGTTCTTTTTTTTTTTCATTTTCAACTTCCAAATACTACAAGGCTGTTCAACGTTACTTTTTTTTCTTTCTTTCTTTATTAAATGTCATCGTAATTATTTTTTTTGGTGGCATAACAAAACCAAATCTAAATATATAAGACTGATATTAACGTTACAAACCATCTCTCTCTCTCTCTCTCTCTCTCTCTCTCTCTCTCTCTCTCTCTCTCTCTCTCTCTCTCTCTCTCTCTCTCTCTCTATTAAAGGAATGCCAACTTAAGTCATAATATATTTTTGACGAGAAAGCGCACCTAAATCCCAATCGACGAAGGATACTGGGCTAATTCCATAAATCACATGATTCAATTTTCGATATCTCATGAATATATGTGTGTATTGTGTAACTCTACATATAAATAATATAGGTTGCACTGAGGTGGATACATGAGCAAGGGGTTACTGTGATAGTGAAGAGTTTCAACAAGGATAGAATGAAAGAGAACTTGCAAATCATCAATTGGGAACTTAGCCAGGAGGACTCAGACAAGATCAAGCTTCAGATCCCACAAAAAAGAGGATTTTCTGGTGATGCGTTCGTTTTCGAAGATGGGCCTTACAAGTCGTTGGATGAGCTTTGGGATGGAGATATTTGAATTAGATCACACATCTGATGATTTATACATGATGATCATGTGTCACACTCTCTGATGATCTGCTGCAGATGATGATGTTCAATAATTGCAGCATTTATTTTGTATTTTCGCATTGCAAATCCATATGAAATCAGCCTTGTGTTTTCACTATAGCAATCTCTTCTCTAACGCTATGTTTGGGATATTAGTAATTAAGAAGGGACTAGGGAAAAAAAGGAAAATTGGACATGGAGAATTATAAGTACAAATGGATGTGCATATGGAGATAAGTCAAGGTGGTTACCGTTCACCTAATAATGCAGACATCTCATATTGTAGAAAGAAAATTCTCGATGTTGCGGCATTCTTGTGAGGCAAATTACTCTTTATAGTTGAAGCTCGTTTGTTCCCTAAATATTCCCTATAATATAATATTCGGGCAATTTAATAGGGTTAAAAGAGAAATGGAATCAAAGCACGGAGCAATGAATCGAACTTATTTAAGTTGATTTCGTTAATTGATATGTGTTTGTTGTTTCAAAAATTGAAATAAATTCTGGAAATTTAGTCAATCAGTCTTAAGCCTATTATAAGGAAGCCAATTCAGCCCTTAACTTTACAATTCAGCTAATTTAGTCCTAAACATTTGCACAAAATTCCAATGTACTCCTTCCGGTTCACTTGGATGCTGTTGACGTGGTAGTTTAGTCATCGCTGGCTATCCTACATGGCACATTAGTGCTTTCTAGCAAAAATTGGCCGAAAGGACTATATTGAAATTTCGCGCAAAAGTTTAGGACTAAATTGGCTAAATTAAAAAGCCAAGCACTAAACTAACAATCTTATAATAGGTTTAAGATCGATTGGAAAATTTTCCCCAGTAAATCCCTATTCATAATACTTAATAAGTGTCCTGTGACACTTGTTAATAAAAAGCCAATGAAGTGGTCTTGGGCGGTGAAACTTTGGTCAGGTCCAAATCATCCGCCAATGAAGTGGTCTTGAATCTTGACACTTTGAATCGAACCACAATAAATGTGGGTTTTAATAGGTAAATAGCCTATGGAATTGGCATCGACTGTCGAGATGACACCATATAAAGCAACCAACGAGCTCTCCGAATTTAATTTGCACCGAAAGAAGTTTCTTCAGATTGCTGACGATGCATTAATCGATTTGGTAAATTGGCAGAAGATTAATTGCTCATTTCCAATCGGTTACGTTTCAGCTAAAATCGAGACAACAAAAAAAACAAAACATCTAGAATTAGCTCCTTGTTGTTTGCATGGAAAAACACAGAGCATAAGTTCAACATTTTGGGGTATTTGACCCCAAAAAAAATTATGGGAAAGCTCTGGCCATAAAAACAATCCTGGGGTGGTTTCTCGAGTATTATACTTAGATGTCTTCCTCGTCTAATTTTAAAAATTATGTGTAACTATAGTACTAGATAAGATCATGTTAAAAGCGTTAAGTGCAATAACATTTTAATTAATAATTTTTTTCAAAAAATACAGAATAATACGGGGTATCCTGAAACTTGTGAACCGATAGATTTCGACTTTCGAGTTTCAGAATGGTTCCAAGAGCCTATAAAGTAGGATTCAAGTTTTGAACATTTGGAATTGATAACAATGAGATTTGTTCTAGGTTAGTGCAAATACCTTAGTCAACTTGAACCACACCACTTTTGTATTTTAACAAAGTTTCTTTGGACAACTAATTTGACTCTAATTGATCTTAACAAGACAAGTTTATGTATATATAAAAGTAACAAGCCCAAGTTACACAAAAAAGAATCTTTCAATCATGAACAGACCCAACTGTTCATATGCAAATCGAGATAAGAATAATAAAATATTGAGGTACTCTATTCATAAAATCTCATTTTTATGTGACTATGATCTCAAACTTTCTTTAGCACGGCATCTAAATTTCAAGAACTTTACGGATTACTTTTACCTATGTGAACATTATATAAGTACATCATGATTTAGTTCTTTGTTTTTTAGTCAGAAAAAAAAATTACGAGGAAGTTTCAATGAAAACGAGGGCGGCATTGACAAAGTCTGTCTTGCTTACCACGCATAATATTTATCACAAGTTAAAGTCAACTATATCGTATTAAAAAAAAACTTTTCATTTTCTTCTGCTTTATATAAATATTAGTATTCCTTCGAAGAACCTTTGCGTCCACATTTTCTAATCACTATACTTCCACCATCTCTCTCTCTCTCTCACACACCCCAACACAGAACAGAAGCACAATGGGCGACGTCGTAGTCCCAGAAGTGGTGCTGAGCTCCGGCGAGAGAATGCCACTGATCAGCATGGGCTGCGCAGCTAGCCCTCTGCCGCCGCTGGACGTGTTGACTTCCATATTCCTAGAGGCCATCAAAGTCGGGTACCGCCACTTTGATACTGCGGCGTTGTACAGCTCCGAGGAGGCGCTCGGCCGAGCTGTGGCTGAGGCCCTGGACCGCGGGCTCGTCGAGAGCCGCAACCAAATCTTCATCACCACTAAGCTCTGGTGCACAGATGCCCATCCCGGTCTCGTTCTGCCCGCCCTGAAGAACTCTCTCCAGTAAATACATCAAATCACCTTCTCTCCTCCACTTTTTTTACGATGACACAATAGTCCTGATCACTAAGAATTTTTATGACCGTATAAGAATTTTGTCATGGGAAAACATATATGATAAACATTACTCTTCTTCCTTTGCCAGATTGACTACCTTTCACTTTTATTATGCTGAGAACAACAACATAACATGTTTCATCTTGCTGCTTAATCTTTTCCTTTTTTTTTATGGGCGCGTCCATGGGTCTTGATGGTTTTTTTCTTTTTTTATGGCACTTGGTCGATTTAAATAGGAGGCTAGGGTTAGAGTATGTGGATCTGTATCTAATCCACTGGCCAGTGAGACTAAAGGAAGGAACCGAAGGGTTCGATTTCAAGGGCAAGGTTTTGCCATTTGACATCAAGGGCACATGGGAAGCCATGGAAGAGTGCTCCAAGCTGGGCTTAGCCAAATCCATTGGAGTCAGCAATTTTGGCACCAAGAAGCTCTCTGATCTCCTCTTGCACGCCACTATCCCTCCTGCCGTTAATCAGGCAATTAGACGAATATACTATATCTAATCTCTTCATCAATGGTGTAAACACAGATTTTTTTAGGAAAGACGACAGAGTAATATTTTTTATTTGATGGGATAACCATGGTTTAGGTGGAGATGAATGTCGCATGGCAACAAGAGAAGCTGATACGATATTGCAAAGAGAAGGGAATACAGGTGAGCGCATGGTCCCCTTTGGGAGCGAATGGAGCTGCTTGGGGTACATTAGCGGTTGTGGAGAGTCCTGTGCTCAAGGAGATTGCTATTGCCAGAGGCAAGACGGTGGCTCAGGTACTATATTCACTTCTCTTCTTGAGTTTTTTTTTCCTCCTATTTTGGTGTCATTCTTGGGGTGAAAGAGATCATTGATTGAGTAGATGGAATCGAAGAAAAATTAAGATTTTTGTCATTTTCAGGAAAGCATAATTTAGAAGCACTTTCCTCAGAAATTGCATAGCAAAGGCAGCCGGTGACGGTACTTTGTAGCTCTAACCTTTTGTCCCCTCCATTCATGTCCCTGTCAGTCGACTAGGTGTCTCTCTACGAATTAATCGTAGAAAGAAACTTGTGGTTGCGTAATAGCCGAAACCACAAGACAAAATTTTCGTGACCCGCAACTTCAGCAGCCATACAATACAATTTCTTGTGCGCTTCTAGATTTGTTTTAGTCTTGTTGTCTTGTGCTTTCCGGATGACTTTTCTTAAAGATCGAGTCATATCGAAAACGAAAGCTAAGCGAAATAATTCTTAAATAGAGCGCACCTTCTGGGGATTAAAAATTTTGACGCCAATCCTCAGTTGCCAACTTTCGTGGTTAAAAAATAATTTGTTGACTTATTCACCCTGTTCTTCCACATGTCGCTCATTTCTCCCATTGCTATCCGTATAAAACAGTGCTATAGATCAAGTACCAACATACTATAAGGTTTTAATGATTGTTCGGTGGAATTATAGAAAAAGAACTCATAGTTGGTCTGGCAACATTGCTAACCCCTACCTTAAGACAAGATTGAAATTACCATTACAAGACATCTTCCAATCTCTCTTTCTATCCACGCGCAATTAAAGGAGGATAATCACAATTTATCCCATATGATAAGTAATATGATAATCACGATTTATGAAATACTCAACTAATTTCACGGATCACGTTATTTGCCGTTCCTTATCTCCAATTTGTGTATTATACCTTATATACATGCATACATATAAAGGTTGCACTGAGATGGATATATGAGCAAGGGGCATGCGTGATAGCGAAAAGCTTCAACAAAGAGAGAATGAAAGAGAACCTGCAAATCTTAGAATGGGGACTTAGCCAAGAGGATTTGGACAAGATCAAGCTTCAAATTCCACAGAAAAGAGGAAGTCCTGGTGACATGTTCGTTTCCGAGGATGGGCCTTACAAATCACTTGATGAGCTCTGGGATGGGGATGCTTGAATACCTACATTCTTATAGTTTATATGATTGAGTGTAACTCTATGATGATCTCTGATCGATGATAATCAATCAATATGAATCGAACATTGCATTTTCATTATCACAATCTCCTCTTTCACACTATATTCTTGAATATATCGCGCTAACAGATAGTCGTGTATTTTTTCAATTTCAGATCAGAAGCTTAGTTTGGAATTTTCGTATATTCATTTTTGTAAACGATACAAGCAATCATTTTTAGGAAAATATTTTCATAATCATCAATTTTTCGCGAAACAAACAAAGCTTAGTCTTGAAAATCTCATTTTGTGTGATTATGACATTTGGATTTCCTATGTGGACAATAAATAAGACATCGTAATTTAGTTCAGTAAGGCACAAAAAACTTGGATTTTCGTGTGATTATAATTTCCTTGCACTTCTTAGTACATAACTAAGGTCACTATACTTGATTGTGGCCAAAATTTGAAGGATTTATATTTAATATGAAAAAAAATTGTTCTTTCATTTTTGTAGACGATACTTTTAGGAAAATATTTTCCTAATCATCAATTTTCCATGAAATAAACGTAGCCTTAGTTCTGAAAATCTCATTTTTGTGTGAGTACGATGTCTAGCTCTCATTATTACCTCGAATTGCCTACATGGACAATATATAATCACATCGTGATTTATGTGTTTGTTTGAGGGAAAGTGTTTTTCGGGAATTCGTTTTCCTGACTTTCACCTATTTGGTTCGCCGAAAATGTTTAGTCAACCGAAAACACTTTCCGGTCAAGGAAAACATTCATGTGTAAAATTAGGAAAGTGAATTTCCTAATCTAAGAAGGTGAAAACACTTTCCATAATTACTCATGTTGAATTTGTTACTTTTCTAATTTTATTTTTGTCTTTTTCTTTTTCTTTTTCTTTTTCTTATTTCTTTTTGTTCTTCCTTTCTTTTTTTTCTTCTTCCTCCCTCTGTGTGAAACAAACGCATTTTGAATCAGATCGAATCAGATCGCAAATAAAAAGGATTCAACCATTCATTTGAAAACTACCATAAATTAACGCAAAAACTCCTTTGAGTATGGCTAGTTACAAGGTAACTAAATTGGAAAAAGCAATAAACGTTGTGTCATTTGAAACTAAGTTTTAGTTTAGAAGTTCCTCTTCGGGTGTATTAGTGAATGGGGGGAGAAAGGGCATTTGCTTATTACATGAGAAGGCCACGTGTGCTAATTTTCTCCATGCACGTCCTTGTCAAGTTAGTCTCTCTGAGGATTAAAAGTTTGTGTGCGTGTCCCAGCGAAAACCATATAGAGATAACAGGTTGTGTACGGCTCCTTCAGCAGCCTCACAATGCAATTCGTCTTGTGATTCTAGATTTGCGTGGTCCCGCTCCTACGTATTTTTTAACCTAAATATTTAAATGCGATCCGAAAGCAACATTGATTAGAGCAAATCTTCTATTAATTAAGAACATTGGCGGCAGTTGTTGTTCTTCGATTTTGGATGGTAATTAAAGTTCTTAAATTTTGTCGGTGTGACAATACCCTAACTAAATATATAAGTCCGACATTATCGATATGAAGCATCTCTCTCTATATTAGTGCATTAAAGGAATAACAACTTTAATCATCATATGGTTTTGACGAAAAGGCCCCACCTAAATATAGAAATCCCAATCCAAGAATAATACTCAGGTAATCTCATAAATCACATTATTCAATCTGATGTGTCTCTAATTTTATGTATCATAGGTTGCACTGAGGTGGATATATGAGCAAAGGGCAAGCGTGATAGTCAAGAGCTTCAACAAAGAGAGAATAAAAAAGAACGTACAAATCTTGGACTGGGGACTTAGCCAAGAGGACTTGGACAAGATCAAGGTTCAAATCCCACAAAGAAGAGGATATTCTGGCGATGTGTTCGTTTTCGAAGATGGGCCTTACAAGTCGTTGGATGAGCTATGGGATGGTGACCCTTGAAATCGGATCACATGTTTATAATTTGTATACGACAGTCCAATGCAACTCTATGATGATCTCTCCTGCTTGCTGATGATGATTAACTACTACTTTCATTCGTTCCGTGTTGCAGTATGTATGCACCGGACATTGTGTTTACACTGCCATAATCTCTTCCCTTACCCTTTGTCTGGGAAAATGGTGATTAGGGAGGGAAAGGAATTAATTTTTCCTTTTCAACTTCCAAATACTAAAAGGGCTCTTTCAACTTTGCTTTTTTTTCCTTTCTTTCTTCGTTGTTTGTTATTTTCGTGTTTCATTTTTTGTCAGCATGACTAAGTTCTATCCAAATAAGACTAAACTTTTCATTACAAAGGATCTTTCAATCTCTCAGTTACCGTCTGCTCACATGCATTAGAGAGACAAAAAATTTGGTCATTTGGAAGCCCATGGAAATAGAGATATCCTAAGTCCTCAAGACACACTTGACAGGAAAAATCTGTCCCAACATTCTCAGCAGCTAGAAGATGGAAATCCCTGACACGACCTCCTAACTGACATAAAAACATCAGGGGAAAAAAGGAACCAGAGAAGAAACTTGTTCGAGCGCTCTCGCTGAAAAATATATAGCCATCAAGCTGAACTATTCAAAGGCAGAAACTATATGTACAGTTCGCTAAATTACCCCAAAGGGCAACCTATTCTTCCATCATACAAGCCAGGACATGTAATCCGAGCCAAGGCAGTAGACTCTTTCTTGGTAGAACAAAGCAAGCAACATTCTGGGTTGAATAAGATCTCAAATCAAGATTTGCTTCTTCTTTTTTCCTTTGTGGGTTCATCATGTTTAGGTGGAGATGAATGTGGGATGGCAACAAGAGAAGCTGAGGACGTACTGCAGAGAGAAGGGAATACATGCGAGTGCGCGGTCTCCATTGGGCCCGAATGGAGCTTTGTAGGGTTCATTAGTGGTTGTGGAGAGTCTTGTGCTCAAGGTAATCGCCATCGCTAGAGGAAAGACGGTGGCCCAAGTAATTTCATTTTCTACCTCCGTGCATTGGGTAGGACTCTACTTATAAGGAAGTAGGCATGAATCCTACGGTTGTTCTAAGTAGAAAGCACTATAATTTGAGTACGAGATCTGTTGCATTTAAACCAAGCACCTGACCACTAATATCGAACCCTTGGGAGTCTATTTTCACGATATCAAATCAAATTATTGTCTCAAAGTATTAATAGCAATCAAATCCCAAAAAAAATATATTTCAACCGTTCATTTGAAAACTATCATAAATTAAAGTAAAACGCATTTGGATACAACTATTTACGAGGTAACTAAATTCGGAGAAGAAAGAAACATCGTGTCATTTGAAAAGAAGTTTTTAGTTTAGAAATTTCCTCCTCTGGTTGTCTAAGTAAATGGGAGAAGAAATTGCATTTGCTTATTACATTACATGAGAAGGCAATGTGTACTATTTTCCTCCATTCCCGTCCTTGTCAATTGGTCTCTCTAAGTATTGGAAGTTTGTGTGGGTGTCTAAGTCAAAACCATAAAGAGATAATAGGTTTTGTGTACGGCTTCTTCAGCAGCCTCACAATGCAAATCGTCTTGTGATTCTAGATATGTGTGGTCTTGCTCTTACGTTTTTTTGGCCCTAAATATTTGAGTGCGATCCGAAAGCAATCATAATTAGAGCAAATCTTCTACTAATTAACAACATTGGCGGCAGTTGCTGTTCGTAGATTTTGGATGGTAATTAAAGTTGATGGAATTTGTCAGCGTGACAATATCCTATTTTAATATATAAGTCTGATACTAGTGATATGACACACATCTCTACATATATAGAAGTGCATTATAGGAACAAAAACTTAAATCAAGCCAATGGGGTTTCATTTTAATCGTTATTTAGTTTTGATGAAAAAGCTTACCTAAATATAGAAATCCTAGTCCATGAAAAATGGAAGAATTATCAAAAAAGTGTTAAACCTATTGTATGTCAATTCATTCCTAAACATTTCAATTTGACAAACGGAGTCCTAATCCTTTTGACGATTTGCTAATATAGTCATTCCGGTAAATTTTAGCTACCAATCATTGACGTGGACGCCACCCATCCAATGTGGCACCACTGGCATTGATGTAGACAATTTTTTTCAATTTTTCTAACTTTTTTATAAAAATTTTCTTTATTTTATTTTATTTTATTTTATTTTTCTTTTATTTCTTTTATTTCTTGTTTTTTCTTCTTTGTTCACCGGGCCTTGGCGATGGTTGACTACAAGGCTCACCTTGACCCTGGCCAGAAGCTAGTAAGGTTGGCCCTCGCTGTCCTTCAAACGAAGCTTAACCTCGTCGGCCTCTAGCAAGGCAGGCAACACTGGCAAGGTCAGGCTACGCCTATGGCCGGTCGCCGAACGGCGGAGGAAGAATGAAAAATCAAGAAAAACTTATAAAATTTATTAAAAAGTTTTGGAAAAATTAAATTAATTCAGAAAATTATCCACTTAAGTGCCGCCATGTCACGTAGAATGGCCAGCGGGCCTCTGTGTAAGCAATTACTGACCAAAATTGACCGTAACAATTATATTGGCAAATCTTCAAAAGGTTTAGGATTAAATTTGCTAAATTGAAAAGTTTAGGACTGAATTGACATCCGTATAATAAATATATAAATTTTTGATAATTATCCCCATGAAAAATGCTCGGGTAATCTCATAAATCACATGATTCAATCTTCTGTATCTCTAATATTGTGTATGATAGGTTGCATTGAGGTGGATATACGAGCAAGGGGCAAGCGTGATAGTGAAGAGCTTCAACAAAGAGAGAATGAAAGAGAACCTGCATATCTTGGATTGGGGACTTAGCCAAGAGGATTCGGACAAGATCAAGCTTCAGATTCCACAGAAAAGAGGATGTCCTTGTTACACGTTCATTTCTGAGGATGGGCCTTACAAATCGTTGGATGAGCTTTGGGACGGCAATGCTTGAATACCTACATTTTATAGTTTGTATGATCAAGGATAACTCTAAGATGATCTCTTGTCAGTGGTAATCAATCTATATGAATTGAACCTTGTGTTTTCATTATCACAATCTCTTCTTTTGGACTTATATTTCTGGATAGATGGTGCTAAAAGCAAGCCTGACGAGACATCTTGTAAACAGAAGGAAAGTCTCTTTTTTTTTTCATTTCAGGTCACAAGCTTAGTTTGGAATTTTCCTTTAACTATGGATGCCGCCACTGAGCCCACGAGTCGTCGTCACCAAGCCATTGAGCCGCAATCGCCACCGTGAGCGCCCACTGGCATCCCTTCTCCTCTACAACTTTGCAATGGTGGTTGCAACCTCGGGTGTACCTCAATTTCTAATTGATGTCACTCGAGTTCGAGGACCTCCAATTTGAGCTCGTTGGTGATTCTTGAATTCGGATCACACATTTATAATTTATATAGGATGGTCAAATGTAACTCTATGATGATCTCTCTTGCCGATGATGTAATAATGTACACAAGGCGGTTCGAATCTAGATATGTCAAGCAACGCCGTTGGTGATAGCACCAGCAATGTCGCTTGCCGGCGGTGCAATCTACAACAATTATTTTTCCTATTTGCTTTACTCTATTTATAGTTTTGTACCCATCCGGCCAACCGGTTTGCCACCTCTAATTTTAGCACTTCCTCAATTACTTTGATTATTGATGGCAGAGATTATTATTATTCAATTTTCATAAATTGAAGTTTCTAACCAATGTCAATTACTTGAATCAACTTAAAGAGCTGTCTTTCCTTTTCAACTTCCCAATACTAAAAGGCTATTTCGACTTTGTCTTTACCTTTCTTTCTTCGTTGTTTGTCATCTTCATGTTTCATTTATTGTCGGCATGACTAGACCCTATCCAAATAAGACTAAACTTTTCATTACAAAGCACCTCCCAATCTCTCTTTTTCTGTCTGCTTGCGTGCATTAAAGGGACCAAAATATTTTGGTCATAGGAAGCCCATTAATTAAATATAGTCAACCAATCTCGCAAATCGCGTGATTTTTTCTTCCGTTTCTCTAAATTTTATATAATTAATACACTTATGCATGAGGGAAGCGTGATAGTGGAGCTTCAACAAAGAGAGAATGTAAGAGAACCTGCAAATCTTGGGACTTAGCCAAGAGGATTCGGGCAAGATCAAGCTTCAAATCCCATAGAGAAGAGGATATTTGGTTGGTATTTTATTTCTGAGAATCGGCCTTACCGGTCAATAAATGAGCTCTTGGATAATGATCCTTGAATTAGATCACGCATCGGATGATTTATATATGATGATAAAGTATCACACACTCTTTAATGATCTCTTGCAACTGATGTTGATCCAATAATCGCAACGTTAATTTGTAATTTCCATGTAGCAAATCCATAAGTACTCAACCTTCTATTTTCACTATCACGATCTCCTCGGGAAAATTGTCGAATTAGTCGTAAGCCTTTTCGATCTTAATTTCTCATGTAATTAACTCTGGGTATATTCCGGATTACATTTGGACTGCCTATGTGGACATTATGTAATTACCTTGCGAAAGTTTATGGACTGTAATCTGGATTTGACACATGGGAGACCGCGTAATGGATGAAGCTGTCGTGTCTCAAACCGTTTTCACCTTCTTTTGTCCCCCCCACGTGATAGACTATGAGCAAATGTTAAACAAATCTACCGCGTTCATGTCTAATATTAATCTTTCGCATCACTTAGTAAATTAATTTTGGATTTTTTATCTTTCCTTCTAAAATTGTCTCTAAGTTGTCATAGGTGCGAGCGACCCTTTTGGTTGTGTATGTTGCGCAAGGATTCTGTCTTGCATAAATGAGATGACCTCCCCATTGATGCATGCATGAAAATTATTACTTGCTCACAGTCTAGGGATGAGCATGGTCCGGGTGGGCGATTCCTACCCTAGAACCGGGAACCGCCCACTAAAGACCAGTTCCAAAAAATTGGAACTGAGAATTGTCCGTTGGTTTCGTGAATCCACCAGGGAATCGGACAGCCGGTCCGATTCGATTCCTGGGTGGGTCCATAGAACTGGTCCTATTAGTCAAGGATGGAGACGGAAAGACGAAGATGGAAATGGAAATAGAGAGTTGGAGACGGTAAGGTGAGCATCGACCGAGAAGAGCGAGAGAGTGAAAGTGAGTGTAAAGGCGAAAGCGAAAGAATGTGTTTCTTGGCTCAATGTGAGACCGTGAGTGTCAAGCAAGTTAGGTTTAGTTTAGGGATTTAGAATTTTTCTTTTTTAAAAAAATTAAATATTAAATAAATATATCATATCGTATATTATATTTATTATTATATTATCGGTCTGATCCGGTCCGGGTGGACGGATAGGTGGTTCCACACCTAGAACCAAAAATTGGACCGGTACCCACCGGAGCGGTTTCCGATTTTTTTGCAAACCCTATCACAGTCATTTTACTTGTTGAGAAGACTTTACAC
This sequence comes from Syzygium malaccense, assembly GCA_031216405.1. Lineage (NCBI taxonomy): Eukaryota > Viridiplantae > Streptophyta > Magnoliopsida > Myrtales > Myrtaceae > Syzygium > Syzygium malaccense. The sequence continues at coordinate 17,663,528 of CM062260.1, read as the reverse complement.
TTTGTTATGCTTGATTTCATCTTCTTCCGCTCGCTATAAATATAAGCATTCCGCTTCCTAAAACCGTCAAACTTCAACATCTTCCATCATTAGATTTCCACCCCATCCTCCACCCCCCCCCCCCCGGTCCCTCTCTCTCTCTCTCTCTCTCTCTCTCTCTCTCTCTCTCTCGCAGAACACAAAACACCGATGTGCAACGTCGTGGTCCCCGAAGTGGTGCTGAGCTCGGGCGAGGGGATGCCACTGATCGGGATGGGCGGGGTAGCGAGGCCTCTGCCACCGCTCGACGTGCTGACGTCCATATTCCTTGAGGCAGTCGAAGCCGGGTACCGCCACTTTGACACGGCGGCATGCTATGGCTCCGAAGAGGCGCTCGGCCAGGCCGTGGCCGAGGCCCTGTGTAGACACCTATTTTTGAATTGCCCAAAATTAATTGCACAAAATTTAGGAGTTAATTTTCTTTAATTCCTAAAACAAAAAAATATTTCAATTTAAATGCATTGCATATAGAATTAGGCACATTTTGCATTAATATGGCTATTAGAGTAAATATTTAAAAAATAATAATAATAATAATAAATAAAGAAATAAATCGGATCGGGCTGGACCAAGGCCAGCCCAGCCCAAGCCCAGCTCCTCCTTCTTTTTTCCCCCCGCGCGCGGCTGGGCCCAGCCCGGCCCAGCTCCTTCTCTTTTCCTCTCCCTCTCCCCGCGCGGCCCAGCCTCTCCTTTTCTTTTTGTTTTTTTTCCCCCCCCCGCGGGCTGGGCCTGGCCCGGCCCAGCCTCTTCTCCTTCTTCCTTCCCCCCCCGCCGAGCGTCGCTGTCCTTCCCCTGTTCGCGATGTCACACCGACGCACGGCGGCGCCGCTCCTCGCCGTCGCTATCCGGCCAGCCAGGGCCGGATGAGCACGCCAACAGGACCGGCATTAAATGCTAGTCCTGTCCCCCCCATTTCCCGGCTCCCTTATCCTCTTCTTCTCCGTCTCGGCTGCTTCGTTGAACCGGACCCCCCTGCTCTGCTCTACTCTGCACCGGCCTGCCATGGCCACGAAAGTCATGGGGTGGCGTAGGCCGGTGCAGGCCGTCGTCATTGCCGACGCAACGGAGCCGGGGGACGCTGCATATAAAAGGCCAGAGAGAGAGAGAGAGGCGGCCGGCCGATTTTGGGAGGAGGCCCGGTCGGAAAATTTCACAGAGAGGCCCGGTCGGCCGGCGAAATAGAAAGAGAAACAGAGAGAGCCGGAGAGAGAGAAAGGGAGTCTCCGGCGGCCACCGTACCTCAGCCATTCATTCTCGCCGCCGAGCCGACGACGGCGACACAGAGAGAGAGGCCAGGTCGGTGAAACACAAAGAGAGAGAAAACATAGCAGAGAGAGATTGAGAGAGAAGAGAGAGAATAGAGAGGGAGAGAGAGTGTCACGCCCCGTACCCCACGAAGCGAGAGCATCCCACCTTTGGTCGATTATGGTGCAACGCTCCCAGGCAGCGTCGCCGACCCAAACCCCAAACAGAGATCAAACACAAGCGGAAGCACGTATATAAATATATATATACACCCAGACAATAAAATACATGAGGCCAAGGTAGCACAACCAGCAAACCACACCTCTGAAAGTATGTATACTAGTATTACCAAGGAAAACTTTTCACACTATTCATTTATACAACAACAAAGAAAATACACAATCAGTAGCCACTCAGTCAAAAGGGGGTCAGCATAAAGCACTTCGGTTCCTCAGGTTCCACGATCATGGCTGCAGGTCCGTCCCCACAAGGGCGCACACTAGAGGACCGCTGGATATGATGCGGTATCCCAAAAATAGGTGGTGTCCTCGGCATCCTACAGCTGGGGGTCTGAAATGTTTCGGTTTACACAACCGTGAGATAAATCTCAGTGAGCTCAACCCCTAAACCTAGGCTAGGCTAGCATGCAATCTCCTGACCGGAAACAAATATTTATAATCACAACACATACGTGGCACACATTATCACACGTACACCAATCACATACTTAGGTACCGACTCTCACTCCTTCGTATGTCAGTCTATGTATGTTCATGCATGCAAATGTCGTCGACATGTCATGCGCATTTTTCTGGCCCACTGGCCCACACTGGCACACTTGCCCAATTCATTATTATTACGACTCGAGTCATTAATTTTTCACGGCCCGGTGCGTCTAGCCTGCTCCAAAGTGCATGAGGCGCAGCAACCGATCTGGCCCAGTGTCTCTAGCCTGCTTCAAAGTGCATGAGGCGCAACACTGTTCTCCTTGCGAACCAGAGCCTGCTTCAAAGTGCATGAGGATGGTCGCCTTCCGGACATACCGGGCATCGTCCTGCTTCAAAGTGCATGAGGACGGTATCGACCCGAAGGTCACGACCCGAAGGTCCTTAGGTGATCACGCAACTCATTATTATCTGGACCCAGCGTATAACGCTTCGGGGTATTTTAGGTGATCACACAACTCATGGCAGACACGCATTCTCGCACAAGTTCATCACATGCTTCACCCTCGGCATGCACAATGCGTGTCCATGTTATGCAATGCAATGCACCATGAGCGCCAATAAAATTCAATCACAATCAAGCACAAATTACGTACAACCAATTAACCCGGACATATCCGGTAATTTTCTAATGGACTCCGACATTGATCAATTAATCCAATTTCTCTCCCCAATAAATCCTCAGTTGTTTACCACAAATTTTCGATAATAAATTCTACCAGTCAATCCTCAACCCAGTCTAAATTACACACTGATACTATCTAAGCCAGTCCAAATTGTACCGCTAAATACCTAAACCAGTCCAGAAAAACGCAACATCAGTCCTAATCCGGGTTTAGGAATTTTACTCACCTAATCCAATGTCACGACGACGGGGAAATGGCGGCCGATTACTGGTGAACAGTAAAACCGGCGACGAAATCCCGGCGACGGCGTACGGACGATGAACAGTGATCCGTACGGACGGGGTGAACAGTACCCACCGTACGGACACTGTACGGACAGGCGGCGATGGGTGGCCGGCGACGTGCCGGTGCCGGCTGAGGCGGTCCGTACCGAGAATGAACAGTAATCCGTACGGACGTGAACAGTACCACCGTACGGACACTGTATGGCCGGGCACGGATGGCGACGTACGGCGGTGCTGGACGACTGGGTGGTGGCGGAACGGCGATCGGAGCTCCGGCGAAGCTCCGGCGTTACTATTTGCAGACCGGGAAAGAGAAAACAAAGAAAAACAAGGTTGTTTTGGGCTAAAACTGGGGCTGTGGTGGCTAAACAGGTGAGAGGGAGGTCCAAGGATGCTGTGGCGACGGCTGGTGGGCTGCCAGCAGCTCCGGCTGGTACTGTTCCGGCGTGAACAGTACCAGAAAATGCAGAAACGGAATGTGCAGAACAGAAAACAGGAGAGAAGAAGGAAATTCTGGGAAAAAAAATTGGCCGAATGGTCTGCTGGAGAGAGAGAGAGTGTATATCCTGGTCAAACATGGAGTTAGTGGATTCCAAGTGTCAAAATCTAAGGCTATTGGACAATTTTGCCCTTGATCCAAGGGCTAAGATTTGTCCATATCCAATAATTTAGGGTTAAAATGGTCAATTGCTCTTAACCATGGTTGACCAGACCTGAGTTAAGACTAACTCACCTTGGTTAGTCCCCTAATTAAATCCAAAATTCGGAATTACCAAAAATGGGTCCAAGGGCATTTTGGTAATTTTCCGATCCCGAACCGAAATTCCAATTTTTGCACATACGCATTCCATATATGCGTGGCCAACCTAATATGGCATCGGAATCGCGAAATTCACTTTTTAAGCCCTCGAAAATCCACGTCAAAGTCTCGGGAATAAAATAATATTATTTTCCAATTTTTGTCGAAATTCCAGTTTTTGTCCAAAACGACTCCTGGTATGCGTGGCCACTCAAAAATGGCGTCGGCCTCGAAAAATAACATCATTTGACCTCAAAAAGCAACGTTGGCGTCCCGAGGGGCAAAATCGTAATTTTTCACCCCCGGACCAAAATTCCAATTTTCACTTGTACTAACTCCAAACATGTGTGGCCAGCGTAATATGACGTCAATTTCCCAAAAATAGTCTCTTAACCCTTCGAAAATCGACATCGAAGTCCGGGCCAAATTCCGTGAATAATACTCGCTCAACTTTCGATTTTAGGGTCTCTCACTAACGGGTGGCTGTTTAGAGGTTACGCGTATCGACCTAGGGTTATCCGTATCGTGATGGTCTCGATCATTGAGAGAATGAGAAAATTATCATTAGTCCGTGAGGTCACAATCATTAGGTTCAAGTTCAGGACTGGTTGACCACGTGCACTTTTGGTCTTGCAGAATCACCTGCGTCCCATTTGTGCATCGTTGGCCTTGGTCAAACCCAATCCGTTACTCTTTCCTAAGATCGGCTCACGTTGGCCCAAAATATTTCCTCAGCGTCTCTTGTGATCGGTATCCCTTTCGCGATAGGGTCCCCGGTCCACGTACCATTTTCTAGTTAGTCATACCCTAATGGTTAGTATCCCGAGAGTGATCAGCTCCGGGTGAGACTTACTAAAATGAAATGCGAAATAATATCAGTTTCATTGATCCCAGAAATTACATCGAAATTCGGACTGTTACAGAGAGAGCAAACCGAGGCCACGCCGGAGAAAGAAAGACAGCCAACAGCGTCGTCGGCGCCTTCAGACCGGCCGAAAATCACCCAGACGCGCCGACGACCGACGAACCCCCCCGGCCGAGAGCCTCCTCTGTTTTCCCCTGTTTTTGCACGCGGTTCGGCCGGGACTCACGTCGGCAGATTCGCGCGATTCCCGGCCCATGCCGTCGCCGGTCCCGGTCCCCACTCACAGTCGAACCTCAGCCGCAGCCGTCGGAGCCAACCGTGCCGCCGGAGGAGATCGAATCGGCTGATTTCCACCGCGCACGCCCAGTGTTCGACGAATTGCCCCCAGGTAAACCGATTCTGATTCGGTCGCCGGTCGGCGAACCGGCGGCCGGACGGCGAGCCAAGTGGTCGGCGACGTTGGTGGCGGCCCCAGGGGCCGATTCGGATGGTGGCGCCGGTCTGGGTCGGCCGGCGGACGGCCAATTTTGGCCCCGCCGGCGTCTTCCCCCGCGGGTCTGTCTGTTCGGGTCGGATTCGACCCGAATCAACAGATCCGACCCGGGTCAACGCATGATCGGACCCGACCCGATCCGGTTTAATATTATATTATATATATTTTTTAATGTATTTTTTTAAAAAAAATTTAAAAATTAAAAAAAATTAAAATAATTTTATTTTATTTTATTTTCTTCTGTATTGTTATTGTTATTATTATTATTATTATTATTATTATTATGTGATATATCTAAGTGTTTTATTTTTTTTGTTGTATTATTGTGCATATATTGTCTTATTTAAATTAGACAAACCTGAGGTTGCGCGATGGTATTTTGCATGTTTTTATTACCGTTGCGTTGTTATGCATGTTTTTAATACAATTGCATGATCTGTTGTGTTTTGAATGTCATCTGACTTATTTAAGGTTAGAATCTTAGGTTGCATGAGTTATTGTGTTCTTGATTGCTAATCGTTTCTGATTATGCACTCGTTTGATCACTTCACATGTTAGGAGAAAGGTCCTAAAATCAATCCAAATTGCCTGACAAATGTTTTCATGAAATGAACAGGGTAAAATGGTACCGAAAGGGCATTAGTTATCCAACTAGTGTAATCAAGTCCCCGAATCCAGTTAATCTCTGGTTTGTAGGAATAGGGTGATTCTCCCGTCACCCTATTTGGGTTTCTAATCGACCTACCCCAAATTGATTAGTGACGACTCCTTGGTATAAACCACTTGCATGTTAAAAAATTTAAACCCTAAGTCGCGATATGGTATGGGCTTGGGAGAGCCCGAGTTAAGTCCTGAACCTAGACTTAGCACGTACCAGACGAGCCCTCCTTCTTTTTGCATGTCGTCCGAACAAGAGGCTCCGGGAGTTTCGATCGCGACAGACTGGCGACTCCGCTGGGGACTTGCATTTTTTAAAAAAGTGGACTTAGGCCAAAATTTTTATCCTGTTCAAAATTTTTGTTTGGCAGCAAGGACTCCAGGTATGATCCTGACATTAAGGTATTATTTGTTTTTGCAGGTTCAAATTGATTGTTTATAAATTGTTGTGCATGCTTTAATGATTTAGCACTACACTGTTGCACACACTACCACGCTGCCGGACCTGGCCGCAATAGGTTTTTTTTTAGGATGGTGTTAAGAAAGATACGACCTCAAACGCGAGCCCGCGATGTAGAGGTTGCCTTTCTTTTCCCCGAAATTTATTTCTAAAAAATCGTAAAGAAATATCTTTAGCCGCTATTCGTGTGTCTATAAAATATTCCTTTCGATTTGGCCGAGGTTAAAAGGACTTGACACCAACGCGAGACTGCGACAGTCAGGCACCCTTTTAATTTCATTTTGCTGAGCAAATCTAGATAGAAATCGAGCCTCACTCCTCATGTGCATGTCGTTGTGATTGCCATGGTTCAAGGAAAGGTATACTTTCTATCCATTCTCATATTTTTTATTGCCTACTTATGCAACTAATTTGTCACTGTTAGGCCACCCGTTGATTGCATTCTATATACGATGGGAAAAGCTGATATCCGATCTGTCCCCGCTCCTAAGAAAGAGTTTCTGGTATGGTGGGACCGATGAGGCGAGGGATACGCTTATTACAGAATTTGTCCGCAAAAATAAGCGACTCCGAGAGACCGTGATTTCCCCATCGTTTATAAAATGAGTATCCGGGAAGAGCGCATTTTTGTTAAAAACCCGTATATTTTATATTTCCTAGTAATTATGTTCAGGATTTTTGGTTTTCTTCCTTAAAAGCGTTTTTGAGTTATACTAATGTTAATATAACTCGGGCCGTTTTTTTATGCTTTAAATGAATTTTTTGGCCCCTTTAAGACACCACCACGGCCTTTGGCCCAGTGGTATCCGGGGGTGAGGCCTCAGGGTCCGAGGCGACCGGGGTTCGAATCCCGGGGACGCCACCTGTAATGAATATATAAATAAAAACCTTTTTTGCTTCTGATTTTTTTTTTTGTAAATAAAGAAAATACATGATAGACAGATACAATACTAGACTAAGTCATGGACTGATCATTTATGAGATTTTATACTCATTTGTCGTCATTTTTTTCTCAGGTAATTACGAATTATACCAATCCGCCAAGTAAAGATGGCTGAAAAAGATATGACAACTCGTGTGGCGGACATGGAGACCGAAATGAAGCTAGTCTTTACCTTTCTTCAACAACTTTCGAAACAAGTGGAACATTTGTCAATCCGCTTAGACCAACTCACCATGACTCCGTTTTGCTATCCAAGACCAGGGGTGATTCAAATGGAGCCCTCCAGTGTCAACCAAAAGGGTAAAGATGTCATAGTTGACAATGTCCACAGGTCCCCTAATTCTAAGGAATTGAGCACCCTATGCCCAAAGTTCATGCAACATGAACAATACAAACCCAGTATCTCTCCATCACAAAAGCAAAACAACCGGAGACAGTTCACTCCCCTCCCAGGATCTCCATCTCAGATACTGACAATACTCTGGGAAAAGGGGCTGCTCTCCACTGAACCAAAGCGACCTAATCCTGAGAGTTTTTCAAATTACAATCCGTCTAAAAAATGTGATTATCACATGGGCGAGGTAGGGCATTCAACTGATGGATGCTATACTCTTAAACACCGAATTCAAAACCTGCTGGACACCGAGACTTTCTCATTCGAGACCGGAGAAGGAAATGAGCGCAAGCCTGCTTGAGTATAACTCCTCTCATCCTTTTGCATGAATCCCTGGAAAAGGGGTTGTCCTTGTATTTTGCTTTTTGTCGTCATTTCTGTTGAAAGAAATGTCTTTTTAAACTCTCCCTCTTTTGAGGTTGTAAATCCATGGATTGTAAATAAATAATGTTTTGAGGGCCTGAGGAAGTATCTCAAATCGGCCCGTTGATGATATCTAGCCATGTAAAGGAAAGTGTTCTGAGGCCCGGGCTTCCTCATGTTTCCTCGTTTCTAAGCTTTTGAAAATAAAACAAATGTTTTATCATTTTTCAAAAGGTCAAAAAATGGTGGTGAAAAAGCATACTTGTTCATAGTCTTGTTTGTCTTTCTAACTTGCTCACTGCGTGTCTCAGAGTATACTCATTTTTTGTTACAAATGGGACATTTGAAAATGACACAAACTAAAGCGCACATCAGACCCTGATGAGGTTAGCGGACCAACTCATCTAATAGTGGCAATCCGAGCGAAGATCGTCCAATCTTCAAATGAAACATGGCGCAAATCTCATTATTACCGGTGGGTGATATCAGCCCCAGGAAGTCAATGAGACTGCTGAGCATTCCCTAATTCCATGATGAGCGAAATATCATCTCGTACAAAAATCGGGGGCAAATCAAGAAAAGATTACCCTTTTTGAAGGAAAAGGTATGTCTCATTCCTCAACAAATTTTGGAAATGACATTCTATCCCTTTTCTTTTGCAGATAATGAGCTGGGAAACATGCTAGACTCTGACGTGCTAGCAAGCCGGATGGAACACCAATGTTAGGACTTCTCGAATGAAACACGACGAAGAAGTGCTCAATTGGAAGAGTAGACTAGGGGGCATGCAATCCCCCAGTCCATAAAAAAGGGTGTATTTCGTTCCTAAAGTTTATTCACTTTAGCATAGAAATGACATATCTTTTCCTTTTATATAGGACAAAATTGAGTAAACAACACTCATGGTGCAAGCAGCTGGAAAGGACTTTGCATATGACAAAATGGCGTCGAAGCCAATCTTGACAACCACAGAAGTCTCGATGGTAGTCACGCCCATGCCCGTCAAAGACTTTTAAAGTAGAGATTAGCTTTACTGCGAAGCTCCCCATGCAGGCAATTGCGCACGCCTGTGCAGTCAAGAATCGGGTCGAGAAACTCCTCAACATACCGGAGCCGCATTGACACAACATGCGCTGACAATAGAACTCTCTGTTTGGAAGCATCCCTAATAATAGAGGATTTCATTCGAGCTTCGAGACCAAGAGTATGGAGGAGCAGATTGAGACAGAAAAGGCTGAACAAAGTAAAGAGGAGAAAAGACTCTGCTAGCTTTGAAAGCAAAATGGAAGGAGGGTAATTTGTATCGTTCTCAATTTATCCTCAATCGCCTCATTTCTAACATAAACTCATGTTTTTGTCAGAAGGGAATTATCAACATCCGAAAAAACTCAAGGAGTTACCGGTTTAATCTCAAATAAAGAGATTCACGAAGGGTAATGTTGTATCGTTCCTAATTCCTGTCCCTCAAAGAACTGTTCATTAACACTGTTTTCCTTATTACCTTGCAGGTTTGCTCTACTATTGCAGCATAGGTAAGCATCTTTTTCCCTAAAAAACTCTTCTCATAAGAGTAGAAAGAAACAAGAAGGAAGAAATAATTAAAGAAAATCGATACTATTTTCTTCCTCAAGTGCATTACGTGGAAAGTAATTTTGCATGGTAATTTTACCTGTTTAATTTACCAATTCCCTGAGAAAATTTTGATAATTCGACGAATGGAGTCGAACTACTCCGAGGTGTTGAACGAGGTATGTCGGGATGATGAGAGGCAACCCTTGATTTATACACATTCTCAAGTACCAAACCCTTGCAAGATGAGCGAAAAGGTTTCATTTCTACAAGGTAAAGGGATTTCTCGCATAAAGTACGGTAGCCAAAATGACAAGAGGCAGTTCATTTCTCTGCCCCATACACTACCATTAATCCTTTGCTTAACCATTTGAGCCTATACACTCAGCGGTTTCTTTTAAATCAACCCTGTCAAGAACCACCCCACATTGGGGCAGCTTGAGGTCCGGCGATCCTCGACAGAGTCCTCCAGGACAAGCACACCATCGACGGCTGGACGGTCGAGACTAAGAGGGCTTTGTCAGGAGAGGAGTAGCAAACTAAAGCCTGTCCAAAATGACAATATCTTATTGATAACAGCGATATTTTCACTAAGAAGGATGAGGAGTTTGTAATATCTAAAATTTTCTATCATCATCAGCTCCAACAGCTCGCACAAGGTGAAAAGATGAATAGAAGTTTTCTTGCTCTCACTTGCATTAATCTTTGAGTGTTTTTATTGCAGATGAACTCTCACGATAATTTAAGTGCCCTAGGATGATGAAGAGCAATTCTTTTTCTATCCCATACACTTATATCATTTGCTAGCCCAATTGAGCCGGCGATTTCATTTCATACAAACCCAGTTGGTGAGCATCCCCCCACAATGGGGCAAAGCAAAAGTCACCACAATTTGAGCATCGGGGTCCAAAGCATCGAATCAAGATGAAGACTTCAAACTCGTTTAGGCTAGTCCTAACACAAAAATGTTGAAAATTGGGAGCATGAAAAAGCAGTGTGCCTGGTAAAAGCAAGGCCAATGCCCATGAATGAGATTCATGAGCGCGATGAAAGCACTCTCAAATATCTCAAAGACATTAAGTGGTATAGAATAGACAACCCCAAAGAGTTTAAACTTGAGCTCTTCTTCAATGTAAATTCCTACTTCAGGAACTCTGTCTTGGCAAAGATCTGCCACATGACAGACGAAGATGAACCTATTCTTGAGAAAGCAATTGGGACAGAGATAGAATGGTATCCAGGAAAATGCTTGACGCAGAAGCTCCTCAAGAAAAAGTTGTCAAAGATGCTAAAACACAAGATTACCCAGGGAGTTTGCCAGAAGGATTCTAGCGGTGAAGAAAAGACAGGTGACAACGCCAAGATGATCACCAATTCTCATCCTTACACATATTTTTGAGCCTAACGATCATTTCGTTTCTCAACCTGTAAACCAAACCCACGTTACATCCCTCATAAAGTCTCTTCTGACTAGGGCAATTGAATTAACATGGAATTTCAAATGTTTATAAACACCGCTCGAGGAAGTGCGAGCAAGACTACTTCTATCTCTTTTGCAGGGTTCTTGACTTGTAAACCTGGAGATAATAGCAAAATACTTTCTTTCATGGCCTTGACTTGGACAGCCACCTTTGTTAAGACATTGACCAAGCCTACATTACGACCCTGAAAAAGACCTCTTCGATTGGCAGTGTCGTACCGCTTGCAAGAAAACCCAGACCCTTGTTGATATGATAGAGGTCAGATTAAGTATTTTCGATGTTCCCGCATTAATGGACGGGACAAACAACCCTTTTCAATGAGAGCGAGTGGAAAGTCCTTTCTGACTGAAGGTCCCTCGTTCAGCGTCTCGAGAAGTCCACCTCGCGAGCGAAAATTGTCTGGATTGACCCTCGGTGGATTTTTGGTGATGCAAACATGGCAAGATCATCATGCATGAATTTTCAAATACACATTCTAGAATAGCCTAACTTGTCTATTCTTGATCAATGCATGCATGTTTGCGCTAATCATTTTTGTCAGCTCAGAGTTCTAATCCCCAGTGATAGAACATAAAAATTCGGGCGCTGGAGAAGCCCTCATTATCATCCCAAAAGAGATGCCCCGAAAAAGGTCGGGTATTCAGCAGATGATGCATTCAACCTCCGGGTAAGAAATCCCAGAAAGTTTGTCTGACAGGAGACACGCCCTTAAGAGGCAGGAACACCCCCAGGTGCTCATCGTTTGAGCCTTTTCAAGACCTGCTGGCGAGGACCCACCAGGCAAACCATCAAATCCTCCGGCGAGGACCCCCAGGTGCTCATTGTTTGAGCCTTTTCAAGACCTGCTGGCGAGGACCCACCAGGCAAATCGTCAAATCCTTGGGTAAGAATCTCCAAGTACTTTGACAAACAAAATACAGTCAGTCAAGGCGACCGAAGAAAGGTTCGGGTCCTAGACAGACAATTGAAATCCAGTCAAGGCGACCGCAGAAAGGTTCGGGTCCTAGACGCACAAACAATCAGTCAAGGCGACCGAAGAAAGGTTCGGGTCCTAGACGTACAAAATCCAGTCAGTCAAGGCGACCGAAGAAAGGTTCGGGTCCTAGACAGACAATTGACATTCAGTCAAGGCGACCGAAGAAAGGTTCGGGTCCTAGACGTACAAAATCCAGTCAGTCAAGGCGACCGAAGAAAGGTTCGGGTCCTAGACAGACAAAATTCAGTCAAGGCCACCGAAGAAAGGTTCGGGTCCTAAGCGATTTCCCCAGTCAAGGCGACCGAAGAAAGGTTCGGGTCCTAGACGTACAAAATCCAGTCAGTCAAGGCGACCGAAGAAAGGTTCGGGTCCTAGACAGACAATTGAAATCTAGTCAAGGCGACCGAAGAAAGGTTCGGGTCCTAGACGCACAAACAATCCAGTCAAGGCGACCGAAGAAAGGTTCGGGTCCTAGACAACAGCAATCCCCGTCAAGGCGACCGAAGAAAGGTTCAGGTCCTAGACAAACCATTTTTTTCGTCAAGGCGACCGAAGACAGGTTCGGGTCATCGACACACAATATCAACTATTTGGAATTACTCTACCCTTCGGCAAGGTAAGTATCCCCAGGTATGTTTTTTATTTGTTTTAGCATGCATCATCTTATATCGCATCATGAAAATGGGACTCACAGTCCCACCAAAAATAACATTCATTGAGCATGCATGGGCCAAATTTAGGTGTCATTTTATCTTTGAACGTAACCTCTGCGAGCTCAATCTCTACGAGCTCACCTTCAAAGAGGGGCAGCTGTAGACACCTATTTTTGAATTGCCCAAAATTAATTGCACAAAATTTAGGAGTTAATTTTCTTTAATTCCTAAAACAAAAAAATATTTCAATTTAAATGCATTGCATATAGAATTAGGCACATTTTGCATTAATATGGCTATTAGAGTAAATATTTAAAAAGTAATAATAATAATAATAAATAAAGAAATAAATCGGATCGGGCCGGACCAAGGCCGGCCCAGCCCAAGCCCAGCTCCTCCTTCTTTTTTCCTCCCGTGCGCGGCTAGGCCCAGCCCGGCCCAGCTCCTTCTCTTTTCCTCTCCCTCTCCCCGCGCGGCCCAGCCTCTCCTTTTCTTTTTGTTTTTTTCCCCCCGCGGGCTGGGCCTGGCCCGGCCCAGCCCTTCTCCTTCTTCCTTCCCCCCCCGCCGAGCGTCGCTGTCCTTCCCCTGTTCGCGATCGTCACGCCGACGCATGGCGGCGCCGCTCCTCGCCGTCGCTATCCGGCCAGCCAGGGCCGGATGAGCACGCCAACAGGACCGGCATTAAATGCCTGTCCTGTCCCCCCCATTTCCCGGCTCCCTTATCCTCTTCTTCTCCGTCTTGGCTACTTCGTTGAACCGGACCCCCCCTGCTCTGCTCTACTCTGCACCGGCCTGCCATGGCCACGAAAGTCGTGGGGTGGCGTAGGCCGGTGCAGGCCGTCGTCATTGCCGACGCAACGGAGCCGGGGGACGCCGCATATAAAAGGCCAGAGAGAGAGAGAGGGGCGGCCGGCCGATTTTGGGAGGAGGCCCGGTCGGAAAATTTCATAGAGAGGCCCGGTCGGCCGGCGAAATAGAAAGAGAAACAGAGAGAGCCGGAGAGAGAGAAAGGGAGTCTCCGGCGGTCACCGTACCTCAGCCATTCATTCTCGCCGCCGAGCCGACGACGACGACACAGAGAGAGAGGCCAGGTCGGTGAAACACAAAGAGAGAGAAAACAGAGCAGAGAGAGATTGAGAGAGAAGAGAGAGAATAGAGAGGGAGAGAGAGAGCAAACCGAGGCCACGCCGGAGAAAGAAAGACAGCCAACAGCGTCGTCGGCGCCTTCAGACCGGCCGGAAATCACCGAGACGCGCCGACGACCGGCGAACCCCCCCGGCCGAGAGCCTCCTCTGTTTTCCCCTGTTTTTGCACGCGGTTCGGCCGGGACTCACGTCGGTCGATTCGCGCGATTCCCGGCCCATGCCGTTGCCGGTCCCGGTCCCCACTCACAGTTGAACCTCAGCCGTAGCCGTCGGAGCCAACCGTGCCGCCGGAGGAGATCGAATCGGCTGATTTCCACCGCGCACGCCCAGTGTTCGACGAATTGCCCCCAGGTAAACCGATTCTGATTCGGTCGCCGGTCGGCGAACCGGCGGTCGGACGGCGAGCCAGGTGGTCGGCGACGTTGGTGGCGGCCCCAGGGGCCGATTCGGATGGTGGCGCCGGTCTGGGTCGGCCGGCGGACGGCCAATTTTGGCCCCGCCGGCGTCTTCCCCCGCGGGTCTGTCTGTTCGGGTCGAATTCGACCCGAATCAACAGATCCGACCCGGGTCAACGCCCGGGTCGGATCCGTTGACCCGGGTCGGACCCGACCCGACCCGGTTTAATATTATATTATATATTTTTTTAATGTATTTTTTTTAAAAAAAAATTAAAATAATTTTAAAATAATTTTATTTTATTTTATTTTATTTTCTTATGTATTGTTATTATTATTATTATTATTATTATTATTATTATATATTTTTTTTTCTTTTCCGAAAAAAAAAATTCAAAAAAAATTTTTTTTTTAAAGTTTTGTTTTATTATGTGATATATCTAAGTGTTTTATTTTATTTGTTGTATTATTGTGCATATATTGTCTTATTTAAATTAGACAAACATGAGGTTGCGCGATGGTATTTTGCATGTTTTTATTACCGTTGCGTTGTTATGCATGTTTTTAATACAATTGCATGATATGTTATGTTTTGAATGTCATCTGACTTATTTAAGGTTAGAACCTTAGGTTGCATGAGTTATTGTGTTCTTGATTGCTAATCGTTTCTGATTATGCACTCGTTTGATCACCTCACATGTTAGGAGAAAGGTCCTAAAATCAATCCAAATTGCCTAACAAATATTTTCATGAAATGAACAGGGTAAAATGGTACCGAAAAGGCATTAGTTATCCAACTAGTGTAATCAAGTCCCCGAATCCAGTTAATCTCTGGTTTGTAGGAATAGGGTGATTCTCCCGTCACCCTATTTGGGTTTCTAATCGACCTACCCCAAATTGATTAGTGGCGACTCCTTGGTATAAACCACTTGCATGTTAAAAAATTTAAACCCTAAGTCGCGATATGGTATGGGCTTGGGAGAGCCCGAGTTAAGTCCTGAACCTAGACTTAGCACGTACCAGACGAGCCCTCCTTCTTTTTGCATGTCGTCCGAACAAGAGGCTCTGGGAGTTTCGGTCGCGACACCCTGGAACACGGGCTTGTCAAGAGCCGCGGCGATATCTTCATCACCACCAAGCTCTGGTGCGCCGACGCTCATCCGGGCCTTGTTCTTCCCGCTCTCAAGAAGTCTCTACAGTAAATATTTGATAATTTGCCTTCTGATCTCTTCCTGTTTGTTTTACTGCACGACACCATATACAGTTCTAATCGCGGCTACGTCAGCAATTAATTTTAAATACCACACAAGAATTTCTTCCATAGAAAAACAGTCCCGATAAACATTATAGTTTCACTTTGGTATATAATTATCAGTAGCATGCATTAGCTTTTACCAATCTTTCCTCTATACTATTTTTCCGCTCTTTTTTGGGTTTTAGTCATGATGTGTTCGTGTTTCTTTCTGTTCTTTTTGGCACCTGGTGGATTATTCATTTGAATAGGAGGCTAGGGTTAGAGTATGTGGATCTGTATCTAATCCACTGGCCAATAAGAGTGAAGGAAGGAACAGAGGGGTGGCTCGATTTTAAAGGCAAAATGCTTCCATTTGACATCAAGGGCACATGGGAGGCCATGGAAGAGTGCTCCAAGCTGGGGCTGGCCAAGTCCATTGGAGTCAGCAACTTTGGCACCAAGAAGCTCTCTCAACTCCTCATGCATGCCACAATCCCTCCTGCTGTTAACCAGGTAAAGGAAAATTCAATTATTCAAGTTCGATATTTGAGTCGAATAAGATCTCAAATCAAGATTTTCTGCTTCTTTTTTCCTTTGTGGGTTCATCATGTTTAGGTGGAGATGAATGTGGGATGGCAACAAGAGAAGCTGAGGGCGTATTGTAGAGAGAAGGGAATACATGTGAGTGCGTGGTCTCCATTGGGCAAGAATGGAGCTTTGTGGGGTTCATTAGCGGTTGTGGAGAGTCCTGTGCTCAAGGAGATCGCCATCGCTAGAGGAAAGACGGTGGCCCAGGTAATTTCATTTTCTACCTCCGTGCATTGGGTAGGACTCTACTTATAGGGAAGTAGGCATGAATCCTGCGGTTTTTCTAAGTAGAAAGCACTGTAATTTGAATCGACATCCGTTGCATTTAAACCAAGCACCTGGCCACTCATATCGAACCTTTGGGAGTCGATTTTCACAATATCAAATGAACTTATTGTCTCAAAGTATTAATAGCAATCAAATTCCAAAAAAATAGATTTCAACCGTTTATTTGAAAATCATCATAAATTAAAGTAAAACGCATTTGGATATAACTATTTACGAGATAACTAAATTTGAAGAGAAAAGAAACATCGTGTCATTTGAAAAGAAGCTTTTAGTTTAGAAATTTCCTCCTCTGGTTGTCTAAGTAAATGGGAGAAGAAATTGCATTTGTTTATTACATTACATGAGAAGGCAACGTGTGCTTTTTTCCTCCATGCACGTCCTTGTCATTTGGTCTCTCTAAGTATTGGAAGTTTGCGTGCGTGTCTAAGTCAAAACCATGAAGAGCTAATAGGTTTTGTGTACGGCTTCTTCAGTAGCCTCACAATGCAAATCGTCTTGTGATTCTGGAAATGTGTGGTCTTGCTCTTCCGTTCTTTTGGACCAAAATATTTGAGTGCGATCCGAAAGCAATCGTAATTAGAGCAAATCTTCAACTAATTAATAACATTGGCGGCAGTTGCTGTTCGTAGATTTTGGATGGTAATTAAAGTTGATGAATTTTGTCAGCGTGACAATATCCTATCTAAATATATAAGTCCAATACTACTGATACGAAGCATCTCTCTCTAACTGGGGTTTTGGTTTAATCATCATTTAGTTTTGATGAAAAAGCTTACCTAAATATAGAAAGCCCTGTCCATGAAATATGGGAGATTACCAAAGAGTCCTAAGCTTATTGTGTGTCAATTCACTCCTAAACTTTTCAATTAGGCCAATTGAGTCCTAAGCCTTTTGACGGTTTGTTAATGTAGCCCTTCCGACCAATTTTGGCTACCATTGATTGGCGTGGATTCTGGCCATCCTACATAGTACGACCGGTGGTGACATAGACAATTCTGTTGAATTTTTCTGAATTTTTAATAAAAAAATTTTCTTCTTTCCTTTCTTTTTTTTTTCCTTCTTTGATCGCTGAGTCTCGGCGAGGGTAGACTGCAAGGCTCGCCTTGACCCTCACCAAAAGCTTGCAAAATCGTCCCTCACCGGCCTTGGGTGAGGTTGACCCTTGCTAGCCTTGGACAAGAGGGGTGTGGTTGGCCCACGCCTATGGCCGATTGTGATCATGGCGAACGGCAGAGGAACAAGGAAAAGAAAAAAGAAAAACATATAAATTTAGTAAAAAATTTTAGAAGAATTAAATAAATTTCAAAAGTTTGTCCATGCCAGCGGTGGCCATGCCACGTAAGATGGCCAGCAGGCCTCCAAGTTAGCAATTGCTGGCCAAAATTGGCCGTAAAGACTATATTGACAAATCATCAAAAAGTTTAGAACTAAATTGAAAGATTTATGATTAAATTAGCATCCGTATATCTTTTTTATAATTATCCCCATGAAAAATGCTTAGGTAATCTCATAAATCACATGATTCAATCTTCTGTATCTCTAATATTATGTATCATAGGTTGCACTGAGGTGGATATACGAGCAAGGAGCAAGTGTGATAGTGAAGAGCTTTAACAAAGAGAGAATGAAAGAGAACCTGCAAATCTTGGATTGGGGACTTGGTCAGGAGGATTCGGACAAGATCAAGCTTCAGATTCCACAGAGAAGAGGATTAGCTGGTGACATGTTCATTTATGAGGATGGGCCTTACAAATCATTGGATGAGCTCTGGGATGGTGACGCTTGAATATCAACATTTTTATAGTTTACATGATCGAGTGTAACTCTAAGATGATCTCTTGTCGATGGTAATCAATCTATATGAATCGAACCTTGCATTTTCATTATCACAATCTCTTCTTTCACACTACATTTTTTGAATATATCGTGCTAACAGCAGGCCTTTCGAGACATCTTGTAAATAAAAAGAAAGTCATATATTTTTTCATTTTCATATCATAAGCTTATTTTGGAATTTTCCTTCAGCTATGGATGCCGCCACCAAGCCCACGAGCTGTCGTCACCGAGCCATTGAGCCTCAATCGCCACCATGAGCCCCCATTGGCGTCCCTTTTCGTTTACAGCTTTGCAATGGTGGTTGTGACCTCGTGTGGACCTCAATTTCTAATTGAGGTCACCCGAGGTCGAGGACCGCCAATATGAGCTCGTCGGTGATCCTTGAATTTGGATCGCGCATTCATAATTTATATATAACTGTCAAATGTAACTCTACGATAATCTCTCTTGTCGATGATGTATAATATATACAAGGCGGTTCGACTCTGTGTTTTATTTGTTATTTCCATGTATCAAATCCATATGAACTCATCCTTTTGTTTTCACTGTCATGATCTCGTCCGGAAAATTGTCCAATCGGTCTTAAACTTTTGTACAAATGCCGGGAAAAGTGTCGGAAAAGTTTTAAACCTTTTGCATTAGTACCAATTTAGTCCTAAACCTTTTTTTGGTGTCAATTCAGTCATAAATCTTTCGTTTTTGTGCCAATTCAATCCTTCCGGCTAATTTTGGCCGGATGTTGCTAATGTGGATGTCGGCGGGCTTACGTGGCACCGCCGATGAAGACGTGGACAACTTTTAATGATATTTTTCAATTTTTTTTAATGTTTTTCTTTTCTTTTTCTTTTTCTTTTTCTTTTTCTTTTTTTTTCATTCCCTTTCTTCTTCCTCGTTGGCGACCGGCTGGAGGCCAATCGTCGGCCTCTAGCCAAACCCGCCCCACCAGCCACTGGCAAGGGCGAGCCTCGCCAGCGGCTGGGCGAGGCATGACCTCACCAGATTTGGCAAGGCTCGACCCTCCATGAATGGCCACAAGGGCGGCCTCACGCTAGGCTGGGCGAGACTCGCCCTCGCCGGATCTAGTGAGGCTCGAGCCTCAGCAACCATAGGGGAGGCCCGACCTCGCCAAATTCGACGAGGTCATGCCTCGCCCAGACCAGCTCAAGGCCGCCCTCGCAACCATTCGGCGAGGACTCGAGCCTCGCCAACCATGGGTAAGGCCCAACCTCACCAGATCCGGCGAGGTTGTGCCTCACCCAACTACTGGCAAGGGCGAGCCTCGCCAGTGGCCGTCACGGCTCGCCAACCCTGGCCTCCAACCGGTCGCTGAACTAGCGACCGGTTGGAGGAAGAAGAAAAGGAAAGAAAAGGAAAGAAAAGAAAAAAAATAAAATATTATTAAAAACTGTCCACATCATTGCTCATGGTGCCACGTAGGCCGGCCGGCGTCCACCTTAGTAATATCCATCCAAAATTAGCCGGAATAATTGAATTGGTATAAAGACAAAAAATTTAGCACTGAATTGACACAAAAAAAAAGATTTAGAACTAAATTGGCACCAATGCAAAAAGTTTAGGACTTTTCTGGCACTTTTCCCTACGAATGCCAATTCGCTCCTAAATTTCCCAATATTGCCGATTTAGTTCTAAACAGTTACGCAAAATTTCAAAGTAACCATTCCTGTCAATTTTCGCCAGAAATTGCTAACGTGGTGTTGTGCCATGTAAAACGGCCGGGGATAACTGGACCGCCAAGTCTGATATTCCAAAGAAAATTTTGGAAATCTAAACGAATCCCTATCGAGAATGCTTGATGTGTGTCCCAAAACACTCGTTGATATAAAACCCTTCACCATATACCTGACGTTGCGAAACGAATGTTAATTAGGAGTCCAGACATCCGCCGGTTAAGCGGTCTCGAATCCTGAAACTTTGGTCAAGTCAAGACATCTGCTGATGAAGTGGTCTTGGATCTTGACACTTTGAATGGGGCCACAATGAATGTGTGTTTTAACGGGGTAGGACAGACATCATTGGGATTGGCATCGACTGTTGAGATGTGAACCATGTTAAGCAACATAACGAGCCCTCCGAATTTAATTTGCCTCGAAATAAGTCCTCCTCTTCAGATTTATGAGGATGCGCGAATCGATTTGATAAATTGACAGAAGATTAATTGCTCATTTCCAATTGGCCACGTTCCAGCTAAAATTGCAGACAACCAAGGACCATCTAGGATCAGCTCCTTGTTGCTTTCATGGAAAAGCACAGTGTAGTTCAACATTGTGGGGTAGCTGCCCGATCTCCAGGCCCGCCCTGGTCATTGGAGAAAAGGGCCGGACCGGAGTAAACCAAGCCGGTTTGAGGCCTCAATTTCAACAGGCGTAACTACAGATGCGGGTAGGGTTAGGAACTTGTAGATACAATGGGAAAACCCCGTTCACAGCCCGGTGCGCTGGGATCAAATGCCGAGGCCATTTTTGGCCTCAAAAATCATTTTCTTGACTTGTTTTCGACCACTTTTCATTATTCTGTCCTTACAGAGACTACCTAATAGCACAGTGGCCAAAAGGTCCTCAAGACACTTGACAGGAAAAATTCATCCCAACATTCACAGAAGATAGAAGATGGAAGTCCCTGACATGACCACCTAACTGACATAAAAACATCAGGGGGGACAAATAACCAGAGAAAAGTAACTTCTTCAAGCACTCTCAGTCAAATATATAACAATCAAGCTCAACTATCCAAAGGGAGAAACTATATGTACAGTTCGCCAAAATTCCCCCAAAACGGCACCGCGTTCTTCCATCATACAAACCAGGACATATAATTCGTCAGCCAAGGCAGTACTCTTTCTCGGTAGAACAAAGCAAGCAACATTCTGCAGAGAATTTGTCATGGACACCAACAATCGAGCTAAGCAAGTTAAGCTAACGGATACCATGACTCGAGCACAAGAACCAGCTGATGAATGTCTGACAAAACTATCCTGAAAATGCTCTAGATGCCTCTCTCAACATCAGCAGGTACTCTATATGTCCGCATTATACGAATCTGCAGGGATGTAAAATTAAGAGAATGTGAGGTAGCCATCAAAGTAACTTCTATCCGGATGCAACTCGGAATTCACAATTACTAGAGAGATCAGCTCCACTGGTGCATAATACTAACTTCATTAAGTTAGCACGGTAAAACTGCCGCATTATCTTCCAATAAAAGGGAAAGGCAAACTATATATTTCCACTTGGCCAACATGAATATGCAACTAGAGTTTAACAAACAGGTTTTTGCACAGGAAAAGTATCCCGATGTCCACAGCCAAATAAAAAGCAAGTAACTCATATAGCAAACAAGTAATTCCATGTAGGCCCTTAACATAACAATTACAGGGTCCCTTCAAAGAACCGTAGATAAAAAAACCTGCTGAACAGATCGAATCTCAAGCCCTATTCATCAGAACCTTTCTCAAACAATATGCACATCATTCTTAGTGCCCCAGCCATCATCACTACAACACAGAAACTCAGTTCACAGGAGGAACAAATTTTCCATTGATTTCCATCTAACTTTCTTTCAAAATTGTCATTTCTATATTTTCAGCAGATAGATGCATCCAATAGGGACCCCAATAAGTGCTACTTTGCTCCAATTTTGGTAATAATATCATCTATAGAATCTTTAAGAAAAACACACCAATGTTCATAATCTCCAACCGCATTGAGATTTTCTCGCTATACTTATCAGCATCTAGCAAGAGAAGACTATAAACCAGTACTTATGTTTGACAAAAAAAAAACCCAGGACTTACGTATTTATCGTCTATTACCTGTGCAAAGGCGAAAATTGCTTGCAAAATTCTAGCATAATCAGTCCCAAGCATTTGAATGACCATATCAGCAAGAAAAGTTCCCCACAGCCTGCATAGATTACGAGTAGAAACAGAGCCAATAAATTCCAGAATGCTCAAGTCAGAAGATATTTCCTGAGGCTTCTAGCAGCTCCTTGAATTAATGACAAACATCAGCCATATCTCTAGTGAGGATGATTCCATACCTATGTTAACTTGCCAATTCTAAGTGTATTTTAAGCAAATAGCCAGCTCCACAATTTATTTGTCTTCTCAATAATAAGGGACCTTTAAATTGTTGTTTATGAGCAGACACCAATTTCATCTGAGCTCAAATAGTTCATGCCCAAGTTCATTGGAATGCTAAAACTGCTCTAAAACAGCACACCACTTGCTTCCTAATCAAGAAGTTCATAGATATCTGGGCAAAATGCATTTCAGAGAGCACACTTATCGCCTAACAGTGATGCATTTTTCTCATATGTTTACCAACAATTGTCAGTGAAATTGTTAAGTGAAAGTTCTTGATGAGAAAATCCTAAGCCACAAAATATTAATCTACCATTATGCATGCAAAATCAGTTGCTAGCAGATTATATATGCATACTTAGAAACCAACAGACGGATTAGATGGATTATATCTATGATTGAACCACCAATTCCACCGTTCAATAAGAGGGAAATATCAAAACTCATTTAAAAGGACACAAGAATTAAGCAATTGAAGCTACTCATAAATTCAAAGTAGTGTCCAAAAAAGGGGAATACATTGGACCAAGCAAAGACATCATGCTCCTCAAACCCAGATATCTTGATGCAGCACCGGCAAAACCCTGTAGAATCAGCGCAATCAGCAAGAAGAATAGAACAGACAGGAAAATTAAAAGCAGAAGCCTCATGATGAGACTGACTGGTCACTTAGTCCTCTTTTAGCATTATCATACTCAGGGAAAATATTTTATCACGTCAACCTTATGAAAATGTCGAGCAACTCTACTACGAAGGGTGCTTACCAGAAAACCTTTTTGTTTATTAATCCTTTATTTTGTAGAGCTTATTGAATGTTTAAGAGATAGAGGTCATTATGGAGCCTTCAAAGCAAGATCAGCATTTTAGTATAGCTGCAGATCGATGCTCGGTAGGATGTCAAGACAGAAATAACTTAGTATTTTAAGTTGTTGATAAGTTGAGATCTCTACAAAAATATAAAAACAGTTAAATTCTACATCTCCAAGGGACCATATTGTGCGACAAAGCCGGTGTAGAATCTGTTTGGAAACAAGGCAGCAGGTTCGTAATTTATTGGTTTATGGAGCGTCCCTAGAGGTAAGAAAGTGGTTCTGATTCTATCATCTTTGCAGTTGATTAAAGTTGCATGGTGAGCAGCTGATTGGCGTGCTTGTAGTTAGGGTTCATAATGGGCAACAAAAGCAAGCTCTCTCTCAGAACACGATGTGAACTCTATCGAGTAATACCTCCTTGGTGAGCTATTGTTTACACGCATAACCTTTGATGATTTATCGTCAGTGGAAGAAACCAACTCTTTCCAAATAGTCGCTGCAGTACTACAAGCACAGTTAACAACCTATACATAACTTCTCTTTTACCAGCCAAAGTAAAATTTCTATTGCTATGTGCCTTGCTAGTAACTGCCAAAACCAATCACACAAAAACATAATGATGAGTTCGCATTTGATAAATATCAATAGAGTAAATAATCATGCGCTGTTGCACTATGATAACTTTTCAGTGTGTCTGCAAATACACATGTCATCACCTTCTTTGCAGCAAGCAAGGCCACACGAGATTCAAGATTTATAGCAGCCAACTGTCCACCCTGTAACCCAACAAACATAATTAAATAAATCAGATTTTCAATCTCCTTGTAATTATTAGTTCAAGCGCCATGCCTTCAGTCCAAATAACATACAAAATTTTCATTAACTAGAGCACAAAACCTTAATTTGCTAGGTCATTTATAAAGCGAGTATTGAGACTTCAAGAGAATCATTCAATTATGAAGAAGACCCCCTGCACACTCGCTGCATGCTTTGTCTTCTCATTTACTCTTTTTGATCCACAATTGTTTATCCCATTGGAAGAAGGATATCGCTTCTTGCGCACTTTCGCTTCTTACACACTTTCGCTTCTTACACATATTTTCCACAAGCATTACATCATCCAGTAACCAAATGAACAGGATGTGCATTCTATTTCCATGTTGTGAGGACTTGATGAAGTTAATGACAATATAAAATTCGCCAAGCACTTACTTTCTTGATAACTTCCTTTCTTATCTGATAGTTAGCAGCTTCTAAGAGGACTTTCCCCGATAATCTTCTTGCAATCTACCTTAAAGAGGAAACTAGGTTAAAACATATTAAATGGACCTAGTGAAGGAAAGATTCTCTTTGACAAAAAAAAGAGTAAAGATTCTCAGGTGAATGGTGCTCTTACCAGCTGATAAATCTTTGCCAAAGTAATCAAACCTCCCCCCTATGATATTGAAAAGGAGGAAAACAAAATTGAGTTGGTAGAAGTATGGAAGCATTTAAAGGGTAAAGAATAAAGATCACGAAAGAAATGAAGGCATAAAAATGGGTAAAAAAAGAGTACCTTAAAAATCAGCGACCGGAGTTCTCTTGCCCCAAATTTTGAAGCTGCAAAAGCTTGGACCCTCTGTTCATCAAATCCAAGTTCTAGGTTATCTTGCACATCAGAATTTGCAGAGGATTCCCAAATGGGCAGAGAAGTTCTAGATTCTTCACTACATGAAAAGTACCTTACTCTCATTAGAACTTTAAGAAATGTAAGCAAAATCAACTAGAAGATGTCATCAACCAGGAGATGTCAAACATGATGCAGTAAACCACAAAAAATATATGGAAGAGAGATGTAAATTGCACAGTTTCCTGCTCCAATCCTAACAGAAAGTAAGAGGAATGAGCCATCAGAGTTTCCCATACTATTAGCCTGCAGTTTCATCAAAACCAAGTACTGCGCCTGCATTGTTTTTAGTGCAAAAAAGAATTAGTCCTCTTCCATTAGTCGGTAGGTACAGTTTCAATCTCTGAAGGCACAAAGCACAAAGACCACCTATCAGCTAACTATGATTTTTCTTCAATAAAACAGAATTAGAGCTGAAGACATCCTTTTTTAGTTTCACTATAGCTACTCAAATAAACAGTCACAACACAAGATAAGATGTTACAATCCATGTAATGGACATGCCATTAATCTCCCTATCTCATAAGTGATTTACCTACCGAGAACAATCTTCTCATTAAATACTGTATTGCGAGAAATTTACACCATAGATTTGATAGCTAGAAAGAATACATCAAGTAATCTTGCAACAGATGTAGAAAGATTTCAGCTTCCAGGTCCTCGGTTGAAAGTTTAGATGAGCAAGGAATGTTCAACTTTTTCCTCACAGAAAGCAAGACACTCCTGTACGAGGGCCTCCAACCTCTGGGAAGGACATAAAGACGATCAGGGATCAGCCATATTGTGAAACCAATTTCTTTCTTCAAATTGTTCTAGTAACGAAGATTTTAAAAACATGAATTAACTTGAGACTCGAAGCTACCCCCAACCTGCCATTAGGGCACTGGGTAGCTACACTTATCTTTCATTGAAAATGTTAAAACAAGAAAGACAAGTTTTACATATTACAATATCTCTCAACGTGAAATTATATCATTTACACATTTTCAATATCATCAATATATAAACATACCATACAAATTTACCTAAACAAGAACAGTATTTAAACAGTATAACTTCCCCTCAAATTTCAGTCTAAATATCAAGAACAAATCATATGCGATCATAATAAGTTACCTTAACACAGAACGAGCATCCGCTGCAAGATACAGGAAACGTGACTCAAGAGCTGCTAGAAAATCCTCCCTCTCTTCAAGATCTTCTCCAATCATCGCATAGTCCACATCTGCCCTATTCGTTATCGATTTCAACAATGGACTGAAGTAGCTGAAAACCAATCAAAGAATGTATCAAACATCTAGCAGCTAGAAATGATGGAACATCTATTGCTCCAGCTACTTGCGTGCACTTGTGCTCGCTCCCATAATCTTCAACTCAGCTCCAACACGAGCAAACAAAGGGAATACCACAAAGTTTTTATCTTGCAGGACCGGCATATAAACTAATACACGAGTTTAAATGCTCTCCCTCCCAATTTTGCAGGGATACCTTGTTAGTGCAGGACCATGTCAAAATCCCCCCACCCCAAACCCCCATGCTGTCCAAATATTTGTTCGGAATGAAAGCCGAATTACCTCGGGCCGAAAAGGATTCTCTCGAGCTCATACAGCTCGGAGTCGGTGGCCAGTTCAAGCACCGATCGCAACTCCGGATCATACCCGCCTACGAAGAACAAACCATTCAAATCCTCATTTCACCAATCAAAAACCCGAATTCACGAACAAAAAAAAAGGCAAAATAAACCGAAACAAATACCCGCACTCCGCCCGTCGCTCGAAATAGCCACGCGAGCAGCGCACGGAACCCCTGCACCGGCGCCGACCCGGCGAGCAGGCAACACTAGAACCTGCGAAAAGACCCCCCAATCAGTTCAACTCAGCTCGCGGCCCGCATTCCGGATTCCACGCCGATCGCACCGAACCGACAGCGATACGCGGCGCTTCGATTTCGACTACTTCATGAACACGGCGTAGAGGCGAAATCGCTGTTCCGAGACTGTGGAAATCTTTGGAACGGCGAGAACTTACGGAAAGTGGGGGCTTGGCGGTCCTCGCGGCGACCGCGGAAGGGAAGTGAATGGCCGCCGGAGCTAGAGCGAGAGCGGCAGCGGAGGCGGAAGCGGAGGCGGCGGCCATGGATGCCGGCGAGCGCGATTGGAGCACTTCAGTCCTGAGCCACTCGTTCTTCCGGCGACCAAAAAGTTGGGCTCCGGAAATGGCGTCTTGTGGACGACGTCAGCAGTCGCAACAATCTGAGGGAGGAGAGGAATGGGTCCCACAGGTTTATACGGTACGGGCATTTTTGCATGGCGCCCAAGCCCAGGATGATGGAACTTCAGTCGTAGCAATTAACATTTACACAAGTTGTCCCCCCTTTGCAAGATTTCGTTTGAGTACTTTCTCCATTTCATCCAAAAACTAAACTAAGTTGAATTTATTTAATTTATATTTATCTGATCCGAAATGGGTCACCAAAATCTAGATGGGATATAATATATTCCGTCCTACCTTTTTGTTCGGAGCTACGGAGGCAGTGTCAATGGGTACATATAGCAAGTAGCGTACAAAATTAAGACTCATTGCAATTCGGATCGAGTAAGGATTGGGTGGATCAAGAACAATCAAAAAGAAACAAAGTCCAGGATAGGAGAGAGGAGATAAGAAAAAATTGTGTATCGAATAGTTTCGCAAGTGAAAGAAATTATACAGGCTCCTTTTGTGAGAGCAGTGAGCAACAAAGTATTCTAGGGGACACATTCTCTTCGATGCAAAATTTAGAAAAGAGGGAAGGAAAAGCCTGCCGGTTGCTTTGACTTTTGAGACATACAGGCGCTACAAAATTACGGTAGAAAATTCTCTCTACGTTGCACCTACACAGGGAGAAGGGATCGATCGCGTCCTCGATGATCCGGTGATGGGGCGGCTGCCTACTCGCACTTGATGGAGTGGTATATGTGTCGCACGAACAGCAAAGCCGCACGGAAACCTACTGTTCCCAGCATAAGGAAGAATCCGTAGCAGATGCACGCCATGTAGCCAAAGAAGAACGAGGTTTGCATGAAGCCGGACATGTCAGATCTGGCGTAATAGTAGTAGAGGCAATAGGCATAGATAAATAAGCCAGTCGATCCACCGCAAAGAAAAGATCTGTTTACAAAGACCAACGGAGTTGATAAGTAGAAGGCAAACAGGAATTGCACCATTTGCAGTAGAAAGTATACAATCTGCTAAGGGTTGCCCATTGCCCCGAATATGAAAGTTAACTCAAAAGACATCCCTTCGACCTGGAAATAACACTCTCAATTTTTTTGCATGCAAGCGTCTTTCACCTAGGTGGTGGTGACTCAGACAAAGTCTGGCAAGAAAGCGACAATTGCCCCTACTTCATTAAGTTAATAGCAGCCAATTTAATATGGGAAATACTCCTAACATGCATCCTCGTATCTTGACAACAAATCAGCACAACCGTGTGATTGATGGAACACCTCCTCACGGAAATCCTTCACCAAATGCAGTTTCAATTTGTTCCGCTTGAAATAGGAAAGGAAGAATTTTTTTTTTTATCTAGAAAGTAAGGAGTGCAAAAACTTTGGAATAAACTTCGCCCAACTTTTAAAGAGATAAAGAACGGAAAAGAAGAAAACCACGGAGTAACCAGCATATAAAATCTGTGCAAGTAAAATTTTGCATACCTCCACCACCATTCATGGTCTTCAGCCGCTAGTTGGAAGTACGTCAATGCCACAGTGATGAAAGCAGTAACAATCAAGAGAATAATAAAGACGATGAACAAGATGCTGTATATGGTGTAGATCCTATGACCCCATACGCTGGCAAAGATATAATAAAGTTCGATATATATGGCACTGAATGGTAAGAATCCTGCCATTGCCATCTGAGGGATTGCCCCCCTATACCATGGCAAAGGTGGAATCTCTCTGGGATATTTGGTGGTGCGACAAGGAGCCTGGAACTCAGCTTTGCTGTTCTTCCCAGCGATCCCACCTAATACCAGCAAAGGCGATGTCACAAGTGTCCATATGAGGACTATCACCACAATTGTGCCAAATGGAAGAGCAGCCGTAGCCGTATAAGCAATGGCAACAGTGTTTAAGAAGCAGAACGTGAGGAAGAGAGGCCCACAGAAAAGGCATCCGGTCAACAATAGGTTCCTAACCTGTTACACAAGAAGGCTGAAGTCACTAGTAGAAAAATGAGACCTTGGGCAATGACTCTAGGGGGAATTCGCTACGACATACCCAGTTAGTTCCTTCCAGCTGACAATAAAATGAGGTAGCAGTGTAGCCAGCAATTCCAGATGTCAGTGCATAAATGACAACCAGTGCAGTAAACAGAGCCCCTCGGTTGTAAGGATAAAATACACCAACTAATGCCAGTACAAAGATGAACACCGTGCTGCCAAATGCAAAGAAATAACAATAAAGCGGTGCGCTAGTTGAAACATACGTAACGTCCTAATGTGCATAGTCATCTATGAAACATAAACTGCATCTGGAGAATCATGTTACTTACAGAGTAAACAGCTGGGTACCAGAACCAAGCGCAGCTGAAAACAGAGACTTGAATCTCGGGTACCTGAATACATCGCCGTGTATGTATTTCCATCCAGTCTCCTCAGCATCTTCAGCTGATTCTTCGTCATGGGCATATCTATTTTATATGAAACAAAAACAAATCCAGGGGTAAATTTCATAGACTCCATATGGCTATGTGCATAGAAAGCAAAAAAAAAAAAAATGCAACCAAGCAATGGAGAAACACATGAAAAGAGATTCTTACTTGACGAAATCATTCTTGAGAACTCGCATGAGGATTGTGGCAAGAAATCCAGTCAACAGAAGCACGGTCACGCATGAATTTATAATTGAAAACCAGTGTATCTCTAGATGATGAGGTAGAGAAGATGACTGCGAGTACTTGTCCATTCTCTTCTCATAAGGAGTATTGGTCTCTTTCCACTTAACCGTATACATGAATTCAACATGAGTTTCTTTATCCTCTGTAAGGTCTACAAGGGCGTTAGGGTCTGTTCGGACATTGATCTCAATAACACGGTCCTTGTTGTAAAAGATGTCAAAATGGATATGCTTATAAAGGAAGTACTTGTACTCGCTGGGATCTTTGCCTTCCTTGTCAACTTTCCCTATGAAACCCCAGATAGGCAAGTCATCATAATACATCTGAAAGTAATAGTCCTTAATGACAGCAGATCTGAATTGTGCTACATCTTCTTTCAAGAGTT
Organism: Syzygium malaccense; assembly: GCA_031216405.1. Classification (NCBI taxonomy): domain Eukaryota; kingdom Viridiplantae; phylum Streptophyta; class Magnoliopsida; order Myrtales; family Myrtaceae; genus Syzygium; species Syzygium malaccense. The sequence continues at coordinate 17,633,631 of CM062260.1, read as the reverse complement.
TTTTCTTGCAAACGACCTCAGACTCCTTATCCTTCATGAAGTCTAGCATGTAGGGTGCACTGACAAGGCGATCCCCATTTAGTACTTCACCGAGGGCCTCCTTTTTCTCTTTCAAATCATCTGCAGTACAAGTCAACCTCGCAAATCAAATCACAAATCACATCATAAAACTTTTTAAGACGAATAGAAATTACCCAAAAGAACAATCACAAACCCGGAATGCAGAATGGAAGATCGAAATAGCGGTATGTTTCACTGCACGAAAAGGATTGGCTGGCATTAGCTCATACGACATCAAGAAAATTCTTCAAGCTCAATTACACTGCCTTCAGACAAGAACTAGAAATAAGGAATGCGTACACAGCTGGATACGGAAATTCGCTGACCCGAGAAAAGGAGATTTGAATCTCAACAAAAACTCGATGCACAACAAAGAACGAGAATTAATAAGATTCTCGTAGCTGATCTAGCTGTTACTTAATGTAGGTGAGAACCTACGGAGCACTGAAAAGAGCCAGGAGATGGCGAAGGCTTAAAATAACATACCCATGCTGCTAGATCCAGCTCTAAAATCGGATAAACAGCTGAAAGCAACTTAACTAAAACATTTCCAAGAATCACCCCATTCCGCTGATCTAATGATGCAAACAAGACACCACCACTCAGATCAAAAGAGCCGGTGACTCCAGTGATGCCAACCACTTCGCCACTATGGCACGAAGAAGTACCAACTGCACGCGAACTGCGCAAAAACCACTCTCTAATTTCTCACGAGCCATCGCGGAAACCAAAATTCAAGCTTTCGAGCTCAAAGAGCATCTCCATTGCCATTTTCCTAGAATCACCAGCAAGCCCACCGGATTTCCAAAATCTCACACTTCCGGCACGTATCGACACTCCTCAAATTCCGCCACCGAAACACACTCCGAGCCGAATCCCACTCGCCCGGATCCAACTCCGGCCCAAAACCCAAAAAAAAAAACCAAATCAGAACGCACCCACCTCAGATCCAACAAACACCGCCTTCAGCACCACACGTCTCGACCGAGCCACCAAACCAACCGGAGATTCGGACGAGGAGCGAGTCCCGAATCGAGTTTATTTACCTGGGATTGTGAAACGGCCCGACCTTGTTGGCGTAGAGAGGGACCGGGTCCCCCTCCTTGTACCGGTGATCGGAACCGCCCGATCTCGCCGGAGAACATAGCGAGGCAATCACGACGGCGACGGCCAGCACCGCCATTGGCTTCCCCATTGCCTCTCCCCTTCTTGCAGACAACTTCTCAGAGAGACACACTGAAAGAGAGAGAGACAGATCTCGAGCGGCTTCTCTGGCCCTCGGCGCTGTTTTTATCCGTGGGGGGGGGGGGAAAATGGCAATGGGGCGGACGTCGGATTTGGGAAGAGAGCTTGGCCATTTGGTGAGTTACGAGAAACTTAAAAAATAAAAATAAAAATAATCAGTTAATTAATTAATTAATTAATTAAGTAAATGTTTAAAGGAGAAAATAATGGCGTAGTAATTAGGGGTTTTCATTGACTGGCCAGATTCGAGAGAGATGGGGCGCCCGTCGGGAGGAGCGATGCTTCATCTGCAGGCTTTCCCCCGGAGGCGTTTTCTTCTTCCTTTTTTTAATTTATTTTTACATTTCCCTGTTTCTGACGTGCCACCGACGTTTTCCGTGCCACCTCTTTGGTGGAAGGGCGCACGTCATGTCCCGCGGGGCGTCGCGTTTCGCATTACGAGACATGTGGGCGAATTGTTAAGTACCCTTTTGTTTTTTTGAAAGCCTAAGTGAAATTGGCCATGTATCGCGTAATTACGATTAGCGAATGAAACGAGTCGATTAAAGAGATGAATTCTTTTTTTTAAAAAAAAATAACCCGAAGGCGAAGACGTAATTATCTGGTTAACTTAATTTCCCCTAATACTTCCAATTTTATTCTGAAATGCTGGTTCCGGTGGTTACGGTTGGCCGGAAAAATTAAAAGATACAGGGGATGGTCCGGGGGTTGGGTACTTAGGACGCACGTCAACCGAATTGAAAGCAAAACCCGTCTCTAAAGCGTTCCCCTCTCTACATACTAAACTACCCGACGCCATTAATTACCCGCCTAATTGCGAGATCAGGCGGTCAACGCCTTGGGAATACCGCCCGTGGGATCTGACTGAGCGATTCCCCACATCGCCGGCCCTGTTTCCTAATGCCCCGCCACGACGAGGTTTGGACCTTAATCCACGGCCTAATCATCATTCCCCCTCGAGTTCCAAGTCAACGATGCATTTGGTAGAGTCTCGATATCGTAAGAGTTAGTCCAAGAAGACTCGCCTAACCCAATCAATCTCGACGAAAGCCGACGCGAGCAAAAAGTCGCCTGAACATAAAAGCGCCTACCCAACTGACCATACCGCAAAAGAATCGAATTAACGACAAGCAAAAATGTTTCTGTTTCGGACGGGATTTACAAAAGACCCGAGAACAAAAGAATTCGTGGACTAGAGTCTCCATCAGCGCCCCCCATCGTCATGGGCCGTGCCCATCTTCGATCTGGGTGGGCCCGAGCCCGCACCCGCCGAGCTCTTCCAAAGACTCCGACGCGTCCCCGGCGGTCCGATCCTCGCCCCCGCCGCCGTCGATCAGTGCGCCGGGCGCGGGGCCGGGGGAGAGGGGCCCGATCTGGAGGTGCGAGAACGGCAGGAACAAGCTGTGCACGACGACCCTCGCGTTCCTGATCACCTCCGGGATCTTGACGCGCGCGCGGTTGATCTGGACCGTCCCCCCCGCGGGCCCACCCGCGCTCGTCACCACCAGATCCTGCCCTTCCTCCATCGTGCCCAGCGTGGACCCCACCGGGAGGTTCTGGAGGTCGTCCCCCGCGAGGTACCGGTCCGGCACGATGTGGAAGCTCACGTCGCCCGCGTAGTTGCGCGGGTCGGAGAAGATGAAGTCGTCCTCCATCGCGAAGATCGTCGCGTTCTCGAGGGCGACCAGCTCGGCGAACTTCGCCTTCATCGCGAGCGCCAGGACGCCGTACCCGCCGCTCCGCAGCCGGAGCATGGCGTCCCGGAGCATCAGGCTCATGATCAGCGGGGGCGGTCCGGCGAGGGAAGTAGGCGCCGCCTCGAACGACGGCCGCGGAGAGGCGTCGGTGCAGGAGGACGGCGAGAGGGGGGAGACGGGGCCATCCAGGCCGTGGACGATCATGATGCCGTTGTCGAACAGGTCGGGCCGCGTGATCTCGGCGCCGTCGATGAACATCCTCGTGGCGTTGGCGAAACCATCGGAGGCGGAGGTCACGGCGACGCAGTGGCGGGGGTTCATGGTCTCGATCTTGGTGCCAAAGGTGAGGCCCTGGAGGGCGGAGGAGGAGAAGAAGCCCGGGACGACGTGCTCGGCGAGGAGGCGGGGGAGGGGACAGGCGGCGCAGGGCTCGACGGAGGCGTCGGAAGGGGCGAAGATGGTGACGGGGCCGTTCCAGCGGGAGAGGGCGGGGTACTCGGAGAGGGCGGCGCCGACGGAGATGGAGAGCTCCTGGAAGCCGAGGTGGGCGAGGATTTGCTGGAGGAGGGAGGCGGAGGAGGCGAGGGGCAAGTCGCGGAACTGGGGGTAGCCGAAGTCCGAGAGCGACGGCGGCGGCGGAGGAGGAGAGGCGGAGGGGAAGGAGAGAAGGGCGCCGCCGCCAGCGGTGGCGGAGGCGGAGAAGATGACGGCGAGTGTGAGGAACGCGAGTTGCAGAGAGCGGAGGGCCATATTCCGATGTGCGTCAGCTGACGGGGGGGAGTCGAAGAGAAGAAATGCATCGAGTTTGGTAAAGCGTTGGAGCCCATGAGATAAACGGAACTCTTTTGGCGCCCACCCAGGCGGTTATTCCTCACGCGCGAGAGAAGACTAAGCGAATGAAAACGGCGTCGTTTGCCTAAATGAGCACTAAGAGTTTCAGTTTCCCGCCAATTGAAGACCGCACAGAGAGTCCCACGCGCTCTCCCACACTCGCTGGCCACTCGCGCTAACCAACTCGCCGAAGTCGCTAACCGTCTCTTCTTCATCGTCTCGGTAGTACGACTCCATCATAACTTCTCCTGCTCACACTCAAAATCAGTCACTTCTCTCTCTCTCTCTCTCTCTCTCTCTCTCTCTGTAGTTCTCTCTCGGTTCCTCAGCTATGGCGATCGAGCCACTGCGGCTCTCGATCCTCATCGTAGCCATCTTCTTCTCCGCCTCCGCGACCACAACCGCCCTGGACGAAGCTCCCTTCGCTTCTTTGCCGCCGCCGCAGCCGCAAGAGCCGATCGGCGACTCGCTCTCGCCGACCTCGCTCTTCGAGCCCGTCCTCTCCCACCTCGGCTTCCACGACCTCGCCATGGCGGTCCCCTCGCTCACCGACTCGCCGTCGTTCGCGGCGTGGAACGGGCCTTCCACCCTCTTCGCTCCCTCTGATTCCTCCATCGAGTCCTGCGCCACCTGCTCCATCCCCCGCATCCTCAGCGAACACATCGTCCCGGGCCTCTTCAGCTTCAGCTACCTCCAGAAGCTCGCCTTCGGCACCAAGGTCGAGACGATGAGCTCCGGCCGCTGCCTCACCGTCACCTCGGGCACTCACCGCGCGACCAACACCACCAGGATCTTCGTCAACGGCGTCGAGATCTCTCGCCCCGACATGTTCAACAACGGGATCGTCGTCGTCCACGGCCTAGAAGGCTTCGTCGCGCCGCTGTCTCCTTTCTCCTGCAGCGTCGAGAAGATAACGCCCCTGGCGTTCCCGCTCCAGCCGCCGGTATCCTCCTCTCCTTCGCCGTTCATGCGCCTGATGCTGCGCGACGCGGTGCTGCGGCTCCGGACCAGCGGATTCGGCATCCTGGCGCTCGCGATCAAGATCAAGTACCCCGAGCTGGTGAATCTCCAGAACGCCACCATCTTCACCGTCAACGACTTATCGATTTTCTCCGGCGCGATCAGCTACGTCAGCAACGTGCGTTTCCACATCGTTCCCAACCAGTACCTCGCGATGGCCGACCTCCAGAGGCTCCCTGCGGGGACGGTGCTGCCGTCGCTGGAGAGGGGGCAGTATCTGGCGGTGACGACGGCAGGCGGACCCGCGACGCTGAGGATCAACTACGTGAGGATGAAGAGCCCCGACGTGATGAAGAATCAGAAGGTCGTGGTGCATTCCTTGTCCCTGCCGTTCCCTCACCTCCACCCTGCGTCCCTCGATGGACTGATCAACGGTCAAAATCTCATCGAGGAGAACGTCGCCACCGCTAACCAGAGTATGACGGACGCGTGCGCTGTTCTTGAGGAGCACGAAGGCTGCGATGTGATCCCTCCACGAAGTTTCCATGGTCTGTGACGCTTGGTCTTGCCACCTTGAGGTCATTTCTACTTCCCTGTTCCCGTTGCTGTTGAGTCGTTCAGAGTGTTTTCGGCTTTTTCGTCTCTTGTCGTTTTCTTTAATTGTGAACGTCTTTGAATCGGTTTGAATCGCGGGACTCGCTTCAATAAAGATTGAACTGCATACAGAGGAATGAAAGGGTAAATTGACCTCTTTCAGTGACGCTTTGTTTAGTCCCCCCCATTTTGTTTCTCTTATTCTCATGATATCTGACGTACATCATATATTGCTGCTTATGGAGAAAAACCGTAGACGATGAACGACTTTGAGAAAAGTCCATGAAATTGATCGCTCTGATGCCTTCTATGATCAATTTGTTTCATCCGTGTCTAGCTTAGTTCATTTCCATTCGCATTGGTCAGACGGAGAACCCAAATGTCAGCGATCGTACGATCACAAGCGTCTGTCTCACGATAGATCTTCGGAAAATCGCTGTATAGGGAGCACACGGTCCAACCCACAAATAAAATATAATCACTAGAAAGAGTTCAACAGTGGATGTTGCTGTGCTTCGGCCTTGAAAACCAAGCCTTCGACAAAAAACATCAGCACACGGAAATGTCGAAAGAGCAGAAAACACATGCGAGCTACTATCACTTTACCTAGGAAGTTATATACGCATATCTGAAAGAGCTATTAGCCGGGATCCCGAATTGGACAGTGGTTACCACCCAAATAAACCATTAAACCAACCAAAATTGACTAACAAATATTTCACAAGCTACTACTACATAACTTGAAAAGAATTATCACACATCATGTACAACAGATTCACGGTTCCTCTTCCCACCAGTCGAAAAAAAAAGAAAGTGGCCAGAAAAAGAACCTAATAATACATTTCGTGCGGAATTACACTTTCGCTTCAAAAATCTTCGATATAGCTTGCTTGGGAAGAGAACTTGAACAAAATCAGGCACGGCTGATGGACGGCATTCGAGAAGGGCTTCAACCTCTTGGGAAACCCCCTCAGATAAAAAACAGTGGCGAGATCCTCAATCTTGCCACTTCCTTCTTATCATGAGAAACTTCGGAAATGTTTCCACGAAAGCTCTAGTAATCTCGACAGTGAGAATTCAAATTGCTCAAGAGGATATCGGTTCATATGGATATGACAGCCACGGGTGCTTCAAAGCGTCAGCAGCGGTAGGGCGTTTCTTTGGATTTACCTCAAGTAGATGCGCAACAAAGTCAGTAAATCCTTGGTCCCCCATAGGTAATCGGTGCCTTAAAGAGGTCTTCTTTGGTATCAGATATTCCAGTCTGTTGGTATCCTGAGAATCAAAGTGCAGAATGCATCAAATTCATCTTATATGATACGTATGATAAGGAAACAGAGATATCGATCGCCGTGCTTGCCTTCACAAGCACCATCCTATTTTCAACAGGCATACAACAGGAAATCACAGAATAGAGAACTGATATTATTAGGACCCTATCACACCATATAAATGTTACAGGCTGCAAACCTATAACAGCATGACGAGCAAGAAACCGAACCAGCAATGGAAGGTGAATACCGTGAAGAAGATCTTTCAAGAAAAAGGACCATGACTCAAGACAGCGCAAATTAGTAATCATGTGACGAGGGAAAATGTATCTGGAATCCCAGAGAAACGAACTTTGCAAGCAGCAAAGCAATGTACATAGACGCTATCCCTGACAAAATCAAAGTGCAATCTATTGTTTCATCTATGCAATATGTAACCACCCTCACAAAAAGAAGGGAAATTGGCAAACACCACAGGTAGACATACTGACACTGAGCTGATAACGCCGCTGCCAAATACATATTCCAAGTATAGTTTCCTTCCATTCTCCATAAAACCAAGAGAACCTTATGCAGGATGCTAGAAGCATTGAGCCTTCAACATAACAAAATTTATTACCTGATTCCGCTCATACAGCATATGATTTTTTGTAAAGTATTTGTATGTGTCTCTGCCTTTTGCTAGCATGTCTTGATCGATGGGGCCAATAATCCCGATGACACGTGCAAGCAGTGTTGCAGGTGAATCATTTTGGAAGAGAACCTAATCAAAACGCCAAATTAATTCAAATCAATCTGCACCAGAGTCATAATAGAGGTGCATACACCTATACCAATGATAATTCACAATAATGATGAGAAAGAATCGCATCGAAATCAACCTGAAAGACACGTTCTAATTAGTGTCACAACCAATAAGAGACTCAGACAATTACAAACTTTAAAGTTCGAAAATTCAATCCCACACCATTACTGGAAAAATACAAAAAGAGAAATGCAACACATAAAATGTTTCCAAGCTATCAATAAGTTTGTTTAATAGAAGAAACCACCAAAGGGCAAGTTCCAATGAGAGAGATATTAAAATTCCAGCAATCCCACAACTCACATAAAAAAAGAACTAAATCACAAATAATATAGAGCTATCATTTGCCATGCAAACCATAAAACAATGCAACAATATCAAGAACCCAAATTTTTAGAGAGAATCCAGTAGAGAGAAAATTCATGAGCAAGCACTAAACTGATTTAACTGAGTTGACATCATATCAGAAGACATTCTTCAATGCACTTTCATAAAAAGAAACTGCTTGATCACATTCCATGGCAGCAGGCTAGAAACATCTAAAGCTCTCAGCAAACATCAAGTATTGCCCTAAAAAATGCTGGTTTTCTTTCAGGCTCTCAAGTCACCTCTGAAGACAGTCCATTGCTGCATTCCCCAATAGAGCATCCATTTCTCTAGAATTAGCCAGTTTTATAAATGTTTAATCGAAATCTTGTGGAAGGATCAATCATTCAAATTGCACCTTCTCTATATAAATCTCACAGCCTTGCACACTTCTAGCAAATCACATGGCGAGACCGTTTACCAACACCTGTGTCCTAATGCAGCAACACAGTGGAGCTAGAGTTGTGGACAGCTGGTGTGCTTTCAGGCTTGAAAGAAATGCACTATTTTTTTTTTTTTTTGCAATTTGTAAATGTAGAAAAGGATGTTAACTCTCTAAGTCAAGATTCACAACTTTAGGAAGATATTTCAACTCAATATACAATAAACAAACCAATATCCACAGAGATGCTTTGATGAAACAGCAGTAAGGTCGCCATTGGTCGCACATTTTCACACTCATCATGCTTAGAAGTTCATGAATGAAGGTATATGAGATCGCCATTCACATCACATTTGATAACATGAATTCAACAGACAGCAGTTTAAAAAAGACCTCCATAAATCTCAAATAGTTCCACGCATCAATGGGCTGTTAGGAAAGTAAATATTGGTTGAAGAATAGAACTTACATTTCCAGTGCAAAGTTCTGCCAATATGCAGCCAAGTGACCATACGTCGATCTTCTTATCATATGGCAGACCCAGAATAACTTCTGGAGCCCGATAAGATCGCGACTGAACATAGGAGCATAAGTGATCTGTTTCAAAACAACTACTCCCGAGATCAATGACCTTCACTTCACATCTACTGTAGCTTTTTACCAATATATTCTCAGGCTTGAGATCACAGTGGATGAGGCCAAGGCCATGCAAGAATTGAAGTGCTTCCACACACTGAATAGTTATTGACTGGACAGATCATTACAACACAGCATTAGGTGTCCACAATTGAAACAAAACATGCTTCAGGAAGAAATAGCAAACTGCCAAACCTGCAATCTAGGCATAGTGAAGTAAACTTCCCCTCCAGACTCTCTATTGAATTTGTGAAACTCATATAAGTTTGCTTTAAGTAGTTCACATACTATCAACAGATGCTCCTGCAAAGCAAGCAAGCTTATGACATTAAGGAGCCTTCGATTTAATAGCAAGCAGGTAAACTATGACCAAGGCAATGCAGCAAATCTTTGCTAAGATCTACCATAACCACCAAAATCTTGCACAGCAAAATATGCCTAGTTACCCTTAGGTAAGAACACCAACAAGGAATAAGCCGCCTGGTGCCTAAATAGCATTGAAGTGCCTGTAGTGAAATGTTCTAACAAGAATGCATGATGCAAGTACAACCAACTGCAGCTGGACCGTGACCTTCGAGCACTAAGTAAGCTGGTAAATAGCACGAGGAACTGATTATTACAAGCAAAGCAATAGCTCTAGGAAACATGGATCTTGTGCAGCAACTTATTAATTACACGGAAAAGTAGGCCACTTAAAATTTCAGTAACTTTAAACCAAAAAAAAAATTCAGTAAATGCTCCAATCGATAATTGACTTTCTTCTTCTTCTTCTAGCCACTAATAATCCCCTAATTGAATTACCATAAAGACGGAACAATATTCAGCCAAGTGCATATTGTTCCCACATACCCTCAAATGCATCATGAGAGATACGATCACAGTGGAAACACATCCTCAAATTTACGTTCATTGAGAAACAAACATCTTCATCCTAGGACTAGAATATTGCTACCAAACTTGTCTTACTTCTACAAGACAGATACTGTATCAGGCAGCTACAGCCCCACGTTACCATGCAGAAAATAATAGCAACTCAACAGACAAATCATGAATGACAAAAACATCAAGGCTGATAGTTCCAAGGGAACACCAATCCCACTATATCATTCAACTACGCCAGTCTTGGTGCAATATCTAATAGTCGACAGCTTAAAACAATAATCTCATATGTGCTTGACCAAGATCAGAGCCATTTTAGTTCCAAAGCATGTACACTAGAACCAACCCCCCCCCCTCCCGGTTCTCTCCCCAACCCCCGTAACCTAATAACCTTTTTCTCTTAAATACAATTATAAAGGTGTCACACTGTCACTCTCCAAGAATGTTTGACACTAAACCTAAACCTACAAACCAATTCGACTTGGTAGAGAATAATGTATTAAATAGAATCGCTTGAGAAGAAAATTGCCACTAGCACCAACAAAGTAGTCAAGCACAATTTCTGAAAAGAAAAAATCTCTCTTTCCACAAGGACGTAACATAAAGCTAAGCAGAAAATTCCACTTACTCGGTAATAAAAATAATCATACAAACGGAGAATGTGGTACTTGTCACCAGGATCATGCTTGTTGACGTACTTGAGAAGCTTTATTTCATCCAGGCTCTGATCAAAGAAGTCTTTGTTGTTTTTTATAATTTTAACACATACATCCATGCCTGTATGCAGATCGTGAGCTTGTATGGCCTTACTAAATGCAGCAGAGCCAAGATATTCAGTGACATGATACCGCCCAGCAATGACTGAATTTAAAACAACATGAAAGTTCTTGTCCTCCTCAAAGCCGGTTCTGAACATCAGAGAGGACGTCCATTCAGAAGTCAATTGAGAGCGAGCTTAACAATAATATGTGAGATAACTATAGAACTGACAAAACTTTAGGCTTCAAGCTCTAACATCGACTTAAAGTCATATAAATACTTTTAATGAAGAAAGGTAAAAGAAATAGCAGGTAAAAGTAACACGTGCCTGTTTTTCCTGTGGACAATTTTGAGATTAAAAGTCTCAAATTCCTCTTCCTGAGCCTTGATTTGCCTTACTTGCTCCTGCACCGCAGCGGCTTCCTCATCCTCCAGGGATGCCACTGGGTCATCCTCTCTCGCACCTGGTTTTTCATCCTCTTCTTTCTTGATGCGGTCTCTTTCAGCATAACCATAATTTGATAGCGAGGATGGAGAAGAATTCGCTGATCTTATAGCATTCGCATTATCTTCATCTCTTGAACTTTTAACAGTGGAAGAGTCGCTGCCTTTCCTTTTCCATGTGGCTAGCATGTCATCAGCTCCCACGGAAGCATTCAATCTCTGCTCGGCTACATCATTCCCAACAGCATTGGAGTTCTCTGACCATAAGGATTTGCTAGAGCCTGCATGAAGCAACTGCTCATCCCTCAATGGAGGAGGAAATGAAAAACCTGCATCTAATTGACCCTTCACTTCTGTTTGTATGCTTTTGTCATTCCCAATAATATATTGGTTGGGGTCAAGCTTATACTTTCTCCTTTGTTCCCTGTTCAACCTATTGCGATAATTTTTATCTGCTTCATTTTTATAGTGTAGGGACGCAGATCCAACATCATGATCAGGGAGGTACTCTAAATCTCCTTCACTGCTGCCCCCAACTAAACTTTCCCGAACTTCACTACCGAAATCAGCAGCATCACTGTTGATGCCCACACCAATTGATCTTACAGAACCGTGTTGATCATCATCAAGACATATATTATCCAGTTGCGGCCTTCCACAATCATTCAGAACCTTCTCATCCCCTAACATGATGAGTTCATCTGTTTGTGCCACAAAACCTTGCCACACAGGTTCCACACGCATGAAATTCAGTTCTTCCTCGTCCAGCAGCTGTCCATCATATTGTGCGATTAAATCATTCTCCTCCACCCGGCCATAAACTTCTCTCACTGACAGCCCCAACGGATCATCTGAAGCACTAACTGGTTCCACGTTTTTTGATTGAAGAAATCGCTCCCCGGAGAAGTAAGAATCCTCCTCCGCAAAAGATTGGTCATCGTCCTCATCTTTAATTTGACCTCCTTCCTGCGGGTCAGGAACACTCCCATGGCCAGTTCCCTTCTCATTATCACTAGGATAGTCTATTTCATGGGCCAGAAACCAAGCCTCATCCTCAATAGGCTGCCTCATATATCCAACATCGTCGTCGTCGTCATACCCGTCAGAATCCCAATACTCGTTGGGATAGTCAATAGACTCACTCAACCCATCTCCAATAGTTGCAAAACCTGAAACCAGATCGGATGTATCCTCTGCAATGCCATGACTTACCGATAGCCAATTGCCACCACCAAGCCTTTTCCCACCTAAATCATCAGTTACAAAGCATTAACGTATTTTACAGTTGTAACTGAAATGCAGATCTCCAGAAGAGAAGACAAAACCCTGATAGGAAAATACAAGGAGAGCAGTAAAGAGAGGCCATTTACAGATGCAAGCACGTCCTATGCTACTGACTAAAACAGCAAAGCTTATAGTTGGATGCAAGAAAATGCAATATTGGCAACCAATGGCAAAATCAAAAGCCCTGAGAAAAGGACCCCATCTTGACTTTGTAAAATGAGCATTCTATGCAAAATGGTTGACCACATGGAAATTTGTCAATCAAGGTTACCTGAAGAATTAATTTCTTGTCCTACTGGAACATCAAGATATGACCCTATGAGGAACGCAGTGTCAATGCTCGCAAGCTTTGCGCCCATTCCATCACGATCATACTTCTCTTCCCAATTGTTGGAAATGGACTTTTCCTCTGACTTGAGTTTGACCGGGGGCAACCTAGGCAGTTCTTCCTTTGGGTTCTCAGATGGAAATGCAAAACCTAAGCTGCTAATATTCTTCTGATCAAAACCCCCTTGTGTCTTTCCAAAGTACAAAGCTCTGCCAACCTCATCTACCTGTTCCTTAATAGCTACCCGAACATCACTCCCCATCTCTGCTTTATTCTTTCCTTCCTTTTTGTCATGGGGAATGATAACGTCGTAATTGTTTGAAGTCTCCCCTTTCATGAACGGAAAAACTGTTTTAATTGAACAGTCTTTCCATGGGTCTGCTGATATAGATGCAAGCTCCTCATTTCTAGACCATGGATTATCATCGGAACCATTCTTGGAGTAGGCATTGCCAACTTTTGCTTGTTTGCTGACTTCCCTAGGTTCACCAAGAGGTTCAGAATGGTTTTTGCTAGAACTGACAACCCATGCATTCTTTTCACCAGCAAATTTAACATCTTCTCTAGTAAAGACAGTAGCTTTGCCAGAATAAGGAGCCTCGCTATTGCAATATCTCGGCTGTTCGGGGACCTTCAGATCAGATGTGGTATGAGAACTACCGCAGACATCATTTTCATAAAGATCTGAAGGGCCATTGCTAGAATTGAATTTCCATGGCTGCAGATCACCCGAATTCTTTTCTGAACCTTTAGGGAAAGTAAAGCTCCTGTCGGTGTTACTCGACATCTCAACATGTTTGCTATGTTCGACCATGGTACTCTTAGATCTGCTGTCTGGACCATTTCTGGTGGCGCCATACTCTATTTCTTTCACAATGAGTTCTTCAGAAGCTTCACCGCCGTCTCGAGAATTAGGGCCCTGATTCATGACAGCTGGTTTCTCGCCATTTTGTCCACGCGGAAACTTGCCTGTGTCCTTCTCCTCGAGTGCGAGGTTCTGAAGGAACCCATTCAAATCAGAGCGATTGGTGAGCTCACTACGCAGAGCCGCCTCTGCTCGGGTGAATTTATTTCTTCGGAGAAAATCTAGAATTACGTCAACCGAGCTGCCATCAGCCATCCTAATGCACTTTATCCCCACAGGCAGATCCTCCTAAAGAAAATATCAACCGAAAGACAGGAAGATATTTAAGTCAAGTTATAAACACACAACAAACTTCTCAATATAATCAAAAACACAAGGACAGTTTCCACATTGTGGGGAACAAACTGCAGATCGAACATCACAAAAACACGTTAAGTTGAGCTAGAGCACTTACCTCGACTAAGTCAAGAAGTTCGTCTTTGGCTCAAAAGATGCTGACTTGCTCCCCTCACAAGTCCTGAACATTTAACAGAATACAGCTGACTTCAGATTCTCATCCTTCATGTTCTCAACAAGACATGCACAAACAACTTCATTTCCGGTTTCATTAGCATAGAAGAACCAACAGGGCGACAAAAATCCTCACTAGCCCCACCAAGAAACAAAAACTGAGATTCGCGCCACAGCAACCACCGAAATTCAAACTCACACCACAGGCTACAGACAATAATTCATCACCAGAAACTGCCAATAGCCGCCAAAACCCAGCTCAAGTCTCTCAAAAATCAAAACACAAGGCCAACACTTGCTTTGCAATTTCCCCTTTTTGACCCCCTCAAAAACCCCGCCACCAAGTGCCCACTCCTTTCCACTTTCCATAGCTTCTATCGATCCCACTCGACCTTACTCAACTTCCTCCCCCCCACATTTCCAAAACCATTCGAAGCCCAGCCGCGGAGAAGCAGCACTCCCCAAGGCTCGAATCCATCCGCACCGAGATCCGTCCACCCCTCCTCCTCCTCCTCCTCCGCAAACCAAACCAAACCAAACCCTAGCAATCGCAGCTCCTGCACCAACCCAAGCCCGCGGCGAAAAACCCCTAAAAACTCGAACGCAAAACCTCAAACTCGAACTCCAACACTTCCCCAACACGAGAACCGGATTCGGGGCTCGAGCTCGAAACCATCACGCCATGCAACAAAGACGAAGAAGAGAGACCGAGGGAACGGAGGAGGACTCACAGATCGGCGAGAGCCGGACGGGCGAAGCGAACGAGGCGCCTCCTCGGATGCGGAATCCATCGCCGTCGTCGGAAATCGCACGGATATTGGCTCCATCTACTATACAAACAACAACAGCAACAGCAGCAGCACCACTTTGCGAATAGCAAAAATGATGCAATGGGATTTTAGCATCTGATTTCGTTTTATTTTTAATTTTTTCTCTCCAGTTGGATATTTTTTTTAAAAAAAAAATCAAAAAATGCTTTTCCCAGGCCTGCTCTGCTTTCGGCCTGCAACACCTCACGGGCCTGCGGATTTGAACTTTAAAAAAATGAGGAATTAAATGTAAGATTTTCGATAATAAATAAATAAAGTTTCGGGATGGTTTTTTTTTAGCAATGAATGCGAGGATTCGGATCGTGTGCGCCCGCGCTGTCCGTGCGTCTGGTTCCTTTTGGGGGGGAATGCGTGACTGCACGATTCCGCCTCGTGATCTGCGCTGGGCTTTGATCGAGGATTGATCCGACGGCTGGCGTGAGATCTCCCCGTTCCTCCGAGGAGCTTCGGCTCTTTTATTTTTTTTTTATTTTTTTATGGCCGATTTGGCTTTATGGTTTGATTTTCAAAAGAAAATTTAATCGCCAGCTTTGGAGTTATTATTATATGCGTAGATTCCGCCCGGGGTTCTTCTTCGTTGTTGGCCAATCGAAAGGTAGGTGGTCAGCTCATTTCAGTCCAAAAACATTAAAACAATTTGACCCGAATAATATATTTTTTTAATGATAGTATAAATCTATCGTTAACGAGTGCTTCGAAAGAACTTGTTAAATATCCGAACCAAAAAGATATGTCGTTTTAAAAGTATCGCCTTTCTCCTTCCGCTGCGTAATTAGTGCATTGGCATTGAAATTTTTTTTATCGGATTTGGTAAATCAGTATCCTGAGCCGACCGATATATAAGTCGGTGTATTTAATTGAATATCGCGACGTTTAAAAATTTATTATAGATATGCGAATAAGAAAAGGCATAAGTGAACCCATTAGATCGCGGAGTATTATTTAATTTGGAGTTTATGTAATTTCGTTGTATGAACAGATTCTTAACATGAACATTGTGCAGCGATATAGGTGACGTCTTGTAAAGAAAATGAACGTGTAACACTTACTTTTTGATGGCTTATTGTAACATTACTCCATTCAAGACTAGTCCAGTTAAGTGAAGAGTCCCGACACTATTATAATTAATAATTTTACGTGTACCATATTGTAGTGCAAAATCTATTTAAATAATTACGAAGATATATTTCGTAAAAAATATTTTGCAAGCAAATAATCTTGCTCGAGGCCTAAAATGAGATTTGGAGCAAGAATCCAGTGGTACGACTTTTGGGGTATATATATATTCTATACGAATGAGTGCCATTAAATGGAAATTGAGCAATATGGCATTTAAAATGTGTAAATTCTAAGGGATATGGGACAAGATACGCTAAGGTTGGTTTACAATTATTACAACTTGCTTTAACTTCCGTAATTTTCGGTTGCTGAATGTTGCTAACTATTTTAGAGAAGTGATGTGGAAAGCCAAAAAAATTACAGAACATGGTGGGAATTTTTACAGAAAAAAGAAAACGATAAAAGGAATTTGCATCACCAAAGCTGTTTTGAAGTGGGAGATGCAGTTACTCCTGTTTGAGAAAAGAAAGGACGAAAATTATTTCACATGTGTGATGGGCCAGGCCCCAAGCAAGACTGGCCCAACAATTTCTTATATGGACTCGCGTTACAAATTGCTGCTTTTTTTTTTGGTCGAATACAAGTTGCTGCTTCATTTGATGAAAAAACCACATTGAGGTGATTTTTAATAAGTCCGTGGATTAAATTGAATGAAAAAAAAGATCGGGCATCACATTGACCATCGAAGAGAAGTTCAACAACCTCCCGTGCGATTACCTAGGAGAAAAGCTTCACACGTCTACAAAAAAAGAACCTCGCTACCTATTCTTCCGTGACAATATAACAGTATTATAATCGTTTCCTTTTCACATTGGTTATAATTTATGGAAACTCTGTAACCGTTAACTGTCACCGAACATGTCATGATCTTAAAACAGTGTGTAACTACCGGAAACATGCGACAAAAGGATCTCGCCAAAGTTGAACTTAACGTTCAGCTGTTTCAGTAGCCATGCTATAATGCTAACGATCACATTTAGTGATGACATGAACTTGCAAGTACGATTCTTACAAATTCAATCAATTTGGATGAAAGTGAGATTACATATATTAGGAAATACAATAAGAGAATGGAAGTACCATAGCCCGCCCATAAGTCCAATTGGTAGTGAAGACCTTAATAGATCCTTGGAGGCTAAGTTGTGCATCAACAGCATGACATCGAATATATTTTTTCTTGTGTTTTCTTCTAACAAATGCATAAAATACAAGAATAAATGCGATTATAAAAGATTAAGTAGTAAGTTGTCTTTGAGGAGATTATCCAAAAAGTCATAAGTCTATTGTACGACGGTTAATTGAGCTCTAAACCTTTCAGTTGTTTCAATTTAGTCATTTTGACAATTTGTCAAATTACTAATGAAGATATCGGTTGTTCTATGTGGCATGACCGACGCTAACGTAGACAAATTTTACAGTTTTTTTTTTATAAAATATTGCAACAAGATGGTCCTAAAGGTAATTGAATCCAACAAGATCGCCACTAAATAGTCTTATGTCTACTATTAGAGAATCATTATCACCGAAATTACCTCATATGATATTTCAAACCCTTCATCTAGAATCAGTGTGATCGTTGGATAAGACGATGAGAGTTTGGTGAGTTTTGATTAGGGTTAATACCACGAAAAACTAAAAATTGGTATACCTGTAATAATTTTACCCTGAATTATTTTTTTATTATAAAAAACCTCAAATTATTACATCTATGATAAATTTACCCCAAATTAATATTTTGACCACTAAAAACCTCAAATTGATACATTTGTGACAAATTTACCCTCCGTTAGTTTCCGTTAAATTGAATTAATACCACAAAAAATCACAAACTGATACACATGTGACAAATGGATAGTAAAACATAAAACCGGTACATTAATTAACTGTCATGTATCATTTAACAAAGTAATTTGATAGTAAAATTTAACGCAAACAAACTGGGGGTAAATTTATCACAAGTGTACCAGTTTGGGATTTTTTGTGGTCAAAAAATTAGTTTTGGGTAAAATTGTCATAGGTGTACCAGTTTGAAATTTTTTGTAGTATTAACCATTGTGATTATTTTATGATGAAATTGGATAAACCATTTTGTATTTGGCTCATGCAGTTGTTTAGGTCTCAATAATTAGCAAAAGTACAGGGTATATAGTATTTGTTTCTGCACCTCGAATAGGGATACAAAATAATCTAGTTGTCGAAATGAGAGGATTCAGAATACTCAATTACGCTTGGATGACTACTATAATGGCATTATCAGTTAATTAATGGATGTTCTTGTTAGCTGAGCTGATCAATCATTTTATAGGTGTGGAGACTTGATATTCTAGTCGTAGCTTGTTGCTCAGGCTAGGAAGAAAGAATGTTTGATGGAGGATGAATTAGATTTTTTGCTCTTGGTGGGTGAAGGATTTCATGGAGAGGACTCCGAAATGAAGGGAAATTTTTTTTTCACTAACAGATGAAATAGAGGTGTAGGTGTGACATCTCGTATAGGCACAATTATCACACCTGTAAAGAGATGAAAGACTCCGTCGAACCATCTAATAAATCTCTCATTGAGAAACCTCGAGAAAAGAATGAGCTCATTCTGTATTTCAATTGTTGCCTCTGATCCTTGCCGTGCTCCATTTTGCAAATGCCTCTTGCTTTTTAAGACTTATCAAGCTGGCGTCTGTTCCAAAGAGTGGATTAAAGGACTGTTTAAAATGGGGAGCTTGAAGATGGAAGAAGAACAACATTGGGAGCTAGTAGTTTGGTAGGTCTAATGGAATTTCAATGCATGATGGGGTATGATGTTTTAGAAGTAGTAATACACTAAGGCTGCATTTGGTAGGTCTAATCCTTGTGTTTTTGCCCAAATTGTCGAGGGAGAGAGTTGATTAAAGAAGCTTACCACAAACTTAACTATAGGAAAGATTGGAAGTGGCAGAACCGTAGGATTGAGAGAGGCTATGGGGAACATAATTGATAGCGTCTTCTCTGGGCACTTTCCTCTTGTTTTCTTGGAAAAGATGTGCCAATTCTTACATTGTTTTCTCTTCTAAGAGACTCTACGGGGCGCTGGAAAAATATAGATCTCTTGTGTCCACAACAGAGTCAGTGGACCTTTTCAACCTGTAGATGTACTGATTAAGTTAGAGTGTTGTCAGCACAAGATGCTATGCCCATTATTTATATATACATGTATAAATGTGCATACGTATAATTATGGGCACATATGTCCCTTCGTCATGTATATTTAGCTTTAACACAATGTGAAATATTGGGAGGAGTGGCTCCAATGCCTCATTGAAGACAATTTATGTGTTCAATTGACATCTACAGCAAAATGTTCTCGAGTGATTTTCCATTTCGCAAGCAATATTATATTTTCATCCAGTATATGTAGATCCAGTCTAGTGAGCCAAAGAATTTTGCCAATGTCTCTTCGCTTTCTACTTTTAGATAGTTGATATTTGTTTTTACTGTTATTGTTCTCGGTACTATAGTAAATTATTAAACTGGGGAACATGGTTAGACATTAGAATGAATTATTTCCCATCTACTTTATGTTTTTTGAGAGTATGATCGTCATACTGAAGCTGAGCTATGGGAGGAGAGAATTTATTCTCACTATCTAAACTACACTTCGACACTAATCTACTGTAAAAATTATACAATTGTCACTTTAACGAAGAGAGACAAGACAACCAAGTCTTGGAAAATATTATTTTCATGGAGGTTCAAAAAGACAAAACGTAGAACCCAAGAAAAGACTTTAACCAGTATATAATGTACACTCAAAATTGATTTTTCTGTTTATTCCACAAGGCACATCAATATTTATTATCTCATGTAATGCATCGTGCGTGCACTGAACGTGCAATGGACGTGCATCTCACGTGTAACTCATGTGAAAAGTACTGAACGCACTCTTATTATTAGAAGATGATGGGATTATTTTAAAGGTTTTGAAAATCCAAATTTTATCCTCTAGCCAGCATCACCCCGAGAAGGAGGCGGCGGCAATGAACGGCTTATGATACATTTTCTTTCTTTATTTTTCCATTTTCTCTTGCTTTTGATTTTAGAAAATAATGGAAATGCCATTCGCCTCCTCTATAAATAATGCCTTTCTGCCGTTCAGTCTCCTTCATCAACTATCAAAATCTCTTGTTCAGCCATTTAAGTCACAATCTTCATTTCTCTCACAATCGTCATTGCACAAAATGCAGTAGTGCCACTTAAGCACACAACGAGGCGGTGCACCGCTCATGCCAGCTAAAGTGCGCCATCTACGGCTCCTCTTCCGCCATCTACGGCATGCGCCATATGATGATTTTTTTCTTAGTTGTAGATAACACGTATATTCGTAATTATTGTATTGATCCATAGTAGTAGTTGTTGTTTTCTTAGTTGTAGATAACATATATTCGTAGAATAGGTCTGAAAAAGTATCTAAAAATATCAAATTTAGATATTTGTACCCTGTCGAGGTAAGGAACCAATACAAACTGAGTAAGTTCCATATCTCTTCTGTCTTTGTTATTCAAATGTCATTTCCTCTGTTGCTTAGCCGTTCTTCGTTCTCCGTAGATCGCTCACTCTCCAGCGGTTGCCACCTGAGTATTATGAAGAGCCGCAAGGTGGAGCTCTTCCTCATATGGGAGCCGAGTTAGTTTGAAACTATGAATGTTATTTTCTTTTTCTTTTTGGTAGAGCACTGATGCTACTTTTTCTTTGGATAACATATTGTAGCGTATATTCGTAATTGTTGTTTCATCCATATTCATATTCTATAATTTTATCTACTTTTGTTCTTATCACCTTCAAATTGTCTTGGGTGGTGATAAATGCTAATATAGAACCTTATGTAGAACTTCTTCAAAATTGAAATTCCAAAAAATGTATGTATATAGGGAATATAATACATTAAGCCAAATTTTATTAGTAAGGGCCTCTTTGTCTTTGTCTTTGTCTTTTCTTTTTTTGTTTTAGGTTAAAAACTACACTTTGTATATCAGTTATAGATAAGTGCTAGCCGGGGTTGAGAAGAAAATAAAAAGAAAAGAAAAGAGAAGAAAAAGTGAATTTTTCTTTATAACTATTCTTAATAGTTGTCTTGGTCCTTTCTTTTGCTCGAAGCACAAAGGCACATCAATATCTTTTATCTCATGTAATGCACATGCATCATATGTGCACCTCACATGCAACGAACGTGCAAAGTACATGTATGAACACTCTTATTATTAGAAGACAATGGGATTATTTTAAATATGATGTAAAATTATACATTGTTCACGTAAAAATAATTGATATAGTTGTAGAATTTATTATTAAACAATTTCTCATTCATTTATCTTGAGTGACAAGGATTGATGACTTGGCATAATGGATGGTTTCAATGAGCTAACAATAAATGGCCAAGATCATTTGCTTAGCTATTAAGGGGGTGTTTGGTTCAACATTTGGATCAGCATTTGCCAAATGCTAGCATTTGACAAATGCTGAACCCAAATTTTTTATCTCAAAACTACCCTTAGTTATTTTGGCTTATTTCGATTTTGCCCCTCGTGTGTACTGTTCGTCTTCTTCTTCGTGAGGAGGTTGGCGAGGGAGGCCGGTGAGGCGACCAGCGCCAGATCGGGTCGGCAAGAGGTCGGCAGCCGTCGCCCGAGGGCGGGCAACCCTCGGCGAGGGTCGCGGGACCCAGGCGGCCGCCGCCTGGGTTGCGCGACTCAGCGACCGCTTAGGTCCCGCAACCCTCGCCGAGGGTCACTCGACCTCGGGTGACGGCCGTCGGCCCCAGATCTGGCCCGCCGGCAGTCGCCCGACCTCAGGCAACGACCGCCAGCGCCAGATCTGGCTCGCCAGCGCCAGATCTGGCTCGCCAGCGCCAGATCTGGCTCGCCGGCGGCCGGCCGGCTCAGGCCAGGGTAAGTTAGGTTTTTTATTCCCAAAGTCCATTTGCAAAAATAATTCATCAAACACTATATTTTGGCCAAAATAAATTTACAAAATATTTTTACCAAACACCATTTGCATTTCCCCAATGAGCTTTCACCCAAAGGTATTTGCTTTCCTCCAAGTAGCATTTTCAAAATTGAACCAAACAGGCCCTAAGAAAGGCACATATTGGTCAATTTGAAGTGACAAGGATTAGCAGCATTTAGGTCTTTTTGTCAAGAGGGGACAATGTGGTAATTTTTGTGCATAAGGGAATGGGAGTGCGGCTATGACTATGATTGGTCAGAATGGACACCGGCTAGCTAAAGGATGGCCATAAAATCGGCCGATCAATGCTAGGTTGACCTGATCGGACCGAGTCTAATCGGCTTGATTCTGGTTCAATTTTATTCTAATTTCCTTGCAATTCTAGCCCTATTATGATTAATTGACTCAATTGAATTAAATTTGATTAAATTGAATCAAATCGATTTGAAATGTGGACACAATTTAACCAATTTTGGCTTGCTCGGCTAGGTTCCCCTATAAATTGGGCTAAGTTGCATTACCAAACTAGACCAATGCACGCAATTGGGACTCAATTGGTAAAATTGAATCTCAATTGATCAAATTAACGTCTAATCTAAAAGGGGTCAAAGTGAATTGTGCTAATTGGACCCATTTTTCTTGAATTCCCTAATCATTGGATTACCAAATTACTCATATCGAGTTCAATTGGCATGACTTTGTCAAAATTGATATTGGAATTGAGTTTTGGTCAATCAATTGTGTCCAATTTTGGTTAATTTGAAATAATTACGAAGAATTTTGACCCAAAAAAAGAAATAATTATGAAGAATTGATTGGAATCACTAATTGGGGTTTTTACCTTTAGCTTGGGATTTTAAAATTGATTTGAAAATTGAATGC
The DNA here is from genome assembly GCA_031216405.1 of Syzygium malaccense. NCBI lineage: Eukaryota > Viridiplantae > Streptophyta > Magnoliopsida > Myrtales > Myrtaceae > Syzygium > Syzygium malaccense. Next base: position 17,610,911 of record CM062260.1, on the reverse strand, counting down.
GGAATGACCTCCTGATAAAATGTTGTGAAGGAAACTTTCCTAAAAAATAACTAGAAATGAACTAATTTTGTTTTTTTTGTCAATTTCGAACCGAAATACACGAATTGGGGAAAAGTAAGTTATAGATCAATTTTTGTAAAATGGATGATGGCAAAGTCAAATTAAGGTAATGAGTTGAATTAGGGGTTTTCTTTTTTCAATTTTATTGGGAAAAGTGTGGACCAAAAGTTGACTTTTAGGTGTTTTGACATAAAAGTATGTCATCCTTGGCCAATCGAAAAGAAGATGAACAACTCATTTCAATTGAAAACATCACGACACATTGACCAGAATAATAGATTTTTTAACCACGGTATAATTTTATCTTTAACGAGTGCCTCGTTAATATCCAAATCGAGAGTATGAGTAAAAAAAATTATCCAAACCGAGAAAGTTTGTCATTTTTAAAATATTATCTTTCTCGTTTGTCGCATAATCAGTGCATTGAGATCGAAATTTTTTTTATTGGATTTGGTCAATAGGTGTCCTGATACACGTCAACAATGGATATTTAAGTTGGTGTATTTGATTAAATATTGCGACGATTAATATTATTATTGATGCGAATAGGAAAAGGTACATGTGAACTAAATTAATTCCGGGAGTATTGTTTCATAAGGAAGTTATATAATTTCGCAGTAGAACATATATTTAACATGGGCAGCGATACAGGTGCTCATCTTCTGATGGCTTATTGTAATGCTATTCCATTCAAGATTGATCTTGTTAAATCAAGAGGTCTAACGAGTAACGATGTTATAATTAATAATTTCGCACGTATCATATTGTGGTGTGAATCCATTTAAATATTTACGATAGTATATTTTGTGAAAAACGTTTTGCTAGCAACTAATTCTACTCGAAGCCTAAATTGAGATTTGGAATAAGAATCAGCGGTACGACTTGGGGCCTAATGTCCGTTTGGGAGAATAAGAAAGCGTAGAGAATGAAAGATTGAGCGGAAATTTTCGAAATCTCTTTGTAAGAAGAGAAGGAGGGAAAATTTTTACATTTAGGGCATGTTTGGTAACCATCCCGTTTTTCTTTTTTTTTTTATTTTGTTCCCCGAACAATAAAAGAACAGAAATTCGTTTGGTAACGTCAGCTAATTTTTCTATTTCCCGGAATAAAAACGAAGCCAGCAAATAGATTTTAATAAGAAATAAGATGTAAAACAAAACCTACTTCTTTTTTCTCGGGAACAATTTCTAAATTGACATAAATATAAAAGATTTATGACTCAATTGACAGAAAAAAAATATTTGGGACCAAATTGACAAAATCACAATAGATTTATAACTTTTTCGATAATCTTCCCCGTAATTTCTACGTATTCTCTCTTGATCGGGGGCCTAAACAATATTTTAGGTCCGATGCAGGGGTCCGACCCCAATCCAATGACCACTCGCGGCCCCCATCCTCTTCCATTGGGCCGGCCCTATTAAAAGCCCAAAGAGTAGATCCGATCCAAACCCGCTCTAAAATGGTACGACCCGTTTTATAAAGTGGACCCGCTCGCCTTATCGGGGCTAACTATCACCGCAATCAGTCGGACTCCGTCGTCGTCATCGCGGACGAGCTCGAGGTTCGACGTTCCGATGGAGCGCGAAGCAGCCGAAGCAGCGGCAACCGCCATGGCCGCCGGCGAGACGGGCGCAGCAGAATCGCGAGAAGAGCCCGGAACCACGTCTTCTCTCTTTCCTCTGTCCGACGCCCCCGCCGCCGGCACCACGGTCGCGCCGCGCGTCCCTCAGTGGCTCTCCAACTCCAGCTTCACCGCCGATTTCGCCGCCATAAACGAAGCCGTCTCCTCCGTCCACGACCGGCATGCCTCCCCTCGGTCGGAATCGGAATCGGACGACGGGAGAGGGAGGGGACGGGAGGGCGACTTGCCCGCTACCGGGACTTCGTACGACCTATTGGAGTCGTCCGAGTCCGGCGGAGATTCGAAGAGCGAGAGCAGGAGGAGGAAGAAGAAGAGCAAGCGCAGGAGGAAGAGATCCAGAGAGAGAGGAGACGATGGAGCGGGTGAATTCGGCTCGAGGAAGTCTGATGTGAGGGCATGGGCTGGTTCGGCTTTGAAGCCTGCCAAAGATTACTACTTCGATTCTCGTGGCGACCGCGATAATTTGGCTTTCGGAAGCATCTACAGGTACGCACTTGGTTTCTTTCAGTCCGTGCGACATCTGTGGTCTTTGAAATGCGGATGAATTTGTTTGTTGAAGTAAACTTTCTCTAGTAGATCAGCTCCTTTGAGTACAGTCATGCGTTGGAATCAGAAATTTATGCTTGGATTCAGGAAACTAGAGTGTCCGCTGTTTCATAGAGTCCTGGTGGGTAATACGTATGAAAATGAAAAGTAATGCCATGTTTGCCCGATATTTTCCCGAGAGTTTGTTTCCAAGACACGAGACATGCGGCCACATCTATTCTTTGTACTCCCAGCAAAGCGGTCGTTTTTTCTCTTGTTCTCCTTTATAATTTTCATGCATAGGTTGTATACTGGTACTGACATAGTTGCGGTAGGTTTCCATCAGATGCTTGTGGCCAGTCCTTACATCTGAAGAAATGGGAAAAAGTACCTTAAATAGTGCGAAGCATTGCAATTCAATGCACTGATTCTAAGCTTATTTATGCGTAATAATTCGAACAGAATAATTCCTTCTGTTAGTTGCATAAAGCCATCTTGAACGGTTGCACTATTTGCAGAATGGATGTGGCTCGCCACAAAATTTTAAATCCTGAGAAGACTATTGGCATTGAGTTTAGAAGGTTGTATCAGCAGAAGGGTTCAATTCTGGATGCAGATGGTGATGTAGATGCACTGGATAGTAAACTAAAATCTGCTGGAAGATATTGGTCTCCAAATTATTCAGCCTTGGAACGTCATAGAAATTATAAGCGCTCGCGTATTTTGGCACCAAGGAAATCCACTTCTGACCTCCCAGGAGATTTCATTTCATTAGTGGAGCCCAAAACTTTGCAAGACAGTAAGGATGGTAATTCAGTTGTTGAAACTTTTATGGTCGAGGAATCTTGGGAAGATGAGGTGCTTCGCAAGACCCGGGAGTTTAATAGGAGGACTCGAGAGAATCCCTACGACGACAAAGTTTGGCTAGAATTTGCTGAATTTCAAGACAAGGTAGCAAGTAGGCAGCCACAGAAAGGTGCTCGCTTGCAAACTCTAGAAAAGAAGATTGGTATACTGGAGAAAGCAGCTGAGCTTAACCCAGATAATGAAGAACTGTTACTTCGTCTCCTCAAAGCTTATCAGAGCAGAGATAGCAGCGATGTGCTCCTTGGAAGATGGGAGAAGATACTTGTACAGCATTCAAGTAGTGCCAATTTGTGGAGAGAGTTTTTACGTATTCTTAAGGGAGAATTTTCCCGGTTCAAGGTTTCTGAAGTGAGGAAGATGTATTCACATGCAATCCAAGCGCTATCTTCAGCATGCATCAAGCAGCTTAGGCAGGTTCTCTTTTTGTTACATATAACAATTCTCCGGCCCTGGAACTGGCTTTTAGTATACTGTGGATTAATATGGTGCTGTATATCTTGGGTTTTCACTGAAGCAAATGGGCTGATGTTGTGGAGCTGTTATTGATGCTCCTTATTTCCCTTCTGAAATCTTCTGATCTGATAGTTAGCTCACAAGCACATCCACTTTGAAGCTTGTGTGTGAACTTTTTAACTATCTACCTCCAATGAAGGAAGCCTTTAGCCAAAATGAAGAGAACAACACTGTCATTCCAAGCATCTTGGTTGTAGATTTTTTTACTTTCGTGCAATAGATTCATCATGAATATATGTATCTAGATATCGGCATTCAAAGGCACTGAAAAACCATTAAGGGGGATATACGCCAACAAGGTTTTCTTCAAAGAAATACAAGCCTAGAAATTAGATTGAAAGAAATAAAAACCAAGAAAAAATATGTTATTTGGGTATTTTTAATGTTTTTGTTGTTTGGTAGATTCTTAAGTATACATATTCCAACAATTAAAAGAAAGGAAGTTGGCTATCAAGGTTTGTACTCAGTAAGCAAAACTATAATCTAAGGGAATGATATCATTACATATGATGACAGTTTGAGAAGCTTTGATTAGTTAGCGATTTCCTGTTTTCTTTTATTAGGTCGATCTAACAGATTCCTGTGATGGGAAAGACACAAGGAGGAACTAGAATTTGACTTCACGTCGAGAAAATTTCGCTTTTGCATGGGACTGGTTATGTAGACTGGTCATTATAAAGTGATTGCTGGCATTCTCATTAACTGTAACAATACAGATAGACCTGTTTATCTTGTTTGTTTTGGTTTGCTGAGATACTTGTTTGCAAGATGGCAACATACTTTGTAATGAATGTGACTTTTGATTGGCACTCACTTGAGAGAAAGAAAACTAAAAAACGCAGGACGAGAGAATAGAGAGTGCTTCATAATCTCGCACCATCAAATGATCACCTGATATTGCCACACCAACATCATTAAATTAAATTTTTAGCTCTATACAAAACAGATCGACCGTACTATGCATTGTAGTCAAAAATCAAAATCTGTAAGACTTATGGCTGTCTCTTTGGGCGACAAATATGTGGGCTTTTTATTTGATGCTAGGGTCTCTAAAAGTCCTGCTAAACTAGAATTTTTTGTTCGCTACTTCGTCTATTTTGTGCAGGTTTCCCAGATGTCTGACGCGTCTCGTGATCCCACTGTTGTACAGCTGGAGCTTGGACTTGTTGAGGTTTTTATCAGCCTTTGCAGGTTTGAGTGGCAGGCTGGTTTCCGGGAACTAGCTACAGCTTTGTTCCAGGCCCAAATTGAATTTAGTTTGTTTTGTCCTTCGTTATGCCTGACTGAGAACAGTAAGCAAAGGCTCTTTGAGCATTTTTGGAGCAGTGGTGGTGCAAGAGTTGGAGAAGAAGGGGCAATTGGTTGGTCCACGTGGTTGGAAAAGGAGGAGGAAGATAGGCAGAGGATAATCAAGGAGGAGACCTCGCAAGACAACGAAAAGGGAGGTTGGACAGGATGGTTCGAACCACTGTCCAAGCACAAGGAAACTGATAAACCATTGGAAGGGGTTCCTGATGCTGCTGTTGATGATGTCGAGGAGGATGGTGAGCCCGAGGACACAAACCATGAAGACGACACTGAAACTTTGTTAAAGATGCTAGGAATTGATGTCGACACCGGTCCCAGTGACAATGTTAAAGACGTTTCCACTTGGACTAGATGGTCGGTAGAAGAGTCCTCAAGAGATTGCATTCATTGGATGCCTGTACATGCAAAATCAGGTCTCTCTCTCTCTCTCAGTTTCTGCAAAAAAAATTTCAGTTTAGATGCTAGGTTCTGCTCCAGCAGGAACAAGCTTTCATGCTCTAGTTTTTTTTTTTCATGTGGTACTAAAAGGAGTTTTACTCTGAAACAGCAGGAAAGTCTAGTACTAAGGAGGATAGTGACAAAGAGGAGGATGAAGACCTTTTTGGGGTCATTCTGTTTGAGGATGTTTGTGAATACTTGTTCTCACTGTGCTCAGAAGAGAGCCGATTGTTCTTAGTGACACAGTTCGTTGAATTTTTTGGTGGAAAGATATCTCAGAGGTAGGTTGCACTAGATTGGCGATGCATGACAGTTTTGTCCTCTTGTTTGCATTAAATTGCATCATATTTCATATCTTGTAATGGCAATGATATCAAGTGATACATAATTTACTGCCAACTTTAGTCATTATTAATATGCATTGAACTAGACCATTGCTAGTGGTTGGTCATTTGGGTCATATTTGGAAATGTCATGTTCACTTCAGCGCATCCTTTGGCATTTCTAAACCAATTCAGTTCTCTTATTCTGAGGATTCTTAAGAACTTTTAGGAGCTCCCCGTGTGATTAAAGATTGGGCAGTAGTGTGACAATCCTTGGGCAGGAAATTCGGATGATCTTCATGGCATCCATTGAAATTCTTGGTAGTCGTTTGATGTGTAACTGATTTGGCTGTATTAGACATTGAAACAGAGACATCGGTATGTTTAGGCAGCAAGGTGCTCCAGATGCTAACTTATTTTAGTAACGGATGCAACTTTGTTCAAGTAGGGATCATAGTTGGAGGAATTTATTTAACTGTATTTGATTAGAACATAGCTGACGTCTGGTTTTCTGAGGATGCTAGCTTTTGTATTTCTGACATGGCTTGATACATCTTTAATTGGATTAGTAAGCAATTGAAATGGAAGATGATTCTTTAGTCGAACCGAGTGGAAACATCCTTCTAATGCATAAATTCATACCAACCGGTTGATTATCATGTAGAATCATGGGCTTTCTGTTGAAACTTGATTACCTTGTTGTACTTCACTAGGAATTTGGGGTGTGCGGCATCTCAAACATGTACTGATCTCTAGTTTTTAAACTCAAATTCAAGTTCTTTGCTTAATTTTGAGTGGTATACTGATACTGCGTCTATCATCTTTTGTCTTTGCCATACATTTGGATGAGTGATAGCACCTTTGCATGCATTCATTATGTTGTCACTTCATAATGATACTGGCTTTGTCTTAGGATTTGCACAAACAACTCAAGCTGGTTGGAGAAAATCCTGAGCCTTGAAGAATTGCCTGATGCTTTATTACATTGGTTTAGAAGAGTCCACGATACATTAAAGAAAGTGGATAATACTTCAAACAGTTGCAGTATGGAATTCCTTTTGAGCTGCAACAATGACATTTCTGAAAAGGGCCCCATGATGACTTTTCTGCGCAATGCTATCCTACTTTGTCTCACTGCTTTTCCAAGAAACTATGTCTTGGAAGAAGCAGCACTCATTGCTGAAGAGCTTTCAGTTACGAAAATGAATTCTCTTAGCTATTCTGGAACACCATGTCGTGTACTTGCAAAGAGCCTCTTAAAAAGGGATCGTCAGGTATTAATTCTGGTGTAAGTTGAGACGCTTTTGATAATGCACTAATCAAGAATAGATATTGAAGTGAATAGAGAAGAGAGGATAGGCTCATTACATGTTTCTTCCTAAGCAATCTATGAGTATCATCTCTCGGCAGTTACTGCATCTGTGGCATCTCCCTTATTTGGAAGGGGATGATTAAGCATTTTGAACCTCAAACCTTGGGATGGGGATGGAAAAAAGCGATTTTTATGTAGAGATCAGCAGCCTTACTTTATATGAAATGTTAGGAAAACTTGACTTGTTGAGAAGAAAAATAAATATAAAGGAGAACTTGATGGTGCAAGATTGGTAGTCTTAGGACTTCTCAAATCCCCGTATACAGGCATTTTATTGTAATAAGAAGTTATGCATTGTCTTTTCCAAGTACTTGCTTTGCAGAAAAGAGGAAGGTTTTGGAATATGAAAATTTATGTGTGAATCATGATTGGCTTTAGATGTCTAATGGCTTAAGGTAAGGGATGTGAACCTGATGTCTTTGTGCATGCTGTTCTTAAGGGGCCACTCATCTACAGTAAAAGTTGGAATAGAAAATTCTCCACACTACGTACGTCTATTTATATTTTCATGGTTTGACCTAAGACTGTATTCACAGTGTTACTGTTTTTGCTTTGCTGGTGTCATAGGATATATTACTCTGCGGAGTTTATGCACGGAGAGAAGCTGTTTCTGGGAATATTGATCTTGCAAGAAAAGTGTTCGACATGGCATTGTTATCTGCCGAAGTACTTCCTCCGGTAAGGTTTCGGTCTCCTTAGACGTCCTTCCAGTGGTTTCTGAAGTTTCCTATAGTATCAGATATTGTTCCCAAGTAAAGCAGCTTGACTCATGTTTTTACATCAGAAAGTTGTGCCATCAGTCTTCTGAACATTGTGTCTGCTTAAAATTGAGAGCATAACTTGTTTTACACCTCGGTTATGCTAGTGAAAAGCTTTGGAATTTTATTATTAATCTGAAGTGCATTGTCCTGTCTGCAAAATGAGTCTTGTGATTTTGCCTCTTTTCTTTTCGTTTTTTTTGGTGGGTAATCTAATGCCCCACTTTCTGGTAGAAGCATGTCTCTATTTCTATTGTAGGAATTGCTAGAAACTCCATGAAAGAATTTTCGTTCTCTTTGTCCATGAATTATTTATCCGAAGAAAATGGCGCATGAATTACTATTTTCCATTAAATTTTCACCTGCTTTTGATCAGGAACGACAGTCTGATGCTGCACTATTATATTTCTGGTATGCCGAAGTAGAGCTTTCCGGCAATCATGTCAATGATCAAGAGTCCTTATTTCGTGCAATGCATATTTTGTGTTGCCTAGCGAGTGGTGTTGCGTACAGCTCATTCAAATGCCAACCATCACAGATGCAACTGCTTAGAGCGCGCCAGGGGTTCAGAGAGAGATTGAGAACAGTACGTTCAGCATGGTCGCATGGTTCTGTGAACGATCAGTCTGTTGCTCTTGTCTGTTCAGCTGCTTTGTTTGAGGAGTTGACTAGTGGATGGGCAACAGGTATAGAGGTTTTAGATCAAGCTCTTTCAATGGTGCTTCCAGGTAACTCAGTCTCTCTCTTTTTTTTTTTTTGGGGGGGGGGGGGGTGGAAGATTAATAGGAAAATTTATACACGAAAGGTACTCAAGGGGGTGCCACCCGTATACAAAACTTACATAGAGAGAGAGAGAGAGAGTCCACATAGTCTAACAAACTATCCATATTGAAAAGTGATTTTTCAGTGACCCAAAAGCTCGGTCTCATTTATTTAGTAGAGATTTAAGCTAGAATTCTGTGATATGGGCTTAGGGTGCGGGCATCTTTATGTTTTTATCTATCTGCATACAAAGCATTGAAATCAGCCTTTTTTTATGTAAATTGTGTCAGACTTAGTTATCATACTGCAAACAACTGTGATAGAGGATGGATGCACAAATATCTGCCTTGTTTTGGCTCGAAATTAGGCGTGACACTACTACTGTGTCTAACATGCACTATCCTTGGATTTGACTTATTATGGTGGTTTAGTTTTTCATTTTAGTTTATATGTTGATAGGATATTTGTTTTCCTTCTGTCCAGAGAGAAGAAGTAACAGTTATCAGCTTGAGTGTCTGTTTAACTATTACGTGAAGATGCTGCAAAGACATCATGGGCAGTTGGGTCTATCTAAAATTTGGGATTCCATTTTGCATGGATTGCAGACATATCCGTACAGTCCAGAACTTTTCAGTGCTCTAGTAGAGATCAGCCATCTCTATACATCACCAAATAAGCTGCGCTGGACATTTGATGAATTATGCCACAAGTAATTATATTTCCTTTAGTTAGTCATTTTTCCTCTCTCTGTCTCTCTCTCTCTCTCACGCGCGCACACACAAACACAAATGGTCCCTGTTATGTAATTGTATTGCCTTTCCCTTGGCGGAAGATTAAGTCTAGATAAAATAAAAAAGGGTAAACTGTATGGATCTTCACCAAACACTGCACTTACTTTTATTGGCTAACTGGATCTTATTATCATGATTTTTCTACTCAGCTTATTGGGGGAGATTTTTTTATTTTATTTTGAGGGGGGGAGGGGAGGGGAGGGGGGTTGGGGTGCCTATGGTTCCTGGTTGACCGATAGTGAAGGAGTCGATCAACCTAGAACCACTGTAACTTTATCAACCATCTCTATGGTTTACCAGAAAAATCTCCTTGTGTTTTTGCATTACTCTGTTGGACAAGATCTTGCTCCTGTGATAGATTTAAATGGAGTCAGGATCCTTTTGAAGCTTTTGGTCTTTACCCCTTTTCATTGTGTAAGCAATTCTCTTTTTAAAGTGACATAGGGTCTCTTCCTTCTTTTAACCTCTCAACCTCCAAAAGAAGTCTCTTTTCTGCCACAAATAACCTCCTATCTTTAAGTATTCAACAAAGTACGTTTTGCAGCTTCTTTGTTAAGCATTCTGGTGCACGTGCCTGTTTTTCTCCTTCCACTGTTTGATTGATCGTCTGCATAAGCTTTTTTTAGAGGATAACTCCTTTTAATATTTCCAGGAGACCTTCGGTAGCGGTATGGCTTTTTGCTTTGGCATTTGAGATGGGCAGAGGTGGCTCCAGGCACAGAATACATGGACTGTTTGAGAGGGCATTGGCAAATGACGGTT